>OZ023305.1:7954630-9224715 GCA_964007245.1 Hypomecis atomaria
CAATAATATCCTCCCGGAAACGGAATAGGGAAGACTTGAAGAATACCTATAGGTAACGAATTTACGGATAAAACAGAAAACTGGACCGATAACAGTCGATGGCAATATATTTTTTTTAAACAGAAATATTTTGAACGATGTCTGTGAAAAGTATTACTCAATAAATCATCTTTGTTTTGAAGAAATAGTTTTTTCTTTGACCCACCGACCGATCTTTGCTCTAATAAGTTTCAAGGTTCAGAGAGTAGGTACCTAAACAAAATCTGCGTGTAGAATATTTGCAGGCTTGCTCATGCGTGTAATCTCTTAGTTTACTCATATTTCCGTGTAGATTAGCAAATATCTGGATTTGACGCTAAATTTTATTAGTATTATATTAATAATATAGTAGTATCATTCGTGTTTTGTTAATTGTTTTATCTACACTAATGTTGTAACATTCTACTTATGTTTCCAATACTTGACTTATAATGACTACTGTTATAGCGCAGACAACAAAACACTCAATTTAACCAATTTCACATGATGTTATAATATCCACATCGATATCGTAAAATCTCATTATAACATCGCGCGCTCGCTCCTGATTGGCCCTGCGCGCGCAGCTGCGCTCTCATTGGTTAGATTTTAATGGCGCCAAGTTCACTGTGACAATACACGTACGCGTGAATGTAATGTTTCGCAATATGTTTTTTTTATTTTTATTAGTGAAGATAAAGTAGTGTATGCAACTGCATTCAACACGGGTATTAAAACACTCGTTACTATTATGAAACTCGCTGCGCTCGTTTCATAAACTCACACTCGTGTTTTAATACCCTTCATTATATGACAGTTGCATAAACTACTATTAATACACAGGTAGGTACCTATTCGCTCATGATCCGTTCCCATTTTCAATCAATTTACAAATCGGTTCGCAATTCTTTCGTTGCGTGTTGGTTTGACAATGTTTATTTTGTTTTTGTTATGGAAATAATTTATTTTGCATACATTAACTTTCTGCATCTTAGAACTTTTAAGTAGCTTTTAAATTGACTAATAGCACTTATCTAAGAAATTCTTGAACGCAAAAGCCCTAATCAAATCGTATATTATCTTAGAAAAGAATGCAACAGATAGCAGAACTAACAAGTACAACAAAATCTAGCAGATGATTTAAAAATAGGTCTAGTTCAAACAGACACTCATTTAACATACGAGTATATTATGCAATCATAAAAATCTATGATGACGCAAGCTTCATGTATAGGTTCGTCCAAAAATTAGAAAAATGTATAAAAATTCGATGTCATCACTATCACTACATAGTATAAAACAAATTCGCTTCCCGCTGTCTGTTCCCATGTATGCTTATATCTTTATAACTACGCAACGGATTCCGATGCGGTTTTTTAATAGATAGAGTGATTCAAGAGGAAGGTTTAAATGTATAATACACCTGTGCGAAGCCGGGGCGGGTCGCTAGTAACGTGAATAAGTATATTAACATGCAGCTGGGTCAACATAGTGCATAATATGTTCCAACCGCCCTTCTAGTCTACACCTATGTCTACAGTCTGTTCACAGTTATTTTACCTCGGTAATGAGATAGTAGTTGGTGCAAACGTACTCGATTTGTAGGTACTAGAATCAGTACTGATTGCTACGTAGTGAAAATCTGATTAAAAACGTCAATACTACTTTTATTAAGGTTCTAAGGCATTAGATATATGTATAGATAATGTGTAAATACATATGTTAGACTAACGTTTTGGTTATGTTGGATAGTGTTATGGTTTTACTCATATTTCAGTTACAAAAGAAAATATTTTCAGATATTCTATATCTGACAATGTTTCTGAAAAAATTTAGGGAATTGCATAAGCTTCCCTAAAAAGATACGGAACACGTTAATGATAAAGTTAGAGTTGATTTGAAAGTGCAGCTAGTCGAACAAAATTTCGGACATAGTAGATAAGTAGTGCCATGGATAGAAATTCAGAATTCACAACTATTTTAGGAGAAAACCTAATAATAGAAATGAAACCCCATTTCATTGAAAAAAATAAATTAAAATCTTTGCTTATGTTGCAAAAATGAATATTATCATCACAAGCACACAACAAAAATTTAACATTCGAATCAAAACTAAAATATCGAAAAAAATTAATATTGAAAAACTGGCAAAATGGTAATTCCAGAAAAGTATCACGCACAAAATTGGTTTCTTTATAAGCGAATAGAGAAGTAACTCACAAGTAAACCATCGGCAGCTGATCGCTCCTCACCACTTCTAGCGTTCGCAAATTTGTGCAGGTGTTATAGAAATGTCTAAAAATACAAAGTTCGTTCATCCAAATTTAAGGTCGAACGCCCACCGGCCAAACTACCCAATTACGAATACGAGCCCGAGTTTGTTTAAAATTCGTCTATTTTGACAGGTTGTGTATAAATCCGTCGTCGACTGTTTAGAATTAAGTTGTTCGTTTGTTTATTCGCCCCCAGCTGCAACTCCTCCGTGTCATGTAGAAGTTTTCTCGTAGAAAGTTTGTTTATTAGGAATGCTTAGCTTTCGCGAATTTGGCACAGAGAATTTAGATTCAAGATTCCGCGCGTGCTTTAGTTTAATTTATTGCTGAACGTAATTCGCTCTGTACATTTAGCGTGGCTTTCGACTTCCTGGGGAATCCGAGTCATTAAATTATATCTTTTTGAGAATTTAGTGGTAAGATCGTAAAGCAAATAACTAAGAGCTTTAAGAATCACTCTCAAAGCTTTTAGTTATTTGCACAGGTTATTATATTAAGAACGCTTGTGGAAAACGCTTTGGTAGTATCAGTGCCGGATTAAGCCAGCGCGGGGCCTGTATCAAATTCTGTCAAGAGGCTCCTGGCTTATTTTGGAGTCTCAAATGTAAGGTAAAGTTCAGGGTAAAACTGTCACAAATCTGGGGACACGGTAGTGTGGCCAAGACGAGCCAAGCGAAGCAAAGCGCATGGGCATAGTTTGAATTGCATGGCTCTTACGAGTATATTTTAGATTTTAATAATATCAAAAAACCTAATTTTGTCACTAACTGACTGACTCATGGATGTTCATCTAAACTTATAGAGTACTTACTTCCTGAAGTTCTAGAAAGCTACACAAACATCAAAATATTCTAAAACTGATCCAGACTGAGCCAAACCCTCTACAAGCTTTTACAATTCGTAAAGATTTATTCACTGCTCATTATTTCTCTTTTATACAAATAGTTTTTGTAGTAACGAAACAATCAAGCCACATATTGTATTGATTGAGGTGTAGAGTTTGTGGAGGTGGCTTGCAGAGTTAAACCATGTAGAGTCAGAACCTTGGCTCTACGCCGTTGGAGCGCGGGGCCCCCTACAGCGCGGGGCCTGTAGCATTTGCTACTCTTGCTACGTGGCTAATCCGGCACTGAGTAGTATAGTGATTCTTCAGTATACTGATTGCCATAATCCATAATTCATCAAAATTCAAACCGTGAACTTATTCTTACTTGGTGCGGGGGCGATAGGTCCTATACCAGTGATCGTCACACTTTTTTGGTTAAGAGTCACACAGGACAAAATAAAAAACACTGTGGGCCGCACACTGATGAACTCTCGAGACTATAACATAGACTTCCTCCGGCGTTTCCGCTCATGTTTTATTTTTTCTTAGGTTAGGTAAATCAGCTTTGATAGCTATAAATTATAAAAAAATGTTTTCTATGCCGAAGGCGGCACCATTCACGGCAGGGGGCCGCTTGCGCCGCGTTTTGACGACCACTGTCTTTACATTGATTCTTTCGCACGGGGTGTTTTTATATTGTACATTTCTTCCCTGACCTGAGCCAGCCCAGCTCCATGAAATTACGAGGCGTGGATCTGAGCTCCTGGTACCTATAACTACTCCTGTGGTATTTGAAATAACTATTTGGGTTTTAAGTAATACTAGTTACTTACATATACCTACTAGATACAAAAGCAAGTGAGCACCTAGTAAAGTGAAGTGACCTATCAAATCAGAAAATCAACTTCAAATCGAAATTCTTCAAACAACACTCATTAAACGCTCATAACAGAACTATTAGCGTTAATTAAATTCCTATGAACATAATGACGGTAGTAAAATCGTATGAATGTAAACAAATGGGTGTCGACGTGCCCTGATAGGCGGCGCCGGCGCAGGGGCGTGCCGTCGCGGCCTACTTAATGTCAGAGCTACGCCCTACTATTAAGTTTTTTTACAAGTTAACAGGTTCTGCGAGAACGAATCGGAAATGAGAAGAGCGAGACAAACGTAAGGAAACAACAAGAATTTATAGATCGAAAGTGTGCTCTAGTAATTGATTAAAACTAAATGACGCGATTAAAATGAAGTAAATGCTTTAGTTTTAATTTAACACCACGTAAGTAAAAAGCCGGTGTCAGTAATGTAGACTAAAAAGAATACGGGGTAGCTATGAACTCATTAACAATACTCTAGAATGGACTTAGGTAGTTGTGCTGCATTTAGAAGAACTTTTGGTAAGTAAGGTAAACGTACCAATGTACGGACGTTTTTGAACTTAGCTGACTTTGCAGTAATACTACGCTGATACTAACAGACTTACAACAACAAAGTGAATATGACCATATAGGGCAATTATCTGAGTTTAATAATTATTAAATTTTATCTAATTTGTTTGAGCTGTAATGGGAATTAATACCCAAAATGTAAAAAAATACCCAAATGTACCAAACCGCGGACGATTTGTCCTAATGCGCGGAATGTCGTCCCAATTCCTGGACGCTATACGAAATTGAACTCTATTTGTTTTACATTAGAGTTTAAATAGCCTTTCTACCGTATTATTATTTGTATGAACTTTAAAATCGACCCAAATCTATTACAAATCGTCCTAATTCACGGACGCTATGCGAATTAGAACTCTATTTGCTTTACATTAGAATTTAAATTGACTTTATATTGTATTATTTCTTACTATTATCAAAATAATATTTTAGTTAAAGCCATTCAAGGTGTCTTAAATCAAAGAAACAATGGTTTACATGCAATAAATTATATTTCAAACAAAACAATAATCACATTATGAAAAAAAAAATGCTGAAACGTTAGGTAGTTAGCACAATAGCATCGGTATAGGAACCGTATTTAGTCCGTGGCAAGATAATCGGCTTAAATGATCCCCAAGGTAATGTGTTCAGTCTTCCCATGCAAAGTAAAATGCGTTCTTTTTTATAATTATATCCCACAGGTCCTTATAAGGCACTTTAGGTGACACATTTGTATAATGATTATTTCACGGTAGTTAAATTGGATACCAGTCTCTAAGGCAACCTCAGTAGTATATTTACCTTTAGAGCACGGCGTACCTGGATATCGTAGAAGTGGCGCAACATCTGGCGGTCGAAGAATTAATGCTTTCAGTACAAGAAAAAAACAAGGAACTAAAATAGGGTGTGACTCAAACGCCCACAGTGTTGTCTGAGAATGTCCCAATACAAATGAGAGGAGAAATGACGTACTTGACTTTATCTTCAGGCATTATTCAAATCTACTAAACCATGGCTCTGAGTTTATTTTCGTAACGTCTTGGGAATCAATTATCGACTTCATACTTGCTACGAGCAATATCTCTAAAACAATCAATGAGTGGCGCGTGGCAACTGATGAATACTCTGATTAAGAAGCACGAACCTGAAGCATACCGATATATCAACTTTTAGAAATAAACTCAAAATAGCTATAAAGAGGAACCTTTACAATAGCTAAAAAACAGCTCGAGAGAGAAAAGCATGAGCTAGTCATAGAGAACGATGTATCTGACGATATATTGCTATCTTGGAACATATACGCGGATAGTGCAAAAAACAAGCTTGGACTAAGAGACTCCCTTGCCCTGAGTAAAACAACATAAACTTTGCAAGCGGAAGCCATGGGTCTTTTGCTAGCCGCAAAAAAACTTAAACTTTTATATGAACTGAGCTCCTAACAGCTACTGGAAACAGTGAGGCCAAAAAAGTGATCATGTTCACAGTTGACAGTGCTGCTACTATCTATGAACTCAAAAGACCTGTAACAAGGTCAAAATTAATCACTGCGCGTCATGCAACATTCCAAACTCTATCAAATAAATAGTGCGATGGAAAAAGAGTCACAGATCATGTTCAGGCAACAACATAGCAGACACGCTTTCCAAAGATAGAAGATTCAGTTGTAACTTAGAAAATCAAATTGTTTTATTATATTGTAATCTTAATCATATAATCTAAATCCCAATTTTTTAGTACTATAGCTGATTATATTGTATCGATATAATAATCAACTTTTACAAAAAAAATGGCTCAATCAAGAGACAGATTTTTACTCTGATACTAGGACTAGCCACGCGGCCCATACGAACGTCCTTATTTACTTTTTACTACCTATTTATGACAAATTAAATGTTTATTATTTTCTATGAAACACCAAAAGTTTAGTATTTCAAAAAAAAAATAAAACAATATCAAAATCTGAGAACAATAAATCTTACTTAAGATAATCTTTTAAACACAATGTAATATTGTTTAAAATATCTGTATAAAAATCGATCAAAAACAATTGTTTTTGTCATGCACAAAAAACAGTTTAAACAATACTAAAGCAAATTGGACACAACTATTGTTTGAACCAGTCCAAAATAATTCTTAATTCCTTTGAATGAGACGCAACCGAATTATAATAATTGCTTTTCCACGGTTTTGAACACGAAATTCTTACATGTAAGGAAAAATGAGACTTATTTCAAGGCAATAAGGTCGAGATCCAACCTTTGGTACAACGGGTTTTAAAGAACTGATGTGTGTCCCACTTCTCGGACGAAAAATGCAATTATAGTCCGTGCATTGGGACAAGTACGGGTTTTGTGAGTACCATTAGGCGGATACGCAAATATTATAAATAATCAACAAGATTATGTCTAGATTAGAGGTTATAATATTAGGTAATTTACCTAAGTATCGTAATAAAATAGCACACTTACCGTATCACATTACACAACTAAGAAATTATCTGAAGTTTATGACAGGGTAGACACCAAATTCAGCTACTGAATTAACAGTACTGACACTGACACCGCTCGGTATGCGCCCACGCATCACGCACTCACCTTACTTAACGAACTGATTGCTCGTCAGCCAGATATCGATTTATTTTTCTCAAGGCAGAAATACATTACTGAAAAGTGCATAAGTTGCCTGACTGAGTTATGTCATTATTCTTAAGTGTCAAATTCGTAAGATAGTTATTAAGTGAATGTATATAAATTATGTGTATAATATTTAAGTTGTTGTGTCATATTTAAGTCAAAAACGTTTGGTCTGCATGTGACTGTAAGTTTTTGATTCTATGTAGTAAATAAAATAAAATAAATAAAATAAAACAGATTAACAAAAATTTTACGACACCGCACTTTTGAGATCATTTGGTTTGGACACCATTACACTACGTGTACAGTTTTTCTTGTATAATACTTTGAAATATAACCAAGAATTTATTGTCATTCATAAGATTAAGTTAAACTTTCGTGGAAAATTACAAAAATTAAAAAACCGAGTAACGTCCGCGTTCTGGGACTCGTCCGCAATTACGTGCGTTTACCTTACCTATCTAGTTTTTAGTAGCGATTTCGGATTTGGTATCGTAATAAGTAAGTTCGTATAGGCCGGGTGGCTAGCCTTGGTGTAAGAGTTTTTAGGCCGCCTGAAGGCCTCTGACTTGGATAAACGGTTAATACAACCGGGATCTCCAATTTAACGTGTCATCCGAACCACGGTAGCGCCCAGCTGGAAAATGCCACCCGCGGTCACCAAAAACTGACCGTGCGGAACGTTGCTTAATTTCGGTGGTCGCTGACAAACACCTAATCAAACTACGCTATGAGCGCCACCAAGCGGTACCATAATGAAAGTTGGTCATAATGAAGAACACTTGCAACAACGTACATTTTAGAGTAGATATTGGTAACGAATTGAATTAACGATTGATTGATTGATTTAATTCGCAGTCACGCCGTATAAAGGTGTTTGGACGTGCTAGGAACGTATCAGGCACAAAACATTCTTTGTATTGAAAAGTATGAGAATATGCCAATGACCTTTTACAAATAGAGACGTTATACATAAGTATATGTTCCATACGTTTTGTCGCAGGTGAACGATATTTTTCTATGGAACAAATGTATACAACGTACCTAAGTGCTATCAACGTATGTGAATAATTAGGCCAGTAAAAATAGAATTTAACTTTGCACTAAATTTCCGATCCTATTTTTGTATAAGGTTTAGGATCCAAGCGCCATCTTGAAAAAACGTGTTTGGCTGATTTCATGGAAACTATGCACTTTAGGTCAAAAGTCATGGAGACCTGGAATTTGTTTTCAGTATCTAAACTTTTTTTGTAAAACTTACCGTTTACGATTTATGGCCCATTTAATGAACCTTTTTTGGCCATGGCCACGTTTTAGGGCTATTTTAATAATAAAATTTTAATTTTAATAATAATAAAATAGCCCTAAAACGTGGCCATGGCCAAAAAAGGTTCATTAAATGGGCCATAAATCGTAAACGGTAAGTTTTACAAAAAAAGTTTAGATACTGAAAACAAATTCCAGGTCTCCATGACTTTTGACCTAAAGTGCATAGTTTCCATGAAATCAGCCAAACACGTTTTTTCAAGATGGCGCTTGGATCCTAAACCTTATACAAAAATAGGATCGGAAATTTAGTGCAAAGTTAAATTCTATTTTTACTGGCCTAATTATTCACATACGTTGATAGCACTTAGGTACGTTGTATACATTTGTTCCATAGAAAAATATCGTTCACCTGCGACAAAACGTATGGAACAGCTGATTTTTTTTCGAGTTTTGATAAAAGTCGCAAAACAAAAGTTTGTTTTGATGTACAGAATAAGCCCCTAAAATAATGCTTATTGATTAGGAATAACCCTGTATAGTGGACATAGCATGCCTACTTAGTACCTAGAGCATATCGTGTTGTTTTCTGTTTTCCGTTTTTAGCACGGTCATACGTTATACCTAGTGGGCAGACACCATAATAACTAACATTGACAGCATTGTTGATTTAAGTAGATTACTGATACAATATGAAGACCGTACAGTTATATGCTGCCTTTATTTTTATACACTGAGTTCTTAAATATCGCAATTTCAACGACACCCCGATCTAGAGCAACATTTAAATGTGTATGTCAGTCTCAAAGCCTAGATTCGAATAAAACGAGCTTTGTTGAAACAAAAATTAACTCAAATACTTCTTGAAATTCGAATGACTTCTTTTATTGAGACAGTCTACGTAACGGACATGACCTATAACAATATTTTAGTTCTAATTTGTAAGTAGACGTATCTCGAGGAAGATAAGTGTTTAGGTACCTACCTACCTCTTTGGATAGTGTTGAACCGTCTGACATCACATGACCTCAAAAGTTACAGACCATCTTGTACGAAAGAAGATAATTAGGTATGTAGATATTATGAAATACAGAAAACTATGAGTTGAACGTAGGTACGAGAAAATACAGGGCAGAGATCTGACACCTATATTAAATGAAATCGTATAAATAGAAAATTGTACATAACTAATGAAATAGCTTTATTTATTAAATTCAAAACAGAAAAAAAAAATCCTTCCTTTGATATATTTCGAAGATGAGCTATTTACTTAGTTATGTAACAATAGAGATAATGCAAAAATATATCGAGCTTGGGCCATTACCGTGTACAGTATTTAATTATTTGCTTTATTTGTTTTAGATAATGATTTTTCTATTACTTTCTTTCATAGTAATCTTAATTTAAGGTAATTTCATATTTTCGGACCTTACTAAAACTCTTTTGACATTGCTTGTAAAATATTTCGCCGTGATGGCGGCCTTAAACAAACATTAAATGAATCAATTTGAAATTCCATTTAAATAAAGCATTCAATGCGGTTGTTTTACTCTGCGCATTAATTTACCATATTTTAATGGATTTTTACTGTTCACAGTCAGGTCTTACTTTGCAAGATCTTCTTTCTGCAACATCATGTTAGAGCAACTTGTATCAAACAGCGACTCGAGGAATTTTGACATTAGTCAAAATAGCTCGGCAAAACTACCTATTCCGATCCCTAATTATAAGTATTTAAAGCCGCGTTGACACTGAACTGTACTGTACCAGCCTTTTTGATAGTCCACTGCAGGACGTAGGCCTACCCACGAACCCTTCGTGGCCAGCGTGGTGGATTGGGCCATATCCACCACGCTGGCCCAGTGCGGCTTGGTGGATTCACATACGGCATCGAATTTCTTCTACGGCCGTATGCACGTTGCCTCACGATGTTTTCCTTCACCGAAAAGCCAGTGGTGTGGAATTCCGTACGTAAATTCCAAAGAACTCATTGGTACGGGACCGGGGATTTGAACCCACGTCCTCACGATTGTAAGGCGGGTGTCACTACCTCTTGACCACCATGGCTTGACACGGTAAATTGATAAGTTGCGTCCGAGTAGGTATCCGAAACCACTCAGTCCGAGCCGACTCTGAATTTAATTCGTTATCAAAACATTTGATCATTATTGAACCAATTTTACTTAATAGCCATTTTTCACAGTTGGATTTCAGTTTATAAATTGTCATGTAAGTTTACCTACGTCAATGGTACTATTGTTTGCGCAGGGTTGCGCAGGGTAAGTACTGGTAACTTAGAGTAACTGGTTCTTAAAAGCGGCTTCAAGAGGTTTAAGAGGAGCGACCCTGAAGTCGCGGAAATCAGCTCTTTCATACATTTTTATATGTCTTTTTGTATGAAACAGTATATTACAGGGTTGTTTTCAAAGTTTTTTTATCTAGATTTAAAGCCCTTAAGATGTTGTGCATAAGTTACTTACTTTATACCTAAGTACCAGTAACCCGGTGATCAGGTATCATATGTACATTATGATACCTGACGTCGGTGAATCTCGAATATTGATAGATAAAAGGTTATCTTCAAAGGTAAGTTATAAATTCTTGTGTTTACCCAAATTATAAACGCGAAAGTTTATGAGTATGTTTGGATGTTTGGTACTCTTTCACGCAGCAACAAAGCAACGGATTGGCTCGATTTTTGGCATGGATATATTAGTTAAAAAATCGGAGAGTAACATAGCCAAAGTCAAAGTCAAAATATTTATTTTGCGGAAACATGGGTAGCATGTAGGTGTTAAATAAGATACATTATTAATGCACCATGCTCTAGCATCAGGGCATGCAAAATTATCATTCTTGATTTTATATGTAGGTATTAATAATATTATCATACATTATATTTGTACAAAGATTTGTCATTCAAAAACTCATCTATGGAATAATATGTCTTGTCTATTAATTATTTCTTAAGTCTAAACTTAAAAATGTTATTATTATTTGTGTCTTTTAAAACATTATATTATTAATAGTCTACACTTTATCCCGGAAAATTAAGTTTATTTTGGGATAGCAGTACAAAAATCAAAATAGACGCGGGAGAGCCACGGGCAAAAACTAGTTAATAAATAAAAATGTTATCTTCGGAGGTACGTTAAACATTCTTGTGTTTACCCAAAATAATGATAAATGAGAAATTAGATATGCACTCAACTACTTACCTACCTACTAATTGATTGACACCACTGATACAAAGTCTAGGGGCTCTATTTTTGAACCTATACATATGCGTACGAGTGTCACGAGACCAAGTTAGTAAGTACGTACGAGCTAGGGACCTATAAATATAATTAATTGAACTTCGAAAGGCTAGGAACATATACAACTACCTACGGAACTTGACAGTTTTTATGGAGTTACCGTAAAGTATCGTATGCGTCCTAGCTGTTCGAAAGTCAATTATTTTTGATATTGAAGTTTTAGTGCAAACGGGATAAATTCTAAAAGTCTGTTTCTACTACAAAAATTGAGTTTAGGCCAGAGCATCTTAAAACGTTCGAAAATGCCTGATTCTCGCTCAATATCACTAAACATACATTATATATAAGAAAAACAAAGATGCATTCATATACGTATCATTAGACAGTATAGACAGCAAATATAATATTCTTATAGTAGGTATACAACTTTGTGTCCGCGGCTGCGCTTGCGTGATAATTTGAATTCTGTGCTATCCCATAGAAACCTTTTATTTTTTCGGGATATAAATTAGCTTATGTCACACTTCACATGAAAATGTTTTTGTTGGATATCTAATACCGTGCCTAGGACTACCAAAATTATTTTTTATCTTTTAGTACATTCTAACAGTAACTTCTCAATAAAACCGTTTAATTTAATATGTTTTTTTATAAATTTTTTATGTTATATGAATAACCGCTCTTTTTGTTCTTTGAAGCCCTATAAGCTGTGCGACTTCTGCTAGTGTTAGATTCCATTCAGTATGATCAGATTTAGCATAATTCAAACATTGTAGCATAACAATAGCAATTTCCGGCAGAAACTCATAAATTTGAAATATTTTACCGTATGATATTTACATTTACCTACTTCAATCATCATTGCAAAACTTTCATACCAATATTTTTTTATTTTTTTTTGAAATCACAGTTTTTATGAAATAAAATAGGAATAGCGCTAAGTCCAAGTCCGGGGCGGACTACTAGTTTAACGAAGTACACATACATAAAAACATTGTCGATTTTTTGTTATCAGATATTTTATGTGTGTTATTTTACTGTACCGGTCTTTAACAGTCCAATACCGAACATATCCCTACGAAGGACGATTGGGAGATATTGGCCACCAGGCTAGTCCAGTGCGGGTTGACCACAAAAGAGAGAAAGATGTTTGATGATGATGCAAGTACTGAGACAATGCAGGCCAAACTGCGGGCTATTATCATTACTACTACTACATTCTATTTTTTTGGTGTGGGATTAAAAATAAAATCAAAATTTGTTTATTTGTCAGAATATTGTCCTACAATGTAGATATTGAAGGAACAATAGTGTTTCAAATATTCTACCTTTACAGGTGTACCTACAAATGTATACTTTAACTAATACACACACCCTCTGTTGCTTGTACATCCAACTTATATTTTCGTCGTTGCTGTCTGTCCTTTCACCCTTCCATAAACGCTACCATATAACGGAAAGTCGGATTGGTGTCGTCAAACAAATAAACACATTTCAAATATATAGTGAAGGCAATGGTAAAATGTTTTATTTTTTTTAAATAATGGTCTATATGGTGCAAAAAAAAAATGCACCAGATAATGCACTGATACATTTTTTTTACTTTAAAAGCTTCGTCTCTACCCACAGAATTACTTACATCCCTGCAAAATAAAATGTAGAAGCTGCCTGCTCTAGATAAACTAACTAGCTACCAATGGATGGTTTCTTTTTCATTTTAAAGTATGGAACCCTAAAAATGACTTGCTTAAAGTTAAAAGACATTCTTTAAGTGTATACTATTAAATATAAAACACTGAAAGAGTAAAACAGCTGTTTGTACCTAACCAGTTTAAGTAAGATATAAAGTTTATTGTACCACATTATCACAAGATTTATGATATAAAAAATGTACCTAGTTACTTCTTGTTATTTTTAAACTGAAATCTTAAGGCGGGAAAATCATATATAGATTTGTAGGTAAAAAAAGACAGCGGCTATTACTGCTTTTTGACCGACGAACCACCGGAGGAGGTACTCAATTCGACGCGTATATATTTTTTTTTATTGTTTTTTTTTAAATGTGTAACCACGCATAACTTTTTTAATAGTTGAAATTGAAAATTGAAATTGGTCCCATTTAAATTTTATCGAAATCGGCTGAGCTGTTTTTGATAAATCATCAATAATGTGGAAAATGTAACATCGATCCGTTCGAAATATTCGCGAATTCTGTACACGGGTGAAGTCGGTCATCCTATTTTTTTGCGAAAAATAATTATTAGCCATTTGCTCAAAGAAGATAGGTTTTTTGCGCCTATAATAAAATGGGTAGTTTTGTACGGACAATTGGCGTTTGCTTTTTCTGTGATTTTTTTTCAGCCTAGTTTTGTAGTACTGTTACGGTTCTTTTTTAATAATCCACTTCTAAATATTCGCTACTTACCCACAAAAACAATTGGGTCATATCCACCACGCTAACTCTATGCTGATTGGTGGATTCATAATGACATTGAATTTTTTATACGGACGCATGCAGGTTTCCTTACGGTATTTTCCTAGACTAAAAAGCTGGTAATGTGAAAATCGTGACGTACATTCGTTCTTTAGAATTTACATCACGTAATTACGGTGCGGGGCAAGGATTTGAATTCATGACCATGCGAGTGCAAGGCGAGCGTTACTACCACTAGGCCATAATAAGGCTTTAAACCAATTATAAAGAGGAAAAGATTTGATTGTTTGTTTGCATAGAATAGGCTCCGAAACTACTGAACCGATTTGGAAAATTCTTTTACTGTTGGAAAGCTACTTTATCCCCGGTGAACATAGGCTATAAATATTATATTTTCAAAAAAAATAGGGTTCCTTACTATTTTTCTTCATTAGCTAATCGTACCCGGGCGAAGCCGGGAGGGGCATAATACTATAGTAAAAGTAAAATTTGACTTATTTAATCCAAATTTTCCATACACTTCTTAAACGATACTGATTTTACATTAGCTCTTTGAATTAGATAGGTAATCTCCGTTGAAAAGAGAAGGGTGCTAAATAACGGGTCTGTACGAGTATGTGTCTATGTTTCTTTCTGACTGACGATCTTTCCAGAACGAATCCAGTTATTAAAAAAAATCATGAACTAAGAATATCGTAAGCAATTTGATTGCGAAAACAAATCAGTATGTCAATTTTATAACACTGTATGATCTAATTGTATAGGGCGAAGAAAATGAATAATTACATTATTTTTTATTCCTCCTTGAGTATCGTTTTTTGATTTAATTTAGTCTCTTGGCTCTACGATGATAATTACTTTATTATGCAGTGAATTAGCGCATGAGAAGCCGGTGACAGTCCAAAAACTACAATAACTCTTAACTAAAAAATAGAACATGAACAATATAAAAAAAAAAACAATCTGGAACATCTTACCGGCACCCCTGTAAAGAAACAGCGGTGAAAACAAACCATTTTCTCAAACAACACAAAATCACCGAAACTTAAATTCCGAACTAATATTTCCAATATCGACATCGGTAATTTCATACTACGATATTAAACTCGAAATTCGAAATTCCTTGGATTCCATTTTCAATATCGAAAGGACGTTCCATAACGTCAGCTCTCAGCAAAGGCCCGTTTTGAGCGTTCAAAAATTGTTCGAAACCGCGATCGAAAATTCCAAAATCGAACTTCGCGGATTTTATCGATTCCATTTTCAAATTGGTACGCGCGCGCTCTCAAGCGGCCGGTGTCGAACTGATGCGTTCAGAAGACCGGCCAACTCTGTGGTGAACCAAAACGCGTGGGTTCGCGTTCGGGCAGATTGAATCATGGATATTGCGGAAAAGAATCTCAACCTTGCCAATTTAATAATAAGATCTGAATTCGCATTACTCACGTTGCTAAATAAATTTACCTTTTTAATTTAACAATTTGTTTTAATTGTCCGGTGATCAAAGAGGTAAAAAGTGTGAACTTTCTTAGAAGTAAAGAGGATGACACATAATTAGGTAAGTTCTAGAATTTGTGCGAATTGAAGATAATTATTATGTCATTATCATTAAGCTCTAACTAAACTAATAAACCTATGTGGTAGTACCTACTTCGCAGGGTGTTTCCTCTGTTTAATTACATAAATTCATAAAGAAACAGATATCATTACTTGGTACTTACAATTAGTTTCACAACTGGTATCTTTATTGTTAAACTAGTTTTTACCCGCGGCTTCGCCCGCATGATATTTTTATTTTTGTGCATCATGGGATACCATGGGAGCCCTTTATTTATCCCGGATAAAATGTAGACTATGTCAGTTTCCGTCTTTTAAACCCGAGTCCCTACCTTACCACCCATGATAAAGCAGATGGAAAAAAACGATAGTTTTTCTTTTGACATTTCTTGAAGCGCACTCTAGAATAGCTCGCAGATAGCAGAATTTTTCCTACTCACTTAACACTTATCGTTATGTTATGGAAAATTTACGCAATATCTATTGTAATTTATAGCCTATGTGTTATTCTGATATATAAGCTATATTATTGCAAAGTTTCCTCTCAATCCGTTCAGTAGTTTTTGCGTGAAACATCCATACATCCATCCTTACAAACTTTCGCGTTTATAATATTAGTAGGAAGTAATCTCTTCCAAGCAAGTCCTCTGAAGTTTCAGCGCGATTCATATATCTTTCTGAGATAAACGTGTTAACACAAAAGTTGTACGCACGCTTTAGACAATGTTCAACAGTACAAATGACACGGTTAAACAGTGTTTAAAGCGTGTTTAAATTAGATGATACGTTTTTGTGCAATCGAATGAAAAGCTAGTTTCTCTCTTGATGATAAATATGTGTTGCGTGTGCCTATGCTTACCTAACTGATCTGAGCTGTGCCACCCTACATTTACAATAAACCAGTTCAAAACCCTACGCGGATCTGCGTTGCACTAGTCACTCATGTGATATTGTATTGTACTCTAAAGTCCACACATTCTTACATCAGCCTTAAAAGTCCACTGATGGACATAAGCCTCCCTTAATAATTTCCAATAAGTCCGATTGGAATCCGGTGTGGTCTTAATTTTATCGTCGATTCTACACTGCCCTTTACTCTACTGTACTGATCGTTTAATACTTACATGTCGAACATTGGCCTATCTATGAAAAACGATTGGGCATTATCCACCGCGCTGGGCTAATGCGGTTGGTGGATTTACATACCTTCGCCACCGAATTTCTTTTACGGACCTAGGTAAGCTGGATGGTGAAAGCCAGTGCTCTGTAGGGGCTCGTCTTGAGAATTTGTCGTGGCAAATAGGAAACATTCAAGAAAGAAAATAAAGGAAAGAAATCTATAAGTAAAAGTGAAGTGAGCAACTTTTCAACCCCCATATGGTGAAGGTGAACTATGATTGTAGGTGAATAAGTACAACAAAACGACCCTTTGATCTTCGACTACAAGTCGAAAAGGGTTAGTCAACAACTGCACACATGGGACTGCCTGATCTACCCTTTTTTGGGAAATTCTTAGCGTGCCGAAATGACGAATCACTATCACTACTCACTATCAGCACTACATAGTATTAAACAAAGTCGCTCTCCGCTGTCTGTCCCTATGTATGCTTTTATATTTAAAACTACGCAACGGATTTTTTTAAATAGATTGAGTTGTTTGAGAGGAAGGTTTATATGCATAATACACCTGTGCAAAGCCGAGGCGGGTCGCTAGTAATAAATATAGAATAGTTTATCATATTTTGACTTTCACCAACATACGCGTGTCACGTGTGGACATACAAACAGCGCAGCGGCTCGGTGTACAAAGCAGAATTGGCGAACCCGCCGGAACTGTACCATCCACCGGCACCGGCTCACCCGCGGCAGATTGGTGACAACATTTCACACAAAGGTCAATGGCGCGTCCCGGCCTCTCATTGTAGTGAACGACCGCGTAACGCACAAGCACATGTTGCATGCACATTTCGCTAGATAATTTGGCATAAAAATAGATCATTTTGCAAGGACCTAAAAAATTAACATTGGTAATCGCGGTGGACGGTATTCATAAAGTTTACAAGTGTCTATTTATCTATCTGTCAGTTGTAGGACGTCCTCTGCTGGACATCGGCCTCCCCCATGGATTTCCTTAAGTAGGTGGTAGTAGGTAATAAGGCCGGTTGGAAGCGGCCTGCATAGAAAGAAAATTAGATTTAGATTCATTTTAGTGTCCTCTTGTAAAGCCTTTAGTTATAAGCAATATTGTTCAAAGGTCATTTAAAAAAAATGTAAATCTTAAAAGCACAGACCCTGGAGTCTGTGGAGTGTAACATTCAAATAAAAAAAAAGCGGCCTGCATCCAGCGCGTTTATTACATCGTCAGTCCACCTAGTCGGTGGACGCCCTACGCTGCGCTTGCTGGTACGTGGTCTCCATTCGAGAACTTTACGGCCCCATTGGCCATCCGTTCTTTAAACTATGTATCCAGCCCACTGCCTCTTTAATTTGCTAATCCGCTGGACTATGTCCGTAACTATCTAGTGTACTATAACTATATGTAAATCAGTTTGGAAGCACATACAACGTTCCCTACGTTTTCATAACACCTGAATAATTACCAATTCCATATCACACAACCTAAACGTATTAAAATAAGAGTACTAAATCCCGAGAGGTAGAAAGCTAAGTTACCTACAATACATGAAAGGCACAAGTGATTTAAGTTAATAAAAAGCTTCATTTTATATAAAAAGCTTCACAATTTGATTTTCCTTATTTACCTTATACTAATTATGATTATCCTATGAACTAAATTATATTACGTATTTACATTAAATTTATTCTTCTGTGTCAAGTACCGCGATCAGCGGTAAAAGCCTCCTCCAATTGCTTCCATTTCTCCCTGTCTCTGGCTACTCTACTCCACGCCTTCTTATCAGTTTGATTAAAGTTTTCGAGGAGTTAGAGAGTAAGTTGATACAGTTATCGAGTTCAAAAAGTTCAAATCCTTATAAAAACATTATTTTTTGTACCTCTTATCTACCTTACTATGGTTAGAACAAAACGATATAATTAAAAAAAAAACTATTCAAAAATCGAACTGGCCACCATTGGCCGCACTCAAATGAGACAGCAGGCAGCACACATACGAGTAATATATGAATACACAGTATGGAAAGTGTGCATCACTAGAATAAAGCCTGGATTAGTCTTAGGCGGCCGGACTCTAGAACTTTCGCCCAGGACTCTACAAAAGTAAAGATTAAACTACTTCGATACGGTCGGGAGTAAACTAACATTGTTGAGTTTTTTTTTTGGTCAACAAAATTAAATGGTTCAGGTTCATTAAATGGGCCATAAATCGTAAACGGTAAGTTTTACAAAAAAGTTTAGGGGAAACAAAAGATGTTAAATTTTATTTTCTACAATAATGATTTCCATAATTTTTGCCCTAGAGTGCATAGTTTCCGAGATAACAACACGACAAACGTTTTTTTAAGGTTGCCCTTGAAGCTCCACCTAGATGTGTCAGCATTTTGTGATTTTATACTCAGTACGTAATCCTAAATTTTATAAAAAAATTGGATCGGATATTTAGTGCAAAGTTAAATTCTAATTTTCCTGAGGTATATAATATGTATCTAGGGCCACTTAGTCCCCCTCTATTCTAGAGTAGTGGTCCACGAGAACAAATTGCTAAGGTCACTTTTACTATTGCATCTTCGAGCAAATATCTATAGAGTCACAATCGTGCAAAAAAGTGTCCGAGCCAGAACCCTGCCCAAGCTACGTAGTGGGCAGGCTTTTTAGTTAGTCGTAACGCGATTGCAAGCCGACTACAACGCCGCGCGATGCTGAAGTGCTCGGTTACAAGCACTAATTATAATCCTACCGCTTAACTCAGTCATCGCCTGTGCGGGTACAGGAGCGGGGGGGTCGACGATAAAGGGGGACTGTGACAGCTGCGGGCAGCAGGATTATAGGTGACATAACGTCGAAATTCGAGAAAACGGGTCATTGTGAATTATTTAATGTAGATATGTAAATATCTATAGGTAAGTCGGTACGTATGACAACGCTCGGACAATTTTTTCTACTTTCACTAAGGGACTGTGGCTCTGTAGATATTTGCTCGAAGAATTGCATCGAATTGCTACAGTTATGCAATTGACGATCGTATAAATCATCCCATAGTTTCTGTTATGATAGAATCATTGCCACTTCCTTAGACAAAAGGGGAGGTTAAAAATAAACTAAAATAATATAGTACCTATGTAGGTATGTATTTTAGACCTGAACTTCCATTGAAGTGTCTATGAAGGAAGAAAATGAATTATTATAATACTTAGGTAATATTTCATAAACTACGCCTAAAATTGTTAAAATTGACCTTAAACAAAATATGTAACAAGTAGAAAATAAATTTAAAATATCATCATCATTGAACCTAAATTCAGAAGTAGGACGTCTTCAGCTGGACATAGGTTTCCCCTAGTGATATAGATACAACTATTATTTATAGATTTCCAACAGTCCGAAAATTAATAGTACCTACATATTTATCTAATTGGCGCCCAAATAACAAAGCGGTGTAACCACGAGTCTGGACCGAAAATAATACCAATTAAAAAAAAAGTAAATTTCATATTCGCTGATTTCATTCTTGAGTTCAAAAGATAATTTGATGAGTATTATAAGTTTTTATTTATTGCAATCTGTTTGTATCAGTACACCTTTTTTTTTTTACCAGGGGAAATCTTTTATAGGTACCACCTCACCTCGAGGGCAGGCGGGTGGTTATGTGGGAGTCCTGCCGACTGGACAGTATACCCACCAAAACCCCTGGGTGTTCCACCACTGCGCCTGGTGTCGGGGCTACGGGCACGCTTCCGCACTCCTCCACGGCACCCGACAGCGCTGGCCCAACTCGGGCCCCACCACGGCGCTCCCGCCAGAATGACGATGTCTCGAACACCAGACACATCGTCATCCACCATCTGGGACCAACCAGCACTGGGCGTCAGACAGCAACCGTGTCCGACAGCCCTGGTCCCGATGCAACGGGTCAATTAAAGTGGCCCCGCGCCTGCCACTACGGCTGCAGAGGATAGGGAGAACGGCCGTCGCGATACCGACACTCCTCTTCCCCTGCAGCCCCACCGCCTCCGCCAACACGTTGGCGGCACCCGTTAGGGCCGCTGGCAGGACGGATAGACAGCGGCACACTCGCCGCCCGTCCATCCCGTCGCCGCCCCCACCTCGATGGGCTCGGCCGCGGTATCGCGACGAGCGCGACACCGCAGTCCACCTCAGTCGACTAGCGACCTACTGGCCAACCTCCGCACGGGCTTGTCGAGGCCCAAGACCCGGAGAGGCCGGCCCCACCTCGGGTTCCTCTTGGTTCACCAGGCTTGTATCAGTACACCTACTTAAATTCTCGCGTCAGTATATCTCCGACATTTGAACCCGGTAGGAACATTATTTTTACACAAAACTCGTATTATTTGGTTCAGTATCTATATAATATTTGATATTTTTTATCAGACAAAGTAAGCACTTTAGAAAAATAAAAAGCCATACATACCTAATTACTAACTTTAATAAACAATCAATTGTTTGACACTCACTGTAATTCTATGATTACGCAGGCAGTCGTCAAATACTTGATTCGTCAAATTCTAAACGTGCCAAATTCGAAATTCGTCCAATTTTGTAACTTCTTTATCTCAGTGATTTCTTAAAAATATACTCCTCGTAAGTTATTATCTAGAAACTACTTATATAAATTGAATTTTTTAAAATTCTATGTTAGTCCTAAACGAAAAAATGATCATAATATTAATAAATGACATCGTAGAATATGTCCGTCATCTACAAAATCTGTATCAAGATCTAGAGTTATCTTTACCTGGCACGTTAGGTAGACACTTAATTTGTTATGTGGCACAAATAAGTAATAATAAAATGCATGTTTACGAAACATATTACAGAATATACTTAGTGCTGTGTGAGTTCATATAAATAAGTTATTTGTTGTGCTCTGTAAATAATAATTAATTAACACATACGCCATTAATTATTGGCCAATTAATATACATATAACGCCTATAAAATTATTGTGTAATTAAATACAAACCAATAAATAATCCATCCATCAGCTACATGACGTCCACTGCTGGACTTAGGCCTCCCTATGGATCTCCAATAATATCGGTTGGAAGCGGCTTGCATCCAGCGTGATCCTGCGGTCTTAATGAGATCATCTGTCCACCTCGTTGGTCCAATAAATAATACTTAATTATAATTAAACATACAGTACATTAGGGGAGGCCTATGTCCAGCAGTGGACGTCTTAAGGCTGAAACGACGACGACGATACATTACAATGCGTATTAAGTTACTTTTATAAACATGTATTTTATTGGCGTTTTGTGTTTATAATTACACAATTATTACCTACTCGCTGATTATGCCAATAACCTTCGAACAAATACTTACAGAGCCACAGTCCCTAAGTGAAAGTAGTTATAAAATGTCCAAACGCCGTCATACATACCGACTTAGATATTTACATACGTTGATAATTCAAAATGACCAGTTTTCTGGAATCTCGACGTTATGTCACCTAATGAGTGCTTGTAACCGAGCACGTTGGCATCGCGCGGCGTTGCAGTCGGCCTGCAATCAATCGCGTTACGACTAACTAAAAAGCCTGCCCACTACGTAGCTTGGGCAGGGTTTTGGCTTGGACACTTTTTTGCGCGATTGTGACTCTACAAATGTTTGCTCGAAGCTAATAACATAGTTTCGTGAAAAATTAAGTGATATGCCAGATCAAAACGACATAACCGATATATGATCATTATCAACCCTATAAAGCTAAAACAGTTCCCAGAAGTCCGCTAATCTGGCACTTTGCCACCCTCATAAGTTTGGTTTACGACAGGCTTGACAGGACAACGGGTTTCCAAGTCAGATGGAGCATAGAAAGTTAATAATTATGTAGAGTCTTTCTATCAATGGAACAATATCTTTGGACCTACTTCGAATACTTATACCTAATTTGCAGTATGACATTGACCTAAAAAACTTATTGACCTTTTTATAAATGTTTACTTTTATGTTTAAGTATAATATAACTAAAATATAATTTGAAATGATTAGTAAGTTAGTTCAAATCTATACGGTTTTCAACGTTTATTTATTTGTATTTTTCGTAATATCTTAACGTTTTATGAGTGAAGCTTGACATTTCCTATCTTCATAAGCTGTGAAATTCGATTTTCTTTGATTGATACGATAATTATATAGACTACTATTGAGTATATATAAAACACAACGTTTTTATTTCCGTTTTTTCATACCACCTGCTCAAAAATGACTAATTATTATATATCTAACAATCTCAACGTACAATAAGTCATTATTTTCTTAACACAATCTCGAGGGCTGTGGCAGGTCAATAATGTTGTATGAATCTCCCTAGGGAGTAAAGTGATTTAAATTTGGAACGTCTAATTTGTATGTAAATTTTTCTTAACTTAGAACATTTAAGGACATTGTAATGAGGTTTTATTTTATAAAATCGAATAGAACCTCTTTACATTGAACTTCAAAGGGCATTATATACAGAATAAAATCTCTTTGGTGTCCGTATCAGTTCGATTTAATAAAAAAAACCTCATTACAATGCCCGTGTTAGGCCATAATAATCGAGCTGGCCATGGTCTTATGTTTTTCACGTAGTATTTAGATTTTCTGTTTTATTACGGATGTGTGTGTTTTTCTATAATCATTCGTAGTTACATTCTAATTTGTTTTATTTTATTGTGAACAATACCGAGTTGCCTAGTGAGTTTATGACGTAAGAATTACTCATATTCCTGGGGTTTTATTTTCTCGCAGGAGGTAGTAAAAGTAGAGTATGCACCACTAGAACCAAGTCTGTCTTCGTCTTGGGCGACTTGAACCCCTCGCTTCACTCAGGAATCTAAATAATTTCCTCGCTTCGCTTGGGAATTGACTTAAAACACCCTCGCTGCGCTCGGGAGTTAACCATAGAGTCCTTCCCCACGCTCAGGGTCCAATATGTCGCCCGTGACGTAAAACTCTACTTGGTTCTCTAGGTACATAATGTACTATTCTCTTTTTCTTTAAAACGAATGGACATAATCAATATGGTTCTACCTTGGGGTTATGAATAACTTTTACTAAGGGATCAATTCCGAAATCTGCACCAGTAGGCTAAGCAGGCGACCACAAAAATAACTCATTTCGACGTGAGAAAAAGTGACAGTGTACTTCGCCATAACTCTGTCTCGTTCTGACAGGTCAAAAAAAATATTTCGTGGTGCGCATGCACGGCAGGACATTTAAATCAAAATTTATCCTTATAGTCTTACCTTCTCTGTCTACCTTTATAAATAGACAGGGATGCAAAAAACAGTCGGTACTTAACTAAGTAACGAGTGTTTATTGTGTGTAAGTACTACTTAAACAACTTACAATAGGTACGAGTTGTAGACATAACGCAGTCTACACTACATCAGCGCTTATCAGTATTTATTAGTCATATAGCCAATTGTAGCCTATTGACAATAAAAAAAGATTGTTTGTAAACAAAACACTTGTCCGCTGTTGCATCGAAGCGGTGCATTCGGAGTTCGGACGTTGTCCTTGATCTGAGAGGTTGAGTTCGTAATGTTGGGTTTACACGGGTGACTAAAGCACGATATTTCCTGCGCGGCGAAAATCAACCGTTTCGAAGGCAATTTGATCGCAAGTGACTAAAGCCGCAAGCCCCAAAGTTGGGTAGCATCTGAATTTAGCTGCGCGGCGACCTGCCGCATGCGGCTGATGACTAAAATCGACCGTATAAAGTGTAACGGGGGATTTACACGAGTGACTCAAGCCGCACGATGTTTGCCGGGCGGCTAAAAATCGTGCTTTTATCGGGCTAAAAATTCGGCTTTAGTCACCCGTGTAAATCCCCCATAATAAAGCCGTGTTTACTACGAAAGGCCGACAGTCGATCGTGTCAATACCTACGTGAGCCTCGGTCCGTAGCAATCTGTTGGGCTGTCTGTAACTTTAGTTCTTCTACGGATCTCCTCATTTATGATTCGATTTCACAGAGAGAGAGAGAGAGAGCATAAGTTTAGGCCGCGTCACACAAGTTGGCGGAAATCAAGTTAGCTACAAGCTGCGCAACATTTCCGCCAACTTGTGTGACGCGGCCTAAACATACCTACTCCTCTCGATAGCTCGTTGGGATATCTACTAATATTATAAAGCACATTGTGAGTACACTTTAATCGTAACTATTTTGTTGATTGAGAGCTAATCATGGCTATTTACGTCCAATTTACACTACAACGTCACATTTCTTCTCAATCTTATCGAAGTTATTATTCGTCGCAAATTCTGGTAAATACTAACGTACCTATAGATCCGGTAGGTTGAGATAAAGTAGAAAAATAATGTCATTTTTAAGACGCAACGTGCTTAATCCAAGTATTGTTTTTTAAACTTATTGGAACGTATTTTTACGCTCGGTTCCTCCAGTAGCTACCTATAAACATAAATCTAACGCCAATAGCATAGCCTCTTTTTTCGATAGGTACTTCAGATTATTGTTGTAGCTGCTTATTTTGTATTAAAATAAGCAGCGAAATTAAGCAACGTTTAGCACGGTCAGTATTTGGATGGGTGACCGCGGGTGGCATTTTCCAACTGATCGCTACCGTGGCTCGGATGACACGTTAAATTGTAGGTCCCAGTTGTTATAACCGTTTAGCCAGGTTAGAGGCCTTCGGGCGGCCTAAAAACTCTAGCTAGCTAGCCACCCGGCCTGTACGAACTTACTTACTTTTATTTTGTAATGTTAAGTACATTTTGAACCTTTTGCAAAAAGCAAAGCATAATAAAACGTGAAAAAAAATACTTTACGGGTTTGAAGTAGCGTACTATGTCAAACCATCAAACTGTACTGGGTCAGCACAGCGTGGTGGGTGCGGCCCAATTGCGTTTTCGTGTGTAAGGCCTATGTACAACACTACTAAAACTATGTACAGACTATTAAAAGCCCGGTATAGTACATGCAAATCGGATGTATGGTATGGTTCTCACGTCAAAATATCATAACGAAAATCTTACTATGAGAAGATGCGTTTCCTCGTTTGTCACTTTTTCTTATAAAAAAACCGAACAAGAAAGAATTAACAAAGAACAAGAAACCAAATATATAATATTATGTATTAAGTGTAACTGTTAAAAATTTTGGAAATCTCAACATACCTTCTTTATGAATTTTCCAAAAATTGACTGAGCTTTTGGAATTTACTGATCCTTTGGATCTAATAATTTGGAAGTAACTTCACACACCCATCTGTCATCAATCGGCCAGTGCCAAAATCACACGAGCACGCTTGTGACCACACATACGTCACGTACCCACATTAAACAATTACGATCAATTCGGTTCAGCGTATACCCCACCAAATATTCCCTGACAACGGCACGAACTTCACTGCCAAATTACAGCTCTTAACTCAACGCGTTACGGTCTATAATCAAACTTTTCGGGGATTCCTCTAGCAAATGCGAATTGGTTTTTTTCTGGTGGTACGTTGTAGTTCAAAGTCACCGCTGGGGCCTGCGTTATCGCGATAATGATTTGGTGCGAACAGCGTCATTGGAGTGCAATAAAAATTGAGGAAGTGTTAGTGCTTCGAGAGGTTGGTTGGGGTTCGTTCGTGTGGTCAGACACCTCGTGGTAAGGAGTTCCTCTAAACCAGTCATTCTCAAAGGGTACTCCGCGGAGCCATAGCGTTCCGCAAAGCCTCTGGGGTTCCACGAGAATATGATGAGAAAACAACAATAACCTTCACGCGACTCAGAAATATTGAAATATTTCTGAGATTGATTATTTACTGATTATTTTTAAATTCTGTCAATATCACTAACATAATGCGATCTTCCTTTGAAACAATATTTCCCGAAGAATGGAATACAAAAACTCAAGGATCACAGACTGCTCATGGATACAATGGAAATCAACTCATGGATTCAGAATCCTTTTCTGTTAAGTTTTATACCTCCCATTAAATATTTAATTATAGTTTTTTTTCATGATTGTAAAATAAAGAATGAACATAAGCAATTTTTTATTTATTTTAGGGCTCCATCAAATATTTCATTTACCAAAAGGGTTCCGTCACCAAAAAAGTTTGAGAGGTGCTGCTAAATTATATTAAAAATATAACGTGGACAAAGCCAACTAACCGATCTTATTGGAGACCCATATGTGAGGCCTATGTCCAGCAGTGAACGTCCTATCGCTGATGGATGGATGGTGGACAAAGCTGCTCTGATCAAACTCAAGTTACGTATAATTTAAACACACTAAAGTGCAAGTACTTAGATTTGGATTCCCAGATTCATCACGATCATCGTCATATCAGCGTTAAAACGTTCACTGTTGGATATAATCCAATACATTTTCTGCAGCGTTGATTGGGAATAGCTAGCATCCAACGTGTTCCATAAATCTTAATCTGGTCACATACCTACCTCTCGAGTGGAATCCTGAAGCTACGCTTGCTGGCCGCGCTAGGTCTCCATTCAAGAATCGGGATTGTAAATAACTCACTCGTCCAAAACAATGCAGCATACCTTAGTATGGTGAACATACTATCCTTTCCTTACTAATATTATAAATCCGAAAAGTTTGTTGGTTTGTTGGTTTGTTACTCTTTCACGCACCAACGGAGCAACGGATTGACTTGATTTTTGGCATGGACATAGTTTAAAAGGCGGAAGGAGCTTTAGGATACTTTTTATCCCGAAAAATTGCATAGTTCCTGTAGGACAGGACAAAAACCATCGAAAGCGAAACTGTCGCCACTATCACAAAGACGCTAAGTGATTAATTCCTCTATGACGCTAATATGGACTAACGAAACGTCACAGTCAAACGTAATTAGCTGACAGGTGACATTGTCTGTAGACTTTTATAAATCACAAGTAGCATGGCAAGGGGACAAATTGTTTTTCCACCATTATATCCCCTTGAAGAGGAAATAAAGTATAGATTGAAAATGACAACTGACATTAAAATTGGATAAAATGTTATTTTCCCTCTGCATGCTACATGTTACTATGACGTTTAATACCAAACCCGTCATTTTGTCTGACATTAAAAATATTTTTAAATCTTCTATCATTAGAGGTTTAACATGTTTCTTT
The DNA here is from genome assembly GCA_964007245.1 of Hypomecis atomaria. Classification (NCBI taxonomy): domain Eukaryota; kingdom Metazoa; phylum Arthropoda; class Insecta; order Lepidoptera; family Geometridae; genus Hypomecis; species Hypomecis atomaria. The sequence goes on from OZ023305.1 coordinate 7,982,550, forward strand.
GTTCTACCTTTATGGTACAGAATCATCATACTTTAATATTATCAATCCGAAAAGTTTGTTGGTTTGTTCCTTTTTGACGCAGCAACGGAGCAAAAGATTAAAAGATTGACCTGATTTTTGGTATGGATACCTATGGTTTAAAAGACAGAAAGTGATAATAGGATACTTTTTTATCTCGAGAAAATTCGTGATTCACAGGGGATAGGACATTAACTGTTTCTCAGCAACGGAGCAACGGATTGACTTGATATTTGGGGTGGGCATAGTTTGGAAGACGGAAAGTGACATAGGATACTTTCCATCCCGAAAAAATTGTGGTTCCCGTAGGACTTAACAATAAATTTTTCTCAGCAACGGAGCAACTTGCCTTGGCTTATTGCATGAATACAGTTTGAAAGACGAAAAGTGACATAGGCCACTTTTTATCGCAAAAACTTTAACAGTTCCCGTAGGATAGGATAAAAACTAAGTGAGCGGGCTGCGGTAGCAGCCGTCTAAGCGCCTGAAATAACCTGTCATGGCAAGTTTAGGACGTTCCTACATTTTTCGCACTCCTTCGCGGCACTCAACAGCGCTAGCCCAGACTCGGGCTCCATAACGGAGCTTGCGCTCTCGCCATAATGACGGAGTGTTTCGGAGCACAAGTGGTGGTCATCCACCACTCGGGACTCATCAGTACTGAACGTCAAACAGCATTCCAATGCCCTGGTCCCAGTGCAGCGGGTCAGTCATAGTAGCCCAGCGCCTGCCTCTTCAACTGCAGAGGGCAGTGAGAACGGCCATCGCGATACCGACACCTCACTTCCACGGCAGCCCCACTGCGTCTGCCAACACGTTGACGGCCTAGCGGAAGGTAGGGTAGGTGGCGGCACCCACCCCACCAGTTCCATATATCCCACCACGGCCCCTAATCCTCGGCTGTCATATCAGAGTCCAGGAAGCAGCCTTGCTTTATGTAACTAAGAAAGGTTATTCCCAGCAAGTAACTGGAGATAGAGAGACAGAAAGAAGCCACACCTATCACAGCAGGAGGAGCTGGAGTTCATATGCCTGGTAGACGGAGCAGCACTGGAGCAAAATCTTAACCGAGAAATTAACATATTTACAGATGGCAGCAAAATTAAAGGGAAAGTTGGGGCGGCATTATCCATTTGGAATGATGCCGCTGAGATTAGTACCCGCAAGCTGAAATTGGCCGATTGGTGCTCAGTGTAACAGGCCGAGCTATTGGCACTTCTTGGGGCTACCGAAAAAGCAAAACCTTTTGTGACTCCAGGTCTGCACTGGAAACGGTAGTTCTTCCCTCCATCCCTTAGCAGTAAATTCAAAGCTAACATAAAGTTTCTACACGCACAAAATAAAATAGTGAAACTTTATTAGATTAAAGCGCACGCGGGGATGGAGGAAAATGAGAGAGCGGACCAGCTAGCAAAGGAAGCAGCACTGCACTCGAAGTGCAGACATTTCGTATCGTAAATACGATAACTGCCCCGTTTCATTCGTTAAGCGAGAAATCCGAAAGGACTCTCTTGACGAACGGAACCGGCGGTATCAGGATGGACACACAGCGGCGGTAACCAAAACATATTTTCCGGATGCAAGGGCGGCATACAAGATCGTAAGAGAAATAGCACCAGTGGGAATCATAACTCAAGTGCTGACGGGGCATGGTGAGTTTTCCCAATACTTACATCGATTTAAGTTGAGGGAAAGCCCATCGTGCATCTGTGAACCCACAAAAGAGGAGACTCCATTGCACATAATCTTGGAATGCCCAGTTTATTTAGAGCAGAGATTTGATTTAGAACAAAAAATTGGAATTAATTTAACACGTAAAAACCTTGGAAACAATTTTATCGAATTTTTGCACAAATACATGTAAAAAAGCAATAATTAGGAACAAGTAGGTATACACTTTGCTGTACCATTGTAATGTTTATTATAACTGCAAACAGCCAAAAACATTGAAATATAGGTATAGTTTTTATTCATTTGTAATTAAGACCCCTGATCATGTCAGGCATATTTCGCGACATAATAAAAAAAAATCCTCGGATGCAGCGTCGCAAGAGCGGCACTGCAGCCCGCCTAAGTTGCGACACTCCTCATAAGGCATGCAACCTACCGGCCATCCTCTCAGCTGCTTTAGTTAAAAGCGGCTGAACCTCGAGTGCCAGCCTCTAAGCTTCTTTGGGGGAAAAGACCCAAAGAAGAGGGAGACTTCGAGCGCCGCCTTTTCAGCTGCCTCAGACCTCTCCCACGACAAGGCGGGAATACACGGGGGTGGGGGGGTTCGTATATACACTCCAACCGTAACTTAACAAACAAAAGCATTCCTCTAAGGCATTTTGATATTTGTCGGTTAGGTTAGGTTTCGCAGCCGACATAAACATAAGCCAAAATCAAAATATAACGCGGGCGAAGCCGCGGGTAAAAGCTAGTACAATGATAATTTTACAAGCATACTGCTGTATGCTTGTAAAATTATCATTGTACACAGTGGCCCAAAGGTTCGTGATCCTGAAACCTGCTAGCCTAGCATACGCACGACGACATAATTGTTGTCGACGTGTGAAAAAGTAACAAATATCCAGAACAAATAATAATAGTTCACCATAACTCTGTCTCGTTTTTACACGTCGATAAAATTATGTCGTGGTGAGTATGCTAGCTCGGCTGGGCTAAAAGAGGCGTAGGTTTGATTTCCACAAAGGCAAGCATTTTTGTTTAGGAAAGACCAAGCCAAGTCGATGCATTTTTGTGATGAACATCGGGGTTTGTCTATCTGGATGTTATTTTCTATAAGAGTATATGTATTTAAAAAAATGTGTTTATGTACCTATACCTATAGTATATCAGTCTCTGGCAGCCACATTACAAGCTTTTTTTAGGCCGCCTGAAGGCCTATGACATGGCTAAACGAATAAAACAACCGGGACCTACAAATTAACGTGTCATTCGAGCCACGGTAGCGCTCAGTTGGAAAATGCCACCCGCGGTCACCCATCCAAATACTGACCGTGCGGAACGTTGCTTAATTTCGTTGATCGCTGACAAACACCTAGTCAAACTCACTCTGACACTAGGGCTAGCCTCCTGGCCTATACGAACTTACATACTTACTTTATTACAAGCTTTGCTTAGTTTGGGGTCAGAGACCATGTGTAAGATGTCCCCTAATATTTATTTATTTAATTAGCTTTTTGCCATTCCACTCGCGTTTTATGATCCTAATTGCTGGATCTAAATTTAGCCGCTGGTTCCAGGAATGAGTTCAAAAATTAGCAGGACCCCAGGAGTTACCAGAAGCGTATTGAGGCCACAAAAAGCGTGTCCATTCCCACGGCGAACGGATGGGCGGTCACTACCAGCGAATGACGATAGTGATGCGCTGGAGAGTTGTCGATTTATAATTTGCAAAAAATGGGTTGATGGAACAATCAATCTCAAACCAATGTACGAGTATTAACAAAGGGCGGAAGGTCCCCGGCGCTCGCACTTGTCTCAGTCCCCCTTTGTCGTCTCCCCCGGCGTCCCTGTACCGCGCAGGCGATGACTAAGTTAAGCGGTAGGATTATAGTATTTAAACTTGCTTTCTGCTGGTCAGCTCTGTGCCCAGGAATTCTATTAAAACGCACCGACGCAGCGTAACATATTACTTACAGCATTTTCTGATGTTTTTACTGCTAACAAATGGGTTTTCAATGTAAAATTTATTAATACTAAGTAGGTCTCGCTCTGTAAAAGGTTGTTCGTACACAACGCGCCCCGAGTATTTAATCATCGATGAAAAGAGAACCATTTTAATGAAATTATTCTGAAGATTGATTGTACTAGGCTTCATTTCATTGATCTGAAAATCTGAAAATCTTCAAAAATTCTGTTGCACGAGACACACACAAGAGTGAAATTGCAATAGTATTTATAATTTACGATGGATACATTGCAAAATCTGTTTCGAATTCACTAATATTTTGTTTGTTTTGGCTAGAAATTTTCTCTAATGGAAAATTTTATTTTACTCAAGCTGCATCTTTCTATTTTGTGGGGTGGGTAGCTAGCACCGGCTTATTATGGCTCACTTGTGCCCATCCCTCCTCCCCGTACATATGTATAGCGTTCGTATAGCGTAGTCGTAGCAGGGTACAACCATCAGTATCTAGAGATACTTGCTTGATGGGTACAGCCATGGTTATAGCCATGGTTGGGTTGTACTTGTACCCATCAAGCAAGTATCTCTAGATTCTGATGGTTGTACCCTGCTACGACTACGCTATACGAACGCTACGACGCGTCTACGTAGCGCTCATAACGTAGCTTGTCTCTGCTCGGCGAGTCCGTGACGTGACGTCATGGTGATTCGCTGCTGTTGAGCCGAGTCGAGCGTCACGTTGCCACTGAGTGGCGCCAATTTTTCTCGCTTCGTGTACGAACGCCCAAGCACGCCTAGTAACCGATCGACAGATAGAATTATGATGATTACGTAAGCCCGGTGAAAAGACGGAGTCTTTCAACAAGATACCTTCCAGAAACTCATACATTGCGGACTTGATTAATGAACTTCAGGTTAACAGTGATTCATTGTACACGTGCAGGATTTTTGGATTGTAATGTATTAGAGTGGGAGAACGCGTGGTGGAAAATTTTTAATTTAATCAAAAATTGGTAACTTAATCTGGTTCTGGTCTGAGTGGGTTCTTTAAATACCTACCTATTTCAAAATATCTGTAGAATAAAGTTATTTGACGTTAGACTAAGGTCAGATATAGATATATGTATATAAATTATATTTACATTGTACAGAGTGGTGGTTCTAATTTCATTTTCATACATTTATTGGTTGCTTTATTTAAGTGATAGGTACCTACTACCTACTTACGAGTATGTAGATCAGGGTGTCCAAAAAGCATAGCTATCAAACTACATAGGTAATTTTTTTATCAATTTTGGGGAAAAATACGATATTTCGGAAATAGGTTTTTAAAATTCCAAAATAATATGTAGATTCTTAGGCAATGGCCAAGAAGTATCGATGGAGGTATTACATAAACGTATCTGTTAAATCCTTCACATTGAATCGCTAGTAGGTATGTTTCTGCTTTGGTGTTATCTTAAGAACAATAATATTATAAGTTTATATCATAATCACTAGAGAGTTTAAACTTAAACTTCCGCAAAGTAGAGCCTGGTACAATATTAACGTCCAATGCTGCACTTCTGGATATAGGCCTTCCCTAATGATTTTCAAATAGGTAAGCCCTGGGAGTGGCTTGCATCCAACTAGCCGGTGAACGCCCTACGCTGCGCTTGCAGGTACGTGGTCTCCATTCAACAACTTTACCGGGATATTCGCTGGCAACTGTTTGGAAAGCCTTCAAAATAGAGCCCAATGTGGCAAAAAACACAAATGGACGTTGCAAAAATGTGATCGACATCTCAGCACATCACTACCAAGAAACAGGGTCATTCCCCCTCCAGCAACAAATCATTTTTAATTATGTGCGTATTCTTCAATCTTCCCATTAAACGAGCCCGTTAAACAATAATACAAGATGGTCGTTGACAGTCGCTGTCATCCACCGACCAATCACGGCTCAGGTCGTTGAACTTTTTCTTTTTTTGCGAGTGTGCAGTTGGGGCGTAAAAATGGGTCAACAGACACTTTTTGGCGTCAAAAATAGGTCACGAATAATTGATTGATTTATATTGAACCTTAAGTGGTCGTATTGAATGAATCATGAGACGACAGAGGTAGGTTTTTGGGGCTCGCGTAATTGGTCGTGTGAACGAGGTTGGCAAATCCTGGGGTCGTGTCCGAATATTTGAGGTTATCTGTCACTTTTAGACACAGACATAGGTAACTTTAATTGCAACGAAAAACAACATTTATAACAAACCAAACATCAAAAGCACGGTACATAAATAAATATAAACAGTAATTGTATGCTACATTTTCACCACAAAACGATCCAATCTCAGCATAATGCCGACCGTGACAGCCGGCGCTGATCTTCCGATGGAACCGACAGGTGAAGTCACGCACACTCTTATGTCTCAATAGACGTATAATAATTATGGAATCGATATAATTCTTATATCAAATTTCAATTCTGATTTTGAGTTAGTTGTGCCTAAAACAAGGAAAGCTGTGGTTTTAAACGAGAAAAATAAACAGTTTATAGATTAGTGATTTCTTTCTCAGACAACCCTGCTCATCACTCAAGCACAAATAAAAGATAAATTAAATTGTTCGGGATGAAATTAAATTATCGCAATGTTACCCCATTAATGTTAATATCGGGTGGTCATATATCTCAATATCGTAAATGTGTAGTGAAAAGAACAATGCGCCCGCATGTTCTGGCAACCCTGATTGAGGCGTGAGATCGCGATAAAGTGGCAAGGCTAGTGAAGGACAGAGCTTCCATCCGGTGCGCTTGCGCGGCTTTGCGACTAGGGTTGTCACATTTATGTTTTATACTAGTAGTTCCCCGCTAAGTAGACCTCGCGATTCATGTCTTTAACAGATTCTTCTTAAGTCTACATCTCAACTCGCTCTAGACCGAGTTTGCTCATACAAGTTTTGCAAATCTATTTAGGGTATACTAAATAAATCGACTAAATACTAAATCGACTAACATGGCTAACCTGTTAATTACCCAAGGCCTACAATTTAACATATCATTCGAACCACTGTAGCGCTCAGTTGTAAATGCAACCCGCGGTCACCCATCCGAAGACTGACCGTGCCGAAAGTTGCTTAACTTTGGTGATCGCTGACAGACACCTAGGTAAACTACGCTTTATGAGCTACAATTATTAATTAATCGATACTGTACCAGCCTTTTTAATATTCCACTGAAAGACGTAGGCCTACCCTTGAAGGGTGATTGGGCCGTATCCACCACGCTGGCCCGATGCGGGTTGGTGGATTCACATACGCCATCGAATTTCTTGTACGGACGTACGCAGGTTGCCTCACCATGTTTTCTTTCACCGAAAAGCCAGTGATGTGAAATTCCGTACTTAAATTACAAAGGACTCATTGGTACGGGACCGGGATTTGAACCCACTACCTCACGATTGTGAGGCGGGTATTACTACCACCAGACCACCACGGCCGTCGATTAATCGATAAATGATTATTAATTAACCAGTCCAACATGATTGGTATTCTTTGTCAACAATAATTTCGCTCCACCATATAATGCGTGTGGGCGATGCCCGCATAATGCCAATCAAGGCCTCGGATCTGATGTCAATGCCAGCGAGGGCCGCGGCCACACAGGTCACATCCCGACCTTTGCTTGCACTTCCTTTGCAACATCCTGTAAGCATGTCTTAGGGTTAATCTCTAACTTTTATAAGTAATTTTAGGGTCGTTTTTGGGTTAGTTTCATAATCGATTTTTACATAATATCAGAATTAGTAGCGTGGTGGTCTAGAAGTTGTATCGCTGGCCTGTCATTCTTGAGGTCGTGGGTTCAATCCAGGTCCCGTACCAATGAGTTTCTTTGGAACTTTGTAGGTAGGTTCACACCTCTGGCTTTTCGGTGAAGGAAAACATCGTGAGGCAACCTGCATACGTTCTCAGAAGAAATTCGAGGGCGTGTTTGAATCCACTAACCCGCATTGGGCCAGCGTGGTGGATATGGCCCAATCACCTTTCGTGGGTAGGCCTACGTCCTGCAGTAGACTATTAAAAAAGGCTGGTACAGCACAGTACAGTGTTAATTAATACTCTTACTGCGATATCGACACTGATATGATGTAAAAATTAACTTTAATGTCGCAAAATTTTTTAACCGATTTTAGGGTTAACTTTATTTGGGTTAATTTCCAAATCGATTTTTATGTGACTTTAGGGTTAATACTTACCGCAGTAAAAGTTGCCTAAATAATAGAAACGTTAGACGTTATTCAGCAATGGACTCACAACACTGTACATACCTACAGTACTGTACAATTTCTTTTTGGGCCACATCTGCAGCTCGACTTTTAAACTTCCTCTGTAACATGCTATTACTTGTAGGTAATTTGCGGTTCTGTAGTTATTCTTTCTTGACAATGATAACCCAAATAAATGTTCCACCATAAAGATTGCCTGTGGCTAATCAAGGACTGGATCTGATGTCAATGCCAGCGAGGGCCGCAGCCACTCAGATCACATCCCAAACTTTACACATCCTTTCCTTATTTCTTAGAGCTAGTTCCAAAGTAGTTTCAAGTGATTTCAGGGTTGATACTAAGCCGACAGAAGGTGATTCAGATCATCAATATGAACAACTTTTACTATGGAGTCAACCCGGAAGTAGAGAAAGTCAGCTGTTTCACACGTTTTGTTGGTTCCGAGTTGCAAATTTGTTGGAACAGCAGATTTTTTTGTCGAATTCTGAGTTGAGCCCTTATTGAAAATTGTTCATAATGATGGTTTGAATCACTCTCTTTTGGCTAGGTAGGTACAGGGCGAGTAGAAAACCCTATATTGTACTTCTCGTTACTAACCCCCGACGAAAAAGAGGGGTGTTATAAGTTTGACGTGTCTGTTTGTCTGTGTGTCTGTCTGTCTGTCTGTCTGTGGCATCATAGCGCCCGAACCACTGAACCGATTTCAGTTTAGTTTTTTTTGGATGAAAGGAGACTTAATCGAGAGTGTTCTTAGCTATGTTTTATAAAAATCGATTGAGATCGATCGTTTAAGAGTTATGGTGGGTTAAAGTGGGGATGGAAGAACCAAAATTCTACAAATGTGCCCAAAATGGTTGTCAATTGAAAGTTTGTTGTCAAATATTTTTGTGTCGGGGGTTTTTTAATTAGGTCTAATATTTTTGATCAGCAGTGGACGTTATAGTACCTACATCACATTACATAAACTGCATGAACAACTTTTTTCGGGCTACGTTTGCAACTCGACTTTCACACTTATTTTATAAAACACCCTTTTACTTGTAGCTAATTCGCGGTTCTGTAGTTATTCTTCCTTGACAATACCTACCTAAATAAATGTTTCACCATAGAGAGTGCGTGTGGCCAATCAGGGCTCGGATCTGATGTCAATGCCAGCGAGGGCGCGATCCCATAGGGCACATCCTGACCTTTGCACTTCCTTTTCTTTTCTTAGAGTTATATATTATAAGCTATAAATCTTTTTTTACGCGATTTCAGAGTTGAACCTGTTGGAAAAGTTATTTAAACGACAATACAAGTACCTTTACATCACTATCACTAACATAGTATAAAACTAAGTCGCTTGCCTGTCTGTCTGTCCTTCTGTATGCTTACATCTTTAAAACTACGTTTTTTTAATAGCTAGAGTAATTCAAGTGGAAGGTTTACAAGTATAATACACCTGTGCGAAGCCGGGGCGGGTCGCTAGAACTTAACATGCTGCACAACTTTTCTTCATTTGTGGTTTAACAATGGACTACTTATTAATCAGCCATCCATCAGCCATAACACGTCCTCTGCTGGACAAAGAACTCCACTACGCCCCTATAGATGTCCAATAAGACTGGTCGGAAGCGGCTTGTATCCAGTGCTATACTGTGTTTTTGATGAGGTCATCCGCCCACCTCGTGGGTGGACATCGTATGCCTGCGCTTATCGGTACGGGGTCTGAACTCGAGAACTTTTCGACCCCATCGGTTTTCAGTTCTTCGTGCTATGTGCATTTCAACTTGCCGATCCGCTGGGCTATGTCGCTTACCTACTCGTACCTTGGTTGTTATAATAATCTCCTCACTTCTAATTCAATTTCATAGCTCATTGGCTTCGAACAAATATCTACAGAGCCACAGTCTCTAAGTGAAAGTAGTAAAAATAATTCCGAGCGCCGTCATACATACCGACTTAGATATTTACATTAAATAATTCACAATGGCCCGTTTTCTCGCATCTCGACGTTTTCTCATCGCTCTAATTAGTGCTTGTAACTGAGCACTTTGGCATCGCGCGGCATTGTAGGCGGCTTGCAATCGCCTTACGACTAAAAATAACTAAAAAGCTAGCTAGCTTGGTCAGGGTTTTGGCTCGGACACTTTTTTGCACGTTTGTGACTCTAAAGATATTTGCTCGAAGCTCATTGGGCTACTTTGAGCTTGCTCTTCAGGCAATCAACCAATGTATTTATTTGTTATTAAGTTAATAGATTGGATAAAAAATCCGCAACACTTGTTAATATTAATACATTTACTTGCCGCGTGATCGTTGCAGGAATCAAACATTGTCTCTATTAAAATTATTGATTTCAAAGGTTATATCGATTCACCAATATCTGTCGTCGTAAACGATTTACAGCTGACCTTGTCTGGGTCTTTATTAACCTACTTTATGTGGCCAATACTGTTATATTCTGTTCAGAACTGCGTGACTATTTGTAGCTCAGAACATTGAAGAGCATTGTTCCTTAAAAAGAAGGGTTGGGCTGACTACATCCACTAAACCAGGAGCTGTCCTTACGGACCCCAGTGGCATTCAGAGTTCTAATCTGTAACCTATACAGGGTTATCTACTTGCCCTGTAGGGGCAAGCAGATAACCCTGTAAGTACAGGGTTATATCTAAGCAGAATAGGGGATCAACCCGGAAAAAAGAATCATACAAAATTGCAACTCTGAATCGACAAAATGTACGAAACAGCTGATATTTTTCTCGAATTCCGCATTAAACCCCATATAAAAAGTGGTTCATATTGATGGTCTGAATAACCTTCTTTCAGCTTAGTACTCCAGTTCTGAACTATCCTGCATAATTTTTACCCTACCTATGTTAAACATAGGGCCGAATACTAGAAGCAACCTGATTTTTTCCTGTTGGAAATAGAAATGCTTATATCTCAAGCGAAATTTTTGGAAACAAAACCTAATTTGGAGATACATAACTTGCTTGTTATCATAATAAAAACATTTACACTACTGGCATCGATTTGGCATTTTTTCTGGTAATAGGTAGGTACTTAGAGTTTTAAAATAGGGTGCGACATGGTCAATCTGTAAATTCTACCCTCGGTTACTCATCCGAACATCAACATTTTCTTTTTTTTTGCCCAGGGAATATAATTATGGTTAACTATGGAATATATTTTATTAAACATTAGTTTTATGGAAACCATAAAACATTAGTTTCATGGAAACCATAAAACATTAGTTTTATGGTTTCCACGCCGCCGGGGGATGCAGAGTGGTTACGTGGTGACGCCGACTGGTCGGTGTACCCACTAAAACCCCGGGGTGTATCTTCCTGGCACCCACGTGCCGGAGCTAAGGGGACGCTTTCGCTCTTCTCCGCGGCTCCAGCAGTGGCGCTGATTCCCTAGGACTTGGCCATGTTTAAGAGTGGTGCTTTACCCTTGTTTCCTTGAGGAGCGCGTGGTGGGCGCTACGCTCTATAGGCTACGCTGGTCAAGCAAATTCTCCCGAGTCCGTCGCACAAGCCCCCTACTATAGGGGTCTAAGAAGAGCGTGGAAGACCGACTTCCAGTTCTTCGCAAGTTCCGAGTGGATCTCCCGTTCGCGCTCCGCCGTTTTCATTTAAAACATGACTTGTTCGCAAAAGGAAACGGCTCCCATGATCTTTCGCAACCGAGCATTGACTGAATCAACGCTGAAAGAGAGAGTACGTTTTCTACAACTGCGGCGAGGTCACGTCGCTTATTCGCTCATTCTGAGCATTCCTCCAACGTATGCTGCGCCGTGTCCTCATCGCAGGCGCAATGGTGGCAATCTGTTGTCGGTTCCCTTCCGGCTATTTGACACAAGTGCTTTCCGAAGCCTCTGTGCTCAGAAAGCACCTGTACCAGCCGGAAGGTACCTAAGCGACTCGTGTGCAGCTGGACCGTCAAGGCTGTTCATCCCGTCTTCGGGGACTGGTTGGGCAGCCGCGATAGTCCAGCTGCCAGCTCCTCTCTCCACTCCACAATCATGGACCTTCTCGCTCGGGCTTTCCATATCTCGACCTCTCTTGGTGCCGGATTAGATACGGCCGCGTTAGCGGAGTAAGTAGTGTCTACTTATTTGAGCTTGAGATGCTTGATTTTCCCCGATAATTCCAAGAAACACTATTATTATATTATTATTAGTTATTTATACCCGGGTTCATTCCACATTATCCTTATCAACAATACATACTTTAACGGAGCGTTTATTAATAATTATTACAATAAATCTTGTGTCTGACAGACAGATACGCGTGTATTTGACAGACAGACAGTCTGATAAGACGGTTTAATTAGTGGCGCAGTATCTAATTTTGTTGTTCAATTAGAGGTGATGTTTGAGGATATAGGTAAGTAAATATTTTGTCCTTCCACCAATATAATAGTTATATGATAATACTAGCGACTCGCCCCGGCTTCACACGTGTATATTATGCATATATACCTTCCTCTTGAATTACTCTATCCATTTAAAAAACCGCATCAAAATCCGTTGGGTAGTTTTAAAGATATAAGGACATATAAGCATACATAGGGACAGACAGACATGGAAGTGACTTTGTTTTGTACTATGTAGGTAGTGATAGTTTTATCTCTTTGCCATGCTAGGGGCGCAGAAATATCGAAAACACGTGATAGAGACAATTCGTATCATGAAATATGAAATATCTTTATTCGACACATACAAGTACAAAAAAAAACTTATAAAATAGTGACAAAACCAAAGTGTCGAAAGGGACTCACCTCAGCTATAAAATGCTGAGTGCTGGGAGGACCCCACACGCTGGCAATCTGGTGGTCACACCGATGAATGTTTTCTCATAGCATCAGCAAGACTTCTAACAACATGGCAACAGCTCCTTGATCTTATCATCGCATCAGTTGTGCCTACGGAAGTGGTCGCCGGAACCTCATGATGCCTAAACTAAAGGATTAGATCATCACTGTGTGTAATTTTTTCATCTACTTTCATCTACATCCGCGCTAAGCTAGCTATCGGGATCTTTAGCCAAAATAGCTTCCAAATAAGTACTAGCATTGAATTAGAGTCGGATTTATAATTTTAGTAACGATTACTATTATATATACAAGGCCGACTACTATTTTATAAGCAAGCTATTTTTTCATCTTGATACTTATTCGTATAATGTCTTAGGTGACATAAAATAAAACACATATTTTTTTATTAAGTATAAGTATACGCGATGCGTTGCTACGAGTAATACTTCGGCTTCCTAATACTTCCAAAGTACTAAGATCGATACTAAGCTATAACGCGACGTATTTTTTCCTTGTTGCATAAATTGGTGGATTATTATTTTTTCTTTGTACCAATATCTATCTCGGTAGACGATTTTAAATGACAAAAAGTAGTCACCTTGTGCGTTTCAGAGTTACCTAGGAATCTATAGGTATCATCTGATATGAAAAGTGAAGTTTGACTTTATTTTAATAAAATTAATTTCTATTCCTTTCTCTAACGTCTGCTTTACCCGAGCTCATTAAATACCTAGCTAAATTATTGTATCTGCAATAATTAAAACAGAATTTATCTACGTATCTAATCAGGACACGTCCGCCCAGTCAGAATAATTCAGTCGGGAGCCTAATCAGTATTTATCACGCTTTCTTATTCGTCGGCCCGTCTAGCCGCCGTCTAGCCGAAATAATGTCAAATTCACGTCCGTGAGACGGCACGGCATTTGCATTCATACAAGTACGCTTGTGGCATGGCACTAGGTGAGGACCACAGGTATGGACACACACGCTGTCCCTGGATGGACCGTTGATCAGCGTTGTCTAATCAACGAGATCTAGAACGAGAGAAACATGATTATTTAAGAATTATTTTTAGGCCTGTTTCGCCAAAATATGTAACGATAAACTCACGGCCGTGACACATACAAGTATATACACTTGTGACATAGCAACGGGTGAAGACCACAGGTATGGACACACACACGGTTTTTGGACGGACCATTGACCACCGTTGTCTAATCAACGAGATCTAGAAAGAAAGAGACATGATTATTTATTGTTTTTAGGTCTGTTTAACCAATATAATGACAAATTCACGGCTGTGGTACGGCACGCCATTTGCAATCATACAAGTACGCTTGTGGCATGGCCAAAGAATATATAATAATGCATGGCAACGGGTGAGGACAACAGGCATGAACGCTTAAGATAAGACACACGGTTTGCGGACTAAGCTAAGTTATATATCTATAGATAGACCGTTGTCTAATCAACGAGAGCAAGAAAGAGAGAAACATTCACGGTCTTGAGATGGCATGGCATAGTACGCTTGTTGCATGAAAACGGGTAAGGTTATTTTACTTAGTGGCGGCATATCTGTAAATCCGCTTCTCTGCATCTCTACGATAACATAAATCAATTTCTTTTACCAAATACTGAGAAATTAAGTCAGAGGAAGTAGTGAATCCTATTGACAGTGAGTTTACGAGCAGTAGGCAGCCGGTCGCAGTTCGTAAAGTCCTGAAAGGTCTCATGTGGTGTCCTTTATTGCCTGTCGCTTTTGTTTCTTATGACTCTCCTGACGCGACTGCAAGGGGTGAGATAGAAGCGTTTATAATATGTTGATTAATTATTTATTAAAATGTACAGTTGCTATATTTCATTTCGTTGCTATGTTCACCGGGCCACCAAGATACAGGCATCGCCTAGTTTGGGGCCTACTGGCACTGCGCAAAATCGGCAAATGTTCATATAGGTACCTATTTGTTTTTACATGTACTTGCCAACGAAGTGTAAAGATGATGTACTCAGTGATGTATTATTCGTTTTTGCTAATAATATGTACTAGGTACCTATGTGTTACCAACCAAAATTGTCAACAGCGTACCTATCTACACTGAGCTACCTTCTGATTTCAATTATGAGTTATTTTTATCTTTTGCGCATGATTCCGTAAAATATTATAATGGTAAATAAATATATTTGACGGTGCCGGAGCATTGTAAACAGCACGTGCAATGGGCGAGCGGAACTCCTTGCAAAGATTGGTTATAAAGAGGTTGCTCTCGGCGGCCGACGGAACTCTTTGCTCGCGTACCGCACGTCGCTGTAAAAAGGCGCCATAGCAATTGTTTATTTATAACGATCCCTCAATGGATGAAGAAGATTATCGGGCCAGTCTGGCGGACGCGCCGATATATTCTTATTCTCTTATTCTTATATAAACTGTATAGTTCTAGTACAATACAATACATATTATACTGCGTAAAAGCTTAATATAATTGTAATTATTCAAAGTATCTAAGTGTGAACAGTATAATCTAAGACCAAATAAAAAAACTCAAGACAGAATGTCAACTACGCCTCGCCGTAAACACAATTACTCACACAAACACGTACAACAAAACTAAGCCTTGGCTCGTCAGTCAAACTATGGCGGCGCAACATCGACGCACTCACCACATATATAAAAAACCGGTCTCACTTGTCTGTTCACGATATTCTGTCTTGATTTTTTTTTGGTCTGAGGATAATAAATATGCAGATTTTTTATTAAAAATTTATTAACCACAGACTCCACACCAGGGTCCTGGTTCAATATGTCATAAAGTCATTTCTCTCGTTCCATAAACTGATTTCTGTCCTAGAGCTGGAGTATTTGGACCCCACGTATATTTACAAGCTCGTACTTAGGACCCCACATCATTTTTAGTCCATCCATTCTCTGAAACAGTTCTGAAATAATCCGCGCGACATTTATTGCTAATTTTACGCGCTTTACTTTCGCTCGAGGGGTAATAAACCTGTAAAACGGTTGTAAACACTATTCTCGCGATTCGCACTAAAAACTTAAAATAGTTTCCAGAGAAAAAAGGCGGCAATTTTAGTACCTACATGTATTATAACCTCTATTATCCATGCGGACTCTATCGGATCTCTTAATTGACAATGTAGGACACTCGGGCTCACAGGGTTATTGGTAATCAATTAGCATCCTTTTAGGGGCTTTATTCTGTAAGTAAATCAAACTTTGGTTCTGTGACTTTTGTCACGACTAAAAAAACAGATGTTCCACACATTTTGTCGAGGGTGAACGATATTTTTCTATGGAACAGCATTTTTTTCGAGTTACGATGATTTCCTCCACCGAAAAGCCAGTAGTGTGAAAGTCCGAAAATAAGTTCCAAAGGACTCATTGGTACGGGACCGCGATTTGAACCCACGACCTCACGATTGTAAGGCGGAGGATGATTGGGCCATATATCCACCACGCTAGCCCAGTGCGGGTTTTTGGATTCACATACTCCATACAATTTCTTCAATATTGTTTTCCTTCACCGAAAAGCCAGTAGCGTCCGTACATACCTACCTAGGTTCCAAAGAACTCATTGGGACGGGGACCGGGATTTGAACCCACGGCCTCACGAATATTAGGCGAGTGTTGGCACCACTAGACCACGGCGGTAAAATGATCTAACTTCTAACAGTAAGAAGAATTTTGAGCTTGTGTAAAATTTCAAATGATTGAAGAGTTACCATCTCTTAGCACTTTTCAAGGGCACCCCAGCATGTCATTGCCCTGTAATATGCACTTCAACAATTAATGCATGCCCAATTGCGATTTGCGGCACGTACCGTCTAGACAAACGGTGTTGTATGCAAATCAACGTTATTGTCATTCGATTTTCGGCAATGGTTTTGGTATGCACGGACAGGGTGGCTATTAAGGCGATGATGGAGATATGTCGTCATCTTCAGAACCTTGACGCGGTTTGCAATCGCCTTCCTGATATTGCTTGGTTTCGATTTATTACTGGTCCCAACAAAATACCGGCGCTCGCTGGTTGTAAACAATCAACAACATATTGGTACTGCATGAGTTGGGGCCAGTTAGATAGGTACGTGGCAAAACCTACTGTACTGTACCAGCCAGGAGATAGGACTATTTACCCACGAAGTGTGATTGGGCCATATCCACCACTCTGACCCAGTGCGTGTTGGTGGCTATACGCTATCTACTCTATCGAGTATACTCTACATCGAATTTCTTCTACGGACGTATGCAGGTTGCCTCACGAGGTTTTCCTTCACCGAAATGCCAGTGGAGTGAAATTTCGTAAGTATATAAATTCCAAGGAATTCATTGGTACGGCATCGGGATTTGAACCCTCAACCTCACAACTGTAAGGCGGGTGTCATTACCACTAGACCACCACGGCTACCTTAATCTAGGTGATTGTACCTAATTTTTGACCGACGAACCAAACCGGAGGAGGTACTCAATTCGACGCGTATTTTTTTTATTTTCATTTTTTTATTTATAACCACGCATAACTTTTTTCGTAGTAGTCCGATTTCAATAATTCTTTTTTATTGGAAAGAGCACACTTCGAAATTGGTCCCATTAAATTTTTATTGACATCGGCTGAGCCATTTTTGATAAATCAACAATAATGTAAAAAATTTAACGTCGATCCGTGCGAAATATTCGCGAATTCTATACTCGGGTGAAGTCGGTCATGCAGTTTTTTTGCGAAAAACAATTATTAAATGTAAACCTACAAGAGTGTATCAGAAGTCAAGCCACATTTTGGTTTGCTGCCGCCAACATAGTTAAAATATTATGATGTATCCTGCAGAACATTGTAGGTAAATACTTGGGACGTCAATGTGACACAACATAAGCATCGCCTTAACACCTATCGCAAATCTAGACTTAAAACAAAAGCTGAATCGTATGCATATCGCATGCCCAAAGCTCAGTCTAGGTATCCATTTTAGAAGTCTATCCTGCGATCTAGACGCAATAAAAATAGCTGCATTTTTGCATGACATTTGAATAATTTTGAAGATCGTCATCATTATTATAATCTGTGCCGTAAAATGAAGATGGTACCTACTTTGTATTCAGTAATTTTCCTAAAGGTACCATTAACTATTAATCACAGAACAGCAGATGCTATTAATAGTTTGGGGAGTATCGGTCGAACTTGTTATTAGTTCGTGGTCCCTGTTCGAGAACCTTATTGTCTTAAATATAGAGAACGACCAATATCTGGCGTCGAAACGCTTCGGGATTTTCCTGTAAGTAACTTACATTACGAGTGAAATACAAAATGCATTAACACTGGTCCATTCGTTTCGGAGATATCGAACACATCACAGTCACAAACATAATATAAAACCTTTTTGAGTCGAGGTTTAAAAATATAGCATTGCTTATACCCATAGAATGAGAACTAAAATAATAGAAACCGTAGGTACTAAAATAGCAAGAGATATAGGTACATCACTTCGTCCCACTTTAAATATGTATTTTAAAAGGTGTTAGAAAAAGATGCACATACATAGGTACTCCCGAACTTAAGTAATTTCGAAGGGTTTCACAAACTACCATTGAGATATCTCGGCTGTCCAAATTCAAAAAGGTAAAAAGTAGAAAGGTAAAATGATCAGTGATTTGAATTTTCCTAATGGAACTAGAGGGTTCAAATTTCCGATCATATCGCAAAAGACAGTGGAACCACTTTTAACTTTATGCGTTTTTCTTGTTCCACTCACTCTCGCGTATGCTGTATAACCAGATATGAATAAGACAGCTGTAACATAGTTCTTATTTGAGCAAAATTTAGCAAGTATTCTATTACTTTATTTCTAATTCTATGCTCAGACCAAATAAAAATTGCTTATTACTTTTTTCAGTTTTTGCGTGGTCTTGCCACATGAAGGAATAATGAAACAGCATATCTGACATACCTACGTAATTTTATTCTCTATTATTATTTTAATAATTCTACACTAATCTGTACTAGCAAGACTAGCAACTACTAAAACCTTACAGAAAAGTAGACCAATAAACGACGTTCAATATAAAGAAAGAGAAAGGGAAGAAGAAGCGAGAGAACCGATCGATATAGACTGCCGTTTCGCGCCCGTTGCAGAACGTGTCGTACTGAGGGATGGAGGCTGATGTGCTGGCCCTGGTGTCAGCTGGCGTCGGGAATATGTGCTGGAAGTAAAGGGAATCAGTGTAAGTTGAGCTATTTGAGCTATTTGATTTTCACAATTTTGTTTTTGTAGGATTGGTTTGTATTGTACTACAAACAACTGAAATAAAGCCGTCGTGGTCTAGTGGTAATGATAATTGCCTTACAATCCTGAGACTTTTTGTTCCTGGTTTCAAATCCCGCTCCTGTACCAACGAATTCTTCGGTATTTATGTACGGAATTTCGCACCATTGGCTTTTCGGTAAAAGAAAACATCATGAGGCAACCTGCATACGTCTGTAGAAGAAATTCGATGGCGGATGTGAATCCACCAACCCGCACTGGGCCAGCGTGGTGGATATGGTCCAATCACCCTTCGTGGGTAGGCCTACGTCCTGCAGTGTACTAATAAAAAAAAGGCTGCTACAGTACAGAACCGTAGTACAAATAAATAATTAGGTAAATTCTTAGGTATATTTTAGTCCTGCCTGACACTTTTAAGGCGCTTGAAGACCATATGATTAATGTCACGCATAATTTGACTAAGGTTTCTAAGCGATCACCGAAGTTAAGCAACGTTCGGCACGGTCAGCATTCGGATGGGTGATCGGGGGTGGAATTTAGGTACAACTGAGCGTTACCATGCCTCGGATAACTTGTCAGTTCCGGTTATTTTAATCGTTTAACCGTATCAGACAGTTTGACAGGTGTCTGTCAGCGATCACCAAAGTTAAGCAAGGGTCAGCACGGTCGGTCTTCGGATGGGTGACCGCGGGTGGCATTACAACTGAGCCCTAAAGTGGCTCGGATGACACGTTAAATAGTAGGTCAGGGTTGTTTTAGTCGTTAGCCGTTTCAAAGGCCTTCAGGCGGCTTAAAAAACTCTGACACCAGGGCTAGCCACCCGGCCTATACGAACTTACTTAATATACCTACTTACCGTGTCAGAGGCCTTTATCTAAGAAGTACCCTCGAAAAATCGTATAGAATAATATACCTAATTAAAAAACCCCCGACACAAAAATATTTGACAACAAACTTTCAATTGACAACCATTTTGGGCACATTTGTAGAATTTTGGTTCTTCCATCCCCACTTTAACCCACCATAACTCTTAAACGGCTCAATCGATTTTTATAAAACATAGCTAAGAACACTCTCGATTAGGTCTCCTTTCATCCAAAAAAAACTAAACTGAAATCGGTTCAGTGGTTCGGGCGCTATGATGCCACAGACAGACAGACAGACACACAGACAGACACACAGACAAACAGACACGTCAAACTTATAACACCCCTCTTTTGCGTCGGGGGTTAAAAAGGGCGCTTTTGCTCTTAGATTACTAAAATGCCGTTATACTTATGACAAGTAGTCAAGGGCAAAAAAATCAAGTCGAAGATTTGAAACCAGTTCGTTTAGTCCAAAAATTATAACAATTATACCTGAAATAATAATTAGTCTTTCTGAGCGTCTGTTGGAAGCGACGCGTGACCAAAATGCTGGTGTTTTTTTTGGCTCAACGTATAAGCATTGCCATTCAGCGTGGCAATGTAGACAGCATGCTGGGCACGCTGCCAACTGGCAGTGGGCATGAGCATTTGGATTATCTTTAGCCATTCAAGGGTCTATGGATGATCCAATTGCTTGTAATGTAGGTAGTACTCGTAGTAGTTTTAGTTTATGTAAGTCTCGTATTTAGTGGTAGTTAATAAAGTAAGTCTTGTATTTAGTGGTAGTTAATAAAGGCACTTGCACTAGTAAATACATACCTTAAAAGCGTCCAAATCTCTGGACAAATCCTCATCCGAGTATCCCTTCATAGCCTTGGTCGCGACGGGGCCCATGTAGTTATTTACTACAGCGAACTCGAATAGAGAGAGGAACACGAACACAGAGCAGGAGGACATCCAGACGTCGATTGCTTTCACGTAGGACACTGGTGGTAGGCTCTGCTGGGATTGGGTGTTTTGAGTTGCTGTGAATATTTTAAAAACATCTTATTATCCTGAATTTAATATTACACATATAAGGCTTTATCATTCATTAGCCTTTACCCGCGGCTCCGTCCGAGTGACCTACTATTTTTTGTGCTAAATCAAAGTTGAAGTTCCTTTTTGCACTTGGAATCGTCAAATAACAATATTTGAAATACAATTTAAATAATTTCAATCTAAACACAATACGTTTCAAGATTTCACATAAAGCAGTACAAGAATTTACATTGCAAAACTCAAAATAATTTGTCAGTCTTATCCACACGAATCAATTTATGAATTCAATTAATTACAATATTATATTACCAATTTATTTAATAAAATAAATCAAATAACAAATTCAAAGTCAATATCAATAAACTAACTAATGTCAACGATCGAACGAACTATTCCTTGGAAACCTTTTATTTTTGTGGGATAAAAAGTTCCTCGAGTCATTTTCCGATCTTTAAACTATACTCGTACTTATCCATGCTAAAGATCAAGTCGATCCGTTCTTTTCGGTACAAACGTTGCTCCATTGCTGGGTGAAAGAATAACAAATCAATAATCACACTTTCGGATTTATAACATTAGTAAGGATTGCGCCGCAATTTCGATTCTGAATCCTGAAATCCCAGATTTTCCTTGGATTGGCGACTGATCGCAATTAAGACAACTTTTAGGTAAATCACTAAACCTCGGTAAAATATAGAGATTGGTCGCTTCCAGTTATTTTATGCCTACTTTTACATCACAAAATTTCATCATCCACCATTTGACCTCACTCCCCTATTCCTCATAACGATATCTGCGATGACGAAATTGCGAAAAACTCTTTGTTATCTTTCCACTATTAGGTGAAAATAAAGTAGGTGTAGGTAGGTACCCTTACTTTGGGCATTTTCACAAAAAAGAACTCTGTAAGCTAATCTTCGAGCAAATAGGTATCTATTGTCACAATCGGGCAAAAAAAGTGTCCGAGCCAAAACTCTACCCAAGCTACGTCGTGGGCAGGCTTTTTAATTAGTTGTAAGGCAATTGCAAGCCGACTACAACGCCGCGCGATGCCAAAGTGCTCGGTTACAAGCACTAATTAGATGACATAATGTCGAGATTCCAGAAACGGTCATCCGGTCATTGTGAATTATTGAATGTCAATTTCCAAGACGTATGTATGACAGCGCTCGGACATTTTTTACTACTTTCATTTAGGGACTGAGGCTCTGTAGATATTTGCTCGAAGACGCTAATTGATAAAATTTGTAAATTAGTCTTTTTTGTTAATGCCATTTTTCAATTTTCATAGAAAACTTACCTAAAGTAAGCAAAGACGTAACTCCAAGAGTGACCCTCGCAGGTATAGCTTCAGGCTTGATCCAGAAGGAGATCCAAGACATGACCACGATCAAAGCTGATGGTATGTATGTGTGGAAGAGGTGGTAACCCAGCCGACGACGCAGGTTGAACACTATGGCTAGGCAAGTGAAATTTCCTAGAAAAAAAAGTAAGTTAAAATGGCAGTGGGCAGAGCACATAGCACGCAGGAATAACGGTCGGTGGGGTCGCAAAGTTTGTCCATCCTTAATGTGAACCAGAGTTAGACCGCAGAATCAAACTGGATCCATGAGGTCCTGTTGCAAATCAACAAGGGAAGCTTATGTCAAACAGTGGACGTTCTACGGCTGATATAACAATGATGATAACCATTCACGACACATTGACTAAGACGCAGTTGCAAAGTCTCGAGCATCGACCTAAGGTAGCGTGTTTATCAGCCTTTTATCGGATACACTTCAGAGAGTGCGTCCTGGAGTTGCACAATCTGGTCCCACCTGCCCTTTCTTCTATCGTACGGCTAGACAGACGCGACCAAAGCGCCACCCTTTTATAGTGGACATTCCGCGCGTTAGAACCAAGCGTTTCGAATCCTCATTCCTCATACGAACAGCCAGAATGTGATACGCTTTGCCTGAGTCTATCTTCCCGCTAAAGTACAACGTGGGTGTCTTCAAATCCCGAGTAAATAAGTATCTTATAGGTTAGCGTGCTACACCATAGACCGCAATCTGCTTAACATCAGGCAGTATGTAGTCAAATGCAAACCTATACGGAATAAAAAAAAAAAGAAAACACCATCCGCTCCGTACCGTATCAGCCTAAAAGAATTTTCTGATCTACTAATAGCCAGGCCGTATCGTATGCTAGCTCGATTGTGGCACGGTAATGGTGATTGTGATGACCCCCCAAAAACGTTGTTACGAGTATCTCTTTATTTCACCCCCTACCCATAATCTTACCAGTGGAGTACTCGATAGTGCAGTCGCTGGTGTAGTTATTCGAGATGTCGAGTTGAGGAAGCTCTATGTCCGGGTTCACCACCAGTGGGTCTGTCAGGTTCCAGATAAACACCAAGTCATGGACCGTGTGCGAAACTGGAAAAGACACAAAACGCAATGAACAAAAGAAAAGAGCTTTCCAAGCATTTTGTCGAAAATAATTCGACTTATTGTATGGAGCAGCAATGTTTAGGGTTCCGTACCTCAAAAGGAAAAAACGTAACCCTTATAGGCTCACTTTGTTGTCCGTCTGTCCGTATGTCAAGACCTTTTATCTCGAGAACGCATAAAGTTAAAGATTTGAAATTTATACCATGTACGTATATCTACGGCTTCTTAAAGTTGTGAAAAAAGTATACTTTTTAGTTATCTTAGATAAAAGTTAGATCCGTTTATGTCGTAAAAAACGCATATTTCTACACTCACAAGGAAATCAAAACCTAAATGGTACTTACCGTTGACCTAGAACTATAAAATTTGGCAAGTAGCATTGTCTTACAGTACATATATAGGAATAAATTTGAAAACTGTACATTTTTAATTTAATCATTAAAAATAGGGCCTCAACGCAAAAAAATGGCCTCTAATTTCAAAGTGAATTAAATATATCATGTGGGGTATCACATGAAAGATCTTTATTAGCACAAGCTAACATAGGCTTTAAATTATTTTTACAATGTGCTATTTACGAAGCATGAGAAAAGTAAAAAAAAAAGTTTTATCGATTATTATGTTACTAGCTTTTACCCGCGGCTTCGCCCGCGTTGTATTTTGATTTTGGCTTATGTTTATGTCGGCTGCGAAACCTAACCTAACTGACAAATATCAAAATACCTTAGAGGAATGCTTTTGTTGGTTAAGTTACGGTTGGAGTGTATATACAACCCCCCCGTGTATTCCCGCCTTGTCGTGGGGGAGGTCTGAGGCAGCTGAAAAGGCGGCGCTCGAAGTCTCCCTCTTCTTTGGGTCTTTTCCCCCAAGGAAGCTTAGAGGCTGGCACTCGAGTTTCAGCCGCTTTTAACTAAAGCAGCTGAGAGGATGGCCGGTAGGTTGCATGCCTTATGAGGAGTGTCGCAACTTAGGCGGGCTGCAGTGCCGCTCTTGCGACGCAGCATCCGAGGAGTTTTTTTTATTATATCGCGAAATATCCCTGACATGATCAGGGGTCTTAATTACAAATGAATAAAAACTAAGTATACCTATATTTCAATGTTTTTGGCTGTTTGCAGTTATAATAAACATTACAATGGTACAGCATAGTTTATACCTACTTGTTCCTAATTAAGTATTGCTTTTTTACAAATATTTGTGCAAAAATTCGATAAAATTGTTTCTAAGGTTTTTTCGTGTTAGATTAATTCCAATTTTTTGTTCTAAATCAAATCTCTGCTTTCCATAAACTGGGCATTCCAAGATTATGTGCAGTGGAGTCTCCTCTTTTGTGGGTTCACAGATGCACGATGGGCTTTCCCTCAACTTAAATCGATGTAAGTATTGGGAAAACTCACCATGCCCCGTCAGCACTTGAGTTATGATTCCCACTGGTGCTATTTCTCTTACGATCTTGTATGCCGCCCTTGCATCCGGAAAATATGTTTTGGTTACCGCCGCTGTGTGTCCATCCTGATACCGCCGGTTCCACTCGTCAAGAGAGTCCTTTCGGATTTCTCGCTTGATGAATGAAACGGGGCAGTTATTCTATATCTAGTGGCTATTGCCACCTAATCAATTATTGTATTTTTTGACTTTCTTTATTTATTTGCAATGTATATGGATCTTAAGAGTCTGAAATAAAGAATTATTATTATTATTATTATTATTTGTTTAAGAGAAACTCTTTCTCGAAACTATAAGAGTTTCGGTATACAATGAAAACCACGGGCCTAGGCCAAGTGGGATTCATGGTGAAGGGTATTTTCGGATTCTAACTCGTCCTGTAGAAACTTACGAACAATTCGGCATGTGTTGAGTATAGCTGCCTTTTGCCTCGTCATGTAAATATTAGTATTTAAGCCAATCTGCTGTAAGTAATGGTTTAGGTTCTTTCCCCGCGTGCGCTTTAATCCAATAAAGTTTCACTATTTTATTGTGTGCGTGTAGTAATTTTATGTTAGCTTTGAATTTACTGCTAAGGGATGGAGGGAAGATACGCCAACTACTAACCGTTTCCAGTGCAGACCTGGAGTCACAAAAGATTTTTGCTTTTTCGGTAGCCTCAAGAAGTGCCAATAACTCGACCTGTTACACAGAGCACCAATCGGCCAATTTCAGCTTGCGGGTACTGATCTCAGCGGCATCATCCCAAATGGATAATGCCGCCCCAACTTTCCCTTTAATTTTACTGCCGTCTGTAAATATGTTAATTTCTCGGTTAAGATTTTGCTCTAGTGCTGCTCCGTCTGCCAGGCATATGAACTCCAGCTCCTCCTGCTGCGCTGGGTGTGGCTTCTTTTCTGTCTCTCTATCTCCAGTTACTTGCTGGGAATAACCTTCTTAGTTTCATAAAGCAAGGCTGCTTCTTGGACTCTGATATGACAGCCGAGGATAAGGGGCCGCGGTGGGATATATGGAACTGGTGGTGTGGGTGGCGCCACCTACCCTACCTTCCGCTAGGCCGTCAACGTGTTGGCAGACGCAGTGGGGCTGCAGGGGAAGAGAGGTGTCGGTATCGCGATTGCCGTTTTCACTGCCCTCTGCAGTTGAAGAGGCAGGCGCTGGGCTACTATGACTGACCCACTGCACTGGGACCAGGGCGTTGGAATGCTGTCTGACGTTCAGTACTGGTTAGTACCGAGTGGTGGATGACGATGTGTCTTGTGCTCCGAAACACTCCGTCACTATGGCGAGAGCGCAAGCTCCGTTATGGAGCCCGAGTCTGGGCTAGTGCTGTTGAGTGCCGCGAAGGAGTGCGAAATATGTGGGAACGTCCTAAACTTGCCATGACAGGTTATTTCTGGCGCTTAGACGGCTGCTACCGCAGCCCACTTAGTTTTTATCCTATCCTACGGGAACTGTTAAAGTTTTTGCGATAAAAAGTGGCCTATGTCACTTTTCGTCTTTCAAACTATATTCATGCAATATGCCAAGGCAAGTTGCTCCGTTGCTGAGAAAAATTTATCGTTAAGTCCTACGGGAACCACAATTTTTTCGGGATGGAAAGTATCCCAAGTCACTTTCCGTCTTCCAAACTATGCCCACCCCAAATATCAAGTCAATCCGTTGCTCCATTGCTGAGAAACAGTTATTGTCCTATCCCATGGGAATCACGAATTTTCTCGAGATATAAAAAGTATCCTATTATCACTTTCCGTCTATTAAACCATAGGTATCCATACCAAAAATCAGGTCAATATTTTGCTCCGTTGCTGCGTCAAAGAGGAACAAACCAACAAACTTTTCGGATTGATAATATTAAAGTATGATGATTCTGTACCATAAAGGTAGAATAAAAAAACATGTTGAACCTCTAATGATAGAATATTTAAAAATATTTTTAATGTCAGACAAAATGACGGCCTGGTATTAAACGTCATAGTAACATGTAGCATGCAGAGGGAAAATAACATTTTATCCAATTTTAATGTCAGTTGTCATTTTCAATCCATACTTTATTTCCTCTTCAAGGGGATATAATGGTAGAAAAACAATTTGTCGCCTTGCCACGCTACTTGTGATTTATAAAAGTCTGCAGACAATGTCACCTGTCATCTAATTACGTTTGGCTGTGACGTTTCGTTAGTCCATATTAGCGTCATAGAGGAATTAATCACTTAGCGTCTTTGTGATAGTGGCGACAGTTTCGCTTTCGAGGGTTTTTGTCCTGTCCTACAGGAACTATGAAATTTTTCGGTATAAAAAGTATCCTAAAGCTCCTTCCGCCTTTTATACTATATCTATGCCAAAAATCAAGTCAATCCGTTGCTCCGTTGGCGCGTGATAGAGTAACAAACCAACAAACCAACAAACTTTTCGGATTTATAATATTAGTAAGGATTTCAATCCATACTTTATTTCCTCTTCAAGGGGATATAATGGTAGAAAAACAATTTGTCGCCTTGCCACGCTACTTGTGATTTATAAAAGTCTGCAGACAATGTCACCTGTCATCTAATTACGTTTGGCTGTGACGTTTCGTTAGTCCATATTAGCGTCATAGAGGAATTAATCACTTAGCGTCTTTGTGATAGTGGCGACAGTTTCGCTTTCGAGGGTTTTTGTCCTGTCCTACAGGAACTATGAAATTTTTCGGTATAAAAAGTATCCTAAAGCTCCTTCCGCCTTTTATACTATATCTATGCCAAAAATCAAGTCAATCCGTTGCTCCGTTGGCGCGTGATAGAGTAACAAACCAACAAACCAACAAACTTTTCGGATTTATAATATTAGTAAGGATTAGTAAGGATAGTTACGCATTAAGGTTTTAACTACTTAATTCCCAATTTAGTGCAATTTTCAAGATTTGTACGGAACCCTCGGTGTGCGAACCTGACTCGCACTTGTCCGGTTTTTAGGTTAGGTACTTACGACTTTCAATCATCATGGAACAGCTCTGAGTGTCGTGAGGGTAGGACTCGAACTTCATCGCGCAGGACAGCACCAGAGTTAGTCTGAATCGTATCGAACAAAGTCAATAAAACATATGAACATTACACAAGGCAGAACAGGATTTCGATGAATTATTTAGCTGGGATAGAATATTATATAGGTACCTAAGTACATATACTTCAAGAACTCGGCATAAAGCAGCGTCTGTCGGCCACAGTACAATCTCGTATACTTGCTTTCTTCGGACACGTTTCGAGACGAGGTAGCCAGTCCTTAGAGCGTCTAGTCGTCCAGGGCAAAGTGGAAGGCACAAGACCGCGCGGAAGGTCACCCATGCGATGGACCGACCAAATCAAATCTGCTGTGGGCGGGCCGGTGCATGAGTGTACCCGATTGACCTCTAATAGAGAGAGATGGCGAGACATCGTGAGGCGTATTACATCTGCCTCTACCACCACAAATACTACGTGATGACCACGACCGCTCTGTCAAGAGCGTAACGACTAAGAAGAAGAAGTACATATATTTTAGCGTGCCGAACTATTTCGTCTTGACAATCATAAATCAAAATAAATATTGAGGACCAATGAATTCCAATTGCTTTTTATGTAGTAGTAGTATATGTAGTTTAGCTTATAAAGCAGATTGTATTTTGTAGCAGTTAATAAAGGCACCTTTGCCCGTAAAAAAATGAATTCTACATAATTATAGAACTTATTGTTGAGAACTAACTGCCATATTTCTTGAAGAAGATATATGTGCAAAATGCTTCTGGCAGCTAAAGGAAGTCTTGTGAGGATAGTAATTTTATGTCCTCTATTGTCTTCGTTTTTTTGGTGGTTTGATCACTTTGTAACAATAGGGATTCTCGAACTTTACACTTGTTTACTTTGTCAATCACAATGGCACCGAATATTCAAGAGAATTCTAGGAACATTAATAATTCAGCGATGAGGTTCCGTCCGACTGAGTTATTCGTTTACCGTCGAAGCGAAAGCATCTCGTGTTCAGTGCATTATTCAGTGACTAGTGTGTCTGAATATCAGTGCCAGTGTGAAGTGTTATTGTGCGGACAATTGTGTCGTGTGTTTTTGTGATTTCGTTAAGTGACTTTTTGCAATAAAGTGCAGAGTGAATAATCGGCGTTTTAACTGATTATCCTAGACCCATCTCGTGACAATACATTTGTAGATTATTTCTGGCAACTCTGATTAAGCATCCTTTAAATAGCTAACATAAAAGCATTTTTATCGATTAGACCCAAATCTAAAAAATATTTTGAAATATTGCTCTAACTGGATGCACCAACTTTTTATGAATTCTATAATTTAAATTTAAAATATGACACAAATATGGATGAATAAGGTAATAATGCAAGTAAAAGAACGATAGAAGCACTTTAATATGGCTAAAACAGTAAAAAATGTGAGCTGTATTTCCATTTTCCATACAATAAATTTTTATCAATTTAAAAAAATGGTGGGATGAAAAAATATAAGTAAATTAAATATTTTTGAGAAGCCCATAAAGTAAGCTTTCAAACGATGCATATATCATCTTGGTTAGATTTTTCTCTGAATAATATACCATTTGTGGACGTCTCTTTTATACAATAACTGTTTTTCAATACCTCTGTCTAGGATATATTATATCCTGCCGGGGTAGTATGCGCGCCACGAATTATTTCGTTCGTAGTGTCAGAACGAGACAGCGTTATGACAAAGTATATTACTGTCACTTTTTCACACGTCGAAAAGAGTTCTTTTCGTGGTCGCTTTATAGCCTGGAGTCCCTAGACGATTACAAGGTACCTAGCGTAATATCTTAGCGTAGGTCTTACTTGGACATGTACAACAGCGTCTTATCGTGGTACAGCCAGAGATAGTGGTTAGGAATGCTCATCTCATGGAAGGTGACTTTCTTCGCGTTCTTGAAGAAGCAGTCCGGTCTCCAGATCTTATTCAGCCAGTCAACGTCCAGGATGCGGTACTCTTCGTGCATGTTCTCTGGTAGCCGGAGTCGAGGGTCTCTCCAGGATTGTGCCAGGAAGATGTCGGCAACGTATGTCTGGAATGAGAATTAGGTTGAATGAATGAATTAATGAATTTATTTGTCTATGAAACTAGGTGTAACACAGGTGTTATACAATGTGTACAATTACATTTGCTCGAGTAAGTATTTAAATCATAATAACATTTATATTTCATAAGTTATACCGAATCGTAAAATAAGTCGAAATATATACCTAACCAAACTATAAATATATTACTACAAAAATATTAGTTGAGACTAAAATGGGTTATCAACTTAACGCGAGGCGCGAGGAGGGATATCTGAAAGATTGCCAGTAACATCTGATGCCAAGTCCGGAAAATTGCAAGACGTCTTTTTATCCGATATACCTCAGTGCCTCAAGAAGAAAGTTTTCGATAGTTGTGTGTTGCCACTGATGACATATAGAACTGAAACGTGGTCTTTTACTCTGGGCCTTATGAATAAGCTCAAAATGAAGAAGCCCAACATGCTATGGAGAGGGCTATGCTCGGTGTCTCTCTGCGAGATCGAATCAGAAATGAGGAGATCCGCAGACGAACCAAAGTTACCGACATAGCCCAGCGGATTAGCGAATAAAATAAAAAAACCCTGGGGTGTTCCTTCTCTCCGGCAGGCGGTCACGAGGTCGGAGCCCGATGCGTTGGTCCGATCAGATCCGCACCACGCTGGACACGTCAGTTTACGAGGCGCTCCACGCCGCCGAGGATAGAGGTCGATGGCGCAGGATTGTTAAAGAGAAGCTTTTGGGAGGTGGTGGTCACGACCCTCAGACATGAGGAATTCGACTCAAGGAGGAGGAGTTCCTTCTCTGCGCAACTGCGTCGGTATTGCGGAAGCGTTCCCACACTTCCGCTACAGCGGTAGTGCTAACCTAATCTAAGCTAAGCTAAGATTGTCCATTTGAGGGTGAACGTTCTACGCTGGTAAAGCCGTGGTGTTCTAGTGGTAATGACACCCGCCTTACAATCGTGAGGTCGTGGGTTCAAATCCCGATACAAATGAATTCCTTGGAATTTATGTACGGAATTTCACACCACTGGCTTTTCGGTGAAGGAAAACATCGCGAGGCAACCTGTATACGTCCGTACAAGAAATTTGATGGCGTATGTGAATCCACCAACACGCACTGGGCCAGCGTGGTGGATATGGCCCAATCACCCTTCGTGGGTAGGCCTACGTCCTGCAGTGGACTATTAAAAAGGCTGGTACAGTTCTACACTGTGTGTGGTGTGCTCTTCCATGGTTCATAGTTTGGATGTACATATGTGATCTTACCATACTCTCCTCATTGATGGAGTCCAGAGACAGCACAGTGACGTGGAAGTAGACGATGGTGGGCTGCCCCAGCAGCTTAGGAGCCCGGTTCTTATCGTAGTACTTCGCCTTAACTGGTAGGATGTCACGGAGAGATAAACTCGTCTCTCCTTTGATCTCGATTTCTTGGTATGTCGCGTTTGTTCTGAAAATTTCAGGAAACATATCAGATTGCTTCTAATATTCGGCACTACGAGTATGTTTGACAAGACAATACAATACAACAACACTTTATGGACACCAACAAATAGGAAAACATAACAGAAGAAACAAAGAAAGAAAAGGCACAAAAGGTGGTCTTATCATTAAAATAGATTTCTTCCAGACAACTTCCTTTGGATGCAAGGAAACGTAAAGACGACAAGGACGGTAAAACGTTAACCGTCTTACCACAAAAGTTTTACGCACGCTTTAGAGTTAGACAAAGTTTAACAGTACAAATTGCACGGTTAAACAGTGTTCAAAGCGTGTTTAAATCTTTTGTGTAAGGCAGAAAATGTTTGACTTACGTAGGGAAAAAATTCATGTACCGGGTACAAGGTTATCCAGAGCTGGCGTACT
This sequence comes from Hypomecis atomaria, assembly GCA_964007245.1. Taxonomy (NCBI): domain Eukaryota; kingdom Metazoa; phylum Arthropoda; class Insecta; order Lepidoptera; family Geometridae; genus Hypomecis; species Hypomecis atomaria. The sequence continues at coordinate 8,014,234 of OZ023305.1, forward strand.
AATCCACAAGGAGGTTATCCAGACCTTCACTATGAACAAATTCTTTTATGTGGGCAACCCAGAATTCGAGAATAAATAAACAGATTTTTTTTACATTTTGTTGATTTCGATCCGTAATTTTGTAACGAACAGCAGGTTTTTATATTCTCGAATATGAGGGGCCTTATTGTGGAAGCGCTCTGACGTTAGGTTTCGCTTTTTCTCCTGCTCGTGCCAGTCCAATCACGCCACGAGAGCAAGCGGGAGGAAAAGCGAAGCCGAACGTCAGAGCGCTTACACAATAGGGCCCCAGGTTGTCCCATAGTTAATATTTGTTTATACTAATGACAGCGACACCTCCCTGACGCGTTAGTACAGCGTTTTAGTCATATTTCCGAGAACTTAAAGATCTGGTTGGTATGAAGAAATAGACAGGCGCCAACGTCTAGCAACGTGTTAATCATACTTTGCATTAAAAAACAGATGTTTTAGGTAGGTAGACCGATAGACAGCCGTATAACGTAGGCCTCCCTAAAGATTTAAACCGATTGGAAGTAGCGTAGGTACACATCCAGCACCTTAATTCCTGTGGTTTTTAGTCGTCTGTCTAACTTTTCGGTGGAAGCCCTACTGTGTTTTAAGACCACTCGAGCGTTATCCATCCATCCATCCATCAGCCATAGGACGTCCACTGCTGGACATAGGCCTCCCCCATGAATCTCCAATAAGACCGGTTGGTAGCGACTTGCATCCAGCGTGATCCTGCGGTCTTAATGAGGTCATCCGTCCACCTTGTGGGTGGACGTCGTACGCTGCGCTTGCCGGTACGTGGTCTCCACTCGAGAACTTTTCGACCCCATCGGTCATCAGTCCTCCGCGCTATGTGCCCTGCCCACTGCCATTTCAACTTGCCAATCCGCTGGGCTATGTCGGTAACTTTGGTTCGTCTGCGAATCTCCTCATTCCTGATTCGATCTCGCAGAGAGACTCCGAGCATAGCCCTCTCCATAGCTCGTTGGGCTACTTGGAGCTTATTAATAAGGCCCATAGTAAGAGACCACGTTTCAGTGCCATAAGTCATCACTGGCAACACACACTGATCGAACACTTTCGACTTTACTCGAGCGTTATGCTACGTGCTATGTGCCCTGCTCACTGCTACCTCCACTTGCTTAACCTGTGGGCTATGGCGGTAACTTAAGTAACTTGAGCAGACACTTACAGAAAGCTAACAGCAGCTTGCACTCTTCCTCCTTCAACTTTCTTCAGTATTAAAAAACTTAACAACATTGTCCAACTCACTTTTGATATCATTTTGCACTTTTATATCACATTCAAACTTGTTAACAAGGTTAAAGCCTTGGTTTTTTCATTGTAACTGAAAAAAACTTTATCTCTTTACCTAATAAAATTTACTGGATGAAGATTTTTACCTACCCACGAAGGGTGATCGTGAGGCAACCTGCATTCGTCAGTAGAAGAAATTCGATGGCGTATGTGAATCCACCAACCCGCACTGCCCGATATGGCCCATCTACCACGTATGCAGGTTGCCTCACGATGTTTTCCTTCACCGAAAAGCCAGTGGTGTTAAATTCCGTACATAAATTCCGAAGAACTAATTGGTACGGGACCGGGATTTGAACCCACGACCTCACAATTGTAAGGCGGGTGTCACTACCACTAGACCACCACGGCTATGCGATGGCGTGTCTGGCTGTGGCGAAACGCCCGTTTGTGAAGCCACTTATGTTTTAAATCATATAATTTTTAAAATGCACGCCCCTGCAACTCGAGATAGCTATCATTCTAAAGAATTCAGAAAGAAAGAGAAAAAGTATTTTTTGGTTGTAGAGAGGATCCATTTTTAGTTATATGAAAAAAGTCTACTTATCTCTTTACACAACGTGTAGGTAGGTAAGTAAATCGTTACAGAAAACATAACACCAACTGTACTTGCTAATAAACCATGTTACATTTATAAATATAACTTACTTATATACAGGGTGTTTGTATGAAAAAGTTGCATTCAAGGACAGCGCTTTATAGTTTTTTCTTTTTTATTGATCCACGGACTCCAGGGTCTGTGATTAACAAAGGTGTTAACTAAATTACAATTGAAAGAATGCGACTGTAAAATAGAGATGGGTTAGTTTAAATCTTAGTCTAAGTTAGTAGTTTCAGTGCATTGCGTGAATGCTGCGAGCAAACCGGCGACCCGCATGCAGCACCCGATCACGAGTGTGACGCATGTGCCAGCCAGCGCTTTATAGTTTAGCCTGTTACAAAATGGCGCCTTTCGCTTACTAGTACGTAGGTACATACTTACCTAGTGAAAATAAAGGAATTTTAGGAGTTGTTGTTTTTTAGTTCTTTAATATTTTATTTTCTTTCTATTTTTTTTTTCTTCTGTAAATTAAAACTTATTAATTTACAGAACAATTATAGCATAATATTAGTTATTATTATTGATTCGTAATAATAAACATCTAAAATGGTATGTTTAACCTACTAACTTTTAAAGGAATCCACGGAAATCTTTAGTTTTCAAATAATAGTAAATAATCAAGAAAAGAAAGTACCTACGACGTAGGTACGTACTCAGATGTAGTAGGAGTTACCTACATTTTAGGTATCGTAAGCAAGCAAGATATATAACTATTGGTATTCAATAAAATTGCTCAAATATATAGACAAGTTTGAAGTAATTTGCACAAATAGCACAGTAGGTAAGTGCATAAAAGTTAACAAATTCCAAACACCCTGTATATGATCTCGTATGGTATAAAAATAGGTATAATCCTCAGAGTAAGGCGAAAGGCGGCGTGCATCGTGCTAACATGGATAATACACTATACGGCTTCACCATAATATACTTCACGATTTACCTAGTGTGAATACGACCCATAAAAGTTACAACTTATTCTGTGAAAGTTATACAACTGAACCTGTCCAGGAATTATCAATTTATGAAACTTTGCCTGAAACAGAGAAATATGTGATAAACCTAGGTAGGTACTTATAACCTAGTACCGTAGTAGCTACAGTACCTAGCTAGCGATTAAATACATACAAATAATCGGCCAAGTACGAGTCGGACTCGCGCACGGAGGGTTCCGTACTGTATGGGAGCCCCCCTTAAATATTTATTTTATTTTAATTTTATTATTTATTATTGAAGTGAATATAAAACTAAATATTCTGTGAAAATTTCAAGCATCTACCTGTTACCATTATTAATATAGAGCGAAAAACGTCTGAAAAATCAGGTTTGTTTATATGGGAGCCCCCCCCTCAAATATTTATTTTATTTTCTTTTTAGTATTTGTTGTTATAGCGGCAACAGAAATACATCATCTGTGAAAATTTCAGCTGCCTAGCTATCATGGTTCATGAGATACAGCCCGGTGACAGACAGACAGACGGACATCGAAGTCTTAGTAATAGTGTCCCGTTTTTCCCTTTGGGTACGGAACCCTAAAAATATGTCCATGCTCTCGGTTAACCTTCACTATTTTCAAAACATTATCATTTTTCATCACAAACTTCATTCATATATTTCGAACATCCAAGAGTTTTTCAATTCACTATAGATTATTTTAATTCACAAAATCACTATTAATGTTTATTACATAATTAATCCGTCACAATTATTTGTCTGGGAACGATTCGAAATCGATAATTTAAATAAATTTTCGTCTGAAAACTAGTCATTTTTAAACGGCCGAGTAGCACGCGGGGCAACACTAAAGTGGATTTACGCAAACTGTGTAGTGTAAAAAGGTTGCGGTTATTTAACCAGCGATAAGCGAGAGCGGAAGCGTTGAAACTTGGAATTGGCTTGTTGTCCCGTTCAAAGTTTCAACGCTGCAAACATAAAAGCTGTGCGAGGCTTGGGTTTTGTGCAGCTTGTAACTTCACAGCCGCCAAAAAGTTTGACTCGGGCTATACTTACAAGATTAACGCTCCTACCCCATCGGTCATCAGTCACCCGCGCAATATGCCCTGCCCACTGCCATTTCAACTTACCAATCCGCTGGGCTATGTCGGTAACTTTGGTTCTTCTACGGATCTTCTCATTTCTCTATTCGGTCCCGTAGAGAGACTCCGAGCATAGCCCTCTTCATTTTTCCATGCTCCGTTGTGTCATAAAAATGATATTATTTTTCAACTTTATTGTAATCTACCGGATCTGTTAGTAGGTACCTCAGTATTTACCAGAATTTACGAAGAATACCTAATAACTTCGATAAGATTGAGAAGAAATGTGACGTTGACCGTTGTAGTAAAGGACGTAAATAGGTATCTTTAGCTGTCATTGCTCTCAATGAACAAAATAGTAAAGATGAGTACAAGAGTACTCAATGTACCTTATAATATTAGTAAGTTATTTTTAAGTTGCTAGCTGCGCCCCGCGGTGTTACCCGCGTTAGCCCGATATAAAAAGTAAGTAGCCTGTGTTAATCCAAGGTCTAAGCTACCTCCACACCAAAATTTTATCGAAATCGGTTCAGCCGTTTGTTCGTGGAAGCGTAACAAACATCCATACATACCTACTCACAAACTTTCGCATTTATAATATTATAGGATATGATATTAGGTTATAATATAATACCTACAATTCTGTCACATTTTCACACGTCGATAAAACTATGTGGTGGTTAGCGTATACTAGCCGTGCTTGTCTACTTACACACATCCTCGAATGAAAAGGGTTTTTGATCCCAATGAAAAATCTTTGAAAATCTACTTTTATCGCTGCGCTGTCAAACGCACGACGCCCTACATCCGATAAAATAGGACCCACTAACGAGATTATGAAAAAGCGTGCGGTAGAGCGAAGTCGCGCGAGGTCACTAGCAAAACAGTACTACATAGCTAGGCTTAATGTACAGTACAGCCAGGCCAAGTGAGTTTTAGACTTACAGCGATTTCATGGTTCAAAGAGGGGGAATCGAGGTCAAGAGATTATGGCGAGACATCCAAGTAGATGCTAGACTGAAAAAATGTTACGTAGTAGATATCAGCATTAATTACTGTAGAAACGGAAAATAAGGGACGTTTTCTTCGTGCGTTGCCGTTGGTTGGATGCCCGACTGAAAAATTAATTCTGTTTTTTTTTATTTGGATGGGTTTGGACTCTGAATGAATCAGAGCTGATTTTTTTGCATTTCCTGAGCCAGTAGCTGATATGAGTCCCTATCGTAATAAATGTGCCATAAATATAGCTGATCACATACAAGCATATCGTCTCAACCATAAAAATCGACGTGGAACGAAGTGATTAATTATTGGGCGAGTACCGTGTATGGTAAATTCATAAAGTCGGGGCCACATATTGCCTATGTTGGCTACAAATAACAGCTTGGTTGCAACACCCCAATATGTGGATCGGTCTTGGATTGATACATTGGACAATCAGTACTAGTCAAAGACCGATTCACACATTGGAATCTTGATTCCAACACACCAAGACTGTAATTTGTGGCTAACATAGCCAAGTGTGTGTTTTTGGCTTTGACTATGACGACACGCTCGTTAGCAATAGCACTTAAGTGATCATAATAGAGAAATACTAGCAGCGCCCCGCGGTTTTACCCGCGTTGTGCCCGTTCCCGTGGGAATTTCGGGAATTTTTATACATATAAACCTTCCTCTTGAATCACTCTATCCATTAAAAAAAACCGCATCAAAATCCGTTGCGTAGTTTTAAAGATTTAAGCATACAGACAAACAAATAAATAAACAAACGAAAATAGCGACTTTATTTTATAAATATGTAAGGATGTTCTACATTTTATCCGTCGTATTGTGCACCCTAAATATTTGAGATTTTTTACAAAAAAAAAAGAAAATGTATGAACCATTAATTTATTGATAAACTAAGTTTTGAGATATAACTAAGATATTTTAACTAATTTATAAAATTAAATAAAATAAAATTATAACACATCCTGTTATTTACATGATCTAATATTGAATGAAATAAATTATGCATTGATTGAACAGATTATTAAAGTCCATTCTGCCATCAGAGACATTTATGGTACCATCATAACCTCATGGCTAAACACATTTATGGTACCATCATAACCTCATGGCTAAACACATTTATGTTACCATCATAACCTCATGGCTAAACACATTTATGGTACCATCATAACCTCATGGCTAAACACATTTATGGTACCATCATAACCTCATGGCTAAACACATTTATGGTACCATCATAACCTCATGGCTAAACACATTTATGGTACCATCATAACTTCATGGCTAAACACATTTATGGTACCATCATAACCTCATAGCTAAACACATTTATGGTACCATCATAACCTCATGGCTAAACACATTTATGGTACCATCATAACCTCTTGGCTAAACACATTTTGGCTTTTCTTTCCCGTTCCGTAAATCTTTTGGCAGAGCTCGAAAAACCGCCAGCCGTTCTCATCTCCTTGCCTCACTAGATTTCTATACTGCGTCCTTATTTCTGACATTTTCTTTGAGCAAACCAGTGGACTTTTACTCAGAATTCCTGAAGCCTCCATCCATAAATACCTACGATTAAACTTCGGGTTTTTAAACTTGTCCAAATTACCCAAATACCAAGTCAGTAGCTGCTCAGTTTCATCGTCAGTAAATACATTTTCATGATCACTAAAATTTGGACTTTGATTGTCTTCTAAGACTATCTTCACTGCAACTTCTTTAGCGATGATTTCTTTTAAAAGTTCGCTAAACTCCGTCTTTTTACCGGCAATTTCTTCAGTGTCTATATCAAAAGCTTGTTTTAAATAATTGATTTTATTATACACTTTATTTGTCGATTCAGATATGTGATTTGCTAGTTCCGTCCAGAGGAATTTCCTTTCAAATTTTGGATTGACGAATTCTTCTATATGTTCCAAGTAATATTGTAAGGCCAATGTTACTTTATCGGACGACATTTCCACATCTTTGTAGATTTTCTCTTCATTGTTTTTACTATTGGCAAATTTTGGTTTTAGTTTTAGGACTTTTTCTAGAAGATATGTGAACGGGCTGTTCTGTTTGACTGTATCGTTTGCGTGTTTGTATGCGTTGTTCATTTTTACGAACATTTTTCTACAATCTTTCGGTGTTTTATTGGGGATTTTTCCTGCGATATATGACCATACTTCTTTAGGCTTAATTTCCTTTCCTCTATTTGATCTAATGTAGTTTATGTAGAAGATGAGTAAGCGTTTTTTGGTGCGTTTCGTCCATTTTGCGGATTTGTTAAGAGAGTGTTCAGTTGACATGATTTGGAGTTGTTCCATGAGTTCTGAGTTGACAATCACTTCTGAGTTATTTAGTAACACTTGCCCGTCTTGAAGGACGATGATGCATTGGTAATCGTCATCTGAAATTATACATAATGAGATAATTATTTTTTTGCAAAAAATGGCATGACTGACTTCAACCAGAATTGTACAGAATTCGCGAAAATAGTCCGCACGGAACGATGTAGCATTTTTCACATTATCGTTGATTTATAAACAATGGCTTAGCCGATTTCGTTAAAGTTTAAATGGGACCAATTTCGAAGTAAACTCTTTCCAATGAAAAAAATATTGAAATCGAACCACTACCTACGTAAAAAGTAATGCATGGTTATACATTAAAAAAAAATATACCCGTCGAATTGATTACCTCCTCCGTTTCGTTAATACGATCGATACATCACAGTGCTGTGAAATAGTACCTTTAGATTTTTTTTTTCGTATAGGTTTGCGTTTGACTACACACTGTGTTAGGCAGACATGCGGTCTACGGTGTAACACGCTTATAGGCCGCGTCACACAAGTTGTCGACTATTAAGTTAGCTACAAGCTGCGCAATATTCAATCAACGCGCGGCTTTGTGTGAACTTCAGTCAGGATTGGATATTGCGCAGCTTGTAGCTAACTTCATTTCCGCCAGCTTGTGTGACGCGGCCTATACTTAGAAGATATACTAAGCGCCACACAAATCGGCGGTTGACAAGTTATGCGCAGAACACTGCGCAAAAGCCGAGATATAGGTACGCGCGGGAGCCAGAGAGAAGAGACGCCGGGGCACACCCGCCCGTTAACCTCATGCCTCCCGCGCGCTCCCTACGGTTGTGGTGCGCAGTAATTAGCGATACACGGCGAAGTGTCATCTGCGGCTAACTTCGCATCCGCCTATTTGTGTGGCGCTTAGTATACCAATTTACTAGGGATTTGAAGACACTCTCGTTGTGCTTTATGACTATCGAAAAACATCGAACACGAGCTCAGTTGTGTCATTCTTGGTATAAAACGAATCAAAGTTAATGACGTCTATGGAGACGAGTTAGCAAATCCATATTTCATCGCCGGCGATGAGCGGGGATTTGCACAGCTTGTAGCTAACTTTACAGACGTTATTCAGCCTATGTAATGTTTTTCATGCACTCAATATAATTATGATAAATTACAGTTTTTTAACGAATTTGTGCAGCGCCTTCAGGTGGCGTAGTAGTAGTAAAGCTGTCGAAGTAAAAAACTCGTACTAAATTTGTACTAGAGGGATTACTACACCTAACCTCTGAGCAAATATCTACAGAGACACAATCCCTAAGTGAAAGTAGTAAAAAATGTCCGAGCGTCGTCATACATACCGACATAGATATTTACATTAAGTAATTCACAATGACCCGTTTTTTCGAATCTCGACGTTATGTCACCTAATTAAAGCCTGTAACTGAGCACTTTAGCATCGCGCGGCGTTGTAGTCGGCTTGCAATCGCCTTACGACTAACTAAAAAGCCTGCCCACTACGTAGCTTGGGCAGAGTTTTGCCTCGGACACTTTTTTGCACGATTGTGACTCTATAAATATTTGCTCGAAGCACCTAACATAAAAATACATACCTCCTACTCCCACTTGCTCCTCAGTCAATACTTGTTCTTCCAATACATCCATTTGCATCTGCTCAGCATCTTTGCTCGTATAAACCTCATCGAGCATTTCAAAATATGTCCAAGAAATCTTAACATCCGGGTTCTTATTCTTCATCGTCTTGAGTTTTCTGTAAACCTTCCTCAATTCGAGGAACTTGTCTTTACAAATCGTCTCGCTTTTACCTATTTCAGTAGCCAAGTTACGCCACTTGGATACATCATCTACATTGTTATTGATTTCGTAGTAGTGATCAGAGAAGTATTTAATTAGTTGTTTAATTAACTTGACGGACCAATCATCAGGGTCCATGCTAACTTCGCCCTGTTTTAATTTGTTCTTAATTACTCTGTGACCGAATACTTTTTTGCATAGAGCGTAGTACGGCCATGTAATAGGTACTTTGGGCCGGTCGATTTCTTTCTGTACTTGCTCCATATATGTGACTTTTAAGGTTTTGAATCGGTGAGCACATTGGGTGGAACTCAAACCGATTTGTTTCGCTAAAGGGTCCCACAATGACAACTTGGTGGTATCATTTTGGAATCTGTCTTTGTTCTTCAAGAAGTGTTCTAGTATTTTAGAAGTCCTTGGATCTGTGCGGGGCTCATCTTTTTTAGGTTCTTCTCTCTTTTTAGGGGTTGACAGATCCTTTTTGTCCAAGTTTTCAGACTTAATGTTTACTTTTTTGACTGAAATAAAAAAGAAATATTAATTCATCAAAAATCTTTCGAAAGATTTTGTACAGTAATAAAGAGAAGAAATTCATAAAATAAAGACAGAAAGAAGAAAAGAAAAGAAAATTCATATAATAGAGAGTGTGTATTAGAGTCCACATATAACTATACTAGGAAACTAGAAGTAAACAATTTAATGATTCTTTATTAATATCTAGTAGAGTTAATGTTCCCTCCTTAAATTGCGACGCCCTCACGGGGTCAATGTCACTGAGTTAAGACTCTAGTTTGTAAGAACTTTTGTTATAACAGTGCATTGTGCAATAAACGAATTTAAAATATAAACTATGGTTTATTTTCATGTCTGAATTTTTTACAAGCATTGTTCTACAAATCTGCCATAAGACATCTACTGCTGGACAATGTCCAGTGGACATAGGCCTCTTACAGATTTCCAATATCGTGTTGCGATCCTAGTTAGGACGATTTATATGACAAAAACTATAGAAATTCTGATATCCGTAACACTGGCTTGAAGTGATACCTGCTGTCAGTTGTTGCTAAGCAACGCTTTGTTGGTAAACATTTCACATCGAATTTGGCGGAAGTATAGTCGATGGATATCCTACACTGCGATTGCCGATACGTGGTCTCTATTCTAGATTTCTATTCTAAATTTGCGTTCCCATCGGCCATCACATGCAATGATAATATTAGGGGATATCTTACACACGGTCTCTGACCCCAAACTAAGCAAAGCTTGTGATATGGCTGCCAGAGACTGATATACTGCATTTACATATTTTAAATACATACTTACATAAATAGTACCTAATTAACACCCAAATACAGAGCAAACACGTATGTTCATCACATAAATGCTTACCCTGGGTGGGGATCGAACCCACGCCTCTTTGATCCGTCAGGTCAAGTCAGGGTCACTAACCACTGAGCCAGCGAGGCAGTCAGAGCCACAAACTGCTGCTATATTTAAGCTAAACGATTCCATACAAAACTCTGAGCGGGGCCGAAGCCTTTTGTATGAAACAGCGCTAGTCTGCCTAACGCAGTTTTTGCACTAAAACTTTACAATAATTTCGTAAAATTATTTAGTAACTAACCAATAAGTGGATCCGCCACCTTGGGCTTTGTCTCAATAGCATAACCATTCAACAGCTCTGTGTCCATTCCATAGTCGAAAATCCTATCAAACAGCTCTATATATCTCCATTCTATCTGTAAGTCCGAGTCCTCCTTTTTCTCTTCTAAAATCTGTTTGTACAAAACCACAAGTTGGTCCCATTGGTGCTTACAATTCTTTATTTTCTGTTTCAACTTGTGTGCGATTGCTGCCCAGCAAACAAAATGGCATTCCTTATCTTTGAATATCTCTATATTATCGTAAAAGAACTGAACTAGCTCGTCTAATTGTGCTTCGTCTTCATTCTGAGTGTCATATGAATCCTCATTGCTTAAGATCTTTTTGACATCTTTGCTTATAATGTGGTCGAATATTATGGCAATGGGTATACGTCTCTGAAAATCATAGTTGCCCGCTAAGTATTTCTCTAAGTGCTCACGTCGCATAATTTCATAATGAATTTCGCAACTTTCAGGTTTTTTGTCTATTAGCCGTCCCACTTCTGTCCATAGAAATTTGTTCGGAATTGTTTCATCTTCGAACTCTTCGTAGCAATCAAAGTAATATTTAGCTAGAACAGTCTTTTGGGTTATATTCCACTCATTTTCAGGTACTACATTATTTACTACAACTTCTGGTACTTCATTGAACTGCTTTTTGAGGAAGGAATGGTCATCTTTGTAAATCTTGTCAAACAGTTCCATATAAGGCCAGTTGACGCTCGAAGGACCAAATTGTTTACGTTTCATATACATCAATATATAATGCTGTTTATGATTTAGAAATTTCTTTTGTAGATATTCACTATCCGTCTCGCCTAATTCCTCTGCAATTCGATCCCACAAATCCCTCCGCCAATGTTCTTTTTGAAAATTATTTTTGTACTTTAAGTATACTGTTAGGAGTTGTTCAACATTTTCATTGGGAGATTTAGTATTCATCTGTTTTACAGATAGAATTCCATCTTGGCTTTTGACTGGTTGCTGCTTAATGATTCCCATTTTTGGCTGGGATATCTCTTCTACCTTCGATGATGTAGATACGTTTACGGTTTGAATTTCTTGCTTTCCAGGAGTAATTTTAGGTGCCGATTTGATTTGTGCTGTAGATTGACTAATGCTAACTCCAACTAGGGAGGAATCGTCGTGAAATGCTTGGTGACACAAATCTAGAAACGGCCATTTTACATAAATCCCTTTGTTGATGTAGCCTCGAACTTCAGAATATTTTGTTTTTAATTCTTTAAGTTTTTCCTCGCAGCTTTGTTGGTTTTTGCCGATGAGCATGGTTTTACATGCCACGGCCCACAGATGCTTTCTTTGTGTAGACCCCGATACAAATGATGTTTTGTTGTCATTGTAAAAGATTAATAATCGTTTCGCTTCGTCATCTGACCAGGGGTCCAGGTCTAAGATTTGATGCTGAAGGGGTGGTGGGTCATCCACTAATTCGTCATAGCTTTCCAGCAAGTAAGAACTTTCCTGTATCTGCATTGAATCATTTTCAATGTTTTCAATTGTGGTGAGTACACCCTCTTGATTATCTCCATTTTCTGGAAAGTAAATATTCAGATATTAAATTAAACAGGTTGGAACTTTGCATAAATAGAGAAAAAATTGCAATGAGAAGTAAACACTATATTACTTTATATGTATAATTATTCGACACTGTTTGATATAGGCAACGTTAGCATAATTTAGCATAATTTATACAATTCACCTATAAATAAATAAATTAGGGTATTTCTCCTCATTGATGATTCTTATCATCACTTTCATGTCTTTAAGCTCTTGAATTTGTATATTACACAAAAAGAGATGCATTGCATATGACATGAGTTTGAAAGAGACATCAAAAATATGTATAGTGATTCTGTGGCACGGCAACTAGTTGCCGTGTTTTTGTCTCGATAGTAAGCCCGATTATAGAGGCGCCATCGTAATTACATTAGCTAAATAGCATAGTTCTGTTTCTTTTTCACTTTATGCATTCGATAGAGAGAATGCTTTTTACTTTGCTATTAAATTTACGCTGGCGCCTCTGTAATCGGGCTTAGTGTTAAATTCTTGTCAAAGTTAATTTATTTGTCAAGTGATAGTGATTGTCCATACATTATTGCAATGAGAATTGCCCTCAAGCGGTGTAATTCGGTGTAAGTTTTTTAGTACTAAGGTTTTTAGAATAAATATTTTATTTATTATTATTAAGCGACAACAAAGCTATCTCTCTGGTTATAATAGCTCTGTGGTATATTATAATTAAAAAAGTCATACTCATTTGGAATAATACCATAATATTGGCCACGCAAGTAACATTGACATTCAAATTGAGCAAATACCCTTACATAATATACCTACAGAGTATATTTCTACACAGCAGACATATTCCAAGATCATTATTTCATTAGTTAAATAACATTTTTCATTGTGCTTTCAAAGACTTACCATCAACATAATAAAGCAAGATCTCTCCATTGTTTTGTACCTCAGTCTTCACTACGATTTGATCCATTTTCTATTATAGGTACTCTGCGGAAAGAATTTCATTGTCATAATCTATATTTAACCTAGAATGTGTACTAATTTTCTGTATCTGTATATATAGGTAATAATAACAATTATTTAATTTATGTCTTGTATTTCTTTTAGAGTTATGTATTTAAATAAATGGAAGATTTAATGAAAGTAGCGATCATAGCATAGTTTGACTAGGTGTATGTTGGCAATCATCGAAGTTAAGCAACATTCAGCTTGGTCAGTTTTCGGACGGGTGACCGTGGGTGGCATTTCGATTTGAGCGCTATCATAGCTCGGATGACACTTTAAATTGTAGGCCCCAGTTATTTTAACTGTTTAGCCATGTCAGAGGCTTAAAAACTCTGACACCAGGGCTAGCAACCCAGTCTATACAAATTTACTTTTTTAATGGAAGATTAAAATTAGTAGGCTTTTAAATATAACTCTATGAAAAAGCTACATTCCAGCAATTTTCTACAGGACATTTGCCTATCAAATATATTTTCTATGAGCTCCGTTGTAAGTGGCCTGTATACCTGTTTATGAAATTGACTAGTTGCATTATTTTTTGTTATTCTTACCACGAAAGTAGAAGCCTTCAGGCGACCTAGATACCAGGCGATAGAGCTACCTACAAGGCTCATAAAAACATGATTTTCTATAGAAAATAATTATTGTCTCAGAGTAGCAACGACGTCCTCTGAATAAGTTCACCATCGTGACCGCAATCAAAGATAATTTGGACGCAATATTTGCTCTAATAGGTACTCAGAATGAACTGTAAAATGACTGTAAAATGAATGACTTTAGCTGTAAAATACTTGCTTACCACTTACAATTCAGCACGAATTAATATTTTATTGCATTGTAATCCGAACTTGGTTCAACATTGGCGCGCTATTATTTTGTTCCGAAATTACTATTCACTAACTCAGAACACAACCAAAAACCCACATGAACTCAACTTAACTCAAGCAACTTTCGTTCCGATTCCGAACGCCATTTTCCTGCAGATAATTCTAAATTAAACCAATCGCTTCAGTCCAACAGTAGCGCGAATATGAACCAACATTAAATTTAAGGTTGGTTATAATGTGCAAGTTGATCGTATTTTGCGCCAACAAGTCCAGTCACGCGTCATGTGCGCGTCATGATGCCAATGACTTTGACAGTTTTAACGTATGTCAATACTTCTTTACGTCATTACTTTTTTTATGTACGATTGGCATCATGAAAGGAACATTATCCAATAACGGCTCTTCATTGCGAAAGCCGCGAACTGTGAATGTGGATGGGTACGCGGTTTCACGCTAAGTGCTCGCGGCCTCGCAATCGCGCGTCGCGGAACAAACCAATTTTGCGAAGCTACGTGAGTGTCATTAGTGTAGAGGCAATCGTTATTCACGGCGTGATCCGCGAAATTCACGCCGCGAATAACGCCAATGAATCACGGCGCGATTCACGCGTTAATGAAGAGCCGGCAAATGAATCACGGCGCGATTCACGCGTGAATGAAGAACCGGCGGCGTAAGGATTGGCATCATACATCATTGTATCCCACCCAGAAATGTACTTCAAGGTTGATCGTGGTATTTATTTATTGTATATGCAACTGAAACGTAGATTTACTGATAGACATTGTAGTAACATATTTTCTGCACTTATTCTGAACATAGTGTAAAAATACCAACCTTTTAATAGTTCACTGCTGAACTGACATGCTCTCGATTTCACTATATTCATCTAGCCAGCTAAGTTGCGGGATTGTGGATTCACATACGCCATCGAATTGCTTTTCCGAACGTCTACAGTTTTCCTATACTGAGGTGTGAAAATCCCAAACACAAATTCTAGAACTCATTCGAACGAGATTCGAAACCATCTGTAATTAGTTATGTCCCCTCGATGTTACGACAAGTTTTCCAACCAAGCAACCACATCGTTTTCTTTTAACCCAGGGAAAATCTTTTATGTTCCTTCTCTGCGCATCTGCGTCGGTATTGCGGGAACGCTTGTGCACACTTCCGCTACAACCACATCTTACCCTAATTCCTAACTTAAATATAGACCGAATCATACAAGTCGGCGGATGTGAAGTTAACTACAGGTTGTGCAATATCCAATCCAGACCAAAGCTCACATAAGGCGCGGGACAAATACAAGAGGCGCGTGGCGGAGGCGCGACCGAGGCGCCGGAGCAGCGCGAAAGAAGCGGTGTCGGAATGGCGAGGCGCAGGCGAACACAGTGGATCCGTTTGAGGCACGCAGGACAGGAACATAGATAATATGTTAAACAAGTTTGCTATGTATATAACCAAATTAAAATAGTAAAACGTATAGGTAAACTGATTTCAAGGTTTTTTATTAATTCACGACGTATTATTATAACATGGCCTATACTAATGTCAATTTTTAATTATTCAAGATTAATGATTAGAAATTTTACATTAAATTAAATATCGTCACGAATTGTTTCTTGGTCCACTGTGCGGCGTGCCACTGGTAACTGCGGGTGCGCCGAGGGCGAGGAAGCGGCGCCTCTTCTGATTGTGCGGCGCCACGCCACTTCTATACATTTTGTACATAATATCATAGAAGAGGCGCCGCGCCCGCGCCAAACGCCATATGTATTTGTCCCGCGCCTAAAGCTGCGCGTTGATTGAGTTTCGCGCAGCCTGTAGCAAACTTAACATCCGCCACCGACTTGTATGCCGATATAAGGTTTTTAGGATTATATGTCGTCCTTAGAAATAATATAATATATAGGCCGAATCATACAAGTCGGCGGATGTGAAGTTACAAGCTGCGCGAAACTCAATCAACGCACAGCTTTAAGTGATCTTTTCAGTCAGGATTGGGTATTACGCAGCTTGTAACGAACTTCACATCCGCTGACTTGTGTGATTCGGCCTATACTAGTGATATTAAGGTATAGCCCATCCCCTAAAGAAGTTATTGATAAAGAAAAGAAATGTGAAAATAAAAGTTTCATTTTCTAAATAATGGTATATTTTCAAAAATATTGAATTACATGACCTGCATTATCTATTTACAAAAAATAAAACAATAAAATTATAATAATTTTAGTATCGCCATTATGTCACTATAAAATAATAAATCGATGTCAGTTCCTTTATGGAAAAATAGTGCCAAGCAAAATGCAAATTAAACTTTGACGCAGAGACGAGCCAATATCGATAACAAACTATCGATGTTTTGTCAACATCAATCAAAACCTAATAACTTACAGATTAAATCATAGCAATTACATAGCCAATTTAGGAGTCGTCAAACATTTCACTATAAAGAGATTTTCAAACATAGTCACATTACATAATTTCTCAAATTGATAAAAAAAAAACATCAGTCCTTTTTTAAACACAGGTTATTTGCTTGGTCTGAGATTATTTTTGCGGTCAAATTTGTTTATAAAATGCCCGTGGTGCCATAAAATTTATATTTACATTATGAGCACATCAGAAGACTGACTTGAATCTTATTTTATTGCAAAATTAATGTTCATAACAAGCATAGTAATCAAGCAGTTTAAATGTAACTTTGAATCACACTATTACATTATAATTTAACTATCTTTGCAAATCACTATGAAGATTTTAAATGTGTCTAGAACATATTTTATTAATGCAACGGACTTTGAAATAATACGATACAATTTTATATATTATTTCTAATAACAATGTTTACATAATTATAAAAATAAAATAAAAACTTAAAAAGTAGTGATGTACAGCGATCTAAATTAAACATATCGAAATAAGGAAAACTAATTACATAAAAGGTATGTAATGTATATCATCTTGTTTCTAGTTTTAGCCCTCGTTCAAATATAAGAAAGCGCACTGTTATATGTCTAAAAGCAATCTGAGCTTGTTTTTTTTTATATAAATATAAAGTAATAAATTTTGCTCTCCATATCGGAGGTTGTCAAATGTCGACAAGTAGAGTAAACCGTTTTAAAAATTATATCTATTGATAAGTATATGATTCAAACTATTATCAGATCTTTAGCTAATTATATTACTTTGTTCTATTTAAGAGTATTTTCGTGGTAAGTCTAGATATCGTAGTCACTCCACTCGTCGCCATATTGTTTTTTTTTTATTTATCTCTGATATTCCTAACCTATGTCTTACTATCTAGTTTTGATTATAAAAACCAAAGTTCCTACGAGGTTTATTGATATAAAAAAGCTAAAAAAACTCTCGCTTTCAGTCGCTCATGGAACTTGCATAGTTTTTTATAAGAATCAAAATGAACACTTTAGAGATCATTTCACGGTGAGTTAGAACGAAAACTTTTTTCAATAATACAGTCAATTTTCAATTTGTAAGTCTACTTAACAATACTGATGCAAGTCCCTTTAATTTTAACATTTATTCTGCCGTGCCATTGAATAGTGAGCTCTAAGTGTTGGACTCAAAGCGTAACATTCAATAATACCGCTTGTCTCGACAGATTGCTCTATCTACGCTACTTTCATGGTGCCGAAAAAATCTTTTTATCGATATTGTCCAAAAACATCAATTTATCGACATCGATAAATAATTTCGCAGCCCTACAAGTATTTTTCAGATGGACGATATTTGAAGGAAACATTTTAATATCTTCACAATCTTGATAGTTTACATTGAACATAATAATATAGTAAAGTAGGTTAGGTATAGTAGTGATATATTTTTGTGCGATATTGATGATTGACGATTTAATGAAATTGAGCCTTGAAAGCCGTGAATAGGAAAGACTGACTACAACTATTATGTTATGTATAAAGTTACCTATCATTTTGGGTAAAGCTTGACATTACTCTAATACTTGACACTGGCGAATACACAAAGATGCGACGCCAAGATTCTTCGTAAGAAGTGAAGTATAAAAAAAACACGTCAGCGGATGACTCTGTACAAATTCCGTACAAAACACTTGTCATTTCTCCAAGGTACAAAACGAATTAAAAATATAGTACCGAATGGTAACTAGCCCTCACTCCAACTTTGAAACTTTAGTGTTGTAAATTGTTCAATATAAAATATCAAAACAGTACATTCACGCGCGCATTCAAAACATAGTGTATATTTCATTTAGCCCATACAAAATCTAATTACATAGCTTACAGTATACCTAAATAAGTATAAACAGTCGTACGTAAAGACCATAATATTTGGTCTCATACATTTTTTTAACATACAAAAAATAATTGAAATTAAAAATAGTAAATACATCGAAAAGTTTTATTGAATAGTTGTGCACACTGGGAATGGATATTCTGACTTTACGATATTACTAGCTTCGATTCCAGTGTCAATATACGAAGGGTGAACGCGCACATGTCCGCACCGCAATAGCCGCAAGCTCCGCCGTACTCAATCTTTAAACGCATTCCCATTGCTTTACAGCATTTAAAGTATCTATTGCCTACGGTACTGACAGTTGCGTGCTCACCTTAACGACACTTATATGTATCGCTAATTTAAGAATAAAATATTCTTAAAACACATTTTGAAGAGTACACTAGTGACACTTTAAAACTTATTTCGGTTTCCTTCTCCGGTTTCGTCTAAGCTTTTAAAGAAAATTAAGTTTTCAACATCTCCATGATGTTTCTACTAAATTTCGTATCGAAATTCTACACTGGAACCGGGGCTAATGCCATCGATTTTGTTGTATCATTATGTAAATTAACTAAATTGTTTTTAAATTACTAAAAGTTAGTCCATTGTACATCAGAATCGATGGTTATTTGTCGGAAAGTACGTATAAAAACTTTGTGTTTAGAGATGTATCCATAAATTTTCTAAATTTTGACTATTAGAGTTTGGAGTTTGATTTTTTTTTAAATGAGCTGATGAAAGGACAAAACATGGTGTTAAAACTTCTTCACAAAAATTATTTCGATTTATTTTGATTTCTAAAATTATATAGTGACTATTATTAATCATTTGATTTCACTATACGATGTAGTCATAATTTTGAAAATAATTGTGTGTATTACGTTAAGCCTTAAATGAAATTGTGAGTATGTGTGTGTATTTACAAATACTATTATTTCACGCATGCACACTTTCAATATTTTGTGCTACCTTGGGGTACAATTTTTTGGCCTTAATTTTATTAGGTTTTCACAAAACCTTTCAAAATACACCAAATTTCATTAGTCTATCGATATATTAAACAATAAATTAAAAAAAATGCAATAAAATATGGCCTCTGTCGTTTATCAAAATAAATACGTAGAATTTTTCTTTACTTTTTTTAACTTCATGATATTTTTTTACTCCTAGCACGCATCTCTTTGGACATGATTACCGTTTGGTATATTTTATACCAAAAATTATACAAAAAATAACTAATTAAACTTAAATACAGATCTATTCTAAGTGGGTATAAAAACGTCAATTTAAAATTTCTAATACTTGCTTTCGTATCGAGCTCGATGATTTTTGTAGAGAAACTAACAGCTTTTTACAATTACAGCTACTATTTCCATCTCTTTTATCGCAGCTTAGAAAAACAGAGACAGATGATCATGAATCTTTGTGTATCAGAAATTTTAATTCAACAAATGTTTGTGTACAAAATTACAAATACGTATATTTTATTTACGAAATACATTCGTATAGCGAAAAGTAATATAAAGTGGAAAGCGATTCCTTTGTAGTACAAAAATCTACTCATTTAGTCTAAATAACTAATAATATTGAGTTACACAAGCATTTTTGTACGAATATAACAGGCATGATGACTGGGTGAAAAAAATTAGTCAGTAAAATTATCAAAAAATATTAAACAGGTATTTTTTTCTTTTGTCAATTAAACAAAAAATACAAAGATAAAGCGCGACAAAAGGCCCTTGTTATGTTTTTGTTTAATTAACCAAGGAAAAAATATATGTCAATATTTTTTTGATAATTTAACTGACGGACTAATTATATTTTTTAGTTTTTTTTAGTCATCTACCCTATTAACTTAAATTGGCCTGAAGTAGCTCAAGAAACTAGTTAGAAGTATGGAGGAAGAAATTGATATTCAATTCATGAATTGACTCGAAGAAAAATTGAAATTACTATTACTTTATGGCAGATACACACTGTTGTAATAGAAATTCGATCCAGCGAACTACGGACTTAAAAAAACTAGAAAAAAAAATTTTTTTTGACATTTGGTCTCGACAACTACAGTTAATTTTAAAGCTTTTCAAAGTCAGAGTGATTAGGTATCTTCTAGGTCTGCGTGCTTCATCTTCGACCACAACGTCGCTTACCATCAGGCGAGTTGGTGGACAAGCGCGGACTTATTTGCGTTAAAAAAAACACACCTTTTTATCCTTTTTCCTTATTACCTATTGAGCGCAGCGACCTAATTTTTTTTTAAATTCATGTAATGGGGCTCGGTCATTTGTCAACTGTATAGGCCGAAAATCATACAAGTCGGCGGATGTGAAGTTAGCTACAAGCTTCGCAATATCCAATACTGACTGAAGCTCACATAAAGCTGCGCACTGATTGGGTTTCGCGAAGCTTGTAGCTATATTCACGTCCGCTGACTTGTATGATTCGGACTTTAGACATTTTTGACGCCCGGAATAGCCGGTCAAGTAAAGATGACTGGCGTTCAATAGGTTAATAGTGGCATGGATCGGTGTTGACAATAATATCGACAACAGGAAACGTCACTACACTAGAAACTAGAGAGATAAAACTGAAATGGAAAATTTTAAATACCTGTTCTTTTTTTTAAATAAATTGTAACTCAGCAGTCAAAACAATACCGAGGTTCGACCGGGATGTAGCTTTGTCGAAATTTACTGGACCAACGACTGTCATAGTGTGAACCAACCATAATTATCAGACCAATTTCAGAAAAACTTATAGAAATGTTTCTAAAAATCAACGCCTATTTGGGGGTCATATAAACTGGGGTAAAATTATTTATCTACAGATAGTTCAGAAAGAGTAGCGATGAGGAAATAGTACCAAATATACAAAAGGTATCCCTAACTATAAGTTTATAACAAATTGTTTGTCGGGACAGCAATATAAGTCTATTCGCAAACGGGCTACATACCTACTAGAGCCGAATAAAAAAATGCAAAAACAAAATGGCGTTTATTGACGTGTAGCAGCCACAAGCTTACCTACAATACGAGTATGTAACAAGTTCATAATCAATTTACACGTTCTGGATGCATAAAACAACATCTTACGTACTCTGTAAACTGATTTCCGAGAATAACGGCGCCGTCAAAAAGCGGACGTAATATTA
The DNA here is from genome assembly GCA_964007245.1 of Hypomecis atomaria. NCBI lineage: Eukaryota > Metazoa > Arthropoda > Insecta > Lepidoptera > Geometridae > Hypomecis > Hypomecis atomaria. The sequence continues at coordinate 8,035,754 of OZ023305.1, forward strand.
CCGCTTTCTGGGAAACTACATCATTTTGTTTGTATAGACAAGAGACAAGGTTCTAGTGACGTCACTCGCCGATATTTCACAGCCGTTAAATGACGGACACCGCTATCCTAGGAAAACAGAGCTCGTAACGTAAATATATTATATGCCTCTACTGGGTTGGAATCGAAGCGAACGGATATGTTGCTTTATGTGGACCTCTTTAGGACTGCGTTCACTGGGTTGGCCTTTTTTTCCAAAAAAGCAAAAGTATGATTGGTTCGTTCTAAATTGGAATTTCTAATTAACCAAACACTATCTGCCTTATCACAAAAGATTAAACTTTAAACACTGTTTAACCATGCAATTTGTATCGTTAAACATTGTCTAAAGCGTGCGTAAAACTTTTGTGGTAAGACGGTATATATTTTGTAAATTTGGCTATCGTTACGAAACGCTTACAGAGTGTGTAAAATTTTGTGCTAGATAATACTGTAGTCCATACAGCAGTGGGGGCTTTTTAGGGCTGTATCGCGTAGTCCGTATGCCAATAGACTTAAGGTACACATTGGCTTACTCTCATTTGCACGAAAACGACATTTATCACTTTCATACAAATAATTGAAACCAACTTCTAAATCCATAGGTTGTTTCTTTTCCTCTCATTAAATTCACGTTTGTGTAAGAATAGTTGTCCTTCTCGCACAAAATCAGATTAAGTCACGTGTAAAGGCTAACGCAAATTAATGTTAACAACTTATATGAATAGGCCTTGAAAACTAAGTTGTTGATTACTGAAACAGGATTTTTATTTCTTTAGAAAGAAACTGTAAATCTGTCTGTCTTTCTTAAACAGCTGTACATTGTTAAAGAAATCTTATAAATTTAATTTGTACTAATAAAGCGCGAAAAACCATGATATTGGGGCAACAGTATATCGTTTGAAGAAAATAATACAGTGTCTACGAACAAATAAAGTTAATTTTACAAAACAAAAAATTGCAATAAATCGTTTCATTACAAGGTTGGTTGAGGCTTGTTTTTTCTAATACAATAACAAGATGATAATATGCCAAAAAATAATTTTATATTACGTATAGTGTAAACGAGAAACTTTTGCACCTTTAAATGACGAATTAAAAATACAATTTTCCTAAATCTTTTACGCCAATCAGACTTAATTAACAAAACCAAAATAATACTTAATTAACCAAACCAAAATAATACTTAATTTATTGTCAATTCGAGTGTTCCATCTCTTTATTTATACGTGATGAGTGACAGAGACAAAAATTTAAACTGATAAAGAATGCCTGGAACATAGCAATCTAATGTAATATCTGTTTTTTTATGAGTCATTTGATCATACATCTAATATTTCCGTCTCACTCATACTGGTTAGGCTTATAGAGCGCTGTAGTTGTCTCGTTCTGACTTTTATGATTCAACGTCTGTTTTTTTTGCGTTGGGGTGGCTAACCCAGAATTAGAGAAAAAAATCAACTGTGTCATACATTTTGTCGATACCGAGTAGCAATGTTGTATGTAACAGCTGTTTTTTTTCCATGGCGCCATAGCCGTGCTATAAATACATTTGACAGTAACAAACCATGTGTTTCAGTAACCAACTTCCCCGCACAGTGTATATGCAAAACAGCTATACACAGGCGTGTAAAATCCACAGTAACGCGTATATAAAATGAGCACTTATTTAACTGTCCTCTAGTAAATTGTGAAGCTCTGCGTAGTTCAGGATGGCACGGTGTAGGAATTCGTAATGTAACTGCGGAACAGACAATATTGTTAACAAGAATACAATAAATAAAGGAGATAATGCAAAATGGGCTCAGACTAGGTACAGTAGCTCAAATAATCCGTTAAACTATGATAAAAAAATGCGCAGAGTAAAACAACCGCGTCAAACGCTTAATTTATGAGTAATTTTACATTTTCCAATTTGATTTTTGTTCAGTCATTGAATTACTGTCATTTTGGTCGCACGCATGTAACCTTACACCCGAATACACGAAATTACTTTTAATGAACACTGTTATTGTAAAAAATTACGGGAAAATCATTTTCCGAAAGAAACAAAGCAAATTATGAAATACTGTACCCTTTAGTGGCCCAATTTCTATGCATATTTGCAATATCTCCTTTATATAAGTCAGATAATAATCTACTTTAGCAAAATAAGGCTTTAATATAATGTAGATATATTATTATAAATGTTTAGTTAGCTATTGATAGCTAAAAGGTTTTATCACTACATAGTATAAAACAAAGTCGCTTCCGCTGTCCCCATGTATGCTTATATCTTTAAAACAACACAACGGATTTTGATATAGATAGTGATTAAAGAGGAAGGTTTATTTGTATAATAAACCTGTGCGACGCCGGGGCGGGTCGCTAGTATTAAATAAAATAAAGTTATGAAAATTTAAAAACATTCGACATCTGATAGGTTCTTGAAACATAGTTTAGAATAATCTCAATTTACCTATATCGTTCATCGTGAAAACAAAAAAAGAACTGAATCGATTTCGGATAAATAGTTGAATCTAGAGGCTACAGAAAAACAAAGAGATACATAAATAAATAAATATTAGGGGACATCTTACACACGGTCTCTGACCCCAAATTAAATCCATACTTATATAAAGTCCCCGTCACGAGAAGCTATAAATTATGTAAACAAACATATTTTACTAAGTAAACATTTTATACTGCGAGATAATAATAAATTGACCATATTCAATCGACACGAAATATAGACGGGTTATATGAAAGTAACAACCTATTTAATTTAGTCGGATCATATTTTAACGACGCAAAGCGCTATCGTTTGTGTTTTTTGGTACCCGAACGCGTCCGTCGCAGGGATTGTAAACTATCGGGAATGCGTACGAGTTTGTTTCATTGCTTTGCATATATCGCGGATCTGGTTGTTATTGTTAATTTTGTTATTGTTTCGTTATCACTTTTTTATTGTTGTTACTTTAATTTTTGCGTTAATTTTATTTGTTATTACGTATAATGGAGCCAGTAGCCAGTACATCTAAGGAAATAAATTCGCCTCGAAAAAAACGTCAAAAGGTGCGTAATACAATTTATCTAAAATATATAATAATTAAAAAGAAAGAGTTGTTTGTTCAAACGCGCTAATCTTTGGAAACTTCTAATATTAGAAGTAGGTTTTAAATTCATATTCATTTATTTCTTGCAAAATAGGTTATACAATTTTAATGTGATCTTAAATAACTTACAAATAACGTACTCTATTTTCACAGTCAGCATGCAAGAATGTTGTTTTTTTTTTGTTTAGTCAAAAAATCGAAACGACATCAAAATTTATCATTCAAAAAGTCAATTACAGTATAGTATGCTTTGTCCAGTAGGAAACATTTCAATTTATGTTTAAACACATGAGTGAGTTTCGTGTCAATAATGAATTTTGGCAAATTGTTATACAGTTGAGGAGCCATGCATAGTACACTGTTTCCTAGCAAAGAAGTCTTACGACATGGTACCTTATTTTTTTGTGTTAATTAAAATTGTGAAGTAATTGGTTAGGTTAATTGGTATACCTGGAGATATAGCTTATAAAGCGAATAATTATTCTTAAATAATATGTGTTCATTAATATTTGTTACTTAATAATTTATTAAATCTTTAAAAAAAAACATTTTTTTTTGTTGGTCCAAATGTTGTGAACTCCTGAACACTTGTTTACAAAATTAATAGCTTCTCGTGACGGGGACTTTAGATAGTACCTAAATAACACCCAGACACAGAGCAAACACCTATGTTCATCACACAAATATTTGCCCTGGGTGGGGATCGAACCCACGCCTCTTTGACCCAGTAATCAGGGTCACTAACCACTGAGCCAACGAGGCAGTCAAATCTTATACAAAATTTTAAGAGATGAAGGAAAACATTGTCAGAAAACCAGTCTGATTTTTTTTTTCAATTCTTAGATTGTCAAGTCTGTTAACCAGTATTTGGCTAGCCAGGCGGAATGTGACCTAACCTTTTACGGTAGTAAATATTTAAGGCAAAAGTGAGAAGATGTCTGTAGATTTGGTAAGATTGAGAAATATGAGTAGACACACAGGGTGTAAAAGATTAGTGGCCATATAGATATAGCTCATGTTAGCATTCTGTGGTTTAATAATACAGGAGAGGTAATATATACTTACGAATGTGTCGATGGTCCGCGCTCGTTGCGAGCGCACCTTCCTCGCGACGCAGCAGACGTCGACGCGTCGTTCCGTGCGCAGTTGGCAAATCAGGATACACAGCGCCACGAATAGCGCGGACCGCTCCGTGCCCAGCCTAGAATAACAATTTAATATTAATACCATTACAGGGTGATATGAGAATGTGAAAAAATAACAGAAAGAATGTCTGTATTTTTTTGTTTACTTCTCAATTTAATTTATTTAGCTATTTTGAGAACAGGGCAATTTTAGAATTAGCCAGTGTGAGAATTCTGCTGCCGACCAGCGCTCGTCCTGTAGCATTAGGTTACACTAGCTACAGTAGTAGTGTAGTGACATAAGTCAGCATCAACGGGGCGCGGAGGCCGCGTCCGCCAGCTCCGCCAAGCCGCGCGTCACTTCAGGCGAACCCTGCTCCTGTAGTGTGTAACCTACACTAGTGTATAGACACGAGTGAGTAGTGACGTACTGGCAGTGCACCAGCATGACGCCAGGGGGCGCGGAGGCCGCGTCCGCCAGCTCCGCCAAGCCGCGCGTCACTTCAGGCGAACCCTGCTCCTGTAGTGTGTAACCTACACTAGTGTATAGACACGAGTGAGTAGTGACGTACTGGCAGTGCACCAGCATGACGCCAGGGGGCGCGGAGGCCGCGTCCGCCAGCTCCGCCAAGCCGCGCGTCACTTCAGGCGAACCCTGCTCCTGTAGTGTGTAACCTACACTAGTGTATAGACACGAGTGAGTAGTGACGTACTGGCAGTGCACCAGCATGACGCCAGGGGGCGCGGAGGCCGCGTCCGCCAGCTCCGCCAAGCCGCGCGTCACTTCAGGCGAACCCTGCTCCTGTAGTGTGTAACCTACACTAGTGTATAGACACGAGTGAGTAGTGACGTACTGGCAGTGCACCAGCATGACGCCAGGGGGCGCGGAGGCCGCGTCCGCCAGCTCCGCCAAGCCGCGCGTCACTTCAGGCGAACCCTGCTCCTGTAGTGTGTAACCTACACTAGTGTATAGACACGAGTGAGTAGTGACGTACTGGCAGTGCACCAGCATGACGCCAGGGGGCGCGGAGGCCGCGTCCGCCAGCTCCGCCAAGCCGCGCGTCACTTCAGGCGAACCCTGCTCCTGTAGTGTGTAACCTACACTAGTGTATAGACACGAGTGAGTAGTGACGTACTGGCAGTGCACCAGCATGACGCCAGGGGGCGCGGAGGCCGCGTCCGCCAGCTCCGCCAAGCCGCGCGTCACTTCAGGCGAACCCTGCTCCTGTAGTGTGTAACCTACACTAGTGTATAGACACGAGTGAGTAGTGACGTACTGGCAGTGCACCAGCATGACGCCAGGGGGCGCGGAGGCCGCGTCCGCCAGCTCCGCCAAGCCGCGCGTCACTTCAGGCGAACCCTGCTCCTGTAGTGTGTAACCTACACTAGTGTATAGACACGAGTGAGTAGTGACGTACTGGCAGTGCACCAGCATGACGCCAGGGGGCGCGGAGGCCGCGTCCGCCAGCTCCGCCAAGCCGCGCGTCACTTCAGGCGAACCCTGCTCCTGTAGTGTGTAACCTACACTAGTGTATAGACACGAGTGAGTAGTGACGTACTGGCAGTGCACCAGCATGACGCCAGGGGGCGCGGAGGCCGCGTCCGCCAGCTCCGCCAAGCCGCGCGTCACTTCAGGCGAACCCTGCTCCTGTAGTGTGTAACCTACACTAGTGTATAGACACGAGTGAGTAGTGACGTACTGGCAGTGCACCAGCATGACGCCAGGGGGCGCGGAGGCCGCGTCCGCCAGCTCCGCCAAGCCGCGCGTCACTTCAGGCGAACCCTGCTCCTGTAGTGTGTAACCTACACTAGTGTATAGACACGAGTGAGTAGTGACGTACTGGCAGTGCACCAGCATGACGCCAGGAGGCGCGGAGGCCGCGTCCGCCAGCTCCGTCAAGCCGCGCGTCACTTCAGGCGAACCCTGCTCCTGTAGTGTGTAACCTACACTAGTGTATAGACACGAGTGAGTAGTGACGTACTGGCAGTGCACCAGCATGACGCCAGGAGGCGCGGAGGCCGCGTCCGCCAGCTCCGTCAAGCCGCGCGTCACTTCAGGCGAACCCTGCTCCTGTAGTGTGTAACCTACACTAGTGTATAGACACGAGTGAGTAGTGACGTACTGGCAGTGCACCAGCATGACGCCAGGAGGCGCGGAGGCCGCGTCCGCCAGCTCCGTCAAGCCGCGCGTCACTTCAGGCGAACCCTGCTCCTGTAGTGTGTAACCTACACTAGTGTATAGACACGAGTGAGTAGTGACGTACTGGCAGTGCACCAGCATGACGCCAGGAGGCGCGGAGGCCGCGTCCGCCAGCTCCGTCAAGCCGCGCGTCACTTCAGGCGAACCCTGCTCCTGTAGTGTGTAACCTACACTAGTGTATAGACACGAGTGAGTAGTGACGTACTGGCAGTGCACCAGCATGACGCCAGGAGGCGCGGAGGCCGCGTCCGCCAGCTCCGTCAAGCCGCGCGTCACTTCAGGCGAACCCTGCTCCTGTAGTGTGTAACCTACACTAGTGTATAGACACGAGTGAGTAGTGACGTACTGGCAGTGCACCAGCATGACGCCAGGAGGCGCGGAGGCCGCGTCCGCCAGCTCCGTCAAGCCGCGCGTCACTTCAGGCGAACCCTGCTCCTGTAGTGTGTAACCTACACTAGTGTATAGACACGAGTGAGTAGTGACGTACTGGCAGTGCACCAGCATGACGCCAGGAGGCGCGGAGGCCGCGTCCGCCAGCTCCGCCAAGCCGCGCGTCACTTCAGGCGAACCCTGCTCCTGTAGTGTGTAACCTACACTAGTGTATAGACACGAGTGAGTAGTGACGTACTGGCAGTGCACCAGCATGACGCCAGGGGGCGCGGAGGCCGCGTCCGCCAGCTCCGCCAAGCCGCGCGTCACTTCAGGCGAACCCTGCTCCTGTAGTGTGTAACCTACACTAGTGTATAGACACGAGTGAGTAGTGACGTACTGGCAGTGCACCAGCATGACGCCAGGGGGCGCGGAGGCCGCGTCCGCCAGCTCCGCCAAGCCGCGCGTCACTTCAGGCGAACCCTGCTCCTGTAGTGTGTAACCTACACTAGTGTATAGACACGAGTGAGTAGTGACGTACTGGCAGTGCACCAGCATGACGCCAGGAGGCGCGGAGGCCGCGTCCGCCAGCTCCGCCAAGCCGCGCGTCACTTCAGGCGAACCCTGCTCCTGTAGTGTGTAACCTACACTAGTGTATAGACACGAGTGAGTAGTGACGTACTGGCAGTGCACCAGCATGACGCCAGGGGGCGCGGAGGCCGCGTCCGCCAGCTCCGCCAAGCCGCGCGTCACTTCAGGCGAACCCTGCTCCTGTAGTGTGTAACCTACACTAGTGTATAGACACGAGTGAGTAGTGACGTACTGGCAGTGCACCAGCATGACGCCAGGGGGCGCGGAGGCCGCGTCCGCCAGCTCCGCCAAGCCGCGCGTCACTTCAGGCGAACCCTGCTCCTGTAGTGTGTAACCTACACTAGTGTATAGACACGAGTGAGTAGTGACGTACTGGCAGTGCACCAGCATGACGCCAGGGGGCGCGGAGGCCGCGTCCGCCAGCTCCGCCAAGCCGCGCGTCACTTCAGGCGAACCCTGCTCCTGTAGTGTGTAACCTACACTAGTGTATAGACACGAGTGAGTAGTGACGTACTGGCAGTGCACCAGCATGACGCCAGGGGGCGCGGAGGCCGCGTCCGCCAGCTCCGCCAAGCCGCGCGTCACTTCAGGCGAACCCTGCTCCTGTAGTGTGTAACCTACACTAGTGTATAGACACGAGTGAGTAGTGACGTACTGGCAGTGCACCAGCATGACGCCAGGGGGCGCGGAGGCCGCGTCCGCCAGCTCCGCCAAGCCGCGCGTCACTTCAGGCGAACCCTGCTCCTGTAGTGTGTAACCTACACTAGTGTATAGACACGAGTGAGTAGTGACGTACTGGCAGTGCACCAGCATGACGCCAGGGGGCGCGGAGGCCGCGTCCGCCAGCTCCGCCAAGCCGCGCGTCACTTCAGGCGAACCCTGCTCCTGTAGTGTGTAACCTACACTAGTGTATAGACACGAGTGAGTAGTGACGTACTGGCAGTGCACCAGCATGACGCCAGGGGGCGCGGAGGCCGCGTCCGCCAGCTCCGCCAAGCCGCGCGTCACTTCAGGCGAACCCTGCTCCTGTAGTGTGTAACCTACACTAGTGTATAGACACGAGTGAGTAGTGACGTACTGGCAGTGCACCAGCATGACGCCAGGAGGCGCGGAGGCCGCGTCCGCCAGCTCCGTCAAGCCGCGCGTCACTTCAGGCGAACCCTGCTCCTGTAGTGTGTAACCTACACTAGTGTATAGACACGAGTGAGTAGTGACGTACTGGCAGTGCACCAGCATGACGCCAGGAGGCGCGGAGGCCGCGTCCGCCAGCTCCGTCAAGCCGCGCGTCACTTCAGGCGAACCCTGCTCCTGTAGTGTGTAACCTACACTAGTGTATAGACACGAGTGAGTAGTGACGTACTGGCAGTGCACCAGCATGACGCCAGGAGGCGCGGAGGCCGCGTCCGCCAGCTCCGTCAAGCCGCGCGTCACTTCAGGCGAACCCTGCTCCTGTAGTGTGTAACCTACACTAGTGTATAGACACGAGTGAGTAGTGACGTACTGGCAGTGCACCAGCATGACGCCAGGAGGCGCGGAGGCCGCGTCCGCCAGCTCCGTCAAGCCGCGCGTCACTTCAGGCGAACCCTGCTCCTGTAGTGTGTAACCTACACTAGTGTATAGACACGAGTGAGTAGTGACGTACTGGCAGTGCACCAGCATGACGCCAGGAGGCGCGGAGGCCGCGTCCGCCAGCTCCGTCAAGCCGCGCGTCACTTCAGGCGAACCCTGCTCCTGTAGTGTGTAACCTACACTAGTGTATAGACACGAGTGAGTAGTGACGTACTGGCAGTGCACCAGCATGACGCCAGGAGGCGCGGAGGCCGCGTCCGCCAGCTCCGTCAAGCCGCGCGTCACTTCAGGCGAACCCTGCTCCTGTAGTGTGTAACCTACACTAGTGTATAGACACGAGTGAGTAGTGACGTACTGGCAGTGCACCAGCATGACGCCAGGAGGCGCGGAGGCCGCGTCCGCCAGCTCCGCCAAGCCGCGCGTCACTTCAGGCGAACCCTGCTCCTGTAGTGTGTAACCTACACTAGTGTATAGACACGAGTGAGTAGTGACGTACTGGCAGTGCACCAGCATGACGCCAGGGGGCGCGGAGGCCGCGTCCGCCAGCTCCGCCAAGCCGCGCGTCACTTCAGGCGAACCCTGCTCCTGTAGTGTGTAACCTACACTAGTGTATAGACACGAGTGAGTAGTGACGTACTGGCAGTGCACCAGCATGACGCCAGGGGGCGCGGAGGCCGCGTCCGCCAGCTCCGCCAAGCCGCGCGTCACTTCAGGCGAACCCTGCTCCTGTAGTGTGTAACCTACACTAGTGTATAGACACGAGTGAGTAGTGACGTACTGGCAGTGCACCAGCATGACGCCAGGAGGCGCGGAGGCCGCGTCCGCCAGCTCCGCCAAGCCGCGCGTCACTTCAGGCGAACCCTGCTCCTGTAGTGTGTAACCTACACTAGTGTATAGACACGAGTGAGTAGTGACGTACTGGCAGTGCACCAGCATGACGCCAGGGGGCGCGGAGGCCGCGTCCGCCAGCTCCGCCAAGCCGCGCGTCACTTCAGGCGAACCCTGCTCCTGTAGTGTGTAACCTACACTAGTGTATAGACACGAGTGAGTAGTGACGTACTGGCAGTGCACCAGCATGACGCCAGGGGGCGCGGAGGCCGCGTCCGCCAGCTCCGCCAAGCCGCGCGTCACTTCAGGCGAACCCTGCTCCTGTAGTGTGTAACCTACACTAGTGTATAGACACGAGTGAGTAGTGACGTACTGGCAGTGCACCAGCATGACGCCAGGGGGCGCGGAGGCCGCGTCCGCCAGCTCCGCCAAGCCGCGCGTCACTTCAGGCGAACCCTGCTCCTGTAGTGTGTAACCTACACTAGTGTATAGACACGAGTGAGTAGTGACGTACTGGCAGTGCACCAGCATGACGCCAGGGGGCGCGGAGGCCGCGTCCGCCAGCTCCGCCAAGCCGCGCGTCACTTCAGGCGAACCCTGCTCCTGTAGTGTGTAACCTACACTAGTGTATAGACACGAGTGAGTAGTGACGTACTGGCAGTGCACCAGCATGACGCCAGGGGGCGCGGAGGCCGCGTCCGCCAGCTCCGCCAAGCCGCGCGTCACTTCAGGCGAACCCTGCTCCTGTAGTGTGTAACCTACACTAGTGTATAGACACGAGTGAGTAGTGACGTACTGGCAGTGCACCAGCATGACGCCAGGGGGCGCGGAGGCCGCGTCCGCCAGCTCCGCCAAGCCGCGCGTCACTTCAGGCGAACCCTGCTCCTGTAGTGTGTAACCTACACTAGTGTATAGACACGAGTGAGTAGTGACGTACTGGCAGTGCACCAGCATGACGCCAGGGGGCGCGGAGGCCGCGTCCGCCAGCTCCGCCAAGCCGCGCGTCACTTCAGGCGAACCCTGCTCCTGTAGTGTGTAACCTACACTAGTGTATAGACACGAGTGAGTAGTGACGTACTGGCAGTGCACCAGCATGACGCCAGGGGGCGCGGAGGCCGCGTCCGCCAGCTCCGCCAAGCCGCGCGTCACTTCAGGCACCGCGCCCGCCGCCGTCGGCCAGCCTTGGTACTGGAGCGCTAGCACGTTCTGCCATGACCCGCTCTGTTCAACAACAAAACTAGTGAAAAATCTGCAGATATACATGATTTGGAACTATTAATTATATAGATAATCAATTAGCATCATTTTAGGGGCTTATTCTGTATATCAAAACTAATAACGTTTGTTCAACGACTTTTATCAAATCTCAAAACAAAAATATTGTTCTACAAAAAAATATCGCTCACCCTCGACAAAATGTATGGAACAGCTGTTTTTTTTCAGTTTTGACAATAGTAGCAAAAAAATCCCACCAAAAACGACATTCTGTAATGGCGCTGGTCACATGACCGGTGTGACGTCACACGCTAGTAAATAGCGTTAGTTAATACGCTAGATCACATCCAAAAATTGACAAAATATACTTGAGAAGTAACTTACTGATCCAATAATATTACTCCGAAAACATAAAACACAGATTACACAAACAACAGTCAATCGAGAAATTCTCGCTTACTAGCATGTGACGTCACCAGAGTTGCCACCCATCTTAAAGAGTTTTCGTCACAGATAAAATATCAAAAAAATATCGTATTTTATTTCGTGTAATTTGCGAAAATTATAAATATTTTACAATAAAGTGAAATATGTCTTTTTCAGGCTATTTATTATCTGTAAGGATTACCACAATCAATAGTAGGTATACTTTCAATGTTCTCAAAATTTGACAGCATTGGAAATATACCATGTATTGATTGTGGTATTTTTCCTATTTAATATTTTTATAGACAACTAGCTGCGCTCCGCGGCGTTAGCCCGAGGTAAAAAGTAGCCTATATGATAATCCAAGAGCTACCTCCATACCAAATTTCATCTAAATCAGTTCAGCCTTTTGTTCGTGAAATAGTAACAAACATCCATACATATACCCACAAACTTTCGCGTTTATAATTATTTTAGTAGGATAGTATAAAATAAGTAACTCACATCCGCCTTGTTGTTGACGACTCGGAATTGCCGCCTAGTATAGTAGGGGCAGGACTCGCTCTCCTCATATTGTACTGAGATGTGTTCGTATGTTGCCGTCCCGTCGTCCCAGTATCGGGGGCATTTGCCGTCTCCGAGCTGAAACAAAAAGTTTTTTTTTAACATACAGCAAGTACCGTGCCCTGGCTCACGAGGTTACCGCCATGTAGGATGTGGACTCGACGATCATTGTCCCGATAGTCGTTTCGGTAAACGGCTTAATAGCGAAGAGTCTCATAGTCATAGTCATTTATTCATAAAGCTGATTTACATGTTAAGGTTCACTAATATAAAATAATGTAGGCGATTCGTACAGGACCTAGGACGCCGTTTGAAGGAGAGAGGAGGTGACTCCCGCTCAGGATGGTTTCTGGTCCAGTGGATTTCCCTGGCTATCCAGCGGGGCAACGCCGCTAGCGTGTTGGGTACATTTGGCCAGGGAATGACTCAATGTAAATTTTATAATTCATTGTATTAAATTATGACATGTATTTGAAATCATTGTATATTGACATGAAATAAATAAATACGAAAAAATAATGTATATAAAAACAAAATAAATTAAATAAAATTCAAATTAAAAGTCTATAGAATTCTTCGTAGATATAGAATGCTTGCTCAATTAGCCAACGTTGAAGTCGTGCTTTAAAACTTGGCAAGCTAGGAGCTTCAGTGACGTATTCGGGCAGGTTGTTGTATATATCAGGACCCATAATATGTGTAAGTTTTGCCGATTTGGTCAGCGTTCGTTTTACACTAGCAAGATGGTTAGCCGTGCTTGTGGGGGAGTTATGATGCTTTCCACACTTCTCATGAGTCCAAGTTTATTCTTACGTATGTCGCGACTTGTAATATCATTACAGATGGCAACGTCAGTATCCGTAGTTTTTTTAAATCACGGTTTCGCGTGTGTTTCTTGATCTACTCCAACAATTGCTCTAACCGCGCATTTTTGAAGCCGGAAATCTTTCTCTAAGTCGGCCTCGACCACCATCTTAAGAGGCTCTCGCTAGACGGTTGGGTCAAGGGTCAGATACAGAAGGCAGTAATCTTGGACACAATGCGCATTGTTAGGAGGTTCCTCTCGCTGTAGCCCCAACCACCGGTATCTTGGGCCCTGCCCCGTTGCCGGCGGTACCCTAGTCTTTTTCTTCTTTTCTGTTTTGGCGTCGGATTATTGTGCATTTGCCAGTGTCAAGTATTTAGTTTTAACAATTTTTGATTTAAGTATTTATCAAAATAGTCACTGTCGTAGTTACGTCATAGTCCAATAAAGTCATAAGTCCAAATATAGTCCAAGTCATACCTCAGTAAAGCAGTGGAGACTTTACTAGAGGCGTCTATAGAGTTTTGGTAACAACACGGAACAACATGATACGTCACATTATATCACTTGCCTACACTCATGCAAGTAAATCAGCTCATAATTAACGAAATACCACAACTTTTCACTAATTATCACTGATAGAAACACAAGTTTAACAAAATAATACAATGAGGCGACATGATTTTTCCGCGTACCTACCGCGCGCTAAAAAAACCGGCACCCTAGTTGCGTATGCAACATATCGCGTCATGCAGACTTTTACAGCGAGGGCGTTTAGTCGGCAACAGGTAGACGGTTGGAATGGGGCTAAAGGGTTCCATACAGTACGGAACCCTTCGTGCGTGAGTCCGTCTCGCATTTGGCCGATTTTTACACTTTTCGTAAGGCGATTGCAAGCCGACTAAAACGGCGCGCGATGCCAAAGTGTTCGGTTACAAGCACTAGTTAGGTGACATAACGTCGAGACAATGACCCAAGTCGGTATGTCGGCGCTCGGACATTTTTTAACTACTTTCACTTAAGAACTGTGGCTCTGTAGATATTTGCTCCAAGGTAGATAGCTGTAAAATTTATAGATATAAAGTTTTCTGGGTTTAAATTAAACGTACCTCGCTGAGCATCACAATAGTGGCGACATTATGTTCCGAGACCATTCTCCAGAAGTCCGTGATAGTACTGGGCAGGGGGTCTTGCGTTATGATGAAACTTTCTGAATTGTCGTACGCTGAAACAATATATTTGATACTTCCATAAAGTGTGAAAATATCATATACATAGCTGTCGTTTTACAAAATGACTATAAAAGACTTCTAAGACCTATATGTTAATAGTGATACGCGGTAGGCGCGCGCAGTAACTACGACTAGTTGTTTACATCTAAAGAGCGAGTATTAACTATGACATAAGCTGCTGTTTTTGTGACGGTCGCGGGTCGCTCTTTGTTTACAGTCGATTGTGTTAGTTGTTTTGGTGTTTTTGTATTGAAGAACAATGAGTTATTCAGGGTAACTTTAATTCTTTTATAAATAGACCGGCCCTCCGTGGACCACATTGGTTTTATCGTGTATGTGAAAGCATCTCGTGTTCAGTGCAGTGACTAGTGTATTCAGGGTAACTTTAATTCTTTTATAAATAGACCGGCCCTCCGTGGACCACATTGGTTTTATCGTGTATGTGAAAGCATCTCGTGTTCAGTGCAGTGACTAGTGTGAAGTGTCATGTGCGAACTTGTTGTGTGTTTTGTGAAATGTGTGTGCAATAAAGTGCAGAGTGAATCGGCGTTTTAACTGATTATGTAAGGACCCATCTCGAATAGTGTTGTATTTCACTAGAAAGTAATGTCGAAAGACGGGATTTATTGAGTCCTGTTTATGGACATTAATCTGGAAACATATTATTATTTTTAACAGTTGGATAACTTACCTTCAATGAAAGACGCGTTGATGTACGTAGAATAATCCCTAGAAGGTATGGGCGCCAGTATGACCCGATTTCTATCGTAGGGCAGGATCTCTTGACTCCTGTTCTTGGACATCAGCTCGTCGGCCCCGCCAGCCGCGCACGATTTTATCGGCTCCGGGATTGGACTGTTCAGGATTTTCTGTAAAAAATATTTAGAAATATGAAATATTGAACTACACTTATGAGATATTACTAGTGTAATTCGGACGTATTGTTTCTGTCGACGACATGATACTAACCTCAAACTCGACCTCCATGAGGCAGGCGGTGCCTCCAGGGGGTGTATTCCGCAGCCGGTCGATGGTCGTCTTCAGTCTGCAGGCCGGGATCTCGGTGTCGCCGTAATGCGCGTACTCCACTAGCGCCCGGTACACGAACACGTATTGTTTCTGTCGACAACATGATACTAACCTCGAACTCGACCTCCATGAGGCAGGCGGTGCCTCCAGGGGGTGTATTCCGCAGCCGGTCGATGGTCGTCTTCAGTCTGCAGGCCGGGATCTCGGTGTCGCCGTAATGCGCGTACTCCACTAGCGCCCGGTACACGAACACGTATTGTTTCTGTCGACAACATGATACTAACCTCGAACTCGACCTCCATGAGGCAGGCGGTGCCTCCAGGGGGTGTATTCCGCAGCCGGTCGATGGTCGTCTTCAGTCTGCAGGCCGGGATCTCGGTGTCGCCGTAATGCGCGTACTCCACTAGCGCCCGGTACACGAACACGTATTGTTTCTGTCGACAACATGATACTAACCTCGAACTCGACCTCCATGAGGCAGGCGGTGCCTCCAGGGGGTGTATTCCGCAGCCGGTCGATGGTCGTCTTCAGTCTGCAGGCCGGGATCTCGGTGTCGCCGTAATGCGCGTACTCCACTAGCGCCCGGTACACGAACACGTATTGTTTCTGTCGACAACATGATACTAACCTCGAACTCGACCTCCATGAGGCAGGCGGTGCCTCCAGGGGGTGTATTCCGCAGCCGGTCGATGGTCGTCTTCAGTCTGCAGGCCGGGATCTCGGTGTCGCCGTAATGCGCGTACTCCACTAGCGCCCGGTACACGAACACGTATTGTTTCTGTCGACAACATTGTACAATTTCAATTTTTGTAACTATAATCCTGCTAATATTATAAACGCAAAAATTTGTGAGTATGTATAGATGTTTGTTACACTGTCACGCACATACAGTTGTGTTGTTGATGTTTAAAACGGAACATAAGTGCTGTAGAAAAAATAACGGCAGAAATCTTGCGATGTAGTGACACATGACGACATTGTAATTAATTCATTTTTAATTTAATTTACTATAAATAGGTATTTTAAATATTTATTTTCTTAATTATTTATTTATAATTTCACTCAAGATTGTTTAATTTAATGTAATGTTGTAACGTTGAATGTGATACTTTTGTATTGAGATTGTATTGATGGATTTTATTATATTTTATGACATGTCATTTCTTAATCTAAATCACCAATAAAATATAATAAATTATCTGTTGAACCGATTTGGATGAAATTCGGTATGAAGGTAGCTTATACTTTGGATTAATACATAGGCTACTTTATCTTAGGCTATCGCGGGTAACACCGCAGGGCGCAACTAGTACATTCATACATAGTTTCAATTTTTACTATTGTAGAAAACAGTCGTATTCCTGAATTATTTCACTAAAGTTTGTGCAATATTGTACTTGTATTGAATGTTAACACATTCTCTGGTACTCCGTTCTTTTGGCGACTATTACGAATATAAAGTTATATAAATATTAAGTTTTCAGATTCGTGAATGTGACAAGATTGAGCCCACGTCGTTGAAACCTGAACTATTTCTAAAGGAAAGATTAAGTTAAAGATTAAGCCCTATGTTACATCTGTCTATATGCCCTCCTTCAGTAGTGTCACCTAGCTATTTTTTCTTTCAGTTTATTATTGCTCCAAGAGACAGTCTAAAACCACTAGTGTTCGGTAGCGACCAACCCTGGCTATTATACTTCTGGCTTCACTTACCAGCGATTGCACCCGGAAATTCTTCTGCCGCCTCAGCTCAGCGACAGTATTGAATACCGCCGCGTGGCCAGCAGCCCTCATTAACTCCAGGAATCTAGCACTCGTGTCGGTTAGCGACCGTCCCTGGGCACTATACTCCTGACTTCACGCACCAGCGACTGCACCAAGAAATTCCTCGGCCGTCGTAACTAAGCGACAGTATTGAACACTGCCGCGTGTCCCTCAGTTGCTCCTGGAATCTAGCACTAGTGTCCATTAGCGACCGTAGCTGGGCACTATACTCCTGATTTCACTCACCTGCGAGAAATTCCTCTGCCGTCGGTAACTCAGCAACAGTATTGAACACCGCGGCGTGGCCTTCAGCCCTCAGTTGCTCCAGCAGCCTGTCCAAAGCCACTAGCCACCCGATACAACATTCCCTGGTTACTATACGCCTGACTTCACTTACCAACGACTGCACAAGGAAATTCCTCTGCCTCCTCAGTTCAGCGACAGTATTGAACACAGCCGCGTGGCCCTCAGCCCTCAGTTGCTCCAAGAGACAGTCCAGAGCCACCAGAGTCCCGGTGCGACCCACCCCGGCCGAGCAGTGAACTACGCACGGTCGGACTACCGTACTAGACCACGCTTCGTTCACTCTCTGGAAATAAATGCAATATTTAAACATTTAGTCCAGTCTCCCCCCGCTCCCTTTTTACCGCGCAGGCGATACGCATGTTAAGTGATCGGCCTATAGACCATGAATTAATCAATAAGTTACCTTGATAAACTTCAATATTGAATAGGCATGCTCCGGCGCCGCGAAATCTTTCCACATTAGGAAGTGGTATTGTTTCACTATGCGCGTGTCCGAGTCTTTCATTTCTCTGGGGGATGTCGGCACACTACCCTCCGTTGCTTCTTTGCAATCTGAAACGTATTACAATAAATATAAGGCACATTTTAAATCACACATTTGATGGTGTGGATTTCAACTTTTAATATCTAGGAATATGGCAAGAGAAGGCATTACAAATACTGAGAAAACTGTCACTTTTAAAATATAAGTCAATTTTTAGGGTTCCGTACCCAAAGGGTAAAAACCCTATTACTAAGACAAAGGGTCACCCCTATTACTAAGACTCCGATGTCCGTCTGTCACCAGGCTGCATCTCACGAACCATGATAGCTGGACAGCTGAAATTTTCACAGATGATGGATTTCTGTTGCCGCTATAACAACAATTACTAAAAACAGAATAAAATAAATATTTAACAGGGGCTCCCGTATAACAAACGTTATCTGTTAGGAGTTTTTTGCTCGCTATAAATAACGGCAAGAAGAATGGAGCTAGGAGGGCTCCATTCTATTCAAAATGTAATATAGCCTATGACATCCGGGGATAGTGTAGCTTCCCAACAGTCAAAGAATTTTTTAAATCGGTTCAGTAGTTTCGGAGCCTATTCAATGCAAACAAACAATCTAATCTTTCCTCTTTATAATATTGGTATAGATGGTATAGAAAACACACACTTCACATCACGAATTGAATAAAATCACAACTATTCAACATTCATATTTTTACTAAAAATATCACGACAGTCTGATGGTATACGAGTATAACACACAAGGTATAAAATGGTACAGTTATAAATAGAGTTGTTGGGTCATAAAAATCCTTGGAGGATTTAGCTAGGTACTGGAGAAGAATTCAGCGCGCGTACCCCTCTGTCATGTTATAAGAAAAATTGTACCTACATGTGAACGAGACACCAGACATTTCATTTCACAATTTTAGACTTAAGTGTTTAAGTAATTAAGGCGAAAAAGGATTATCAGCAACTAGGCTGCATTGTTCTCGCTCGCTCCGCTCCATAAACCCGTCACCCGTTAACTTTTCGACTTTATTCCCATACGTACTAGGTCGAAACTTCAGTGAACCCCTCCTCCCCCGCGCCTCACGTAAAGCTGACAGAATGTAGTGAATGTGAATCGTAGTAGTAGGGGTATAAGGCGGGTTCTGGACCACTTTTTGGTGGCAACTGTAGTCTTATGTGTATGAGAATAAGGCTAAAAAATGAGTATTTTGGTGTCGCTTACGTCGTTAGTATTGTGGGTGGTGGTGTGTGTCATGTGATTGGTCGGTTCTTATCGCAAAGTTGACCTTGAGCCCATCCCCCGTGCTGTGATTGGTTCTTATCGCAAAGTAGGTCACGTGTCCTGTGTTTGGTGCCCGCCCCGGCGCCTCCCCACGCCCCCGCCGTCGCCGAATCCGCCGCCTAGACCCCGCCGCCCCGCCGCCTAAGCCCCGCCGACGCCCCGCCGCCGCCCCGCCGACGCCCCGCCGCCGCCTAGGTCGCCGCCATCATAGTCGTAGTGACTAACTACTTTAAATGACGTCATAGCTACTATCTACAATGACGTCATAGCTACCACCTATAATGACGTCATAGCTACTACCTACAATGACGTCATAGGAGTGGACCAGTGTAGGTACTGTAAAGGAGCTCCGTCGGAGCCACAGGCCTTCGCCCCCGCCGGATATTGTGCCAGCGCCCACGTCTCTCTAACTATAGAAATAGTAATCCGCAAGTAAATGAAGGAAAGATAACAACATTGTATTCAAGATAACAACGTTGTAAGCACACAAAGGAAATTGATGCAGTCATTTGTATTAATTAAATTGTTGGTGAATGAAGGAAAGATAACTACTTTGTATATGAGAGAAGTTTGTTTCATTATGAACGTGTGAGAGCTAATAAAGGAAATATGATATGTACTGCAGTTAGTTTGTTTAACTATCATCACGTTTCCGCCGACAACTTCGATCGTGGGAAGTGTGTTGTAATTATAACCTCAATGTTTAATTGTCATGTAAAATCAACAAATTAGATGTAAAGAATATGTAGTCTCTTTGTGATTATAATCTCAATGTTTAATCCTTATGTGAATCAATGATAAAAACTTACGTGTATAAAAAGGTTAAATACAACAATAAAACACATTATTATTTAATATTGTTTTCTTTATTAATCCATGATGTTTCATCCATACCCAACCACTTGATTAGGACTTGATTTCCCTTTCTCTTCAATACTTTCTCTACCAAATAAATATCAGGATATTTCACCTTTTGCAATTCTTGCTCATAGAATCCACCTAAAATTGGTCTGCTTCTTTCATCTTGAATTTGATAGGTAACTGGATTAGTAGTGTTTACTTTCACTATTTTAAATATTTCAGCACTCCAATTTCCGGTGTATCCTTTAGCAAAAGTACTTTTATATTTGCTAATACGCACATAATCACCCAATTTATATTTAGGTTTTGGTCTTGCCTTAATATGGTTGTAAACAGTAGATAAGAGTGCATTCGCATTTTCATGAGTAATGTTTGCTGGCGATGTCCTGATAGTGCGATGTACTGTGCTGTTATATTTATCTATAACTTCTGTGAGTAGAATATCGTTCCAACGGTAGCTGTTTTTATACATAAACTGTTTCCAAAGCCACGTTTTGATTGTTCGTATAAATCTTTCAGCAATCGACGCTTTCATCGCACTATAGGTAGAGTAATGATTTATCCCGTATTGCTTCATCAGTTTCTTAAATTTCTCATTAAAAAATTCTCGACCGTCGTCCGACTGTATGTTAAGTGGCTTTCTCTTTAACTTATTATTCAGTATAATCGACATGGATTGGGTCACATCATCGGCCGATTTAGTTTTTACCGGTTGAGCCCAGGCATATTTTGAGAAGGTATCGATACACACCAATATATATTTATATCCTTTATTATCTTTAGAATGTTTTTGCATATCAATTAAATCAATTTGCCAGGTGTCGTCGATACCTTTTTGAATAAATCGTCTACGTAGAAATCTTTTACGTGCATTCTTGTGAAGCTCTTGAACGACTTGCCATTTGCTCATGCTTTATGAGGTGTGTGTGGATGTCTTATCAACATCCGCAAGAGGCTTTACAATTGAAGGAGCCCCCGCAGCCGTAGAAATCTTTGAAACCTTAGGAGCCTCTAAAATCGTAGAAGTCTTCGCAATTGTAGAAGTCTTTGTAATTTTAGGTGTCTTAACCTCAACGAAAGAAGGAGTCTTCGTGACCTTCGTTTTGACATCTGCTGTAATTTTTAGCTTATTTTGTATCTCTGTAAGAGTTTTTGAGGTATTTTTAATCTTCAATAAACAAAAATTTATACTATCTTCCAATTGTTTCTTTGTTACTGCATCATTTTTCAATACACCTTCCCGTACATTTCTTAAAATACGATTTTCACAGTCTACGGTATTTCTAAATGCTTTTATTGCATATGTTTGGTTAAAGGAGGAGTAAGATGATGATGTTGAACGTTTGTTACCAACTAAGTAACGTCCAAACTTATTCACCGTCATTATTATAATGAGCTAACTCTTAACCAAACAGATTTTTTATTGTAGTCAAAGATGGCGGCTTAATAATATTTGCTTCACTCAATTCCTCTATGATAGATAATATTTCATTATCATGACCGGTGTTGCCAACTGCGCGTGAAGCAGTCAAAAGACGTAATCTATCAATAAGTTCATTAGGATCATCCCAATACACAACATCCGTATTAGGATAGTATTTTTTCATACTTAAAACATTTGGTGATAACGGTGATAGGATGTTAGATTTGACGGTAAATCCGGATCCGCTAGCATTACTTTTGGAAAGTATGTGTGGTCGTATGTACTGTGTATATTTGATTCCTTTATCACCTTGCACCTGGCCAAGTGGTGAATAATTGCGTTTATGAACATTTGTTGTTTGAACTATTTTACTATAGTTTTTCACATCTGCATTCTCAATAACATTATTGTTAGGAGTTTTTTTGAATAACAGTTCACACAATCCTGGCGTATACCTGTATTGTATATTTTTAATTGTAAAATAATTGTTGTGAAATTTTATTTCATCATTGCCAATGAAATATCCGTCTTCAACTATACTTGCACCATAAGGTATTTTTGTAATATTATTCAATACCATCGAATTCAGATATTGAGATACGAACGATGGTATTATTTTTTTCTTTTGTTCTGTTGAAGGCGATGGTGCATCTTCAAAACGCTCGTCTGACGCTGAACTGGCCGTTGTATTCGTAATGTCACCCGTGTCTATTAGTGATTCATCACTAAAAGTTTCACTACTTTCATCTAGGTTTTCCTTTTTATTTTTACCGATAAGATCTTCATATTTATCAATTATTTCAACATTACTATTATTTTTTAAGGTTTGTTTCAGTATTTTATTCAAAGGCTGTGTGATTGGATCAAAGGTGTCCTTCAACATTGACGTCATTTCCACTTTGTCAGTATTTAATTTTTTTAATTTCTCTTTCACCGAGTTAACAGATTCAATTAATTTACGTTTAATTTTTTTATCACCAAACATCCGTACTGTTGGAGGCCCCATTGTAAAGTGCTTACCAAACTAATCTAACATTTGTTTAAGTCATTTACCTCTACTGAATGCTGATGAAATCGTCGAAACCTCTTCGATAGCGTCCTTTGTCTATATCCATATTTTTATCAATCACAATAAAACTGTATTGATTATTCCAACACATACGACATACCGAGAGAAATTTATCCCATAACATATCGGTATTTACATGATCATCATATACATGTTTCAGATTCAAATCGTCTTGCTTGAAGAGTATAATAAAATTTGCGTTATCACGTACCAGTTGTTTAGGTATTTTACTATATGTCTGACATAGATAAAAACAATCTAATCCTTTGTGTCTACCCATAGAGAAATATTGACGTATAGATTCTTGATCTTCCATTGATACATCATCAAATATAATAATACTGTCATTTAACGTTTCATCTAACGGAGAAACTTCACTCTTATCGGAGAAAGTGTAAAAGTTCACGGCAGGAACTTTTTTGAAAACTTTTCTAAGGAAAAGGTACTTTGGTTGGTTTAGAGATTTTGAATATAAGTAGACGTTTTGAAATTTTAATCCATTCATATCCAATAGGAGGGTGAGCAATAGATTAGTTTTCCCACAGCCTGACGGACCACAGATTAAACATCTTATACTATTGGGTAGCAGCGAGCTATGTTTACTTTCTTGTCCATTAAAATTTTCCAAAATATTCCAATCCTTAACAGATAAAGACGTGTTCTGTTTCTTAATCTTCATTTCGCTTAGACGATAGACTGAAGACGCATGTGCTTAAATAGAAACTGAAAATGAAATTGCAACATGATACTGTATCCAAATGTAATAAGTGTTTTAGGAAAAAGGGTGCTGGTTTGGTAAATAGTATGATTAATAAATTACCATTTGAATTACATCTACCAGGCTACAATTACTGTGGACCCGGAACTAAATTACAAAAACGCTTAAATAGAGGTGACGTTGGAATCAACCCCTTAGATGAAGCTTGCAAATCCCACGACATAGCATACTCCCAAAATCCTTCCTTAGAGGCGCGACACAGAGCAGATTTAGAATTAGCTTCAGTCGCAAAAAAGCGTTGGGAGGAGTCACCCAACTTGTCTGAAAAAATATTAGCTCTCGGCGTTAATAAAATAATGAAGTTTAAAGTGAAAAAAGGTATGGGGATGCCCATGTCAAAAGTGATTGCCGCCAGTCGTAAAGCGGTAAAAACATTATCCAAAATAATAAAATAAGAAAAGAAAATATCTTATTTTTACAATCTTTAGGATTGTAAGAAGTCCTACGCTAAAAAACTGAGGATAAAAATGACGTCATCATCGATATTGAATATTGCGGAGAAAGTTATGTATGATGATTGTATAGAGAGTGTTGAATATCATACATTTGTACCATACAACAATGTTTTTGGTAACAATGATGAGATTAGAATTTGTGTCAACAGCCAAGATCTCATAGTACAACCGAGCGAGAGTTTTCTAGTGATTGAAGGTTCTAAAACCAAAGAAAGCACTCTCGTTAACAACTGTATGGCTTTTCTGTTTCAAAATATTCGCTATGAGTTAAATGGGGTTGAAATTGATAGGAGTAAAAATTGTGGTATCTCTACACTTATGAAAGGTATTTTATCATATGGCAAGGAAGAAGGTAGCGCTTTGGAGAATAGCGGATGGAATTTGAGTGGTTTCAAAGATGTGGAGGAGTTCTCTTTCAACATACCTCTACGCCATCTGTTGGGTTTTGCTGAAGACTACAAGAAAGTGATTGTACGTGGTAAACATGAATTAATACTAAACAGAAGCTCTACGGATGTTAACTGTGCTACGAAGCCCACAGCACCAATTGATATAACTATAAAACGTATCGCTTGGAGACTTCCCATAATCAAAGTGTCAGATAAGGAGAAATTGCAACTTTTAAGTTTTGTAGAAAATAACATCTCTATCCCTATCCCATTTCGCGCTTGGGATTTGTACGAGTATCCAATGTTGCCTGCATCACACAAAAATATATGGAATGTAAAGACATCTACACAGCTGGAGAAGCCTCGTTATGTCATTCTTGGATTTCAGCACGCACGCAACAATGAAGTGACAAAAAATATGAGTGAATTTGACCATAGCAATTTCCAAAATGCACGATTATACTTGAATTCTCAGTACTACCCTTATGACTCATTTGAATGTGATTTTGAAAAGGGCACCTATTCCCTGCTGTATGAAGCGTTTGCAAGTTTTAAGAGATCATACTATGGGGTAAACAATTCCAGTGTTCCCATCAGCTTATCTCATTTTAAAACTAAAACACCTTTGGTTGTATTCAACTGTTCTAGACAAAACGATTCTCTCCCCTCAAACGGCAGTGCGATAGACATAAAATTAGAAATGGAATTTAAGAAAGCCTTATCGCAGAATGTAACGGCATATTGTCTTATCATCTACGACTCTCTCTTTGAATACAACATCCTAACCGGTGTAGTTAGAAAGATAAACACTTAAACCATCAATCTCTCTCTCTCTCTCACTCACTTTTCTACCCTCCACACTATCCAACGGACTCATACACCCAACCGGTCTGATCAATGAGCACCCCGTTCAGCGAACCGCCTGTTTACAACGGACTCATACAGCCAACCGGTCTGATCAATGAGTACCCCGGTCAGCGAACTGCCTGTTTAACGAAAAACCTGTTTAACGAACAGCCTGTTCATCATATATCCTATTCATTAGACATCCTGTTTATCAGACACCCTATTCATCAGACATCCCGTTTATCAGATTCTCTGTTCATTATACAATCAGTTCTGGTGGTGTGAAGATGTATCCCACTTACACGCCGTCTATCCCTCGATTTCATTGTGATCTTTATAAATGTCTATACAATATTTGTCCCTCAATCCCATATGTGAGCATAAGCCTAAAACTCTCTGCGGAGATAAAGAGCGAGAATAACTTGGGCGTTATCATTGATATTGGCGGCAGATTAAAAATGATACCGCAGGAATGGAGCGTCATAAATGATAATGCAGAAACAATTACTTCTTTCTTCACGAATGGTATTGTTCCACCACCGGATACGTTAACCACAAACTTTATCAGCTATTTGAACATACATCAACATGGAAATTCATACAGTTGTATAGTTATTCATATCAAAGAAAATTCTATAAGCATTTCCAATGAAGATTGGTGGTACTTCAAACTCGTTCTAGAATGCATCACTTTGAGAATACAACATTTGGAGAAAATGAAGACATACTATGATAGTAGAATAAATTACTTTAAAAATTATATCAAGATGAGACAAGTCAAGACTCTGGATGAAGTATCAATCATTATAGACAATACTTGTGATTATTCTTCCGTAGTTGATCAGGAAATCAAATGTTATCTAACAGAGTATTTGTTCTACTCCTCTATACTGAACTGAAATAAAAAATCATGTTTAAAGCTCATGTACTGTGTTTTCATTATATCTCAATGACCCTTTTCCTTATCGCTAGTTATTTCTATAAAACATGTATAGTGCTATAAGTAGTATTTTACAGTATTTTATTATTCAGTAGTGTACTATCTGCGTTATACAATGCACGAGTGTTCATTTTGTAATGTGCAAATGCTTAGTAATGAACTTACACAACATTCAAAAACTAAAAGACACAAGCTGTTGTGCAAACAAGACAATGGTGATTATTATGCATATGTGGTGGAAAGTGCCTTCAAGTGTAGAATTGTTAGCTACCGCATCAATGGATCGTCCGAGTTAAGTCCGAAAACATATATGGCAAACGCACAGCCTAAGGTCACTGAATTAATTGCTTTGGAATTGAACAATCATAAACAAATAAAAGTAAACATAGAACTTTTCTGCACCTTCATAATAACTAAGGATGATGTGATTCAGAGAGACTTGAAATCTTTTAATTCTAAGAATGTTGCGTTATCTGAAACATCTGATCTTACAAGTTTTTTTGAAGACGTTTCCTCCAAGATTGTCACCAAGTGTGAAGAATTTCAAGAAAAGGATAGCGGCTGGGCTCTGGAGAAGATTGAGTTTTTAGATCTCAATATTAACAAAAATGAACTGCTGAAGGGCAGTTCTTACATCCCACTACCAAAGTGGGTGCAACTCAAGAAAGCCTGTATAAATGTGCACAATAAAGATGATGCCTGTTTCTTCTGGAGTGTTATAAGTGCTCTTCATCCAGCTAATGAACATACAGATCGTGTAAGATCTTACCCTCATTATGATACAGTATTAAGAACGGAAGGTCTGGATTGTGCAATGGCTGTCAAAGACATTAAGCGTTTTGAGGTTATGAATAACCTTAAAATAAATGTTTATGGTATAGAGTCTAAAAACAAAATTTCACCATTATACATATCAACAAAGAGCTATGATCGACACATTGATTTACTATATTTTGAAGATCAAGAGAAAGCACACTATTGCTGGATCAAAAACCTTTCACGTTTGATTGGGCGTCAACTGTCAAATAATAAGAAGGCTAAATACATCTGTACAAGCTGCTTACAATATTTTGGCAGTGATGAAAAACTTAAAATTCATATGAGGTTGGGGTGTGAAAAGGCGATCATACAACTACCAACGTTAAAGGATAAATATTTAAAATTCAAAAATTTTGAAAATCAGCTTCCAGTACCGTTTGTTATTTATGCGGACTTTGAATCGATATTGGTTCCACTAAAACATGATTTAGAGAAGAATACACATTACACTCAAGAGCATATACCGTACAGCTTTGCATATTACATTCATTGTAATTATGATGAGTCATTGTCAAAATTTGTTACATATCGTGGTGAAGATTGTGTTAAGCAGTTTGTAGATAACATTTACTCTGACATAAGTGAAATTGGGAAAATAATCTCAAAAATAGTTCCAATCGGTGAAATTGTTAAGCAATGGCCACAAAACAATTCATGTCACATCTGTGAAAAAGGTTTTTCACCTACAGATGAAGTGCATCTTGATCATTGTCACTTGACAGGAAATGTAAGGGGGTATGCACATAAAACATGTAACTTAAACTACTCAATACCCCATTATGTACCAGTGTTTTTCCATAATTTATCTGGTTATGATAGTCATATCTTTATCAAAGAATTAGCTGCCAGAGACGCGGGAAAGAAAAAACTCACTTGTATTGCACAAAATAAAGAAAAATACATTTCGTTTAGTCAACAAATTCCTTTCGAGTGTGAAAATGGTAAGATGAATCATGTCACAATCAGATTTGTAGACTCATTCAAATTCATGTCTTCCAGTTTAGAGAAATTAGCTAAAAATCTTTCCAACGATCAACTCATGGTATTACCTCGCTATTTCCCCAACGATGAGCAGATGTCTCTTTTAACACGTAAAGGCATTTACCCCTATGAATACATTGACAGTTGGGAAAAACTCGAAGATAAATCACTTCCTGATAAAACGAGTTTTTATAGCTCACTATCACAATCGGGTATTACCGACGAAGAGTACAATCACGCTCAAAAAGTGTGGAAAACATTCAATATAAGCACATTGGGGGAATATTCTGATTTATATTTAAAAACTGATGTTCTCCTATTGGTTGAGGTTTTTGAAAACTTTCGAAAAGTTTGTTTGACTTCATACAAATTGGATCCGTGTAGGTACTTTACCGCACCTGGTCTTTCGTGGGATGCTATGCTCAGACAAACAGGTGTGAACCTCGAGCTTTTAACGGATTATGAAATGCATCAGTTTTTAAAGGCCGGTATTAGAGGGGGCATTAGTCAAGTATGTAAACGTAATGTGAAAGCCAACAACAAATTTATGGGTTCTCAATATAATCCGGAACAAGAAAGTAATTTTATCATATACCTCGATGTGAACAATTTGTACGGTGAAGCCATGAGTAAATATTTACCATGCGGTAATTTTCAATGGTTATCCGAAAATGATATCAATACATTCGATACTAACCAGTTGAGGGCGGACTCAGAAACTGGATACGTTTTGGAAGTCGATATTGAGTATCCAAGCTCTCTACACGACCTACACAATGATTACCCCTTTTGTGCTGAAACAAAAAAACCTCCTCAAGGTAAAACAAAAAAACTTTTACTCAATTTAGAGCCTAAAAAACATTATATAATTCACTACATGAATCTCAAACAATGTGTAGAACATGGTCTGATATGTAAAAAAATTCATAGAGTCTTATCATTTGATCAATCACCTTGGCTCAAGCCCTACATAGACTTTAACACGAACAAAAGAATCACGGCAGCAAACTCCTTCGAAAAAGATTTCTATAAACTCATGAATAATTCAATTTTTGGGAAGACTATAGAAAATGTGGCGAAAAGAGTTGATGTACTTTTATGTACTTCATGGTCTGATACAAAGACAAAGACCAAACCCAAGTACGGCGTACAGAGATATATAAAACGCCCCAATTTTCACAGTAGAAAAGTTTTTGCCGAGAATTTTGTAGCAATTCAAATGAATAAGACTAACATTCTGTACAACAAACCGATATATGTCGGTTTCACTGTCTTGGAACTATCAAAACGTCTAATGTACGACTTTCACTATTCTTACATGTTACCTAAATATAAAAAAAATGTGCAATTGATGTATACAGATACCGATTCCTTCATTTATGAAATCAGAACTGACAACTTTTATGAAGATATCAGATTTGAATTACAGAGTAAATTTGACACGTCTGATTTTCCAAAAGACAACATATATAACCTACCATTGGTAAATAAAAAAGTTCTCGGATTAATGAAGGATGAAAGTAATGGGCGGATTATAGATGAGTTTGTCGGTTTACGTTCTAAGATGTATGCATATAAATTTCTAGATGATAAAGTTGTAAAGAAAAACAAGGGAGTATCCGCCGCCGTTGTCAGAAGTATTCACTTTGCAAACTATAAAGAAGCTCTTGCTCGTGATTATCAACAATACGATACTATGTATACAATATGTAGCGATAAACACAATCTGTACACGCAAAGTAAAAGGAAGAAAGTTCTATCGAGCAATGACGATAAAAGATATATTTGTGACGATAGTATAAAAACACTAGCTTGGGGTCATTGCGACATCACTTCAAGTTAGATAAATAGTTCTATTTTTAGCATATTATGTATCATATCCTTGTGCTCGCTCTGTAGCTAGATAGCACACATATTGTGCGCATCAATCGACTGATAACTAACATCCGCTTTCAACGTGTAATTTAATTTTATATTCTTGTAGTAAAAAAAAGGATATTATTATGATGGAAATATTTGAACCCGTACATCCAAGATATGCCGTTGAAATAAGACGTCTAAGAAGTTTCGACACCTGGCCTCGAGCTTTAGCTCAAAAGCCTCAAGAAATGGCTGCTGCTGGATTTTTCTATACCGGACAAGGTGATAGAGTACGCTGCTACTATTGTGATGGGGGTGCGAAAGACTGGAATTCAGAAGACATACCACTCAAGATACACAAACAGTTTTTTGATCGTTGTCCCTATGTTAGGCTCGTGGGAGATAAAAATGATGATTATAAAACTAATGTAAAAAATATCAAAAAGTGTGAAAAAACCTCTATAATTCGAAACGATAATGCGGATAATACTGATAATATTAAATACTATAAAGACATGTCTTGTAAAATTTGCACTATCGAAGAAGTATCTGCAGTTTTAATACCTTGCGGACATGTTGTGACATGTTTAAAATGTACACTTTCTGTAAATAATACATGTCCTATGTGTAGAAAACCATTTTCTATAGTTGTAAAAATATACTTTTAATTAAACATTTTTTTAAATTATCTTTGTTTCATTCATCTCCTCTTACTCTTCTCTCCTCTCCTCACCTCTCTCACCTCAATACCACTAGAAATATATCACTACAACATTGTTGTAGGTAATAACTCAATAAGACACAGTGACGTCATTGTAGGTAGTAGCTATGACGTCATTGTAGATAGTAGCTATGACGTCATTGTAGATAGTAGCTATGACGTCATTTTAAGCAATTAGTCACTACGACTATGATGGCGGCGGCCTAGGCGGCGGCGGGGCGGGGCCTATGTGGCGGCGGGGCGTCGGCGGCGGCGGCGGATTCGGCGACGGCGGGGGCGCGGGAGGCACCCGGGCGGGCACCAAACACAGGACACGTGACCTACTTTGCGATAAGAACCAATCACAGCACGGGGGAGGAGCTCAAGGTCAACTTTGCGATAAGAACCGACCAATCACATGACACACACCACCACCCACAATACTAACGACGTAAGCGACACCAAAATACTCATTTTTTAGCCTTATTCTCATACACATAAGACTACAGTTGCCACCAAAAAGTGGTCCAGAACCCGCCTTATACCCCTACTCGTAGTGCGTTTCTAGTCCGGAGATAAAACGACCCTGTAAAAATCTGATGTGAGTTTTATAGACAGCTACGAATCAAAATAAACTTACCGCCATTCCTTTTGGCGACGCCGTTGTTTTCGACGATGGGCTGGCCGTCGGAATTAGTCTGTTGTTTGCTTATTCTCAACTCTCTGACGATATAATCCGAATATCTGTGATCAACAGTAAATATATCAATGCGAATTATAAAGGTTTCTACAAAGACTGACTACTTGACTAACGAAGTTTATATTACCACCCCTACACTGTCGATTTTCCTTCGATACGTACGAAGCGATTTGTCTCAACATTTCTGATTCGTACCGCCAGGGAATGGAACAGTCTTCCTGCTTTCCTGTTTCCTAAGAGATATAATCTAAAGCTTTTCAAGGTCAGAGTGAATAGGTATCTCTTACTTCTGCGTGCTTCATCTTCGACCACGTCGCATTACCACCATGCGAGTTGGTGGTCAAGCGCGGACTTATTCGCGATAAAAAAAAGGTTACTCAATGCCACGAATTGCATAATAGCCCACCTATTTTCCAGTCTGTCTGTCTGATCTTTTTTAAAGTCTTGCTCAGACGTATTATCTGACATTGGACATCCACTGCTGGACATAGGCCTCCTGGTATATCCTGGTAGCTGGTAATAAGACTGGAGGCTCATATCTAGCATGTTCCTTCGGTTTTGTTCACCTTAATGGGCTAACCAATGAACATGATTTTATCGTGCTTCACACACTAGGTTTATGAAACGCGTCAATTTCTGAAATGTGATAAACATTTCAAAAATTGCCGCGCTCGCAGACACAACATTGTAGAAGTTGGTAGTAAAATGATAAACACTTCACTATTTTGACGGATTCGTAGTACAGCGTTCTAGCTTAATTTGGACAAAGCATCTGGGCCGGAATCTCAGAGGAATGCAGGTTGGCAATTTTTAAAATGTTTGTCACAAAAAGAACATTTCTTATGGGCTAAAGATCTGACTGGATTTTCTTCGCTGCATTTAACAATACATTGTAATCGAAAACTTTACGACTATAACGAGATAAATGTGCCCTGCCCACTAGTACTTCAGCTCACTAATCCAATAAGAGCAATAACGTTATACAGGGTTATTTCGAAACAATAAGTATCCTTTTAGGGGCTTATTCTGTACATCAAAACTAACAAGTTTAGTTCTACGACTTTTATTAATTCTAAAAAAGAAGTTGGTTGTTCCATGGAAAAATATCGTTCACCCTCGACAAAATGTATGAAACAGCTGATTTTTTTTTTGAGTTTTGACAAAAGTCGCAGAACAAAAGTTGTTAGTTTTGATGTACAGAAATTAGAATAAGCCCCCAAAAGGATGCTAATTGATTAGAAATAACCCTGTAAATATAGGAAGATAACAAACCTCCTTTCAGCGACATGTTGCACGTTAATATTACCGAACGCTCGTGACCCTCGAATTTCGTCCGGCCAATACTTCGAGCATTTTACCTGAACAACAACACATTACACTTAAGTCATAATTCTGACACCAGCAGCGGGGCAATTCTGTTAACCGATCTCGTTGCTGAGGTGACGCGTTCTTGAGATTCTCTCGTTTTTTTGACAGCTTTGAGCCATTAAAACAGAAAAGCGAGAGGGGTTCGGGAGCGTATCACTTCGGTGACGAGATCGGTTGACAGAATTGCCTCGCAGGGCTTGCCACCCGGTCTATAACATATTTACTTTTTTACAATGTTAGTATAGATCTACCTCCTAGCTACTTATTCATTGAGAGATTTTCGAAAATCAACATCACATAATATTATTAAGTATCCCGCTTACTAATGCGGCTTGAGACTGCGGTTTAGTTGAAAAAAAATCATAAAGACCGAAATTATTAATTTTAAATAGTGTTTGTTTTCCGAGTAAGTCGCACCCCGTTTCAATTTACAATTTTCATCATCATCATTATCGGCCGTAGGACGTTCACTGCTGGACATAAGCTGACTATTAAAAATATTGTATGTCCATTTTGGACCAAACTGTTGGTACTGTAACTATTTTTAAGACCTTTATATTGTAACACAGTTTAACAATAAACATATCTGAATCTGAAGCCTCCCCTATGGATTTCCAATGAGCCCGGTTGGAAGGGGCCTGCATCCAGCGCGTTCCTGCGGTCTTAATTATATCGTCGGTCCACCTGGTCGGTGGATGTCCTACGCTGCCCTTGCCAGTGCGTGGTCTCCATTCGAGAACTTTATTGCCACATCGGCTATCAGCTCTCCGAGCTATGTGCCCTGCCCAATGCCATTTCACCTTACTAATCCGTTGGGCTATGTCGGTATAATTGGTTCGTTTGCGAATCTCCTCATTCCTTATTCGATCTCGCATGGAGACTCCGAGCATAGCCCTTTCTATAGCGCGTTAGGATACCTTGAGCTTATTCGTAAGGCCCACAGTAAAAGACCACGATTCAGTTTCACGTTCCACGTTTACAATATTTTAACGCTAAAAAATACATATATCTAAAGTGGCTTGAACTTTTTGCAATGGTGAAAGCGTTCTTTTACCTGCCTTATGGAAAGTTTGAACTTTTTGCAACAGTGTAAGCACTCTTAGGCCCCATTTAGACGGCCCGCGCGGTTGTGTTCATTTAAAACTAATGTAAACTCTATCTACTAAGCCATAATGTTCAATTCTCGCATCGCGCCCCAACCGCGCGGCGACCGCGCGGTCGTATATCAATTGTTCCGCAACGCCCCAACCGCGCGGCGACTGCGCGGTCGTATAAACGCGCCCTTATTCTTTTCTCACTTTAACAAAGTACTACGAAAAATACTACTAAAAATCGACGTTATTTTTATCTAATTTGCACTAAATTTCCGATCCAAATTTTTTTTTAATAAGGTTTAGGATTACTTACTGAGCATAAAATTTACAAAAAAAAAACAGATTTTACAAAAAAGTTCACTGGAAACAAAAGAAGCGAAATTTTATTTTCTACAATAATGATCTTAATGTTTGCCCTAAAGTGCATAGTTTCCGTGATATCGGCTTAAAAAGTTTTTTCGAGATGGCGCTTGAATCTCCACCTGGATCTGTCAGCATTTTGTGATTTTATCATAGAATAAGAACTAAAGTAATAGAAACAGTACTAAAATAGGAAGAGATATACATCACTTTGTCCCATTTTAAATATGAAATTTAAAAGGTGTTAGAAAAAGATTCACATACACCCGAACTTACGTAATTTCGAAGGGTTTCACAAACTACCATTGAGCTATCTCGGGTGTCCAAATTCAAAAAGATAAAAAGTCGGAAGGTAAAATGATCAGAGATTTGAACCTTCTAATGGAACTGGAGGATTCATATTTCCGAAAAAGACAAATTACCAAGTGTAACCAAATTTTAACCATTTTGACATTCCAACTGGTGATTTTGACGTATGCGACAGACATTGCGTTTTCTTTTGTTTCACTCGTTCTCGCGTATAACCAGATATGAATAAGACAGCTGTAACGTAGTTTTTATTTGAGAAAAATT
Source organism: Hypomecis atomaria (assembly GCA_964007245.1). Taxonomy (NCBI): domain Eukaryota; kingdom Metazoa; phylum Arthropoda; class Insecta; order Lepidoptera; family Geometridae; genus Hypomecis; species Hypomecis atomaria. Next base: position 8,069,886 of record OZ023305.1, read on the forward strand.
TAGCAATACTTCTATTACTTGTAATTCTTCTGAGGATTTCATGCTCAGTAAGTGATCCTAAATATTTATAAAAAAAAAATTGGATCGGAAATTTAGTGCAAAGTTTAATTCTTTTTTTCCTGTACTAAAGGATATTTACGAATAGCTTTCTCTTTTCACAACGTACCTTAGAGTACTCTTCAAGATTGGTCAGCATCACAATCAACTCCAGTCCATGTTCCCATATCATGCGCCAGAAATCGTTGACCGTGGTGTCCGTAGGCCCTTGCGCGCAGATGAACTGTTTCCTTTCCTGTGGAATTTTCAACTCTATTTGTAATCTAGTAAGGTGCAACGTTGTACATAATTTGCTTTACTTACTTTGGCTTTATGAATAATATTTGTTTTGACATCATTTTAACTTCTAAGGGGTATTAGAACTTATTTGAATTACACCAAGGAGGATAGTTGCATATACAAGTATTGATATTGGACCAACAATATCCATGCCAAAAATAGATTGCCAAATCTATTTTTATCCTATTTTTTTTGGCTTCATTTCATTTTTCGAGGATCACGTATAAAAGTGCCAGGAGATTTGGAGAAAAATAGCATCTATGGGTACACAAAATAAACTAAGCGAAAACTAGTAAACTACAAAAAGAGATTAATTCAGCGCCTAATTTTGTCAATTTTCGCTAATTAAGTTATAGACATAAAGTGCAGTATATACTATATAATATTCTACAACATAACTTAAGGGTCTACAAACCAAAAGGGTTATATGCTAGAAGGGTGCCTCTTTATTAAGAAAAAAAATCCACTTTATTTTCAGCTATCACTGAGCACAAATTCAGAAACTTGATGCTCAAGGTAATCAAATAAACTGGAATATGAACTTCACAAATCGTATGCGAAACGATGAAACACATGAAAAATCAAGCCAAAATGACATAGCATAAGAACTAAGCTTCCTGCTAAAATAAATAAAATGCTATGAAGATACTAAAAGAGGTTTCTATGTGCAACATGCGATACCTGATTAGACTCCGATAGGTCCTTAGAAAGCAGAGGGGCAGACAGACAAACACAGTTTATACAAAGGTCACACAAAGCAAGGTTCACAGCCAGAAAGGTACCCTATAGTCAAGCGTTCACTAAGCCACTATAAGTATGGCAAGTATGATCTTAGACAGCAATGAGATTTTTGTTGAAATTGTATTTTGTCGAAAAAAAAAACATTTTCCGGGCTAGTATACGCACCACGAAATAATTCTTTCGACGTGTCAGAACGAGACAGAGTTGCGGTGAAGTATTTTTTACTTTTTAACAAGTCGAAACGAGATTTTTTCGTGGTCGTATGCTAAGCTAGATTCAAAGGCTTCAAAGCACTCGCGGAAAAATCTTTTAGGTTAAGACGCAGTGTGGCCAATATGAAAATCCTTAAACGGACTCTCATAATACTTAAACTTAAAAATTATTTCAATTGCAAATTCCTCATACGAACAGCCAGAATGTGGAACACTTTGCCTGGGTCTGTCTTCCCGCTAAAGTACAACGTGGGTGTTTTCAAATCCCGAGTAAATAGGTATCTTCTAGGTAAGCGTGCTACACCCTAGACCGTATATCTGCTCAACATCAGGCAGTATGTAGTCAAACGCAAACCTATTCGGAATTTTAAAAAAAGTTGCAATTGAAAAGATATAAATTTGAAAAAAAAACCATACAATTATTACGTTACGCGAGCGTAGCGAGCACTATTTTTTCGTTTTTTATTTCCATAAAAACTTTTATTTTTCAGTTTTCTTCTTCTACTTCTACTCTCCTGCTTTTGAAATAAACTGGCTCTGCTTACATCTATGATAGAATCGATTTTTTTTTGTTGTCTTGCCTGCTGTATCGCTTTTCTAACTGTAGCACCTAGTAAATACAAAATAGTAAATTAATTTCTTTTTACCTGGTATCCCATAACGTAGTTAGCGTTGATATAGTCCGATCCCGTAATACTGTCAATCTGTGACAACTTGACCCGGGTCTGATCGTATGCCTTTATATCCGGATAGCGGTTCTTGGGTTGGTTCTCTCGAGCTTCGGACGCGTGCGTGGTTCGGTCCGGGAAACATTCCGGCAGGATCTGTAACAACTTGATTGGTTCGCGTGTTCAGCATTATGTTGGTAGTTAACGAAAAATGGTAAGTGGAAAACTCCCGTATAGATCGGTTATGCATGCAGGTTGAAATACAAAAAAGAAAATGTTATTTTTATTTTATTTTATTTATTCAATTAAACAATCAAAAACTTACAGTCTAAAACCAAAACGTTTTTGAGCTTAGACATAACTTAAATACATCTAAATACTTAAGAATAATTACAAATTTCAGGCAAGAAAAGAATACAATTTTGAATTATTTCACTAATTTTTGAAAAAAACAAGTCAGTATTTGGTTGGCGAGCAATTAGTTCGTTGAGAAGTGTGAGTGCGTGATTCGTGGGCGCGTACCGCGCGGTGTTGGTGCGGGGGGCCGCGAGCGGCGCCAGCAGCGCCGGCAGCCGCGCGCGCCGCCGCCACCGCGCGCGGGACTCTACTTCCGGGACGAACAACCCGAACCGGGATAATGCCGTGGGGTTGTCTATTCTACCGTTTATAAGTAGATAGTAATGGACTATCAGCGCACATTTCCGTCTCAGCTCCAGTGTGTTCAGACCTACCATTCCACTGACAAATAGAGAAGGATATGACCATGTAGGGTAATAGCCATATATTTTCTTGTAGAGAAAACGTGCAAATTTTCTTTGAAGTCGCTCAATTAAAAGGACATATTTCTTTTCGTGAGGGTCCCATACTAACGAATTAAATTCTAGTTTGCTCCGCACTAAAGCATAGAAAAGAGACAGTATGGCATCCTTGTCATTGAACCTGGCCGACTGCCTCATCACAAATCCCAGAGATTTGTATGCTCTTTTGCACAACTCCACAATGTGAGTATTAAATGTGAGCTGTGAGTCGAGCGTGAGGCCTAGGTCTCGCACCTCTGTGACGCGCTCAAGCGGAACCCGATTCACGATTCACTATAAGATATAAGATATAAAAGAAATGAATCGGTAATGAATAAAACAAACTGAAGTAGTGTATTGAAGGAAACTGCCTGCCCAAACCGTTAGTATCATTCACGCAAAGCGCAAAGCATTGCGTGCCTACCGTTATGTTGCTACTAGTACTTTACAGCTCACGCTAAATAACTAAATTCAAGATAGCGTTTTGTGCGCTTTTGCACTTCGAACGAGGTCTAAAAATCGAATTTCGCGCAAGATTTACTAAGTAGAGCGAGCTGTACGCAGTAACTGTTACCTAAACTATACGCATTCGATGACGCTCTCACACATTGTGTATGGGAATCTCAATCCTCAGCATGCGTTCATAGAATACGTTTCTACTTGTAGCGGTTTTGTAGACCCTAACCTTATGTTATGATGTCCTAGTACCTTCTGTCACTCGCGCAATGGAGCGTTGCGTACCCACCGCTATGTGGTATTTACCCCACCTCAGAAGAGATCTCAAAATCGACTTTTGTGCAACATTTACTATTATGTATTATGATGTGAGCTATACAGAGTGACAATTACCTAATCTATGCTCGATCGATGACCGACAATGTTTGCGGGAATCTCGATTTTCGACACTTGTTTTTAGAGTACGTTTTTCTTGCAGCGGGCTTTATAGGCTACAATATTATGGGTGTTTTTGACCGACGAACTCGAACGAAGGTGCTCAATTCGACGCGTATATTTTTTTTTATGTATAACGCCTAACTTTTTTCATAGTAGTCCGATTTTAATAATTCTGTTTATATTGGAAAGAGTATACTTCGAAATTGGTCCCATTTAATCACGGTTTCACCAACTGGTTGGAACTGTTATGTGATGGTACCAACCTCGAATTCCTTCTGGAAGCCGTAGTCGGAGTCTGCCTGCTTCTCAGCGTAGGCGGCGGCGAGGTCCTCTCTCGCGATGGGCGGCATGTTGGGCGGGGCCGACGGCACCATCTGCGGCCGCCCGCCCAGACCCGTAATGTACCTGCAAGAATGCCATCAAAATATAAATGATGTTTCTTTTAAACGACGGATATATTCTAGAATATCATTCTAGGAGAAGTTCAAAAGATTGAAAAGTATCTTTAACGATTAATGCTTAAGTTTTAACCGTCCTAAGAGTCTATCACGTGTGTGCTTTGATGTGTAAACGCCAGGTGACGTAGTAGTTTATGTGTATGGCGTGTATCATTTTATTTGTATTGGGAGTGCAATACAATAGAAAATAAAAAAATTGACTTAAGGTAGCCTTTATGGGGGGGAGGGGGCATTTAGTGGACGCCAAGTCACCACCTGCTACGAAATTTTGAAAATAGCGGGTGTCGAACCTCATTCCATAGTCCAATTTTACATAACATTTAATATATCACCACAATAGCTCAGATTCAATATTTCAAGTCTTTTTATATGCCATAGTTTGTCTACAACGCTATCCTTTTTATACCTAGGTACTGCGGTTTTTATATTTCAAATTGTAAAAGGGGCCTCTCAATGTTGGAATAGGCTCCATTGATGCCTAATAAAGGACCAGGCCTAGCCTGTGAATTCAATTGAATAATGAGATATAGTGGGTGTACCAGTTGTGGCCACTGTACCGGTTGTGGCCATTTGATGTCAAAATTATTGCATTAATGATAATTATAAACAATGTAATACCATAAATATTGTTTGTGTGAATCTAAATGCTTGGAAATTTCTTTAACAATATTATTTTAACATAAAATTGTCTTAGTAATCCTTAAAATGATACTAAGCTGGCCACAACCGGTGCGTCTACCCTAATTGAAAAAAATACTAAAATATTGCTTACCTGTATGCAATTTGCAAGGGGTTGAGTTCTAAATGCGCGTGCGGCGGCATTTTGCGCGACCGTCGCGTCTGACGGATGCAGAATATTATCATCAGTAGCAACACTAGGGCCGCTATGGCGCAGGTAGCCTGGAAATATACACAAGCTGGTTATGCCAAAGTGACCGACATAACCCAGCGGATTGGCAAGTTGAAATGGCAGTTGGCAGGGCACACAGAGATTTGCAATTCGCTTCCTTCTTCATAACGCGGGCCGCGAGGGACTGGAATGCCATCATCATTGTTTCTTGAAAATAGGCTAGTTGACAATATTTTTCTGATGTCCTCTTGTAACAGCTAACCATACGTAAAACCGATTAATAATATTAATAACTAAAATAAAATAATAAAGAAGTTCTAAGCAAATATATTTCTTGCTACACAAGAGCGCACTATAGCAGACTTTGACGTCACTGCCATACATTTGTCTTGCTTTGTGGGAAAGGGACAAGACATCCCCTCTTTATCCTTAACCAAAATCTTTACAAGCTTGTATCTCTGAACTTGATAAGCCAATTTCGATTATTTTTTCAGTTTACGTATCATATTTAATTGCATAATTCATCAACCATGATACTTTTAACTAATTAGATATCAGTCAACTAAATACTCTATTAAAATCTGGATATCTATAAGGTCTACATGCTCCATCCTCGGTTACAACACCGCTTTCCATCAGGTGAATTGATGAACAAATGTAGCCCTATTTATATTTTTAAAAATACAGCACGGAGGACTGATGACTAATGGACACGAAAAGTTCTCGAGTGGAAACCAAGTACCAACGAGCGCAGCGTAGGACGTCCACCTGCAAGGTGGACTGACGACCTCAATAAGGTCGCAGGATCGCGCTGAATGCAAGGCGCTTCCAACAGGTCTAATTGGAAACTCATAGAGGAGGCTTTTGTCACTGTAATAATATCTAACAGTATACCGTCTTAATACAAACAGTCGGAACGCGAATCATACCCACGCGCCTCAGAATTCGGTATACTCTCGGTATGCTAGTCAGTCACGGCGCGCTGTAGTCATGAACGAACGTGTAGGTTTGTAACTAGTAAGCGTTCAATTAACGTTTTTAGGGTTCTTCGTTTTACTACGAAACCCTAAAAACATCGAAAAACACAAGATGTAGAGTTACTTTTTATGATAAACATTTCAAAAATTTTTCGTGGATGCAGGATTTGAGATAAACCTAGTGTGGGATGCACTATAAAATTTAAAAAAATCACACAAGATGTATTTTAATATTTTTTGGAACTCTTCTTTTTTCCTTCAAAACGAAATCTTTTTTTGTATTAATATAATAATTTGACATTAAAATAGATATAAACTAGAAAGAAACTTAAGTAGGTAATGAGTAAGTAGTATGAAATTAAAATACTGAAGGAGGGCAGCCCTACCGCGTGATACGTTTTGCGTGGCCACGTGGCGCTGTAGCTATATATTTCAAGGACAGAGTCGAGTCACAATGCTGTTAGATATCATTACCGTGCTTATGTCGACAATGGACATTCCTAAGCCTGATTGATGGATTAATTCCTCAAATATAGATAGTGCAATCCACGAAGACGCGCCCCACCACTCCTCCCAACCGTCTATAGCACACGTGTGCAAGCCTCCGTCAACGTCCGAGCGCTATCGGTACACACTAATTACCTATGAATGTGTAGTAGTGTGTACCGATAACACCCAACACCGACGGAAGCCTGCACACACACACTATAAACTGTTAGGAGTGGTGGGGCGCGTCTTCGTGGATTGCACTATCTATATATTGGTATTTTACTGAAAAGTAATATCACCTGTAAGGCAATTTCGATAGGCGTGGCCGGTTGCGGCGCCGCGACTGTGGGCGCGGGCATCAACACGTTCACATAGTTGCTGTACATAGGCTGCTCGTCCGGGATATCGGCTGCAAACATACAACTCACGTTAAAATCAATATTAACCTTTTGACCGTCACTACAAATTTTTCTTTTTAACGTGAAAACTTTTTTAGCGGCATAGTGCACTTTTTGGGAAGCGGAAATAAATAATCGGCCAAGTGCGAGTCGGACACGCGCACGCAGGGTTATGTACCTGATGGAAGCCCCCCTTAATATATTTTATTTTAGTTTAATTATTTATTTTAGTTTAATTATTTATTTTTTACTAGCCGACCCGCCCCGGCTTCGCACAGGTGTATTATACATATAAACCTTCCTCTTGAATCACTCTATCCATTAAAAAAAACCGCATCAAAATCCGTTGCGTAGTTTTAAAGATTTAAGCATACAGACAAACAAACAGACAAAAATAGCGACTTTATTATATACTATGTAGTGATGTGAATATTTAACTATTTCAGTTTTGTTGTATGGGAAAAATTGAAAAATTATTTTGTTCTGTTTTTAGTATTTGTTGTTATAGTGGCAACAGAAATACATCATCTGTAAACATTCAACGTTCTTGAGATACAGCTGGCTTGGAGACAGACACACGGACGACGGCGGGGTCTTAGTAATAGGGTCCCGTTTTTACCCTTTGGGTACGGAACCCTAATAAAAAGTATGTAATTGCAAAACTTAGGCAACTTACTGATGAGCTCGACAAAAAGGGTGTAATTAGCTGTAGGGTCGAGATAGCCGTCCATCGGTCTTATTGCCAACTCTTCTGCCTTTTCTTCCGAACTGAGGCGATTGTGTGGAGAACTGGGGCTGTAGAAAACAACACATCAACGTAGTGTCGGTGGAGGTTTTGCAAATCAAATACAATATAGTTCGGCCGTTCAGAGAATGCGTTCCTGACACGTCATCTTGAAAAAATGTTTTTGGCCGATATCTCGGAAACTATGTACTTCAAAGTGATTTGTCTCGGCTATTATCGATTTTAAACCATCGATGTTTTCACAAAAGTGATAGAGCTCAACGAGATGTACATTTCGAATGACAGCTGTCAAACTTCAAAGTCTTCAAGTTTATCTCGGTTATTATCGATTCTAGACTACTGCTGTCTTCACAAAAGTGATAGAGCTCGACAAGATCTACATTTCGGATGACAGTTGTCAAACTTCCAAGTGCTTTATCTCGGTTATTATCGACTCTAGACTACCGTTGTCTTCACAAAAGTGATAGAGCTCGACACGATCTACATTACGGATGATGGCTGTCAATCTTCAACGTGATTTTTCTCGGTCATTATCGATTCTAGACGAATACTGTCTTCACAAAAGTGATAGAGCTCGTCAAGATCTACATTTCGGATGACAGCTGTGAGATATTTTTCATGTCATTTTCTAACGCGTGCCATATTAAATCGATGCATCTCTTTCAGATTTTATCGAATGACCACTTTATTCCTCCAGTATATCTGTGATCAAACGAAAAACCAACAAATACGCTTTCTGATTTATAATATTAGTAAGAGTTAGCGAGGAAAAAGTTGGACCGCTGTCGCCGCGGTGAAGCCGCGATGTCGCCGCAGCATCGCGTCGCGGCGACATCGCCCATCTGGCATCTCTCTATGACAACACTGGTCGCCGCGGAGTCGCCGCGACATAGCGGTGTTTGATGACATACCTGTCGTCATAGTTTCTTCTGGTCCTTGAAGCCTTATTTGGTTCTTCTTCTTCAGTGCTCACGTCATCGTCATCTGCAGGAAAAAACATAATTATATTATTTTTAAACTAAAATGTCAGTGGCCCTGGCCAATTGCAGGTTGGTGGATACACATGCTCCTGTTCGCACTTTCATAATTACACATCGCGCCTTCTTACTTTTATGATTATTATTATTTCAGCAACAGCTGTTCCATACATTTTGTCGCGGGTGAACGATATTTTTCTATGGAACAACAATTTTTTTTTTTTGAGTTTTGACAAAAGTCGCAGAATAAAAGTTGTTAGTTTTGATGTACAGAATAAGCCCCTAAAAAGATGCTAATTGATTAGAAATAACCCTGTATACTTGGTCTATGCTTCCGTGTGACCATACGGTCAGATCGCATACCTATACAATATATATCGAGACCGACAACGTTGTTCATACATAATGCGAGCTGCGTTCAATTTGACCTGACCGCAGACTGCAAAATGCATCCGGTGTGCCGAATCCGTTACCGTTCACCAATCACTCTTCGTGGGTAGGTCTACGTCCTGCAGTGGACTACTGAAAAGGCTGGTACAGTACAGTAAACTAATGTGGTGCTGGTTTTATAAGTGGTGCTGGTGGTTTTATAAGTGGTGCTAGTGGTTTCAAAAGTTGTCCTAGTGTTTTAGAAGTGGCGTTACTGGTTTTATGAGTGGTGCTAGTGGTTTTGTAAGTGGTGCTAGTGGTATTGTGTGGTGTTAATGATTTCAGAAGTTGTGCTATTGTTTTAGAAGTGGCCTTACTGGTTTTATGAGTGGTGCTAGTGGTTTTATAAGTGGTGTTAGTGGTATTATAAGTAGAGTTGTTAGTGATTTCAGAAGTTGTGCTAGTGTTTTAGAAGTGGCGTTATTGGTTTTATAAGTGGTGCTAGTGGTTTCAGAAGATGTCCCCTCGAGTAGGTTCCCGCCTTGTCGTAGCGGGGGGGCGTAGTAGCCAGGTCTGCCTCAACCTGGTGAACGAAGAGGAACCCGAGGTGGGGCCGGCCTCTCTGGGTCTTGGCCCTCGACAAGCCCGTGCGGAGGCTGGCCAGTAGGACGCTAGTCGACTGAGGTGGACTGCGAGCCCATCGAGGCGGGGGCGGCGACGGGATGGACGGGCGGTGAGGAAGCCGCTGTCTATCCGTCCTGCCAGCGGCCCTAACGGGTGCCGCCAACGTGTTGGCGGAGGCGGTGGGGCTGCAGGGGAAGAGGAGTGTCGGTATCGCGACGGCCGTTCTCCCTATCCTCAGCAGTCGTAGTGGCAGTTAGCCGTTAATTGACCCGTTGCATCGGGACCAGGGCTGTCGGATACGGGTGCTGTCCGACGCCCAGTGCTGGTTGGTCCCAGGTGGTGGGTGGCGATGTGTCTGGTGTTCGACACATCGTCATTCTGGCGGGAGCGCAAGCTCCGTGGTGGGGCCCGAGTTGGGCCAGCGCTGTCGGGTGCCGCAGAGGAGTGCGGAAGCGTGCCCGAAGCCCCGACACCAGGCGCAGTGGTGGAACACCCAGGGGTTATGGTGGGTATACTGTCCAGTCGGCAGGGCTCCCACATAACCACCCGCCTGGACTCGAGGTATGGTGGTATCTATAAAAGATTTCCCCTGGTAAAAAAAAGTGGTTTTAGAAGATGTGCTAGTGTTATAAATGGCGCTAGTGTTATAAGTGGTGCTAGTGGTTTTATAAGTGGTACCAGTGGTTTTGGAAATGATGCTACTTACCAAAAACAGCTCCGGTGGAGGTAGAAGTGGGGGCAGTAGTGGTGCTAGTGGTGGTAGTAGTGGTGCTAGTGGCGACACGCCTCATCAGACAGCGTTGGCAGGCGTCCGTCTTGTAATCGCGTTGATTAGTTACGTTGACGTAAGTTTTGTTGTCGCCCATCACTAGTTCTGAATCTACCGGGAACCCTTGGCTGTTGAGTTAGTTAAATGTTTTATTAAAAGTAGATTAAAGTTTTTTACTCGACGAGAAATCCTACTAATATAATAAACGCAAAAGTTTGTGAGTATGTATAGATGTTTGTTACTCTATCACGCACAAATGGCTGAACCGATTTTGATGAATTTCGCTATGAAGGTAGCTTAGACCTTGGATAAACACATAGGCTAACGCGGGAAACACCACGGGGCGCAGCTAGTATATCATAAAATATTCTAGTACACAATATTATGACCAAGTTTTAGAGACACTGAAACTGAGATAAAGCTGAGATAACAGCTGTTCTATACAAAAGCTTCATTGATTTTCGAAAAAATATGAGGAACTACGGATTTTATTTTGGGTTGGCCAAATATGGCTAGCCCTGCAGTGTCAAAGTTTTTAAACCAGAAGGCCTCTGACATGGCTAAACGGTTAGAACAACCGAAACCGACAATTCAACGTGTCATCCGAACCAAGGCAGCGTTAAGTTATAAATGCCACCCGCGGTCACCCATCCTATAACCGACCATGCACAATACAGGAATGTCTTTGGGAAATAGTGTTTGTATTTACCTGGTAAGTAAGTAAGTATAGGCCGGGTGGCTATCCCTGGTGTCAGAGTTTTTAAGCCGCCTGAAGGCCTCGTGACATGGCTAAACGGTTAAAACAACCAGGGCCTACCATTTAACGTGTCATCCGCGCCACGGTAGCGCTCACTTGTAAATGCCACCCGCGGACACCCGAAGACTGATCATGCAGAATGTTGCTTAATTTTGATGATCGCTAACGAACACCTAAATACCTTATTTTTTAATTACTTTTAGCTGTTGTCCTTTGAGGCCTCTACAGCATACCGGGCATGGGCGAGCGCAGAAGGCGGCGGAGCCCTAAGTTTAGGTTATAGGGTGACTAGCGCAAGGGCACCTGAGAAGGTACGGACCTCGGTATGGGCCGTCACCCGGCGGGGGAGATCAGACTTGCCCGGGCACCCCAGAAGGGGTGTGTCCTGTGGCCCAAATGGGTTGAGCTGGTTGACTATTTGGAGTGAATCTAACCGATCTTCTGACAGATCCTGGGGGACCTCGACCTCGTCGGCGGGGTCGGTGTATGTCGGTGTGCCTTTGGTAACCGGCGCCTATACCAAATAGGGAATACTTCCTGTTGCAGGGAGCTGTCGGATCGAGAACCTATTTACCTGGTGAATACATCGGTGATATATGCGCACTGGGTGGGCGGTTGCGCGTGCGCATCTCTGTATTCCAACACGGGAATGTCGCTGGGAGGTGGTATTTGCGTTTGAGGTAGCAGCCGTACCATGTATACCCTGAAATTTGAAACAGGCTACGTTTTAAGACAGTGTTTTCAATCGCGCAATATGACTAATATCTACATAATTTTTATATTTATTTGTAACAACACTATTTAGGTACATAATATAGGGACAACAAATACATTACTATTATCTTAATAACTATACCTAAAGCACTGTCACAAACTGGCCCTGACTCAATCCTATTCATATTATTTTATTGATATCAACAACATACAAGATACAAATCAATAAATATTGTTTTTATAATAATAATAATATTGTTCCTTAAAATGTCAGCTTTGCTAAAGCAAATTACAATTATCTTAAAATTAAAAGAAAGAATAATTGCTTAGTCAATGGTATGGTATTCTGTTGTTATAAATAAATATTTTATTAACCTCCGACGAAAAAGAGGGGTGTTATAAGTTTGACGTGTCTGTTTGTCTGTGTGTCTGTCTGTCTGTGGCATCATAGCGCCCGAACCACTGAACCGATTTCAGTTTAGTTTTTTTTGGATGAAAGGAGACTTAATCGAGAGTGTTATTAGCTATGTTTTATAAAAATCGATTGAGCCGTTTAAGAGTAATGGTGGGTTAAAGTGGGGATGGAAGAACCAAAATTCTACAAATGTGCCCAAAATGGTTGTCAATTGAAAGTTTGTTGTCAAATATTTTTGTGTAGGGGGTTTTTAATAAGGTATATTATATTATTTAATAATTATAATATAAAATCTTTATTTAGACTTAAAATTTACCTATATTATCCACCGATTCTGAATCATAAGCAACCATCTCAATATCGTCTCCATTGGATATACAGGGTTATCCATAGCTGATGTACCAAGCCGAAAGGAGTTAAATCAGATCATCATTATGAACAACTTTTACTACGGGGCCAAACAGGAATTCGAGTAAAATCTCTGCTGTTTCATACATTTTATCAATTCCGAGTCACAAGTTTGTATGAAAAAGCTGATTATAATCTCGAATTCCGGCTTAGCTTCAAAGGAAAAGTTGTTCGTAATGACGGTCTTCATCTTCCCTTTTCGGCTTGGTACAGGGCAAGCAGATAACCCTGTAAACAAGTGATAGACATAGGCCTCCCAGGGGCGCTTACAAACGGACTATTAATTTATGCTTAGTGACGAAGTTACATAAAAATCGGACTCGCGCACGAAGAGTTCCGTACCGTATGGGAGCCCCATTCCTCTTGCCGTTATTAATAGTAAGCAAAAAACTTCTAAAAATCACGTGTTGTATGGGAGTATCTGTTTTTAGTATTTGTTATTATAGGGGCAACCGAAATACATCATCTGTGAAAATTTCAGCTGCCTAGGCTATCACGGTTCATGAGATACAGCCCGGTGACAGACGTCTGTCTGTCACCGGGTAAAGTCTTAGTAATAGAGTCCCGTTTTTACCCTTTGGGTACGAAACCCTAAAAACTACATTATTTGTACACAATAGATAGAATCCGCTACAAAGCTTAGTTACAGTCAAGTTTTCCCTGATGACTAATAAATATTAAATACCAACAGTGCTTGTCAAATTATGTTTTAAAACAATTAATTTTCCTGCTAATTTAGTAGTTAAATACTTGCCTATAGCAACAGATTGGTCCGTTCCTTTCCGACACCCTCGGTAGGTACATTTTGAACATGTATCGGTCTTGTTCTAATATCTGTAACAATAAAATAATATAAAATACCTACTTAATCAGAACATAATCAGTAAGTCGCCGCACTACCAACCGAGTTTGGGACCGAGTTGCCTTCGTCCGTGGGTAGGAACCCTATTATTTTTTTGTTCCCCACACGTGGTCCTGGGTGGTGCTAACCAGGCAACAATCATACTGGTGGTAGGCTATAGCCGCGGCGAGAGACCACCCACCAGACTAAGCCGCGCCGCCAAGCGACTCTTTTGAGCTCGTGTTCCGGCGCGAAGTCTAGTGACGCCAATCTGGAAGTCGGGTCGGAACAGTAGCGTCCTCTGGAGAATCGAATACGGTGCACGCATCGACTACCGCATCGGCCGACTAGTCGTGGAGAGCAGCGGGATCCGAGGCACGGTTTGTCGCTGGCCGACCGCAGATAGTAGGGGGCCCAAGTAGTGAGCTAGCCACTCATGAAAGGCTGCCCCGCCATCTGTCGAAAAATCCCAGGGATGCGCCATCGTGCCGGTTGGCGACCGGACGAGAGGGCCCGATGGACATCCTTGGGGGGGCTCGGGCGTCCCCGCGGTCTCCAGGCTAGTCTACCGTGGATGTGTGTGGTTTGTGTGTTGTGCCATGAATCTGCAGAGTGACGTCTCGTTCCACTACCGACTTTCTACCTACTTCACTCCAAAAAATTAAACATGAGAAACAGTAGAAAAAAAACGTATACACAGCGGCAGCACTCCCTCTCACTTAAAGTGCACCTGTGCAATATTCGGGGCCTGCACTCAAATCTCACGCCTGTCCATCATCATCTTGAGACAGATCGTCCCCACCTATTGTTTCTCACGGAGACGCAGATTGCTGGTCCATCCGACGTGTCGTATCTTTCCTACCCAGGGTACTCCCTGGAGCACTGTTTCAAACCACGTGCGGGTGTATGCATGTACGACCGGGATGACATTTGCTTTCTGCGCCTTGTAGGTTTGAAGACTCCTCTTTTTCAGTGCTTTGGGCTCTGGCGGATACTGGCTTAGAGAAAATAATCTACGCTTGTGTATACCGATCACATAGTGGGGACCAGGAGACGACCAGACTCACCGAATACCTCAGTGAGGCAGCGGATGCTGCTCAGCTCAGATACCCTTCGGCCCAATTAGTGATCCTGGGGGACTTTAATGGCCACCACAAGGAGTGGCTTCACCCATACCTGGACACAAACCATGCTGGGCTTGAGACGCGCAAGCTTGCCTTGACATTTGATCTCACCCAGCTGGTCCAAGGCGCCACACGGGTACCTGACGTTGACTCGCACACGGCCTACTGCTTGGACCTTCTACTGACTACCGATCCAGACCGTTATTCAGTGGCGATTTCCTCACCGTTAGGTACATCTGATCACTGTCTGGTGAAATCTGTATCCGTCTACTCCCCATCAGACCCCAGCCCCAAAGGGTCAAGGCGGGTGTGGCGGTACAAGTTAGCGGATTGGGACGAGATGCGGTGTTTCTTTGCATCTTATCCTTGGCAGCCTGTGTGCTTCTCTTCCGATGATCCTTCTACGTGCGCGGATGCCGTGACAGATGTGCTTCGTACCGCCATGGAATACTTCATCCCATTTTCGGACGTGCCCCTGTCTAGCAAAGCTAGGCCCTGGTTTGGGCCTGAATGTGGACGGGCTGAAGCGCAAAAGCATCAGGCATACCTGGCTTGGGTCGATGCTCGAAACCGTAAGTCGAGGGACGTTCGTCTAAGGAAGAAGGCATACAATAGGGCTGCTAAGTCCTGCAAAAGGGTTATGCGGAGGGCTCGCTTTGATCACATTAGTCTAATAGGGAACAAGCTTGCTTCTTACCCTGCGGGTAGTAAGGCATTCTGGTCCCTAGCTAAATCGGTTGAAGCGAACTTCTGCCGCCCCTCTCTGCCTCCGTTGCTGAAACCCAATGGTTCGCTGGCCCATACAGCGGTGGAGAAAGCAAATTTATTTGCATCTCAATTTGCTGAGTCTTCGCGTCTGGACCCCGGTAGTGCGAGACCTCCAACTTTGCCAAACTGTGGCACTGTAATGAGTGAAATACATATCTGGCAAAAGGAGGTTCTCAAAGTTCTCCGCAGTCTAGATGTGAACAAGGCCAGTGGCCCTGATGGTATTCCGGCCATTGTACTGAGGACTTGTGCGCCTGAGCTGTCACCTGTGCTGACTCGCCTCTTCCGCCTATCTCTAAAGACAGGTCAAGTGCCCAAATCTTGGAAGCTTGCTAACGTGCAGCCAGTTCCCAAGAAAGGCAGCCGTGCCGACCCTGCTAACTATAGACCGATTTCGATCACGTCTATTCTCTGTAAGAGTATGGAACGTGTTCTTAACAACAGGCTCTTGGCGTACCTAGAAGCGAATGACCTACTCAGTGACCGCCAGTACGGCTTTCGCCGAAACCGGTCTACTGGGGACCTTCTGGCGTACGCCACACACATCTGGAGTGAGGTCATCGAAAAGCACGGGGAGGCGCTGGCTGTCTCCTTGGACATCTCTAAAACTTTTGACAGGGTCTGGCACGAGAGCCTTATTGGCAAGCTCCCATCTTACGGCCTGCCTGCTGATTTCTGCGCATGGATATCTGATTTCTTGAGGAATCGGTCGATACGAGTGGTTGTAGATGGCTGCTCATCAGACCAAATGGCTATCAATGCCGGTGTTCCTCAGGGATCAGTACTCTCTGCGACCCTCTTCCTACTGCATATCAACGATCTGCTAAAGCCCGGGATCTTTGGGTACGCAGACGACAGTACAGTCGTGGAGAGCTACACATCCGATGCAAGAACCAGCGGGCCACAGATCGAGTCACTCAGAGAGGCTATGGTTGAACGGCTCAACTTGAGTCTGGAGGCGGTATCTGACTGGGGCAATGCTAACCTGGTCAAGTTTAATGCCACGAAGACTCAAGGCTGTTTGTTCTCGGCCAAAAAGAGACCCTTTCAATTGTCTCCCGCTTTCCGCGGTGTCTCCGTTCCGGTAACTGACAGCTTGGAACTACTGGGCGTTTCACTCTCATCGACTCTTAACTTTGGCTCTTATATAGAGTCAAAAGCTCAATTAGCCTCCAAAAAACTTGGTGTTCTCGCTAAGGTGAGACGGTATTTCACACCTGAGCAACTGCTTAGTCTTTATAAAGCACAAGTCAGGTCTTGTATGGAATACTGCTCTCACCTTTGGGATGGCTCTGCCAAATATCAACTGGAGGCTCTGGAGTCGATTGAGAGGCGAGCCAGGAGGCTGATTGACAACGACACCTTGACTAAGTCGCAGCTGCAAAGTCTTGAGCATCGACGTAAGGTGGCGTGTTTGTCGGCCTTTTATCGGATACACTTCGGAGAGTGCGCTCAGGAGTTGCACAATCTGGTCCCACCTGCCCCTTTCTTCTATCGTACGGCTAGACAGACGCGACCAAAGCGCCACCCTTTTATGGTGGACATTCCGCGCGTTAGAACCAAGCGTTTCGAGTCCTCATTCCTCATACGAACAGCCAGAATGTGGAACGCTTTGCCTGGGTCTGTCTTCCCGCTAAAGTACGACGTGGGTGTCTTCAAATCCCGAGTAAATAGGTATCTTCTAGGTAAGCGTGCTACATCCTAGACCGCATATCTGCTCAACATCAGGCAGTATGTAGTCAAACGCAAACCTATATAGAATAAAAAAAAAAAAAAAAAAAATACCATCCCATCACGTTCATTTTCCTTCGATACATCTATTTTCTAATTAGTAACCCATTATAATAAGGTCATCCGGTTGGGTTTAAGGAGTTGTGCTGTGTATTTAATAAAATCGGACCTTCCGGGCCTGAAGGCGAATCGTTCCGTGATCCATCAATAGAACAACCATTGTGGGGCAACCGGGAACGACCCGTGTGTAAATAATGTACACGGTGTAGTGTGTGATGTAGTTGTAGCGCGTATGACGTGTGGTGCGTATTATGTAGTAACCCGCACTGGGCCAGCGTTGTGGTGGATATGGCCAAACACCCTTCGTGAGTAAGCCTACGTCCTGCAGTGCTCTGTGTCTGGGTGTTATTTAGTTACTATCTATATAAGTATGTATTTAAAAATATGTACATGTAGTATAATATATCAGTCTCTGGCAGCCATATCACAAGCTTTGCTTAGTTTGGGGTCAGAGACCGTGTGTAAGATGTCCCCAAATATTTATTTATTTAATTATTTATCAAAAACGCTAGTACAGGTATTATGATTTTCCGTTAATACGAGTATAATATATGTGTATTACGAAGTACATGTGGTGCGTATTATGTAGTACAAATGGTGTGTATGATGTAGTACATGTGGTGCATATTAAGTAGTAAATGTGGTGCGTATTATGTAGTACATGTGGTGCAAATTATGTAGTACATGTGGTGAATTTTATATAGTACATATGGTACGTATTATGTAGTACATGTGGTGCGTATTATGTAGCACATGAGGTGTATATTATGTAGAACGTGGTGCGTTTTATACAGTACTTGCAGTGCGTATTATGTAGTACCTGTGGTGCGTATTATTTCCAGGTCAACGTGCTAATGTTCCCGGTGTACTGTATGTTATGTAGTTAGTACATGTAACGCGTGTCATGTAGCAGTACCTTCCTCCAGCGCGGGCGCGGCGGCTGGTCGGGCGGCGCGGGCCGCGTGCGGCAGCCAGTGCTGTTCTCCCCGCCACGGCGCCGCGTCCGGGTCATCGCGCTAATGTTCACTGTGTACTGCGTGTTCGGTTGGAGATCGTCGAACCTGTACACGAATCATTATTGTTCCAAAAAAATGGCACAGCTTCTTCAACAGTGTACAGAATTCGAATAGTTCGCACGGATCGATATTGTAATTTTCACATTTGATTTATCAAAAATAGCTTAACCTATATCGATAAAAATTTAAATTGGCCCACCTTTGAAGTATAATCAACCAAACAAAAAAAAAATTATCAAAATAGGACCACTCTGTAAAAAGTTATGCGTGGTCAAACATAAAAAATAAAAATTGAACAACGGGTTGCACTCAGGGAGTGCCGGCAGAAGTGAAAACTTGAACATATAATGTACTATCATTTGTGTGGTAAAATACAATATCACACACGCATACTCGCGCAAGCGCCCTGCGCCGTCTTACGAATTTTGGATCAGGTCACGTGTCCTGACGCGAGTTTAACATTTTTTACCCATCCCAAAAAGTGCACGACGACGCTAAAGACGTTTTGCACTTCAAAAATAAAATAATACGCGTCGACTTGTAAACCGCCTGTTTTGATTAGGTCTTATTCCGTGCGGGGGTGATGATAGGTCCCGAAGCCCATTTTTGACGCGTTACCATCATTTCTAACTGTTCCAGAGGTTTGCATACTATGCTCTCCCGTTCGCACAAGCATAGATTTCCAATGCTTGCTCTTGATCTTATTCGATCTTGTGACCATACTTTTGCCTATAATTATTATATAGAGCCCCTGGGCCATGATTCCCTGTATTCAAACAATCAATCAAAATATTTGTTTACATAAAGGTACATGAAAAATAATGAAGCCTCTGGAACCAAACTAGCCATGCTATTGATTATTATATTTGTTCCCAAATCATTCTCGAAATTTAGATATCCGTGCACACGGTGCACAACTTGTGGGACACACAACTGAATACAAAGCGGATATAAAATAAAGAAATGGCTGTATAGTACACAGATAAGTTCCAAATTTTAGAAAGGAAGAGCTTACTTTACACTTCTGGAGTCGTTAGTAGTGAATTTAGAAAGCGGGCCCCATGTTGTGTTCTTCCAAATTCCGAATCTGTCAAGGTACGTCGCCACGCCTCTCAGTTCCATCTAGAACAAATTGAACAAATATGTTAGTAGTTAGGGCTTAGTAGCTAGGTCTGCCTCAACCTGGTGAACCAAGAGGAACCCGAGGTGGGGCCGGCCTCTCCGGGTTTTGGCCCAAGACAAGCCCGTGCGAAGGCTGGCCAAAGTAGGTTGGGTGCCTTATGGGGGCACCACAACTGAGGCGGGTTGCAGTGTCGTATGGGCGGCACTGCATCTGAGGATTGGAGGTCGCGGCGGGAGAGGACTGCTGGTGTATCGTTGCCACTTTCCCTGCCTTCCGCGGCCTCGACGGGGTCGCCACCGTTTTGATGGCGGAGGCGATGGGGCTGCAGGGGAAGAGGAGTGTCGGTATCGCGAAGGCCGCTCTCCCTATCCTCTGCAGCCGTAGTGGCAGGCGCGGGGCCACTTTAATTGACCCGCTGCATCGGGACCAGGGCTGTCGGACACGGGTGCTGTCGGACGCCCAGTGCTGGTTGGTCCCAGGTGGTGGATGACGATGTGTCTGGTGTTCGGCACATCGTCATTCTGGCGAGAGCCGAAGCTCCGTGGTGGGGCCCGAGTTGGGCCAGCGCTGTCGGGTGCCGCGGAGGAGTGCGCAAGCATGCCCGTAGCCCCGACACATAGCGCAGTGGCGGAACACCCTGGGGTTCTGGTGGGTATACCGGACTCCCACATAACCACCCGCCTGCCCCGAGATGCGGTGGTATCTTTAAAAGATGTCCCCAGGTAAAAAAAAAAAAATGGGAAGATCTACCACGAAATAATTCTTTCGACGAGTCAGAACGAGACCGAGTTATGGTGTAGTAAATAAGTCACTTTTTCACACGTCGACAAAACTCTTTCCGTGGTCGTATGCTAAGCTAGCTGCACTGATAGCTCCTCGGGGTATCGGGGTAGGCGTATAGTGCAGGCTGAAAAGGCGACAACAGTAAACTTACAGTGTATCCCTTGATCTCGACGTTGAGTTTGTCCGGCGGTCCCCAGGGGAGGTTCATGTACGTGGCACCACATTCAGCTCTCACGTTGTTGGGCTTGGTCGGCTGCCGACCAGCTACCGCAGTCCTCTTCGCCGTAGTCTGAATAGGCGCTTTTTTGTGCGATGACAATGAACTTACAGTATATCCCTTGACCTCGACGTAGTTTGTCCGGCGGTCCCCAAAAGAGGTTCATGTCCGTAGAACCACATTCAGCTCTCACGTTGGTGGGCTTGGTCGGCTGCCGACCAGCTACCGGAGTCCTCTGCGCCGTAATCTGTGCAGGCGCATTTTTCTGCGATGAAAATGAACTTACAGTGTATCCCTTGATCTCCGCGTTGGGTTTCTCGGGCGGTCCCCAGGAGAGGTTCATGTACGTGGCACCACATTCAGCTCTCACGTTGGTGGGCTTGGTCGGCTGCCCGTCCAGAGTGGCCGCCTCCATCTCCTCCGACCAGCTACCGCAGTCCTCTTCCCCGTAGTCTGAACAGGCGCACACCTGCAAACATTTTGTTAATAGACACAATGGCTAAAAGATTACAAGCTGCGCTAAACCCAATGTGATGTTAACTGATGTTACTCGTAGCTACAAGCCCAATCCTGACTAAAGCTCACTTAACAGCTGCGCGAGGAATGTTTCGTACACCAATTTTCAGCTTTTAGAAGTTCTTGCAAGATCTCATTTATATTTTTGAAAATTCAAACGGGTATCCCCACCAAACACTAAGCATCCCAGCTGATTGATTCTGGGGTAGTGTTGTACACCGCCATGACTACCTAATACCAAAAGTTCAGCTTTTAGAAAGTATTTGCATTTTTTGAGCTTACCTCTCGGGCTATATACACTCGTTTAATAGTTTATTTGCGACGGGGTGAGCGGCTATTAGTGGCTCACGTTAAATTACTCGAAAAGTATGTTGGAAAATGAAAAGACTCGAGGCTTTTATGTTAAGGTGGGGGCCTTTAGGGAAAGATTTTGTTGAATTTTTTAAAGTTAAATACAATCTATATTTAGTAAAATATTATCTATATCCTCACCCGAAAGACATAGGTGCTATGCGGCTCCAAAGAATCAAACATATAAGGCAAGTTTCGGTCATCCCGGGGATGGTACGCTTTCCTTGTTTCATTCCCGTTCTTTTTCTTCGCTTCCAACAGATAGTAATGTATAAACTGCTTTATTTTATCTTTGGGCGCTGCCCAACCAATAGTCACAGACGTTGCAGAGAACCCGTTGATTGAAATATTTGGAACAAAAACAGGATCTTCTTCCAGAGTGGTCACTGTTTTATTATTCGACGTACTGCGATTACCGCGATTGTACTCAGTCGTCACTTCTAAATAAAGTTCATAACTCATATTCTTTTCCAAATTAGTTATAACATGGGAAGTCTTCTTTGCTCCGCTAGTGTTAACTTTAATAATTTCAAATTCGTATTTTGTATCATTGCCTTTTCTCTTTTTCAAATTGTAACCAATGATTTTGGAATTGTAATCAAAAATTGTCCAGTTTATGAAGATCTTTGTAGTGCTTATAGCTATAGCTTCGTTGAGGATCACTACAGGATTGTCGTGAACTATAATGTCTACGGAGCCAGATATTTGTTGAGAATCTATATCTTCCATTTCACACAGGTATGTGCCAGTGTCGTTGCCCTTGAGATTGGTCCAGTTGTGATGACTTTTGTATTGTTTAGCGTTAATTTTCACAGTTTCCCCGTCAAAGTAAGTCCCCTCAACACCTTTTTTATGAAATTTCACATTTGTGAGATTGTATACTGCAAAAAATAAAAATAATGAGTAAATCAGAAACAATCAATATTTTCATCCAATTATTTTTTTTAAATCACCATTATTTCCGACGCAGCCAGACAATCTTCCTTTGTACAAATTCCTACATCATGTAGGAAAGTGTATAATAACAAATTATTGTAGAACAAAAATATTTTTTTTAATTTTCAGTGTGAATAATAAATAGCGCTAGAGATACGATTTATTTATTTTTATTTTATTTTTTGGCTGGCTTAAGGAATTGACACTGAATGCATTCTGCAGTCTGTGGTCAGGTCAAATTGAATGCAGCCTGCATTAAGCAGTCCCCAAAAAGAGGCTGTACGAGCGGCTAAAGCGGGCGAGCGGTCATCTGTATTGTACTGGTTGTGTAAGATGGGCTCACGCAGACTGTTTTAGCCCTTCTTAGACAACCAGATGACCGCTCGCCCGCTTTACCGCTCGTATGCATTCTGACCGCACGGTCAGAATGCATACCTATACCAAATATACTGAGACCGACAATGTTGCTCATACATTATGCAGGCTGCGTTCAATTTGACCTGACCACAGATCGCAGAATGCATGCGGTGTGCCAAAACCTTTAAGGTCACGTCACACAGAGACACAACGTAGCTTCCACTTCTGAGTTAAGTAACTTTTAATGCAAACAATGCCATGGCAACTGAAAAATAATTCAAACTCACCTTCAAAAATACATGTCAACGTAACACTAGGGTTATCCTTTGCATTGAAAGGGCCTTCAGGGTTCTTAGTTGCATTGATAAGTCTTCCTTTAAAGCTCAGATCGAGGTTCACTACTCTGTTTTCTTCCTGTCCATCCAACGTTGGCCACACACATGTGTAGTTGCCAGCGTCTTCTGAAGTGACATTGGTGATGGTGATGGTAGATATGGTGGTCTTCAATGTCCCACCGTCTACGTCACGATCTTGTGATTTGCCTTCGGTGACATTTATTTTTTTCCTGATGAAATATAAACTATTATTAATGGCTGCATACTTTTTTAACATCATTTTATTATTTTGTACAAAATACAAATAATATGTAAAGAAGAATGTCCGCAGCTTATACATATGAATACCTGTTGTATACGAATACACTTATTTTCTCCCAAGTTTATTGGTATTTCTAAAAATGTTATGTTCGTCAGAGTAATTTATGACGCTTCTAAAACTGTTCTGATATGTACAAGTTCATTATTATGAAGTTTTAAAATATTTGGCCACACAAGCATTGGTAGGGGATTTAGATGGTAAAAACAATAAAAAATCATTGTAATTTTTCTGGTGGTCTAATTTTAACGAAAACAGCAAAAAAATCACTATATTTTTGAAGCACATATCATTATTAGAAAAGATGTTTTGTTCCATGATTGCAAAAAAATTAAATAAAAGTGATTTGACAGGTCGAGTCTCTGCATCCTTCTTTTTGGATTGTCTGCTAGTTTTACTTTTTGCCAAAATGTAGGAGACCACTTAAAACTCTAAAATATTAATATTACTCCAATTTCTATTTAACATAACAAATACTTGAAATGACTTCTAAGTCCTTTACGTCTTTAGTGGTCCATCAAAGCTACATCGAATACATACCTATACATATAGGCCCCATCAAACGTCTTGGACGCTGTGAAGTTAGCTACAAGCTGCCCGAAAACCAACCTTCGCGCAGCTACTTAACAGATGAGCAAGGATTCAGTCAGGATAAGGTTATCTGAAGTTGGAGTTGGACAAGAAGTTGATTCGATCTATCACACATTAATTTCCACATAACTCACCTATCATCAGGGCCAAAAGGTTTTCCTTCAAACATCCAGGTAATGTTAGCTTCGTCCGAGGGCACAGTGCAACTGATGGTCGCAGTTCCCCCCACTTCCCCTTTTGCAGACACATTTTGGGCTAAAATAGCAAATATATTACTATTATACATCACAACTGAAGAAAAACCAAATTTTAAAAAGTCGCCCTAGTGCGGGTCAGTCCGCTCACGAATCTTTCTGTACCTTATGGGAGCCTTAATGGGCTCCCCTTTATTTATTTTAATAATTTTATTTTTGAAGTGAATATACAACTAAACTTTCTGTAAATATTACAAAATATTATGTCTATCTAGAACAGCAAATAAAAAGTTTGTTTTATAGGAGCCCCCCTAATTATTTATTTTATTCTGTTTTAGTATTTGTTGTTACAGTGGCAACAGATATACATCATCTGTGAAAATTTTAACTGTCTAGCTATCACCGTTCATGAGATACAGCCTGGTGACAGACAGATGGACAGCAGAATCTAAGCATCACCGCATTCATCCTAAAAAATAGTGCAAGGTGAATTGTGTCGCTAGACTTTTGTAACAACACTCTTAACAAATATCAGGCCTAGTCTGAACATGGTTTTAAAATATAATACATATTATGAATTCATAAATATGTTTGTTGGTTTGTTACAATTTGCAACAGAGCCATGGATTGACTTGATTTTTTGACTAGATATAGTTAAAATGTCAGAAAGTGACATAGGCTACTTTTTATCTCAGAAATATAGAAGGTTTCTATGGTATAGAACAAAAATTAAAATATCATGTTGAGTAAGCTAGTAAGGATACCAAAGTATGTGTATTTAGGCAGTCAGTCGGGAATATAATAAGGAAATTAAAATTATTGTTAAGGCATAACTAATAACAGCTTTAGCAAGTAAGGAATAAAGGCTATTTATATTCTATTTTGATAGGATATTTTGTACCTTAAATATGTTGACAGTATACCTAGGTACCTAATAACTTAATACATTATCATTATCACCATATTATTTACTAATAATATAGATCCATGACAGAAAGTGTGTTTGTTAATATGTTACTCTTCCACGCAGCAACAGTGCAAGAAAGACTTGATCTTTTTATTTTGGTTTTTAATTTGATTTGGCATGTATATTGTTCAAAGTGGTCCTGTGTCAGTTGTGATTGAGTAGTCGAAATGACCGAAATGATTGAATCATTCATTACTTCTTCAATATCTCTATCATTTGTACCATTCGCGCCAAAATGAGACGTGAAACAGTGCTGGCGCCAGCAAATGGAGCATCTCTAGCTTGCAATGAAACTTCACGATTATTCAGAACTGGACCAGGTACTGGATAATAAAGTTGAACACAACCAAATGTAGTGTGTAACATCTCGGTAGAACCAACCCCAGAGAGACATACACATTTGATAAATAAATAAATATTAGTGGACATATTAGTGATGGAATTGCTTTAGCGTCTGTAGACCAGCAGAGGGATTTAGTAGTCATCATGACTGCAGATTTGAAATGGGAAGAGCATATATCTATGATAGTCAAACGGGCTAACTCATTTATCTATGTCATACGAAAGACCTTTTAGACAGTTACAATTGATGTTTTTACTAAGATTTACAAAACCTATATAAGGCCTCTACTAGAATATGGGTTCCAGGTGTGGAGTCCTTATTTTAAGAAAGATATTGATTTGCTAGAAAGTGCACAAAGAAAAGCCACCAGGATACCATATGCTCTGCGCCGCAAAACCTATGAAGATAGGTTAAAAGCTCTTCGTCTCACGACCCTTGTAGAACGACGATTGTGTGGAGACCTGATTGAGACCTTCGAAATTCTCAATGGCTTCTATAATCTTATATTCACGATATGTTCACCTTGAAGGAAAAAATACGCGACAGCAGACGCCATAATTTCCTCTTGCAGCCTACACCATCACAAACCAACACTGCACACCACATCCTCTGCAACAGAGTGGTTTACAACTGGAACAGGTTGCCTGAGGATGTAATCTCAGCAAAGACTATAAATACATTTAAGAATAGACTGGATCTTTGGATAAAGAAGGAAAAAATTTCCTTGACAGATAAATACTAATTTTATTCGACTCTGCTTGATATAAGCACATCAGTTTATACTGCTCACCTATAAACAAATAAATAAATAAATTCTAAATTAGACTTCTCTGATGCAATATGATAGTTATTATTACAATGCATGCAAACAATGTTCCATTCATTTGACAACTGTTTGTCTCTTTCTTGTTTTTTAAATTGAAAATAGACCTTCTTGTCTCATAATAAGGATAATTTTGCTAACTTTTCTAATGAGACGTCAGAGGTTGTGAATGTACATAGGATCTTATCGCTGTTTGCTTCGGTCACATGACGATGAACAACAGAAACATTGGATTTGGTTATTTCACTGGTTGGTCATAAACAATCCAGATCATAGCGAATGTACGACGAACACAAGACTAGTTCAAAGGTTGGAGTGTGACGTAGGCTACTTTTTATCCAAGATAAATAAAAAGTTTCTATGGGATACCTAGTACAAAAATCAATATATCACAATGGCACAGCTGCAGGCAAAAGCTAGTCAAGTTATAAAAAGTATAGGCTAAAAACAGTTTCAGAACAGTTCCATTTTATGTTAGTTTTTAAATTAATTTAACCCATTTCTAGAACATGTAACTACTAAATATTCTGGCATTTTTGTAACTCTGGGATTACCTATTAAGGATTTATTTTCATCACAATATATACAAAAGCAGGTGCAAGCCATGTGAGCATAATAAACGGTAGTGAGAAAAGGACAACATCTGTTTGAGTCAAAGTCGCACCCCGTTATTCATGATATGGTTATTGAGTTGAGCATGTTCATGCAGAGTCATGATATTGTTATTCCATATTATTTTAATCGGTTGTTATGTACAGAACATGAGAAAATGCCCAGTGCACAAATGTACCATTTAAAAATATCAAAGTAAATAAACTTGATTTAACATAGCTTACTATATAGTACTTAGTTATCACAGGGCATTTAAGGTGTCATATTGTTGTGATATGATAATATTGTAATGATTTCTTGTAAGTAAATACTACATGTACCTAAACGGTTTGTTTTACATTTTCCAGGAACAGGAACATGTTCATTGCGGTTGATTAATCACCACCGCTTGTTGTAGCTTTTGAGGATATAAACTAATTGAAAAAATGCGCGTACAAGCATAATCGGTGTAGATAACAAGACTCGTGTAATTTGAAACAGAATGCTTTGGCGAAAATAGTAAAGCTCAAATCTGTTACATATAACAGCGATTATGATTTAAATTTGTTATTAACTCACCCCAAATTGGATACCATATTCCCATACACACAAAATACAGAACAAGAAGTAAAGCGGGACACCTCATAGCGGTGCGACCCATTGTCATGGCGGAAGCTCTTCTATTTTACATTCAGTGAACGTAATTACACAACTATAATCACATAATACAATCACTAAATCATTTTCAGTTCTTTTAAGTCGTGAATACTCCGATTATTTTTAGAAATTCGAGTAAATTGTAAAGCGGCTGACACCCAAAGCCGAACAAACAAAATTTGACCGGGTTGCCATGCCATATTAAAATACGAAAATGAATTAGGTAATTTTTTTTCAACTCCATGGATCTGTGTAGAATGCTTAATTTTACCCATTGGAATGTCTCAAAAATCAAAGGTAGTGTAGACTAAACATATTTACAATTATGTTGTTTATAGAGGGAAGAGCATAGAATAATAACGCCGAGAAACCGAGAACAAGCACGCTAAGTGAAGCAAGAAATACAAAGCTTTAAAAGCTTTGTAAGCGAGCGGCGCGCGGCAGTACTCAGTCGTACCGTGATACAAACAGCTCCCGTAATTTACTTAAAATGACGGTTTGTGTGGTAAACGGGTGCCAAAGTGAATCGGCCATAGAATAATGACCAGTACAAGAAGGAGTACTAAAATGGCAAGAGAATACATCTCTTTGTCTCATTTTAATTATGAAATTTAAAAGGTGTTAGAAAAAGATGTACATATACTCGAACTTATGTAATTTCGAAGGGTATCACAAACTAGGATTGAGCTATCGGAGGTGACATGAGATTGTCATCCCATAAGCAACATGCTAGTGTTGTAACTGAGTCGATTAAAATATCGATAAGAAAATTTATTTATTTTAACGTCGCAAAAATGATGAGGTGTTTTAAGTTTACGTGTCTATGTGTCTATCTGTGGCATTGTAGTTCCCGAACAGATAAACTGACATTAATTAATTCATTTAAAGGTAAATCAATCGGGAGTGTTCTGATCTATATTTCATCATTGTTGAAAATAATTATCTGAATCATTTCAAGATTATATATTCAGCTGCTTGGGCTGTAGATCATCTATCAGTCTGACATTCATTAGATAGCGCGCGAGTTGAATGCAGTCGGGGTCTGAGGTAAAGAGCGGGAGCATCTCCCCCCGCTATCCGCCCGCCCCACCTCACGCGCCTGGGCGGGTTGGGCGTGCGGATAGCGGGGGGAGACATTCGCATTCCTAAGCTCTTCATTCAACTCGCACGCCTACAATAATTTGTATAAATCATGTCATTATTATACATTCACATATCAGAATAGTTTCGACAAAGCTCTCACTCTACAGTGTGATACCTGTAATAACAATAATGTAGGTACCTACCTTACATTTTTGAGGAGTCGCTTCGAAGTGAAATAATGTTTGATTTAGTTGTAATGTAGGTACATCATTTGGTTTTAGACGTCGATGTTTAATATTTTCACCCACAAAGCAATCTTCCGAAAAATGATAAGAACAAATGTGGCTGTGTGGTTTTGGTGTCCAGTTTGGTCTTGAAATTAGTGTAATCCATTGATTTTTAACTACTTCATCTCTGGGAAATCTAAAACAAAAATCGGCCAACTCGCGCACGGAGGGTTCCGTACTGTATGGGAGCCCCCCTTAAATATTTATTTTATTTTAATTTTATTATTTATTATTGAAGAAAATATAAAACTAAATGTTCTGTGAAAATTTCAAGCATCTACCTGGTACCATTATTAATATAGAGCGAAAAACGTCTAAAAATTCAGATTTGTTGTAGGTATGGGAGCCCCCCTTAAATATTTATTTTATTTCGTTTTTAGATCGTATTTGTTGTTATAGCGGCAACCGAAATACATCATCTGTGAAAATTTCAGCTGCCTAGCTATCATAGTTCATGAGATACAGCTCGGTGACAGACAGACAGACGGACAGACGGAAATACGGACATCGAAGTCTTAGTAATAGGGTCCCGTTTTTCCCTTCGGGTACGGAACCCTAAAAAGTAGTGTAAGTATAATCAAAAAAACATCGATACAGTCATTTTACCACAGCACTATGACGTGATAACCTGAACTATTATTTTTTGTAAAATATTGAATGAAAATTATACAAATTATTCCAAAATGTATGTAAAATCTCGTAATAATATAATTTAAAACAATTTCTGTTAGACGTAGCTGTTTTTAAATCACAAAAAGTGTATATATTCCAACAAAACTCACCGATGAAAAGTCACTAATTCATTCTTATTATTTTTTCGGGATGAATGCAATGTGCACCCTTTTATAAGACACGCCATTTGATATAAAATACACCATTCATAAAGAATTTATACAAATTTACATAGTTTTAGCACTTTGAAACAGCTATTTCTAATAAATTGTATTAAAACTCGACAACCGGCATTCGGTGTTGACAAACCATAGCCACGCAACCACTGACAGTTGATCTTCACAAAGAAGATCGCAGCTCCGTTATGTATTATTTTTTTTTTTTTAACGGGCAAAAGTGCCTTTATTAACTACAACAAAACTACACTACTATTACACAAAAAGCATTGGATCACCCTCAGACCTTTGAAGGTCTAAAGATAATCCAAATGCTCAAGCCCACTGCCAGTTGGCAGCGTGCCCAGCATGCTGGCTGCATTGCCACGCTGAATGGCAATGCTTATGCGTTGAGCCAAATAAACACCAGCATTTTGGTCACGCGTCGCGTCCACCAGACGCCCAGAAAGACTTTTGAAAATGATATGAGCTCCCGGCCCCCACGGACCCAATGTCTCAACTCCAAATGGCTCAAATATGTAACCACTACCGAGGTTAGCATATTTGCGCCGCTTGTGCTGCTCCGCCGAATTGGCCGCAGCTCCAGCCCTACTCTGAGTCTCAGAAAGATGTGACGGTGCCAAAGTATCGACACAAGTTGCGTCCCATACTAAGGGCCGTCCACACTTCCATGGGACCAGCGTCATGCCGTCAGGCCTTTTGCCATCACCACGCGCGAGCCCACTCGGTTCGAGTACGGCTGCGATATTGGCGGTGGCAAAAGCCCTGCGAATGACATCGTTAAGGCTGGCGTGGCGACCAATCCGACCAGCGCTTCTTGAGCAAGAGAGACCGTGGTGACCGAGCTGGTCAACTGCAGTACCACACTGACAGCGATGGGCCTCACAACACCTTGCACCCAAGCGTAAGCTGACAGCTAGACGAAATGCAGTTGGGTCTAAAAGGTTACCAGTATTGAAAGAGGGCAAAGCTTGCAACCAAAGACCGGACTCCCATACAGAGACCGCAAGGATACGAGCGCGATCCGCGACGCTAGAACACGTATCTAGAAGAGATTTCCGTGCTAGTTCGCAGATCGGCCGATCCCACAGTCTCTGCGACGACAAAGTCTTTGGAAGCTCGGAATTTGGGCTAGCGACCCTCCAAGCATTCGTTGCCTCATTCAAATTAGCTACATCTACGCCGGAATGGCCTAAAGAAGGTGCGAGGATTTTTTCAACTAATTTATGTGTACTATGAATGGAGGACAAGAAAGCTGGTAAAGCAACACTTGAAATTTGGCGGACCCCTAGCCCTCCAAGCCTAACAGGCAAGGAGGCTTGTAACCACGCCCTTTCACTCATCTCAATATTCAAAACCGATACTAGGGTCTGCTTTACAACATCGTCTAAGCTCAAAAGGAGCTCATTGTGCTTCCACAATGGACTACAACGTAAAGCGTACATGAATTTTGGAATAAACAGACAACATCTTATAATGGTAAACGCCATGTGGGCGTTAATTTTGAGTAGCCTATCAGAGGCACTCAAAAAATTTTGAATATTTTCTTGAACGAAAGGTGGAAAAGACTCATCTAGTATCGGCGAACCCAGAAGGCGAAGAGAACACTTGTCTACCGATTTGATATTAGGTGCCAAATCATTAAATTTGTTAATTACCAAATCTTTATCTGGACATGAGTCGCAAACGAAAAGTTCGCATTTCGAAAAATTTAGCTCCAAACCAATTTTATACTATTTTATATTATTTTTGATTTAGTAGCACTATACTTTTACTATTATTTATTCTGTGACAAATTAGAACCAACTTTTAACCATTTTGACATTCCAACTTGTGATTTTGACGTTAGACGGCAGACGTTGCGTTTTGTTTTGTTTCATCCACTCTTGCGTATGCTGTATAACCAGATATGAATAAGACAGCTGTTACACAGTTTTTATTTGAGCAAAATTTAGTACTCCCTCTAGTACGTTATTTCTCTAAGGAATCGGCAAAACAAAACAAACAATGCAACATCACATTCCACATGTCACATTACAAATTATCTAATATTTTGATGTAAAACGCCTTCCAATCTATATTAATAATTCCGTGCAGGGGTCAAAGATTTTATAACAAGAACTACGGTAGACTCGATCGAAACCTTACCTGAATGATGAAACATAAAAAAATAATGATTTCGAGTCGACAACATATATCCGGAAAATTCGGATTATCGTCTATTTTAATAAATTATAACCTTACTGACAAGCAAATCGTAGTCGCCATATTGACACCGGATGACACACAGAATGACATATCTTGAGCAGCAGTGCTGCCAACTTCTTTTGGCAAAAACGCGCTATCAGAACTCGAAACGCGCCAAAAGCGATAAATGGTACCTACGACGACTGGTACGAAAAAATCGTATATTCCACCTCAAAACGTAATTCGGAAGTTTATAAATAGTATAAAGACTTTTTTAAATAAGTTTTTATCGAAATGTGATAAAAAAATAACGTAATCCGGAAGTTTATGAATAGTATAACGACTTTTTTAAATAAGTTTTTATCGAAACGTGATCAAAAAAAGCCATTGACACGAGATGAATAAAATGAATCGGAAATGGAGTATTGCATCTGTGATGTCGAAGTTAAACAAAATCGTTACTTATTTTTAACCTTAATCATGGCACAGACACTATCAGCGTCAGAGTATGGTAATGAAATACTTTTGTAGCTACGATACATTTATTAAGAGCGTGTTTTTGTTAATAAAAAAAATATAATATGTTTTGATTTACGCTACTGCAGTATTATTTCAAAAACGCGCCAGATTTAGCGCTAGGCGCTAAAACGCGCTTTAGGCCAAAAAATCGTTAAACCTGGCGCCGAAAGCGCTAAGTTGGCAGCACTGTTGATTTGTTAATCTTCTTCTTTTTTCATGTTTTGGCGTCGCATTGTTGTGCATTTACCAGTGTAAAGTATTAAGTTTTAATCATTTTTGAAAATATTTTATCAAAATAGTCACGTCATGGTCCAATAAAGTCGCCGTCAAGTCCAAACATAGTCCAAATCATACCTCAGTACAGCCTGACGAAACTCCGAAGGAAAAGTCGCTTCCAATCCAATGTATGGGATGGGTTCAAAATGTTTCTGTCATTTTCTATTCATTCGTGACATTGACAAAAAGAATGAACATTTTTTTCATTCATCGTTCGCTGAGACTGATATTGATGTGATATTGACATATTGTCATTTTGAATTTGTTTTGGATTTATTCGTGGTAGGTTATTTTTACTGATTTTAAATGACTATCATATTATTTTTCCCTCAAAAATGGTTTTGGTAGCTAATACAGTGATTATTTAGTGTATGTTATTGTTTTTACAGTTTAAAACAATCAAAATGTCGTATAAAACGTGTGAAATGTGCGGTGTTAGAGGCCAAAGAGAAAACGGGCAAAAAAGATGTTTCATGGCGAAATTTCCCATAGATGAAGATAGGTAAGTGAAATATCTCAGAAATACACACAATTTCTATTAATTCTGCACATATTATGCAAAATATTTACTGAAAAACTTATATCGCTTGAGTACCTACCCAACATGTTAGTGCGGTTCCATGTTGTTGTCGATATTTAGGCCAGGGTCGATAATTTATACAACCAAAAAAAATAATAGTAGGATGAAACCCATTAGAAAAGGAGGGGAAACACACACTAGTAAAATCCTACTAATATTATAAACGCGAAAGTTTGTGAGGATGGATGGATGGATGGATGTTTGTTACTCTTTCATGCAAAAACTACTGAACGGATTGAGATGAAACTTTGCAATAATATAGCTTATATATCAGAATAACACATATGCTATCAATTATAATGATATATTGCGTATGCGGGCAAAGCCGTAATAAAAACTAGTGAAGAATATTATTTACTATTGAATTGATGATTGCATATCATGAATAATCAAAAAGTTTGTAATACCGCTAACTTAATAATTTTAATAATGTTCCAACCATATAACATCAAGTCTTATAATTTGCAGCGCCTTCACCTCTCGACGCGCAGCCACAATTTTCACAAAGTAGTGTGGAGGGAAACATTAGAAAACGCAAGCGGGAAAATAGTCCAGGTAAAGTAATATTCATGTTGCTTATACATGCTTTAATAAGTATTATTAAGAAGACGAGATTAGTGTTATATCACCATTCTTGAGATACAGCCTGGGGACAGACGGTCAGACAGACAGACGGACAGCGGAGTCTTAGTAATAGGGTCCCGTTTTTACCCCTTTTACGGAATCCTAAAAATTGAAACTTAGGTAAGTTTCAAATTTTAGGCTTCGTGGTAAGTGTAAAATAATTATATATTTTGCAGTACCTTCGACGTCTGCGGAGGCTCCTACGTTGAAAAGAAAGATAAATGGTAAGACAGGTAAAATATTCTATTATTATTATGTACTACGGGACTTATCGCGCACTAAAAAATAAATATTCATAGTAATAATTAGTAGAATAACTATGCTGTCCGCGAGCTGAGTGGACAATTATGGCTTAGTTTCTTTGTACGAAGGGTGGGTGGGGCATCATTGAACCAAACGGAAGCATTTAAACATCTCACGTTTTATTGTGTATTTCTGTATATGATAAATATATAATAAAAGTATATAATATATATATACAATTTTTTTAATTAAAATTTACTAACCACAGACTTCAGGGTCTGTGCCTTTTGTTAACTAAGATTTACTAATATATATTTATTATATAGGTTTTTAGTAACGTTTAGTGGTTTTTTATCTTTGAATATTTATTTTGGTAAGAATCAATTAGTACCCCCGGTTAAAGTTGTACCACCCCTAGATTCAAACTGTACCCCAGAGGGTACCTACAAGATTAACCATTCGCCGTTTTTTAAAAAAATGGCGAATGGTTAATCTTGAAAAAAACTCCATCCCAAATTCATCTGAACTTTAAACAAAATATGTCATGTCGTATGAATTATGAATATATAACATACCTGATGAATACTATGAGTGCACCAGTATAACGTATCAAGAAAAGCAACGACATGTTTGCAAAAAAATTGGTAGTTCAATAATACCCCACTCACCCTATACATGTGTGTAATTGCGTCTGTACACGCCGAAGCCTAGTTTTGCCGGCCTAATTAAATTGTACTATTAAGCTAAGATAATTTAATTGTAATATTTCAACAGAAACCCCAAACTCTACTTCAAAGTTAACGACGCCAAGAAAAAAGAAGTTGCTCAAAAGGCTGAAAAAGACCAAGCAAGACCTGAAAATTCTCCAAAAAAAAATTAATAACATAGATAAAATATCATCTCCATTTTTAAAACATTTTATCAGAGCCACAATTATTATGGATATAATTTAAGAGTAAATACTATTGTAAAATATAGTCTCTTGCATAATCTGCATAATATTCTAAGTCCCAAATGTCTGTCAACAATAAATATGTATTAAAATTTTAATAATTCCGTAATGTTTTTTGTAAATAAAGAATTTAATAAAAATAATATGTGTATTTATTCCATATCTCACAATAAGCGAAACATTCAATTCACAGGAGCCTAAAAACAATGAATAATGTATAGAGTGTATAGGTAGTAAAAAGAAATCACCATGAGAACCTCCTATTTTTGAAATCGGCTAAATATCGATAAAAATCAACCAGTTTCAATAGCACATCCCTATCAATTTTAATTATCGGTATGTTGGCACAATCTGACAGAACGAACGAGTTTTGTTATGTTGGTGCGAATGATTAGGAGCCTCGGAAAATCAGTTCAAATCTATGGAAGTCCCGACTCTTACTATTACATTCTCTTTGCCTCAGTAAAGCAGTGGAGATTTTTATAGAAGCGTCCATGGAGTTTTGCTAACGAAACGGAACAACATGACACGTCATAAGTACTATATCGCTTGCCTATGCACGTAAATCAGCTCATAATAAACGAAATACCATAATTTTTCACTAATTATCACTGATAATAACACAAGTTTAACAAAATAATACATTGCGGTGACAAGATTATTCCGCGTTCCTGCAAATGCTATGAGTAAAACAAAACCTTTCCGAACCCAAAGGGTAAAAATGAGATCCTATAACTGAGACTCCGCTGTCCGTCTGTCTTTCTGTCCGTCTGTCACCAGACTGTATCTCATGAACCGTAATAGCTGGACAGTTGAAATTTTCACAGATCATATATTTCTAAAACTAAAATAAGGGGCCTTGGTTCCCATACAACAAAGGTAGGTAATTTTGGCCGTGTTTTGCTCTATATCAATAACGGTAACCGGTAGTCACTTGAAATTTTCACAGAATGTTTAGTTGATGCAGTTAAAAATAAAATAAAGAGATATTTAAGGGGAGCTGCCATATAACAAACGTGACTTTTTACACGATATTAATAACGCCAACAAGCGACTACTTGAATATTAATATTAATAAATAAGAATGTTTAGTAGTATTATATTCATTTTAGAAACAAGTAATTAAATTAAAATAAATAAGGGGGCTCCCATACAGTGCCTACGAAACACTTCGTGCGTGAGTCCGACACATAATTGGCCAATTATTTATTGTTATAGGATATACTATTTTGTTTTATTGTGTTTTTTCATAAATGTGAGCCCTTCCTACGAATTTCAAGTTTCCAACAAAGAAATTTTGTTTATTAGAACAAATTCTTCCGATTTTCTACCGAATTTGAAGTGAATCCGTGACGAGATGTAAACTAGGATAGGAGTGTAAGTGTAGGCTTTTAATTTTGTGTAGTGATCAGACTCCACTAGAGAGGAGCCAAGGATTTGGTGACTACAAAGACCAAAAATAAAAGTACATAATTTATAGTTTTAGACCAGAAAATCTTCTCATACCGATTTTTGGTTCGAATGTGGCGATTTTTTTAGCAGTACTACCGATTTCGCATGTCGTCGTTCGAGACCAAATAGAACTGTACCTATACATTCTCTTTGTGTATAACCATACGTACCAACGTGCTATGGAGAGGGCTATGCTCGGTGTCTATGTGGGTCGAATCAGAAACGAGGAGATCCGTAGAAGAACCAAAGTTACCGACATAGCTCGGATTAGCAAATTAAAGTGGCAGTGGACAGGGCACATAGTTCAATGAACGGATGGCCGATGGGGCCGTAAAGTTCTCGAATGGAGACCACGGGCCAGCAAGCGCAGCGTAGGACGTCCACCGACTAGGTGGACTGACGATATAATAACGATCGCAGGAAGGCTCTGGATGCAGGCAGCTTCCAATCGGCCTTATTGGAAATCCGTGGAAGAAGCCTATGTATGCCCAGAAGTGGACGAATTACGGCTGATAGATAGATAGATAGATAACCATAGAAAAAATAATACTGGCCATAATCGTTAAAGTTGAAATTGACTTTCTTTTCGTAATATAAGAATGTACATTTTCAGTAATTATTCATTTAGTTTTGAGTTATTTTAATTTTGAACAATAATTTTTACTTTGGGATATTGTATAACACCCATCATGCCGAAAGTACCTACTTATTTCTTAAAATGAATGTCTTTCATTGGTCTTTCATCATTGTTTTGCTTGATGATACCTACACCATTTTGCAGCCGAATCTCCTTGCATTTGGTATACATTGTCATAATTGTAAAAAAATGATGCAGCGAGCGATGGGCTCTTCGTACCTACCTAGAGATGGTGATTGAGTAACAGCAAAATTATTATGAGTGTGTGTATTTAGTCACATTTCACCCGAGCGAAGCCGGGTTGTCATCTAGTGTAAATATAAATTCACAAAATTTCGACAGACGCCATAATGACTAAAAGTTGCAAGTAAAGGGTAAAACTTTTTCCCCACAAATTGAAATTGAAATTAGTAATGAAATATACTTCCATTGCCTTGACACGGGATTATCAGTATTATTATGTTTTCATACTACTTGCTTGATAAGTACCAAAGCGAGACATTATCATCATAATACAATCATGATGGTTATGACCTTAGGTTATGACAGAGCGACAATGTCTTGATTTGGAACGTCATAATACGTTACTTCTTTACATGGAACAGATGCGGGTATCTTAAAGAGATTTCATACGATAATCAAGTAGGCAATTATAGTCCAGGAGGCAAGCGACAAAAATCACAACTTTTTTAAATTTAAACTGGGTATTACATGAAAGGGCTTTTCGTGTGGAAAACAGTTCGTAGTAACAAAGTAAAACTAAAAACACAATAATTAAATTGGTAAAAATCGTATTCTAACTAAACTGTTATAATTATGTACTAAAAGGTAAAAATAATAGCTCAAAAATAAAATCGTGAGGCCTTCGCCTGAAAGATTTCATTATGTATGATGCGCCCCACGATATTATTTTAGAATTATTATTTTTTATCTTTTAGTACATAAAACCGTTTAGTTAAAAAAAATACCAATTTCATTTTTGTGTTTTTAGATTTACTTCGTTACTACAAACTGTGTTCCACACGAAAAGCCCTTTCATGTAATACCCATACTGGGAATTAAAAAAAAAGGTTATCCGCCTTTTTATAGCGGCGGCCATCTTGTTTTTACAATAATATTGAATAAACATAATTTTATTGTCACAAGAACCAAGGAAGTATACCAAATTTAAGAGCAATCGGTTGACAGGAAAAGGGTAACATTTCAATGACTAAATTTGACCCAAGAAAACCAACGGGGTAAGCTAAATAAAGTGCTCCTGGTGAAAAAAAGGAAGAACTAACAGAAATGTTTGGAGCCACACTCAAACGCACATGTATAAGTTATGCAAAATCTGTACTAAAGGCTCTGAAACAATTTCCCAACTCTTTGGGGTAATCTGATTCTGATAGTAACATTACTTGTATCGTAGTGTGCGTGTTGCCGCGTGTAAATTCTTCGAAGACAAAATTTTGGACGTCCATGGGTTTATTTCTGAAACCGACTAACAAAACGGCGTGTATTTTTTTTTCTATATAGTTTAGCTTTAACTCTAACTGGGACAAGTGATATTTTTCAAATAGTTGCAGTCTAAGTATAAATTAAAAATATTTGAAGTCTGTTCTTCTGATTCATATGCCGCGTCCGCTTGCCATTTTTCGAAAGATAATGGTCGATATCGCATTTTCCCTTTGGTAAATCATTATTAATTATAATTATATCAAAAGGAAATGAATTGTTCTTTTACAAAAAAAATGTGTATCAGTTATAGCTACTTTAGTATGTTTATAAATAGGCAAATAAGAAGTGTCCGGTACATAATACTGATTAATGTGGCGTATGTTGCGTTTGTCCGTGCTTGGTCGGGTGATGATGATGAGAGTCTGACTTCCCGCGCGGGGGGAAGCCAGTCGTGCAACAAACGAGCTAGAAGGTGGACATGCGGCTGGTTCACTTGGATCTCGGTGTTACAAAGATAAATGTCTGATTCATCTGTGCTTAGTTCAGGTGGCATTATGATTACAATGCCTACTTTATAAAATGTAGTTTATTGTTTTACAACTGCAATCTGTATTTCGTGTACTTAATGCTTTTGGGTTATAGATTCAAGTAGAAAAATGTCAATACTGAAGTCAGTATGTATGATGAGTTATGCATGTATGACGGCAAAATCCTGATTCATCTGTGCCTGATTCATATGTCAAAACACCATATAAATCATAAAATTCATACTGGAAAAGCTTCGGATACACCCCAACAAGACATCGATGACGACAGCTTTTAGATTGAGACTTCGTCAATCGATGAAAAAATTACTACTCCAAAACTCACCACAGATGTCCTATTGACCCTTCATCAGAAAACCGTGGATGATTGCTCAGAATCTGACGATGAGGGTATTTTTTGTGTTTAAAAAGCTTTAAAAAAATAAACTTACAAAAGAGTCTCACGCTACTGGTGAAGATATGATCACTCCATCTTCTTTTCAACAATCAAGATCTCGTCAAAATAAAAAGGTTTTGAGGAATACATTGAAAGTAGGTACCTACTCGTAGCTCGGGCCCTTGCAATAAGCTAAAGATTTTTTTTCTTGTGGTACTTAAGTGTGACTTCATTATTTATAGTTAACGGTACTAAGAAACATATGTTTCTTTGATAGTTACCAAGAAAGATTACTGTCAGAAATTCCATTTATGTGTAATATAGTGTAATAAATACTTACACTAATGATTCTTTAATTATGGAAGATTATATATAAGAAAACAGGATTCGTGAGTTGTACATGGAAAAATATAAACAGAAAATAATATATTGTACTAATTACTTTACCAATTCTCAAGTACAATACCTTTAACTAAGTATTATAATTTAATACTGTTTTAGAGTTCTAAAATGTATTACAAGAAATATTGTTAATTCATCAATTTTTTTCCGTGCTATGATTGTTGTTTTCATTTATACAAATATTTTTCCATAATACACAGCCAAATTACGTAGTTTTTCATTTTTAATTCTGATTAATCTGTAATCAATTCTGATTCATCTGGGCCCAAAATATTTGAACGTAGATATCTTGAAAACTACTTTATAAAATCAAGCCCCTCATTGAAATATATGTTCTTTAGTTACCTTTTTTACATATGAGCATGTGTGACATAGCTGAAAGTGAAACAAAATTTTGGCCAGATGAATCAGTCGAAGAATGAAATTTCGAAGAAGTACCCAATTATACGTATGACTCGCGCATACATCAATCGTGTTGATGCTTCACTCTCGAGATTTTTTTCAACTATCATTCTCGGCGTTATTATTCTATGGGGAAGAGATCTTTTATGAAGGTTTGTTATATTTTAGTTAGACCGCATAAATATAATATAAACTCAAGCGAGTTGAAACTAAGAACATATCTACCAATATTGGCAGAGGGAAAATACTGGCAGAAGGTGGCACTCATGGTTAGAACCTGCAGGACTGGTTCGGCTGCAGTACCACTTCTCTATTTAGAACCGCAGATTGTCCTGAAGTCGTCCAACCTCCAATAGAAGGGGAACTACAAGAAAAAGCGAGTATAATAACAGACTAATAGTTAGTTTCTACTTACGTGATTGGAGATATTACCTAAATTACTCTATCTCTCCTCATACATTTCTGAGCAATAAATCCAACTACCTACACCTTTATAGATGTAATAATAGTCCACAGAGTTACCAGAGGGATAATGTGGTCAATCGAGAAAATCTGAAAGACAACCACACCCGATTTTTTTGACGTTGATTTCTACAAGCCGTGTCCTGTGCAGTGCAAACAAAACACCATTCATTGGACTCGTGTCATAGTAATACAGCTATGCTTGTTTAAATATTCTTTTCCTTCAAAATAACTGTGACCAGTGTATTGGATCGTGTGTTCGAACTGTATATTTTAATTTTGCTCCCTTGTTTTTCAAAATGGACCGCAAGCTATTCAGTCTCGAAAGAAGAATAGAAAAACTTGGATCCGAAAATAAATTGAATACAAAGCACACTTTGATAATGAAAATTCCCTATTTTATGTGGCTTCTGCACTACCAAATCGTTAAGGAAATTAACACACAACCTAAAATTCAACAACATAATAATAACGGCGCATATGCAAGAAAAAGGGAAGATATTAAGACTGGAATAGCCGACGGTGAAGAAACTGACTTTCAGGTAAAGATAGAATTTGTCGGGCCAGAGGGTGATTGGTTCGAGATATATTACATGGCCTACGACACTATGTTGGTAAAACCTAGTTGCTCTTTGCAGTCCGTCGACAAATCCGGGTATTTAATTTCTACACTAGTACTTGACAATATAGCCCCCGAGCAGTCTTGTTTGGTAGATAAAAACGAATGGCAGTTCCTAGGAGTGCAATATAAAGAACGTTTATCAGATAGAACTGATTGTCTTCAACTTACATTTGAGTTTCTAGTTGCTCAAAAAACCGAAAATACTGTACCAAAAGTTGAAGATAAGAAATTCGACGTGCCTACAGTGCCCGAGGTCAATGTGGTCCTCCTGATGAACGAGGCCTATTCTGATGTGACCGTGAGGTCGGCGGAGGGCGAGGAGTTCCCCGCTCACAAGGCCTTCCTCGGCACCAGCAGCCCTGTGCTCAATGCGCACTTTGCCCACGACATGCTCGAAAACAAAACCAACATTGTCGAGTCTCCGCTCGAGGCCGCCGTGCTGAAGGAACTGCTCACTTACATTTACACAAACGCTGCTCCAAACATCGACCAATTCCCGCGAAAGCTACTGGAAGCGGCAGACTACTACCAGATAAATGGACTAAAAACCCTGTGCGAGTCCGCGATAGCCAAGAAACTGAGCGTCGAAAATGCGATAGAAACATTGGAGTTTGCAAATAAGTATAGATCGGATTATTTGAAACGGAAAACTTTGGAATTCATCAAAAATGGCGCAGCCGCGGATATATGCGAGACGGACGGGTGGAAAGCGTTGGCGTCCGTTGACATCATCAAGAGCGTTTACGAATGCATTGCTAGAAATAAGACTGAGTAGATTTAGTACAATACTTTCTAAATAAACTTTTTTTACTTTTAATTAAACTGTGTAACTGTGTGTCAATTGTATTCTTCAATAATTATAATAGTTTCTAAAACATAAGATTGGAATAATTAAAAGAATATGAAAAAAATAAACTGAAAACCTTTATTTATTTATTCTACCATTACAACTTCTTCCTCTAAAGTAAGCTTAAATATACTTGGCATGTAGTCCGAATCGTACAAGTCGGCGGATGTGAAGTTAGCTACAAGCCGCGCAATATCCAATCCTGACTGAAGCTCACATAAAGCTGTGTGTTGATTGGGTTTGCTGACATCCACCGACTCGTATGATTCGGTCTACACTAAGATTAATTGAAAAATGCGACCTGAAGAGGAGCAACATCCAGATAGATGAAAGAAAATGTAGCCACCTGAAGTACAGACGCTTCGCTTGCGCGGCCAACTACCAAAGATTATAATAACGAATAAATTCCAAACACGAGTTAAGTTTTATAAACTTGTATATTTTCCATGTTCACCGACATCTGCTATACATTCACTTACG
The DNA here is from genome assembly GCA_964007245.1 of Hypomecis atomaria. NCBI lineage: Eukaryota > Metazoa > Arthropoda > Insecta > Lepidoptera > Geometridae > Hypomecis > Hypomecis atomaria. The sequence continues at coordinate 8,112,391 of OZ023305.1, forward strand.
TCTAGTTATGTACATTGTAATCTCAAATATACACATAAATGTCCATTTTAAACATTTCAGCTTAAACATAGCCGTCCCTTTTATACATGTGTTAGACAGGGACAGCAATACTTTTGGTATATATCCGTCCTCCAAAATATTTAAAATCGATGTTTTTTCGTAACATTAGAAAGAGAGAAGATGTTGTGTAAGCGTTTTCGTCGCATATCCGCAATTTTTTATTCCACTACAGCGTAAGCAATTTTTTAAACAAATTTAGATATAATATACCGCCTTACCACAAAAGATTTAAACATGCTTTAAACACTATTTAACCGTTTAATTTGTACTGTTAAACAGTGTTTAAATCTTTTATGGTAAGGCGGATAGCATCTTGTTAACTAACCTGGCATAGCTAAAAATATTGGCATCCTTTTCGAACATAATGAGGAAGTGAGACGCAAATAGATTTAACACTGACTATATTAGTTTTCAAAATGATACCAGAATCGAAGCAGTATTTTATAACTATACATATATTCATTTATTACATTTATCTTACAGCTAAGAGGAAAACCTACATTTTGTACAAGTTTCAGTTTTTCTAATATAAAATGTATTTCAATAACATTCTAATATAAATTCATCTTTTTCATTCTTAGGTACATAATTATATAAATATCTCATATAGGTACAGTTATTACGTTACTTTGTTTGCATTTACTAAACACTTCTACTTTTAATGAACTAAAGGGGAAGTTTAAACGGTTTTATAACAGGGAATATGCATAATTTTGCATATTCCCTGTTATAATTACAAATGTATTATAAACCAAACTCTCCGTTTTTGTGTGTATGTCTGTATATCCGCTTAGATGTTCTAAACTACGCAAGATTGTAACGCGGTTTTCATTTCTTTTAGAAAGTTTTTTCCGGAAGTTTATAGCTATAATAAGTATCATGACTGGGTCAAAAAAAAAAAAAAATTCTAGCAATTATTCCGTGAGTTAGATTATCAAAAAATATTAGACACGTATTTTTTCTTTTGTCAATCAAACAATAAATGACAAAGATAAACCCTGGCAAAGCTCGGGAGTTTATGTATTTCTCTGTCAAAAGTCTACATTTGCAGTCTACTAGTGACGTCACGCGGAACTTTAACGGTCTATATCTTCATCATTTTTTGTTCAATCGACAAAAGAAAAAATACGTCTAATATTTTTTGATAATCTATCTGACGGACTAACTTTTTTTTAGTCATCTAACCTAATCTTTCGTAGGCGAAGCCGGGATGGGCAGCTAGTTTCATATATAAAATAATTACATCTGATATTTTACTACACAAATATTGTCAGTTAATAAACCTTTTTAGGCCTTTAGATCTTAATCTATAAGAAAAAGTTTATCATCATCATGTCAGCCTTAGCCTACAACCCGCCACAATAACCGACATACCTCAGCGAAATGGCAGTGGGCAGGGTGTGCCGGACGACTGATGATGGGGGTCAAAAAGTTCTCGAGTGGAGACAACGTACCGGCAAGCGCAGCGTAGGACGTCCACCCACAAGGTGGACGGATGACCTCATTAAGACCGCAGGATCGCGCTGGATGCAAGCCGCTACCAACCGTTCTTATTGGAGATCCATATGGGAGGCCTATGTCCAGCAGTGGACATCCTATGGCTGGAGGAGGAATATAACCGTTTACAGCAGTCACACTCGTGCATTTGCAAGTTTGAGTACATGGGCATTGAATTTGTCTAGTTTAATAAATTAAACAAAAAAATTAAACCTACCTCTAAACTACTAACCCTTACTTGGCAATTCGGTAAAAATATATTATTTTATAAGCATTTATAAATCATAACCCTAACCACAAAAGTTTTACACACGCTTAAGACAATGTTTAATAGTACAAATTTACGATTAAACAGTGTTTAAAGCGTGTTTAAATCTTTTGTGGTACGGCGGAGCATGTTTAATGTATTATGAAACGTTGAGTTATGATTATACAGGCATGACTTTTTTATTTATTGATTGAATACAGGGTTATCCAGAACCGGTATACTAAACCGATATCAGATGATTCAGACCATCATTGTGAAGAACTTGACTATGGGATAAAATCTGCTGATTCATAGATTTTGTCGATTCCGAGTTGCAATTTTTGACCGCCGAAACGGAGGTAATACATCATCTGTGAAAATTTCAGCTGCCTAGCTATCACGGTTCATGAGATACAGCTCGGTGACAGACGGACATCGAAGTCTTAGTAATAGGGTCCCGTTTTTACCCTTTGGGTACGGAACCCTATAAAATATATATATACGCGTCGAATTAACAACAAATGCCGCTTTAACAACAAATACTAAAAATAGAATAAAATAAATATTTAAGGGGGGCTCCCATACAACAAACGCCATTTTTAGGAGTTTTTTGCTAGCCATTAATAACGGCAAGAGAAATGGGGCTCCCATACGGTACGGAACCCTCCGTGCGCGAGTCCGACTCGCACTTGGCCGATTTTTTATGTATAACCACGCATAACTTTTTACATAGTAGTCCGATTTCGATAATTCTTTTTTTTATTCGAAAGGGTATACTTCGAAATTGGTCCCATTTAAATTTGATTGACATCGGCTGAGCCATTTTTGATATTTCAACAATAATTTGAAAAATGCTACATCGATCCGTGCGAAATATTCGCGGATTCTGTCACGGTTGAAGTCGGTGATGCCATTTTTTGCGAAAAATGTATGTATGTATAGAAGAACAGTTGATTTTTCTCTAATTCCGGGTTGGTCTCGTAGTAATAGTTGTTTATAACGATGGTCTTAGTCACCCCCTTTCGGCTTAGCACAGTGGAAGCAGATAACCCTGTATAGTTTTGCGTTTGACTACATTCTGACTGATTGTACTATGACTGGATAAAATAAATAATATTACATAGACTTAGTAACCATTTTTAACTTTGTATTTCTACAAGTAATATGTGAAAATAATATTATAATCCATTTGAAATATATCCAAATACATTATTATTAATGTATTGTTTTATTAACGTTATGTATAACCCTGTACAGTTTAATAACACAAAATATATAACTAAGCATTCTTACATTAATATTTACAATAAATGCATTTTCTAAAATACCTATTAAAATTTAATATTTATAATTTGTTTTTTTTTTACCTATTATAATTAATTATCATGTTTATTTAGCTATTGTTAATTTCTATTGGCACTGCACTTTTTTTTACAAGTTTTAAGGGGTTATTTTACAAAATAATTGTTTCAATTTAATTTGTCATGTTTTTGTTTTATTGTGAAACTAATTTTGCGGCGGTGTGCCACCGGCCTTAATAATAATTATAAATAAAAATAATTAGTATGAATAAAAACAATAATTATTATTAATATAATTCAACTGATGCCTTGAAACGGATTTTTTTCTTTATCTGAGCGTTTTTTTTTATTAATTTAGCTCAAATCTAAACGCTTTTATTTCATAAAATCTAAATTTCCAAACACTATTACACCGATTTTTTTTTTCAAAAACAAATTTCAAATTATGAAAACACATGGAATGTCATCAACAGTATTTGATAAAATTTAGAATTTTGACACAATTCACAATAATAGAAAGCTTATAACATAAAATATTTAAAAAAAGAAAAATTTATCACATTTCACTTAATTTATCGCATATCATTTTTAATTTCTTAAGCGCCAGACACTTCTGCAAGAAAACTTGCCCTAATCGACGATAAAATGTCATAATTTACAACAATTTGTACGATTTTATACCTTACTTCTCAGATTTTAAACACTATTCTCGTTTGGCATAAATCTCTAAACTGTACTCGTATTTTACAGCAAAAATTCATCATGCTATGTAAAAATTAAATAAATAAATATTTGAAAAATGTCAGTCTGTCCGTACCGGCGACAGACCACCATTTAGGTCAATAAATATAACACTTTATCACTAATCACTATTATTTATCGAATATCACTTTACAGACTTGATCACTCTCGAAATCTTCATCACTGAGTCTCACCAATAAAAGTATCACCACCAATAAACTTACACAAGGTTATCCAGAACTGGTGTACTTAGCTGAAAGGAGGTGATTGAGACATCATTATGTACAACTTCACTATCACTACGTAGTCGCTTCCCGCTGTCTGTCCCCATGTATGCTTCTATCTTTAAAACTACGCAACGGATTTTGATGCGGATTTTTTTAATAGATAGAGTGATTCAAGAGGAAGGTTTATAATGTATAATACACCTGTGCGAAGCCGGGGCGGGTCGCTAGTTTACTATAAGGCCAACACGGAATTCGAGACAAAAAGAAATTGCTGTCTCATTCATAGACAGCGAAAGTGGGTGAAAATCAATGGCATGTGTAAGGAATTCAAAGAGGTACCCTTCGAAGTCTTACAAGGTAGCGTGCTAGGCCCAATGCTATTTCTAGCCTACATAAACGACCTTTGCCAATTAGACATTAAGCGCGATTACAGAGGCGCCTTCGTAATTATGTTAGCTAAATAGCATACATAGTTCTGTTTCTTTTTCATTTTAGGAATTAGATAGAGAGAACGCTTTTTACGTTGCTATTAAATTTACGCTGGCGCCTCTGTAATCGGGCTTATTGCCCATGTAAAAATATTCGCCTTTGTTGTTTTCTACGCGCAAAAATAGGATGTGGCGTCAAACGCTACAAATAAAGACGTGTTAGCTTCGAGCAAATATCTACAGAGCCACAATCCCTAAGTAAAAGTATTAAAAAAATGTCCGAGCGCCGTCATACATACCGACTTAGATATTTACATTAAGTAATTCACAATGACCCGTTTTCTTGAATCTCGACGTTATTTCACCTAATTATAGTGCTTGTAACCGAGCACTGGCTTCGCGCGGCGTTGTAGTCGGCTTGCAGTCGCCTTACGACTAACTAAAAAGCCTGCCCACTACGTAGCTCGGACACTTTTTTTGCACGATTGTGACTCTGCAGATATTTGCTCGAAGCCTGCGAGATATCTCAAGGTGGCTGTGCACTCTCCGAGTGGCTCTTGTATGTTTATTCGCAGGTTCTTGGATTATTTAAGATTAATTTGCGACGATAAAACAATTAAAACACCAATTCGGTAGCCATATTTTTCATTATTATAATTTACACAAATTATCATCCTGGACACTACACCTGTATGACTTAATGTCATTTCTTAATCCTGGATACTATACATTTATAAAACTTACACGCTATTTTCCACATCCTCCACACCCAGAAAAATCAATTTAGGGAAATTTTACAAATCTAAGGAGAATGGGAATCTGTTGAGTCATTAGTAGTACAGTTAACATAAGAATAACAACCTTTACCTGACTAACATTACTAAAATCATTAAGTAAAAAATCATATTACAATTCAAAAACGTCAGTATTACAAATTACATGATTATGTTAATATTTATTAACCAAATTAAACATGTCTATGAAAATTACAAGTTATATGAGTAACATATTATTACTAATCTGAATTAGACATGTTTATGAAAATTACCAGATAAACAAGTTACATACTTATAATAAGCCTGACTTAAAAATATCTTTATAAAAAATCACAAGTTATACAATTAATATAATTACTATGGTTCAGGCTTACACATATATGTCTACATAACAAGAATTATAAATTTTACATAACACTCTGTAGGTAATATACAGTAAAATAAGAATTAGTTTATCTTGCTGTGTTGACATAAAATTAAAAAACATTATTCAGAGTCTAATCACCTTTAGGACACACAATATTTTATGTAAGTTATTAATGACAACAATTGGTGTATGAGATTTAATGCTGAAGTGTGTGTAATTCAGTGTGTGTGTACAATATGGAGACAAAGAATCCAACCATTTTTGTTTAAATTAAATACCTACTGGGAATCTTTGCGACTCGCCCGGAACGCGTGGTTTTCTCAGTGACTCGCGCTTGATCGTGAGGTGGAGCGCTAGTAGGAACTGAATCTAATGATGGTGTAGAATCGTCATCTGGCTGAATCGGCTGGTCATCCGCAGTAGGAGTGATCTCCTCGCTGTGCATAGGAAGCTCAATATGAGGATCTGTAACTTCGAGATGATATAAGCGCTGAAATGGACGTACCTTATAACCTGTGGACGTTCTAACCCTCGCTGTTCTGTTGATGCCATCACGACCTGTAAAAATCTCTTCGACCACTCCTAAAGGCCATTGAAGTCTTTTCCCTTCTGTTTCAATTAAAACAACATCACCTATTTTTAATTTATCTCTTTTCTCTCTTCCTCTCTGCACCAGAGTGGTTAAATATTCTGACTTGAATCTCTGTCTAAAATTATCTCTTAAAGTTTGTAGGTAGCGTAGCCTCTTGTTTAGACTACTTGAGTCTATAGCATCTAAATCGGTGACATCAGTGTGAGGTATTGGTTGAAGAAAATGTATGGGCTTGATGGGTTCGAGTGTGGACATCTTCTCATCTTCAATATAGGTCAATGGACGCGAGTTAATGGTCGCTTCACAGTCACACAAAATTGTTTCAAGTTCCACATATGTCACAGAAGATTGTCCAAGGACTCTTTTCAGTAAGTTTTTCAGGATTTGAATGAGTCTTTCCCAGAAGCCTCCCCACCATGCTGCTGTTGGTGCATTCAGCTTCCATTTGATTTGCTGTATCGTGGATTGTCTTTGAATTTCTTCCCAGTCTAGTCCAGCAAGAAGATTTTTGGACCCAACAAAATTAGTCCCATTATCACTGATTATCATACTGATTCTGCCCCTGCGTGCTATGAAGCGTCGTAGCGACAACAGAAAATCTTGTGTCGACAGGGACTTTGTGATTTCAAAGTGCACACAGCGATAAACTGCGCATGTGTAAATCACTATCCAAGATTTTTCGCCGTCACGGAGCTCTAACGGACCGCACAAATCAATCCCAGTCACCTCAAAGGCAGCATTGCATTGTGTGCGCTCAATCGGTAAAGGAGCTATCGGTGCCTGTATAGGTTTGGCTCTGTGGCGTTTGCAAATGATGCAACGAGCGATTATTGACTTGACCAGGTTTCTTGCGCCTATGATCCAATATTGAGTACGTAAGTCAGCTAATACCATGTTTAGTCCAGCATGTTGCAGCTGCGAGTGACGCTGCTCGACCAGTCTACGTGTGATGATATTCTTTGCCGGCAGTACCGCAGGAAACTTTGTGCTCTGTGGAACATTGGTAAGTAGTAGCTTAGTTTTAATTTTTAATAGTCCATCTTTATCATAGAAATGTGAGATGCCTTGGATTTTCTTTTCTATGTATTCTCGATTTTCAGTCTGTATAATCTTTATCACTCTCTTTTCAGCTTCTTCATATTCTTCGTAGCTTAGTTCGCCTCTTATTATTGCTTCTTTTCGAGTATTGTATGCAAATCTAAGCATCCATGCTACAGTTCGTATAATTTTACTGTATTTCGAAAAATAGGATAACCTGTCAGTCATATCGTCATCAGAGACGTTGTCTGTAATACAGGTAGCTGTTACTTTTAGCTCACACCTCGCTTCAACCTCATTCAAGACAAAGGATGATTTTGGCCACTCACTAGGTGCAGAGTATAACCATGTCGGTCCCTCCAGCCAGCGAGAAGACAGCAGTTGACCCGCATCGCATCCTCGAGACGCCAGGTCAGCCCAATTCGAAGTGCCTGGAATATGAAACCAGTTATCAATGTTAGTATTTTGTCTTATTTCTTTCACTCGGTTTCCTACATAAGTATTCCAAGCTAGTTCTCTTTTAATCCAGCATAAGGCAACACATGAATCAGTCCAGTATTTTTCTTCACATTTTAACTTCAGGTCTTTGCGTGCTTCTGCTATAAGTCTCGAACCTATTAGAGTTGCTAATAACTCTAGGCGAGGAATCGTTATTTTTCCAGGTGGTGCTACTCGAGATTTAGCTGAAATCATTCTAACAGACACAACGCCATTATATTCTGCTCTTAGAAAGAGACATGCAGCATAAGCATCTTGGCTTGCATCTGTAAACAAATGAAGTTGCAATGAACTTTCATCGAATGGAGTTGCTGTCAGACGTCTGGGTATCTTACATTGTTTTAAATAGTGTATGCTTTTATACCAGTTTATAAATCTTCTTTTCAGGTCATCTGGTATTTCTTCATCCCAGTCCAATTTGCGCCGCCATGTTTCTCTTAAAATCAGACGAGGTATGAGAGTCACTGCCATTGTAAAGCCTATCAAATCGTAAATTCTCTGAGTAATTGAGAGTAGGTTTCTTTTGGTTACCTTACCTAGCTCGCACAGTGGAGGAAGGTCTTGAATGTTGCAGCCAAGTTGGTCTTCTAATGTATGCCACTCCAGGCCCAACACAGATACCACAGCATTTTCTTTCTGGTTTGGTAGAGGAGCTGTCACCCATTGAGTGAGGTCGAATTTAGCTTGACTCATTATTACCTTAGACTCTGCTTCGAACTTCTTCACTGCTTTCTCAGAATCCAAGCTTGTTTGACAGTTGTCCACATAGAATGAGTCAGCCAATAGTTCAGCAGTCCCCTTCAGATTATCATTTACCTGGTTTAAGTGGTGTTGAATGGTGGCAGACAGTATAAATGGACTGCAGGTTAGCCCAAACACAACCCTGAGGTGTCGGTAAGTTCTTTGGTTACCTTCATTATCCCACCATAAAAATCTCAATTTTTCTTTGTCGTTAGGCGATACTGACACTTGCAGGAAAGCTTTAGAGATGTCAGCAGTAATTCCTATAGCCCTCTTTCTAAACCCATTCAGTAATTTAGGTATCTTGTCCAACATATTGATCCCTTTATCGAGGCATAAATTTAAAGACTTACCATTCTTGTCTTTAGTAGACGCATCAAATACGGGTCGAATTCGTGTAGTTAGACTTTTATCTTTGATAACAGGTCGGTGCGGCAAATAATGAGAAGATTCTAAGTTCTCCTGAGGGTCGTGTACTACTTCAACTATCCCCTGGTCACTCCATTCCTTAAATACCTTGTCATATTCATCATAGACATCACTAGCTTTCAATTTATCTGTTACAGATTGCAACCGTCGAGAAGCTACTTCGAGGTTATTTAATAATTCATCGTGACCTACCTTCCAGGGAAGAAGAACTTCATAGCGGCCCTCTTCATTCACTATCACATTCTCTTCAAACGCCGCCAGCACCTCTTGTTCATTCTGCTGCTTAGTCTTGGTCTCCACAGGGTCTCGGATACCTAAAGTTTCTAAAGACCAAAAGTCATTAACATCTGCAGAACAAAACATTGCAACGTGGGCTGCTTTTATGTTAGTGTTGGATGGACTTGTGATCTTTCCTTGAAGAGTCCAGCCAAGTTTCGTTTTAATTGCTACTAGCGAGTCATGCAGTTTAACCATATCACCTGTGAGCACCAAACCTGAAAAATCAGCACCTATAAGTAAGCCTATATCGTCAGAGTGTGTGCCTTTGTCTGAAAGTGTGATGTTGTGGTTGGTAAGCAAGTGTGATATGTTGTCATTATATTTAGGAACGTTACGGCAGATACATGTCTGTCCTAAAGCTGTCATTTTGAAAGAAAATGCCCTATCCAAGCTTGTTACATTAAAATCATAAACTTGGTACAGTTTAGATGTCATTTCAATTCCGCCAAATAATGTATGAGATAAGCTTTCGTTACCTAGAACAGGAATGTTGAGTTTTCGCGCGACATCCTCTTGAATGTAAGACCGCTGAGCACCATTATCAAACATGGCTCGTACTCTTAACTGTTTATCACCATGGCCGATGAGAACACACACAGTTTGTAATAGCGTGGTTTGTGTGTTCTGTTTTATTCTAGTGGACATATTCATGCTTGAGTTTTCCTGCGAAGCATATCTCTCACTTGTATCAGTTTTAGGGGAACCGCTTGCATTAGATGTCTTGATATTAGACTTTTGTGCCTGGCCTGTGCATAAAACCACTGAATGACGTTGCTGGCATATTATGCATTTCACTGGAGCCTTACACACTTTTGGATGATGTCCCTTTCTTAAGCAAATTGGGCAGGCCTTCTTTTCTTTCAAGTGAGCTCTACGTTCTTCAGTATTCATCTTCTGCATTTTGTAGCATTCTATGCTATTGTGTGTATCTTTATCACACCATATACATGTAGGTTTGGTAGCGTTGGTCAATAAGCACTTGGCTGTTGGTACTGTTGGATGTTCTATGCTGTCGGTGATGTTATCAAAAGATTTTTGCGCTAATAGAATTCTCTGTTCGCCTTCTACTTCCTTTTGTATAAATTTTAGTAAGCTGTTGAGTTCATCTTCATTTTCTGTCTTGGTCCGTTCCCAAATTTTCAGAAGGTCTTGAGGTATAGCAGATTCTACCATTGGAAGCAGAAATGCAGCGAACTTGTCCTTGGTCACTCCCAACGTGTCAAGTGCCCTCAGCATGGCCGTAATTCTGTCAAACATTGTTGTCAGGCTTAAGTTCTGGGTTTTATTAATTAAGCCCAACAATTCCCTCACATAAACTTGTATAAGTAAATCCTCTCGGGCATACCTAGCTTTCAGTTGTGTGATGCATTCTTTGTATGAAGTCGGCGTAAAGCTCTGTACTAATGCTCTTGGGTCTGATCCTTCTTCTGTTGACTGTAGTAAGTATTGATATTTGTCATGTATATCGATATCTGAGTCTGAGTCAATTTTCTGAAATTGCGCCCAAAATGGCAGCCACGCCTTTAAATTGCCGTTAAAGGTGACAAATTGTAGCGTGGGCAGCTTAAAATTGCGCCTTCCTATATGGCTTTCGGTCGGATTAATGTGATTTGGTCGGATAGACGCGTCTTTGGATTGATATTTTGCGTCGAGCGTGATCCATCTTGATTTATACTCAAATGCGTCTTCCATTTCTTGTTGTAATTCTGTTTCATCGTTCTCACACAATAATAATCTGATTTGAAGGTCACACTCGTTCAGTTGTATTTGCAGATCCTTCAGCTTCAGGTATTGTGTTGTGACTTGCAGTTCATCAGACGTTTCAGACGAATCGAGTAATTTTTCTAAACTGTTACAGTTTTTCGTGAATAATGTTCGTAGCACTTTTCGTTGGCGTTTCAATCCATCGGCGCCGCAATTCTTGAAATTTGCACTGGTCGCCATAATTGTGCACTCTCCGAGTGGCTCTTGTATGTTTATTCGCAGGTTCTTGGATTATTTAAGATTAATTTGCGACGATAAAACAATTAAAACACCAATTCGGTAGCCATATTTTTCATTATTATAATTTACACAAATTATCATCCTGGACACTACACCTGTATGACTTAATGTCATTTCTTAATCCTGGATACTATACATTTATAAAACTTACACGCTATTTTCCACAGTGGCTTCAAAGGAACCTTCTGACGCTTAATGTCTCCAAAACTAAGTTCATTGCTTTTAGAATCTCTCTGCGCCTTAAAGGGTTGGCCCCATAGTAAAAGTTGTTCACAATTATGTTTTAAATCACTTCCTTTCGACTTTAGTACAGGCCAAGCAGATAACTCTGTATTTGGTGAGTTAATATGAACCCATATGTCCCACTTCTGGGCATATTAGCCCAGTTATGGGCATTTATTAGGCTAGTACTTCATTCACATTCACATTAGGCTAGTACTTCATTCACATATGGGAGGCCTATGTCCAGCAGTCGACGTCTAATGGCTGAAACGAACTTCATTCACATCTGACATATAAGTAGAATCACACAAGTCGGCGGATGAGAAGTTACCCGCAGATGACACTTCGCCGTGATTCGCTAAATATTGCGCATGTGTGCACAATGCCGACGACGCGTGCCGTAGTGGTGAGCACGGGCGTAGGGAGCGCGCGGGAGGCATGAAGTTGGCGGGCGGGTGTGCCCCGGCGCGAGTCTCTCTGGCTCCCGCGCATACCTATATTTCGGCCTTTACGCAGCGTTCTGCGCATAACTTCCCATCCGCCGACTTGTGTGACGCTTAGCATATGATTCGGCCTATACCTGGGCGAATCTGGAACGGGCACTAGTAAAATATATAAATGTGGGAGAACCAAGTTAGTTCCCATAGTGAAATGACCATTTCCCCAGAGTGGGAGTGTTTGCCTCGCGTGGTAGTTTTCCGGCCGCAAGCTGGGCCATGTTGGCGTGGGATTGGTTGGCCCACTAGTGGGGTTGTGTGGGGGCGCTAGGGCCGCGGAGACACCGGTGGGGGCTTCGGGGGCAGCCGCGGGGCCAGGCCGCTGGAACAAACGGTACAACCATTTTATTAGCCATGATGACTGATGAAAACAATCAATCATTACAATACAATACAACAACACTTTATTGACACTAGCAAGAAAACGTAACAAAAGAAACAAAGACAGAAAAGGCACAAAAGGCGGTCTTATCGCTAAAAGCGATTTCTTCCAGACAACCTCTCTTTGATGCAAGGAAACGTAAAGACGGCAAGGACGCTGTAAACGTAAAAGATAACATAATGAAAGAAAGTTACTACAAATTCCTAATCAACAATAAAATAAACTACATAATAATGGCCATTCTCGTACATAAATACTTCTAATAATACAAACAATAAAAATAAACATACTTAGATGCATAAATATATTACAAATAAATTAATAACGAGGAGTGATATGAGTATCAGTCAGAGAGCCTTGAGAGATAATGTTGCTGAACCTGGGCCTTGAAAGATTCAACGCTCTGTGCACGTCTGATGGTCACAGGAAGGTCATTATTATAAAGTAATTAATATAACTAATCCGTTAGTTTATATTCATTCATAATTCATAATATTTATTTGTCAGAACATTATGATAAAGTACACAATACAATAGTATGCAAGATGGAGGTCATAAATGGTGCTCATGATGGTGCCTGATTAGACGTACAAATATAATATATCGTTTTAATTGTTATGTAAATGCAAGAAATGTAAGTTAGATTATTAAATAACATTGTACACGTATTTTTTCTTTTCTCAATCAAACAATAAATGACAAAGATAAACCTTGTCAAAGTTTAAGAGTGGGGGCTCGTGACGTCACTAGTGCGACGTAGTCTGTACGTTTGTAGTGCACTCGTGACGTCACGCGGAACTGTAACCGGTCAAGTCAAATTCTCTTTATTTCGTAGACACATTACATAAATGTTCTTGAAATCTTCCGATATCAATGCTTCTAATAATATGCTTATATAATTATTTGTTAAAAATAATAAAAATTCATCAATCACTGAAATTGAAATGTTCTACAGTAGAACTAATAGTATAAGTTACAGGAACGAGCCGTGTGCAGGTATAGGTAGGCGACTCACGTGTTGTTGTTGGTGGTGGTGTGCTGCCGGCGCTGCAGGATGTAGGAGTGCGCGGGGCGGAGCAGCGCGGGCGCGGGCGCGGGTCGCGGCGGGAGCGGGGCAGGGGCGCCGCCCGCGCACCCGCCGCCCGCGCTGCTCTGCCCCGCAATAAAGAAGGATGTCGACAGCTCATACATACGAATACCTGTTGTGTACGAATACACTCAGTTTCTCCCAAGCTCATTTATAAAAATGTTATCTTCACCAGAGTAATTTATGACGCTTCTAAAACTGTTCTGATATGTACAAGTTTGTTTAAAATGAAGTTAAAAAAAGAAAAACCGAAAACAATTTTCAAGCTATATGTACCTAGTTTGATTTATAGAATTAAGTTTGACATACACGATGCGATGATTTGATCTCGCTTCATGCCAACTGGGCACTCATTCAGTTAAAGAAAAGGCAGGAATTGGTGGTTCACGATTTGAACCACTTCCTGAATGTTGATTAACTCTTGTTATTTTAATTATTATTTTACGCGAGAAATGGTCAGAACTAAAGTTGCTTATAATTTGATTTCCTACATTTTTGTTTCCCATTAACTTTTTCTATGATTGATATTTTTCAAATAAAACGAAAAAGGTATCTAGATGTGCAATTTTCTTTCTTCTATAACTATAACGCCCCGTCGTTTTTGCGTAGGCGGCAAACAGGGTTATCGGGAGAATAATACGGCAACAGTCACTGAAATGAGATAGGTATATTTCATGACAATCAGATTATCCCTCTGGTTGTAATTGTAATAGCTCTATGATCTGATATAGGTACGCCAACCTATAATGGTCCGGCTACAACTACGCCCAACGGCGAAGTTATCGTCACTGGGGGCTCATTTAACTAGTTCAAACGGTAGTAGTTGGTTGTTCACGATTTGAACTACTACCTGAAGCTGGGCACACACGATGCGATGATCGCATCAATTCATCAGATCAGTCCAGCAAGGTCCTAATATAGTTGAATTGCCGGTAGGTAGGTAGTTACTCGTATTGAGGAATCAAAATGACACCCCTATTTTATTCGAAAATGTATTAACAAAAAAATGATGGGTATCAAAGTTGCAGAAAATCAAATTTCAAACAACTTTGATTCCGATGATTTCTCATGAAAAATTGAAATAACAAGTTATTGAAGAAATGAAATGGTACAACCAACTATTTAAAAAAACATCAATCCTACAAAAAGTTGATGGGAATCAAAGTTGTAGAAAATCAAATTATAAACAACTTTTGTTCCCATAACTTCTGCTGTAAAATTGAAATAACACAAGTTATTGAAGAAATGAAATGGTACCACCAACTATTTAAAAAAACATCGATCCTACAAAAAGTTGATGGGAATCAAAGTTGTAGAAAATCTCATTTCAAACAACTTTTGTTCCCATAACTTCTGCTGTAAAATTGAAACAACACAAGTTATTGAAGAAATGAAATGGTACCACCAACTATTTAAAAAAAATATCGATCCTACATAAAGTTGGTAGGAATCAAAGTTGTAGAAAATTGAATTTCAAACAACTTTTGTTCCCATAACTTCTGCTGTAAAATTGAAATAACACAAGTAATTGAAGAAATGAAATGGCACCACCAACTATTTAAAAAAAATATCGATCCTACAAAAAGGTGACGGGATATAAAGTTGTAGAAAATCTCATTTCAAACAACTTTTGTTCCCAAAACTTCTGCTGTAAAATTGAAATAACACAAGTTATTGAAGAAATTAAATGGTACCACCAACTATTTAAAGAAAATATCGATCCTACAAAAAGTTGATGGGAATCAAAGTTATAGGAAATCTAATTTTAAACCACTTTTGTTCCTATAAGTTCTGCTGTAAAATTGAAATAACACAAGTTATTGAAGAAATGAAATGGTACAATAATAGCGATCCTACAAAAAGTTGATGGGAATTAATGTTGTAGAAAACCAAATTTTAAACAACTTTTGTTCTGAAAACTTCTGATAAAAAAAGAAATAACACAAGTTATTGAAGAAACAAAATGGTACAACTTTCTAATTCAAAAATTATCTATCCTACAAAAATATGATGAGAATCAAAGTTGTTGAAAATCAAATTTTAAATAACTTTTGTTCCGACAACTTCTGATGACAATTTATGTAACACAAGTTATTGAAGAAACAAAATGGAACAACTATATATTTAAAAAAATATCGATCTTACAAAAAGTTGTTGGAATCAAAATTGTAGAAAATCAAATCTCTTGATTTCCTGGAACTTTGATTACCATCAACTTTTTGTATGATCTATATTTTTCGAATAAGACGGTGCTGTCAATTTGTTTCTTCAATAACTACCTACCAGCAATGTTTAAGTACATGATGATACTACATGGCCCCTGCTGATCTGACGAACACCGTATGTTCACCGTCTGTATGGCCACCTTTAGGTGGCCATACAGACAATAAAATAGGGGTGTCATTTTGATTCCTCAATACGAGTAACTACCTACCTACCGGCAATTCAACTATATTAGGACCTCGCTGGACTGATCTGATGAATTGATGTGATCATCGCATCGTGTGTGCCCAGCTTCAGGTAGTAGTTCAAATCGTGAACAACCAACTACTACCGTTTGAACTAGTTAAATGAGCCCCCAGTGACGATAACTTCGCCGTAGGGCGCAGATGTGGCCATAGCATATGTCAAACTCTTGATGGACAAAATGCATAGACAACTCAATAACTTTTTTATAAAGCGATTTAAAAATTACTAGAACAAAATGTATCATAGTAGAAATCGGATTAAGCGATCCGCACATAGGCGCGGTCGGAGCGGTCTAGCGGGCGAGCGGTCATCTGTATTGTACTGGTTGTCTAAGAAGGGCGCACATAGGTCCGGTCGCGGTTCGTCGCGGCTCGCGTTTGTAAACAGTTGCCCGCGCCTCGACTCGACAGATCGCGCGCGGTCTGACGGGTACGCCGGTAGTTTTTCACTCTTTCGGCTGAAGTTTGACGTAATCAAAGAGTTCGGATGGAGCCTCAACAGCTTTTGCGGTCAATTGTGATTTTATGCAATTGACCGCGACCTTTTTTTTTTTAATTTCGTTTTCTCATAGTAAACTGCAAGGAACGAGAAAAATCGAGTTGCGGCATAGTAATAACTAGTAGTTCCACAGACAGTAGACTACACAAGCACCCACCAAGAACTATAAAGGTGCATTTGTTATCAGATGTTGTAAGTTATATTACAAAATAAAATATGCTTTGTGATACTATGGATGAACTAATTTATGTTGTCTGATGTTCAGAAATGTTAATAAAATTGCAAGAAATGTCTTGTTTCTATTTATTTATTTAATAAGAGTAGTTAGTAAGTACAGAATCTTCTTCTCTTCTTTCTATTTTTTGTTAGAGCCATTCTAACAAATATCATCAGCAAGTTCTAGAAATAGATTTAAAAACACGAATACCCATGTTTAGTAGGAATGACTATCAGGGGAATAATTTACTCACGGATTCTGACCACAAAATAAAAACTGCTTGTAATTTCGCTGCCAGAGACTGATAGACTACATACAGGGCTATCCAGTTGGTGCAAAAAGAGGTGATTCAGACCATCACTATGAACAACTTTTACTATGGTGCCAATACAGAATACGAAAAAAATCAGCTGTTTCATATATTTTGTTAATTCCAAGCGGCAACTATGTATGGAATATATGATATTTTTTTCTTGTATTCTGAGTGGGCCTCAAAGTAACAGTTGTTAATAATGATGATCTTACATCACCTCTTTTAAGGCTTAGGCTAAGCATAGGACAAGCAGATGATCCTGTACAACTACAGTTAGGTAATCAAAATAAAGAAATTTCTTGTTCCTACTTATGAAAAAAATATGTGAATGAATGAATGAAAAAATATAAACATATATTGAAATGAAATGGTTAGAGAAAGAAACGTAGTAAAACGATTGATGGAATTTCATTTGATCAATATCAAACTCTGTTTTACATTCCTAATTCCTATTAGCATGACCAGCATAGCGCCACCTAGTGTGAAGTGGCAGAACTTTGAAAGATAAAGTGACATCTAGTGCTGAGTAGCCTAACTACGCCCGCGCCCGGACCGCCGGACCGCCCTAGACCGCTCGTACCGCGTGGCGACCGCCTTGCGACCGCCTGGTGACCGCGTGGCGACCGGACGGGTGGGTAGACTTGCGAGCCAAAGTTGCCATCAAACACTGTAAACTACTATTTCTTTCAAAGTAGGTTGCCATCGAACAACAATTCATTGCCGTGTTTTGGATATGAAATTGCCGTGTTTAGGGGCAAAAGAGACGTCCGCAAGTGGTAAATATAACCAAGATGATGAATACATAATTTGAAAGCTTGTTTTATGGGCTTCTCAAAAATATTAATTTTATGTTGTGTATCCCTCCATTTTTTGTGAAAAATAGAAATATAACTTACAAATTTTTCTAGTTCAGCAATAATAATGTGTTTCTATCGTTCGTTAACTTGCATTTTTACCTGAATATTCCACATTTTTCTCCTATTTTGTTGAAATCATAAGAAACTAGTGTGATTAACTGGTCACGCTAGTTTATTATAATTTGTCTAGAAAATGCATACAAAGTGTGTCCAATTGGTAAAAATACTTAATAATAATTGGAAAGTTACATAATCAGGGTTACCAGAAATAATCTACCTATTCTGTCAAATAAATAAATTAATCCAAAAAAACTCAAAATTAATTTAAAAAAATTTGAACTTTTTTTGTTTTTAACTGATGCAATTGGCTCAGAAAAATATGTGTTTTTTTGAAATATAACGAGTGCTGTGGTTGGATTTTTAGATAATTATTTAACCAGCCTCCATACATTTGGTGGGCGTGTTTTTATATTGTAGATAATAAATGTGTGCATTCTTGACTTTACTGTCCCTATTTAAAGTATGACAAAATTAAACTGTACTAAAAACACAAATACTGACAATAAAACTGGAAAATGAGAAACTTCCTGATTGCCGTGTTTTGAGACATAATTTGAGAAATTACCATATTTTATACATTTTCGTATAATTATCCATCATCCATCCATCAGCTTTAAGACGTACAATGCTGAATGCATAGGCCACCCCTATGGATCTCCATTTTCCAATAAGACTGTTTAGTAGCGGCTTGCATCCAGCGTGATCCTGCGGTCTTAATGAGGTCATCCCACTGGTGGCAAAAACGTAAATCCTCCACTGTTCCGAACGCTGCCTAGCCGAGTTGGATTCAGCGATTAATTGCGGATTGGACTGCAATTTGTATTAATGTAATGTTTTATTCTTTTATAATTATTATGTATGTCTTTTCATATGGGTTATGTGCCTGAAATAAACGTTTATTTATTTATTTTATTTATTAACCTCTTTATGAAGTCGGACCTACCTAACTGGACTACTTGTCCTAGGTAGACGTACGAGTCAACAACTTCAAGAACCGATATACCACAAAGATACCAGAGGGATAATGTAGTCGATCGAGAAAAGAAAGAAAGAGATGCAGTGATTTAATATGGCATGAGTTAGAAAGAACCATTTAAATTAACTCGATTCAGTGGCTAGTTGTAGTGTTTTTCTCTCAGTAGTGTCAAATGCCAATACATATTTGACAGTTTTGACAGCGCTAAGCCTGATTTTCCATACATTTTTGTGGTTGAGAATTGCCTCAAGCGAAAACAGCCCTACCTCTCTAGTTGTACTGGCTCTGTGCGATCTACAGATATTGAGGTGGGTACGACGACATGGGCGTTGCACATGACTAGACATCTGATTATATGCACTCTCTATATACATATAAAAATGCATGCAAATATGCACTAAAAAATATGTACAAAATTATGCACTACCGAAAACAATTTATTATTAGAATTTAAGTGTATTTTTACATTATATTCATTTAAATCGGTTCAAACTTTTGATTGTTAGGCTAAAAACGACTGTTCATCGTCAACTAACATAACCAGACACAACTTGAAATTTTGTGCTATATTTTATTGAAAGCAAGTATGAACATTGTTAATATTTTAATTATACGTGTGTGTAGCTAGCGCGATGCTATTCGCTTTTCTAATAATTTGGAAACAAATATGATGATAAGAATAAGAAAATGTTTATTGTTAAGCCGTGTAAAAAGTGTTATAACAATTGGTATTGTGGCATACTTGCCGATGCCCCATTACTTATTAAATTTCTCATTATGTAACTAAATCTATCCTGTACAAAACCTACATTAATAACTTAACAATATTAAACTTATTTATTCTAAATAAAAATACTAAATGAAACTTAGAAGCAACAATATTATTACCTATACTAAAATCTACAATGTTAATTACCTTCTGACATAAATGTCGGATCGCGGTGGTTGCTTGTAACATTTTCACGGTTTCGACGACCGGCGCGATGTGCGCAGGCGCAGCGACGACCCTCAGTTTAAAAAACTACGACAGCTAGTTGGTAACTCTTTTGTCTTGAGTCCGGCTTTCTTTTGTGAAAATTGTGTTTTATAATCACTTTCCGCTTTTAATGCTTATTGTGTTATCATTGGACTTCTTTTCTAAGAAATAGACATTGATTACATTCTTGGTAGTGTAAATAAACTAACTTGTTGTGATACCAGTGTTTTTGTGTTTGCCTGGATTCCCGGATATCGTACCAAGGAAGCATCCAGGTATTTACGGTGCATCATCACACATCCCCAAACACTACAGTATCAACAGCTTGCCCAGTTTGAGCGTACAATAATCTTTTATAAAATAGTTATACATAATAATAGTACACATGACCTCCACATGTACCGCGGGCCGCGGTTTGATGACCACTGGTCTAGAGCTATGACGCCGTTGACGGACATCCCTAAGAATAATTTTAGTCCATTTTTGTTGTAAATAATATCTGGAGTGCGTAAACGCACCTCCGCATTAAAAAAATAATAAATCTGGAGTGTGTAAACGCACCCCGCTGAGCGGTCGCCACGCGGTCCGGGCGCGGGCGTAGTTTTGCTACTGAGCACTAGATGTCACTCATGGGCTCGAATCTTTAAAAAAAAACTCCCTATTTCCCACCATAGACAAATGGTAATTTGCATTTTGACTTTCCCAATTACATTCTCTATGCCCATTCAAGGCTGCTCGAGTTGCAAAATGTCAAAGTCCATCAATCTTTTCCTTAAAATTTTCAGCAGTTTTTGTGCTATCTTTTTTAATGTTAAATTAAAGTTATTGTGTTAGTTATGTAAAGTGTTCGTGCTTATCGTCTCCACTGAACTGTTACAAAACCACACATTCATTGTGTTTTATGCGTTGGTGTTCAAACATTGGTATTTATATAGTGTATTTTTGCATCCTGTAAAATATTGTGTCGTATGCCGAACTACAACTGCAGGCAAAGCATAATTAGGAGACAACGTATTCTGAAATAGTTAATTAAGACTCAAGTGGGTGTCTAATATCAATAATAACTGTGCAAAACTGAAAAACTTTATCTTACGAAAGTTAACCTAAAAATGTGAATGATGAAATTGATGTGAATTATGAATAAACATGAAGTAGCACAATATTTAGTCTTATTTATTAACTTACAATAGGTACATAGGATACTCATGAATGACTGACACACGCTAATTTATTTATATTTGTAATGTAAAAATATCCATATATATATTTATGATTCAAGACGAAGATTGATTCTTAAGTATAAATGTAAAAATAAACTATGAAATAAATTTGAAGTTAGGAACTATTGACATATTTTATTTTATAAAAAATTAAGATAAAAATACTAATGTATTAAATTAAAATTAGACTGAAAATTGTAACTTGACCATTTGTAACACTGAGACATAATGTTTGTAGTAAAAATTTAAACAATCATTATAAAAAGACCCTGAAATATATATACACCAGGGGAATAGGCGGAGAAGAAAGAAAAAAAAAAAAAATATGTACATAGGTTTTAAAAATGGTAAAATAATAATTATATTTTAATCGGAGAATTGAATATTATGGATACAGGAATTAATAAATATTTATAAAGCCAAAAAAAATACTGTCGCCATGTTTTAAAAAGTACATAAATGTCAAACTCTAAATGGCTCATACGGTATAGGTCAAATACGCGTTAAGTCAAAATCCATACAAAGACAAACACTCAAAACGTCAAATACGCAAAAGGTCAAACACACAAATGGTCAAACACGCATAACGTCAAACACGCATTAAGTCAAAAGTCAAACTCGCATAAGGTCAAACACGCGATAAGTCAAACACGCAAAAAGACAAGGTCCCGTCTTTTTTAACCTTTGTGTACAGAATCCTAATAATCGGCGAAGTACGAGTCGGACTCGCGCATGGAGGGTTCCGTACTGTATGGGAGCCCCCCTTAAATATTTATTTTATTTTAATTTTATCATTTACTATTGAAGTGAATAAAACTAAATATTCTGTGAAAATTTCAAGCATCTACCTGTTACCATTATTAATTTAGAGCGAAAAATGTCTGAAAAATCAGGTTTGTTGTATGGGAGCCATGGTGGTCTAGAGGTAGTGACACCCGCCTTACAATCGTGAGGTCGTGGGTTCAATCCCAGTCCCGTACCAATGAGTTCTTTGGAATTTATGTACGGAATTTCACACCACTGGCCTTTCGGTGAAGGAAAACATCGTGAGGCAACCTGCATACGTCCGTAGAAGAAATTTGATGGCGTATGTGAATCCACCAACCCGCACTGGGCCAGCGTGGTGGATATGGCCCAATCACCCTTCGTGGGTAGGCCTACGTCCTGCAGTGGACTATTAAAAAAGGCTGGTACAGTACAGTATGGGAGCCCCCCTTAAATATTTATTTTATTTTCTTTTTAGTATTTGTTGTTAAAGCGGCAACAGAAATACATCCTCTGTGAAAATTTCAGCTGCCTAGCTATCATGGTTCATGAGATACAGCCCGGTGACAGACAGACGGACATCGAAGTCTTAGTAATAGGGTCCTGTTTTCCCTTTGTCAACAATTTGATAGCCTGTTAAGGTGAAACACTAGAAGCAGCGCGCGAATTTCAATTTAATCGTTTTTTTTTGCAATGTATTAAGTACTTAACTACTCACCTTGGATTTACAAAAGACTGATTTTGCGACAGTAAATAAGTCGTGTAATTATAAATATTGATTTAACCAAAATTATGATGAAATTCAACCAATTCAAACTTTTCTCTAAAATAAACCAATTTAAGTGATAATTTGCGGTCGTAATAATTAAAATAGAAGCTAATTATTGTTGCAAAAACAGTTTTCGTAAATTCAAGGAAAAAAATGGTAAAATCTCAAAAAAACAATAATTTCGCGAGCTTCACCTTAACTTGTAATATTTTCACAAATATTTTTTGAAAACATTAAAATATATAAATTTCTTCAGAAATTGCATTGGACTAATTTCTTTGTTTGTCAACTTATTGGTGTATATTGCCAAAGTCTTATCAAAGGCTATAACAGTCTTTTTTCGTTTTTTTTTACTTGAATAATTATAAGCTGTTCTTTAAAAATAAAATGTTGTCCATTGATTAGGAATAATATATATAATGTATTTGTGTATAAGCGTGTGTGTGTGTCTGTCTGTCTGTCGGCATCTCTCTCACTCTCTCCACTCTCTCTTCCTTTGTGTGTGTGTGTGTGTGTGTGAGGGGGTGTGTGTGTATGTGTGTGTGTTACATGTGTTGTGTTTGTGTGTGTGTGTGTGTGTGTGTCTACCCTCCGAATTTGAGTGCAGCCCCTAACTCGCACTTGGCTCGCTTAGGGGAGACCCAAGCCCAACAGTGGGACTTATATTCTTGTTAGCATTTACGATTTTGACATATTGCGTGCTTGACGATACGCGTGCTTGACAATATTGACCAATGACGAGATTGACATATCGCGTTCTTGACAATATACGAGTTTGACTAAACGCGTGTTTGACATTTCGCTAAAACTTGCATCCCTTTGTCATTTTCCGTGTTTGACCAAAAGCGTTCTTGACCTATAGTGTATAATCCCTCTAAATGGCTTTACCAGTCCGCTATTGGTTGTTCATAGA
Source organism: Hypomecis atomaria (assembly GCA_964007245.1). NCBI lineage: Eukaryota > Metazoa > Arthropoda > Insecta > Lepidoptera > Geometridae > Hypomecis > Hypomecis atomaria. Next base: position 8,135,837 of record OZ023305.1, read on the forward strand.
TTCCTGCCTGATACGTAGTGTCTGTGATGTCACTTTATCTTTCAAAGTTCTTCCGCTTCACACTAGGTGGCGCCATGCCGGTCATACTAATAGTGATGGGACAGTTTTTAAGATTGTGAACAAGTTATCAAAATTACGTCACTCGTTTTACCACGTTAGTTTTACTTACCACTTTATTTAATATTTACTAAATATAATATAGTTTTATTTATAAGCAGATTTTGGCTGTATTTTTACTACCTAACTTCTCTGTAGTCTATGGTCTCTAGTTATAATTGTTCTACACTAAGCCGAATGATGGTGACGTCAGACAATCATTATGAACAACTTTTACTATGGAGCCCACTCAGAATACAAAAAAAGTCAGCTGTTCCATATTTAATTACCGCTGGAATCGACAATATGTATGAAACAGATGAATCTTCCTCTCTTCCGGATTGTGCCACCATAGTAAAAGTTGCTCATAGTGATGGTCTGAATCACCTCTTCTTGCACAGCTGGATTGTCTGTGGTCTATCAGTCTCTGGCAGAGATATCCTAAGCATTTTTGGGGTTAGAAACCGTCTGTAAGATGTCCCTCTAATGACCATTCCTGCTAATTATAGATATTCGTGTATTTAAATCTATTTCTAGACTTTGCTGATGATTTAAGAATTGCATAGAAAGAAAATTATTAGAAACCGATAGAAAACCTACGCGTATATCTACCTAGTGATGTAATTTCGATAACTTTATCACACTCTGAAATATACTAAGCGCTACACAAGTCGGCGGATGAGAAATTAGTCTCAGATGACACTTCGCCGTGATTCGCTAATAATTGCGCATGTCTACACAATGCCGACGCCGCGTGGCGTAGTGTTGATCACGGGCGTAGGGATTACGCAGGAGGCAAGAGGTTGGTGGGCGGGTGTGCCCCAGCGTCTCGTCTTTCTGGCTCCCGAGCATACAAATATTTCGGCTTTTGCGCAGCGTTCTGCGCAAAACTTCCCATCCGACGACTTGTGTAGCAGTGTGGCGCTAAATAATACTGTCCCACCACTATTAGAACTATCGGCATGGCTCTACTTAGTGTCAAGCGGCAGAACTTTGAAAGATAAAGTGACATCTAGTGCTGAGTAGCCTAACTACGCCCGCGCCCGGACCGCCGGACCGCCCGACCGCCGGACCGCCCGACCGCCGGACCGCCCGACCGCCCTAGACCGCTCGTAAGAACGCGCCAGTTTGCGCAGGTACTGCCGTACCGCCGGACCGCCCTAGACCGCTCGGACCGCTCTACCGCTCCGACCGCCTCTGTTTGCGGATCGCTTTATGTATTTAATTCACGTTCTGGATGGGATAATTTTATTTTCTGGGCGTTTTTCTGCAGATTACAGCGTAAAAAATAAAAATTATCTTCAAACTAGAAAATTGTAATAATGTTGCACAAATTAGTGAACTTCTTATATTTAGATGCAAAATCATGCCATTGGGATTCTATTATGGTAAAATGTGTAGTAGAAAACAATTTTTATTCTTTGGTAACATTAGTTGTTTATTGACATGACGAATGACAGACGGCGGGGTCCAGTTCGATGGCAGCTTGATTAAAACAATTTAATCGAAATAAATGGCTCTATAACCATATTATTTCTGTTCCAATCTAATGAAGAAGTGAACATGTGTTTTGTAAATATAATTTAAGCGTCTTACGCACGTTTTTCGTGCGTACAGTAGTTTCTAAGATGTATATTCAGTACTCGATAGGAGCCATTTTTATTGTATTTATTTTGTGTGTTCATTGTGATAATGATTCTAAAGACAACGAATTCAAGAAGATTCACGGTGAGTATGTTTGTGATAAGATTCTTGCGAGGTTAATTTGCTGGCTTGAAACCGTTGATTTAGGATACACGCCTATTATCATTTTGACAGACCGCCCACGGCTTCGCGAATTTGCAGAACCTTTTAGACAAAATGAGACAAAACAGTGTTCTTTTGGACTTCAGTTTAACTTAAAAGTATTTGATAATGCTGGCAAATTAGTCTCTATGTTTTATTTATTGGTTGTAAATTATTGTTATGCTATGAAATCACTGCCTAGCAAGCAGTGATTCCTGTACATTGAATGTAGGCTAGGAATAAGAATCTAGAATTTTCAATGAATAGCAATTTGAGATGACTTCAATTTACAGGTCAATAAAAAAACGAGTTTTTATCTGCTATTGGTGCTAATGAGCTATTACCCTTAATTTGTTTCTTATTGGACTCTCAGTAGCTAATATTTTTGAGATACTTCAAACTGACTAACTATTTGGTATTAGCTGTTCTATTTATTTTTATTAGTGATAAAGACCACACATGATAGATTCACACTTAGTTTTATTATATTTAATCAAACCTCACTGTATACATCAATAACACATACGAAAGATCAGAATAAATAAAAGCAAAGTGACACAATAATTATAGGCAAAGATATGTTTATAATGAATTACGAGAAACTTGAATTAATTCTTTATTTAATATTTCTATTAAATACACACAATGCATATTACCATGAAAGCTCAAATGGTTTTCCTACATAAATGTGAGTCACTTCCCATTAATGTTGTTTTTTCTCCGTAGACTTTATAATGTTTAGGTATACACATTAATCTTGTATTTAGTTCAATAATAAATATTGTAATAATATAAATCATCCCAACTGCCTGTACTTTAGTACTAAGTACCTTTTCAGTATTCATTGACTTCACCATTTGTTATCAAAATCAAAATTGATAATGAGATCCTTTCAAACTGATGATGATTATAGAGGTTACTTTAATGTAATTTTTGAGGTATTGCAATGATAAACATATAAAAATCTATGAATTGTTGATAAAATGGTTAATTATACATTATATTCATAGTACCAAACTGAAAGTCATGGAGACTTATAAATTCTCCCTAAAGAGATAATTTTTCATAGGATAGTTTGTATGAGCCCTTGGCGTTATACTGTCAGGGTAGGTAAACATAAAGTTAAATCTATGCTTATATCTAAAATAAACTAAGTTTGAAACAACCAAGTCATTGTAGGCCAAGCAAACAAAATCATTTCATTTCATTCATTTCATTTTATTTTTGAACATAGATACACATAGTGTATACCTACTTGAGAATGTCCAACAAAATACATTTATTATAAGATTACAATTGAAATAAAATGTAATAAATATAAAATTACATTGGAATAGAAATAATAAAAAAAGAATGTCAGATTACAGAAACAAATGTCAAATTACAATTACTTAAATATAAAAATAAATGTCAAATTACATTATTTATGAATTAAAAATTGAATGTCAAAAGCAAAAAATAAAACAAAAGTACACAAGTACGTAACATCAGATACAAGAATTATTACAGTCAGATAAACTTTTTTTAGACTCGTAGGCAATAAGTTGTAAAAACATAGGCTGTTAATTACAAAAGAATTTTAATTACAAAAGAATTTTAATTAATTTTACTTAATAACAAAATACATACAACAAAAGGTCCAACAAAGATTACAACAATGTTTGGGCAAAATTTTGTGCTTGTCAGTTACCTACTTAGATTTGGAGAGAAAAGTAAAAAGATATTGGTAAAACTGGCTATCATTGCCCTCTGAAGGGCAGAGGAGGGATGGAATTTTGTACATCATGTTATTTCTGTATTTAAACCCCCATACTTTGGCGGCACTTTTCACAAAATTGCTGGCCAAATGCTCTGCCTCACATTATGATAAAGATAAGTGATACAGATTTTAGGGTTCAAAGGGTCATAATGGCCCTATTACTAAGACTCCATTGTCCGTCCCCCGTCTGTGTGTCTGTCACCAGGCTGTATCTCATGAATGGTGATAGCTAGACAGTTTAAATTTTCACAGATGTATTTCTGTTGCCGCTATAACAACAAATGCTAAAAACATATTAAAACGAATATTTGAGGGGAGCACCCATACAACAAACAATGATTTGATTTTGTGTCCGTTTATTGCATATATTAATAATGACAACAGGTAGATTCTGGCGCGAGTCTGACTCACGCTTGACTGACTTTATTTAACTTGCTTTAGCTTAGTTTCGTCTGCATCATATTTTGCTTTGGTTTGTGTGAATAAATAGCGACAATTGTGGAAATTAATTGTCATAAATGGAGAACTTAACAAGATGTATGCAACTGCTGATTGCTTTTTCTCAATTTCAGGGTCAGTTTCATATTATAAAGATGTCCTAGATAATTATTTTTCGCAAAAAAATGGAATAACTTGCATGAATCAATGTGACATCCATACACATTAATGATGATTTATCAAAAACGACTCAGCCGATTTCGATGAAATATAAATGGGACCTTGGAAGTATACCCTTTCGAACTAAAAAATATTTTTTAAATCGGTTCACAATTGGCGAAAATATCGATGAACATACACAAAAAAAATACATACAGACGAACATAGTACCTCCGCCTTTTTGGAAGTCGGTAAAACTGCCCGCCGTTTTGAGAAATACCGTGTAGATACACTTGGGAGCGCCCAGCGTGTGGTGATTCACTGGTTAATAGGTTTAACCTTCCCGACGCCAAGTTCGTATGGTCCTCGGTTCCTTGTCTTGTTTTATTTTTAACTTAACATACAAACTGATAGGGTAATCTGTGGCTGTAGGTGCAGATTAAAGGACTCTACTGACGATGCTTCTTCCGAATGGATGCCGGCAATCTTGCTAATTTAGTAAAGCAGTTGGCTCTATTTACATAATTATTGTTTAAAGATTAGTCATATAACCCAACATACCTATAGTGTAATCCTCACTAAATATTTATTAACTTATTGCACAAACTTAAATAAAATTGAAAAAGTAGTAAATAAATAATAATGTGAGATAGAATAAATATTATCATTTGAAAATTCTATTTCTCAAAGTGAAACTGTAAAAGTTACGTTCTATTTGAACTCATTTTTAACCCCCGACGAAAAAGAGGGGTGTTATAAGTTTGACGTGTCTGTTTGTCTGTGTGTCTGTCTGTCTGTCTGTCTGTGGCATCATAGCGCCCGAACCACTGAACCGATTTCAGTTTAGTTTTTTTTGGATGAAAGGAGCACTTAATCGAGAGTGTTCTTAGCTATGTTTTATAAAAATCGATTGAGCCGTTTAAGAGTTATGGTGGGTTAAAGTGGGGATGGAAGAACCAAAATTCTACAAATGTGCCCAAAATGGTTGTCAATTGAAAGTTTGTTGTCAAATATTTTTGTGTCGGGGGTTTTTTAATTAGGTATATTATACTTAAAATTTGAATAGGTTACATTGTTATAATGTTAATCCTTACTAATACTATAAATTCGAAAGTGTGTTTATTTGTAAATGTCCACACTCTCGCGAGGCGACACGAGCTGCGCAGCTTGTAGCTAACTTCACATCCGCCGACTTGTAATTTCAAGTAGCAAAAAGAAAATGCTCTGAGCATCTTAAAAAAATCTGATTTTCACTTCGAAATAGCTCTAGAGACAATAAGCTGTTACGTGTTTATATAAAAAACAATGTAGACTGTTACATGAGCTTCAGTCAGGATTGGGTTTATCAGGCAGCTTGTGGCTAACATCCTTCGCTAAACAGCAAATATCTATATAGTCACAATCGTGCAAAAAAATTGTCCGAGCCAATACCCTGCCCAAGCTATGAGGTGGGCAGGCTTTTTAGGGTGTCGTACCCAAAGGGTAAAAACGGGACCCTATTACTAAGACTTCGATGTCCGTCTGTCTGTCCATCTGTCACCGGGCTGTATCTCATGAACCATGATAGCTAGGCAGCTGAAATTTTCACAGATGATGTATTTCTATTGCCGCTATGCCAAAAACTAAAAACAGAATAAACTAAATATTTAAACGGGGCTCCCATACAACAAACGCGATTTTTAGGAGTTTTTTGCTCGCTATTTATAACGGCAAGAGGAATGGGGCTCCCGTACGGTACGGAACACTTCGTGCGCGAGTCCGACTCGCACTCGACCGATTATTAGTTAATCGTAAAGCGATTGCAAGCCGACTACAACGCCGCGCGATGCCAAAGTGCTTGGTTACAAGCACTAATTTGGTGACATAACGTCGAGATTCGAGAAAACGGGTCATTGTGAATTGTATGTTTGACGGCGCTCGGACATTTTTTTACTACTTTTACTTAGGGACTGTGGCCCTGTAGATATTTGCTCAAAGCTAACATCACAGCCGCAAATAAATTTTATTCGGCCTATGTGTTCTATTCATAGCTTCCGTAATTAGCATTTATATTACAAAATAATAACACGATTACTGTCACGTATTTATCCTTTATACCTACCTACAAGTAATTCTGTGCCCAAACATACGTACTAAGCGACATCAAAGACAATGGTACACATGGTAATGAGAAATCAATGACTCAAGGTTTCTACATTGGTTATCCTTATTTATGAAATATTATATGTACTTTAAATAATATACTTACAATAGTTGACTATCTTATTATGTTTGTAATAAGTATGTCATTGTGTGAGACTGTAACATGTTTTTATATATGAGCATAATTACTATGTTAGTTAAGGGGAGGAAGCCAATTTTCACTGTCTGTATTCCGCTATCGCACAACAAGTATTACATTAAAAATACACTTTTTTTTAAAAACGGGCTTTTACTGAACAAATACTCGCCAAGACGAATCAAACGAGCCGAAACTCGATAGGGTTACGTCGTTTCATTACAAAGTTCCTAAGACCACTTTCCAGCTCCATCATCAGACCCTGGTTACCATTGAAAGACAAACTACTCGCCAATACCATTCAAATGAACCCAAACTCGATGAGGTTGTGTCGTTTCATTGCTAAGTTCCTTCAGCCACCTTCCAGCTCCTTCATCAATTCAGCACCATATCATCATAATATTGCATTGTCACGCGATTTACTTATGTATGCAAAATTTCAGCTCAATCGGTAACCGGGAAGTGGATCAAATTTAACTTGCAAGATTTGATTACAGACAGACAACGGGACAGGTGAAACTAAATAAAAGCTTATAAAAACAAGATCGTACGTAAGAAGTAAGATACTTATCGGTATAGATCGAATCTTCTTGGCGGCAGTGAAGTTAGCTACAAGCTCCGCAAACCTCCAATTTCGCGCAGCTATTATGTGAGCATCAGTCAGAATTGGCTTTTGTGCAGCTTGTAAAGGTTTTACGTAGCGTCACGTAAAATAAAAACGCTGGGAGTGTCAAGCTGCGCACAAGGACATTTGACTCCTATTGCATACGTTATAAGAGTTAAATCTCCTTGCTGCAATAAAAGCTTCGTACTAGGAGATTAACTTATAATATTAAGTGTGCAATAGGAGTTAAATTTCCTTGCGCAGTTGCGCAGTTTGAAGCGGCAGCGTTCTTTTTACATGACGCGACCTGTAGCGCTGTAGCTAACATCACAACCGCCAAAAAGTTTGGCCTCTGGTAAGTAAGACGATCGGTATTAAACTACCTATCATCTCCGGGCTGAGCATAAGCTGAACTCCGCATCGTATACAAGTCGGCGATGTGAAGTTAGCTACAGAAGCTTCTCAAAAGTTAGCTACAGCTGCGGTGCTCGTGTCGCCTCGTGGAGTGTGTGGCGGCACCATTAGACATACCTACATTTCCTCATGTGTTCTCATAGCTTCTACAAGGGACGTGGTTTAGGATCAATCTAGGACTTGCGGATTATGATTCGATGGCCCAGTGTGAGGTTACCGTAACTTAGCGAAATGAGTAAAAAAGAGCGCGCAATGTGTTAAAATACTCTTAAGTAAGTTAATAAATATATTACCAGATCATTACGGGAATTTAACAGGATATTATTTATCAATAGCTGAGATTTTATTAACATCATCATATTTATTAGGTATACGACTTCCATAATATACTTACGCTTCCCCTTGTACTTCAGGTTTATTGTACTGGTCATTTTATAGTCCGCTGCAGAACATAGGCCTACCCGCGAAGGGCAATCGACTTCGATGTCCGTCTGTCACCGGGCTGTATCTCATGAACCATGATAGCTAGGCAGCTGAAATTTTCACAGATGATGTATTTCTGTTGTCGCTATAACAACAAATACTAAAAACAAAATAAAATAAATATTTAAGGGGGGCTCCCATACAACAAACCTGAATTTTTAGACGTTTTTCGCTCTATATTAATAATGGCATCAGGGCCCTATTTTATAAAGCTACAAGTCTTGTACTTGTAGTAAAAAACTGGCAACATTGACGGAATCCGCATTCGTGATTGGTCGAGACTGCGTCATTAATGTCAATTTGCCTATAGAATTGTAACTTGTAGCTTTATAAAATAGGGCCCAGGTAGATGCTTGAAATTTTCACAGAATATTTAGTTAACTTCAATAATCAATAATAAAATTAAAATAATATAAATATTTAAGGGGGGCTCCCATACAGTACGCAACCCTCCGTGCGCGAGTCCGACTCGTACTTGGCCGATTATTTTATTTAGGTTTAAATTTTACCACATCGTGGCTGACATTAATAGGGATGTGGTCTGGAATAGTAGTTTTGGTATATATCCATCAGCCATAGGACGTCCCTTGCTAGACATAGGCCTTCCCTATAGATCTCCAATAGTACCGGTTGGAAGAGGCTTGCATCCAGCTCAATCCTGCGGTCTTAATGAGGTCATCCGTCCACATTGTGGGTGGACGTCCTACGCTGCGATTGCCGGTGCGTGGTACACGATAACTTTTCGAACCCATCGGTCATCAGTCCTCCGAGCTATGTGTCCTGCCCACTGCCATTTCAACTTGCCAATCCGCTAGGCTATGTCGGTAACTTTGGGTCTTCTACGGATCCCTTCATTTCTGATTCGATCTCGCGGAGAGATTCCGAGCATATAATATCAGTAGCGTTCTGCCATTGGGTCACCATGGCATGGAAAGGTATATTTTTTTTGTATGGAGAGCAAAACGAAAAGTTGCAAATACTTAGCTTAATATTACCTATGTTTATTATTTATTTATATCTTATCCGTGCTTGACTGGAAGTAACAATCTGGGCGATAAGGACTTCCATTGACAATATTTCTGTCATTAGTGCTGATAACGTCGTATCTAAGAAGTCGTTTGCATACAATAATGTAATGTTTACTATTGAGTACGTTCCATAGTTTTATCGCAATGTAAACCTTAGTGCAAGTTTTTCGCCTTCCTTCCACTTGGATCCACAGCTTGGCTCCACATGTGGATCCGTGGATACCTTTATCTCCTCTTAAATCCACCGGTGGATTCATGGATATTTTTTTTCCGTTTCAATCCACCAGGTTGATCCCAAAATAATAATATTAACCAATAATAACACCAATTGAAACTTGTCCATATTTCACAGCAGATTGCTTTAGTGCTAATTTGGAAACCGATTACAATCGATTACACGCGTTTCCCATGACCAAAATATAAAATATTAACACTTTGAGCGACGTTGTGGTCAAAGATGAAGCACGCAGACTTAGAAGATACCTATTCACTATGACCTTGAAAAGCTTTAGATTATATCTCTTAGGAAACAGGAAAGCAGGAAGACTGTTCCATTCCCTGGCGGTACGAATCAGAAATGTTTAGTCAAACCGCTTCATACGTATCGAAGGAAAATCAACAGTGTAGGGGTGGGTGGTAATGTGGCGTCCTCCTACTTGTCCTGTAGTAAAAAAGGGATGGTAGGTTAAGGTCGTGCAGCTCAGATGCCACTCTTCGAAATGAATCCTATAGAAAATGGACAGACTCGCAACCCTACGGCGATGCTCCAGGCTATGAAGTTTTTTTGCAACTATCTTTTCATCACCTATAAGTCGAACAGCACGCCGGTCTTCCAATTCCAAGGCCTCGAGGTGATACTTAGCCGAGCTATCCCAAAGATGGCAGCAGTATTCCAGACACGAACGGATCTGTGCTTTATACAGAGTAAGCAACTGATCCGGTGTCTATTGGGCTATATTTACCACGCTTCCCTAGTACGGGTTGACGGATTGACCAGCCATCGAATTTCTTCTACGGAGGTATTTTATGACAAGTCGCCTCATGATTAAAGGTACATTTACCGAAAAGCTAAGGCTGTAAAAAAAATTGCATTTATTTTTAAGAACCTTGACTCAATCCTAAAGGTCCAAAAAAACAGTTGTATATTGAATAGGATGAGACTACTGCTCTACGTTATAAGTTGACAGAAAATCTGAACTAAAAATGAACCAAACGTAACCAATTTATTTTTGTTCACAGTTCCGTCCGCCCCGCAAAACCTGACAGCCGACTACATATCTGACGAGGAAGTCCACCTATCCTGGGCCCCTCCGCTCACTTCCACTGTCATCGACATCTCCAACACACTCCAAAACGACTTTAACCCTACACTAGCCGACGAGCCTACCAACATCATCAGCAACCTTCCTCCAGACGTCGCAAACTACAAATACTTATACAACAGCGATAGACTAAAGGACGACAATGAGTTCTCAATCTCTAAAATCATGGACCCGCACAGGAGCGCCCGAGACGCTCGCAGAAGAAAAAGACGGCACGAGAACGCTACAGACGTTAAATTTCATTCGGATTTGGAATCGGACAGGTTCGCATTCGAAGGGAAAGCTTTGAAAAAATTGATGAAAAGACAAAATACGGAAGTCATGGAGATTGCGTATGTGCTGTTCTATGAAGAAGGAAAGCCGAAGTATGGTTTCGAGGTCAATGGCGTCCAAAGGCCGTACGATGTGAGGGAGAAGAATGTTTTTGCGACGGATATGGCGATGGAGACGAATAATGTGAAAAATTTGACATTGCATAACACTTCCGGGAAGGTCACGAAGGTCGTCGGGTTCTGGTTGAAAAATTTGAGTAAGTACTTTTTTTTAAGTCAATGTGATATTATCAAGTTCGTGCTTGACTACCATTTCGCCTGATGTACTTTCTAAAGTTTTATCGATCAAGGAAAAGGTAAGTGGAATGAGCTATTTTATAGCTTGGGTCTAAAAAGTCATATCTTTACGCAAAACTTTGGCTAAAAAGTACACAGAAACTATAATAAAAACTATTCTGAATAATCATTTTTCGAATTATCAAAAATACGAAAACTTCCATCGTGTATGAAATTCGAATATTTCACTCGAATTGTTTACATTATTGTTGATTTTTCAAAAACGGCTCAGCCGATTTCTTTAAAATTTAAATGGGACTACCCTTTCGAACTAAAAAATATCTTTCGATTCGGTTCATTGGCGAAATATCGATGAACCTCCTTTTTACTTTTAGGAAGTCGGAAAAAATAAGACGTACGGACGTGCATTATTTCTTACTCAAGCGATTGACTCCAAAACATAACATTTTGTAAAAATTTAAGGAGTGAAAAGTGTTTTCTCCCGGCACGTACATTTTATCATAAATGTACAGAATAATCTTTTGATGTTCTACAGAAAACGCGAAAACAGTGGTCACCTCACAGTCCTCTCAAATATATACAGGGTCATAGTCATAGGTCATGGGTATTAAACGCAAAACCTTTTAAGGGCGGGTCTAGTCTAGTACATCTAGACAAACAACTTTTGTAATACGACTTTTGAAAATACGCAAAAAAAACCGCTTCTCACCTGTGTGAACTTGACACCCGACTTTCGAAAAATTAGTTTTTATAATGGTTTTTCGAAAGATTTCGATTAGTAGTGGATAGTAGTGAAGCTATTTTCGATAGTAGTAATTTTGCCGCGCGTTGACTAACTTTTTGTATGAATAAGCTGATTTTTTCTTTCTGATTTTTCAAAAATCCTAGAACAAAAGTTGTTTGTCTAAATTTACTAGACCCAGCTTTAAAAGGTTTTGCGTTTAATACCTATGACCCGTATAAAAATTGGTCTTATATTGAACCTCGTCCGGCTTCGCACAGACGAAACCTTCCTCTTGAATCACTATATCTATTTAAAAAACCGCGTCAAAATCCTTTGCGTAGTTTTAAAGATATAAGCATACATAGGGACAGACAGACAGGGGAGCGACTATGTTTTATACTATGTAGTGAAGTGGTTCCCAATGATAACAATAAGGTGCTAGCGACCCATAGTACTCCATCAATCGTTCGGTATAATCTCGTCATTATTATCATTAGCATGTCTAGCCGAAGCTGTTATTTCCGCCAACGTGTTCTCAGATACAAACCCATTGATAAAATTACACAACGATCCCATTCAGCTATCGATAGCGAATACGATACTCTACTATGTTGTTTCTAGATAATGGTATAATTAACCGGTTTTCACATCCCGTTATTTGTTGAATTAGATACGGATGTGCGGTATTATACATAGTTATTATTGGCTATTTAAATGCCTAATACGGAATCTCGTATCAGCATGTTTAATATTTATCGGGTGTTTGGCGGAAACATTTATATTTACACCTACATGGAAACAAAAAATGACTGTAACTTATGTCTATCTTCATTATGAAACGCTGGCATTTGAGACGTTGACGACCGCTCTTTTTTCGAAAATATGTTGGAAATGTTTCCACGGCTATATTGAACATGTATCTTCTAGGTCTTTCAGTTTACTTCTTGCTCTTATAGCTTAGCATATGGTGGACAACTTAGTGAGTACGCTGTGTGCTAGTTACAGAAATTTAACGTAAAAACTTGTTTACCATATGCTTAAATTAGAAGATTTATGTAACGTAAAGTTACAGTTATTTAGTTTTTATGAATTTGGCAACATGGTTTTTAGTTTTATTTGTCTGAATATGCTGCCATTCATAACAATTGTGCACTTATAAAATTAGCGTGATTCACGAGATTCATTGGCTAGTTCATATTACAAAAATTGGCAGAATTACTTGCAATCGTTTGCCATCAATTTCATTGAGAGTATGAGAATCGCTATTTCGAATATATTCGATGTTATGCTTGAAACTTCCGTTTTAATTTCTTGTTGCCAATTTCAATAATAGTCGAATTCGAACACGTAAATCGAAATACGTACGAATTTGAAAATTCACTTAATAATGTAAATACATACAATAATTACTGCCTCGGTGGCTCAGTGATTAATGACCCTGACTTCTGGATCAAAGAGGCGTGGGTACGGTCCCCACCCAGGGTAAACATTTATGCGATGAACTGAGTTATTAGTTATGTTTTTCTCTGTGTGCTTATTTATACATATATTACCTAAATAACACCCAGTATTTAGGTATTATCTGTATAAATATGTATTTAAAATATGTACATGTAGTATAACAGTCTCTGGCAGCCATATCACAAGCTTTGCTTAGTTTGGGGTCAGAGACCGTGTGTAAGATGTCCCCTAATATTTCAATAATGATACTCAAAAAACTTTATGAAAATTTTCAGAGCCATTCACACCGTACAAGATCTGGGTGCAAGCGTTCTACAATTTCTCCAACGGTCACTTCAACTCGTGGGAAGTGGGCTCGCGACTCGGGAACAAGTCTGACGCTCTCTACGTGCTCACTGACGTCAGGCCGCCCTCTGCTCCATCTGTGCTCAACCTCACTTGTGATCAACCTAGGCGTAAGTTAAACTGTTAATCAATCCCTGTACTGAGCCAAAGGGGGGTGATTTAGACCATTATTGTGAAAAACTTACCGTGGGCAAAGAAGATAAAATAATACTACGTATAGAACGGTCACCTGTTACCCCCCCCACCCGTTTGAGTCTTCCTAACTTCCACCCCGCGTTTCACGTACCGATTGTGTACTCTGCGCGCGGGCTGCACTGGCCGGTGGATTTTCTAATAAAAAATACCTAGACTGTGACAACAGGGAAAACTTGTACTGTGTGTGGTTGAATATCAATGATATGTAACAAAACAAGAAATTTTAATTTTTCCATAAGGATAAATGAAAGGAACTTTATTACATTATTTTGTAGCGTCCTCTTGATATTTTCTTTTAAATGAAGTCGATCGGTTACTTTTTACTAGAATGCTATCAAGTTAAGTAATTTATACACTTTTTTAGCACAAGATTTATAATGATCACTGACAGCCATAGACGTTCCGAACAGCCATAGACGTGTAACGATCGTGCGTATGTGTGTTGTCTGTGAGTAAGTACTGTGTAGTGTGCGTAAGACAGCAGATTTTGTATGAAAAATTGCGGAGTGTCCGGGCTGTGCTATGGGGCCAACCCGGAATTCGAGGAAAAAAAATCAGCTGTTCCATACAAAATTGCAACTCAACTCGGAATAGACAAAATGTATCAAGCATTTAAGCAGCATACTGATGGTTTGAATCACCCCCTTACGGCTTACCACAGGGTAAGCAGATAACAGGGTTATCTGAATTTGAATTGAATTGAAAACACATAGAATTATTTATCTATCTTCAGGGACGTTGTATCTCCAGTGGCGGCAACCGGTAGATTTCAACAACTCGCTCGACCAATACGTGGTGACCTTGAGGAAGATTCCGGAACAGCAGCCGCGGACGAGGCTCACTCTGCCCACTAGCAAGAACGATATCGAGACTACTATCAGTGTGGTAAGTCGTCGTCGTCTTTTCAGACATAGGACGTCCCCTGCTGGCCATAGGCCTCCCCTAAAAATCTCCAATAAAACCGGTTGGTAGCGGCTTGCATATAGCGAGATCCTGCGGTCTTAATGTGGTCATCCGTCCATCTTGTGGGTGCACGGTCAGCTGCTTACTCTTGCCGTCAGCTGCTTACTCTTGCCAAAGAAGATATATTATTACTACGTATAGAATAAGTCATCGTTGTCTTTTTAGCCATATGATGTCCACTGCTGGTCATATGCATCCCCTAAAGATCTCCAATAAGACCAGTTGACAGCGGCTTGCACCTAGCGAGATCCTGCGGTCTTAATAAGGTCATTCGTCCACCTTGTGGGTCAGCTGCTTACTCTTGCCAAAAAAGATATAAAATACTACGTATAGAACGTTCACTCGTTACCCCCCCACCCGTTTGAGTCTTCCTCATTTCCACCCCACGTATCACGTACCGATCGTGTACTCTGCGCGCGGGCTGCACTGGACGGTGCGTTTTCTAATAAAAAATACCTAGACTGTGACAACAGGGAAGACTTGTACTGTGTATATGTATAATATCAATGATACATTACAAAACAAGTAATTTTAATGTTTCCCTAAGGATAAATAAAAGGAATTTATTTTACATTGTCTGGTACTTCCTCTTGATATTTTCTTTCAAACGAAGTAGTAATTGTTATACTTTTTAAAGCACTAGATTCATATTCATTTTTGCAATTTTAATACGCAACTGTCTCACTCACGCGGCATTTCGTCGAGTCGAGATGATCGTTGACAGCCATAGACATTACGCACACAAATACGCGTGTAGCGATCGTGCGTATGTGTAGTGTTTGTGTAAATCATAACATTTTGTATGGAGGATTGCGGAGTGTCCGGGCTGTGCTCTTGCCTACGCAGCTACGCCAGAAAACTATTACTGTTCTGTTTTCTGGAGTGTGCTATGAATTATATGGCGTGGGCACCCACCCCTGCTCCCCTCTAGACATGGTTCTAATCCAACTAGTTACTAGGCATGCAATTCAGCGGTTATTTCAAGCAGTTCTTTGTGACACATTTACGTCTTTAAGGAAACTTAGTCTAAGTTTCTCGACAAACTTTAATTGAATCGTACTGTAAAGGCATTAAAGTTCAAGTAGCTTAAAAGGAAGACGGTTAAACTTAATTGCTGCCTTACCGAATACAGGAAAATTCTTAATAATCTTAATAATTTAATTCCCATAAAACTAGTGAATCAGCAGTATGTTTTTGTTTCATTTCTAGTTCATTTTCTAACAAAGGTGCACGTAGTTTGTGATTTTTGTTACTGTGTTTTGTGAAACAGACAATATGTAAGACAATATTATATCATTTTTACCATTTTGGGTATTGGCCAAAGAATTGTTTGAGCTAGATGCAAAAATAAATTGATATATTGGCAGTCAGTGCTCAAAAATGCCCAAAATAAAGGAATACAAGGTATTGTTCATTTGTAGTAAAAAAAAAATCGACCAAGTACGAGTAAGACTCGCGCACGCAGGGTTCCGTACTGTATGGGAGCGCCCCTAAAATATTTATTTTATTCTGTTTTTAGTATTTCTTGTTATAGCGGCAACAGAAACACATCACATGTGAAAATTTCAGCTTTCTAGCTATAACGGTTCATGAGATAAAGCTTGGTGACAGACAGACGGACAGACGAACAGACGGATAGCGAAGTCTTAGTTAGGGTTCCGTTTTTACCCTTTGGGTACGGAACCCTAAAAACAACGGGCCCCGGGAGTGCCGGTTGAAGTGAAAACTTGAACATTAACGTTGTGCATTTCTGAATATTTTGGAATGGTATCTTGCGGATCTTACGGATTTTCGATCAGGTCCTGACGCGAGTTTAACATTTTTAGCCATTCCAAAAAGTGCACAACGCTTCAATTTTTGAAGTATTCACTTCAAAAATTTTATAAAATTGCAGCTTAGGACCTTTTTGATGGTGGAAAATTATTCTATTATTTATGATTAAAAGTATGGGCTGAATCAAAGTTTGTGAAGTTAGCTTCAAGCTGCGCTCATCCCCTCTCCTTTCGCCTCTGACATGAATATATTGGTACTTACTGCGCAACCACTTGCCTCGTGGTCACAGACGCCATTAAGTTTGATTCAGCCTTTTAAGTGCGTAATTTATGTTTTATTATGTAATAAAACATATGATGGATGGATGGATGTTTGTTACTCTTTCACGCAAAAACTACTGAACGGATTGAGATGAAACTTTGCAGTAATATAGCTTATATATCAGAATAGGCATAGTACTGTACTAGCCTTGTTTTAATAGTCCACTGCAGGACGTAGGCCTACCCACGAAGGGTGATTGGGCCATATCCACCACGCTGGCCCAATGCGGGTTGGTGGATTCACATACGCCATCGAATTTCTTTTACGGACGTATGCAGGTTGCCTCACGATGTTTTCCTTCACCGAAAAGCCAGTGGTGTGAAATTCCGCACATAAGTTCCAAAGAAACTCATTGGTACGGGACCGGGATTGAACCCACGACCTCAAGAATGACAGGCCAGCGTTACAACCACTAGACCACCACGGCTTCAATAGGCATAGGCTATAACTTAATCCATAATATAACGATAAGTGTAAAGTAAGTAGGAAAAAATCTGCTATCTGCAAGCTATTCTAGACGGCGCTTCAAGAAATGTAAAAAAAATAAGAACTGTCGAATCGAACAACCGTTTTCAATTTTCCACCTCCTTTATTAAGCGTGGTAAAGTAGAGCCTCGGGTTTGAAAGACGGAAAGTGACATAGTCTACATTTTATCCAGGATAAATAAAGGGTTCCTATGGGATAGCACAAAAATCAAAATATCATGCGGGCGAAGCCGCGGGTAAAAACTAGTTTAACCTTAAAAATAATGTCTATCCTTACTAATATTATAAATCCGAAAGTGTCTTAGTTGGCTTATTGGTTTGTTCCTCTTTCACGCAGCAACGAAGCAACGGATTGACTTGATTTCTGGCATCGACATTGTTTGAAAAACGGAAAGTGACATAGGCTACTTTTTATCCCAGAAAAATAAAATGTTCCCATGGGATACCACAAAAAATAAAATATGGGCGAAGCCGCGTGCAAAAGCAAGTATTAAGATAAGATAACTTTGTTGATATTAATATAGTCTGACCGTTTAACTGAGTCCTCGCCTGCGCGGTACAGGGGTGCGGGGGTCAGACTGTAGAACCTTATAATACAAAAAATATTATATAATATTGATTACATTAATATTGATTATCAGGCTCGCCCGGTTTACATTTTTTTCACATTTTTACTAATAATAATACCAGATACAGAAATGCAGTGTTACCTAAAATTTTTTGCACAAAATAATATTAAATTCATTGACAAACTAGCAGAGAAAATAAAGAATTGCAAAGTCAAATATTCAATGAAATCAAATAGTTACAAATACAAATTAGAATTAGAAATGTTCATTCAAACATGACCCCACAGATATACCAGGAAAAAAGGTAGGATAGCGTTGATGTATATATTATATAAGGAACTTTTTAATTAAAAAACATTTTATATTGGTTTCTATTATTTGAAATACATTGAGTATACATTATCCTCATTGGTTAAAACAGCAGTATCTCAGTTGTGAGTAGAAATGTGAGCTATTGACGCACTTGAGTTATTTGTGGTCAAACATACGCAATATAAATAAGAGGTTCTTAATTAAGTTGGAGAAATAAGTTTCAAAAACAACTGACACCCACAATTTATCGTATCATCCGAGCCGTAGAGTACGTACTCATTGAATAAGTGTTTGAATGAAGTGTGAATAAGCCTTCGGATGAATGACCGTGGGTGGCATTTACAACTGAACGCTGTCGTGGTTCTCACTTCTAGTATACCAAGGCCTACTTTCAATGGTGGAATTTTTTTTATTTTTTTATTGCAATTTCGTAAACCTCCTTATGCCTAAATCTTACACAAGTGAAGTAACACATTATTTCCTAATTTACAAGCATAATGCCTTAAAACGAACCTAACTTAGAAAATGATAGAACAACTATTACTTGCAATGGTGGAATTTTCTAAAAGCGACAGAACAATTACGTGCAATGATTGAAATTTATCAAATAGATAAAACAAATTACTTGCCTTTGACTGCCTCAGTGACCCTGAATCTTGGTTCGTAGAGGCGTGGATTCGATACCCACCCAGGGCAAGCATTTGTAAGGAACATATGTGTTTGCTCTGTGTCTGGATGTTATTATCTAGGCATAGGTTTTTGTGGGTATTTAAAAAAGTTTATATCAGTCTGTGCCAGCCATATCATTAGCTTTGTTTAGTTTGGGGTCAGAGATCGTGAGTAAGATGTCCTCTAATATTTACTTATTTATGTACTTTAAATGGTTGAATTTTGTGAAATTAACAAAATATTTCTTTTCTTCCACAGGAGGTAGAGTTGTGGAACGTGACTCAATACGAAGTGAAGATCTACGCGGTCACGCAGTCCGTTTCGCGGGACGGACTACTTATCAATGGGACCGAGTCCCGTCCTGAGGTAAATTACACTATACACAACAAACTAAAACATTCACATACTCTGTTATAAACTTTCAACCATAGGTTTAGGTCGAATCATACAATTTGGCGGCTGTGATGTTAGCTACTAGATGCGGATAACCCAATCCTCGCGCAGTCGGTCAGGATTGGGCTATCCGCAGCTTGTAGCTAACATCACAGCCGCCAAGTTGTATGATTCGACCTAAACTAAACTGTCTGTCAGTTTTAGATTTTTTTACTTAATTAACCTCTTGAAACCGTATTTACATCAAAGACTAACTAAAATGTCAAATGAAATGGATCTTCGTTTTCCTTACAAGTTGGGATCAATTTTCGTGTCAAATGAAGACACATTTTAAGTGGTGCTAGTTGGGCGGTTTTCTTCAGGGTTTTAGAACCACGAAAATCGCCTACTAGCACTAAATAGCGACTAGCTAATTGGTTTGACAGCATTTTAATTAATCTTTTTCATTTCTGATAGTAAGTGCGCCTGTGAGGGTATTGCGGCGTTTCGCCCCGCAAGCGGTTCGGCCCGCGGGACGAATCGCCCATGACTCTTTTTGAAGGCCGCATTCGCCCCGCGGGGCGAAACGCCGAGAACGATGAAGGAAGAAGTGTGAACAAGGCGGTTTCTACCCGATCCGGCGCCAGGCCGGTGCCAACTAAGCTTGTTATCGAGACGGTTTTTCGCCGGAGCTACGCACGGCTTAAATCCGCGCGTACGTCCGCTTGTCAATTATGTTAAGTTTTGGCGCTTGTTAACAAGCGGCCTTATGCCTACCCTCCTTTACTAAAACGAATTAAAGTGTAGATATTTCAGCGGGAGCTAAAAAAACATTAATATTTGTTTTTGTTCCTCAGGAGGTGTCCAGCGACAAGTGTAGCGTTCACTCTGAAGCGATGTCTCCGGGCGCGGCCGCGCGCGGCAGTACTCAAGCTTTATTGGCGATCTGCCCCATCGCGCTCGTCGCCGCGCTGATAGTCGCGCTCGTTTACTGGCGGTAACTATACAAACTTTTCGGTTATATACACCTCATTAGACTCGCAAATAATGTGGCTTTCTACTGGTAAAATAATTTTCAAAATCGGTTCAGTAGATCCTGAGCTAAACCCCTACAACTTCACGACCTTTACCTCTTTCCAATATATGTATAGATATGCCCCATCGCGCTCGTCGCCGCGCTTATGGTCTCTCGTTTACTGGCGTTAACCATACAAAATTTTCGAGTATTTATAGCATAGGGCACTCACAAATAATGTGGCTTTCTATTGGTAATTTGTTGGTACCCCTCCCCCATTCGCATTGCGTGCCCATAACGACAAGGATAACTATAACATTCAGATCCAGAACAGGTAATCATAATCAATTTATTCCTAAATATCTATATCTTTATACGTCAGTAAAATTATATTCTTAATAATCATTTTTTGCAAAAACCGACTTCATCCGTGTACAGAATTCGCGAATATTTCGCACGGATCGATGAAGCATTTTTCACATTAATGTTAATTTATGGCCGAAACAAGTCAAATTATTGGTGGCTTAAAAATCCTAAAACTTGGAATACAAATATACTTACCACATTGTATTTCCAACCAACTAAATGCCTAGCTAAATATTTTATTTAGTTTCAATTAGTATTATTTTAACTGCAATTTTACAGTTTCTACCTATTAGTATATAATGAATACATTGTGTAACCTTTTTGTGGTATAATAATTCAAAGTCCCTGATAATAAAATAGTCCATATGTTTTTAGATGCAGATCGCGTCTCAGCAAATGTATCAGCGCTGCGTACAACTATTTAGAAGAAGGTGGCGAGACGGCGCGCGCACCGCTCAACAAAAAACCCGGTAAGATCCTGAGATAAGAGGTATTTAAACAATTTTTTTTTACATATCTATTTCTATACGAATAAATTAAGAATGAAATGAAATATTCTATGGTTTTGAAACTCTTTGTACGTACGCGAGGAACGCTTGTTATGTACAGATAGCGCTTATGTCGCAATAGGCATAATGACTAAAAAACATAATTAGTCCGTTGATAGACTATCAAAAAATATTGGACACGTATTTTTTCTTTTGTCAGTTAAACAAAAATTGATGAATACATAGCCCGTTAAAGTTCCGCGTGACGTCACAAGTGCCATACGAATGTATAGACTTCTGTAAGAGATGTGACGTCACGACCCCCACTCCCAAACTTTGACAAGGTTTATCATTGTCATTTGTTGTTTGATTGACAAAAGAAAAAATACGTGTCCGATATTTTTTGATGATCTAACTCACGGACTAATTCTAATAATGATTTTTTTTACCCCATCATCATTCATCTGTTAGACCCAATTATGAAGGCGCTATCGTAAATTTAATAGCAACGTAAAACGTGTTTTCTCTATCAAATGCCTAAAGAGAAAAAGAAACAGAAATAGTCTAATTAGCTATTTTAAAAATGGTGCCTTCATAATTGGGCCTATTGTATTTACTTATCATGTTTAAATGTGCACAGTGGTGAGCTGTTCGCCCGTGCACGCGAGCGGCGCGGCCGGCGAGACGGAGTGCGGGAATGGAACGCGCGCCAAACCGCCGCGCATGTCCGCGCCGCAGCACCCCGCGGTCCCGCGCGGCACGTTCACCGCGCACGTGCAGGCGCTGCACGCCGACGGAGACATCGGCTTCAGGTAACTCGGTGTTTGTATAGAGACGGTATAACACTGACTGCGGGACTGGACCGCGCGCCAAACCGCCGCGCATGTCCGCGCCGCAGCACCCCGCGGTCCCGCGCGGCACGTTCACCGCGCACGTGCAGGCGCTGCACGCCGACGGAGACATCGGCTTCAGGTAACTCGGTGTTTGTATAGAGACGGTATAACACGGACTGCGGGACTGGACCGCGCGCCAAACCGCCGCGCATGTCCGCGCCGCAGCACCCCGCGGTCCCGCGCGGCACGTTCACCGCGCACGTGCAGGCGCTGCACGCCGACGGAGACATCGGCTTCAGGTAACTCGGTGTTTGTATAGAGACGGTATAACACTGACTGCGGGACTGGACCGCGCGCCAAACCGCCGCGCATGTCCGCGCCGCAGCACCCCGCGGTCCCGCGCGGCACGTTCACCGCGCACGTGCAGGCGCTGCACGCCGACGGAGACATCGGCTTCAGGTAACTCGGTGTTTGTATAGAGACGGTATAACACGGACTGCGGGACTGGACCGCGCGCCAAACCGCCGCGCATGTCCGCGCCGCAGCACCCCGCGGTGCCGCGCGGCACGTTCACCGCGCACGTGCAGGCGCTGCACGCCGACGGAGACATCGGCTTCAGGTAACTCGGTGTTTGTATAGAGACGGTATAACACTGACTGCGGGACTGGACCGCGCGCCAAACCGCCGCGCATGTCCGCGCCGCAGCACCCCGCGGTGCCGCGCGGCACGTTCACCGCGCACGTGCAGGCGCTGCACGCCGACGGAGACATCGGCTTCAGGTAACTCGGTGTTTGTATAGAGACGGTATAACACGGACTGCGGGACTGGACCGCGCGCCAAACCGCCGCGCATGTCCGCGCCGCAGCACCCCGCGGTCCCGCGCGGCACGTTCACCGCGCACGTGCAGGCGCTGCACGCCGACGGAGACATCGGCTTCAGGTAACTCGGTGTTTGTATAGAGACGGTATAACACTGACTGCGGGACTGGACCGCGCGCCAAACCGCCGCGCATGTCCGCGCCGCAGCACCCCGCGGTGCCGCGCGGCACGTTCACCGCGCACGTGCAGGCGCTGCACGCCGACGGAGACATCGGCTTCAGGTAACTCGGTGTTTGTATAGAGACGGTATAACACTGACTGCGGGACTGGACCGCGCGCCAAACCGCCGCGCATGTCCGCGCCGCAGCACCCCGCGGTCCCGCGCGGCACGTTCACCGCGCACGTGCAGGCGCTGCACGCCGACGGAGACATCGGCTTCAGGTAACTCGGTGTTTGTATAGAGACGGTATAACACTGACTGCGGGACTGGACCGCGCGCCAAACCGCCGCGCATGTCCGCGCCGCAGCACCCCGCGGTGCCGCGCGGCACGTTCACCGCGCACGTGCAGGCGCTGCACGCCGACGGAGACATCGGCTTCAGGTAACTCGGTGTTTGTATAGAGACGGTATAACACTGACTGCGGGACTGGACCGCGCGCCAAACCGCCGCGCATGTCCGCGCCGCAGCACCCCGCGGTCCCGCGCGGCACGTTCACCGCGCACGTGCAGGCGCTGCACGCCGACGGAGACATCGGCTTCAGGTAACTCGGTGTTTGTATAGAGACGGTATAACACTGACTGCGGGACTGGACCGCGCGCCAAACCGCCGCGCATGTCCGCGCCGCAGCACCCCGCGGTGCCGCGCGGCACGTTCACCGCGCACGTGCAGGCGCTGCACGCCGACGGAGACATCGGCTTCAGGTAACTCGGTGTTTGTATAGAGACGGTATAACACTGACTGCGGGACTGGACCGCGCGCCAAACCGCCGCGCATGTCCGCGCCGCAGCACCCCGCGGTGCCGCGCGGCACGTTCACCGCGCACGTGCAGGCGCTGCACGCCGACGGAGACATCGGCTTCAGGTAACTCGGTGTTTGTATAGAGACGGTATAACACTGACTGCGGGACTGGACCGCGCGCCAAACCGCCGCGCATGTCCGCGCCGCAGCACCCCGCGGTGCCGCGCGGCACGTTCACCGCGCACGTGCAGGCGCTGCACGCCGACGGAGACATCGGCTTCAGGTAACTCGGTGTTTGTATAGAGACGGTATAACACTGACTGCGGGACTGGACCGCGCGCCAAACCGCCGCGCATGTCCGCGCCGCAGCACCCCGCGGTGCCGCGCGGCACGTTCACCGCGCACGTGCAGGCGCTGCACGCCGACGGAGACATCGGCTTCAGGTAACTCGGTGTTTGTATAGAGACGGTATAACACTGACTGCGGGACTGGACCGCGCGCCAAACCGCCGCGCATGTCCGCGCCGCAGCACCCCGCGGTGCCGCGCGGCACGTTCACCGCGCACGTGCAGGCGCTGCACGCCGACGGAGACATCGGCTTCAGGTAACTCGGTGTTTGTATAGAGACGGTATAACACTGACTGCGGGACTGGACCGCGCGCCAAACCGCCGCGCATGTCCGCGCCGCAGCACCCCGCGGTGCCGCGCGGCACGTTCACCGCGCACGTGCAGGCGCTGCACGCCGACGGAGACATCGGCTTCAGGTAACTCGGTGTTTGTATAGAGACGGTACACGGACCGCGGGACTGGACCGCGCGCCAAACCGCCGCGCATGTCCGCGCCGCAGCACCCCGCGGTGCCGCGCGGCACGTTCACCGCGCACGTGCAGGCGCTGCACGCCGACGGAGACATCGGCTTCAGGTAACTCGGTGTTTGTATAGAGACGGTATAACACTGACTGCGGGACTGGACCGCGCGCCAAACCGCCGCGCATGTCCGCGCCGCAGCACCCCGCGGTGCCGCGCGGCACGTTCACCGCGCACGTGCAGGCGCTGCACGCCGACGGAGACATCGGCTTCAGGTAACTCGGTGTTTAGCCGCTGATCGACCTAAAGAAATCTTCGACTTTAAAACCGCGGCTTTAAAATCGACGACTTTTTGACGCTTTCATCTTTTTTAGGGTTCCGTACCCAAAGGGAAAAACGAGACCCTATTACTAAGACTTCGATGTCCGTCTGTCTGTCTGTCACCGGGCTGTATCTCATGAACCATGATAGCTAGTAGATAATTTTAGTTATATTTGAAAGAATTATTTTTTCACGCAACACTTTAGTACTGGACACGCTATTTCAAAAGAAAAGGTAAACTGCAAAAGATTAAAGCGTCAAATGGAACGTCAAAAAGTCGGCGAATTTAAAACCGCGGTTTTAAAGTTGAAGTATTATTTAGGTACGTCGATCAGGTTCTTTTGTAAAAAGACGGTATAGTGACACGGAGCGCGGGACTGGACCGCGCGCCAAACCGCCACGCTTGTCTGTCGTGGTTAATTGAACATTTCTGTGCCCCATGTAGCAAAATTAAAACTTGGAAATTTGGAAGAAAATAATTTCTCTAATACATTGTATCGTTCTAGTAGGAGTAGGTTCTAGGAGAATTTTAGGCAAAAGTTGATTCGGTATTCATCGCCGCGGTATCATCATCACGGTAACTGAGCGCTACCGTGGCTTGGATGAAACGTTAAATTGTAGGTCTCGGTTGTTTTAACCGTTTAGCCATTTCAGAGTCCTTCAGGCGCCCAAAACACACTGACACCAGGGCTAGCCACCCGGCCTATACGAACTTACTTTATCACGGCATTCAGACCGTTGATACCGATTCCAGTTTACCAATAAAAAAAGCTTAGGGCATAGTTTTATGAAAAGATGTGAAATCCCTGTTTAAATCTGTTATAATTTCGCAGCAAAGAGTACGAGATAGTAGTAGCGAAGTCAGCAGCGCTGGGCCACACCAGCCACCACAGCCATCGGCCGGAAAACAGACTCAAGAACCGATATCTCAACATCACTGCATGTAAGTGAACATTTCGATAACTGAAATAACTAAGCGAAACATTACAAGTCGTATATTTTTGGTCTTATGACTTGTCTTGACTGTAGCTATGAAAATTTGGATCAGTATCAGTATGTACTGTACTAGCCTTTTTATTAGTCCACTGTAGGACGTAGGCCTACCCACGAAGGGTGATTGGGCTATATCCATCACGCTGGCCCAGTGCGGGTTGGTGGAGTCACATACGCCATTGAATTTCTTCTGTGGACGTATGCAGGTTGCCTCACGATGTTTTCTTTCACCGAAAAGCTAGTGGTGTGAAATTCCGTTTATAAATTCCAAGGAATTCATTGGTACAGGACCGAAAACGAAGAACTACCAGAAATTCTCAATCGCAAAAATGTATGGACAACCACTATCACTTGTTGTCACTTTTAAATATAGGTATTGGAATTTGACAAGAACAATCAATCGGGGTTTGACACTATCGGGACAAAAATACGGCAACTGGCTACTGAATCGAGATATTTTTCATGTCTCTTTCTAACTCATGCCATATTAAATCAATGCATCTCTTGCTTTCTTTTCTCGATCTACCACAATGGTTAAGCAGATAACCCTTTAT
This sequence comes from Hypomecis atomaria, assembly GCA_964007245.1. Taxonomy (NCBI): domain Eukaryota; kingdom Metazoa; phylum Arthropoda; class Insecta; order Lepidoptera; family Geometridae; genus Hypomecis; species Hypomecis atomaria. Next base: position 8,162,113 of record OZ023305.1, read on the forward strand.
AGTACTAGTTTTTATCCACAACTTCACACTACCCTATTTTTAACAGTTTTTTTTCTAATTGTCCCCCTTTAAGTCTAAGTCTCCCCCTTTCTTAGTCCCCCTTTTAGTACGCTAGTACTGGATAACCCTGTAAACGACCTTAAAGAATAAAATAATGTAGTCTCATTGACCCCTTATTCAAATGGTTAATAAAATATTGCATTTGCAGACGATCACTCCCGTGTATGCGTGTCCGGGGGAGCCCGATGCGGCGCCTCCGGCTGCGTGGGCGCCGGCCGGGGGCAGCCCTGCGACTACGTCAACGCTAACTTCATAGACGGCATGCTGCCAACCCTGCAGCCGCAGGACATAGCTAGGATCAAACGGAAACTGGACCGACGGAATCGACCCCATAGGTAATAATAATAAATTCATATTTCATACTTATTAAGCTCTTCGTCTCACAACCCTCGAAGAACGACGATTGCGTGGAGACCTGATTGAGACCTTCAAGATTCTTAATGGCTTCTATAATCTTCCGGATATTTACGACATGTACACCTTGAAAGAAAATATGCGCGATAGCAGACGCCATAAATTTATCTTGCAGCCTACACCATCACAAACCAACACTGCACACCACATCCTATGCAATAGAGTTGTCTACAATTGGAATAGGTTGCCTGAGGATGTAATCTCAGCAAGAACTATAAACACTTTTAAGAATTGACTGGATAAAGAAAGAAAAAAAAAACTTTGACAGATAAATACTAATTTTATTCGATTCTGCTTGTTACAGGCATATCAGTAACACTGTTCGCCTGTAAACAAATAAATAAAATAAATACTTAGTGAGATGTCTGTAGAGGGGCAACCCTGCTGTTAAGTCAACGCTAGTTTTAAAGATGACATGTTTCCAGCTTTGTAACGATATAACTCGGATTAGGCGGGGAATGGGCCGACTATATCGATCCCACAGGTAACAAATCTAAGGTAACGTAATAACAGTTAGTAATCTGAGCCTTTGTACAAAGTATTCATTTGGAATCAAAACCAAATGTTCAAAACTTGATTGTCTCCTCAAGTTTTGTTTTTTAATCATTATAGACAATCAATTGTTCGGCAAAAATGCGTGAAATTACTAATCGAAAATCTAAGTAAGTATTTATTGTTAGTTTAGCGTTAGTTACAAACAAGTACTACATTTAAAAAAAACCTTTTTGTTTTTTTAAAAACAAGCGTTTACTGAACAAGTACCTACTCGCCAAGACGAATCAAACGAGCCGAAACTCGATAGGGTTGTGTCATTTCATTACAGCTTCGTCGCTTCCAGCTCTATCATCAGACACTGTCTGGTTACCATTGAAAGACATACTACTCGCCAAGACCATTCAAATGAACCAAAACTCAATGAGGTTCTGTCGTTTCATTGCTAAGTTCCTTTGGCCACCTTCCAGCTCCATCATCAGATCAGCACCATGTCATCATAATATAGCATTGTCACGCGATTTACACATGTATGCAAAATTTCAGCTCAATCGGTAACTAGGAAGAGGATCAAATTTAACTTGCAAGATTTGATTACAGAAAGACAGACAACGGGACAGGTGAAACTAAATAAAAGCTTGTAAAATAGGATAGTAGTATCCTATTACAACCAACAATAATTATACTAAGCGCCACACAAATCGGCGGATGGAAAGTTATGCACAGAACCCTGCACAAAAACCGAAATATAGGTATGCGCGGGAGCCAGAGAGAATCGCGCCGGGGCACACCCGCCCGCCAACCTCATGCCTCCCGCGCGCTCCCTACGCATTGTGCACATGTGTGCAATAATTAGCGGATCACGGCGAAGTGTCATCTGCGGCTAACTTCTCATCCGTCGATTTGTGTGGCGCTTAGTATACTTAGATTTTTGATTAGTAATTTTTTAGCAATATTACTCAACGTCTTTTCTAATCCCGCAGGCAACCTTCAATAAAGCCAAGCAAACCCCCTCCGAACCTAGCGGAGGGCATAGAGTCGGCATTCCTCAACATAGAATTCTCAGGCATTGTGGAGTCGGACGAGCAGGACGGCGATAGTGATAGCGAACGGAGCGACACTGACAGCGAACTTGATGACGTTTATGTTGATATCGGTAAGTTCGGGTTTTGGTCGTTCTGTTCTCAGAAGAATTACTAGTAATAGATATATTGCTAAATTTTACTCAAATGAAAACTACGTAACAGCTGTCTTATTCATATCTGGTTATTTATACAGCATACGCGAGAGTGAGTGGAACAAAAAAAACACAAAGTCTGTCGCATACGTCAAAATCACCAGTTGGAATGTCAAAATGGTTAAAATTTGGTTAGATTTGGTCATTTATTTTTTTGGAATTTGAACCCTCTAGTTCCAGTAAAAAGGTTCAAATCTCTGACCATTTTATCTTCCTACTTTTTACCTTTTTGAATTTGGACACCCGATAAAGTTCAATGCTAGTTTCTGAAACTCATCGTAATTACGTAAGTTCGGGTGTATGTGCATCCTTTTCTAACACCTTTTAATTTTCATATTTATAATGGGACAAAATGATGTATATCTCTTGCTATTTTAGTACTGTTTCTAGTACTTTGTTCTTATTCTATGGTTCTGTTAATGTTTCAGAAATGACGATGCCATCTAATTTACTGAAATCTAGCGGCCTTTCCAACTTTGTCTCAGTTTATTGAACTTTTTCTTGTAGTTAACTAGGAATAATTTACCTTTTAAATAGCGAATTTTTTAAATTGTTTTTTCAAAGGTTTTAGAGATTTTCACTCAAAAATACACCGAAATTGGCGCTCTCTCTTTAGCTTAGGGTCTCAGAGATAATCAGATGGTTGCTTAGAAAAATAAAAAACACATTTTGTACCGTCACCACATTTCTTCAGAGAGTAGAACTTTGTCCTAAAACATATAATTTTTTTCAGATGGCGTGCAAACTCGAGTGAAGCTAGAGTGGCTAGTATGGCGTCGACGGTACATCGCCACCCAAGGGCCCACGCCGGCCACTCTGGACGCCTTTTGGCGCATGATATGGCAACATAGGGTCCACACCATCGTCATGATCACTAATCTAGTCGAACGGGGCAGGGTGAGTACATTAATCCAGTCGAATGGGGCAGGGTGAATACATTAATCCAGTTGAATGGGGCAGGGTGAATACATTAATCCAGTTGAATGGGGCAGGGTGAATACATTAATCCAGTAGAATGGGGCAGGGTGAATACATTAATCCAGTTGAATGGGGCAGGGTGAATACATTAATCCAGTAGAATGGGGCAGGGTGAATACATTAATCCAGTCGAATGGGGCAGGGTGAATACATTAATCCAGTCGAATGGGGCAGCGTGAATACATTAATCCAGTCGAATGGGGCAGGGTGAATACATTAATCCAGTCGAATGGGGCAGGGTGAATACATTAATCCAGTCGAATGGGGCAGGGTAAATACATTAATCCAGTCGAATGGGGCAGGGTGAGTACATTAATCCAGTAGAATGGGGCAGGGTGAATACATTAATCCAGTCGAATGGGGCAGGGTGAATACATTAATCCAGTCGAATGGGGCAGCGTGAATACATTAATCCAGTCGAATGGGGCAGGGTGAATACATTAATCCAGTCGAATGGGGCAGGGTGAATACATTAATCCAGTTGAATGGGGCAGGGTGAATACATTAATCCAGTAGAATGGGGCAGGGTGAATACATTAATCCAGTCGAATGGGGCAGGGTGAATACATTAATCCAGTCGAATGGGGCAGCGTGAATACATTAATCCAGTCGAATGGGGCAGGGTGAATACATTAATCCAGTCGAATGGGGCAGGGTGAATACATTAATCCAGTCGAATGGGGCAGGGTAAATACATTAATCCAGTCGAATGGGGCAGGGTGAGTATTTGAATCTATTCGAACGGGGCAGGGTGACTAAATCAATGTAGTCAAACTAGCTTTTTACAAGAGGGTCTTATTGTTGTTTCTTTGCATTTTGTATATCTGAATTTCTTAAGTCATGATTCAGATTCAAATTCAGATATTCAATATTCAGTAGCGGGCTTAAATTGCATGTCAATATTGGCAAATAGCTCAATCTGAGCTGCTAATACTCGTAGAATAGATCTACGATACCGATGTATACCTTACGATGTCTTACAATGTATGTTGTTGTGTTCCAGCGCAAGTGCGACATGTACTGGCCGGGCGGCGGGCGCGGCAGCAGCAGCTCGCACGGCGGCGTGCACGTGACGCTGCTGCACGAGGACGTGCGCGCCGCGTACACCGTGCGACACATGCGCGTGCGCAACACGCACCAACACGCGGTCAGTATACCCGCGCCCAGTATATACAGCGGACGGTGCGACATGTACTGGCCGGCAGCAGCAGCTCGCACGGCGGCGTGCACGTGACGCTGCTGCACGAGGACGTGCGCGCCGCGTACACCGTGCGACACATGCGCGTGCGCAACACGCACCAACACGCGGTCAGTATACCCGCGCCCAGTATATACAGCGGACGGTGCGACATGTACTGGCCGGCAGCAGCAGCTCGCACGGCGGCGTGCACGTGACGCTGCTGCACGAGGACGTGCGCGCCGCGTACACCGTGCGACACATGCGCGTGCGCAACACGCACCAACACGCGGTCAGTATACCCGCGCCCAGTATATACAGCGGACGGTGCGACATGTACTGGCCGGCAGCAGCAGCTCGCACGGCAACGTGCACGTGACGCTGCTGCACGAGGACGTGCGCGCCGCGTACACCGTGCGACACATGCGCGTGCGCAACACGCACCAACACGCGGTCAGTATACCCGCGCCCAGTATATACAGCGGACGGTGCGACATGTACTGGCCGGCAGCAGCAGCTCGCACGGCGGCGTGCACGTGACGCTGCTGCACGAGGACGTGCGCGCCGCGTACACCGTGCGACACATGCGCGTGCGCAACACGCACCAACACGCGGTCAGTATACCCGCGCCCAGTATATACAGCGGACGGTGCGACATGTACTGGCCGGCAGCAGCAGCTCGCACGGCGGCGTGCACGTGACGCTGCTGCACGAGGACGTGCGCGCCGCGTACACCGTGCGACACATGCGCGTGCGCAACACGCACCAACACGCGGTCAGTATACCCGCGCCCAGTATATACAGCGGACGGTGCGACATGTACTGGCCGGCAGCAGCAGCTCGCACGGCGGCGTGCACGTGACGCTGCTGCACGAGGACGTGCGCGCCGCGTACACCGTGCGACACATGCGCGTGCGCAACACGCACCAACACGCGGTCAGTATACCCGCGCCCAGTATATACAGCGGACGGTGCGACATGTACTGGCCGGCAGCAGCAGCTCGCACGGCGGCGTGCACGTGACGCTGCTGCACGAGGACGTGCGCGCCGCGTACACCGTGCGACACATGCGCGTGCGCAACACGCACCAACACGCGGTCAGTATACCCGCGCCCAGTATATACAGCGGACGGTGCGACATGTACTGGCCGGCAGCAGCAGCTCGCACGGCGGCGTGCACGTGACGCTGCTGCACGAGGACGTGCGCGCCGCGTACACCGTGCGACACATGCGCGTGCGCAACACGCACCAACACGCGGTCAGTATACCCGCGCCCAGTATATACAGCGGACGGTGCGACATGTACTGGCCGGCAGCAGCAGCTCGCACGGCGGCGTGCACGTGACGCTGCTGCACGAGGACGTGCGCGCCGCGTACACCGTGCGACACATGCGCGTGCGCAACACGCACCAACACGCGGTCAGTATACCCGCGCCCAGTATATACAGCGGACGGTGCGACATGTACTGGCCGGCAGCAGCAGCTCGCACGGCGGCGTGCACGTGACGCTGCTGCACGAGGACGTGCGCGCCGCGTACACCGTGCGACACATGCGCGTGCGCAACACGCACCAACACGCGGTCAGTATACCCGCGCCCAGTATATACAGCGGACGGTGCGACATGTACTGGCCGGCAGCAGCAGCTCGCACGGCGGCGTGCACGTGACGCTGCTGCACGAGGACGTGCGCGCCGCGTACACCGTGCGACACATGCGCGTGCGCAACACGCACCAACACGCGGTCAGTATACCCGCGCCCAGTATATACAGCGGACGGTGCGACATGTACTGGCCGGCAGCAGCAGCTCGCACGGCGGCGTGCACGTGACGCTGCTGCACGAGGACGTGCGCGCCGCGTACACCGTGCGACACATGCGCGTGCGCAACACGCACCAACACGCGGTCAGTATACCCGCGCCCAGTATATACAGCGGACGGTGCGACATGTACTGGCCGGCAGCAGCAGCTCGCACGGCGGCGTGCACGTGACGCTGCTGCACGAGGACGTGCGCGCCGCGTACACCGTGCGACACATGCGCGTGCGCAACACGCACCAACACGCGGTCAGTATATACCAAGGACGGTGCGACCTGTACTGGCCTAATCATACAACTTGGCGGCTATGATGTTAACTACAAGCTGCGGATAGCCTAATCCTGACCGAAGCTTACTTAACACAGCTATGCGAGGATTATATCCTAACATCACAGCCGACAAGTTGTATAATTCGGCCTATACCCCTCGGAAATACTCTAGCACACAGCAGCACACTCGCTACGTCTCCAGTCTAGCAGTCCCGTGATAAACTTTTTACTTCCTTGTAAACAGGCCATAATAACGTTGACAATACTTGAGACAGCTGTTATGCTTTATACTTATATTTTTCAGTCTGTGTAGAGCAAAAATGATGTACTTTGATACCTTGGGCTGCAAAAAATTCAACTAAAAATGTGGTGTGACAATGTCATGAACACGGCGGTGTGTTGTACGTGAATACGTTTACGTAACAGAAACGTGGTCTCTCACTATGGGCCTTATTGGTAAGCTCCAAGTAGCCCAACGAGCTATGGAGAGGTCTATGCTCGGAGTCTCTCTGCGAGATCGAATCAGTAATGAGGAGATCCGTAGAAGAACCAAAGTTACCGACATAGCCCAACAGATTGGCAAGTTGAAATGGCAATGGGCAGGGCACATAGCGCGGAGGACTGATGACCGATGGGGTCGAAAAGTTCTCGAGTGGAGACCACGTACCGGCAAGCGCAGCGTAGGACGTCCACCCACAAGGCGGACGGATGACCTCATTAAGACCGCAGGATCGCGCTGGATGCAAGCCGCTTCCAACCGGTCTTATTGGAGATCCATAGGGGAGGCCTATGTCCAGCAGTGGACTTCTTATGGCTGATGGATGGATGGACGTTTACGTAAGCAAAATTACTTCAAAATGGCGAGGATTTCCCCCTCCACTCCCCGCGATGTGTCACAGTCCTCACTTAGCGTAATGAATTCATACTTTCACAAAGCCACAAGATGGCCAACCCAATTCCACCAAGCCAAGAGATGGCCAAAGATGGCCATACCAATGGCTAACGAAGGTGCTGAGAGAAGCCGCCCGTCCTCGCGGACTGGGAAGGGTACTCGCACCCTCCAAACATTGCCCCTCGGCCCTTAGTTGGCCGAGGCGTCCAACCGCCAAAAAGAGAATCAATCTCGAGTTGGCATCTTCACTCTCGCCAAACACGGGGGGAGAAGAACCCGGATGATGAATTCATACTTCTTAAATCTTCCAGCTATCCAACGGTGTAATTGAATTTAGGATGGAGATGATAGATCTGAAGCTGCAACACCAAACTGTATCCCCTGATTTTGTTTACCATACTTTTTTTTGACTTTCCTCCCATAGTGCAATTTTAAAGACGTATTGACTTCAAAAAGTTTATCCAGTAATGTAACCCGTATCGTTCCAACAGGCGAGTTCTCCAACCAGCACGGAAAGTTCAGACAGCCCGCTCGGCAGATTGGTGGTGCAGTACCACTACACCGTGTGGCCCGACCACGGCACCCCGAGACACCCACTAGCGGTCCTACCGTTCGTACACGCGGCCAGTGCTCACCCTGCTACTGTTCTCGTGCACTGCAGGTATGTTACACACTACACTATCGTACACTATATTGTGTGGCCCGACCATGGCACACGCTGGTCTTACCGCTTGTATAATGACATGCAGTCAGTGCTCATCGTGCTACGGTTCTCATGCACTTCAGGTATGTTACTACGAGTATAGCCCGGCAATATCGTGCGCGACCGTCCCGCGGGGTGACGGACGATGGCGGGGACGAGGTACCCAAGATGTCAGCAGGTACCGGGGAATTGAAACGCGTGCATCTGCGGCTGCTACCTCGTCCCCGTCACCGTCTGTCACCCCGCGGGACGGTCGCGAACGAGATTGCCGAACTATGCACAACATTGCACTACACTCGACAGACTAGTGGTGACATTACAATGTGGCCCGACCATAGATTTCCAAGGCATCCCCTGGCAGTCTTGCCGATCATATATGCGGCCAGTGTCCATCTTGCCACTACTCTCGTGCATTGCAGGAAGGAAGTGGAAGGCCGTATTTTGCGCGTATTAAAGCTTAGTAAGGCTGGATCCTCAAAAACGCGCAAAAAAGAGTAACAGTACCTTACGGTCAGTTTTTTCCGGAAATCCGACAGAACAAATAATTCAAATTGCTTGGAGAGTGATCCAATATCTGTACCATATTTCTAGTAGCTAAGGAACTGAAACGAGTTACTAAACGAGTAAATGGGATGTAAATTAAAAAAATTGGCAACCTAACTAGTATGCCACAATGTATGAGTCTTTCAATCCGCATTTTTGTTGGCAAGTATACGGAAGATCCGTATACAAGAAAACACGATATCATTATAACGCAAAATTACGCCTCCTAAGGTAACCAATTAAACACAAAACACTTTAAGTCACTCAAGAATACTTCTCATATGTCGTGTTGTTGACATCAAGGCCAGTTTCAATTTTTCAACTCGTAAAATTTGCATTAGCGCGCTGTCTCTTCTCTAGCGTTATTATAGAGGTAATATGAGTGAAGGCAACCTATGAAAATTGCGTAATTTTCCACAACATTAATAAAACATTATTTTCACAGCGCGGGCGTGGGCCGAACCGGAACCTACATAGTCCTAGATGCCCAACTCAACCAGCTCAGACTAACAGGAACCCTCTCCCCCCTCGGTTTCCTATGCCGCGCGCGCACACAAAGAAACCACCTCGTACAAACAGAAGAACAATACGTATTCGTACACGACGCTCTACTAGAACACGTCAGATCTGGCAACACTGAAGTAGAATTCCCCAAAGCCAAAGAATATCTGATAAAACTACTCGAAAACATACCCGAAGACGAATTGGCCGTCCTAGACCTCAATTCGAATAAACAAAAGAGCACCAACGATTTGACCAATGGCGTCGTAGTCAACGGTGAAACGTCAAGCATAAAATCTAGTCAGAATAGTGAAAAGGAAATCGTCGAAAACGGATCTGAGATATCGATTAAGACTGACGATTTGAATAGCGAACAGAGTAAGTCGTCGGCGAGGGATTTGAACGATTCGACGAACAATTTCAATTCGAATAATTGCAATTCGACCAATTCGAATAACTTCAATTCTAATAATTCGAATTCGGGTAATTCGAATAATTCAACGACGAATTTGGAGGACCAGAAAGATCAGGTTATGGTGAACGGGGACGAATCGGAAGGGGTGTACGATTTGGCGCCTCGCTCTACCGATACTTATAACAAGAAGATGCAAGCGTATAATAATATGAGCGAGCAGGAAAAAGAAGAAATCAGAAGGTATGTAAGAACGAGCAAAAAGTTCTCTTTTTAAAAAGTTGTTAATTTTTGTAGCGAATTATTCAGAATTTCAATAAGATTTTCCAAGTCTTTATTTATTAGACATAAGTAGGTGTTTTATTAATAAAACTAATTAACTAAAGCTTAAACTATTACTGTTGAAAATGAGAAAATCTTTGTTTATTATTATTATACTCGTAATTATTGTGACCAAATCGAGTCTTTGAATAATAATTTAAAGATTTATCGTTAATTTTGCTTACAATTTACGATGGAGTCTATTTTGTATGAAATCTACTAATGGTCATGATGACAAAAAATATAATTAATCTGTCAGATAGATAATCGAAAAATATTAGACACGTATTTTTTCTTTTGTCAATCAAACAAAAATTTATGAAGATATAGCCCGTTAAAGTTCCACGTGACGTCACAAGTGCTATACAAATGTATAGAATTCTGTAAGAGAGGTGCCGTCACGACCCCCACTCCCAAACTTTTACAAGGTTTATCTTTCTCATTTGTTCTTTGATTGACAATAGAGAAAATACATGTCTAATAATTTTTGAAAATCTATCTTGACGGATTAATTATATTACCTATTGATTTTGTTTACCCATCATGCCTATTATATTGTCATAGATATGCCATAATATGGTGATATGAACAATATATTCGTTATTTCGAATAAAACTATGAGTTTTGAATCGATTTTGTTCGTGTTTTAGAGCGAATCGAGTGGAAAACTATGCGCTGTTGGAGCGAATGCGCACGTTGGCGAACCGACACCACAGCTATCAGGGACCACCTCCGGTCAATTTGCTGGAGAAACAATTCCTGGTATGTTTATGTTATTTTTACTTAGATTACCAAGAAAATAAGTAACTAATATATGTATTTCCATTACAATTATGCTATAAATGATGTTTCTTGAATGGTTGCCTGATGCTTACATAAAAACTTTACCTATCTCATTTCATAATTTCGATTATGCGACAAAGACTGGTTTCGATAGATTTATTGTTCTCACTTCAGCTTCAAAATTAGTGTAATAGTCCTCTATCACTAAAACGGTTAAGCTGAATGCCTAAAACTAAAGTGATAATATCTTGACACATCGATTTTCTTGACATTTCTTTAAAATGTCTAAGTTAAGGTGAAATCATAGAAGAAATAGAGATTAAACGCTCTAACGCTGATTCGTCTTACAAAAATAAGCACTGTCTAGAAGTGTTTCCACCATACTGCGCGTTTTAGTGACATTTTGCGATGATCATATCAAAGTTTTTGAACCTTAGGATGTTTTTTGATATTTCTTTTGATCTTCTGTGAGTGAGATAGAGTCTAATTTCGTTTATCAATTTCCAGCTTATCACAAGGTCTTGCGTCGATGCGAGCGTTTGCGCGCGCGCCCCTCACAACGCAGAGAAAAATCGACCTAATGGAATTTTACCGTCTGACGCAGCAAGGGTTATGCTTGTGCCGAAACCTGGCGTGGAAGGTCAGTAGCACCAGAGGGTTACCCTATTCTACTGCTGATTTTTAATGTAGCGTGTAAAAAACAAGAAAAAAAATTGGTTGCCTGTAAAGTCGGCTTATGGACGATAATTTAACGTGATAACGCCATAATTTAAGAACTATCTTCAAAACTATTATATATTTAAATTTTAGTATCTAACTTCTAATGTACCATTTGCAACACCCTATAAACAGGGTTATAATGGGTATAATGTTACATTTTCATAATTATGATTGTTACTAGACATTATAAGGCAATGTATACTTAAATAAATAAGAAAACATTATTGAATCGACAACAGAAAGAAGCCGAACACTTAAACCGATCGCGCTTCTCTATCGCTTGTTCCGCGCTCTCGCTTGCACGTTCGGATCAGGCGGAACGTGACACTTTATTGTGCCTGCAGTCAGCGTTCATCGATTTTTAAGACGTCACGTCAATAATATTATAAATCATAAAGCAAATTTAATTTGAATTGATTTCTTGAATGTCTAAGCATTACAACAGTCTCGTAATTTTTCGTGCCCAAAAATACTGTCTTTTTTCCAAAGTGTGTGACAAATTGAGGTGTTTTGTCGGCAGTGGGCACTTGCAAACATAGGTTTTATTTATTATTTAACTCCACAGGCAGTGAATACGTAAACGCGTCGTGGGTGAGCGGGCGCCGACGGCAGCGTGAATACGCGGTCGCTCAGCAACCGTTCGCGGGTTCCGCCGCGGAACTATGGCGGACTCTGTGGGACCACACCGCGCAACTAGTGCTATTGTTACACGAGCCCGATGATGAGGTAAGAGTTTAATGTGACTTAGCAAGCAGTAAGTATGTTAAAGCGTCGTGGGTTTTTCGCTCAACAGCCGTTCGCGGGTTCCGCCGCGGAAATACGGCGGAATCTGTGGAACCACACCGTGCAACTAGTGTTTTTGTTACACGAGCTGTTACTGAGTTACCGATGATGAGGTATGATCTATATAATTATATATTCACCGTTATTATGACAGACTTTGCGTAGGAACCACAAGATAAGCGAGTATGTTTGTATATAGGGTAGATTCCTAACCCAAGTGTCAGCAGTTTTTAAGCTGCGTATAAGTCTGTGACATGCCCAAAAGAAACCTCACCTACGACTCATACTTTTGCTGCATTTAGACTTTTTATTGCAGATATTTTGTTAAGATAGGACTTCTTTTGTAGAGCCTTTGGAAGTACCCCAGCTTTGAGGTGTTCCATATTAAAAGACGCTGGTTTCAGTGAAATTTAGGGCAATAAAAGATTTGTGATCTTGTGCATAACCTGTGTACATACCTTAAAATATACCGCGTTTTTGCGGAACTTTTGCAGTTTGCTGTAAACTGTGACAAAAATTGGTTAACCTGCAAAAATGATAATATACTCTGACGAAGTTGTTTTACGTCAGTAAATACTTAAACATTAACCGCTCTAACGTTTTATTTATCTTTCATAGGAATGCGAAATATTCTGGCCGACAGAAGACGAAAAGGAGCTATTCGTCGCCAATTTCCGCGCGTCGTTCGTCTCAAAGGAAACGTACGTTGCGCACCGAAAATCAGAGCGGAAAACGCCGGCGGAAACGCCCGCGGAACCGGAAACTAACGGCTACAGGAGACAAGAACCAGCAAACAGCGACTGCGCAGACGACGAAAGACTAATACCGGAAAATTCTCCAATAACCGATTCCGAACCGGCGTACAGATTCGATCGGACAGAGTTACGATTAGAACGACTCAGCGCTGGCAATCGCGATTTATCAGCTCGGAAATCCATCGCAAACGGGGACCTATTCTCATCACTATCCGAGAAAAAGAACGGACCGAAATCACCGCGAAGTCCTTCGAAAATGTCGCTGAAAAACTTCAAGTTGAGTTCTCCGACGAAGTTCAAATTTCCCGAGTGGGGTAACGGGAATCGAACCGCGGGGTCTCCGCCGGATACCGCGCCGCCCCCGCCCCCCTGCGCCCCCGCTTTGTCCGTCGAAGAAGAAGCAGAGTTACGGAGACCGGTGTATATGTTTGAGAGAGTGGAAAATGTGCCCGATTCTATACCTTCAGACCGGGTGATAGAGGTCACCAATGTTAGTGTGCATTCGTTGCAGGATGACTATCAGTTGAGTGTGAAGTTTATTAAGTGCAGTCGGTGGCTTGAAGGTGAGTATGTTTTTTTTTTTGTAGTTATTTGTGTAATGTTATAAAAAGTCTGATTCTACCAAGATAAGCAACCTTGCCTGTGTGGGCTTTGATGTCAGAATTATTAAGCCTCTATGAGTAAGGACTTCAAAATCCAGGCAGGTAAATGGAAGCAATTGACAAGGGACAGAGATATAATCAAATGGCATATAGAAAGGGAGGCCTGTGCTCAGTAGTAGCTCAATCAAGGGCTTTTGAGGATGATGAATAAGCGGCTAAAATACAAAGTTTTCCTCTGTTAAAAGAGTCACATCTGTGCTCACTTAGTTTTTTTTTGCATGTGTGTTACGCGATTACTCCGCCACTTATGAACAGATTTTGATAAATACTTTTTCTTTTTGTAAAACATACTCCAGAGATGGTCCCATTTACATTTTATCAAATCAACGAGAATGTATAAATTACTACATCTATGATGAATTGATCCGTGCGGACTATTCCAATTCTGTACACGGTTAAAGTCGGTAATGCCATTTATGGCAAAAATAAATAATTACCAAATTCTCGCAGGTCACACAACGGACTACGTAGCGGGCAAGCCAGATGAAAATGAATTTGTCAAGGCGGTCCGACAAGCGATCACCGACGAACAAAAGCAGGAGGCGGTAGAGCGCCTCATAGCGCCCTATAGGGACTCTTTCGGCCTCATAGAGTTCGTCGCTGGCTGCCAGATGGAGTACAAGAATGGACCTGTCGTCGTTGTTGACAAGTAAGTATTGTTGTATATGTCGTAGGAAGATTAGATAATCAGTTTTTTTTTGCAAAAATCCTAGGAATTTTCCAAAAACACTGATAATTAGACTACGTGCTACGTACGTGATATTGGCTATGATATTTCTCTATTTTACGGAAAAAAGATTTTTGGATAAATACAAATAGTACAAAGTTACAAACTATTATATTAAGAAGGTACATTTTGTCAATGCGGTACGACAAGCGAACACAGACGAGCAGAGTCGAGAGGCGGTAAACTGTCTCATAGCGCCTTATGAGGACTTCTTCGGTCTTATAGATCCTTGTGGGGACTCTTTCGGCTTCATAGAGTCTTGTAGAGATTATTTCGGCCTCATATAGCCTTATCAGGACTCCTTCGGCCTCATAGAGTCTTGTAGGGACTCTTTCGTCCTCATAGTCTTGTAGGGACTCTTTCGGCCTCATAGAATCTTGTATGTACTCTTTCGGCCTCATAGAGTCTTGCAGGGACTCTTTCGGCCTCATAGTCTTGTAGGGACTCTTTCGGCCTCATATAGCCTTATCAGGACTCCTTCGGCCTCATAGTCTTGTAGGGACTCTTTTGGCCTCATAGAATCTTGTAGGGACTCTTTCGGCCTCATAGAGTCTTGTAGAGACTCTTTCGGCCTCATATAGCCTTATCAGGACTCTTTCGGCTTTATAGATTTTGTGGTCGGCTGCAATATGGAGTACAAGAATGGACCTGTCGTTGTTGTCGACAAGGAAGTATTAATATGTAAAGTAAAAAAATCATAAAAGTGTAGATATTTTGTCAAAATGTTGTGAAAGTATAGAAATGTTGCGAACAGTGTAAATATGTTGCCATGAGAGGAGAAATACTGTGAAGAGCGAAGTTAAGTTGTCGAAAGTGGAGATATGTTGTCGAGAGTGTAAATATGCTGTCAAGAATGTAAAAATGTTGTCAAGAGTATAGATATGTTGTCAAGAATATAGGAATGTGACTAAAGATTTAAATCATAATATCTAAATTAGCATTCACATCTAGTAGCAATTTGTAATCGTCACTTTTCCCCACAGATACGGCGGATGGAAAGCAATGACCTTTTGCACACTGTCGGCCGCGTGCGGCGGCGCCCGCGATCCGAACATACCCGACCCCAACGCTCAGTTCCGGGCTGAGGGAGACGACTGTGCGTCGATATACACGTGGGCCGCGTTGGGCGCGCATGCGAGAGTGGGCAGGGGGGCGCATTCACACTCCGCGCTTCTGGCCGCTTACTGCGCGCTCGCGAACTATGGACCTGCTGTTAGGTGAACCAGGTAAGATAATAACGTTTATGAATCACATTTGATTCATAAGTCCGAGCGCCGTCAAACATACCTACTTAGATATTTATACAATAAATAATTCACAATGACCCATTTTTTCGAATCTCGACATTATGTCACCTAATTAGTGCTTGTAACCGAGCACTTTGGCATCGTGCGGCGTTTTAGTCGGCTTGCAACAACCTTACGACTAACTAAAAAGCCTGCCCACTACGTAGCTTGGGCAAGGTTTTGGCTCGGACACGTTTTTTTGCACGATTGTGACTATAAATACCTGCTCGATGATTTAAAAAGGTAATTACGGTTCATTCAACGTTTTTAGGGTTCCGTACCCAAAAAGTAAAAACGGGACCCTATTACTGAGACTCCGCTGTCCGTCTGTCTGTCTGTCACCAGGCTGTATCTCATGAACCGTGATAGCTAGAAAGTTGAAATTTTCACAGAAGATGTAGGTATTTCTGTTGCCGCTATAACAACAAATACTAAAAATAGAATAAAATGAATATTTAAGGGGGTCCCAACAATAAACCTGAATTTTTGCCGTTTATCGCTCCTATGCATTACGGAACCCTTCGTGCGTGACTCCGACTCGCAGTTGGCCGATTATTGAAACGTATTTTTGATTTCAGGTCCCCCCCACCAAAGCCCGCGTGACCCAGAACGTTCAAGTGCACATTCAATACTCAGTGAGTTGTGTATCACACCAATATAGCCTTTAATACCACCGAAACTGTACTGACTCCAGTAAATAACCCCGTGTACTCGTTAGATATTAGAACTACGTGTTAGGATATTGTGATGGCTGGCATTTAAATATATCATAATTATGTGTATGTTTATATACGTAATACGTAACGCTCCGTTTTGAAGGTTTTAGCAACTGTAACGCCTAAACTTTACCAAAATTGACTGAGCCATTTACCAAAACGTATCGGAATGGATATAGGTAGAGCGTTGTAGACCGTTGAGTCATACCATACTTGTTAGAGAAAAATCAAAACACAATATTGTGAACATTCGCTAAGCAAATATGCTATTTATGTAATGGACTTACGGTCTAAAATGCCATATCATACTCCGTTCTAGTAGAGTCTGGCTCTAAACTTTGTTAAAGTAAGACTATACTCAGTAATGTTGCGTTTAGATCTAGCAATGAACATGCAATGTAACAGATACTGCAACATACCCCGTAACATACAACGCTACATGCTCGGCAAGTATGGATATATTTTCAAATCAATTCGTCTCATTCGAGTCTCGGTAAGTATCCATACTTGACTATCTTATTGCATTGGGTGTTACGAGGCAAGTTGCTGTGTCTTTTACATTGTCTTATCATTTATATTCATATCATTTATAATATACATAATAAGTTGTATGTTCGTTGTTAAAACTGAAAGGTTTAAAATAGATCACTGTAAAAACACAGACATACGAGTATTTAGTAAGTTTAGTTCTGTGGACTAAAACCTTCGAAACTGACCTCGATGTTTCTATAATTTAGTATTTTTAATACTTTGACACAAATTTTTATACATTAAAACAAAGACTTTTGTTTATCAAGACAACTGCAATTATTTGCCAATGCGATTTATTTAGAATACTCGAATATAGCTGAAATATACTGTCTTGCTTTCGCTCTTGGAATTATATCAAAGCGAGAAAGTGATGGAAGATTTTATAGATTGGCTTATAGAAGATTTATGAGTAATTGAAAGAAGTATTCATTACTATAGCATCTTTTTTTGCCATCTGTGTTATTCTGAAAAAATATCTTTTGCTGGCAAGGGCCAAAAACTGATGTTTTCTCACTTTGTTCCAGTATAATGGAACGAGACAGCAATATATTTTTATGGATTATTGGTCAATACGGAATTATTTTGTATATTGTTGTTTGCCACATACTCAAGAATTTAGAGACATTTAGCCAAATTGGAATACGAACTACATATTAATGATCAGTACGAACACGAGTTCAAATCCCAATCAATCCAAGTTTTTTGTACTCCTGAACTTCACCTATTTGTATTTTTGTGAGAGGGCGTGTCATAATAATAATTGTTATTGTTCTAAAATGTTTTATATTATGATTGTTGATTCTTATGACTACTGTGTGTTCTCTCGAAAGCAATAGTTCGTTATGTGACCGTCCTTTCACAAAATCGAGTGCTATAAATACAAATAATAAAATGGCGACTTTTACGTCGTGCTATTTTTTTGTAAATACACAAATCTAACTGCTATTTTATTTATACAGGGTTATCTGCTAGCCCTGCACTAAGCCAAATAGGGTGATTCGGACCATCATTTTGAACAACTTTTAATATGGGGCCGACAAAATATATGAATGAAACAGCTGACTTTGCATTCCGGGTTTGTCCCAAAGTAAAAGTTGTTCATAATGATGGTCTTAATTACCTTCTTTCGGCTTAGTACGCCAGTTCTGGATAACACTGTATGTTTTTGATCTCTTCACTTATAAAATGATTCAATCTAATTTTGAATATAATTAGTAAAATTGCAAAAACATAAATTAAAATGAAATTAAGTACACAAAAGACTCGTAATCCAATAGAAATATGAATTAGTTTACAAACCTAACTGTTTGAGAATTGGGCTCGTATTCTTTTATTGAACTACAAAAACTTTGAAGTATCGTGCTAACTTTCTGAATGTCTTTTACATATTTTTACTACTCAGTTTTTTATAGGTTGCTTTAAAATAGGATTTTCTTTACTGACTACCCACACAGACGTAGGCCTATTTTGTTTGAATAACGAACTAAATTCACACTACATACTCGTATAGTCCCATATAGATCTTGAGACTTATTTTTTGTTCTAATGAAAGTAACATTTGCTAGCTTCTCTAAGTCGGTGCGTAGCAATTTGTCGAAAAGAATGATAATAAAAGACGGACACATTAGTCCCATGATTCATTAAAAAAAAAAGTCTTCCTAACCGGTTCCATAGATAGTGGTACTAAGATGAAAAGTTTTGTATCAATCTGTTATACTTGCTATGTGAGAAACTTTGAAATAGTTAAAAACAGCTGAAAACAGTGTATACACCTTTTAAAAGGTAAAATAACTTTTCAAATTGGTGAAATTACTCGTATATTATCGCTGTGAACCAATGTAAATGAACTTTTGCTGTTCTGTATTTGATTGATTATTTAAATAATTATTTGTCCAACTTTCAGGATTAATAGTCTTGTAGTGAATTTCGTTCAAGACTATGACTACAACACTATACATATAAGTACATTTTCGTTTTGTAAGTCTTGTAAAAATCTTTCTGAAAAAGCGCGATTTAATTTTTGTTTAGTAAATCCAGTAATTACGTCTCCCAATTAGTTTTTCTAGTTATCGTAGTTGTCTAAAGTTTTCCATTTTCTAAATAAATGCTCAAAATCTACAATAATTCGAGTGACAAAGAAAAGATTTAATTTCGATCTAAGGCTTCAATCTCTTATGAAATAAGATGTGGTTGTGTATATGTAATTGATATTTTTGACGGTAAAATTGATATAAAAATTGGTATTTTGTAGCAGTTTTTTCGACTAGCCGGCCGTTGCATGTGATGCTTTCATACATAGCTTCTTTAGTTTACAAATACATATAGGCCGCGCCACACAAGTTGGCGGATGTGAAGTTAGCTACAAGCTGCGCAATAGCCAATCAACGTGCGGCTTTACGTGAGCTTCAGTCAGGATTGGATATTGCGCAGCTCGTAGCTAACTTCACATCCGCCAACTTGTGTGGCGCGGCCTACTCGTACATACAGTAATAGCGGAAATAGCTTTCTCAGTCTTCGGAAAGAGACAGTAGGCTAGTTACGGCTTTGTAGAGCACTATCTCTGTCTCACGAACCACCATTGGATAAACTTGGTGATGTTTGTCCAATGGTGGTTCGTTAGACAGAGAAAAAGATATACGAAACCGATATTAGTCGATTATCTCTCTCAAAAGGCCGAAGTCCTTTATTCAAGAGTAATGTAGTTGGTTCCGCGTGGATACGTAAGACTCTTTAGGCAAAAATGGCTGATTTGGCCTCTATCAAATGAAAAGGTTGTGATTCGAGTACTAGCCTCGAGTACTAGTACTGGTTGATTGCATTTTGCTATTTCTTCGTAATTTTATTTTTTTCTCCTGGTAACCCTAGATGCTAGTTGCAGAACGAGCAATCAGATCAGCGTTTTAACTTAGAAATTACTTAAGGCCGTGCGTTTCAAATTGCCATTTTTAGCATAAAGAGTATGTAGAGCGTCTTTGTGAATCCATCATACGTTACTCAGGAATCAGGAACAATTGGTTTGAGAATTCGCGGCATTTCATATAATTTTTAACAGATGACAGAGGCTGTTTTTCTACCACAGATAATATGTAGATGATGGTGGTGATGATGATGATGGTTTGCGTGAGATAAAATCAATCCACCAATAGCATCACGCCATACCTGAAAGCGGTGCTATTGGTTGAAATTTTCCTCGCATACTGCTATGAAACTCATCTCTGGTAGTTACGCAGTCTCATACCTAGGCACAGTGCAATACTTTGACGAGAAGGATATATTTATTACAATCATATTATGTATATTTTATTAATATTATTTTCTTTAGCACAAGTAATGATATTTGGTCACCAATAGTGACTTGACTTTTTGTAATAATTATGTAAGTACATAAGATATTATGTATAGGTATGGTTAACCAATATTGATGAAATTTTGTACTGACCAGAAATAAAAACTTTCCGGTCGCATGGACCAAATTTTAAACGTTTAAAGTTTGGTCTATGACATTAATTCTGGTCAACAATCTGTCTGAATACGATCGTGTACTCTACGCTGTTAGATTTAAGATCTATTTTCGATCTGAATTTCCAAGACTTGAAGGAGCTTTCTTTTCCAAGCTTCGTATGTGATTTTGTATCGGTCTTATGTCGATGTTATAAAGTACATTTTCAGACATAAAATTAATAGTTATAGTCGGTTGAGCGTCGTGTAATTCCTATTAAATCAATTTTATGGTCCAGTATTTTTATTATAATAACTAGTTTTTATTATTATATTAATATTGTAAATGTGAAGACTGCTTATTAGTGGTTCGTCAATTAAGATGTTTTTGGTTTTGTTTAGGGTTCAGTGGTGCGATTGGAAAAACTACGATCTATCTCTGACGCTGGTTTTATGAACTTAACACTTTCGTACATTATTCTGATCAATTTTCGCCTTGGCTAAACAGATTTCTCAAAAGAAATTGGGTCTATTATGTCGGCCATTTTGGAGATCCAAATGCTTTTAAAATCGCACCACTGACAGAAAGAGTTGAAACTATCGAGACATGAACTCCAAGCACAAATTATATTATAGTTTAGCGACAGAAATAAAATAGATTTTTATTGCCTTACAGTGATGACTAATTATAGTTGAAATTTAGATTAAAATAGTCTGTTATTTGCTTCATGTCTCTTTAGTAAACGAATGTTAGGGAAACGTTACTGAGAGTGGATGGGTGAGATGTTTGCGCGTTGAAAGGTTTTTTAGACTTATTGCTGCATATTTTAAATACATTAAAAAAAAAAAAAAACTGTAAAGCTTCCCTTTTATTTTTAGGTACGGAACCTTAGCTAGAAAAACGCGACACGCCGCGCTAACTCAAGGACGCAACTAGAAAAAGATTTAAATTAGAGCCTTATAAAGTAAACCGTAGAATTGAAAATTTAAGTGCGCGAAAATGCCTTACGTGTAGGTAATTTGTTGATTGAAATTCAATCCTACGTGTCAGTAAATAAAGCTCAATTAAAAAAATCCAGCGAAGACTCCACACTTGATATTAAATATGTTGTATTCAATACTTTATGTATTGAATAGAACTAAAGTAAATACTTAGTTTACCTATATGTGCCATTTGTAGCTAGTTATTGTAGCTAAATATACTATGTAGATAGCGCGAATTATATTGCTGATAAATATAACTAGGATACCTTTATTTTAAGGTGCTTCTAGTATACAGGTCCATTGTACCATTGTAACCTATTCGATATTAAAAATATCCGAGTTAAGTACAAGTAAGATTCTTCAAATCTTAAAAAACTGGATTTTTGAAGATTGCTTCTTACATTTCATGTTTATTATATAAATTAATGCTTTTTTAGTTTCTATTTTGTAATTTTGTGAAGCCTTGAGATACCTAAGGCGATATTAAAAAAGTCCACGCGCAAACATCTTAGGTAGCAATTTGGCCCTAAGCGTGCAACGGAGCGTTATTAGTCGGAATTTTATTTGCTCTATTCTCGAGAAGAAAAATAAGAAACCGTAAGGTTAGCGTCCATGCTATCGCCCGCTGTCCGCTTTGATAAAAATGCAGCCTTAACCCCACATGTCAACCAAAGATGAGCGTCTATTGTATAGTGTATAATGAAAGGTAGTGTAGGCAAACCCGAGTGTCGCAGCTATGTAGAATAAATTAGGAGTAAGGAAACTTCCTGTGTAACTAAACTAACATAAGATCGATGTTTGACTTTTTTCGATTTTAGGCCGTGTTTGGATTATGGGGAGCGTGGGAGTTGGGAAAATGGCTTGATAGGTAGCAGTGAAAATTTCATAAAGATGCATTTTCAACATCTGAAGTAAATCTGAAGAATTTTATATGACCAAAACATTAGAATAACAAAAGCTTTACTCACGCAAAACGCTACACTATTCGCTCGCTCCGCTGGTCCGAACCTACGGCCATTATTACTTAGACTAGCAAAATATAATCGAAAATATTATAACGTATACTTCATTGAGAGATAATCGAAGGGACAGATCAAATGTGCTTCATAAATAAGTAAATAAATATTAAAATTACATGAATTTCGGCTCAACTCATTAGCAACATGTTATCATTATAGTTAAATTTGCGTTTCCCATTTTTATTTAGCAATGGTTCTTTAGCTAAATATTTGTTGCGTATTGAGCGTATTTCAAATATCAATAAATACAATGAAAACAAGTTTTAAACCCAGCTTAATTGTTAAGCAGTTTTTCACCTTGTATAGGTCGCGTTATCCGTTTTTTTTTGTCACGGTGAACTCCGTATCGAGAGTTTTGAAATAAATTTACTTAAAGTAATAGCCGCCTTATATAATTGTTTATTACCTCTTTAAATCATCACAACATCCAAAACCAATTTTGACGGTTATTTATCCTTTCTACTTTAGAAAGTATAGCAGTTTAGTCAATCCGCGCTCGGGCTACGCGCTATAAAAAACTCAGGCGTCAGATAATACTGCATGCAGTAGAGGGTTTTTTTATCTGCTGTGGCGTGCAGCAAGTGTGCGTATAAGCTTAATTTTTCTTAGCTACATGTCGCTTTACTGATTTTGCAATATCGACCAGCCCATTGCGCATGCGCATCCTATCAGGGTATTGTCATACATTCATGGTAACAGCGTGTGAATCGTACGTTTGTCTAAATTATAATAATTTTTTGACAGCTCTATGATGTTGATAATTACTATGCTCTATGATGCTCTATTATGTGCAGGATATTATGGTCTATGGCAAGTTTCATAACCTATCTCTTTAAATAAATAATAATCTGTAAATTTTTCTCGTTATATTACCGAGAAGTTATGAAGATTGATATCTAACTTGGTCTATTGTTTTCTTTGTTTAAATCAATGTCCAATATTAGTTGTGTTACGTCGTAGATCTGTCAAAAATACTAAACTGGAGACAGAAATTAATTGGGTTACATTTTTTCTATTTCTTCTCATCGTAATTTGTAAGAATAGCAAGAAGTCTGTATTTGTCATTCAAATAAAATATCTATAAAAATAAGTAACTAACTATACTTTGTTTGTACTTTGTAACTATGATACTAAAAATTAGATATACACAAAAAAAATAATGTTCCATGTTGTATGTACGCCTGAAAGTGTCGCTGTAGGTGTAAGGTGTAAAAATGTCGGTTTTTAATACTGTTTGTTTAAAACGGTAAGCGATGTGGCAAGTCCAAGATTAATATGTAAACAAATTTCTCGGTAAAATAAAATGGCTCCAAGATTTTCGATTAAGTAATAGATAAACTAGTTTTAAAGATTGGTTGGAAGCGGCCTGCCTACAGTGTATATATTGCTACGATCTTTATTTGTACCTGCGATCTATTAACTTTAACTATAAGACTAACGCAGAAATTACAAAAAAATTGTTGTTCCTTACTAAAAGTTCATAATTATATGTGTCAACAAAATGTAAGGGACAGTTTTTTTTGGCTATTTCGGGGACCCATACCTACTAAAATTTGTTGATCTTGATTACTAAATACGCCTTTAGACCATGCGTAGGTCTAGTAATTTTGTATTTAAGCTTCTAAAACCCTAATTGAACATAATTTAAACTTTATACATTTTTAATACTATGCCTCGTGTTTGGCGTAGGTGGAGATTAAAATGGCTAATTTTAATTTACCGAGAATACGTTAATCTCTTTATTTTAGACTAAATGCCAAAATTGTTGCCGTATTTGTACCTAATTATCGAATCGCCTTTTTGAGAACTGTATTGTGCCAATTTTTCTATATTTAGACTGTTCGCTCAAGGGCCAATGAGCTTCGGGTAAAAGTTGTGCTCAATATACGCACAATGTGCTGACTGGTTGCTGTTTTCTGAGCTATAAGGCAGCACCAATCAGCATGCAGTATAAAACTGGTAACCAATCGTCATGCGGTGTAATATTTGCAACTTTTTTGTAACCAATCAATGCATGGTTTGTAACAGTATCTACCAATCAATAGGTATGTGGTATAGAACAGTAACCAATAAGCATGTTACACGTATATTGAATGAGTTATTACCCCTATTATAGATGAAGCTTGTGAGCGAGCAGTCTTACAATTATTTTTTACGCATTCCATTTTTATTTGTTTTACCTAAGTTTTTGAAACGTTTTTTTACATTGGTATCGAATCTGTTGTACAAATATTTGGAATTGTTTCCATTCTCTTTTTCTGTATTGATGTTGACTAACTCGATATGCATCTCTTTTCAGTGTAATACGTGAGATAGAGATGGCGACAATCATTTTTACTTCACTAATTGTATAGACCGACCTTGTTATGGATGAGTAAGCTAAACAAAGACATTTTAACAAATAAATAGGCCCAATTATGATGGTGCCGTCGTAAATTTAATAGCAATGTAAAAAGTGTTCTCTCCATCTAATGCCTAAATTGAAAAAGAAACAGAAATATACTAATTAGCTATTATAATTACGATGGCGCCTTCATAATTGGGCCTAGTACCTATTTGTCAAAATTTTCCTTCAAGTTTTATAATAACTGTAACTTCAAATATAATTTGGTCGCTCATCATACAAAGAAATCGACTCCTCTATTAGTTTTATTATCTAATTTTTGTGTAAATTAATTAACATAACTGTTATGTTCACTTACTAACACATCACTGGGTTTATTTTATTGTTTTAAATAAACGAAAATTTGGTTTTAGGCCGCTGGCGCACGGCGTAATCAAAATTATGAATGAATGAAAAAAAAGTAACATCCTTCAAAAATGTTTTTTTCATCATTCCTATGATTGCCATAATTATCTTTTTAAAACGAAAATTACAAAAGTAGTAGAATAGCAGTCCATATAAGACTCAGTTTTGCAAACAACATACATATTCTATGATGGCATTGAACTTGTCATTACAACCGACTTTTACTACGGGATCATACTTTTACCGAAAACGCGTATGGAACAGCTGTTTTTTTTCGCGTTTTCAGGGGTTCTTTAGTAAATTTTGGTCATAATTATAAGTACAATGATATCAAGAATATGTCCATTGCTCCGAGACACTGAGTATAGCAACTCCGAGATAAGTAACCACGAGATAAATAAAATATTTTTATTTTAAATTGCGCAAGTAAAGATTACCTACATCGTGTGCAATGCAACATGCTTAAATGAATTTTCGTTTATTGTAACATTACACATTAAGCACAATCTTTATGTTATCGACGTTACGTTAAGCACAAGCTAACTTTGTATTAGTCTATTATTACGACTTGTGTTAGTAAATGTTTAGTTTTATCACCCTAGTTGTATAATGGCGTCAATTTTGTTGTACAATTTACTAAAACTAAATCAATCAAAACTAAATGGGCATGTGATTTTTATTAACTGAGAAAAAGTTGGAAACCACTTTGGTCGATGTAGTTTTCGATACGTATGCTTTATTGATAAACGTAGAATTTGCTTTGGAGTAATTAGTCCGTTTTTTGTCTTTTACAAGTGAATTGAAATCGTCAAATAAAGAAAAATACGAAAAGCGGACTAACTTCCGAAGTAACTTTGCGTTAGTATGTGGTATGACAGAATTAGACTTAGGTCAAACGAGGGTAGTTTTTTCGCTAGTAAGTCGCGTAATTTACGCTGCAGTCGTCTAGTCGGTGTCATCGTGGACATATTATAAAAAGAGTCAGTTTCGAAAAATCTAAATGACATTTTACAAGTAGGCCTGGTATTCAACGCCATTCTTTACGACTGCAAACAAAATGTTTAAAATCTATGTGAGTAATTTTTGGACATTTTTGGACCTAACTGAATTTTTGGGTTTCATACAATATTCCTTGCTTGGGCCATACATCGACGCAGTTTGTGGCTTTTGTAGGAACCAAAAATGTGACTACGCGTCTTTCAACCGATAAACTTACCTTCGTTTGGCCTTAGCCTGCCAATTTGAGATTTGGACCTCACTTTACCCCTTACTCATGTACTCGCCCCCTGTTTCTGTCGATAATTTATCGATACGAAACTTGTTGGACACTTACACAATACTGTGTTATGTAAATTTATATGTCTAGACGATACACTCACTGGTGTGGCGAAATAGAAACATTGTTTGGTAGAAAATTGAGCTCTTTCTGGTTTACCCAGGTTCAAATTGCAGGCGTTTGGAGTCGTGAGAAAGTCACGATGCAGCAATGCAATTTACCATCTAAAGTAAATAGCAAGAGGTTGACTTTTCTCCGATGCCTCTACACTGCGGTTTTAGTGAGCGTCTTGCCTTTTCGATAAATTACGTTTTAGATACAGTTGCTCTCAAAATAGATGCCGTGCCGTGTGTAAACATTATCCGTCAACTTTGATAGATGTCGCGTAGATCCGTCAATTTTGACACATCGTTTATAGATCCACGCCACGCCACGCCATCTATTTTGTGTTGAGAAATCGATTGAAATGGAGTGTTTTTGTGAACTCTACAGTCTCCTAAGCTAATGATAAAATGTTGAGAGTGCGGTCCGAATTACATCATCAGTGCGGAAGTTAACAGTTGAGGTGCTATTTGGATACAAACTAGTAGTGCAGCTATGGCCAAAATAAATGAAGTCTGCCACAGCTACACTACTAGTTTGTACCATCCGCTGCACGTGCTGCCGGCATTTGCAGTTGTCAGTTCGGTTCCAAATAGCACCAAATAGCAGTCAGAATTTTCAGGAATAATATAACCTGTTTGTGCTGAGTTCATATTTGTTAGCGCTATTTTGCTGGCGTAATGAGAAAGGCTGTTAATTTTTTGTCATAACTAACATGTTAAGATGGCAATGTCCTTGCTTATTCGAAACGTAGTTTGTTGACAAAATTGTAAAGTTCCTATCACAAGAAAATTGGAAATGTAGGTGCAATTCGGACCACACCTTGAATTAGATCTTATACAGTCCCGTTCATAGATTTTTGTACAGTTTTTTATTATAATCCGTAGTTATAATGTATTGTAATCGTTTTGTTCGTCGATTCATCACAGTACTAATAATTGTAAATCTTATAAGACTTATTTATTTTTTTGTGTAACCGCCTGTATTATGTCAAATGTAAAAATATATTAAGAAATTATCTAATTCTTAGTTTTTATTTCATACCTGTACCTGTATGTAACTACTTACCTGTTTCATATGCGCGAAATAACTTATATTTCAGTATTCATATGTTTATTGCACCAAAAGTAACCTAAAAGGTGGTCTTGCTGGGGAGTATGCAAGACCATCTTTATATGGCGATTATCAAAAAAGTACTTACGTAGGTATTTTTTATATTTAGGTAAAAATTGTACATAATTATTATGTACATTTAATTTCAGTCCATATTACATAAATATAGGTAGGTGGTCCTGCCGGGGAGTATGATACGATTCTCGAACTCAAATACCTACTGAAGCATCTAAAACTATTCGGGTGAAAGGATACATGTCCGAGCCGCAGTCATCAATCTTTGAATCGAATGCATCTTCGTGTTACTGTTCGCACCGCAAGACATTTCCCTCTTATGCTGTATGTGCGTACGGCTCCAGCGGCGCAAAAAGGTGCGCATTCACCCTAACCCATATTAAACATCATAGCGGAGGCGTTGCCTATATCTTGACCTATATTTGAATACTGAAAAAAAGAGGGTCTAAGTACCAAAGAAGCTTGTTTCGTTTTTATTACTAGTTGTGGCCCGCGGCTTCGTCTGTATGAAATTTTGACTTTAGTGCTATCCTTGATCTATATTCATGCGAAAAATCAACTCAATCCGTGGCTACGTTGCCACGTGGAAGAAGAATAATCGGCCAAGTACGAGTCGGACTCGCGCACGGAGGCTCCGTACTGTATGGGAGCCCCCCTTAAATATTTATTTTATTTTATTATTTATTATTGAAGTGAATATAAAACTAAATATTCTGTGAAAATTTCAAGCATCTACCTGTTACCATTATTAATATAGAGCGAAAAACGTCTACAGCCCGGTGACAGACAGACGGACAGACGGACATCGAAGTCTTAGTAATAGGGTCCCGTTTTTACCCTTTGGGTACGAACCCTAAAAACCAACAAACCTACAAACACACTTTTGGATTTATAAATATTAGTAAGGATGCAAAAACCAAATTAATCCGTTGTTCCGTCTCCGCGTTGCCACGTCAAAGAAGATAAGATAAGAAACCAATAAACCAACACACTTTGGGATTTATTAATATAATATTTACTAATAAAAATTTGTTTCATAAGAATTTTTTTGGTACTTAGACCCTTTTTAGAATTCCGTACCCAAAGGGTAAAAACGGGACCCTATTACTAAGATTCCGCTGTCCGTCTGTCTGTCTGTCTCCAGGCTGTATCTCATGGACCGTTATAGCTAGAAAGCTGAAATTTTCACAGATGATATATTTCTGTTGCCGCTATAACAACAAATACGAAAAGCAGAATAAAAATTAACCCTTTCACTGCTGAGGTACTTTTTTTAAGGTGCCTGCTAATTCTAAAACGCACACGCAAGGCGCGGGAAGACGCTACCGCACACGCCTGGTGTGTGTAGTAGCCGCGGGGCGTGAGAATCGAAAACACAGACGTGTGTGTTTTCAGCAGTGAAAGGGTTAATAATTAAGGGGGGCTCGCATACAACAAACCTGATTTTTTAGCTGTATTTCGCTCTATATTAATAATGGTAACAGGTAGATGCTTGAAATTTTCACAGAATATTTAGTTGTATATTCACTTCAATAATAAATGAAAAGAAAAGAGGGGCTCCCAAACAGTACGGAACCCTCCGTGCACAAGTCAGACTCGTACTTGGCCGATTATTTATTCATTTATTAGCACTCGATGCGGCTGATATGATGATGATTCGCCTATTGGCTATGTGCTTATACATCTTCATCTGTGAGATTTCACTTTTAGCGCGGAATACGCGCCCGCAAAATTGGGACGCACCTCACGTACTTTTCACCCAAGTTGAAAGAGACCTTTCGTCATTGTTTGGCACAGTTTTTTTTTCGCGTCTCCCTGCAAGGCTCTAATCATAGTTTGAAGGTTGCACGTGCCCTCAAACCTTTTGTGGGCAAAATTGGTTGAGCTTAGGTAGGTACCTAACCTAAGCTTCGAGCAAATATCTCAGAGCCACATTCCATAAATGAAAGTAGTAAAAAAAATGTCCGAGCGCCGTCAAATATACGTACATATTTACATTAAATAATTCACAATGACCCTCAGAAGTTACGTTGGTTCTTATTCTATGCAATGGCCCGTTTTGCTCGAATCTCGACGTTATGTTACACTGTGCTTGTAACCGAGCACTTTCGCATCGCGCGGCGTTGTAGTCGCCTTGCAATTGTCTTTAGACTAACTAAAAAGCCTGCCCACTTCGTAGCTTGGGCAGGGTTTTGGGTCGGACACTTTTTAGCACGATTGCGACTATAGATATTTGCTCGAAGAACCCAAACCGTGATTTTTTAATTTATTTACTTGGAGTGTGCTCTATGTTTTGAATGGAATTCAAAAATGGTCGATTTCCAATCGGTTCCTATCTTCCAGGGTTACCTGCTTACCATGTACTAAGCCACAAGGGAGTGATTAAGATAATCGTTATGAACAACTTTTACTATGGGGATCAATACAATATTCGAAAAAAAAAACAACTGTTCCAAAACCTTTAACTCTGAATAGACAAAATGTGTGAAACAGCTGTTTTTTTCTCGAATTTTTGAAATAAAAAAAAAAGCCCTGGATAACCCTGTATATACCAAATACGCTGCCAACTGGCAGTGGGCATTTGGATTATCTTTAGACTTTCCAGGGAATGTGATGAGCCAATTGCTTTTTATTTAGTAGGTAGTTTATGTAGTTTTAGCCAATGTAAGTAGTGTTGTATTTTGTTGTAGTTAAAAAAGGCACTTGCCCTAAATAGATACGATAAGTAAAACTAAGTATGTTGACTGTCCGCAGTGTTTGTTGGGTTGTTTGTTGATCGTGTCGTAAATTCTCAAATGGAGACCACATAGTAGAAACAAAGTAAACCAACTTAAAACTGCAGGACAGTGGCGTAGCAAGGCGCGGACAAAGTGGGCACACCCCCACAACCTCGCACTGAAAAGGGCCTCGCGAGGAAAATGATTATTTTTTCAAATCTATTTGCTTTACAATATTCTCTTATTGTGCATTTATATTTTTCCATCATCATTTTATTGTCAAAGTATGTTTAATAAGTTTAAGATGTATTTTCTGGGTATACTGGGGAACGAAAGAAAAGGGGCCTCGGTGAAGCGACTTCGCCCACATTTAAAATAATCCACGTTTCGCCACTGCTTTAGCATCGTGTTTCATGTACCAGCTTTTACCTACCGAACTTATCTATATATGGGCAACTAGGTACTTAATAATAAATTAGATGAGGCCTACGTCCAGCTAAGGACGTGCAATGGCCGAGATAGTACCTAATAATATTATACCAGGTTACTGTAACCATGTACGGGCTAGCTATTAATAATACTTAGTTACCAATGCTAATAATAAATACTAATAAATAATGGTGGGTATTTCATTCAAAAGCTCAATTAGGTATTTGTAACCAATCGGCCCGGCTCCTGACGACGTCCTTCGAAAATCCGGCGAACGTGTGGGCAGGAGCCTCGCTGGTTTATTATTAGAAATATAATAGGATGAGAGGGGTGAAGGCGTGCCTCTTCATTTTGGT
The DNA here is from genome assembly GCA_964007245.1 of Hypomecis atomaria. Taxonomy (NCBI): domain Eukaryota; kingdom Metazoa; phylum Arthropoda; class Insecta; order Lepidoptera; family Geometridae; genus Hypomecis; species Hypomecis atomaria. Next base: position 8,193,088 of record OZ023305.1, read on the forward strand.
AAGTAAGTTCGTATAGGCCGGGTGGCTAGCCCTGGTGTCAGAGTTTTTAGGCCGCCTGAAGGCCTCTGACTTGGCTAAACGGTTAAAGCAAACGGGACCTACAATTTAGGTGTTTGTCAGCGATCACCGATTTGAAGCAACGTTCCGTACGGTCAGTATTTGGATGGGTGACCGTGGGTAGCATTTTCCAGCTGAGCGCTACCGTGGCTCGGATGACACGTTAAATTGTAGATCTCGGTTCATTTTCGTGTACTTTGCTAACTAAATGTTTCTGCGTGTGATGTGCAAGAGGTCTGGTTTAAAAAAAGGAAATAAAACACAGTCTAAAATTTATAACCATTTTATATTCTAATTAGGCATATTTGTTATTCTTTATCTAACCCGTGGTAGTTAGTGTTGGGAAAAAATTCGCCTTACAAGTTTGTCGCGTGATTCTAAGCCCGAGCCCGTAGGTACCACCATAAGTCCTATTAAAATTTATGTAAGGATTCATATACTTGCTGCTGCTTTTAGAAAACATCGAGAAGCATCGTTGTATGCAGAAAAATAAAACAAAGGCGGATGTGAATACACCATCCCGAACTTCGTGGGTAGGCTTATGTTCAGCAGTGGACTATAGATAGAAATTCTGCTACAGTTCCAGTCTCTACACATTTTCATCTAACCTAACAGGAACTGCCAACTGAAACACTAGCTTCTACCACGCTGCTATAAATTTATGTTGCGATAGACATACCTACCTACAGATAGCTATATGAACTCATGTAAATTTGTAAGTATCTGTACCGTTTTCAGAAGTCTGAAGTCGTAAATTATTTGCCGAAGTTTAATTAAAAACCAATTCTTCGATAACTCGGCGGTAATCAAATATTTGGGAAAACCTACGAAGCGTAGTTGGTAAACTTTTTTGGCAGTAAGTTCTCCAATTTTTTAGCTTTATATGCAAGGGAAAATTTACTTAAGACTTTGAAAGCAAAATTTTTGATGAAAAATTTGCTGATACAGTGCACACAGTATCATAATTTATAAATCAATTATCATTATCAGCCCTTAATAACCCACTACTGAGTCTATGCTTCCCTTTATTTATGCCATTCATCTACAGCTGTCTCTTGGCAATAACATCCAGTTCATGCCATTTTGTTGTAGTTTTGTATTGTTAGAATAGCACAGAGCGATGAATCCATACGCTGTGCAGGTACGCTACGATTCCGACGTAGTCGACACTTAGCTTAGGTATAAACATAATTACGTCCTTATCATAGTATAAAATAAAGTCGCAAAACTGTCTGTTTGTTTGTCTGTATGCTTAAATCTTTAAAACCACGCAACGGATTTTGATGCGGTTTTTTTTAATGGATAGAGTGATTCAAGAGGAAGGTTTATATGTATAATACACCTGTGCGAAGCCGGGGCGGGTCGTCTAGTTACGTATAAACATTTCATAGCTGACTGCACGCTACACTGTAGTCTGCTGCTGTAGCGTGCAGTCGTCTACGGAATTGTATGTAATATTCGATGTTAATTCAAGCTAGATTTTGACTTTTGCGTTAACCCTTTCACTGCTGAGGTACTTTTTTTAAGGTGCCTGCTAATTCTAAAACGCACACGCAAGGCGCGGGAAGACGCTACCGCACACGCCTGGTGTGTGTAGTAGCCGCGGGGCGTGAGAATCGAAAACACAGACGTGTGTGTTTTCAGCAGTGAAAGGGTTAAGGCTGATCGTCTCACAGATAAACTTCTCATTTTAAGTTTACGAAAACTCATTTAGTGGCCATGACTAGGTAACGTGTACGAGTTACATACCTACATTTAAAAACCAAATTAATGGTCAGTTAATGCACTTTCGTGCACCTTACGTTTCGTGATTTTCACTTTAGTTTTTAGTTAGTGTACTCTTGTGCATAAACTGGCCACTATTTTGGTTTCTAGGTATATGTACCTCGTTGGCATTACTTATGCGAGTTGCAGACCAAGAGCTAAGTTAAGTAAGCTAACCTAAGTTAGCTCGGGGTTATCTCGCATAGCTGAAATAGTTTTACACAGATCTGTGTAGACTGCGAGCTGTGCACTATTTATGAAAACCTGTGTAAGCTATGCAAACTAAGCTTAACTAACTTAACTTGGCTCTTGGTCTGCAACCGGCACTATAGGTATACATGGCCGCTACTTGAGTTTTTGTAAAATTACATTGAGCAATTAATCTGTGAAAGCTAAAAAACCAAAAAAAAAATATTTTGCGCACTGATCGAGACGATCAACCTTTTCGTAAAAGTCAAGGTCGTAGCTCGAGTTAAAATCGAATATTACAATTCCGTAGCCGACTGCACGCTACAGCAGCAGACTACAGTGTAGCGTGCAGTCGGCTTTAAAATGATTATAGTTGATGAATGAACTTTGCAGGTTTAAACAGAGTGTAGGAGAAGCCAAGGTATATATAGGTCTGTCCACTACGCCTACGCTACGCTTCTGCTACGTCCCTAGCTACGAACTATACGTAGAACGTAACTCCTTTACAAAGCGCATTTCGTAGCACTTACACTGTTCTCCGCAGCCTCTCCGTAATGTTCTGAATTGAGAATGGTGCCATTCTCAATTCAGAACATTTCGTATTCCGTACATTTAGCTCACAACTCTTGACTACTATGTACCTATGTCTTTACGTAAAACATAAGTTGATGAAATGTACACACAGGAAATAGGATAAATAATAGAACATTGTGCTCAGGAGTACGTAACTAACTTTATTTCTCAAATAAAAAATAAAACACCAATACACAATGTTGGAACATTAAGTTTACTGGGTTTTACGCATCTCTCAAGCGAAATATGTCTTATTGTCAATTTTCACAAAGGTAGGTTTTCCTCATTATTTTTAATCTTATAACCACATTTTTTTATGAACTACATAGTTATCGAAAGATTTCACATTTTTCGGGTAGTTTTGATCGCAAATTTGGTACCACCACTTCGTAAAATTTGCCTGTTTTGGACAAAAATTACGGGTGGACAAAATTATTTTTCCATATTGCTTCTTGGGTACAGTAATTGTATGATAGGTTGATATGGTTAATAATTATGGTCTCTCTATAATCTGTATGTCTTAATTGCAAGGATATGTTACGGCAAAGTCCTACTTTTTAATGAAATATTCATAAGTTTCATAATTTAAACACCTATTTAGTTGCAATACGCTCAAATAACTACAAAATGTTATTGTCGTTTGACTACCTAGCTAACAATGATCGAGACAGTAAATCAACTTATAAAACTACATAATATTGATAGAAAATTATATTATAAATAATAATATGTATAGATATCTTGCTAATCGTAACACGTAGGATGGGACGATCGTGTCCGTAATAAATACAAGTTTAATGAGTCCATTGACTTGCCTAAAGCCATAATACATGTTGTAATATAATTTTAAAGCCAAATTTTTTAGTCTGTGTGGTTATGTCGACAAATTTACGTCGATAATTATAAAGTCGATAGTTGATTAGATATAATCGTATTATACACAAATAGATAACAACATTCTTAATTACAGCCTTCATCTTTCAGTGCAGTGCCAAATTTACTGTAAATTATTTGATGTTCAATTAAAGTAGCCAGAGTTTGGGACATACGAGACGGTTTATATTGGTCAGAGGAGTATTTTTAAATGGAAATTCTGCACCGTCATTGGGTTTTATTACTTGTAAAAGGAAAACTCATGGATCGTATGGTATGGTAAAATACTGACGTTTATTTAGGTACTATTTCCGTACTCTGCTAACCCAGCCAAGTTTAGCAATGGATTGGATTGACATGAAAAGTAAAATTTGACGTCGTTATAGAAATATATATCACACAAGAAATTCGGAAGAAATATTTGAAAGTATCGGTAGAATCCACCAATCCGGCTGTCTTACGTCTATGGCTAATATTACATAGTACAAGAATATTAAATAAGCGCTGGACGCGCCACTAAAGTACACTTTATCTATGTAGGTATTACAATAAACATGAAACATTTAAATGTAGTTAAAGCCTTATTTCTCGGAATTCGGTCGCTCAACCGATTCGCGTTCATATTTCTACGGTAATAAGTTTCATTCTCGTCCAAATACACAGCCGATCCGACTAGCCGTCTTGAAGGCTTTTGAAGTAGACGATATCATTCTTAATCGCTATAATTTTAACAATTATATGTAAATAACCGTTATTATTGATGATTCTACAACAACCAGATATTCAATTGTATAATTTTATGACTTTCTAATTGTAGGTAGGTATATAAAAATATTGAATGCAATGTGGCAGGATTTGTTACTAACTATAGGTACTGTTACAGTAAAGAAAATAAGTGTAACTAATGATGAAAGTCAACTAACAAAAAGTAAGTTTGATGTTAAATAATTTTATTTAAAAAGATATTATGTATTAATGAAGTACATATTCTGGAATCTTAACATAGGTATATTTATATTGGACTGCTAACAACATCCAAGCAAAAATCAAGTAGGTATGTAAACAATTCTGATAATAAGGTCTAAAAGTAGGACCTACGCAAAGGTCGAGTCGAGAGCAGAAGTAGGTAAATACTTAATTCATTTTTTTCGCTTCGATTCCCTCGAGGCTGTCGGGCTCAGACGCACCTCTTGAATGTTAATAAAAAAGTTCCCAACAAACAGCAAAGCGACGTAGGTATGCTTGGAACGATTAAGAATGTTTAATTTCCTTGGAAATATTAAAAAGGAATCCAAGCGAAAATAATTACGCAATAATTTCTAACTGCCTTCCCACCACATTCGAAGTCAACTAAAATTTACTAAATTCCTAAATTTATGCGAATATTCTCCTAATCCTAAACACCGAATTATACATTAATAAATCGAAAATTTTATTGTCCGATTACATTTTTATTGTCATCGTTAACTTATACGGAATTGACTGCAATGTCATAATATTTATAATTGATCAAATTGTATACTAATAGTGAATTATTGTCACCGAGGAAGTACTATAATTTCAGTTTCATCAGCCTAAGAATTCGAATTTATGTAAGAGATTCGCATTCACACCTTAAACCTATCGAAAAATACAATCGATTATTCAAAAGGGGTATAATAAATTGAGTATCTACATAGTAAAATGTTTTTTCTCGTAAATATAATATAAATCGCAAGAAGGTAACGCGGAAAGCTCGCAATATGACTAGAGTTGTCGAAGCGAAAGCGGCAGATATGCTTTCGATATGACCGTTAATACTGATATTTGGAATTAAAGCTTGTGAAGAGATTGTACATTGAGGGAAGAGTCCCCGGGATCTCGTTGAAGAAGGTCGTCCTCTAGGGGCGGAGGGTTCAGTAGGGGAGCTCAGGGGCGGCGAGGTCAAAGTAAGGGCGGTAGAAGGTGCGACGCGCTGGAGGCAGCATCACGTCGGAGTAGCGGGAGAACTGGGACACCTGGCGGCTGCCAGACGCTGGTTTCCTGCTGCAAAATTAATACATATCACACTTACTGTATTAAACTAAGATATACTAAGCGCCACACAAATCGGCGGATGGGAAGTTATGTGCAGAACGCTGCGCAAAGCCGAAATATAGGAGTGCGCGGGAGCCAGAGAAACGAGACGACGGGGCACACCCGCCCGCCAACCTCATGCCTCCCGGGCGGTCTCTACGCATTGTGTTCACATGCGTAATAATAAATAATAATAAAAGCCTTTATTTCAGATACTAATATACGATTAATTCTAAACTTAAATAAACTAACTTATAACTAAATAATAATTGTATCCGTTTGCTCTGGTTGAGCATAGGCCTCTTCCAAGTTTTTCTACTCTTTTCTATCTTGGGCTATTCTTGGCCAAAGCTTTCCAGCGATAGCTTTCAAATCGTCGCTCCATCTTTTGAATTGGCCTCCTCGTTTTCTTTTATTCTCTCTCGGAAGCCAGTTTATAATTGTTTTGCTCCATTTTTCCACCCCTCTAAGTGTGTGACCAGCCCATCTCCACTTGTTCTTTTTTATGACTAGCGTAACATTTTGTATCATTGTCTTTTTCCTGATCAGCGTGTTTCTGATTTTATCCGATTTTTTCACACTCAACATACTTCTCTCCATTGCTCGCTGACAGACTTCCAGTTTCTTTAGGTGTGCTTTAGTCAAAGCCCAAGTTTGACACCCGTATGTTAGAACTGGGAGAATGTTCTCCCAGTTCACATGCGTAATAATTAGCGAATCATGTGCCATCTGCGGTGACTGCGGCTAACTTCTCATCCGCCGATTTGTGTGGCGCTTAGTAAACCTACAAAAACGAGTTTGGGTAAAAGTAATATCATTAATTTAAAATTGTGTGCGAAAATTTAGTTGTCTGCTTTTGATTCTACTTGAATGTGTTACGGATAAAGATAGAACGAAAGTAGCTTAAATTGAAGAATGTAAACTCTACGTTTTAAAGCTACTTCCATACCTACTATCTACGCCGTGGACGGTTTACACGAACGTAGTTTCTGAATTTAATAAGTAAGATCACTGGGTCCGTAGCTGCAATGATTGTAATATTTCACATAAACCTATTGAAAAGTACCGCGTTTGTTAAGCATCAGCCGCGACAATATCTTTAAAATACAAAAATCTTGTTTACATTTTTTTATGTAAGCATTAAAAAAAACAAAAAACTACATGAAATACTACCATGATTAAAATAACAAACACAAACTGGAGATTATTTTTACCTATAAAAATAAGATTAAAATGATCGCTGTCTTAGTTCACAATAAGTATTGAAATCTTCGAGCCGTGTTGTTCAGTGATGACAGTAAACGAAGCAAAATCAATACAAACTTTGGCCAGAAATTAATAAAGTTGGTCGAATTTTGGGGGAAATGAATTGTGCTTTCAAACAGTAAGTATCCTCCCTTCAATGTCGGCCATTGTAGTTTAATTCTAAAAATAGCTTGCCATTTTTAATAAAGATTTACTTAGTAACTTGTCAACTTTCACACACCACTGGCTTTTCGGTGAAGAGAAGCATAGCGAGGCAACTTGCGTTTGTAAAAGAAATTCGACGACTTAGGTGAATACACCAACCCAAACTGGGCCAGCGTGATGGATATGACCCAATCACCCTTCGTGGATAGTATGTTCAGCAGTGGACTGTTAAAAAGGCCGGTACATTACATGTTGAGGTACTAATTAGTATATTGTATCTTAGTACTTATAAGTATGAGGGACAAATTTTATACCTACTACTTTTTTTAGTTTCTGTACGTACTGTAATGTAATACTTTTGTTACTTTCATATCTCGCACAAAAAGTTATAGAAAAAATCACTTGACTAATTTCATTACAATAATAATCATATTCTTTAAATGTGACTATTTATGTGAGTGTGTGCAAGGGTACGCATATACGTGTGTGAGAATAGATTTGAAAATAAAAATAAGAAATGTGCTCTAGAAAATTTTACTACAACGTCCTGGTATTGTATTTCATTTAAATATAATTTAAAAGTTTGATTCAAACTGAGTTGAGGCCTAATGAAACTTGGCGGCTGTCATGTTAGCTACAACCTGCGGATAACCCAACCCTGACGTAGCTGTTATGTGAGCTTTAGTCAGGATTGGGATATCGGCAGCTCGTAGCTAGTATCACAGCTGCCAAGAAGGTTGATTCGGCGTAAAGGTGTAATGATAAAGATAATTTATTGGTAATTGTACAATATTATACACGTCAGATATAATTACAATAAAATAAAAATTGAAAATAATGCCTATTAAGTAGGCACGTAAATACAATTACATAGTTACACACTTGAGGTGAAAAATTATTATTAAAAATTATGTAAAAATTTACAATTTTATTCAATTTTCGGAATGAATTCCTCGACGCTATAGGGTGCCATGTCAGTAAGGAATATTTTAAGCTTCTTTTGAATATTGCAAGAGAAGCTGCGTTTTTATAATATTTGGCAAGGCATTGAAAACTCTTACTCCAAATATTCGGGTGCATTTATGGGACTTAGCTAGCATAGCATTGTATGAGTGTGTCTTACTTGTGTTGCTGCCTAGACTGGGGTTCATCAGCCGGGTACTCCACTTGCAGAGGCTGCAGTCCTCGGGGCTCCTGCTCGCCGTAGCCATACGCGTAGTCATCACTGAAACAAAATATTTCGTCAAAACTCTCTCGCAAGAAGCCACATACTACAGGAAAAATTGTCATTTTTTTTGGTCAACTTTGCACTAAATTTCAACAAGGTTGCGTTTAACGTTTAACGCTACCATGGAGGCCGGAGGGGGTATGAAAGCACTGTTGCGTTGAAGATTCACTTCTTCAGCGCGGAGGGACCCCACTTTTTTTTCATATGATTTATGACCCATTTAATGAACCGGTTTTTCTATCACGGCCGACAACTCTTGAAATATTAATAAATTAGCGACCCGCCCTGGATTCGCACAGGTGTATTTTACATATAAACCTTCCTCTTGAATCACTCTATCTATTAAAAAAAAGGAATCAAAATCCGTCGAGTAGTTTTCTAAAGATAAAGCATACATGGGGACAGACAGTGGGAAGCGACTTTGTTTTATACTCGTACTATGCAGTGATAGTGATGAAACGCATCAAAAACCGGTTCATTAAAAGGGCCATAAATCGTAAACGGTCAGTTTTACAAAAACGTTTACAGGAAAAAAAGATGCAATATTTTGTATTCTACAATAATAGTCTCTATGACTTTTGCCCTAAAGTGCATAGTTTCCGAAATATCGACCAAAAACGTTTTTTCACGATTGCGCTTGAAGCTCCACCTGGATCTATGAGCATTTTGTGATTTTATAATCAGTAAGTGATCCTATAAAAAAAAAAAAATTGGATTGGAAATTTAGTGCAAAGTTAAATTCAATTTTTACTGGCCTAACAGTAGAAACTAGGATCGCTTGCTAATACTCCGCCAATTAAGAAGCGATTTTGATGATCCTTATTTTGTTTGGTAATACTTTGGAGGTGGTCCCATTTAAATGTTATCTAAATCGGATGAGGCGTTTTTGAAAAATTATCACTAATGTGAAGATTAATACTACATTGATGATACATAGATCCGTAAGTTATATGCCGGGTGGCTAGCCCTGGTGTCAGAGTTTTTTGGCCGCCTGAAGGCCTCTGACATGGCTAAATAGTTAAATCAACCGGGACCTACAATTTAACGTTTCGGATGACAATCACGGTAGCGCTCAGTTGGGATGTGCCTCCCGCGGTCACCCAACCAAATACTGACCGTGCGGAATTTGGTGATCGCTGACAAACACCTAGTCAAATTACGCTACGACATATGATAGATCCGTGCGAACTACTTCAATTCAGTACACGGTTGAAGTCGGTTATGTAATTTTTGGGGAAAAATAATAATTTAATAATATAACTAACGGATTAATTACAATTGCAATGAATTACGTACCAGCACGCTCAGCGTGGGACGTTCACCTACAAGGAGGACGGATGACCTTATTAAGACTGCAGGATCGCGCTGGATGCAAGCCGCTACCAACCGGTCTTATTCCAGATCCATAGGGGATCCTATGTCCAGCAGTTGACATCCTATAGCTGATGGGTGGATGAATGGATGATAATTACAATGGTATTTTTCTATATATCTGCATAATTTTTACCGACTTCCAAAAAGGAGGAGGTTCTATGTTCGTCTGTATTTTTTTTGTTTATGTTCATCGATATTTTCGTCAATTGTAAACCGAAAAAAAATAGTTCGATAGGGTATACTTCCATGGTTATCCTATTTGAATTTTATCGATAACGGCTGAGCGTTTTTGAAAAATCAACAATAATGTAAAAATTGTATACATCAATTCGAGCTAAATTTTCGAATTGTACACGATGGAAGTCGGTTTTGCCATTTTTTTAAAACTAAAAATTATGATCAATCAGAAATCAAAATACAATAGCAAAATAAATGTAGGTATCTTGTTTGCATAGACATCCATTGAGATAATAAAACATGTCTTTCAAGCGAGGTGACGAAGGATGTAATGAGTCACTTTTGTTCTACACGAGAGCGAGACTGCGATTTTCGTTGAGATTACTCTACAGAGAGGTAATTTGGGCAAAGGAAAGGGCAAAAGAAATTCCATACAAGTATTAAAATAAGATAATGCTTACAGTAACTAGGTAGTTATAATATTTATATTTAATTTATAAACATTAAAATAAAATTGTGTTTGTTTATGAAAGAGGTTTAAAAGTATCATTTTTTAAATGACCCAGAGGGAACCTAAATTCTTGATTCAAGACAATCTCGCGAATATCAAGTGCAAATTTAGTAGTTTTACATAATTTAATAGCATCCAAGCTAGGTAAGAATAAGATATATTTACTGGCTATAAAATAACATTAAACGTTTACAGGCAAGTCATGATATACATTGGATGTCTTACCTACTTACTAACAAAATATTTTCTGGTAAATGAAAATGAGGATTCTGAAAATTCCATTGACATATATTCACTATTAAATATGAATATGGATTAACTTCAAACAAATGTTTTATTGTATTTTTAAATCGATATAGATATTTTATTGCTCAGTCCTTGTTTTTCTACTTTAACTCGCCTAGTGGAAGGCTTATCAGGCTTTAAAAGGTAAACATGCGTGGCAGTGCCGGGGATTTAAGTACCTGATTACATTGAAAGGTATTGTTGCCTTACTTAATTACGACAAAGTCCTATACACCATACAGAGTTATTGGTAATCGATTAGCATTACCTTTTAAGGGCAAACCCTGTACATCAAAACAAACATCGATTGTTCTACGACTTCTAAAAATTCATATTTATTTTCTTACATACAAAGTTTAAAAAAAAATATTGAACCAGTCTGAACATAATTAACTCTGCACGCGCGCACTTTGAGGCGTGCGTATAAGTATGAAGGAATCGTGGACCTGGGGGGCAATTATTCTGTTAGCCGATCTCTTTACTGAAGTGATACGTTCTTGAACCTCTCTCGTTTTTCGGACAGTTCCGACAGCTCAAAACTGTCAGAAAAACGAGACAGGTTCAAGAACGTGTCGCCTTAGTAACGAGATCGGTTGACAGAATTGTCCCGCAGACGTATGTTTTAGTACTTTTTTTAGATCATTTTTAACCCCCCTTCAGTCTGGGACTACCACCTGCGCAACTCAAGGTCGCCGTAGCTGTGCTACGCTACTACGCGCTGTTAACTACATGCATGGCTACCTTCGAGCAAATTTCTATAGAGTCACAATCGTGCAAAAAAAGTGTCCGAGCCAAAACCCTGCACAAGCTACGTAGTGGGCAGGTTTTAGTTAGTCGTAAGGCGATTGCATGCCGACTACAACGCCGTGAGATGCCAAAGTGCTCGGTTACAAGCACTAATTAGGTGACATAACGTAAAGATTCGAGAAAACAGGTCATTATGAATTATTTAATGTAAATATCTAAGTCGGTATATATGACGGCGCTCAGAAATCTTTGACTACTTTCACTTAATGACTGTGGCTCTGTAGATATTTGCTCAAAGATGGCTACACGTAGATGAATGAAGCGGATACGATAGAGTTATAATAATAATAATAAATATTTGAGGACATCTTACACACGGCCTCTGACCCCAAACTAAGCAAAGCTTGTGAAGTGTTAGAAAGAACCACAATAAAAAAAAAAATTGAGAAATTTGTGGAGATTTGGGAAAAGTTATATAAATTGTTTGTTTTGATGTACAGAATATGCCCTTAAAATGATGCTAATTAATTACCAATAACCCTGTATAAGACAGTGACGAGAAAAGTGTAACTAAACTGTCATATCACCGACATGCCGTTTTACAAGCCTGAGTCCCTCCTCCCATTGTTCATTTCGGCGTTGTTTGCGATGCGAGCCTGCGTCGAGTGAACAAGTGACGTAATTAAGGAAGAACAAAGGCGCCGCGCCGTGTGGGAGTGCCGTGAGGGACCCCTGATGTGATTAGAAGCCCTGGGCCCTGATTTAACTACTAGAGACGAAACTGAACTGGATTTTTTGTGAAAGCTTGAGGTTTTTTTTATGAGCTATGGAGAGGGCTACGCTCTGAGCTTTTCTGCAAGATCGAACCGACTTGATTGAAAGTATCACTGAATAATTTAGGAAAAATTTAAGTTTTTTATACAATAATTTAATTAGGTTTGTTTTCGTTGAGTTCACTATATTATACTTCACTACTGTATATAGTTCTATTGCTTCCGGGATTGCAGTCTTTTATTGAGTTTGTAACGCAAAAAAATAAAAAAGAAAGCGCGCACTAAAATGCTCTCAAATTAAAATCATAAATTAGAAAAATGTGAGTTTAGCTAAATTTTATAAAAGGTCTATTAAAACTAAATCTCATAAATTCTAGAATTATAATTTATTCTGAATGCCTACGTAACTTTAAACTTTTCGATAAGTCTCATTTTGCAGAATAGGATAAAGTAAGTACCTACTCCACATTAAGTTCTCCAAATTATTCAAGTCAAAGAAAAAGTCTAAATGTATTTAGAGCGAGTATAAATCATTATGAGCCTATTGAATACTCATTCATTTTAACATAAATAGAAATCACGATGTACAGAAATATTTCGTTCAAAAGAGAATAATTTTCAAAGCGATATTTTATCAAAATCACGATTCTATTAGTATAAAACTTTGTAAAGTACTCTTCAAACGTTGATTTCTGTACATTTAGGCAAATTGAAAACAATTGCGGGGACAAAATTAGCACTGAATATTTAGAAGTGTATTTTCTTTTGATTTAATAATTCAAAAGAAGGAAGAATAAAAGAAACGGCAGTAACAATTTAACGGCACGTCGGATTAACAAAACAAGGATGTATTTTCGGACTCTCAGAGATTAAATCACTTGTCTTGACGTATTGTATAATGTGGGACATTTGCAAACGCGCTCGCTAATCTCTTTTGTTTGAGTAAATTGTTTTTCCAATATTTCTCGCTGAATCGGGGGAATTCGGAAAACGTTTTCTGGCAACACAACTTTGCAGCGATTTGTCGGCAGTCAGCAGAGGAAGGTTGGGTAAATTAATTTTGAAGTACGAGTATTCTCTGTAAAAATGCGCCAAACGGCTTCCTTTGAAGAATGGTTGTTAAAGGAAAAATATTCAGTCATGAATAAAAAGTGAAGGATTCCGAAAGGAATAATGATGAATTTTGCTTCCAATTTCAACGCGAAAAATTTTTAAGGGCCGCTATACCGCTATGATGTCGTGGAAATTGACAAGGTTGCTCTAGGTAAGGCTCTAGAAAAACAAACATTTTTTTTTCTATTTCTGTGACAAACGGAGAACGGAACTTCTGTTATAAGCTGTTATGCTGGCTGTTAGAACCATCAATATGAATGTAAGGAAAAAAATTTGCTTAGAGGAAATAAATAGTTTCCACAAACAATACTACGTTAGTCCCGTAGTATTAGTTTCACTTACACATATTTATATTTAACAGATTGATAACACTATTGTCACTTGAGACAATTCTCAACCGCACAAAGGTACTCAGTATGGTACTCACTCACTCAGACGAATTACAAGTAATAGAAGAATTGCAAAATTTTACTCAAATAAAAACCGCGTTACAGCTGTCTTATTAATATCTGGTTATACAGCATACGCGAGAGTGAGTGAAACAAAAAAAAAGCAATGTCTGTCGCATACTTCAAAATCACCAGTTGTAATGTCAAAATGGTTAAAATTTGGTTAGATTAGGTCATTTGTCTTCTTCAGAAATTTGAACCCTCTAGTTCCTGTAAGAAGGTTCAAATCTCTTATAATTTTACCTTCCTACTTTTCACCTTTTTGAATTTGGACACCCGACATAGCTCAATGCTAGTTAGTGAAACCCTTCGAAATTACGTAAGTTCGGGTGTATGTGCATCTTTATCTAACAACTTTTAAATTTCATATTTAAAATGGGACGACAAAGTGATGTACGAGTAAATCTCTTGTTATTTTAGTACGGTTTCTATTACCTACTTTAGTTCTTATGGAAAAACCTGACGTCTCTTTCTAACTCGTGCCACATTAAATCAATGCTCTGGTATCTTTGTGGTGTGACTATTAAAATGTAAGTGCTTACCCGTGACCGGAAGTGATGTCTTTGATATCTTGCTTCTGCTCCGTCTCATATTTCCTTTGCAGTTCGCGCACGTTCTCCAGGCGCACCAGATTCTTCAAGATTTCGAACCTGAATCATAACAAGTTATTAAGTTCTTATTTTGAAAAACGGAATGGCTTGGCATTCCCTATTCGAAAGACTTGATGCCTTGTTACAGTGGAATATGGTTCTCAACAGAGACCTTAGGTATTAGTAGGCAAGCTTAAAATAGTCCGACAAGCTATGGAACGGACAATGTTTGGAGTGTTTCTGCGAGATCTATTGAAGAATGAGGAAATGAGTAATGAACCAATGGTAACACTAACCCCTTCGCACACGAGGCCTAGCGTAGTCGTATCGTAGAAGGCACCGCTCCAGTGTGCGGAGTTGTTTGACCATGTACGCGCTCGTATTGCTCTCGTCCTGCGCGCGTATTACGATACGACTACGCTACGCCGACGTGTGCGAAGGGCCTTAGATGACAAAGCCCAGAGGATAACCCTTTTTTGGGCATAGGGAATATTTTCACCACCAAATAAGTATCTCACAGAGAGCAATGATCATATGTATAGACCGGTAAAATATATAACCAATTAACGTGAGCTCGCGCGTGGTGATGGCAAAAGGCCTGACGGCATGACGCTGGTCCCAATGAGGCGTGGCCGGCCCTTAGTATGGGACGCAACTTGCGTAGATACTTAGGCGCCGTCGCACCTTTCTGAGACTCAGAGTAGGGCTGGAGCGGCGGCCAGTTCGGCGGAGCAGCACAAGCGGCGCAAATATGCTAACCTCGGTAGTGGTTACATATTTGAGCCATTTGGAGTTGAGACTTTGGGTCCGTGGGGGCCTACCGGCCCTCACTTAGCTCATCTTATTTTCAAAAGTCTTTCAGAACGTCTGGCGAACGCAACGCGTGACCAAAATGCTGGCGTTTATTTGGCTCAACGCATAAGCATTGCCATTCAGCGTGGCAATGCTGCCAGCATGCTGGGCACGCTGCCAACTGGCAGTGGGCTTGAGCATTTGGATTAATTATCTTTAGACCTTCAAGGGTCTGTGGATGAACCAATGCTTTTTATGTATAGGTAGTAGTAGTGTAGGTAGTTTTAACATATAGTACCTAATGTATTTTGTTGTAGTAAATAAGACACTCTTGCCCGTAAAAAAAAAAAAACAACCAATGAGGCAAGTAAAACTTTAAATATAGTTACGTTAAGGCTAAGACGTCTTATTACTTGAAAATTCAAATACAACTACATATAAGTACATATAAAATACCTTAAAAATAATCACATAATTGTTATTGTACAACATCAAGTTCAGTTTTATTCAATATCTTTAAATTGTTATGTTTATGTCACTTTTGTTTAGACTAAAATGCTATGTTCAGCATTTTATTATTGGTTTAAAAAATAAATTAGGCGTAGCTAGGATAGAATGGGACTTAACAGAAAACTTAAAAAATATACAGAGTTATCTGGCCCTAGGTATACTAAGCCAGAAGGGGGTGATTAAAATCATCGTTATAAATAACTTTAACTTTGGGGCAAACCATTGACAGTTTTAGAAACTGTCTTTGTCGGTTTAAATTTAAACCTTTTTTTTTGCAGAGTCCCTCTGAAAGCACTTTTGCAACAGTGCTTTCATACCCTCTCCATGGTAGCGTTAAACGTTTAACGCAACCTTGTTGGAAGTAGCATTAAAAGTTTCACTTCAAAATGTATGAAAACAGCAATTTTTTTTCTCGAGTTAATAGTAGGTCCCATAGTAACAGTTGTTTGTAATGGTCGTCTGAATGACCTTCTTTCGGCTCTGTACACGAGTTCTAGATAACACTGTATATTTTTTCTATTGTGGCCAAAAGTAGGCAGCTGAAACCCCCACCAGAAAAAAATCTCTAGCTACTCCTTCGAGCAAATATCTATAGAGTCATAATCGGGCAAAAAAAGTGTCCTAATCAAAACTCTGGCCAAGCTACGTAGTGGGCAGGCTTTTTAGTTAGTCGTAAGGCGATTGCAAGCCGACTACAACGCTGCGCGTAGCGAAAGTGCAAGTTGCAAGCACTAATTAGGTGACATATTATTCGTCGACGTCGAGATTCGAGAAAAAAGGCCATTGTGAATTATTTAATGCAAATATCTAAGTCGGTATGTATGACGGCGCTCGGACACTTTTATACTATTTTCACATAGGGACTGTGGCTCTGTAGATATTTGCTCGAAGAGCTACACCAATGAAATCATGAAGTAGTACCTGTCTCGCTGCGGAGGCACCATGAAGGAAGGTCCGCGAGGCCGCGACGGGCCCGGGTACCGCAGGATCTTCCCGGAGGTGTGGGGCACATTCAGCATGCCGAACATCTGCTAACAAAGCACATTTACATCATTTATCTCACTTGCGGACTTGTGTTTCAAAAGCTTATAGCCCGGGAGGTAAGCACAAAAAAATTCAACTACTTTCTAAAAGCTGATATTTTGGTATTACGTTGTCATGGTGGTGTACAACAAACCCGGGGTACCCAATACTCGGGGTATTGTCAAAAATTCAGCTTTTAGAAAGTAGTTGCAATTTTTTGCGCTTACCTCCCGGGCCATTAAGTATTAGATTCATAAAATGAAAGCCTCAGAAGTTTGCATGTGGTTCTACAGGGTTATTGGTAGTCAATTAGCATCATTTTAGGGGCTTATTCTGTGCATCAAAACTCACAGTTTTGTTCAACGACTTTTATGAAATCTCAAAAAAAATGTTGTTCCATAGAAAAATATCGTTCACCCTCGACAAAATGTTAAGCAGTTTTTTTTTTTTAAATTTGACAAAAGTAGCAGAACAAATGTTGTTAGTTTTGATGTGCATAATAAGCCCCTAAAAGGATGCTAATTGATTACTAATAATCTTGTATACATTTTCATCACTTACAAAGCACAAAAACAATGTTTTGAAATTGGAGCACCGTTTCAAACCACGTGCGGGTGTATGCGTGTACGCCCGGGATGACATTTGCTTTCTGCGCCTTCGTAGGTTTGAAGACCCCTCTTTCTCAGTGCTCTGGGCTTTGGCGGACACTGGCCTAGAGAAAATTATCTACGCTTGTGTATACCGATCACATAGCGGGAACCAGGAGACAACCAGACTCACTGAACACCTTAGTGAGGCGGCGGATGCTGCTCAACTAAGCTACCCTTCGGCCCAATTAGTGATCCTGGGGGACTTTAATGGCCACCACAAGGAGTGGCTACACCCATACCTAGACACTAACCATGCTGGGCTTGATGGCGTGGCCACATTATCGCCCTACGGCGAAGTTTTCGTCACTGGGGGCTCATTCATCTAATTCAAACGGTAGTAATTGGTTGTTCACGATTTGAACTACTACCTGAAGCTGGGCACACACGCTGCGATGATCGCATCTATTCATCAGATCAGTCCAGCGAGGTCCTAATATAGTTGCATTGCCAGTAGGTAGTTATTGAGGAATCAAAATGACACCCCTATTTTTATCGAAAAATATTGATTTAACAAAAAAAAAATTGGCTTCAAAGTTGTAGAAAATCAAATTTTAAACAACTTTTGTTCCTATAACTTCTGCTGAAAAATTGAAATAACACAAGTTATTGAAGAAATGAAATGGTACAACCAACTATTTAAAAAAATATCGATCCTACAAAAAGTTGATGAGAATCAAAGTTGTAGAAAATCAAATTTTAACCATTTTTTGTTCCCATAACTTCTGCTGGAAAATTGAAATAACACAAGTTATTGAAGAAACAAAATGGTACAACTAACTATTTAAAAAAAGATCGACCCTACAAAAAGTTGATGGGAACAAAAGTTGTTTAAAATTTGATTTTCTACAACTTTGATTCCCATCAACTTTTTGTAGGATCGATATTTTTTTAAATAGTTGGTTGTACCATTTCATTTCTTCAATAACTTGTGTTATTTCAATTTTTCAGCAGAAGTTATAGGAACAAAAGTTGTTTAAAATTTGATTTTCTACAACTTTGATGCCAATTTTTTTTTTGTTAAATCAATATTTTTCGATAAAAATAGGGGTGTCATTTTGATTCCTCAATAACTACCTACTGGCAATGCAACTATATTAGGACCTCGCTGGACTGATCTGATGAATAGATGCGATCATCGCAGCGTGTGTGCCCAGCTTCAGGTAGTAGTTCAAATCGTGAACAACCAATTCCTACCGTTTGAATTAGATGAATGAGCCCCCAGTGACGAAAACTTCGCCGTAGGGCGATAATGTGGCCACGCCATGAGACGCGCAAGCTTGCCTTGACACTAGATCTTACCCAGCTGGTTCAAGGCGCCACACGGGTACCTGACGTTGACTCGCACACAGCCTACTGCTTGGACCTTCTGCTAACCACCGATCCAGACCGTTATTCAGTGGCGATTTCCTCACCGTTAGGTTCATCTGACCACTGTCTGGTGAAATCTGTATCCGTCTGCTCCCCATCAGACCCCAGCCTCAAATGGTCACGGCGAGTGTGGCGGTACAAGTTAGCGGATTGGGATGAGATGCGGTGTTTCTTTGCATCTTACCCTTGGCAGTCTGTTTGCTTCTCTTCCGATGATCCTTCTACGTGCGCGGATGCCGTGACAGATGTGCTTCGTACCGCCATGGAATACTTCATCCCATTTTCGGACGTGCCTCTGTCTAGCAAAGCTCGGCCCTGGTTTGGACCTGAATGTGGACGCGCCGAAACGCAAAAGCATCAGGCATACCTGGCTTGGGCCGATGCTCGAAACCGTAAGTCGAGGGACATTCGTCTGAGGAAGAAGGCATACAATAGGGCTGCTAAGTCCTGTAAAAAGGTTATGCGGAGGGCTCGCTTTGATCACATTAGTCGAATAGGCATTAAGCTTGCTTCTTACCCTGCGGGTAGTATGGCATTCTGGTTCCTAGCTAAATCGGTTGAAGCGAACTTCTGCCGCCCCTCACTGCCTCCGTTGCTGAAACCCAATGGTTCGCTGGCCCATACCGCGGTTGAGAAAGCAAATTTATTTGCATCTCAATTTGCTGAGTCTTCGCGTCTGGACCCCGGTAGTGCGAGACCTCCAACTTTGCCAAACTGTGGCTCTGTAATGAGTGATATACATATCCGGCAAAAGGAGGTTCTCAAGGTTCTCCGCAGTCTTGATGTGAACAAGGCCAGTGGCCCTGATGGTATTCCGGCCATTGTATTGAAGACTTGTGCGCCTGAGTTGTCGCCTGTGCTGACTCGCCTCTTTCGCCTATCTCTGAAGACAGGTCAAGAGCCCAAATCTTGGAAGCTTGCTAACGTGCAGCCTGTACCCAAAAAAGGTAGCCGTGCCGACCCTGCCAATTACAGACCGATTTCGATCACGTCCATACTTTGCAAGAGTATGGAACGAGTCCTTAACAACAGGCTCCTGGCGTACCTGGAAGCGAATGACCTACTCAGTGACCATCAGTACGGCTTTCGCCAAAACCGGTCCACTGGGGACCTTCTGGCGTACGCCACACACATCTGGAGTGAGGTCATCGAAAAGCACGGGGAGGCGCTGGCTGTCTCCTTGGACATCTCCAAAGCTTTTGACAGGGTCTGGCATGAGAGCCTAATTGGCAAGCTTCCATCTTACGGCCTGCCTGCTGATTTCTGCGCATGGATATCAGATTTCTTGAGGAATCGGTCGATACGAGTGGTCGTAGATGGCTGCTCGTCAGATCATATGGCTATCAATGCCGGGGTTCCTCAGGGGTCAGTGCTCTCTGCGACCCTCTTCCTACTGCATATCAACGATCTGCTAAAGCCCGGAATCTTTGGGTACGCAGACGACAGTACAGTCGTGGAGAGCTACACATCCGATGCAAGAACCAGCGGGCCACAGATCGAGTCTCACAGAGAGGCTATGGTCGAGCGGCTCAACTTGAGTCTGGAGGCGGTTTCTGACTGGGGTGATGCTAACCTGGTCAAGTTTAATGCCACGAAGACTCAAGCCTGTCTGTTTTCGGCCAAAAAGAGACCCTTCCAATTGTCTCCCGCTTTCCGTGGTGTCTCCGTTCCGGTAACTGACAGCTTGGAACTATTAGGCGTTTCACTCTCATCGACTCTTAACTTTGGCTCTTACATAGAGTCAAAGGCCCAATTAGCTTCCAAAAAACTTGGTGTTCTCTCTAAGGTGAGACGGTATTTCACACCTGAGCAACTGCTTAGTCTGTATAAAGCTCAAGTCAGGTCGTGCATGGAATACTGCTCTCACCTTTGGGATGGCTCCGCCAAATATCAACTGGAGGCTCTGGAGTCGATTGAGAGGCGAGCCAAGAGGCTGATCGACAACGACACTCTGACTATGTCGCAGCTGCAAAGTCTCGAGCATCGACGTAAGGTAGCGAGTTTATCGGCCTTTTACCGGATCCACTTCGGAGAGTGCGCCCAGGAGTTGCACAATCTGGTCCCACCTGCCCCTTTCTTCTATCGTACGGCTAGACAGACGCGACCAAAGCGCCACCCTTATATGGTGGACATTCCGCGCATTAGAACCAAGCGTTTCAAATCCTCATTCCTCATACGAACAGCCAGAATGTGGAACGCTTTGCCTGGGTCTGTCTTCCCGCTAAAGTACAATGTGGGCGTCTTCAAATCCCGAGTAAATAGGTATCTTCTAGGTAAGCGTGCTACAACCTAGACCGCATATCTGCTTAACAACAGGCAGTATGTGGTCAAACGCAAACCTATTCAGAATAAAAAAAAAAAAAAGAAATGTTTAAATAATGATTTTGTGAAATGGTGATGTCATATAATAATAATAATGGTGTGTTAGATACAGAACGTGGATCACAGATATACGAGCTATCAGTCCACCCAGCTAAAATAAAACTCGGTCGTAGGCAGAGCATTGTTGCAAGTTCCTTGGAAATTATTGAGTAAGGTACCTAAAAGTAAATTATATATTATTAAAAGTGAGAAATTACGGTTCAACTACTAGCCTTCTCTAATGTAACCATTATAATTATAATGGAAAGAGAAGGCCTTTTGTCCTGTAGTGGGGTTAGTCGGCTAAAAAATAGCCGCCCTGCCACAAAAAATTTAAACACGCTTTAAATAATGTCTAACCGTGCAAGTTGTACTAGTAAACAATGTCTAAAGCGTGCGTAAAACTTTTGTGGTAAGACGGTAAATATCCAAATATCATGGACCCAACGAGCTGTACGTTCGTTTGGGTTATACGCTTTTTTTCTGTTATGCAACCACACATCTGTCAATGTGCATACCTGCCATATTTTGCTTAATAATCATTGAATAATTAAATACAACGGCTAAATGTGCCTATGCATAAATGGTAAATGTGTAAGTGGGAGCGAGAGCGAGCGTTTCAAAAATTGGCTCCTGATCAATTCCATTTCAATTTCGTTATTATCTTTCCGTAATCTATAAGATTAGATTAATATAACACCAGCCCATGGCCTGTAGCTACTTCTTAGGAAGGTAACCACTCAGCATTTATTTCCTAAAGTGCCATTCTAGAAAAGGGCCTTTAATAAAATTTCGCAAGTCATTAAGGCCTCCTGTTTTAATTAGGGGAGAGTGGGGAGGGTTCGCACAGTTTTTACTTTAACTTCTGTAACTCAGAAACTAAAGAATATTTTAAAACATGCTTAACACTGTTAGATACTTCAACTATTTGGCTACAACTTTGCCCTAGGCTTCAGGGTCGTCAGATCACAATGTTAGCGAATAACGCAGTTTAAAAAAAAAAAGGAAAGTGTACGAAGCCACCCCGCTTATGGGGTGGCTTCGTACATAGGGTGGGGAACCTTCGTACATAGTGGGGAGCTTTCGTACATGAGTAATTTAAACCATCATTTGTTATCAGTTTTTTTTTATTGAGATCAATTTTGACAAATAATCAACCTTAAATCTAAAAACAATCAATGTTTATGACATTGCTTAACATTAAGCAAAGTTAGAGACTTTCTGATCCTATTGAATGTTGTACAAAGAGAAATTTTTCTTAAAAGAATATATATCAGCTGTTCTTGCCGTAACAGCTGACTTGGACTGCGACAGTATACACACAATGTCTGATATGTATACTGTCCCTTCATCTTTCGTCATCGGAAAAACAAACTTCCACCTAGTACCAAGTTTCTTTCTTAAAAATGAAACTTTGTACTCAGTGGGGCTGTATTTAGTTAGGACTTGCCCGACATAATATAAAACAGATTTCTTTTTCTCAAACTTTACGAGCACAAATGTCTTCTCGTTTATCTCATTTGTCGTAACAGGAGGCTCCGTGTCCATGTCAGATCCTTCGGATATCTCATCCATGGGAGAACAAGAACTTTCTCTTAAACTCATATCAGTCTCGTCTTCGCTTTCAGTCTCTTCGGTCATTTTCTGTTTCTTTGGTTTACTTTTAGTATTTCCTGTATTTTTTTTATTGTCTGACAACAAAGTAATAGCGCGTTTCATCTCTTTAGCCTTTTGTTTTCTTTCTTGCTCTTCTTTTTTCATTGTTTTAATCCTTTCTAAGTCTTCCAATCTATTTTTTTCTGGGGTATCTGTATATATTCTTGATTTTCCGGGCTCTTTTCCTTTCTTTGTCTTTTTTTGATTATTTTTGTTCACTTTTGGATATGGACGGACTGCTTTTGGGGTAACAATATTGACAGCTGACGAAGATGTTAATTCAACCTGCTTTGATGTCACACATGACCTTGAAGACCCAGGATCTGATATGGGATGGTTAGGTGGTGATTCAACTGACCTTGGCGTAACCCATGATGTTGAAGGCCCAGGCTCTGATATGGGATGGTTAGGTGGTGATTGAACTGGCCTTGGCGTCAAACATGATGTTGAACGCCCAGGGTCTGATCTGGGATCTTGTTCAGGGGCAACCATTTCTTCGGGGATCATGTTCAGCAAAGAAGGTGACGATCTTGGTCCTAAACCTTGTTCCTGATGAGCCACTCCTTCAAATACAATTGGTTGTTCAGGGACATCTGGACCGGCTGAGCTATAAACTTGGACGGGAGTGAAATCATCGTCACTGAACACCAATTTGTTGAATGGATAAATACCAGTTTTTTCAAAGGCACTTGTGATGTTCTTGCCAGTGAATGATTCAAAATAGGCATGTTTCGCAAGTTTTGGAATATTGTAAATATTCAGCGTTTTCCCAGGGTTATTCACATGCCAATCATTGAACGCCACTTTTAATTTAGCTTTGAATGGACCAAATACGCCAACGTCCAGTGGCTGGAGACGGTGCGTGGTATGCGGCGGGAATGACATGTAAATAATACCATTATCACGAGCATAGTCCACTGCTGCTAAAGTGACATGGCTCTCGTGGTTATCAACCAGAAGCAGAATAGGATTATCCTTAGAGCAGCAGGTTTTCTTTTGGATGTGTTTCAGTACGTCCAGAAATATATAGGAATTTATCCACCCACTTTTTGTAGCTAGTCCTAGACTGCCTTCTATAGTACCTTCCATCCAGCGATCCTTAAAATGGACTCTCGGGAATATAAATAGAGGTGGAATTGTGTTACCACTTGCTGAAATGATTCCCCCAAACGTAACAAGTTCGCCTCTTTCGGCCGAAACAAGTTGTCCAATCTGCTTTTGCTTTTTATCGGCCAAGACTTTTGGCGTATCCAGCACTGTTGATATCCCCGATTCATCAAAATTATAAATCCTATCAGCAGTTAGTTTATGTTTGACATAAACCGATTCAAGATTGGCAAAGAAGCGATCGACGGCTGTCTTGTTGAACCCGTATGATCTCGCAGCACTGGTGTTTTCAGGTTTTCTTAGGCTCAGGTCTGTATTTCTTTGGCGAAAACCATGCACCCAATCTATCCCTGCCATTTTGTTAATATCCCAAGACGGTGGGTACTTCAGGTTGTTAGCTTTGGCAAATTCATACGCAAGTCTTCTTACCTGTACAAGTGTTAGTCCATAGTGCATTTTTGAGCAGTCACTGATATACTTGGCTAAAAGAGCCTCTTCATCCTTTGAAAATACTTGTTTGGTGGCAAACTTGTTGCTGAATGCTCGTGCAGGAATGTGGTCTTCTTTTTCATCTTCTCGAAACTTCACCAAGCGACTCATAAGAGTTGATGGTTTGATATTATATTTATCAGCGGATTTTCTGATAGACAACGTATTGTTTACGACCTCCTTTAAAGCTTCTGTCATCGCATCTTCATCTATATCAGAACATCTAGTATTCTTTTTCTCGTATTTTCGCGGCATGATTCTGTAACATAATTATTTATACATTTATTTATTATTTTTGTTACATCACATTTTTATTTTTATTTTTTTATAGTACTGGGGTGCCTTCGTACAGTGCGAAGCCACCCCACCACATGCTGTACGAAGGTACCCCAACCGCCCATATTCAACAATCAATTTAAAATAAAATTCATTGTTAGATTTATGCTGAAATTTACGTTAACATCATGAAATAGGCAAGCAGTACTATATAATGAATAAATGGCTCTAATGAAATAAGTTAATTTTACAGGTAATAAACGAATTCAAAAATCTATCGAAAAGTTACTTACGGAGCGCGGAAACACGTTTCGTCATGTCATGGCCAAGATCACGCGCCGACTGCCGGCCGCTTCCGCGTGGGGCTTCTTTGTATGTGTGGCCTCACGCACACTATAATAATAACGCGATAGCTTTTTGCCAGGCGGTACGCGGGACGCTGTATGAACCCTCCCCCTGTGCGAACCCTCCCCACTCTCCCCTACGGCTCGCGAGAAAATTAATGTAAAATTAGATTATTTTTCGCCAGGTTACTTAGGCCTGCTGCAATTTCTTTGCACTCATCTTTCCTAATTCTGCTAATTGGTACTTTAAGTATTGTGAATTGAAAATTATTAAATAATTTTTCTGAGGGTGGATCCTCTAGGGCCGGATTTAGACGCGTGAAGGCCTCGGGGCTACAAGGGAATGGAGGCTCCTGATTCACAAATAGAGGGATGAGTATATACCTACTTCTTCATAACAGGCAAAAAATTCTAAGTATATAGGTACATAATATACCTACTTAGCAGGACGATTTCGAATTTTGATATTTAAGTACTGATTGCCTGATTAGTGAACAAATATTGATTAATCGTTTTTATCAATATTAAAGAATTATGAACTCATTTTCTATAAAATACTTACTGTAGATAAAGGTTAAACAGCGAAAAATATCAAAACAGAAGTTGATAGTGTTTACTTGTTGGAATTTGAGAGATTATTTTTCGATATCTATTGTGGGGTCTCAATTATGGAGGTCTCGGCCTTAAATTGCCATGCCATAAATCCGGCCCTGAGATCCTCGTTTAATTTTCTTCATTTGTAGAAGTTGTTCCTCAGAGTACCTACCTATATCGGATAAATGGATATTAATAGTTCCAAGTAAGCATTAACACCAAGCTTTTTTCTAAATCCCACCGCACTGAGCTTTTTTGCATTGTGTTAACAACATATTGCTTCTAAAACAGGCATAAAATATAGGCCGTGGCCACAACATCTTACAGATACAACGGTCCGCCCACACGAATGCTAGACAAATAGTGCGCGAGTGTGGGCGCGGGTCGGCCTGTGCTTAATGACCGCTCTGTGGCGTTGCTTACTCTATGCCAGGGCTTCTCAAATTGAACCCCTACAAGTCCGCCTTTTTACGGAAGGTTTGGTTTGCTATAACAGCTACCGTGACGGTGGCTGGATGGCTGAAACATTTGAGGTATGAAAATCAGAGAGAGATAGAAGAAAGGTGGGGCTATCTATTTTTTTTCTTTTAAGTGTTTATTTTGTATTGTGTACCTTCACTACATAATTACTTCTAAAATGGGCAATATAGGTCGTGGTCACAATATCTTACAGATATGAGGTTACCCATGCAGCTGACTGCTAAGACAAATAGTGTGCAAGTGTGGCCACGGGATGCTTAATGACTCCTCTGTAGCGTTGCTTACTCTATGCCAGATCTTCTCAAAGTAAATCCTAAGGGGTCGCTATTTGACAAAGGAGAGTTTGCCATAAGAGTTTCGTCGTGACAGGCGATAGGTCCGTGCGACGGACCTATAAGTAGTAAAAGTTCATATTTATAATTGAATTCTCGCACTCTCTAGCTAATTTGAATGAGGCAACGAAAGCTTCGATCCGAATCGAATCCGACAGATGTACAGTTTTAGTAACACAAAGTTCTAAGAAAATAAATGAAATGTTACGATTTATGACGGCCATGTAGTCACCTATACAAGAATTTTGTCGCGTCTATCATGAAACGGCGAACTCTTAGGGGTTTGGGAACCGCACTTTGAGAAACTCTGCTCTATGTCAAAGGTCATCATCGCCATTACAGCGCCGCCAAGCTTTTGTAAGAAAATGGCGGGAAATGAATAAAGGAAACGGTGTACTTGTCTATGGCACCTACTTTTTTGGCTTCTGAGAAACGCTTATTCAGGTGAAGGGAGAGATGTACAAGATAATAAAAGAAAATTTTTGCTACATTTTTTAGACTACTTTGTCTGGCTTGATAAAATATTTTGGCGCCTCTAAATACCAGAAGCAAAATATTTGTTGGGTGTGATTTTTATTTAAATCTACGAACCTACTACAAGTACACTTAGGGGCTTTTTTACATAGCGCAGAGCGTTTCAGAGTTTAGTGCATATCTCACTAAACGAAATATTACTCATTATCTTCATTGTTCTGTTCGAAACGATTTACAAATCATATTTAATTTATTACAAAAGCTAAACTCGAATTTGTTTCAAAAATGTTCACTAAGATTTTCATTGATTTTGTTTTAATTGTCAATCAGAATGCGGGTCAACCTTTGATCTTTTATTATTAGTCCATTACGTGATTACGTTGTTTGAAACGTTTCACAAAAAGGAGCCAGATTGCGTTTCATTTCAGACACGCGAACAATAGACGCGAATTGAAACAAAACGGGGATCGCGTCAAAGGCATCGCGCTCAATTATTTCGCGCTTTTTTCATTTTCCGTTATACGGTATTAAGCCAATTTGTGTAACCTCTTTGACGACTTTGTTGAATATTCGAAAAGATTTCGTTGCTGTCTTTATTTTTATTTCATTTGTGTTTTTATGTTGGCTTAATCATTTTGGCATCTCATGTTTCATGCATTTGCCAGTGACTTATTGACAACTGTGTTAAATGTTTGAAAAGATTTTGTTGCTGTATTTATTAACCAACTTCGAATAAGGAGGAGGTTCTATGTTCAGTGTATGGTTTTTTGTGTAGATGTTGTATATGTTCTTCGATATTTTCGCTAGTTGTGAACCGGTACAAAAATTTTTTTTAGTTCCAAAAGGGATCTTCATTTTAATCTTCCGAAATAGTCCCATTTCAATTTTATCGAAATTTTATCTGAGATGTTTAAGAAAAAAAAACAATGACGGATATAAAAAATGTATATGTTAACGGAAATGTATGAAATCTAGGAATTGTATACAAATCCTAGGAAATGTATACAATTCCGAAGCTATTTAGGAAATGTATAAAATTTTATTTCAAAAACTATATCCTGGGAAATGTGTACATTTCCTAGGAATTGTATGTAATTCCGATATCGTATTAGGAAATGTAAAAAAATAATGCTTTTTGTAATGAAACACGTTGTTAAAATGAGAATAAGTAATAATTTTTATTAAAGCACTCGTTGAAACAATCAGGTAACAATCATACCGTAAAATGTGATATCTTTATATTATCTTACTAATTATAAGAATAATTATATTATTCTTATAAAGACAAACTTTCATTTGGTAAGTAATCAGTCAGTTATTTAAGTAATTATAAATATCACAAGTAATTCCTTATAATATTATTATACTATGTTAAATGTAAACGAGGCAGTCCATATGGCTATTTATTTTTGCAGGGTAAGCTGGAATGGCACTTGGAAGTACACAATAATTTATTTTTCATGCCACCTGCTCGAAAATAACCCATTATATGTCTTAGAATCTCAACGTAAAACGAGTCATTATTGTCTTAACACAATCTCGAGGGCTATGGCAGGTCAATAATGTTGTATGAAACTCCCTAGGGGTTAAAGTGATTTAAATTTGGAACGTCTAATTCGTATGAAAATTTTTCAACTTAGAAGGACATCGTAAAGAGGTTTCATTTAGCAAAATCGAATATAACCTCTTTACATTGCACGGCAACTGGCATTGTAAGGAGGTTCTACTCGACTTCACAGAATAAAACCTCTTTGGTGCCTATATCAGTTCAATTTTATAAAATAAAACCTCTTTGCAATTTGAAATCTCAAATGTTTTACATTTCCGATTGCTATATAGGAAATGTATAGATTTCCTAGGAAATGTGTCTAATATAATTTATTTCACACATTTCCGTGCGATTTTAGGAATTACATACATTTCCTAGGAATTGTATACAATGACGGATTACATACATTTCCGTTAACATATACATTGATTTGAGCGAACTACCTATTCGAATTTTGTCTCTTGCATTTGCAAGCGTCAAGATTTTTCAAGTTTAATGCAATTCATTGATTTCAGATAGATATTATTCAGATTCAGCATTAATAGATCAATAATGACAAAAAATAAAGTTAAAAAATTAAAGCTAATTTAATCAATGTAATATACTTTATTATGTTATCGTCACAGCAACATTAAACGGACATTAATAAAACATAAATATTAGAAAACATTTAACACAAGGTCTCTAACCCTAAACTAACAAGCTTGTGATATGGCTGCCAGAGATGGCAAAAACTGGTGTCCTATCATCGCGCGAATTGACGACTGAATTTTTGCTATCGGGAAATATTTATATGACCTACTGTGCGGGTTTAGATGAAAATGAGAGGTGCGGTGCCCCGCCGACGCAATTATTGCGTGAATTTCAATAAGGACACCTATTCGAGTTCAATATGTTTGATCGCACGTTCGTACGAACTAAGTTCGCGCGAATAGAGTTACAAACATTTGAGTCGCGGATTGTCATTTATGACACCTATTCGAGTTCAATATCAGATTTAGACACGGTCAGCGGAGCGTGGGTCGTTCGGTAGCAAAGTGGGTGACGATACGGTCAATATCGCGGGTCGAACCTGGACACGATTGGCAAAAGACCGAGGCAGATGGCACTATAATAGCAGGCCTATGCCCAGCAGTGGGATAAAGAAGGCTGTGGATGATGATGTTTGATCGCGCATTCGTACGAGTAAAATTAGCGCATTCGCGATTTATTAGAACGATGCTTAAAAATGGCATTCATAGATTCAAGCGAAATATTCGAATTTTGTACGTGGACTGCAGTGACAAAAAGTAGGTTGTGCTATTTTTGGAAAAAATAATTATTAATTTTCCTGTTGTTAATTTAATGCCTAACTTTCGTTTATAAAACTGATACGTCTTTCGCTGACTTAGTAATAAAAACCTTAAAACAACAACAAACAAAAAGCAAGTTACAATTTAAGTATTAGGTATTTTACAGACTCCACTTAGCAGCTCCCCAGCAACATTCTCCCTTTTAAGTAAAAAATAGAACTTTCTGTTTTTTTTTTCGAAAACAGTTTCAAAGTTAAGGAAGCACAAAGTTAAATATTTTTCATTTGGTTACTAAATATTTTGGTAATACTTGTGAAGGAAAATGTTTCTCAAGCTCGAAAACTTTGATTAACTTGCAAAATAAAAACATTTACATGTTTTTTTCCAAGTTTTGAACTTGGATGTTTCAAGGTTTCGAATAAAAGAACTTCAGAACTTTGTTTAACAACTTCGTTTGGTAAAAGTATTGAAATGTACGTGTGATTTTCAGTTGAATAAATGGCTTCTGTGAGAATATTTCACAATTTTAGCACACACTGTATGAGAATAACATCGCAATGTATAAGTACCTACATTGACACCTGTTGACAAACTCGAAAGTTACCTATATTTCAGCTTTGATTGTAAGAATACTGTATAATTATTTGCTGATTAAAATTATGTGTTGTTCTATAGATTATGTTATGTATTATTCTTATGTAAAAATGTTTTATCGCCAAACAGGGCATACCAGCTTGACTTTTTAACAAAAATGCTTTGATACAATAATCCAGTTTTTTATATCAAAGCACGCGTTTTCCCAAAGTAACTACCCTCTACGAAACCAATGCTACTTTATACTACACCTGCTCGGAAAGTACCTTGATACTTTATCAAATTTACGGTAGAAAGTACGTCATTGCATATCGAACAAATATGCGGGGAGAAAACGCATCTGAGCGGGAGAGAAAAGTGTATGAAAATCCATTTCTTACGTGGTTTTTCTTTTTTAATTTTGGGTAAGACTATGCGCTGGTAACCTAAATATCAAAAGCCAAAAAGTTTTTACAGTGAGTTTTTATCTCCAAGTTCGCAAAATGACACTGGTCACTAGCTGTGTGTTGGATGGTGTCAAACAATTTGAAAAAAGAACATGTGAAAATTGCAGACGCCATTGGCGCCATTTTCAAGTGTTACATTAAGCTTCACTAACTGCAACAATTTCAATATAAATTTCAATTAGTAAAGATTTAGTTTTTTATTTTCCTCGTAGGTGTAGTATAAAGCACTATGTATCACTCGAGAGAAAGTGCGATTCCCGATCTCGGGTGTTTTAAACGACACCCTCGACGGTAATCGGTCACTTTCTCCTCTCGGTGAACAATGTACTATTATTTGCGTCTCAAAAGGCCAATATTATTAT
The DNA here is from genome assembly GCA_964007245.1 of Hypomecis atomaria. Taxonomy (NCBI): domain Eukaryota; kingdom Metazoa; phylum Arthropoda; class Insecta; order Lepidoptera; family Geometridae; genus Hypomecis; species Hypomecis atomaria. Next base: position 8,223,955 of record OZ023305.1, read on the forward strand.
TATAAGAAAGAAAAAAAATAAGGTTGAATACCGATGCACAGATTAGAAACCTAACCTGCTACTGATAGAAAAGCGTATGAAAAAAGCGTTGACCTGGGCTTATGAAAATTAAGTCCATAATAGGGATATATTTTTTTGAAATTGAAATTACTTTTTGTCAAAATTTAGTTTTAGGCTAAAATAAATCAAGTACTGTATTTTGTACTTGATCGACCACCCATAAGAATATTATCGAACACACTGTAAATTATCCGTTAAGGCTGCATGTTTGATGACGCTTCTCATAACAAATTTATTCGCTGAAAAAATGCCTCATAAATTCCAGCCCCTTATAGAAAATATTTAAAACAACAATAAAGCATTCTTGATTTACTATGTAAATGTAGTTTAATTTACTTTACTAGGGCGCAGGCTAAGCTTTTAAGGCTTTTCTTCGGCATTGTTGTGATAGACATGTCTCTGTACCGATGCCGAAGAGAAGATACTAAAATCTGCATTTAAAAATAATTTAATATTTATGTTGAAATTGACATTCTTATTGATTTTGGAATTTATGATAATTGTGACAAAAATTAAGTGTATTGTAATTAATTTTATGGGTCAATGGCCTGAAATAAATTTTTAAGCTATTGCATAGCTTCTATCGCGGGCCTTGAGCGCGGGGACCGAATCCAGAAATTCCGTAACGAAAAAACCTCACGCTCCCCACTCCGACGGGCAAGGAGGTGTGGCTTGAAGGCCGTGCATCGTCTAACGTCGTTTCAGTTCGGCAGTCTTCGACACGACGTTGTGTGCGATTAGACGTATTGTACGACTCTACGAAACTAGCACGAATCGAGACAAGCTGCTCCGAAATCGGACGAATACATAAGCAGCTGTTTATGAGAAAGTATATAGGTGCATAGGTATTTAATGCTATGCAATAGCTTTACCGCGGCAGTCCCCGAGTGCCACACGTCTTATATTTAAATCTTTACTAGTAATTTACTAAATATAGGTTTAGTGTTACCTCGTCGTAGTCGGGCGTACGGACCACATTGGGCGGGGCTTTGGTCAGCACCCTGCCGTACGCCTCGCGAGCCGCTGAAGGGTACTGGTAGCGGAATCTGCAAGACAAAGTTTCGATCAGCAATCAAACAATAAGGTTACTTAATAGTGTCTACTGTACTGTGCTAAACTCTTCAACTTATAGCTCTGGGGATCTATTTTTGAACTTCGCACGCCTCGGAACATATACGGAACTTTGACAGTGACAGCTCTAAGACCATTTACCATATTTTTTTCAATGTTTTTTTTCTTATGTAACGTTCCATTTCACGATTTACCCCATTTGCAGTCTATGGTTTCTTTTAAAATTGACATGTTCAGTTTTGCGTGAAATGGATAATTTTAATTACATTTCGAGAAAAAAAGAGAAAAAAAGTCGTAATTAAGGATAAGTATACGTTCCGAGGCGTCGGAAGTTTAAAAATAGGTCCCCAGGGCTTAATTTGGAATCTGCGCATTTAACCAACTAGTAGTTCTTCAAACAGTAGGCCTTGCGAAACATTTCTTTAACTGAATCTTCATAAGCCATAACTCGACTCGCTCTTTAACTGATTTTGTTCATACTCGCAAATCTTGTTAGGATTTAGATTTTAAATAATCTTGCCAAGTATTTTCATAATCAGCTGATAAAAAGCGCAACAGCAAAAGAGATAATGCAAAAATATATCGAGCTAGGCCTATAACCTGGTACAGTATTTAATTATTTGCTACATTTGCTGTGGAAAATAATTTCCCCATAATCGTCTTAAACAAATTCTTAAGAATTTCAAATTTTCGTATCTTGCTATTCTTTGATATTGCTTGTAAAATATGGCGGCGCGGCGTGATGGCGGCCTTGAACAAAATTCAAATTAGAAAATATGAAATTCTATTCAATGCGGTTGTTTTACTCTGCGCATTTTTTTTGCTATATTTTAATGGATTTTTTGAGCTACTGTACACAATCTGGTCCCACTTTGCAAGATCTTCTTTGTGTCCTTTTAAGGGCAATACCCCCTTAATAAAAAAAATATTAAAATATAAAACCTGTGTACCAAATTTCGTAGAGATTTGTTGAAAAATGCGATCTGTAGTCAAAAAATACATACAGACGAACATAGAACCTCCTCCTTTTTGGAAGTCGGTTAATAAGGGTGCATATGTTTGAACATACCTTGGTGCAGCCCGAGGGACTGCAGAGTAGACGGGCCACTCGTTGTACATGAGTGGGTCGCGGTAGGTGCTCACTTCGTTCATTATTTCCGGTGCGCGCGCTTGCCGCTTTGAGAACCTGACAACAATAAAACATCATTTTAAAATCACAAGTGTTTTTTTATCTGTGCGATAAAATGGCTAAGTAAAGGCCAAGTTTCCTGGAAGTTACCTCACCCTATCTTGAACTGTAACAGTAGCGACGTTTTAAGTTACCGCTCCGTCGCCAAACTATCAGAGTGAGGAATTTATTCTCATTCTAGGTTCTGTTCTACTCGAGCCTTTGAAGATTTATAATGTCTTTAAATAAAATATACTCGGTTTATCTTCAAAGTTTCGAGATTTTAGCAGAAAAATACTTTGGTGATTAACATCCAATCAAATATACCATGAACAAATTGCACCACATTTAGCCATAGGTACTTAGCTGTGAGACTCGGGCTTGCGAAGCATGCTCGCTTCAACTGCTTCATACATTTTATCGATTTTCGAGAGTCAATTAGCTTTGCTATGGATTTTCCGATTTTGTATTTAAAAAAATTAGCAGTAGAACGAAGCATCCCTCTGTCTAAATAAACTCACTCAAAAATTTTTTTTTCGAGAAAATACCTACCTTTCTTTGATAACGTGTTTCGTTCGCCTCGATACAAGTAGCGGCACGTAAATTTAGCGCTTAGGGTACTGTGGAGAGGATGGCTGCGCATGTTGACCGCTATACTAAACTCATGCGCAGCCATCCCCTCCACATTTCGCTCAGCGTTAGACTTATATGCCGCGACCTGTACATCAGTAGAAAAAATAATTTCACTGTTTTAATAGTACAAAGATAATTTTTTTTCTGTCGTAAGAAAAAACAACCAACACAAAATTAAGCAACATTCCGCACGGTTACTATTTGGAAGGGTGACCGCGGGTGGCATTTTCCTACTGAGCGCTACCGTGGCTCGGATGATACGTCAAATTGTAGGTCCTGGTTGTGTTAACCGTTGAGCCATGTCAGAAGCCTTCAGGCTAGACGGCTTAAAAACTCTGAAACCAAGGCTATCCACCCGGCCAATACGAACCTACTTGCTTTCAGCAAAATTAATTCTCATTCACATATTTTCTTTATCAATTTAACAAAAACTCTATTAAAATTAACATAATTTACGTATAAAACATAGATCGTTCGTTCTATCGACCTCCTTAGTAGGTAGATATTTTTGGTGTAATCCTCGGGTGTGGATTAGGGTGTCTACTGTGTGCTCTAATCTTTGACAATTCGACGGGATTTGTACAGATAGGTCGGGTAAGCTTCAACTGTCGCGAGGGAATAAATCTACAGGTTTATGTCGTTTGCTGTCTTCCTATTTTTATACTCTTTGTCGAACATGAGATTTACAGCTTATAGAGAAAAAGAAAACCAATTTCTCAGACGCTTGAAGAGCGAATTTTTGCGAATCTATCTATAAATTCATACGTAGCAATTATGTTTATGAAATAAATGAAAATTAACTGTACCTAACAACTTACAAGACCATACAAACTTTTACCTACATACCTACGTACAACTCTTAATAGCAATTCTTTAGACCTTCAAGGGTCTGTGGATGATCCAATTGCTTTCTATGTAGTGGTAGCGTAAGTAGTTTTTAGTATATAAAGTAGTACCTATTGTATCTTATTGTAGTTAATAAAGGCACTTTTGCCCATTAAAAAATAGCAATATAATTTATGCAATGTCAGCAAACTTTGGGACCAGCAACCCTGAAATAAAAAAAAACAACATAATCCATGGCCATGGGGATGAAAAGTGTCGCTAACGCGAAAAGTTAAGTACTTAATAGGTAAGAACACTATATAATATACGAAGTGGAGCGGCTATCTAACCATCAGCCATAAGACACCCACTGCTGGACATAGGCCTCCCCTATGAATCTCCAATAAGATCGGTTCAGTCAGAGGCTATATTTGAATAAATATTGCCCATTTGGATAATTTTGAAAAACAGTCCAAAATTATTGACTGTAAAGACAAGAATAGAATTGCTGGAAGACCAACGGACATATTCTTCGATTTTATGACAAAATTTTGTTCTAAGTAAGTAAGTTCGTATAGGCCGGGTGGCTAACCCTGGTGTCAGAGTTCTTAGGTCGCCTGAAGGCCTCTTACATGGCTTATCGGTTAAAACAACGGATACCTACAATTTAACGTGTCGTGTAGATAGTATCCGGGCAACGCACCTCATTTCACTACCATTCGTTCGCGCGTGCGCGCTCAACGCATTTAGAAAATTATAATTTTATATTTTAAATTCGTTTTAAAACCCTTTTTTGGTTCAAATAAGTGATCATGTCAATTTGGAGAAAATCTTGAAGGACACTTTCACTTTTGTTCTATGGCCAACCCTGAAGATGCGATAAAAATCGGCTTTCACCTACCAACATTTTATAACTTTCAGGATTAGTCCCACAGTGAAAGTTGTTTGCAATGCTAAGTACACAATCTTAAACTTTACTTCCTTACTATCCTTAATTCCTTACTAATATTTTAAATTCGAAAGTGTGTCTCTTGGCTTATTTTGGATTGTTCCTCTTTTACGCAGCAACGAAGCAACGTATTGTCTAGATTTTTGACGATAACCTAGAAAACTTATTAATAAATCGTTCTAATACAAATAATGAGATTGCGTACACATAAAGATTCATGTGTATAACTATACCAACATGTTGATTAAGAACTGCATGTTTTCATGTTGCAAAAGGTAAATGATTAAGTTTGAGTTTAGATTTTTGGCATAGACATAATTTGCAAGACGGAAAGTAACATGGGCTACTTTTTATCCCAGAACAACAAAATTTTCCCATGCTCAAACATTTAAATACACGGGGGTGAAGCCGCAAACAGAAGCTAGTCTTAGAATATCCCTAGAATATGTCCGTCGTCTAGAGAAGCGCCAAGTAATATTAATGAAAATTTTGCAATGTTTTGAATAGAATCCTTTCAAATGAAGAGGGTTGGAAATAATCCTTATAAGGTTCCTTAATCCTAAATCATTTGGATTTAAAATGAATTGGGGGCAGGTGTGCTTCCCTTACAGACAGCGCATTACTGGTATACAGATAAGTGTTTCCGGTATTAAAAGATATCTATTTTAAGAATATGATAAATGTCGGTACCTAGCCCAAATTACAGTATATATAGGTACTTATTTGGAGGAATGAGGAATATAATTAGAGGTCTTCTTAAGCCCCTGATCGACGTAAAAAATAAACCGCGGTTTCAAAGTTTTCTCTGTGGTTATACCGTTATACCATAAAGAAAACTAAAAAACCGCGTTTTTATTTTGTTCATCGATCAAGGGCTTTACAGTTTAAAGATTAATATATGAAGTGGTGAATAAATGAAGTGATGATTTTAAAGGCGACATCGTAAATGTAATAGTAACTTAAAATACCTCATGTTCTATCTTTCAAACTCTTACCTATAGTGTTTATATTAAAATTTATATTAAAGAAACCTTTTTTTAACAACAATCTTTTACTGAACAAGTACTCGCCAAGACGAAACAAACGAGCCGAAACTCGATAGGATTGCGTGGTTTCATTACAGAATTCCTATGGCCACCTTCCAGCTCCATCATCAAACCCTGGTTACCATTGAAAGACAAACTACTCGCCAAGACCATTCAAACGAACCCAAACTCGATGAGGTTGTGTCGTTTCATTGCTAAGTTCCTTTGGCCATTTTCCAACTCCATCATCAGATCAGCACCATGTCGTCTTAATATTGTATTATCAGGCGATTTATACATGTATGCAAAATTTCAGCTCAATCGGTAACCGGGAATTGGATCAAATTTAACTTGCAAGATTTGATTCCAGAACGACAAATAACAGGACAGGTGAAACTAAATATAAGCTTGTAAACTTAAAATCAACATGACTCAGCTGTACAAAGGCATCGTTAAATTATATTCACAATAAAATAAAAGTCATGAAATTCAGTCCTGAAATTAATTAATTGAAATTAAAATTTATACGAGTATGCATAGACTTTTATTAATTTTAATAAATAAAAATAATTTAAAATTGTCAGCTGTAAAGGGTCAAATAATACCTAAGTAAATTACAGTAGAATAATCAAAAATCCTAAATGGAACCTTAACTGTTATACACATAAAGTTACAAACCTCAGCTCGTATTCCGTATTACATACATATTCAATCAGGCTCCATTTCGCAAATCGTACAAATACATGCAAAGTGCACGAGCGGAGAACGAGAACTAGGTATCTGGTACCGACCTAAGGCAATGTTTCTACGAGCATTTTTAGGCAGTAACGGAGATCCGGGATATTGTTCAGTTTTTCTTTTGATAAAAAGTAACGTGAAATTATTGATACATAGTAGGATATAAATCGAATGAAATTTTTATTTCAAAAAAAAATACAAAAAGGTCTAGCCATTGACACGAAATGAATGGATGTTTGTAAATATTAAATTAAATAATAAGTTGCTAAGTCTGGTTTCTCAAAAACAAATTCGTTTTCTGTAAAGACTGCTTACGTTATGGTTTACGGATGATACAATTTTACGTGTAATAGCCCGAGATCCCACCGCAAGAACATCCCACTCATAGCGTACACGGTTCAAACCATTTTTTACGTAACTATAAGAATAGGAGAATATATTTAAATAGAGTTGCCTTGCGAAATTTGACCGCAAGTATTTTAAATTATATAATGTTCAATTAATTTATAGGAAACTTATCCTTCATTGGTTTAATATACAAATGTATTGAATAGGAGAATACATATAAACAAGGTTGCCTTGCGAAAAGTTTAGTTATTTTTTGACAAAACATTTTATTCACTTGTTTTTAAGATACATTACGAAGCTTAGAATATATAGGTATCTATACAAGGTTGCGAGGTTAACGAAATGTGGAAATCAAAATGTTAGGAAATGACAAAATTTAGAAACTACAATTTTCTTTAAATTGGTTTGAACCGTGTAGTAATCGAGTGGAGACCACGTACCGGCAAGCGCAGCGTAGGACGTCTACCTACAAGGTGGACGGACGACCTCATTAAGATCGCAGGATCGCGCTGGATGCAAGCCGCTATTAACCGGTCTTATTGGAGATCTTTAGGGGAGGCCCATGTCCAGCAGTGGACGTCCTATGGCTGAAAGGGAAGGAAGGAAGGAAGGAGGAGCTGATTACATGAGCAACGTTTACAGATATGTTTCTAATTGGTGGCAAATGCATTACGCGGAATCCCTCGTATTATGGTTTCATAAAAGAGATGATCCGCAACGACCGCGACCGAGGCACGGACGGAGATTCAGTCAATAAAAAAAACTTATACCTACTTACTTTTCTTTACCCATACTCATCCGATATATACTCAGAGTAAGTATCTAACAGAATCGCTCGTGTAGATGGCTGTACTAGCTGTAAAAGCTCTCCGTAGACGCAAAGCACCTACAATAGTGCCCACGTCTACAAACTTGGGCGTATGTAAATACACAATGGCAGAAAACTTCTCAAAAACTCCCGCAAAGAATTCTGCCGAGAATCTTATTCACTGCCTACGCTTCTTGAACCTTCTTTGGTGGAAAATACTAGAATAATTACAGGTAACTACTAAATACCCATTACCCAATTTCTAAGTATCTTTACGCCCAATGTACCTACTCTGAAAGTACAGTTTTTATAAATACAAGTGGAAAAATTTCAAGCTCTGCTTTTTTGAGTTGCTTAATATTTTCAATTTTTTTTAGTAAATCGTGTTTGTTTAAAATACAATTACGAAGTACTTATCAAAGTATTCAAAGTTTTCCTGTTAATATGTTGTATTAATTACCTAAGCATAACAGGGCCCTGTACCTACGTATCCATGTCTTTTATTTGAGGTACATTACGTATTATTTTGTCACGAAAACTAGACAAATAATATGCACAGTATGTTAGTATTGTACAAATACTTACTAAACTAAAATAATATTTGCTATGTCTGCACTCATTTTCGCAAGCTATACTGGCTAATTGTGTTTGAACTATACAATTTCATTAAGACCTTTTTGTAACCACAATTATTGAAATAACTTTGTTTTGACAAAATTTTGAAGTTACAATTTTGTATCTCAAAACCCCACAGCAAATACTCTGTGCTCAAAATCAATAGCTTTTCTTGACGATTTCATAGAGTTTTGTAATGTAACTTGAAGTCGATAGAGAATCAGGAAATAATGAAAAAAATAGTATTAATTTTTATTTTGTAGAGTAATCTCACTCGTTGTAAATACCAAAAACATAAGACGAATAACTCGAAAAATAACGTCACGTACAAGGCAAAATTAAAATGAAGTAGGTATGTACACATTTACTCAGGTGTCCGTAATATAAATTAAGTTGTTAGCACCAGAGATCGCCAGGACTCGTTAGAAGGGGCCTGACTCCGACAAGAGGCCGATTTCCATCGGAGTCCCGGAGGCCTGTTCAAACTGAATAAGCAATCGAAACGATCCCATTGGCGCTAAATATCAATTGATTTGAATTGCAGACGGTATCGGGCGGCCCCTTATCGACGACGGTTGATTTCCGGACACCTAGGGTTATCAGAGTGCGTGCTTAAAGCTTAAAGATAACCTTTTTTAATCGGATACTAAATCAATTTAATTTCGAAAAATCACCCAAAATAGCGTGGAATCAAAACCATTTTTAGGGTCCGTACCCAAAGGGTAAAAACGGGACCCTATTACTAAGACTCCGCTGTCCGTCCGTCTGTTTGTCACCAGGCTGGATCTCATGAACGGTGATAGCTAGAACGTTGAAATTTTCACAGATGACGTATTGCTGTGGCCGCTGTAACAACAAATACCTACTAAAATAAATATTTAAGGGGGCTCCCATACAGGAAACGTGATTTTTAGCTCGTTATTAATAACGGCAACAGGAAGATGCTTGAAATATTCACAGAATATTAAGTTATCTATTTCCTTCATGAATAAATATTTAAAGTAAAATGTAGTAAGGGGGTTTCCATATGGTACTGAACCCTATGTGCGCGAGTCCGACTTGCACTTGGCCGATTATTCGACGGTAGGTATACCTATCAAAGCTACATGACCTTATCCTATCATCACCTTTTTACTACAAACAAATAGATATATACACCTCACTACACACTACACCGTCGATTTTCCTTCGACCCGCTCCAACGAGTTGGCATGTTTTCACGATGCGGTTCGACTCAACATTTCTGATTCGATATTTGTATTTGTTTACAGGACCTTATTTGGTAGTTACAAAATTCTTCACGTTATTTATCATCATCATTTTAGCCTTGATCTATCCACTGTCGTAGATATAACTCTCCACTCTCCAATTTTGATATTATGTTTGTTTATATCTGTTTCTGTTAACATACCTAACAGACCTTTTTGAGGGCAACCCTCTTTGCGAAAGTTTAGTGCGTAGGCGAGAGCTGGCAACCCTGGTCGGTCATTATGGAAATGCCAGATCGCAGCTGATATTTCATCAGCCCGTTACACAATTAAATTAAGTTAATTTGCGAAAGTGCGAGCCTTTGATAAACTTCAGAACAGATGGTTTGATTTCATATTGAGCCAGGAATTGTATTTGGGAAGTGACTGTTTCTTTCTGCGTAGAATGTAGGTAACAAACAAAAAAGCAAGTCGCAGGACGCAAACAGCTTCCAACCAATCTTATTGGAAATTTATAGATGGGGCCTATGTAAGGTGGCTGTCAAATCACTGTATATGCTTCTATATGGCTTTGACTAGGCCACTTTCCTGTTTCACATGGTGTTAACTTAGTCACATTTCTGGCCTTGAGTTGCGTTACATTGCTATACCTACCTCCACATGGCCTTCAGTTGATCACAGCTCGGCTTGTCCGTCTTCATGTCCCGGTCGCGCACCTGGCGATCCGTGGAGACATCATGGCTTCCTGTACCCACCTCTAAATAGAATGAGTTGGTCACATTCCTGTACCTACCTCCACATGGCCTTGAGTTGGCACAGCTCGGCTCGTCCGTTTTCATGTCCCGGTCGCGCACCCTGGCGGTCCGTGGAGACATCATTGCTTCCTGTACCCACCTCTAAATAGAATGAGTTGGTCACATTCCTGTACCTACCTCCACATGGCCTTGAGTTGGTCACAGCTAGGTTCGTCCGTCTTCATGTCCCGGTCGCGCACCCTGGCGGTCCGTGGAGACATCATGGCTTCCTGATCGATGCGCTGAGCCAGCACCGAGGCGGTGCACAGCAGCACGCTGCACGCTGCCCACACTGACCACATCCTGCAACAATTGAAATAAAATTGTACTGTGCTGTACCAGCCTATTTAAAAGTCTACTCCAGGAAGTAGACCCACGAAGAGTGATTGGGCCATATCCACCACGCTGGCCCAATGCTGGTTGGTGCATTCACATGTGCCATCGAATTTCTACTATGGACGTATGCAGGTTGCCTCACGATGTTTTTCTTCACCGGAAAACCAATGCTGTGAAATTCCATACAAAAACAGAACTCATTGGTACGGGACCGGTATTTGAACCTACGACCTCACAATTGTGAGGCGGGCACTACCACTAGACCACCACGGCACTAAATCGGTAAAGAAATTCACTTGCAATACTAGATGTAAGCAGTTATGCTCGTCATTATTGCCAAAATTTTCCTCATGAGGCCAATCCTGACACCATGAAGTAATTTGGTGTTCCATATAAAAACATCAATGACTCGCGACAATGTGTCGTCAATGTCGTCATTGCAGTGCGAAAATTCACTAAGCGACACTTATGGTTAGAGTGAGTTAATGTTGTTAAAGTATTTTTAAGGTATTATTAGCTACCTTATTATCAAAATTATTTATTTACTCGTATTATGCTGATAAAATATGATAAATTAATCAAAGCAATTTTTTTACGATTTTGATTTCTCCGTAGAGAAAGAATAACAACATAATGATTGTATTTTTACTAATAAATCTTTAAATAACCTGCGACCGTTGTTCCGTCACCAGGCTAATTGTTGTCCTCTGTTTTATTACGTCAACGGACGTAAATGTAACATTTTTCATAAAAACCCTTTTTATCCAGCTCGAAGGCTTTACATATTTTCGTCTTGTTCCAAAAATGTGAGATAAAAATATCTAGGACATCTCCAAATGTTTCGAATAGCGCATTTTCTTTTGAACCTTTTCTTGGAATTTTCAAAGTATTTTTTCGAGTTACAAGAAAAAACATCATTTGTATTCATAAAGCTATCCTTCTTCGTGTACTTACATTCCATGTTTAGGTTAAAAACGTGAAATTGTTTGAAATTTTTACTCCGTAGAATGCGCCATTAATAAGGAACCCGCTTTCAATTTGTTGTTCGCTGCACCGGACATTTACTATTCAAATATTAAACATAGGCCTGGCCATGAACTGGATGATTGGCCCAAATCCACCAAGCTGGACCTGTGTGAGTTGGTGACTGCGGATGTGTTGGCATGTTTTAACCAGTTTGATACCTGATATTCATCAAGCATTTTATGTGATTTATCTCTATATCCGTAGTACTGAAAAAGTTGTCATGAGAATCTTCCGGGAGACTAAACATTCCTTGGACAAAAATCAATTATAGTAAAAGTAAAAGCATGCCACAGACAGAACTAGAAAATTCGTTACCCAGCTTGAGCAACTACTATGTTTTCCAAAAAAAAAAGAGAACAAAATTATCAACAAAGTATTTTATCTAGCCTGTACCTAGAGGCTAGATGAAATACTTTAATAAATTGATGTGATATCGAACATAAAAAGCAGCTTAACAACGGCTCTCTATAAAATCAATCCAATCAAGAAAGTTGCAAAACGCAAAAAAATGCTACAACTCTCGCAACCCGCTTAGGCAAATATGATGTTTGGCAACGATCTAAAAAGTCATATTTCGTCGATCTACTCGTATATAGCTATATTGGTAGATCGATCAAACTGGATTCTGTATCTCGGCGCCGCGCCGCCTCGAATGGAATACAAATTTAGATCTATTTCTAGTCCAATATCCTGCCTATTGCCTGCCCTCGGCCAAACTGCAATCTAAATAGAGAAGGGTTTACACACTTTCGGCCCACTTCATACGTAAACATCCAATATGCGGGATACAACGTACAACGTATCTACGCACGTTCGCTTTTGATGCCTAGGTACGTGGAGTATGTAGAGCTGGTATGTAAAGCTACCTGACTAGGTGTTCGGTAGCGACGTTCAGCACGGTCAGTCTTCGGATGGGTGGCGCGGGTGGCACATACTACTGAGTGCTACCGTGGCTCAGATGACACGATGTAGGTTCTGGTTGTTCATATCAGAGGCCTACAGGCGGCTTAAAAATTCTGACGCCAGGGTTAGCCAACCTGTTTATACGAACTTACTTACTTTTATTAGCTATCAATACCAGTGTTCAATGTTTGTACTAGAGAAATGTAAAGTTAACTCAAAGTGAATTTTAATTCATTAGAATAAAATAGTTAATAATAAAATTACTCATGATTTGTTGTGATTATTTTGTGTTTCACAAGACTAGTCAAGGCTAGTATTTAACTGTGAAAATCACCACCGAATGAGGTGGAAACTATTACTCAACAATCAACTCTTGTTTGAAAATTTAAAACCTTGTTTATACTTGTTTTCAGATACAGATTTTGAATTTTAAAACATAATTGTGGTCAATATTACTAAGACTGGCGAATCTGAACCGAACCCTGTTCGTTTCTTCGCCTTGAAAAATGGCAAAATAAACGAATAAAAATTAGGGGACATCTTACACACGGTCTCTGATATCCTACACATACAACCCAGTCACAATATCTGTGCACCTGACTTCGTGACGTCATATCGAATTATCGGGACGTATATACATTACCGGACGTCTAGTATACCGTCCGGACGTAAATTATTATCGGGACGTGTATCGGCAACGAAGATGCTAATCGTACTGTCGCACCGGGGAGTGCGCGGAGAGGTGACAGGGGAAGCGGGAGAGGCGCCGCATTCCAGCGAGGTGCAGAGATATTCTGACCGGGTTGTACATATTTTTAAATACATAGGTACTTATATAGATAGTACCTAAATAACACCCACACACAGAGCAAACACCAATGTTCACCACTTAAAAGCATTTAAGTGGTGAACATTGGTGTTAGCCCTGGGTGGGGATCGAACCCACACTCTTTGATCCAGAAGTCAGTTTCACTAACCACTGAGCCACCGAGGCAGTCAAAAACATCAAAACATCACAGCATTTACTTCGTCAAACAAAACTTGTCTTCATAAAATTAAAAAAATAATAGGTATTTAAAAATACTGAATGTCCTTACTGTAAGAGGACTCCATACTTTATACCTACGCGGTTTATACGTTATCGAAGAAATGGATTTCCAGTTTACCCGCTATATCGCGCGCATACAAAACGGGTCTATTTTTATCGCGTTGCCACCAAATATGAAAGAATATCCTGTACTTGGCCCAAGAAGTTAAGGAAATAAGAAGCCCATATTTTTTGTACCGTAAACTTTTTACCGTTTTTGTAAATATCAACTTTGTAGAGTAAAAAAAGGCGATGATTTTGTATTCCTACTTGTAAGATTGTTAAAGAAGGATGAAATCCGTAAAATCGATATTGACGACAAAATATACTTACCTATGTGTGTGGATGTGTGTTTGCAAATGCTAGGCCACTGATATGATATATATAAGGGTTATATCAACCGGAGCCTACAATTTGAAGTGTGGTCTGAGCCACGGTAGCGTTCACTTAAAAATTGACCCGCTATGACCTATCCCACGATTCGCCGTTTTGGCATCGGCGATTGGTTAAAACAACTAGCTCTTTAAACTTTACAGGGTTATTTATAATCGATTAGCATCCTTTTAGGGGCTTATTCTGTACATCGAAACTAACAACTTTTGTTCTACGACTTTTGTAAAAACTCAAAAAAAAAACCAGCTGTTTCATACATTTTGTCGCTGGTTAACGATATTTTTCTATGGAACAACAATTTTTTTTTTGAGTTTTGACAAAAGTCGCAGAACAAAAGTTGTTAGTTTTGATGTACAGAATAGGGGCCCCTAAAAGGATGCTAATTCATTAGAAATAACCCTGTATATATATTTATAGGTAAGTATAGGCCGTATCAAAAGTCTTTGCGGCTGTGACGTTAGCTACAAACTGCGCAAACCCCAATCCTGACTGAAACTCACTTAAGAGTAAACAAGTCGCTCATCACTCCATACAAACGTCGGTGGGTAATCACACCAGTGTTTGCTGTTGAATATCTAAAACTAACATTTATATCAATTTTTCTTTACAAAATGTATGCTTATTGCTAATAAAACTGTGAAAAAAAATCTCCACTCAAATGATATAAGCCTTGGAACATTTGAATTTTGACTCAAATTTTTAGGAAACCTTGGATGCAATAAAAACACAGAAGAACTAAACTGAGTATTTTTTTTATGAAAATAGCGGCCTAGTTTATGTTTTCGTTAGTTCAAATAACTATTATTTAAATAAATTAACTAAACAGTTTTTTTTATAATTTATTACGGAGAAAACCTTATGCGCATTTAGAACGCAGCTGTAATTGTTGGTATTTTAAAACAAATAAAAACAAAATTATATTGCAATAGGTGCACACGCACTAAATCTACTGTTTATCATCGAATCTATCTCTTCTTCAGACAATACAGCTGAGATATCATTAATTTAAGCTACGCCAAATCTGAGTTCGTGCCGTCAACTTGTTGGACCTTAAGAGTTGCGCGCAGCTTGTACTTGGCTATCTTTACAGCCGCCAAAAAAGTTTGATCCGGCCTATAGCTAAAGTACGTGTATCTAACAGTATTGTGACTTGACCATGTCCTTGAAATATTAAATATCTACAGCGCCACGTGGCCACGCAGAACGTATCACGCGCTAGGGCTGCCCACCTTCAGTATTTTAATTTCATCTACCTACTTACTCTTAACTTGAGTTTCTCTCTCATCATCATCATCATCCGCAGCCTTCTCTATCCCACTGCTGGGTATAGACAGCCCTCTCCTGTGATCTTAAAGTGATTAATAACAGGCTGAATCTTCGTGGGCAGGTTAGGTTGGACGAGATGCCCAAATTAATCTTATTAAAAAAACTGTGTTGTCCAATGAGCTAAGGCAACCTACTATTATAGGTATCTAAAGTAACTAGGCTAGGAGGGTCGCCGAATAACGGTAGGTATATGATAATAGAAAAGAAATCTAAGCACATTGAAGTTGAAGGCACAATACAACGTACAGGCAAGAGATACCTAAAGTTTCACAATACATCGGATGATCCAGATCGGATGCGTCCCACATAATTTATAGGACGGCCATAGCCACATAACCATTATATTATAGGACAACCGTTGCTTGTAGGGGCTCTGAAGTTGCCGTATTATGTGTCAGGTGAAGGTAACGTGTTTATCTCCGTCATTGTTGTTCAGGAAAATCGTTACTAGTTTTATGAGATATAACATTTGCTGGAACTAGATTTGGATTGATGTGGAAGACGTAACAAATAGCCGTGGTGATCTAGAGGTAGTGACACCCGCCTTACAATCGTGAGGTCGTGTGTTCAACTCCGGTCCCGTACCAATGAGTTCTATAGAATTTATGTTGTAATGTTGCAAACGGGGAAGCCGTTTGCAGCACCACAAGTTAAAAGAGAAATTAGAGAGGAACCCGTAATGTTGCAAGCGGGGGAGCCGGTTGCAGCACCACAGGTTAAGAGTCTTCAGCGAACCTAACCAACCTAAGAGTCCTACCTAGTAGATAGGATTCCTAACGGTTCGGAGATTAAAACAGAAAACTAACCTTAGTATTTACACATTTATTTACACTAACACGCACTGCACTTATAGTCAATTAAATCTTCAAGAAACGGAGAGAGGGAGAGAATTTTGAAGTAGTCCTTGGAAAGTTAGCCAAAAAGGGAGAGGGTAGTACTCGTAGAACCACGCTGGAGGCTGGCCGAGGATTTTCAATAGCTGGACCCGCCGATAGTGTGGCGCCAGCAAGGTAGCGCTAGGCGAGCGCTAGCGTGGAGACATCTGTCGACTGAGGTGGAGGCGCCGGCCCAAACCGGCCGACAGGGTTCGAAGTGAGCGCCAGCCCAGTGCTCCAGGGTAGGGGTCAGTGGCCCCAAAACAAGAGGTCCTCCTGGAATCAAAGTCAAAGGAACCGGAGCCTCTCACCCTGACTGTTACTCAACGCTCATGCCGTATACAGGACTCGTCCACGCAAACTCAACTCAAACTCATTACATTATTACAGGAAAAAAAAAGGTGTCTTCCAGATCACTTCCAACTCAAGACTGCCCAATTTTACAAAACAAGGATCGCTGATCCTGTCAAAGATAAACATTTCAAAAATTTGAATTTTCTAACTAGAATTGTAAGTTGGCAGTGTTATCGTTGAAAGAGTCTGAATGTAGAGAAGCTAACAAAAAGGTTAGTTTCTCTACATTTCCCATTATTACAGGAAAAAAAAAAGGTGTCTTCCAGATCACTTCCAACTCAAGACTGCCCAATTTTACAAAACAAGGATCGCTGATCCTGTCAAAGATAAACATTTCAAAAATTTGAATTTCATAACTAGAATTGTAAGTTGGCAGTGTTATCGTTGAAAGAGTCTGAATGTAGAGAAGCTAACAAAAAGGTTAGTTTCTCTACAATGTACGGAATTTCACGCAACTGGCTTTTCCGTGGAGGAAAACATCGTGAGGCAACCTGCATACGTCCGTAGAAAAAAATCGATGGCGTATGTGAATCCACCAACCCGCGCCGGGCCAGCGTGGTGGACATGACCCAATCACCCTTCGTGGGTAAGCCTATGTCCTGCGGTGGACTATTAAAAAGGCTGGTACAGTACAGTAGTTAGCGTAATTTGACTATGTGTCTGACAGCGAGCGCATCAACGTTCGGCACTGTCAGTCTTCGGATGGGTAGGACGTATGGCATTTACAACTGAGCGCTACCGTGGCTTGAATGACACGTTAAATTATATGTCCCGGTTATTTTAACCGTATTTTAGAGGCCTTCAGGTGGCTTAGAAACTCTGACATCAGGGCTAGCCACCCGGGCTATAGGAGCACTTACTTACCATAGGTATCTAAAGTAGATAGGCCAAGAGAGTTTTCGTTTGACTACATACAGCATGATGTTAAGATATGCGGTTTAGGGTGTTCCACGCTTACCTAGAATATATCTATTTAAACGAGATTTGTACCTAAGTGGAAATACAGACTCAGGGAAGTCGTTCCACATTTTGGCTGTTCGTATCAGGAACGTGAATTTGAAACGCCCAAGAAACGCCTGGTTCTGACGTAGGAAATGTCTACCTTGAACTGCGGTTTGGTCGCGTCTGCTTTGACTTATACTCGTACGTCGCGTCACGTAAAAAGAACACTGGAGTGTCAACATCGACTCAGCATATTTTCTATGTCAAGCTGTGCACAAGGAAATTTAACTCCTATACACGTCATAGGAGTTAAATCTTCTTGCTGCAGTTAAAGCTATGTACTAAGAGTATGAGTATTCAGTATGTGTAGTAGAGTTACTTGTGTAATGAGAGTTAAATTTCCTCGTGCGCAACTTGAAGCTCCAGCGTTCTTTCTACATGCCGTGACCTGTACCTACGATAGAAGAAAGGAGCTCCTCCTACTGATTAGAAATATTTATTGTTGTTTACCATACCATATATTTATTGTGTAGGTATCCCAAACTGCCATTAGACTGCTGTCACTGTGACAACATTACCAGATATATCATAATCGATTCTCCATTAACAGCTATTAGTGGCACAAAATAGAATAGTATTGGTATGACAAATGGCACTAAATGCTGTCTGGTATATAGTCTCTGTGGCTATAGTGATATTGGAAGTTTTATAGATACCAATGGAAGATAAGTAAGTAACTAATGTATATTTGATAGATCATTTTCTTTTATTAACCTAAAATAGATGTGTGATCATAAAGATATAATAAGCTGTTCCTACTAGGATATCATAAGTATGAAGTTTATGTCTATACATCTTCCAAACACTAAATGGACTGTGAATACAGCTATAAATGTATTTAGACAATTTAGACGGTTTTTTTTAATGCAAATGTAATAAAAATAAAGAATGTGGTTCTTCACTATAAATCAATAAAATGAATTGTCGAGTGCTTTCAACCCTTTTAATTGGATTCTTTATATTTTAGTTTAAAAATTGACACTAACAGTACTA
Source organism: Hypomecis atomaria (assembly GCA_964007245.1). NCBI lineage: Eukaryota > Metazoa > Arthropoda > Insecta > Lepidoptera > Geometridae > Hypomecis > Hypomecis atomaria. Next base: position 8,242,492 of record OZ023305.1, read on the forward strand.
TACCTAATCCTCAATCGTACATTGTCCAAACATTGATCCATATTCTAACTATACTCGATATAAAACAGGCGCGAACATAAACCCTTGCCCTACCCCAAATCGAGACAATGAAACCATAATCGATACCCATAATGTGCGTTCTATTTGCGGCACAAAGCCACTTTTGTGAGGCGAACTAAAGCTAACGCGTGGAATTGGAGTTAATCAGATTTAACTAAAGCTTTCGATACCGTAGTCTAAGAATAGCCCTTAGTTTTAGAGTATTGTTCGTATGACAGGTGACAAGCATATGATAGTTTGGAACTGTAATTATAATCTGTTTTAAGCCCCGAGTTCACCAACGCTTGTTTAAGTTAAACGTGTGATTACTGTATTTAACCAACGGTTTTTGCAGCAAAATTTCGTTAAAAAGCTGTTTAAGATTTAAATAACGGTTGATAATTTCACATCTGTTGGTGAACTAGGGTCTAAAACCCAAGTTAAATCGTTGTTTAAATAAAGTAGTCGTATGTTTAACTTAATCAAGCGTTGGTGAACTTGAGTCTTAGACTACAGCTATTCACTATTTTAGTATTAAGGACAGGCATTCATTCACTTGCTAGTAACATCATTATTAATGCCAATTAAGGTGCTTATTCTGGCTGAGACGCTCTGGGAATCTATTTTCTGATTAACAGTTATTGTCAATCCTTTCTCTAAAAACAACTATTTTTGGCAATTTTAGAGAACCAATCTCATAGTACCTTAATATGAATATAAGTTCTATAAAGAATCACTACATAGTATAAAGCAAAACCGCTATTTTTGTGTGTCTGTCTGTGTATCCGCTTATATCTTCCAAAGTACACAACAGATTTTAATGCGGTTTTCACTATCGTTTTTTGGAATTTGATTTGCGAATTTGAGAACTTCCGCTTTTTGGAAGCTGGAAAAACAAACAGACCGAAAGACAAAAGCAAACTGATAGGTATCCAATTCTTTTGTTCAACATTGAGTGCAGCGGCGGACCGGATGTAGATTGAATCGGGACCGGAACTGTTGAACCGGATAGCCGGATATTGAGTGAAGAACCAACTCCTTTGGAATCTCGTTCCGTTCTACGTTTGATTCACCATCTCATTTATCCGTATTTCGTTAAGATTCTTTTTTAACCCGAGATTCAAACAAATTGGAATACAATTGAATTTTATTTATAAACTTATGTAATTAGCTACATTGACATAATGTATACTTACTTCCTTAATAATATAAAAATGTAAGTCCGAAAGTGTGTGTATATGTTTTTTGTTCCTCTTTCACGCAGCAACGGAGCAACGGATTGACTTGATTTTTGGCATGGACATACCTAGTTTGAAAACCGGAAAGTGTATAGGCTACTTTTTATCCAAGAAAAATAATATATTACAAAAATCAAAAGGAATTTCAATATTTCAATAAAAAATATGGCAGCCATCTAGTCATCAGATGATAGTTTCTACGATGATTTTTATTAATGTACGTATAAATATCTTGCATAAATAAATAAAGTATAAAGTAAAGTATAAATGTACCATTTTAATTTAACTTAAAATTACCTATGCAAGATTGTATATGATTTTAATAATTACTTAAATATAATTTAACAATAATCTATATAATCACCTGTTTGATCTAATTTATGTATAAATTTTGGGAGAAGCCACCGGTTTCCGAAACAGTTTCTAACTAGTTCGGAATTGGTGGATTCAATCAATTTGCATGTAAATCTTATGCACGAATAAACATTTTTGATTTTTTTTATTTTGATTTGACATATATATGTTACAGCCAAAGTAATAAATCTGGATATTATACATAATGACTGGTCATTATGTATAATATCTACTCAATTTAGATAAAGTGATAATTGACACAAAATTAACCACTTTAACTAGCTATTTTATATAATATCTTCGAAGACTTGGATAATGTAATAAAACAAACTCGTAATAAGGACAGATTGTCTCTGGCGCTTTGCCGGCCGCTGCCGCGGCACGCTCGCTTCGCTCGCTCGGCTCGCGCGTTGTTGTCACTGTTCAAACCTAACCTAACCTAGTAATAGTTTTCCTTGGACTCTTGATCTGCCTACTAGGTTAGGTTAGGTTTTAACAGTGACAACAACGCGCAAGCCGAGCGAGCGAAGCGAGCGTGCCGCGGCAGCGGCCGGCGAAGCGCCAGAGACAATCTGTCCTTATTACGAGTTTGTTTTATTACATTATCCAAGTCTTCTAAGATATTATATAAAATAGCTAGTTAATGTGATTAATTTTGTGTCAATTATCACTTTATCTAAATTGAGTAGATATGATACATAATGACCAGTCATTATGTATAATAACTATTTAATCACTATGACTGTAACATATATTTGATAGGTCGTACTCGTAGGCTATTTTTATACCCATAGATAATAAGAGTTACTACGTAATATTTTTTTTTTATATGGCAAAGCAACGTTTGCTGGATCAGCTAGTATAATTACATAAAAAAATCTGCACTTTGCACTTTGTTTAGTCTAGTATTTAAATCTAAAAATAGTAAACAAATTCGTTGCACAACGTTATCCAAAATCTGTAGATGATGAAGCTATAAGAGTATAAGCGTGGGCCACACGCGCCGCCCCCGCTATCTGCAAACATGATTATGCAGACCGTGTGACGTGAGTATACGCCCTTACATTACGGTCTGTCCGACCCTTAATGAAAGCTGGGATGGTAGACATCCGTTTACTTTTATTGTCGGAGCAGAATCATTTTTGCTAAATCTCATCTATTTCTGGGTCTGAGAATGTTAAGTAATGGGTAATAGGTCCCGTAGCCTAAAGTTACTTGAGACACAACACCTAGGGCAACGCGTAAATTTATTTTTTAACTGACTCCCAAAAAGGAGGAAGTTCTATTTTCGTGTGTATGTATTTTTTTGTGTATGTTCATCGAAAATTTCGCCAATTGTGATCCGAATCGAAAAATTATTTTTTCATTTAAATGGGTATGTATACTCTCGAGATGATTCTATTTGAATTATACAGAAATCGCCAGAGCCGTTTTTGAAAAATTAACAATAACGTAAACAATTTGAGCGAGATATTCGAATTTTGTACAAGATGGAAGGTAGTTATGTTTTTTTGCGAAAAAAAAAATATTATTTGGAGTAATTTTGGCATTTATAAATAAACTAATTACTCATCGTAAGTTTACGAAAATTCATTTAGCGGCCATGAATAAAAATGTGGTAATAACGAGGCACATACAAAGTGGTTGTCAATCATCAATTTGCCATGTCTATTCACAAAAGTGCATCAACTAAAAACTAAGGTGATAATTCATTTATTCGGGGGACAGACTCCACTGTGGAGGAGTGAAATAATGTCGGTCTGTCCCCCGATGATCAACCGGGGGACAAACAAGATTTTTTTCTTCCTTTCCCCCGGGGGACAGATCCGGGGGACAGACTGGAATAATCCAAATTCAGTTGATGCATTTTTGCGAAAAGATTTTGGTATGTGAAGTAGCTACAATAAATTAGAAAAAAATTGTAGCGCTTGTAATAAGTAAGTAAGTTCGTATAGGCCGGGTGGCTAGCCCTGGTGACAGAGTTTTTAGGCCGCCTGAAGGCCTCTGACATGGCTAAACGGTTGAAACGACCGGGGCCTACAATTTAACGTGTCATCCGAGCCACGGTAGCGCTCAGTTGGAAAATGCCACCCGCGGTCACCTATCCATAAGTACTGACCGTGCGGAACGTTGCTTAATTTCGGTGATCGCTGACAATCACCTAGTCAAACTACGCTACGAGCGCTACATGTAATAAGTGGTAATAATTTAAGTACATTTTATAAATGTTTAATAATTTGTAGCCGATTGCTAATTTTTGGTGTAAAAATAACCATGGCACCGTCATATCATTGTAACGGTAAGATGTGGCCGACCCCTTACCCTTAACGAATATTATTAGGGTTGTGGGCATTTGTTTACTTTTTTAGGAATATTAGGCCCTTAAAGGGGTCGCATTACCCCTTTAAGGGCTCTAATTTATGTATTTTTTTATCCAGAGTAGCCATGACTTGCTGCATCGACGGCGTTGGAGGAAACTTTAAAAAACACGATTTAGTAGAAGCATGTAGAAGGAATCTAAAAGTTATCAAAAGATTTCAAAAATAATACTTAACAGACAAGCAAATGAAAATATTAAAAAAAGCATTATAAAGAACTGAACTAGTTATAAGTTTAACATTAATTTTGTTAAATTTTTTGACCTCAATTTTTTTTGTACCTTTCAATCAAAGAAGGTCAAATCATAATTGGTTTAGGAGCTATAATACGCTACCATCTACTCGCCTCATTTCTTGAAAGTCAAAAATGTCCCTAGCCTACATACTCAAATGAAATGTCACATTTTGCTACATGGTTCATCATCATTATTTCAGGCAAATGACATCCATTCGTGAACATAGGCCTTCAATAAAACCGATTCAAAGTGACTTGCATCTAGCTGAATCCTGCAGTGTAAATAAAATCGCCAGTTCACCTTAGGTGGACGTCCAATTGTTAATACCAATCCAAAAATTTCTGATAAACAGACACCATACCAGAAAATTGTACTCAGATTTATTTGTACTGTACTGTACCAGCCTTTTTTTAATTTCACTATGCTATGCGAGACGAGCCCGCGTGCTAGTACTCCAACCTTGAGAAAGATCGCCAAATGCGATCGAAACTATAGTAGTATCCTACTAAAATCAAAAGTGAGTAATAACTGTGTTTAACTTAATTATTTTTTTTTTAATAGTCCACTGCAGAACGTATACCTACCCAAGAAGGGTGATTGGGCCATATCCACCACGCTGGCCCAGTGCGGGTTGGTGGATTCACATACGCCATCGTTTTTTTTTTCTACAGGATTTATGCAGGTTGTCTCACGATGTTTTCCTTCACCGAAAAGCTAGTGGTGTGAAATTCCGTACATCAATTCCGAGGAATTCATTGGTACGGGACCGGTATTTGAACCTTGACCTCACGATTGTAAGGCAGGTGTCATTGCCGCTAGACCACCACGGCTTATCAGATTTATTTATCAACGTCCAATCTTATTCGTGATAAGAAATATTTACCCCTTGTGGAACCCAACCTTCATTTTGATTGATAGTTTTTGGTACAGTTTGCAGCTCTATCGGGAAAAATAATGGAACAGGAAATATGTAAGCGTTGCTAGAATGAAAATGATATTTCCCAGTCGATGTATCAGCTTTACATAGTCCATCGTTGCACGTACGTTTTAGATGTATTTTAATAAGATTTTATTTAGTTTGAAACGTGTGTATGTGCTTATGATTATTAGTATTTTCCGAATCGTGATTTTTTTGTTCTTGGTAAAGTTTACATAATTTAATTTTGATCTCATATGATGACATTAGTACGCCACAATGCCCAAAAACATGCGCTCACAACAACGACCTATATTAAGACCTGTATACGAATGTGTGTGTTGTTATATTACTATGCCTATACAAATAAATCATCTTGAATTGTTTGGGTCAAATTTTAAATGTTAAAGCAACCCTCAACCGATTGAAATAAAAGTTTTCATACGCGCTTAGTTTAGATGATAATACAGTGAACAATTCATTGAATTCCTATTCGAAAATGATTAACAAGACCGATGCTAAAGTACGAAAACAGACATGAGTTTTATTGATTTAATTATTGCATTAGGTTTTAATTATGTGTCTTATAATTTGTTACATTAAAATGAAATATGTAAATAATGTTTTTTTTTTTGAAAAACAAAGCTAATGAATCATAAAATTTGAACATTTTGTGGCACACTGTTGAACATTTTGTTCTCTAAGATGTTTTGAAGTGCGTCTAGTATTTCAGAAATGCGAAAAGAACAATTTCTAGCAAAAGTAATTGTTATACGTTATTGCTTTGATAAGAACTAATAAAATCTGACATCAATAGGTACCTTTTGTGGACTACCAACAAGTGTATAAACCGCCGGAGGTCATATGACCACCGCGTTGTTTCTAGGTAGATAATCATTTTTATCTACACTAATGTTGTAACATTCTACTTATGTTTCCAATACTTGACTTATAATGACTACTGTTATAGCGCAGACAACAAAACACTCAATTTAAGCAATTTCACATGATGTTATAATATCCACATCGATATCGTAAAATCTCATTATAACATCGCGTGCTCGCTCCTGATTGGCCCTGCGCGCGCAGCTGCGCTCTCATTGGTTAGATTTTAATGGCGCCAAGTTCACTGTGACAATACACGTACGCGTGAATTTAATGTTTCGCAATATGTTTTATTTTATTTTTATTAGTGAAGATAAAGTAGTGTATGCAACTGCATATAACACGGGTATTAAAACACTCGTTACTATTATGAAACTCGCTGCGCTTGTTTCATAAACTCACACTCGTCTCACTCGTGTTTTAATACCCTTCATTATATGACAGTTGCATAAACTGCTATTATAAACATCTGTCTAGCTATCATAACAAATCTTTAAAAATAATGTAAACAAATATGGATAGTTATAAGAGTCGCAAAACAAGAACGAGTTCAACGCAATAAGTTCAGAAATAAGACCGATCAAAAATGTGATTAGGGTCATTTGACCTCTCCGGTATTTCTAGTGTTAACAATCATAATTATTTTTCAATTGAGATGCGATGGACTTTTTAGGGTTCCGTACCCAAAGGGAAAAACGGGACCCTATTACTAAGACTTCGATGTCCGTCTGTCCGTCTGTCTGTCTGTCACCGGGCTGTATCTCATGAACCAAGATAGCTAGGCAGCAGAAATTTTCACAGATGATATATTTCTGTTGCCGCTATACTAAAAAGAGAATAAAATAAATATTTAAGGGGGGCTCCCATACAACAAACCTGAATTTTTAGACGTTTGTCGCTCTATATTAATAATGGTAACAGGTAGATGCTTGAAATTTTCACAGAATGTTTAGTTTTATATTCACTTTAATAATAAATAATAAAATAAATTAAATATTTAAAGGGGGCTCCCATACAGTACGGAACCCTCCGTGCGCGAGTCCGACTCGTACTTGGCTGATTTTTATTGTAAAGCAAATGTTGGTCATAAAAATGAGTCGGTATAATGACACCGGTCGTGTTCCCAGCGACTCGACTGATTTAGTTAGTACCTGAGTTTAGCCGCATTTACTTATTATTAAGTATACCTAATGAAATTTAAAAAATTGGACTCTCGCATGAAGGGTTCCGTACCGTATGAGAGACCCTCGGCAAAAAAACACGGGTGTTGTATGAATTAGAATTAGAATCGTTTATTGATGTATTGAGCTTAATACTAAAATTATATATACAACAGTTTGTATAGTAATATAAAGTACCGCAAAATATATCTCGTCATTTCACAATACATAATACGTAGCAACGAATTTAAACAATGATTAAAATAATAGCTATCTACTTTACAATTGAATACAAAATTAAAAAATGTCAGAAAGAATAAATGAAAATGTCATGGTTTTTTTGTTCAATACATGTTTTATGGGAGGGCTCCCATAAAACAAACGTGGTTTTATTATTTTAAATATTTGTATTATTCTGTTTTTAGTATTTGTTGTCATAGCGGCAATCGAAATACATCATCTGTGAAAATTGTAACTCTCTAGCTATTACGATTCATGAGATACAGCCTGGTGACAGACAGACGGACTGAGAGACGGACAGCGGGGTCTTAGTAATAGGGTCCCGTTTTTTTCCTTTGGGTACGGAACCCTAAAAATAGAGTCGTCGTCTAGAGAAACACTATGTACTATTACTTATTAGAATATTTACCTTATTACAGCATTTATGAATAGCCTACTTACCGTCATAACAGATAGAAATAGTCAGGTCCTAAAATAGCTTCCCATGAAGCCGAAATGTCAAATGATGAGACAAGAAAATATGGAAGTTTCCAGCGGCCATTCAGGGGACACAATAAATCATAAGGGGAACATTATTACTTGACCCCGACGTGGGCGGCTATAATTTCATAAAAAGGGGCCTACTTGTGAAATTCAAAGGAGATGATCCAAACCACATAGAAAATTCTATAGGCAATGATAAGACGTTGCTATTGGGCATTTTTTAAAGATTAACAATTTCTGAATCTTCAGTAGGTAAATAAATAATTAGCCTGATGTGACGTTTATTTGTATTGTTTCTTTATACGACCCAAAAAAAAAGGAGAATTGAATGCCTCAAAAAGGAGATATTTAGATAGTTATTCTACACGTATTTATTTCATATTTGTATCTCGATTATTTTACAAGTGTTGAAAAATAAATACATGATAATAAAAATTCGAGTGCGAGTGCGAGTAAGAAAAAATGCGACATGTAGACGAAAACGAAGATCCAGATCTTCGTTTTCGACAGATAAAAGCAAAATCTCCGCGGTAATACAAAGATTACTCTCTTCATTCGTTCGATCAAAGGATCATTCACTACATCAACTTCGCACCAACTCCGGAGTTAAATAGTTAAATAATACCTCCGTGGAGCTCCGCCTGACTCGAGCGAATATCTACAGAGCTACAGTCCCTAAGTGAAAGTAGTAAAATAAATTCCATTCGCCGTCATACATACCGACTTTATTAATTAATTCACAATGACCCGTTTTTTCGAATCTCGACGAAAAGTCACCTAATTAGTGCTTGTAACCGAGCACTTTGGTATCGCGCGGGGTTGTAGTCGGCTTACAATCGCTTTACGTCTAACTAAAAAGCCTGCCCACTACATAGCTTGGACAGAGTTTTGCCTCGGACACTTTTTTTTGCCCGATTGTGACTCTATGGAAATTTGCTCGAAGACCGCCTGTCATAACCGAGGGACGAGGTAGTGCTGATCGGTTGTCGGGTGGCTTTAATGAGCTATGACCTTAAGTCCGCAATCAGTACAAAAATAAGCCGTTTTAATACTAACCCTTAAAAGCTTAGTCATTATCTAAAAAACGATTCCTCCCTTGGTCAGTTAGTAATTAAATTAAATATTCAAGTCAATTTGTGCGATTCTGTTTTCTAAAATAAAATTATACCACGATTCCTCAAACACAAAGTAAAATAAGGTTGAACAGGGAAGTTAAACAGCAAAGCATGGATTTAAATGAAGTAGGTACTTAGTTGGAAACTCTCCGTGTCGGCTCAGACCGATATATGAAGAACCGAATAAATAAAGGAACTAAAACTTTTCTACAGGTTGGTTATTAATATTATTCAAGAAAAGCTAAAGTGGCTCCTTCATTTGTCTATGCTTGAAAGTTGATCGGATATAAGGTGGGAACTAATTCTAATATTGTCTAAGTTGTTATGCTATGGCAGAGGTTAAATACGAGTGCTTAAGTTGGGTAAGTACAAGTACTCGTACTTAACTTAGTGCTGTATACAACGTGTTTACAAATTGTGTAGTAATATAGAAATTACATCGGATACATTATTATGAACAATTTTTGATATGGGTCAAACATTGAAATCGCAATAGGTGCGTATGGGCATAGACATAGGCATAGACATAATAGGCTCTTCCATAAGTACATGTTAACTGTGCGAGACAGCTGTTTTCGCGATTTCAAGGTTGCTCCTGATGTTTGCTTTTGTTATTATTACACTTTTCCTAAACACAAGATCATTTATGTGTTGCAGCAATGTTCAAAATTATTGGCACAATTTACAAGACATCAAAAAAACTAAAAATTACCTTTCACTCAAGGAGGTTAACAAGTACCTACTCGTGTATGATGGTAGTCATCAATATGGAAGAAAAAATACCAGGTCGATGATGGTAGTAGACCCCGAAAGTTTTTGGGAGGCCTAACGAAATTAAACAATTTTCGTGCTATTATTGTTTCAAATATAACTTCATATCAATAACAACCGTCCCCTGTCGCAAAATGGAAAGGGACGAAAAGTTGTAGTCCGTATATTATTATGACGCGAATAACACAAGCTGACTGTACAACTGTTGTGTATTGTGTGTCGTAAAACAGATTACTGTACCTCAGACCAAATAAAAAAAGACGTAATGTTGTGATCAAACAACTGAGGCCGGCAAAACTACGCCTCGCCGTGCACAGATACAATCACACATACATGTACAACGAAACTACGCCTTCAAACAGAACTTGATGGCTGGATTGGTGGCGCAACACCGACGCCCGTGCCGACGCACTCACCACATGTATAAAAAACCGGCCTTGTCTGTTCAAGACTTCCTGTCTTGATTTTTTGATGCGATCTGAAGAATGTACAACGAATCTTGACGAAGCTTGGTACACAGATTATACACATTTTGGGAATTTTTAGTTATTGGAGTGTTCATTGGGGAGAGTATTTTTCCATCAAGAAGGTTTATAAGTAAATCAAATCGCGCAGACCGAGTCCAAATATAGATCTATGAAGATTCAGTAAACAGAAAAGTGTCACGCAATAGCACTAATACTATTTTTATTTATAATAATAACGTCAAATTATTGTCAATAAATATAGTAGGTATTTGTTTTTACTGTAGTTGTGTTACAAGGAATATCAGATCAGCTCCATGGTACCATATTATTGCATTGTCACGCGATATACATATGCGTGCCTAATTTCAGCTCAATCGGAAACCGGTAAGTTGGTCAAATTTAACTTGCAAGATTCCACCCGATCTTACATACATACATAGGTACATCCATTGCAAGTTAAATAAAAGCTTGTGAAAACTACCACCGTTTTCTGTGCCTTCTTTTCCTCGTTTCCGCCAGGGCCGTTCCACAAATGTATGAAGCTAGAAGTAAATTACTGCAGTTTTTGTTCATGTTATCTCATATTACGAGTATAGTATTTACATTAAAATACTTGTAAATTAAGCTGCACCAAAGTTAAACTTGCCAGTGACTGTGGCAGCTCAGAACAGTTCGGTACTACTTTGAGCGCGACATTCCCTTTGACCAAGTTGACCTGAACTTAGATTGGATTTACAACTTGGCGTGCTTACCTCCCCGCTGGCTCTTTGTGTAATAAACTTAGTTGAATATTATTATTGTTATGAGCTCGTTACGTACTACTGAGTTTTCAGTGAATGAACCTCGTGAAGCTACCTGCATACGTTTGTGCAGAAATCCGATGGCGTGTATCCAGTACTTAGCCATATGATGGCTAGACCTAAGCAGTTCCATCCATCCAGCAGCCGTAGGACGTCCACTGCTGGACATAGACCTCCCTTACAGATTTTCAGTCAGCGCGGTTGGAAGTAGTTTGCATCCAGCGCGTTCCTAACTTCCTACGCTCTTACCATCCACTCTTTGATCGATCATTAACTATTCCATTAATTTTCGACTCTGCGGTCAATTTATTTGTCTTTTTTTATTCTAATAGGTTTGCGTTTGACTACATACATCGCGTTGGTCTAAACAGTATATCAGTGGACTATTAAAAGACCCGTACAGAAAAATAGAATGTACTACAACTGTTACAATAAGGTTATTTGTAAAGGTGGGATATTTTTGAGACATATGATAGAGAACACTGGGGTTGGGGCACGGTAATCTAATTACCGTGGTTAGGGTGCAACCAGGCTATTTAGACTTTATCACTCTAACTCCCTCAGTAACTATCTTTATATTTCCCTCTATGCTTTTCAGAGGGCAGCGGCATATTCGCAGAAATGTGCCCGTGCAGTGTTATAATTAAATTTGACATTCCTTACTCGTTACTAATTTTAATCCGAAAGTGTATTTTTGTTGTTTTGATAGTTTGTTCCTCTTTCACGCAGCAACGGAAGAATGGATCGACTTGATTTTTGTCATTTTTTACATCCCAGAAAAGTAAAGTATTCCCTTGGAATAGCACAAAAATTAAAATACCACGCGGGCGGAGCCGCGAGCAGAAGCTAGTTATGATATATTTGATGTTAAAGAGGGACTGAATGTAGTGAAACATTTTTGTATTTTAAGACCTGTACTCTGTGCATGCCACATGTTTAAGCCACTCTCTGGCTCTCTGTACGTGTAAATAACTTGATATTTGTGCTGTGTTGCTTTTATACTTTTACTAAGGAATTGACCTCAAAATCGCGTCATAAATCAGTTGTTCCATATATTTCAACGAACGTCAATGAACTTTTTTGTATCATCTTGTTCTGTACAAATAGATAGAACAAAATGATCCAACTAGGCAGCAGCTGTGCGGCTGTCACTACTGGCTGATAAGGGGCTGAACTACACAAATAGCTGGGATAATGCGGCTTTCGTCTGTTTCACATCTTAATTGGTAAGAGTTAGACGATTATAAATAAGATTTATAAGATTATTGTTCTGAGAGAGTCATTTCGTATAAATACTTTTGGCGCCCAAATTGGGACAAATCAGATTCCATGTTGGGCGTCACCTTTTTCAGACGCTACCATTAATTGTCAGACTGACAGTCTAATTTAAAGACTTTCTAATATATTTTATATAGTTAAACAATGTTGAATAATCTCGTCAAAACTGTCATTGTTTCAGAATCGATGCGTTCCGTTGGCTTAATCTAGTAAGCTAATTATTACTAGTAGTCCGCCCCGGACTTGGACCTCGCGCTCATAGATGAATGAATGTCTCGCTCTTCTAGCGGACGAAGACCAATCCTAATCTATGCTCGCGATATTCCTATTTTATGTCATATTTAATAATTCAATTACTAGATTTGACTCAAGCAACTCCCGCAGAAAGTGGCGCCGTTTTGCCTCTTTTTGCGTTGTATCTTCGCAACCACTGAACAGAAGATGGTCATATTCGAACTTAAAAATTCTATATATATAAACTACGTGCTTGCTAAGTTTCATGGAGATCGGCTCAGCGGTACTTGAGTTATCGTCGAACAAAGAAACATACAAACATACATTTGACAGCTCAAGTGCCGGCTCGTCCCAGTAGACAGAGACCTTGCTTACGCTCGGTCAATTATTTAGCATTCTACTCTGGCACTACCTACATTTCAAATGCGTCAATACAGGTATACGATTTGTTGCTTAAACATAGATGTATCACTCTCTTATAGGAAATCAAAAACATACTAAGTAGACTCGATAAATACCTCTTTACTAAGCTCTCAAACGCAAATGGTTCAATTAATAAATGTCTTACAACAAGTTACTACATTATTCACAGCGATACGGAGATTCGGAGAAACGCATGAACCTCGACAACGATCGTTCATTCAAAGATCCTGAATGTGTGGGATGTAGAGATTTCCACATCCCGCATTTAGGATGCAGGAGAATGCAAGTTGCAACAAACTAGAATTATTATTCCAGTTTGTTCCAACTTGCATTAAAACTAATGAGACTGCATAGATGGAGAATATAAGTGGGCAGAGATCAAGTCCCTAGTTGGGTTCCAATTTTAATGTTTTTTGCCTGCTAACTGCTCGGAATTAGTGCAATTATAAAAGTTGTTCATAGTGGTGAGTATTTGCAACTATGTATTTCAATTCTTTAACTTGCAAAATGCTACATCTTGCATAGATATTATTTGTACAAATGTTTAGAAGTCTAACATGGGACAAGTCACATTTTGGACGCCACGTTGATAATGGAATGTTGAATTAGTGTAAAAAAAAAAACTATTCAAGAGTCGAATACTGTCACAATTATTAACAATTACATAAAACATGGATTTAACCTAGATATGCCCCGCACTCAGCATCCCTACGTCAAACGTGCCCATAAGGGTAGAGTCAACGTGACTTAATTATCATATTATGATAAAAATTATACATTTTTCTGAAATATCTTGGCGAAAAAATAAGTACGCACTTACACAGAATGATTAGTTAGAGTAATATGTCTGTGTTCTTTTCTTCTGTCACATAGATAGAATGCGGTTTCAGTAGTTATGAATCCTATATCAACGTTAAGTTAGAATTAATGTTCTAGTTTCAAAACTTTGCGGTGCCTAATTACCACGATAGTTTGCCCGCAGTTTTCAATTAATTAAGCGGCAGTCAAAATGTTTCGCATTATATTATTAACTACCTAAATTAGCAAACAATGTTTGTAGTTCTGTAAAGTTCTTTCATAATATTTTGACAGCCAACATAGGGCCAGTGACTTTGCATTAAGTAATAGATTTATTTGCATCAAGTAAATAGTATAAGTAGTCTAGATGACTGGTAAGACCTGGTGTCAGGATTTTTAAGGCACACGCAAAACCTCTGTCATCAATCACATTGTACTGTACTGTACCAGCCTTTTTAATAGTCTACTGCAGGACGTAGGCCTACCCACGAATGGTGGTCACATTAAAACGGTAAAACAATAATAACACTGGTCTACAACAAAAGGGACTTACTTTGCTTGGATGTTTTCTATTGATTTTTATATTTTAACTAGCGACCCGCCCCGGCTTCGCACTGGTGTATTATACATATAAACCTTCCACTTGAATCACTCTATCTATTAAAAAAACCGCATCAAAAATGTAAAAGCCGTTGCGTAGTTTTAAAGATATAAGCATACATGAGGACAGACAGCGGGAAGCTACTTGGTTTTATACAATGTAGGAAGTGTTCTGAAAACTAAAAATAAACTTAAAAAAATTCCTGACCGTGGGGTTTTTAAACGCATTTTATTTTTGCTAAAAAAGGCCTTTTTGGCCTATTTTGAAATAGGAACCATAACAAATTTAGGGGATATGAGTGAAGGATAAGGGGAACAATATCAACAAGATATTGAGGAGATGGAAAAAAGATACCAGGAACGATGGACTGTCTCAATGATGGCAGACTACTGTTGGACGCTTCAGAGAGACCTTCCAGATGCTTCCCACAAACGAAAGTGTACCAAAAAAGTCTCACTGGGGAAGTATTTGGTGCTTACTAATGAATATAATTTTGATAAACAAATAAGATTTACTACAAAAATATAAATTAAAAAAAATGTTGTTCAAGTTGTTCAAAATTATAACCTAAACTTTTTAATTTATATTGCCAGAAAACGACACGTTCTCTGACAAAATGAAAGTAATTTTCGGATTCAGCACACCGAAAAACCTAAGAAACACGTAAAAAAAACCAAAACACCTTTAAAAATACTTTTTTTTTGTAGACTTGTGTAATCTTTATTCCTCTTTCAAGCATAAATAAGTATCTTCTCAATATTTCTTGTTATGCGTTTTGGGGAGTGTTTCGCTCCATGGCTTGTTCACTTGTATTCTGCATCTGTCTAGTCCACAAATGTTAAAACAAATTTGACATTGGCGGTCATTTGCAAAAATCAGAGCATCTTCCAATAGGGTGATTTCTTTTGGCCCACCTAGGTACAATCTCTAATATGAAATATGAAACAAGAAACAAAACAAATGTTTGTGCTAAGCCTACATAAAACTACTATATGTATTTATCTTGATTTTAAGTACCTACTACTTAGTCTTTGCTCTACAGTATTTTTCAAATTTAAAAATGTTTAAAATTCACAAATAAAAACGTTTAAAAACGTTCTAAAAAACGTCAAATACTTTTTCACTGACCATGAGATCTTTAATTTGTGCTATAAATAGATTCAGTCCTTTTCAAAGCTCAAAATAGTTTAATTGTCTTGATAGAACAAATGTAATTACCGAAAACAACTGAGAAAATTAAACTATAAAGGGACCACAATGCGGTATTGGTAAAGTTTAGGTAGTTTTCTGACGTCACGAAATCTTATAGCCTTCGTTTAGGCGTACCGTACCGTCACAATACTCTGAGTTATTAATATCTGAGGTGCTATAATTAGTTTTAAGTTTATTATATAGGTAGTTTACGTAGATTGAATCTACCAAGTTGTTATTAAGATTCAGTACAAATGCTACGTGACGCTAACGTATAGTACATTATCTATACTTATACCTACATATTACCTATTATAGTACCTACACATTATAAAAATAGTGAGCGTAACCAAGTAATAATTACGCCTACTACGAGTATAATATTGTCCACTTGCTACAAATACCATATACCTACCTACATTATAGTTTTAGTATAATTAGTTTTACAAATGAACGGATTAAAGTAAGTTTTTTATTGCTGACTCATCATCTAGCTTAAGCTCATCTGCTCTAAATGTACCTATTACCTAATCGTGCAAAATAAATACGCCTAATTTGGTGTCGTACAGCCATAGGTTTCGAAGAAAACAGCTTCAATTATTTAAACAAATAAATCTCAGAGTAGGGTTTATCGTAAAAGTTTCTCTACGTTATATGCCTCTCTGATTTTATCCCACAGCAAAATACACAGAGCTGCTGGAATTTCTCCCATTCCAATTGAACCAACTTTTCACCGCACGCTGATGCTATCCACACAGATTTCCATTTTTCACGCATAATAAGCTACCCTCAAACTATTACCATGGCAGGCGTAGAGTACAAATCCGCCATATTTATACGCAGAACACTCTGAGGGAGCTACAATCGCATCTTTCGCAGAATTCATTTGATTCACGTTGAACATTTTCAGTTTCCTCACTTGGCAAACTGTACAAAAAAGTTTGTCGGCAAATCCGGGCTTTGCGAAAGTTACAAGTGCGAAAGTCGATAAAATAAGTGATTTGCAATATGCTGTATTTTGAACCTTATTGCTTGGCAAATAAAGAAACGTCGGGTAGTTGGAATTTTGTGGGTAGTTGAGAATCTGCCCACGCGGCCAGTTGCGGCGGCGGCGCGTGAAATTGAGGTATATTTATAGAATAAGGCAGTTTTATATTTTATCTTTCTATTTGATATTTGGAGAGTAATTTCTTTTATGAGGTATTTTTAAATAAATATGGTTAGTTTCTTGATCACGATCATATATCATCCATAGAACTTTTTACTGGACATATGTGGGTCTACCCCATTTTTAGTTACCGTATGTGCTTATGTTTACGAGTACGTAGTTTAGTTTCAGTTAAATAAATTTTCAAACGACTGCAAAAAGGAGGTTTTCAATTCGACTGTTTCCGCCTTACCACAAAAGATTTAAGCACGCTTTAAACACTGTTTGACCGTCAAAGTACTTTTTAACATTGCCGAAAGCGTGCGTAAACCTTTTGTGGTTAGACGGTGTGTTTTTTTTTGTATGTAGTATGTTACGCGATTTCTCCGCCAATTAATTGTGATGATATGATCCGATGATGATTATTTTTTTGTTTGATATATCTTCACATTTCAGAGTCCCATTTGAATTAAAAAACAAAATTTGATTAGTTTTTGAAAAATTAACAATAATCTAAAAATATCAAACATCGATTCGATCGTACAATTCTAATTTTGTACGACTGCAGTCGGTCGTACCATTTTTGTTGATAAATAATTACTACATAAGCATTAACATAGTTTCATTTGTTCTATTAGTCGCGAGTTCAACAACAGATATTTACTTTATTAAACGTTCGATAAATCTCAAACGGCTTGTTCACAAAATTTTGTTGTTCAATAGCACTAACCATTGGTTGTAGAGTAATCGCACGTTTAACTTAACGACGTCGTCAACCTTGTTTAACCAATGGTTACCCATTGCATTACCGGCATTTGCCATAAAAATCGAAGACACGATGAAAAATTTATCTTTAGATAAAATAATTTTGAAGAATTCGATAATATTGAGCAAATTCTACGTGCCCCGTATACTTAAAACGCGGCGCAATTATTTTGTACCAATAAAATACTTACCTACTATAATAGGTACTTATTCTTTTTTTGCTGTTGACGGCTTGGCAGGTTCCCATGATTGACATTGACAAAATAAAAAAGGATACCAAGTCACATAAAAGTGACACGAAACGCTTGTGACACTAGCCTAACAAGGATTACTTGGTTGCCTGGAAGAAATCGCTTAAAGCGATAAGGCCGCCAATTAGATACCTATTGTTTTGTTTTTGTCCTTATAATCTGTTTTTTATGTAATGTGGTTGTCTAATAAAGTGTTGTTGTTTGTTGTTTGTTTGTTTGATTACATTTTGTAGGATAATAATAGTACCCGACAGTTTTTGAAAGCTTTTGGGTGAAAGCGAATGACGGACGGAATTATTTTTTTTATAGTAGTACCAATATTCATTTACGAGTAATTCGTTCAAAAACGTTTGATTATCTAACCCCCAGTTTTCTGCAGATGATGAACACCAAAAAAGCGCAGCTTGTTTAACCAATTGTTAAATTTTAACCGAACGTTTGCGTAACAATCGGTAATGTTGAGTTTGATGAACTGCAGCCAGTAATCAAATCTAGGAAGTACCTATGAACCTCTTATTTATGTGCTATTGAGCTGAAACTTAATATACATATAGCTCATAGACCTTGGACCGTTTCTGATGATAGTGCCGGAACGAGGTTATATACAAAATTTGCAACGACACAAAATAACTGTTGAGGTTTTAGTATCTTTGCGAATATAATTATACAATTAATTGAGATGCATTTAAAATAATAAAATACATTTTGTAAGTAGGTACTTAATAGTCAAAATTAATGTCCGACGATACGAAAGCGCTATGATAAATTTAGAAAATGCAACCGTGGGCAATGTAGAAAGATCTTATCTTATTGTTTGTATATATCATAATATATAAATAAACAATAAGATAAGAGATAAGATCCTTCTTATTGCGGATTGTTTGCGGAGGCGGACGCGGCCGTAGCGGCGCGGCGGCGGTGCGGCACTCCCACTCATCTTCACGGTCTCTTTATCAGCCATCAGACCGCAAAATCTTACGAAGAAGACACTTTAATAACAGTAAAGTTACTTACAAGTATTCCCTACTCTTTTTATTTAGTCGTTATGTTATGCCTATTTAGCAAGCGTGACAGCGAGTCGTACGTAGTATGAAATATAAACATTAAGATAAGAAAGAGTGCGGAGGTGAGTAGGAGTGCCGCACCACCGCTACCACATTTAATTAAATGATAGGAATAAGGTCGGCGGGATATACATACATCGTTATGTTCTCTCATCAAACAGCACCGCCTCTATTACTCTAAGCGATGTAATTCGATGTATGTTCCCACGTAACTTAATACTAGAGATAAGCGGCCGGTTCGCAGAAACAAACCGAGCACTGGTGTTATCAGTAGAGCTGACTATGCGTCTGCGAATAAGACCACCTAGATGCCTAAGTTATCTTGTAAGATATATCAGTGTATTTTATTCATTAATTATAGTGCCTTCGCATCGGCAACATCTTAGTTTTATTTCTAGTTTTTAAGAAACATTCTCTCGCGCTTCCGAAAGTTAACTGGCGCAGCCGGTAGGATAGTCGGCTGCTGCCAGCGCGAAAAGTTCGCTCTTAAATTCGGTGAATTTCCCCCGCGTTGTGCAGTATTAAGTAAACGGTGTTAATACTGAATTCAGTTGTATCCGTTCCGGCTATCCACACGAACCAAACAAATAAGTTATCTACGGGCGCAGAAGATGCAGGTCGGTTGGTGAGTAAGCCTTTTTCGCCTTCCTTAACCTTCCACCCCCATTTTCCTCGAATATTGTAAATTTAGACCTTGGTCATCGGTCAGATTTGCTTGTGTTAATTGTAGTTTTGAAAAATTTGGTCTTAAATCGACTGAATTGTGTTAATTAAGATATATTATTTAATAATAGTAATAATATCGGAACATTTAATCTCAAATCGATTGAATTGTTTTAATTAAGGACATTTAATAAAAGTAAGTAATAGTATCGGAACATTTAATCTCAAATCGATTGAATTGTTTTAATTAAGGACATTGTTAGTTAAGGATAGGTATTTAATAATAGTAATAGTATCAGATAATTTTGTCTCAAATTGATAAAATTGTGCTAATTAAGTATTAGATATTTAATATTAAGTAATAGTGTTGGTATAAACTCTACCGAGACTCTAAATTAGGTTTGAATTATTTTGTTTTAGTTATATTAAAATAAAATTAATTAGAAATGGCGCAAGAACATAGAGCTGCTACTCTTGCGCAAACGGATATCCCAAAAAAAGATGCTCTAAAAGTTGAGCTGGAAGAAGTAAACTTCAAGGAACAAGGAACAGGGATGAAGTCAAATTTACTAAGATCTCAGTTTTCAATGCCTAGTAGCCAGAATACCATGAGATCCGCGATTTACGCGCCTCAATTCCAGTTCAGTATACCTGGGAACCAAAATTTAAATAGACCACCGGTTCCAAGGTTCGCACAGCTTCAATTTGACTACCGCCCGCAGCTAGGCTCCGCACCTCAGTTTGGTAAATTAGGCCCACAATCAAGACCGCAGCAAGGGTTCAGACCCCGATTAGGGACGTCCCCTCAGCTAGGTTACAGGCCACCCCAATTTGGGTACAAACCACCCCAATTCGGGTACAAGCCACCTAAATTTGGGTACAAGCCACCCTATGAACCACCTCAACAAGTTAACAAGCCACACTTGCAATCCGGCGACGTATCCATAAGGACCGACCGTTCTATTGGATTTAAGCTTAACGAGATAACCGGTGACGACGATGAACAAAATTTGTACCCTGATGATACTTACCCTTATACTCACAAAAACGACATGTACGGACTATACAAATATGACCATTCAAACGACTTCGAATACAAGTACCCCACTAAGCATGAAACTTGCAATAAGTTGTAGTAAGTTTGTATATGGCACATTTGTGAATTTCAAACATCATCTTGCAGGAACATGTCACTTACATAGATCTTATTGTTATGTTGAAACTTATTAAAAATTATTTTATTATTTTACTGTTATATTTCGCATGAAAGATTACGTTTCAACTTTCCAGGGATATAGCCTCCCAAACATACCTAAATGTAAGTAATTACCATTGTTGCAAAAATGTGATTGGGACGTTACAAAATAAAACGTTGCTGAAATGTAATTTTACTAACTTCACTGTCTGGCAATGCCTGTACTTTACAAACGAAAGTTTCTGAAATGTTATAGTAAAACATTGCGACAATAGGTCTATTGTTAAATATTTTTTTATCAACTTGCCTACAACATTACGAATTGTTCTTTTTATTTACCTAACCTATGTAAGTAATGTTGCTGGAACTTAATTTTCGAAAGTTATCAAATGTTACTGTAGAGTTTCTTACTTAACATTGAAAAACTAGATGGCATTAGCATCGCACATTGAAATTCTGCATCGCCGTGGCGTTGTGTTTGCAGATATTGGTATTCCCATTTGTAAATTTGATTATAACAAAACACAACAGCGGAAAGAGGAAAAGTCTCACACACACCTGCCTCTAGGACATGTACTTAAAACTATAGCCTCAACAAAATTTTGAAAAACAAATTATTTTTTAGAAACTGAAAACCTAGAAATGTAACTTTGCTACAACTAAAAAAATGCTAGCAATTCAAAGCTAAATAAATGCAAGCCAAGTGCAAGTTTCATTTGTAATATTTTGTAACCTTTTAGCAAGATAGATGAAACAAGTTACTACGAGTATTACCTTTCAAATTTAAAGTTGTGGTTAAAAAAACAACTTTAAACAACTTTCAGATATATTTCATGTGTAATGTTACTGGAACTTCACGTTTTAAAGTTTTAAAAAGTTTAGGAGATCAGCTCTGGGCAAGTTTATCTACAGCGTGGCCGTTAGGGCTTCGTTTCAAGCTCGCTGTAAGTTTGCATGAAATCGAAACCGCTCTAGCTCTAAGCAAGAGCTCCATACTATACCAGTCTATAATTAATTCCACCGAACTGCTATACCATTTGAACTTGATAGCAGAATCTAGAAACCTGGTATATGTACCCAATGAATTTAATTTAATTAAGATTAAGTAAACTATTGATGTTAAATCTTTTATCAAAAAGGACCAAATTACCTTTATATTGGAAATCCCTCTGACCGATAAGGTGATGTATAACTATTTTAAATTGTACACATTACCCATCCTCCTCAAACCTGAAAACCTAACCGTTGCCATATTTCCTAAGTACCCATTCCTATTGGCGAAAGGGCTGATGTATCAGCGGATCGCAAAGCCGTGCCACTCACTCGCTGCTGGAGACGAGTTTCTCTGCGACGATGACAACCGCGCCCCATAAAGCGGACCCTCCTGCTAGGAAAAACTAATGAGATACGAGGACATCACTGGCATCTGCAAGCAGCACCCCATTCACTTCAAGGATGTGAAGCTGCAGAAAATAGATAGAAACAACTGTATACCATTCACCAGATCGGAAACAACCCTCACAGAGACCTGCGGCGAAGAGGCTTCGAAGCAGCAGATAATATGCGGAACGCACGTTATGACGCTGAACAGACCCTGTGATGTCACTGTCAACGGGACGACCATCCGGCACCACCGTCTTTACACCCAAGTGGACCCAGGGACCCCACTACTCATCTTCAACTTACCAAAATTACGCGCGGTCGAGGAAATATCCAGTGCACATGCACTCAATACACGAGAGATTGCACTTGACGAAGTTAAATACATGGCCTTTGCTTTGAAGAACAGTGAAATTTTCGATGATAGCATAGAAACGGACTCTATAATTAGTGTTATAGCATTAGGATTAGTAGTATTAAGTATAGTTTTGATTATTTTTATGTTTCGTACACCAAAATTAATCCTTTCATTCAAAATTATCGGAATCCCTCTAAAATCGAGTGCTCCGATAATTTTTCGCTTAGGGAGGGAGACGTTATGTTCTCTCATCAAACAGCACCGCCTCTATTACTCTAAGCGATGTAATTCGATGTATGTTCCCACGTAACTTAATACTAGAGATAAGCGGCCGGTTCGCAGAAACAAACCGAGCACTGGTGTTATCAGTAGAGCTGACTATGCGTCTGCGAATAAGACCACCTAGATGCCTAAGTTATCTTGTAAGATGTATCAGTGTATTTTATTCATTAATTATAGTGCCTTCGCATCGGCAACATCTTAGTTTTATTTCTAGTTTTTAAGAAACATTCTCTCGCGCTTCCGAAAGTTAACTACATATTATGTTTCTGAGTAAGTCCTGTTTTCGAACTGCTAAAGTTTATTGAATGAGTCTAGTCATTAAAAATAGAAATAGAGAGCTTGATCTCAAATCTACCAGTAGACCAAATATCAGTTATTGTAAGACTAAAAACTTAGAATACCTACTTTCTAGACGACATACACGTTCAAGGATATCGTTATAACTCATCGTTATTAAAAATCATCGAGAATCAAGAAACTTTTTGTTGGCTTAGAAGCTGTTCCAAGCAAGCAAAAATATCAACGCGGTTTCGGGGTCGGTCCTATAGTAAACGTTGGCTGTAATGATGAATAATGTTTTTAGGGTTCCGTACCCAAAGGGAAAAACGGGACCTTATTACTAAGACTTCGATGTCCGTCTGTCCGTCTGTCTGTCTGTCTGTCACCGGGCTGTATCTCATGAACCATGATAGCTAGGCAGCTGAAATTTTCACAGATGATGTATTTCTGTTGCCGCTATAACAACAAATACTAAAAACAAAATAAAATAAATATTTAAGGGGGGCTCCCATACAGCAAACCTGAATTTTTAGACGTTTTTCGCTCTATATTAATAATGGTACCAGGTAGATGCTTGAAATTTTCACAAAATATTTAGTTTTATATTCCCTTCAAATTAAAATACAATAAATATTTAAGGGGGGGGCTCCCATACAGTACGGAACCCTCCGTGCACGATTCCGACTCGTACTTGGCCGATTATTTAGACTATTTCTGTCATCTATAGATAGTCAAGATTGGGGAT
This sequence comes from Hypomecis atomaria, assembly GCA_964007245.1. Taxonomy (NCBI): domain Eukaryota; kingdom Metazoa; phylum Arthropoda; class Insecta; order Lepidoptera; family Geometridae; genus Hypomecis; species Hypomecis atomaria. Next base: position 8,266,228 of record OZ023305.1, read on the forward strand.
CGCGGGTTTTTGTTTTCATAAAGACAAAAATGAATTTATGTCCGATTACATTGGGAGTTGAATTATAACTGACTTAAAACTAAACTAAAAGCTAACGGGAGCGGTCTTATCTATCGACTCCCACGGTAATGCATACCGGACCACCGCAGAGCCAGACGCGCACTCAACGGTTTTGCCTTCCGGCTATTCTCGGTAGAGTCGCTGGTGAAGAACTGTTATTGTTGCTGACGGCGCTCCAGCATGCATGACTAGATATACACCCCGTATGTTTTGTATATGATAATAAGTAGGTCGTATTGATATATCTGAGCGTCCTTACTGATTACGCCGCGCTTGTATTGCGTTCTGATGCCTCCACCGATGTTTTATTGCTTATTGGCTTTGAGTTATCAAGATATCTATTTTCTCACAAAATTAATGTATCTTGGAGTAAAATACAATGTGTATTTTACTCCAAGATACAAGCCTTCACTAAAAGCTCAATTTAGGCAGAAAGCTGTATTGAAACTGCTACAATAGTCTGCATACTACAAAGCAAACGTTTTTCGCTCAGAAAATTAAAAATAAAATCGGCCAAGTACGAGTGGGACTCGCGCACGGAGGATACTGTATGGGAGCCCCCCTTAAATGTTAATTTTATTTTCATTTTATTATTGAAGTGAATATAAAACTAAATATTCTGTGAAAATTTCAAGCATCTACCTGTTACCATTATTAATATAGAGCGAAAAACGTCTGAAAAATCAGGTTTGTTGTATGGGAGCCCCACTAAAATGTTTATTTTATTTTCTATTTAATATTTGTTGTTATAGCGGCAACAGAATCATCCGTGAAAATTTCAGCTACGTAGCTATCATGGTTCACGAGATACAGCCCGGTGACAGACAGACAGACAGACAGACGGACATCGAAGTCTTAGTAATAGGGTCCCGTTTTTCCCTTTGGGTACGGAACCCTAAAAAAGTAAATGTAAACGCTAGACGCTGTCGCGCTTTCAGCCCGACTGTTAGTAAGCTTTTAAATCAATTCAATATTAAAGAAAAACACTTATTGAGAAGTTGAGCGCTTCAGTTTCTATCGGGGATAAAATGTAGAGTTAAGGTAACTCCATAGTTCTAAAACTAGGTAGTTCTCCGAACAGTAGCTCTCGCATCAGATCTGTTTAACTGAATCCTCATATGCAGTTCTGTACATATATATATATTCCTTTAGAAAGTCTTATAAATTTATCATTATAATCTTATATCTTAGCTTGTTCTTAACAGATTATGATTCATACTCGCAAATCTTACTAAGATTTAAATGTTTAACGATCTTCACTATCACTACATAGTATTAACAAAGTCGCTTCCCGCTCTGTCTCTATGTGTGCTTATATCTTTAAAACTACGAAACGGATTTTGATACGGTTTTTTTTTAGAAAGAGTGATTCAAGAGGAAGGTTTGTATGTATAATACACCTGTGCGAAGCCGGGGCGGGTCGCTAGTACTAAATATTATTGAAATCGGCTGAAAGCGTGACACCAAATGTCCCTTTTTGAGTGAAATACCCCCTGAATCCAAAATCGCCGATGACAATAAATACATTATTATAAAACCAGTGTACCAAGTTTCGTCAAAATTTACTGAAAATGCGACCTATGGAGAAGAATCAACATCCGGACAGAAGAAAGTATTATTGTCGTCTCAAAACTAAGACTCTCTCTCACTTTGTTCGCTCAGTCAACTAAGTCCTTGAAAAAAAACATTTCAAGTTTGGCTGCTTAAAATAAGAATAAAAACTTTTGTATTAATTAATAGGATCAATTAAGGTTACAAGATGCTCAAGGTTGATCCCAAAATGCCCCAATTCTAAATTCCAGAAATAATGACAAACTAACCAAAATTATGTCAAGAATCACACAATCCAAATTTAATTAAAAGTTATAATGAGGATTTACCATGAACCTTCGCCTACGGCGGGAAGCGTGAAATTACTAACATAAATGAAGGGACGGGATTCTGTAATATAATTGCTATGTTATATTGTTGCGTATGTTCCTTACTTATACCAACATTGGAGTTTCTCTGCACTATCTAGATATGCTCCTACATATGATCTTTTATGTATTTTCACATGGTTGAGACTGGCGTGAGAAAGAAGAGGCTTATGCCCATGAACGTATGTAGAGTGGACCTGGTGTTTAAAATGAGATGGAATTATTACTATTACAATAAGGTTCAGAATATAAGCTCCAGCCAGGATGCGTTTGAAGTTTGTCCGCTGTATTAGTGCAATACAATGTGACATTGTTGTCTCTTACTATGGGCCTAATTAATAAGCTCCAAGTAGCACAACGAGCTATGGAGAGGGCTATGCTCGGAGTCTCTCTGCGGGATAGAATCAGGAATGAAGAGATTCGTAGAAGAACCAAAGTTACCGACATAGTCCAGCGGATTGGCAAGTTAAAATGGCAATGGGCAGGGCACATAGCGCGGAGGACTGATGGGGTCGAAAAGTTCTCGAGTGGAGACCACGTACCGGCAAGCGCAGCATAGGACGTCCACCCGCAAGGTGGACGGATGACCTCATTAAGACCGCAGGACCATGCTGGATGCAAGCTGCTTCCAACCGGTCTTATTACCGGAGATCCATAGGAGAGCCAGCAATGGACGTTCTATGGCTGATGGATGGATGGATGGAATGTGAAATTTAATCATTAGTTCAAGGGTCATTTGTGTCATAATCACAGTAGCAGTAGCAGTTTCTATGCGTTTCCGACGCCATCTTGCAGTGATCGTGCATTGCAAAATTAACTTTATGTCACTTCTACTGGTTTTACGGTTCCATTATTCTGAGCTTATACCCTACATCACAATATCATCATCACAGATTGTCAAAAATTTCACAGTATGTCCGTGCTGTGCTCACGTTTAGTAGTAATTTATTTTCTTGACTGCAAAAAAATAATCAAAGATTGTTTGCGCTCGACACGCTCGCGCAATATTTACGCCCGTGATTGGGTTATTAAGATTTTAACTCCTAATTCACGACTTTGTATTCCAAAAAAGATCTATACATCTTAACTTACCTTAACTTTTTAAGTGCTCAGTGAATTGTGGTTTTCAAATCCCTGGTGGCAGAAGTAAAGCGACGAAGTTACAAAAGTAGAGCAGAGGTACTTTGACTTTAATTTGGAAACTAACTTGAACGCGATCCAGACTGGCATTCTCGAGCAGAACGAGCTTGACGTCGAAGTTTTATTTTAGTTGGTCCTTTGGAATTAATCTTACGCCATTCTAGGTAAAAGTGTAGGTAAAATGTTAATTTAAAGATCGCTTTAATTTTAACCAGAGATGAAGATCAATCGTAACATTTTTTGACGTGACAACGTCTTATAAATTGGTTTGCCGGGTGACACTTCAAGAAACTGCGTTACGCTCCGCTCACGTTATGCGCTCACAATGAGCGCTCACTCATTCGTCTCATTCGTCTCAAAGTCGTTGTCACGTAAAACTTTCGCCCGTATACCGACTTTACAGGCAACCAATTTTTTTTTTACTGTTGTACGAATACGAGTAAGTATTAGCAAGTAGCACGAACGACCGGGGTCAAAAGAGTTCTGGAGTAGAAACAATGTAGGTACTTACCGTCAATTCAATTCATTCAATTATTTATTGGAACATATGTAATTTTTACATGCGGTTCTTAGATAACATGTGACTCTTTAAGGGTATGGCAAATAATCAATTACATTGGGACGGCTCATTGCTAAATTATCATAGCAAAATTAAAAATACATTAAGCCCGATTACAGAGGCGCCAACGTAAATTTAATAGCAACATAAAAAGCGTTCTCTCTAACGAATGTCTAAAGTGAAAAAGAAACAGAACTATGCTATTTAGCTAATATAATTACGATTGCGCCTCTGTAATCGGGCTAAATAAATTCATAATTCATAAGTCATAACAAAATCAAAAACAAATTATCATCACAAAATTTAAATTATCTAAATTAAAATTATATCTACGTTGTCATTGCAAAATTACGCGTTCGGTCACATTAAAATTATAAAAAACATTTTAAAAATTAGGATGCTAGATTCTAAGAACAAAAAAAAAACAGCTGTGTTACATTTTCATTAAAATAATCCGCGAGTGAATAATACGCTTTGTCTGCAAGAAATGTTTTTAGTTTTCTAATAAATACATTGTCATTTCATCATTTTCACATTGTCATCAAGTTTTAATACAGGTAGGTTCAGGTAGCTTGTTATATATATTTGTAGACATCACCAAAGTACTAGAGGCATGCATCTTCAGTCGGGACTTCGGTAGCACGGTTGTTATATATACTATGCTATCAGTTATGGTTTCCTCAGTTATAAACAAGAAATGCTTGATTTAAAAAAAAAACCAAAATATATATGCATGGGAAAGTTAAGATTTTATACTTATTTCAAGTTTCATGTCAAGCGCAGCGTAGAATGCTACCTACCATCAAAGTAGACAAACATCATTAATTAGTTCACCACAGACCGGTCATTTGTATAGATCGCTATAAGAACCTAAAAGAACCTAAAAAAGGAATAAAAGGAAGGAAATACACCTGAAGCAAGGAAAGGACGAGAAAGGACATATACCTCCCCTACATCTGTAAAGGAGGTATATGACCAGCAGTGGACGTTCTATGGCTAAAATGACGATGGTGAGTGAGCTTCGTGGTGGCGATGGGACACCAAGATGTTAGATAAGGCTAGAGCTTAGTTTGGGGTTCTAAAATTTTTGGGAAATAATGTAGGTATGCATTACGTTTTGTGAAGTAAGTCAAACTATTGTAATTTTCTTTCTCTTTTTGGTTAAAGATGTTTTGTGATGTATGTTTATGTCTCTGGTTAGTTAAATTTGAGACTAGCTCACCTATTTTTTTCTGAAAACCCAAAAGAATTTTCAGAAACTAAATTGATACAAACCAAGTTTTAATCATGACAGAAAGACCCATTTTATTAGATTTTACAAGGGTATTAAACTATTTTTGTTTACTCTCGATATCTCTCACAATATGTTTAAGTACCAAATGACGTCATTTAGAAAAACTTCCGGCGTAGTTTGGTTAGAATCGATCATATTCGCGAATCACGGATCGATCAATCATCGGGTAACGAAGTCTCAACTCGATCAAAGTCTAATTAAAACATGTCATGGGCTTGATATCGGAACAAATCCGTTTAGGCTGCTCTTTTAGAATATACTTTGACAGACAATAAAGTTAACTGAATTGTTGTTTAGAGCTCGTATAGGCGTTTTATGTTTGGCCCAGCGCATAGGCTGGGCCTGCGACTTTTTTTCGTCCAGGGAAAATCATTTATGGATACCACCGCGCTTCGGGGGCAGGCATGGGTGGTTATGGGAGTCCCGCCGAATGGTCGGTATATCTACTAAAAACCCTGGAGTGTTCCACCACAGCTTTGGTGTCAGGGCTGCGCGCTTTCGCACTCATCCGCATCTACAGCCCCAGTCTGGCTCCACCTCAGCTTCCGCTGTACAACTGTACATTCAACAATAAGTAGGATGACCATGTCCAACTAAAAACTAACACACAATCTGTGACATATCTACTTAGTCACTAGTTTCAAGTCAATCTATCGATATATCGAGCTTAAGTATCTTCACATCTCATGTCTGATGGATACACAGCCTAACTCCGATAAAAGAAGGCTATTTACATCATGATGGATAGCCTTTCACAATATCAACGTTTATTTATGAATAACCCACTTACATCAAACTGAGCCTGGTTCAATCAGACCTATTGATTCAATCCACAACATACTAGGAGATACTTGCCAGCAAATGTCAGTAGCGCTTATGGTGCGACTAATGCCGATCTAAGAAATAAAATGGTTGACTGCAAAGTCAGTTCACGGGCGATAATTTTTCGTGATAACGTCATAAAACATTGTTGAACTGAGAAAAGTCGAACGTTTAAATAGACCAATCGTGTCTCTGTCGCTTGTTCCGCATTCTCGCTTGCACGCTCAGCTCACGCTGAACGTGACACTTTTTCGTGCGTGCAGCCGGCTTTCATCGATATTAGTACAGTAAATATAGAATTTAGCCTCGCACTAAATTTCCGATGCTATTTTTTTATTATATGAAGTTTAGGGTTCCTTATTGAGCATAATATCACAAAATGAGGACAGATCTAGGTGGAGCTTCACCATCTTGAAAAACGTTTCTGGGCGATATCTCGGAAACTATGCACTTTAAGGTAAAGGTTTTTGAGAGCGTATTATTGCAGGGAATTAAATTTTGCTTGCAAAAAAGGAATAAGCTTACGATTCATGGCCCGTTTTAATGAACACGTTTTTCTATCTCGACACGAATAGAGGCTATTTGACAACGTTGAAAATATACTATTGTTTCACTTTATTTAAACTAAAATATGTCTAGTTTTCGCAAATCGCACGAAATAAAATACGATATTTTTATGTGTGAAATGAACGCTCTAAGAAGGGTGGCAACTCTGGTGACGTCACATTATAGTAAAAAAAAATTTCTCGATTGACTGTTGTTTGTGTAATTTATGTTTTGTGATTTTGGAGTAATATTATTGGATCTGTAAGTTACTTTTAAAGTATTTTTTGTCAGTTTTTAGATGTGAACTAGCGTATTTACTAGGATTAACTAACGTTATTTACTAGTGTGCGACGTCAAAGACCAGCGCCATTACAGAATGCCGTTTTTGGCGGAATCTTGAAAATCTATTATTTAACACTGATTTTCATTGTTAATACAGTAGATCTATCAGAAATATAAATGTAGTGTGCTTATTATATACTAACGAATAATTTAAAACGATTTCCAAAAACTAGTCAAATACCCTATTGTAATTCCCGGCTGTATATGTCTTTTTTTTATTTCATAAACACCTGCCTGATGTTAAACAGATATGCGGTCTAGGATGTAACACGCTTACCTAGAAGATACCTATTTACTCGGGATTTGACTCGTTGTACTTTAGCGGGAAGACAGACTCAGGCAATGAGTTCCGTTCCACATTCAGGCTGTTCGCTTACATATCTTGAAACGGAGAATATCATTACAAATTAATTATCCACTGATTAGGGTTTTAGGCGTTACATCTGGAACTTAATGTTCCAATTAATGTGTTATTTTATTTTCCAATCAGAAGTTTAATATTTACCAACCCGACACCCACAACTGTACATAATACATTTCATATTTTCAATTCAATGCGAAGCCAATCAATTGGATGAATTGAAAAATCAATATTGTGACATTTAAATCACTTTTCCTGACAAACAGATAAATTGCTTTTTTCCTGACCGATGAATACAGCTCTCATAGACCAATTGGCTTGAGGACGTGATATAAAATTTAAAATAATCGGCCAAGTGCGAGTCGGACTCGCGCACGAAGGGTTCCGTATCGTATGGGACCCCCATTCCTCTTGCCGTTATTAATAGGGAGCGAAAAACTCCTAAAATCACGTTTTTTGTATGGGAGCCCCCTTAAATATTTATTTTATTCTGTTTTTAGTATTTGTTGTTATAGCGGCAACGGAAATACATCATCCTGTGAAAATTTCAGCTGCCTAGCTATCATGGTTCATGAGATACAGCCCGGTGACAGACAGACAGACAGACGGACGGACGGCCAGACGGACAGACAGACAGACGGAGAGACGGACAGACGGACAGACGGACATCGAAGTCTTAGTAATGGGGTCCCGTTTTTACCCTTCGGGTACGGAACTCTACAAACATCTTGATTTCAGGCCATATAGACCAAAAATATATCAATCAATGAACAAAAATGGTTTAACATAAAATTTAATTAGTAAAAAGTCCGTCTTAATAAAAAAATATCCAATCCAACAAATTAACAAAACTACCCAACATATCTATCTAACAGTAACTTGAAAAAGTAATAAAATATGACCTTTTTGAATAGTCAATAAGTACAACTCGAACTCAAAACTCTCTTGTACCAGGTGTCGTAAAAGCCGACTGAGGTACTACGGAACCGATTGATGGCGGTATAACCATCCTAATTTGGCGTAGCCTAAATGGCACAGGCCAGTGTCGGGGAGCAGCGGCACTGGTGCGAGGAGCTACGTCCTGCGATCGCCAACACGCTTGCCCAGCGCGGCGATTATGGGCAACAACCCCCAATGAATTTAAGCAACACAAATAGGCCCCCAGTCCCCGGCGGCTCCGCTATCCCTGGCTCTGGTAGCGGCCACGGTAACGGCGGAGAGGGGGGTGCGAAGAATCTCCGACAGACGCCCCGCTACCACCCCCAACGGAAACTGGCCCTAGTGACACACAATATACGCACTTTGAGGACGGATGAAAAGATTGCTGAACTGGAAGAGGAGATGAGTAAGTTGCGCTGGGATATTTTGGGGTTATCTGAAGTCCGAAGAGAGGGTGAGGACACGATAACTCTGAAATCGGGCAACCTATTCTACTACCGGGAAGGCGACCAAAAGTCCCAAGGTGGTGTCGGGTTTCTCGTCCACAAGTCCCTCACTAACAACATCGTAACCATCGACAGTGTTTCGAGCAGGGTCGTATACCTAATACTCAGAATATCCAAAAGATATTCGCTGAAGGTCATTCAGGTGTACGCACCAACCTCGGCACACCCAGATGATGAAGTGGAGACTATGTATGAGGACATAAGTCGGGCCATACATATGTCTGAGACCCACTTTACTGTTGTTATGGGGGATTTTAACGCAAAGATAGGCAAGAAAATTGATGATGAGCTGAAAGTGGGGCAATTTGGGTACGGGCAACGGAACTCAAGAGGTCAGAGGCTGGCTGAATTTCTGGAGAGAGAGGAACTCTTTATGATGAACTCTTTCTTCCAGAAGCCGCCTCATAGGAAATGGACCTGGATAAGTCCCGATGGTTCCACGAGAAATGAGATAGACTTCATTATGACCAACAAAAGACGAATATTCGATGATGTCTCCGTGATCAACCGGGTGAAAACCGGTAGTGATCACAGATTGGTAAGAGGCACATTGAATGTGAACGTTAGACTTGAAAGGTCTCGTCTGATGAAGTCTACGCTCCGGCCTACTCTCGCCCACATCCAAAACCCCGAAAGCTTTCAGCTAGTGCTCTCAAATAGTTTTGCTTGCCTAGAGAATCTTGCGTCGGTGGATGAGATCAATAACAGGCTCGTAGAAACTGTCCAGACGGTGGGTTCTAAGTTTTTTTTTTTTAGACCACGCCGTTCAAATAAAACCCAGAAACTATCCGATCACACTTCAGACCTCATGGCTGAACGACGTTTGTTAAGACTGCAGTCTACTAGGGACGCTGCGTCATATAGGCAGCTTAATAGACAAATTTCTAAAGCCTTGCTGCGTGATATACGTCTCTTTAAAACCAAACAAATTAAAGAGACTATCGAGCGAAACAAAGGCTCTAAAGTGTTTGCAAGGAGTTTGTCTATTGGGCAAAGCCAGCTGACAAAGCTAAAGAGAGAGGACGGCAGTATGACGTCGACCAAGGCAGAGGTATTGGAGGAGATCGAAGGGTTCTATGGACAGTTATACGCTTCGGTAGCTAAGCCTGTTGACAGCACGGCTAAAGACCCGAGAGCCAAGCTGACTCGACACTTCACCGAAGACATCCCGGACATCAGCCTGTACGAGATTAGAATGGCATTGAATCAGCTTAAGAACAACAAGGCACCGGGTGATGACGGAATCACTTCAGAGCTTCTGAAAGCGGGTGGTGGTAAACCGGTACTTAAAGTCCTTCAGAAGCTTTTCAACACCGTCATCCTCGAGGGCATAACGCCGGAAGCATGGAACAGAAGCGTGGTGGTGCTATTCTTTAAAAAAGGTGACAACACCTTATTGAAGAATTATAGACCCATCTCGCTTCTGAGCCATGTTTATAAGCTGTTTTCAAGGGTCATTACGAATCGTCTCGAGCGCAGGCTTGATGACTTCCAGCCTTCCGAACAAGCCGGCTTCCGAAAAGGCTTTAGCACCATGGACCACATCCATACGCTGCGGCAAGTTATACAGAAGACTGAAGAGTATAACTTGCCACTTTGCTTAGCGTTTGTGGACTATGAGAAAGCCTTTGATTCGGTCGAGACATGGGCTGTGCTTGAGTCTCTTCAGCGATGCCGTATTGACTATCGGTATATCGAAGTGTTGAAGTGTTTGTATAATAACGCCACTATGTCGGTCCGAGTACAGGAAGAGAGCTCGAAGGCGATCCCTTTGAAAAGAGGCGTCAGACAGGGAGATGTGATATCTCCGAAACTGTTTACTGCCACTTTGGAGAACGCCTTTAAGCTCCTGGAATGGAAAGGATTTGGCATCAACATCAATGGCGAATACATCACTCACCTTCGGTTTGCCGACGATATCGTGGTCATGGCGAAATCGATGAAAGAGCTCAACACGATGCTCGAAGGCCTCAATCGAGTTTCTCAACAGGTGGGTCTCAAAATGAACATGGATAAAACAAAAGTCATGTGTAATGCCCATGTCGTACCCACACCAATATCTGTTGAGAGCTCGGTTCTTGAAGTTGTTGACTCGTACGTCTACCTAGGACAAGTAGTCCAGCTAGGTAAGTCCAACTTCAAGAAAGAGGTCAATCGCCGAATCCAACTCGGTTGGGCAGCCTTCGGAAAACTACATGACGTCTTTTCATCTGATATACCTCAGTGCCTCAAGACGAAAGTTTTCGATAGTTGTGTGTTGCCAGTGATGACATATGGAACTGAAACGTGGTCTTTTACTGTGGGCCTTATGAATAAGCTCAGGATAGCCCAACGTGCTATGGAGAGGGCTATGCTCGGCGTCTCTCTGCGAGATCGAATCAGAAATGAGGAGATCCGCAGACGAACCAAAGTTACCGACATAGCCCAGCGGATTAGCAAATTAAAGTGGCAATGGGCAGGGCACATAGTTCGGAGAACGGATGGCCGATGGGGCAGTAAAGTTCTCGAATGGAGACCACGGACCAGCAAGCGCAGCGTAGGACGTCCACCGACTAGGTGGACTGACGATATAATAAAGATCGTAGGAACGCGCTGGATGCAGGCCGCTTCCAACCGGCCTTATTGGAAATCCATTGGGGAGGCCTATGTCCAGCAGTGGACGTCTTACGGCTGATGGATGGATGGATGGAACTCAAAACCATACAGGGTACTTATTTTCCTAGACAAGGAACTTATTCTTGAGATATCATTGTACCTAAATCTTAAAGCTTACACAGTGGGCCAACGCTAAAATCGAAAAAAAAACATCTTCTGGCATAAAAAAAATATCAAAGTAATCGAGGTTTCGCTATGGGACAGCTGATCTTCTGAAGTTCAAAGTAAGAATTGTTCACGCTTAAATATTTATTATGATTACGATTTTATACTAGAATGTCACAGTCGATATTTAAGCACCCTGTTATATAACGATGTTGTCTAATTTTGGTATTTAGATAGAGATCTGGTATTTTTTTTTTTTACTTTATTTAGATAGAGATTAGAAGTTTATCTGTATTTTAAGCTCGTTTTTTTCTACCATGTGCAGTTTGGTCGCTATCTAGTCCTTTGCCTGGTTTGTTCATTCTCGCAGTGACGGTAGGTATCATAAAATACTACCCACTCTTGGTGAAATAAAAGTTTGTTGTAAGGTTTATTTATAGGACCATTTTTGAACTGCCTGTGACGTAAATGGCCCGAATTTAGGGCAAAACTTTTATTTGGGTTAATAGTATATTTATTTGGGTTAACAGAATAGTTACTACAGAAACTATGGTTTTTCTATATTTCCCTGTTTGTAAGTGATAAGTCGATGTTTGTTAATAAATGTAATTGTTTTTGTATTGCAAAATTAATTACATTTATTTAAACTTAGTTCTAATTAACGCTGTATAGCGTAGAATGTCCTCTTACATGGTAAAATAATGGTCTGATAGACTTGCTCTCTATTATATAAACGTAATGAGCAATTTTATTTTTCGATTTCTACTAAAAGCAAACTCGCCCCACGTTGGGCGCCATTTGAGTAGTACTATTCATTTATTTTTCTACATTTTGCTGACGATACCAGTAAAGATATCAAAATTGGAGCATATTAACTACAACTTTCATTTACTCTTTTTAATGATCCGCCAATTATGCTTAATGGCGTGGCTTTGAAGGTAGTTACTACTTTTAAGTATTTGGGGCACATTCTTAATGATGACCTTAGAGATGACGCAGATATCGAGAGGGAACGTAGGGCTCTGGCAGTCAGGGGAAATATGATCGCACGAAGGTTTGCTCGCTGCTCGAGGGAGGTGAAAATTACCCTTTTCAAGGCGTACTGCCAGTCATTCTACTCGAGTAGTTTCTGGATTAGTCATACTCGCCGGGCTGCCAGCATTCTACGGGTCCAATATGACGATATTTTTAGGATGCTGATGCAGTTGCCTCGCTTCTGTAGTGCATCTGAGATGTTTGCAGAGGCACGAACAGACGATTTTCATGCGATTATTCGCAAGAAAGTCGCATCTCTACGACATAGAGTGCGAGGCAGCCGCAATGGCATTCTTCAAATGATTGCTGATCGACTGGATTGCCCCATCCAGAATAAGTGGATGTCAATTGTTATGGATATCAATTATAGATATGAATGACATAGTTGTATCTTGTAAATTAATGTTTTAAAATGAATGACATAGTTGTATTTAATTTTTTATAAATAATGGATAATTATTGTCTGAATTAATATGATAAATAAATAAATAAATAAATAAAATTTAAGGCAATGTGGTGTGTTGGAGTAAACTTCTACTCTACAGAAATAACTGATATTCTAGGATGTTATTTTATTTCAATAGTTTTTTGACTGACTGACTGCCTCGGTGGCTCAGTGATTAGTGAACCTGACTTCTGGATCACAGAGGCGTGGGTTCGATTCCCACCCAGGGCAAGCATTTATGTGATGAACATAGGTGTTTGCTCTGTGTCTGGGTGTTATTTAGGGATTATCTATAAAAGTATGTATTTAAAATATGTACATGTAGTATATCAGTCTCTGGCAGCCATATCACAAGCTTTGCTTAGTTTGGGGTCAGAGACCGTGTGTAAGATGTCCCCCGATATTTATTTTACTATAGGACCAATTCTGAAATTGCGAAAAATTAGATATTCTTTAATCATTCGACTTTCCTGCTTTCTGAGAGATATCTCAGATCTCTCAGAAAGCAGGTCTGAGAGATATCTCTCATGATCTGAAGATTTTTAAAGTAAGAGTCGGTATCTAAGTCTGCATGTACGTCGCTTATCTACCATCAAAGAAGTTCGTGATCGCAAAAAGATAAAAAATTTGGTGGCTACTCAGCTCATTTCTCATCATTTTCAAACAGCTCATTTTTTGCAACAATCTTCATTTCACGTAAGATTCATTTCATTTCACGCTAGCTCTGTCGGGAGAGCGTCGGGCTCGTGGTCCGAAGGGACAGGTCCAAGTCCTACGTACGCGACGATTTTTTGAAATGTTTATCACAAAGAATTACTCTTTGGAATCTTCATTTCCTTAAGCTTGCCATGTACAGGGTTATCCAGAACTGCAGTACTAAACCAAAAGGAAATAGTTCAGACAATCGTAATGATCAACTTTTACTAAGAGACCAACCCGGAATTCGAGTAAAAAATCAGCTGTTTCATGCGATTTGTCGATTCCGAGTTGACCCCAGTAATAATTGTTTATAATGATGGTCTGAATCACCCTCTTCCGCAGTGGCAGATTTACCAGCAGGCCTTAAAATCTGCCGCTCTATGATTTACCTGAAGCCTAGGGCGGCAGATTTTAGGGAGCGGCAAATTTCTGACCATTAATTTTATAATTGACAAAAATACAAGATTAACTTGAATACTTACCTAAATATTATAACTTTATAATGACTACAAAGTACAGAGAAATAACAACATATTTTATTAGTTTTACAGCTTAGTATCAAAGTCGGATAGCAAAATTCAACAGCCTACTGGCGGGAAATACGTAAATCCGCCACTGCTCTTCCAGCTTAGTACAGGGCAATCAGATAGCCCTATGTAGTGCCGAAGGCAACATGGTTTAATGAAATATACGTGTACAAAGCATATCTATTATTACAGCAGGTATGAAATGAAGTCTCACGTGAATTCAATTACACCCTCCAATATGCAGCTAAGTCCATTAGCGCTCCTATCAAGCCCGGCCTTAATCGACTTAGCGCCGACAAATGGGGGCGAGACTGTATCTCCCGGGAAATGAGAGGAAACAGAGGAAATTTTACCTTATTGTAGAAAACGATACATACGTATAATCTTGGAACAATCGACTCATTCTCGATTGTTTCAAGATTGAGATAAAATTTATTTCATTACTAGGATTTGCAAAGCGTGGCTTCGCCCGCTTGATATTTTGACTTTCGTGCTATCCCATATGAACCTTTTATTGAAGTGAGACTTCTAATGCGACATCCAACAAGGTTGCGTTAAACGTTTAACGCTACCATGGAAGGGGCATGAAAGCACTGTTGCGTCAAAATTTCACTCTTCCGCGCGGAGGGACTCCACTTACATTTTTTTTCGAGACAAAATGTAGCCTATGTCACATTCCGATCTCTGAACTACATCCATGTACAATCCATTGCTCGGTTGCTACAGGCAACGGTAACAAACCAAATTAAACACTTTAGATTTATAATTTTAAGTAAGGATCAAAGAGAATGTAATAGGTAAGGATTACGATAAGTACTTGTAAGACAGACAGACAGAACTCTTTATTGTGTTTATAAATAATTATAACAAAAGGTACAAAATACATCTTTAATTAGTGCCACAAATGGCGGCCGTATCACTGACAGTGATCTCTACCAGGCAACCACTGAACGGAATGAGATTACAAACAAGAGTACAAATGGGAGGTACCAAACAATTAATAATAATGTTAATGTAAATAAGATAATTATGCATAAATACTTCAAAAATATAAATACACAAACAAAAAAAATACATAATATAAACTTTATAATAATATTATTGAGAAGACTTGTAAGTTAAGTAATAAATACTTGGTTATGTAAATTCTTCATTATTGTCGTCGAAATTTTATAACAAAGCGTGTAGAAAGACTTAAGTTAAAAATGTATGCAGCCAATTCATTTAATTTAAAAAAAACGCTGATACTGTTGTTTAGAAAAGCTCAAAAACTTTCACAAATGTAAAATAAATGGTCATTATTATGAACGACTATATCGTGTAATATGAGACCAAATATGAAATTGCAAAGAAACAGCTGATCCATAAATTTTGTTGGGAATCAATGATTTTTTGTTTTTAATACATGACAACAAAAATCAAATTACAAAATGTTTCTAAGCATTAAACACGCTTATTTGAAGCATAGTGCAAAGTATAGTTCAATCTTTTTGTGAAATATCTTCAATTTCAAAAAAAAATACCATTGAATAACGGATAAACGAGCTCGTAAATCAAGTACAGTGCGATACGCCGAAGAAATATACCCTGTTCTTCACGCAATATCCGGTTCGACTATCCGGTCTCAGTCTCTACAACCGGCTCGTCACTGCACTGAATGTTGAAGATAATCCTTTGTTTAACATTGTAGATAAAAGCAGACAAATAGGTAATTTTGATTCTTTGGATACTTATTAGTTCGCATTGTCTGTTGAAGTTCCACATAACGTCGTCGTGAGCTCGGGGGACTCGCGATTTTTTATTTTGTTTATTAAACAAGAAATTATTAAAGTAAAGCGAATCAAAGTAGAGACCTACAAAGACTCTACAAAGGTAAAGCACATCTAAGTACAGACCTCTCTCTACTTTGATGTGCTTTACCTTTATCATTTCTTGTTTAATTAGTTGGACAAAAAATACGTACTAGCCCATAATATATTTTTAATAGAAATGATGAATTATATTTTTTTCAGTCAGTCATCATGCCTAATACACAGCATAATTGTGAACTTTAATGCCAACGCCAGATTGATAAGTATGAAATAACATAATTTGATAATTATTCTCCTAATATCTTCTTGTCGTTTCAGCGATTCAATCATGATATTATATATGTTACAGTCATAGTGATTAAATAGTTATTATACATAATGACTGGTCATTATGTATAATATCTACTCAATTTAGATAAAGTGATAATTGACACAAAATTAATCACATTAACTAGCTATTTTATATAATATCTTAGAAGACTTGGATAATGTAATAAAACAAACTCGTAATAAGGACAGATTGTCTCTGGCGCTTCGCCGGCCGCTGCCGCGGCACGCTCGCTTCGCTCGCTCGGCTTGCGCGTTGTTGTCACTGTTAAAACCTAACCTAACCTAGTAGGCAGATCAAGAGTCCAAGGAAAACTATTACTAGGTTAGGTTAGGTTTGAACAGTGACAACAACGCGCGAGCCGAGCGAGCGAAGCGAGCGTGCCGCGGCAGCGGCCGGCAAAGCGCCAGAGACAATCTGTCCTTATTACGAGTTTGTTTTATTACATTATCCAAGTCTTCGAAGATATTATATAAAATAGCTAGTTAAAGTGGTTAATTTTGTGTCAATTATCACTTTATCTAAATTGAGTAGATATTATACATAATGACCAGTCATTATGTATAATATCCAGATTTATTACTTTGGCTGTAACATATATACCAAGAATAGTTTCGCAAGAATTCGAAAACATTATGTAAGTATCAGAAGAAGATATACTAATCATGAATAATATGGGACTGACTTCGAAATCGCGTAAAAAAGAAGACGGTCCGTACATTTTGTAGATTTTTTTAATGAAACAACCTGATCTTTTTTGCGATTTTGTTGGTAGTTTCATAAGAAAACGTTGTTTTATGCAGCTGTAGACGTCTTATGGCGAAGACGATGACGATACTCCGTAATAATATTTTCCTGTACTGTGCCGAGTCCAAATGAGCCTAGAGTTCATTATACTCATTATAGTGAAGTTTACTATGAAACCAAACCGGAGTTTGTACAGCGCTACGCGAAATCCTAAAGAACTGTTGGAGTTCTTTACTCGTAGCGCTGTAGCGTGTAGACGTAGAAGCGTACGTTGTAGCATATCATTCGTAGCGTCGTAGTCTCGTAGCATCGAAGAGATATCTTTTAGAATTTAAATTTAAAAAGAGAATATACCCAGTCCAACCTTATCTTAAGCAGCCATATGGGCTGGTCTAGTCTTGTTAATACGGCTGGTAGCTCTTTAGATTTTGTATATTGTATTATATTAAATTATCTAAAATGTACTACGAAACATAAAAAAACAATCTAAAAGGATGATTTCAAATAATATAAAAATAGAACGTAATATACAACTTCTGGAATTTCCCGTAAATTTTCCTCAAAAATGATAATTACCCTTGAAAATATCACATCGCGGAGTTAATGTCTCAACCGTATCGCAATAAAGCTATTCAAACCGCGGTTTAATTTTGCCAAAATGAGGGTATTAGAATTTTCGTTGTAGCATTTTCGGGCAGTTAGCCTTGGGGTTTGTTAATGAATGTGGATTTTGGCGGCTTACCCACGACGCCTGGGGCTTTGCTCGTGTCGCACCTTGCTTAAATTATTCGCTAAAAAGCCTACATAGTTCGACCCACTAACCCGTATATCTGTGAGACCTTTTAGATCGAGCGTGTGAAGTTTAAAGCTCAGACCAAATAAAAAATAAGACAGAACGTCGTGAACAAACAAGTGGGTCCGGTTTTTTATACATGTGGTGAGTGTGTCGGTGTAGCGCCGCCATAGACTTTCCATATTTATTTGCGAAATGTTCCTGTACAAATGTCTTAATTATAGGGGAAGAGATGTAGAAGAACGTCCAACACTCATCTAATAACCTGATCAGACATATTTCTTATTGATTATTATTTATTTAAAAGTGAAAGAAAAGTGTTCATGACTATTTTTAATGCAATTTCCTTCGATAACTGGTATTTTTTTTTCCAACTTACAGTTTTTAATGTAGAGTGTATGACTTGGTTGGTTTGCCTACTCATATTTGTTATAATGGCTACCTGACAAGCATCCTATGAACAAGTATGACAATTTATGTACGAAACCGATCTGATAACCAGTCAAAATTGGTATCGTAAGGAAGATAATTTAAAAAGATTAATCTTACAGTCTTGCCTGAAAAAAAATACCGCTCATGAAATATTATTTCTTATAAAAAAAATGCCATGGACACTATTCGATTAGCAAGCCTTATGATAGCATAGGCGTATTTATTAATAAATAATGTCGTTACATACGAGTATAATATTATGGTTGTCACATCGGTGAAGATCAATATTCACCGCTTCTTAGACTATTATGACTTGTATTACTTAAATGTTCAGACGCTTACTCTTTACAATAGTTCGAGTGGTTCTTACTTTTCTTTTTCTTCTAGTTTCATGAGCAGTCTGGTAAAAACAGCGTACTTTTCCACACCATTCCATTAAGACTACCTCCACATCAATTAAGAGTTGCGGCGCATCCGAACTACCCCTGTGGGGATATTTTTACCCCCTCGTTAAGGGAAGTGGCAAACTCATCGAGTTATGACCAAAGAGTTACCAGTTGGAACATAATTATCTTCTTACTGATGTTTTGAAAACTGAAAATGTTGATTGTGAAAGATGTGCGGTATTGTGGATGTTTCTATATTTAGAAAGGATATGCTTCAGTCGCACGATAATTTAATATTGCATGCAGAAAGGCGGAATATGGCGCTCAAAAATTCAAACTTACTAACACTTCCACCTGTGTTGAAATGTACCGTACCCCTTTTACGCAAATAAATACACTATAAATTATTATTTTTTGTATTGTGCTATTGGGAATACCGATTGTCGTTGAAAATTTGATAACTGTGAATGTTTGTAAACTTTATAGGTACGTATTTTTGATATGTAAAAGCTAAAAACAGTTGATGACGTATAAATGGGCCGATTTGATATTCTCCAAAGCGAAAAAACGGATAAAATTTTGTTCAAATGCCACTGTTCTTAGTAGGATATACGTCATGATAAGTTAATAGTCGTGCAGTTAAGTGAGCTTCAGTCAGGATTGGATTATCAGCAGCTTGTAGCTAACATCACAGCCGCCGAGCTTTTTAATTCGGCCAATACGTTGCGGGTATGCTGTGGTAGTATAGTATAACGTATTGTGTTGCTTTACGTGACTGATACGTTCCTATCACTGTCATGGTATGGCTCTGTCGTCGTTTCGCCCCGCAAGCTGTTCGGCCCGCGCGGGACGAATCAAGGTGGCATGATAATTGAGTGGACAAAAAACTTTAGTCCATCTATAGGCCAAACCATACTTATAAGTCGGCGAATAAAAAGTTGCACGTAACCCAATCAACGCGCAGCTATATGCGAGCTTCAGTCAGGATTGGATATTGCGTAACTTGTAGCTAACTTCACATCCGCCGACTTCTATGACTTAGCTTTTACCGCATCTTATACGAAAGGCAGTAAATGTCAATGGTAAATGTGAACGTTTTCGCGCGCTGTTACTCTTTGCCTGTTGCTTGGTTATGTAACACGGAGTGGAGAAATGTTACGTTCTTTGCGATTTTCTCGAGAAAATACTCTGAAATGTGGCTAGCTGAGGTAGAAGTGTTTGCTAAAGGAAGGATAATGGTAGCAGTCTGTGCAGGATTTTCACAAAGTTTTTAACAAATACAGGTGTATTGGTAATCAATTAGCATCCTTTTAGGGGCTTCTTCTGTATATCAAAACTAACAAATTTTGTTCTAAGACTTTTGTCAAAACTAAAAAAAAAAACAGCTGTTCTATACTTTTTGTCGAGGGTAAACGATATTTTCCTATGAAACAGTTTTTTTTTTGAGAATTAATAAAAAGTCGTAGAACGAAAGTTGTTATTTTTGATGTACAGAATAAGCCCCAAAGAGGATGCTGATTGATTACTAATAACCCTGTATACAGACGACATTTCATTGCAGCAAACCATGTAACTAGAAGTACGTATTTTAAATAGTTTCCAATGTTTAAAAAGGTAATTAAGTAACTAATGACCAAGAACAGCTGTTCCCCTAATTGCAGTTTCTTTCCGTTCCCATTTAAATGAATTCTCGAGGAAATTTACATAAAAGGAAAATAGATTTTTTTAAAACTAAACTACGTATTTACTGAACCGGTGTCGACTTTTCAATATTCCACTGTTGGGCATACGCTTACTAATGGAAGGCAGTAATACTGTATTAATAGTTAATTGATGTGACAGAATGCAAAACTTATAAAATTGAACATTTTAAAAATCATTTAATTTTATACCATTGACTGTCATTGTCACACAATTTGGGCATATTTGAAATAATAATCTGTCAAGTACGAGTCGGACTCGCGCACGAAGGGTTCCGTACTGTATGGGAGCCCCCCTTAAACATGTATTTTATTTTGATTTAATTATTTATTATCAAAGTAAGCATGCAGTTTAATATTCTGTGAATATTTCAAGCGTCTACCTGTTACCATTATTAATATCGAGAAAAAAACTTTGTTGTATGGCAGCCCTTAAATATTTAAACTGTTTTGTTTTTAGTTTTTGTTGTTATAGCGGCAACAGAAATACAGCATCTGTGAAAATTATCAACTGTCTAGCTACCACGGTTCATGAGATACAGCCTGGTGACAGACAGACGGACAACGGAGTCTTAGTAATAAGGTCCTGTTTTACCCTCATTGTCACACAATTTGGGCACATTTTAAATAAAACGGCACCAGATAAATGAGAAGTCTGAAGCCAACAATAAAAAGAATAAACATTAAAACATTCAAACGTTTCATAAGAGCGCTTCAACTTTCCCGGAGCCTAACTCCCATCTACGAAATATTAAGAGCACAGAAGTTAAACTCAATCCAGTTTCATACAAATCGTATTCGACCAATATTCACGGAGATAAAAACTCAGAATACTTGCCATTACCTAATAATACTACTTTGGGTTTCATGATTATGGCTATGAGAATTTATTTTGTTTTATGACTTTTTTATATGCCCACTCTGCTCTGCTCGGATGACACGTTAATTTATAGGCTGGAACTACAGGTCACGTCATGTTAAAAGAACGCTGGAGTTTCACAAGGAAATTTAACTCTTATTGAACAGTAAATAGGAGTTAAATCTCCTATTACGCAGCTTTGACTGCAGGAAAGAGATTTAACTTCTATGCCGTGTGCAGTACGAGTTAAATTTCCTTGTACGTATCTGCTTGACATTCCAGAGTTCTTTTTACGTGTCGCGCCGTATTTCACGGGTCTTATTTGAGCCAAAGCTGCAGCTCAGCTTTAGGCTTTGCAGTCAGAGTTTTATACCACTCGAAAACTTCTGATATGACTAAGTGATTAGTGCTTGTCGTAGCCTAAAAACTACGACTACTACTATGGGGACAACCGAGGACTCGATGCAGTAGAAACACCATTACTACAATAATACTTTGTAGATTTATTTCTACCAATACACTGTTCTTTAAGCTTTAAAAATAACTAATCTAGACATGTTCTTCGCGTCGGAGCGAAGACCGGACCAGAATGGTCTTCGAAACCTGTGCGAGTTTCTGACCACGAATTCTTTTTAAATTTATTTATGAATTTTTACGACTTCCTCTGTAATAGCCAACCACAGCTCGTTTCCTGTTGCATTTACTTTTTAAAGATCTGTGGTTGACCCTCGAACTATCGTGTCCGTTCAAAAACCGCACATTATTTAAAATATGCAATCTTTGCCCAAAACCCACTACTTATAATAAGTTAGTTTAGTTGTTGAGATATTTTTCAATAGTAATTGTATTTCAGAGCTTGTTGTCTGCGGCACATCAGTACCAAAAATATTTCAGCTACAGAAGCTAAACTAACTTAAGGTTATATTAGGTAGGTTTAATTTAATCTTAGGTCTAAGCAGCTTTCAGGTGGATTAAAAACTCTGAAAACAATTTGAGCCACCCGGAGCAAAATTATTTATTTGAATAATTAATGTGTGTGTTGCTTAAGCGAGCATTGTGTGAAGTTTAACATCTGTATTTTTATTGTTTTGCATCCATTTTGTTCCAACTTTGTCATGATTCAGGAAAGTCGCGGGAAATTCGGATTAAGAACAAAACATTTTGCAAAAGTCTTAAAAATTAAGCATTTTACTTGCAAATGGCGAGTCGAGTCGTCCGTTTCGAATTAAAGAGCGATTAGTTAAGCGGTTTTATTAAAATTAATCTGTGAAACGACTTTAGGTCTCTCGGTTGGTCGAAATTGGAAATTGAGTCCCGGTTTGTTGAGCCTTTACAAGAATTAATTAAAATTTGTAACTTATTTCCTTAGGATACAATGATGCACTACGCTACAGTGCTTTTGCGCGAGGAGTGCAATGATATCCTATCAAATATTATTATGAATCATTCAGTCTGTCAGTTAGACTACCAAGAAATATTATGTACATATTTTTCTTTTTGGAAATTAAACGAAAAATGATGAAGATATAGCCCTTTGAAGTTTTTCGTGACGTCAAGAACCCAACTCCCGAATTTTGAAGCCCTTCATTTTTGTCATATCTTATTTAGATTATTGACTAAACAAATAATATATGTCCAATATTTTTTTCATATTCTAACTAATAGACTACCTATTTAACTATACCAATATTTATTTTATCCAGTCATCATAATTATCATGTCCATTGACCATGAAATATATAACAGGGTGGAGAGCTGACGCCGACATTAAATGAAAGATAAATCACATACTTGAATTTGACCCCCCGTTTTAAAGTCTTCGACATATTTTGAATTTAATAAATGAAGTTATATATATTTAGTTATGTACCATTTTCTAAAACATCATTTTAGAGCAACCTACCTAAACAGAGTAGGGAGACGTTGTCAGTTCTCGACGCGCGTTAACTTAATGTCAAAAAAGCATGAATGAGTTCCACATACGAGTATGTACATAATGATGCCAAATTACTTTATTTAATACTAAGTTTCAATATTTTGTTATTCATTTTAAAGTTTTTTTTTTCTTATTGCTTTTACGATTACATGTTACTAGGGGGTCAAATTAATTTTGGCGTCAGCTCTCCACCTTGTATAACGAGTTCACCAATTTTTTTTCCTACATTTACATACCTAGTTTTTTCACAAATATGCCGCTTATTAAATATCAAAGAAATATTCTTTTGAGTGACGACATTAATCAGTTTTTGTAGCGTATTTTTTCGTCACAAAGGTCCGACGCCCACTCCCTGATATTTTGTTCCTATAATATCTTATTTTACTTTGCCATTGTGTTGGTGAAGAGTCTGGAACGCGTCTCACAGGTTTTTATTGCTTTGAGATAAGTACGTTCGAAATAGAAATATTATTTTGAAAATGTCACCTGTAATGTTAATCTTGTGAAATCTTTTCAAGACTTACCTGTTTGTATACCGTCTTTACTTACCTGTTTGTATACCGTCTTTACTTACCTGTTTGTAAACCGTCTTCCGAAAAGAAGTGGTTCTATGTTCGTCGGTATGTATTTTTTTGTGTATGTATCATATTGACTGCCTCGGTGGCTCAGTGGTTGGTGACCCTAACTTCTGGGTCAAAGAGGCGTGGGTTCGATCCCCACCCAGGGCAAGTATTAATTTACGTGATAAACATAGGTGTTTGCTCTGTGTCTGGGTGTTATTTAGTTACTATCTATATAAGTATGTATTTAAAAATATGTAAATGTAGTATATCAGTCTCTGGCAGCCATTTCACAAGCTATGCTTAGTTATCATATAGTCAGTTAGTTATCATAGTATCATTAGTGTAATTGGTTATTGTTACCGTGCTAATTTGATATAAATAAATAAATAAAAATGCTTAGTTTGGGGTCAGATAGTCTTAGTCAGAGACCGTGTGTAAGGTGTCCCCAAATATTAATTTATTTATTTTCGCGAATTGTGAACCGATTTTAGCTCGAAAGGGTAGTAGTTCCCGAGGTAGTAATAAAAATAATCCCGAACTAATCCCATTTAATTTTATCTAAATCGGCAGAGCCGTATTTGGAAAATCAACATTAATGAAAAAAATTGAATAAGTACATCTTATTCATTCGAGCGAGCTATTCGAATTTTGTACACAATTGAACTCGATTGTGCCATATTTTTTGCGAAAAATAATTATTATAAGGACAACTTAGTTACACCTGACTAACTAGTAATTGTATCTTTTTATTTTTCTTATTACTTTAACTTAAGAATGGATGAACTAATTTTTATTATCTTTGAAATCTATAGAGTTGTCATCTTGTTTTCATTATTTTTTAATAATTTTATAAATATTTTTTTTGATCATTAATCTAATATGTTAGGAGTGATTGTTTATAGTAGAATAAGTTGCGAGATGGAAGGCCCGGCAGTCTGCCGCCAACGATAGAATAAGACGGACGTCTGTATAATCAAGTACAATAAATAGTAGTTCCGAGTATACAGTGTTTGATTGTTCGACTCATCATCTTATAAATATAAACACTGTTTCATAAAACAACTAAAAGGTGTCTTTTTAAATAACTGTTATTAGATATATGCACTATGCAGATTAGAAGAATTTCTTATAATTTAGAAAAAACCTTATACTAATAAACTGAACCAATCCAAACAATAAATTTAAAAATACTATACAAAATGGTGTAGGCGGGACGAGCTTTTGCAGAAAAATGCTGTAAATATTAGTTCATTTTAATGGAAACTTGATTGCTGGTGGGAAGGGCTTACATAGATAATGAAGAAGATTAATGTTTGTGATTTATTTTAAAAGAAAAAGCCTTCATTTTCTTATTACATATAAATTTTATTTTGATATGAAACAACACCATAAAAACAAACTGGAAGTCGAAGAACTTTGCAGTTGGACTTATAGGTAGAGCGATAACTAAAATAATAACTTATTTTTATGTAAGTAAGTAATAAGTATATTGTTACATAAAAATAAGTTATTATTTTAGTTATCGCTCTACCTATAAGTCCAACTAAGTATATATAATAAGAAAATGAAGGCTTTTTCAAAGCTAAGTAAGTATATTGTTAGCTTTGTGAAGACCATGTGAAGCGGTATAGAATTTTAGATACAAAAAATATTTCATTAGGAAATAGGTACTCGGCTAGTAATATTCCGTAGGTTAAGACTTCACGTGAATTAGTCAAGTTTTTACGCGATTCCAAAAAAGGAAACGATGTTCTTAATACGACTGTACATACCTGGAGTCTGTGGTTAGTAATTTTCCAATAAAAAAATCGGGCAAGTGCGAGTTGGTCTCGCGCACGAAGGGTTCTGTACCGTATGGAAGCTTCCCATAATATATTTTATTTTAATTTAGTTATTTATTTTTTATTTATGCATACATATTACACATGAAAAATACAATTTAGACCTTAAATCTAATACATACTATTCAGAGGTGTACATGTGAACCCTGTTTAATAGGGCAAAGCATAATTATTATTGAAGGGTATATACCTAAAACTTAATATTCTGCGAATATTTCAAGCATATTCATGTTATTAATATCGAACGAAAAACGGGACAACATTCAGGTTTGTTGTGTGGGAGCCCCCATTTAATATTATTTTTTTACGTTTTTAGTATTTGTTGTTAAAGCGGCAACAAAAATACATCATCTGTGAAAATTTCAACGTTCTAGCTATAACAGTTCATGAGATACAGCCTGGTGACTGACATACGGACATCGGAGTCTTAGTAATAGGGTCCCGTTTTTACCTCAAATAAAATATGTAACCACTACTACGAGGTTATCATATTTGCGGCGTTTGTGCTGCATGGCCAATTAGGTGCCACTCCAGGCCTACTCAGCCTTATTATTTATTGGAAGTATTATTTATTTATGGTCCTCATTGTGGAGTCAATCAAATTTTGCTGCACTACGGGATACGGGATTTGAATCACCGACCTCGCGATTCTAAGGCAAACAAGTAGGAGAACGCTCTGTGAGTGACCGTCTTCAAATCCCATTAGCGTGGGGCGGATAATCCAGATAATACAGATCGGATGACGTCATCCGATCGACTATAAATACTTGCCTCGTAGATGTCTCGAGAAAGGCTTTCTCTTTACCCGTCACTTGAAATACAATCAAAGTCACCATAGAATAAGAACTAAAGTAAAAGAAAACGTACTAAAATAGCAAGAGATATACATCACTTCGTTCCTCTTTAATTTCGAAGGGTTTCACAAACTAGCATTGAGCTATCTCGGGTGTCCAAATTCAAAAAGGAGAAAAGTAGGAAGGTAAGTTGATCAGAGATTTGAACCTTCTTACTGAAACTAGGTTCAAATTTCCGAAAAAGACAAAAGACCAATTGGAACCAAATTCCAACTTGTGATTTTGACATATGCGACAGACATTGCGTTTTTTGTTCCACTCACTCTCGCGTATGCTGTATAACCAGAAATGAATAAGACAGCTGTAACGTAGGTAGTATTTATTTAAGTAAAATTTAGCAATACTTCTATTACTTGTCATTCTTCTCAGAAAATCAAAATACAGACACTTACACAAGGTGTTGTTTTGCAAAGTGTACGGACTTCAGAGGTAAATTATCATCATTAACAATTTTTAATTACTTTTTCGCTACTTCGGGGTTGGCTTACACCGATATGAAAGTTATCTGTTTCAAATAAAAAGTGTATTGACTCTGGACAATATACAGGGTAACTGGTGTACTAAGTCGAAATGAGGTAATTTCGACCATGATTATGTACAACTTTTAAATGGGGCCAACCCGGAATTCGGGGAAAAAATCAGCTGGTATCATACATTTTGTCAATTTCGAGTTACATGTTTGAGGAACAGCTATTTTTTTCTCGGATTCCAGGTTTACTTTCTAGTAAAAGTTGTCCATTATGATAGCCTTAATCACCCCCTTTTGGCTAAATTAAATTAAATTAAATATTCATTTATTCAAGTATCAGAGACTCAACATTAAAAAAAAAAAAAAAACGGGGCAAGCAAATAACCCTGTCATTAGTCTACACGTATTCGTATTTTATTTTATTTTATTTTGCCAATTAAACACCAATAATAACTATAAATAAGTTATGAAAATACTCGTATATACTTGGTTATCCCTAGTGTCAGAGTTTTAGGCCACCTGAAGGCCTCTGACATGGCTAAATGGTTGAGCAATACCCATCTATTGTGATCTTTGGCTTGTCTATATCGAGGGTCTTTTCGAGAGCCGAGAGGCAGATGTTGAGTTTTATTGGGTCGAGAGACATCTTTCTTACGTGTAGGTACCTACTACGTCGTTGTTTTAACTTTATTAGTTAGGTGCATTTTCGGTGAAGGTGGACGATATGCAATGGGTAAAATACTGGAAGCTTGTCTTATTATTTATTAAGGCAACTAGTAAATATAATATTACAATTACTAACAACTAATTATTTACAAATAATAACAAATTAATCAAAAACATTTATCGCTGATTAAAGTAACATCTCAATCTAAAAGTCCACTGTGAGCGGTCATAGTTCCCAAAATGCTAGCCCCATTGCCACGTTGAATGGCAATGATAAATATTAAACATAAGTTAGACCGCAGTAGTTTTGATCGTTTTGGAATATTTTTAGCGGCTGAAAACTACGTGTGTTAAAGCCGAATGCCTACTGGTCCACGCAGCAGGCTCCAGAAATAAACACAAACAAAAAAAACACAAACGTCAAACGAATGCATTTGAAGGAAATGATTGATAGTTGCGCCAAGTGCAGCTCTTGTGGCGTGAATATGTGCGCCTTAAGTTTAAATAACTAGGTACGAGTAGTTACGTTTAGTCAGTAGATACTCGTAAGGGATTTCCGTACAAGAATTACAAGTACGTACGATCTAATCTACAAGCAGTCCTAATTTGTCTTTGTTTATAAATTCATTAGAACGGCATACGCCAATTACACTAATTACTAGGTCATCTTACTTAACTAGTTTCCAAAACAATTGAGATTAAGTTCATTTAATATATAATCTATACAAATAATAATTATAAAAAAACACATATCTAAACTTTAAAAATTAGTTCTTCTTCTTGATCGTTGCGCTCTTGACAGAGCGGTCGTGGTCATCACGCAGTATTATTATTGGTAGGGGCAGATGTAATGCGCCTCACGATATCTCGCCAATTACTCCTAAAAATTAGTTAAAACTATATAAATCAATAAAAATAAATATAGAACCATTTACAAAGTCTTGTCATAAAACTTAGAACACTGAGATAAAATGATATTCCAAATTCCAATCGCCAGCGAACTAATCACAATTAGGGTTGGTTTCCAGAAGGGCATTGAAAGCATTGAGAGTACGCGGAATAGGTGATATCGAACGCGCAACGCTGCGACTAAAAAGGGTCGCAAACAACTTATGGCGTCTGAGGCGACGATCATTGTCAGGAACATAGTACAGACTACACAATTCACTAAGAAGATCAGGAGCATCAATGTTACCTCTCATGATCTTACACTTGGTAACAAGTTGGTCATGTGATCTCCGAAATTTAGGAGAGTTAAACCCCAGGCTCCCCAAGTACGTGCCATGTACTTTACCTCACTGCCATTTCAACTTGCTTATCCTCCGGCTTTATTTAGCTTATTATTAAGAAAACGTCTATCGACGTAATTTCTCTAGCACTTTAATTCGAAAACTACTGGTTTATTTAGTTTAATACATAAAGCTTTGCTCAGCGCCTCGCATTAAGACGTAACTTTAAGCCAAAGTGAATGGCGCGCAGAACTGTGAACGGCTATTGTGCTAAGTTGGCTGAAAGTACGTGATATATTTTAAAGGCTGGCTGTGTTTTGCGAGATTACTAACAGCAACAAAGTGCTTAGAATTGTATAAAGATATTTGAAATGAAAAATAGGAATGGTATTTAAGAACATGGGCGCGGCCAAAATTATTTTTAGGCAGGTGCATTAGCATCTACACATACTGATCCTGCCTGTCTTTCCTCGAGTTTTTATAAGCCGCGGGTAAAAGTAGTATAAAATAATGTTATCGCTTTGATATTACATTCATAGATAAAACGGTTCGACGATAAAATAATATCAAGAAAAAAGGACAAATGAAAGACGAAAATATCGAGTTTTCCAATACACATTAAACTTAAGTTCAAATCAAAAGGAAATACCTATAAGATAGAGGTTTATAAATAGTTCAGTAGATGAGATGTAAATAAGGACGGGTATTCCATCTAAGAAGCGTATTATAACCCAGTTGAGGCCAGGATTCCACCAAAGCCAAGATGGAGATGGTCATAACGTTGAACACATCGATACCTACCAAAGGGATAATGTGAAAATCGAGAAAATATGATGGACATGCATTGATTTAATATGGAAAGAGTGTGAAAGAGACATAAAAAATATCTCGATCCGGTGGTTGTTGTTGGATTTTTCGCCGCAGAACGTCAAATCTTGTGAAATCCCAGTACACGTTTGAGAGTTTTGAAAACCCGTTGACAGATTTTCCATACATTTTTGTCACAGAGCTATTACAATCAGATAAATGGCGCTGTTGTCGCTTGAGGCAATTCTCAACCGCAAAAATGTACGAACCTTAGACTAAGAAGCTGTCTACGGTATGGACATTCACTATCACTTGTTATCACTGTCAAATATAAGTATGGAATTTGACAAGAATTTGACACCATCGGGACAAAAACACGGTAACTACTGAACTGAAATATTTTTCATGTCTCTTTCTAACTCGTGCCATATGTAATCAATGCATCTCTTTCTTTCTTTTTTCGATCAACCACATTATCCCTCTGGTATCTCTGTGATTTTTGTGGTTGAGAATTGCTTCAAGGGACGACAGCGTTATCTCTCTGCGCTATACTTCAAAGCCACAGAAATGTAACCTCTGTGGAGTTAAAGTATATGAGCGCACTGCATTTCCTAATGGGCGGTCCCAATCAAATCCACCACTGAGTTGCAACTACTGTAGGCGCGCGAGTTGAATGCAGAGCTTAGGAATGCGAATGTCTCCCCCCGCTATCCGCACGCCCAACCCGCCCAGGCGCGTGAGGTGGGGCGTGCGGATAGCGGGGGGAGATGCTCCCGCTCTTTACCTCAGACCCCGACTGCATTCAATTCGCGCGCTATCTATACCTATAGAATAATGTAAATCGGCACTTTAGTGCATTCCAATTACAATCCAGTGCTGGGTTCTACTCGTATAGCTAGTCTAGATAGGCACTCTAGCGCATTCCAATTGCAATCCAGCGCTAGATTCTATACTTCTATAGTTAGATTGGCATAATGTATGTATATAATAATTAACTATTATTTGTAGGAAACTAAACACAATGGGGAGCGGAGCGGTGTTTATATTTTTATCTTGGTTTGTTTTCATAGGATAATAGTGACTGCCATTTATAGTGGTTGTAATACAGCGGTAAATGGCGTACCTACAGTTGTCTATGCAATCAAAATGGTCTAGTTTTTTAAAGAGCAGTAATTGACACCGTAAAGTGGAAGAGAACTTGGAACTTCAATACTCAGACCAAATAAAAAAATCAAGACGGAACGTCGTGAACAGACAAGTGAGGCCGATTTTTAAACATGTGTGAGTGCGTCGGTGTTGCGCCGCCATATTTCAACTGACGAGCCAAGGCATAGTCTCTTTGTACGTGTACATGTGTGTGTTGTGTCTGTACACGGCTAGGCATAGTTTATCTACTCTCACTTGTTTGTTCACAACATTCTATACAACATACGTGATTTTTAGGAGCTTTTTTCTTGCTATTAATAATGGCAAGAGGAATGGGCCTAAGGAGGCTTCAACACGGTACGGAGCCCTTCGTGCGTGAGTCCGACTAGCATTTGGCCGATTTTTGCTCTTCTACGGTCAAGTCATCGGTCAGGTGGTATTTAAGTTGCTTGAAGGTTTTTTTATTCCAAAAAACCTGAACCGGAAATCCGTACATAGGTTCCAAAGAACTCATTGGTACGGGACCGCTATTTAAATCATTGACTTGGCGATTGTAAGGGGAGTGTTACTAGCATTACTCCGTTACGAGGCTAGATGACTAAAAATATAATTAGTCCGTCACATAGATTATAAAAAAATTTTAGACACATATTTTTTCTCATCTCAATTAAACAAAAATTTACGAAGATATAGCCCGCTAAAGTTCCGCGTGACGTCACGACTAAACTACAAAGTATAGAATTTTCTCGTAGAAGTGACGTCACGAGAAACTCCCGAACTTTGACAAAGTTTATCTTTGTCATTTATTGTTTGATTGACAAAGGAAAATATACGTGTCCAATATTTTTTGATAATCATCTGACGGGACTTACTGTAATGATTTTTGTTTACCCATCATCATGCCAATTGGCATATAACGTATCTGTACAGCTCCGCATAGCTTCGCTTTGGTAGAGTCTAGGCCTAAGCCTGGTTAAGGAAAGATCCCTTCCTATCCGATATTTCGGGTCGTCAAATGATGGAATTGGAAATCATTCACTCCATAGAGAAGGGAAAACTTTTTGTCCGGAAGAAAAAAATGGTAATTCGAATGAAAATAGGTAGGGAGATAAAATGACTTTGATGTGATCAAAGGAAAAAAATGTCATAAATTTTAAGCTAGTAACTGGCAAAGTTATTTGTTTTATGCTTGTTTTGCTATAGTATTGAACTGACAGATCTAAATAAAATTCATACGGGACCATTTCTCAAACATTCTCTACGGATTAATAATTAAAGCACAAAAATCGTTTCCCGAATATCGGAGAAATCAGGTAACATCGAAACAAAAAACAAGACATGTAGACAAATGAGAACCTTTTCCGTTTCGGAAGATGTTCGGAAGTTTGTTCCTCTCACGTTCCTCTGCTAAGAATCCTGTCGGCTACGAATGACAATGAAATTATGTTTTTTTCCGAATAGACATGAGAGCCAAAGCCGCTACGACCTCATCTCTAATATTAACATAAGTCAAAATACGCCATTTCACGTATATTTCGGGGCCTTATACAAAATTCAATATAGGTAAAAATTTAAGGATTGAAGTGGAAATTCGTTTTAGCATTTTAATCTTGTTGGCGAGAATTGGTTCAAAGGATTTTGACGGGGTAAATGTTAGATTTTGTACTTGGAAACGAAACGGAGGAGGTACTCAATTCGACAATTGAATACCTCCTCCGTTTCGTCGGTCAATTAAAACAGTTCGCTCGAACCGATAAATGCTATTTTTAGATTAGGTAACTATTGTTGATTTTTCAAAAACCAACTATTCAATTTCGATAAAATTTATTGACTAACTTCGGAGTAGGAATAGCTTTCCAATAAAAAATATTTATTAAAATCGGACTACTCTGTGAAAAGTTTTGCATATAAAGAAAATATAAGCGTCGCGTATGATTACTTCGGTTCATCGGTTATAATAAAGATTACTTATTATAAAAGTATAACTTATAAAAAATACAACTTTTTCAGATCCTGGATATTATAAAAGCAGAGTGCTAGCCAAAACAAGTCAAACGAGCCCAAGCACGACGGGTATATCTTGTTTAGTACAGGAGTTCCTACGGCCACCTTCCAACTCCATCATCAAATCAGCTCCATGGTACCATATGATAGCATTGTCACGCGTTATACATATGCGTGCAAAATTTCAGCTCAATCTGAAATCGAAAGTTGGTCAAATTTAAATTTCAAGATTCCGAACTTACCTACATAAGTACATAATGAATGATAATAATAAATAAAATAAGGACATCTTACACACGGTCTCTGACCCCAAACTAATCTTTGCTTAGTTTTAACATATTTTAAATACATACTTATATAGATAGTACCTAAATAACACCCAGACACAGAGCAAACATCTATGTTCATCACACATATGTTTGCCCTAGGTGGGGATTGATCCCACGCCTCTTTGACCCAGAAGTCAGGGTCACTAACCACTGAGCCACCGAGGCAGTCGGCAACATCCATTGCAAGTTAAATAAAAGCTTGTGAAAAGTTCTACTCTAGAATTAAAATAAATTTCACATGTTATTTTTTAACGTTATTAATGTAATATTTCGCAATTAAGATGGAGTGGCGTATAAAATCCTCTTAATCGTATAAAGAAATATGGGTAAATGTCAAGCTACTTATATCTAGATTATAGGAGGTTTACTTCTGATTAATTAACGCGTGTTTTAATCTCTTTATTAAAATAATTAGCGTGATGAAATATTATAAGCATTTCTCCATCGTCGGGAATGTGCTCGAACTTCGAACAGGACGTGCCCTGGTGTGGGATTTAGGAATTAACTTTGAAAATGTTATCAGAAATATTGGTATTATTATGTCATGTCATCTTTGATCATGACTAATTATGTAAGTCTTAAAGTGTGTTGATTATGTTTGTTACTCTTCACTATCACTATCACTACATAGTATAAAATTCCCGCTGTCTGTCCCTATGTATGCTTATATCTTTAAAAGTACGCAACGGATTTTGATGCAGTTATTTTTAAATAGATAGAGTGATTCAAGAGGATGGTTTAAATGTATAATACACCTGTGCAAAGCTGGGGCGGGTCGCTAGTTAGGTATATATCCATTCGACCAGTCTCAGGACGAGCAGCCTCTAGTAGAGGCGGGCTGAGGCAACTTTTCTTCCTCATTTCGCTCAGGGCTCAGGTGCTCAGGCTGATGAAAGCGTCTCCAGTTGTTCTGCCTCAGGTCAAGGCAGCCGCACGGTTTGAAGCTAGCCTTTACTATACTTAGCTTTTCACGCAGGCAACATAGGAAGGGATGGTCTGGATTTGTTGTCAACAACGTTATCATCAATTGAGCCTTTTAAAAACTTTTGTGGTAGGACGGCTAGAGTTCAAGCTATTTGTATTTGTAAGCAAATAATATTTACCGATGAGACTCCGACTTTTTATTGTGGTGCAATTAGCAGGGACTCTCTGCAGATTGTATATGCATGCTACTTCCGACTGTTGTCTGTCTGTCAGTCTGGAATCAAATCTTGCAAGTTAAATTTGATCCACTTCCCGGTTACCGATTGAGCTGAAATTTTGCATACATGTGTAAATCGCGTGACAATGCAATATTATGATGACGTAGTGCTGATCTGATGATGGAGCTGGAAGGCGGCCAAAGGAAATTAACAATGAAACGACACATTCTCATCGAGTTTGGGTTCATTTGAATGGTCTTGGCGACTAGTCCGTCCTTCAATGGTAGCCAGGGTCTGATAATGGAGCTGTAAGGTAGTCATAGGAACTCTGTAATGAAACAACGCAACCCTACCTACTTGTTCAGTAAAAGCTTGTTTAAAAAAAAAAAGGTTTTTTTTCGTATAACATTTGTTTAGTTAAGTAATATAATAGTATTTGTTCCATTTTCAGGCTTCTCTACCAATCTTAAACCAAACGATTAAATATTTAGCGAGCATTTGCGTCGGAATTGTAGAGACGGAATTAATTTTCTAGCAATGTGGAACTAACCTAATTTATCTAAGTAAATTATTCATCGCGACCTACGCTCAGGCTCTAAACCAGTACTGATTTAGTATGCTATACCATTATACCCCTTACTTCTACCCGACGAAAGTCGAGCGTCGAGAGCCGAGAGTCTAAAAAATTTGAAAGAGAACTACATTTAGAAAAAAATACTAAAAGACTACTGAAAACTGTGGTGGTCTAGAGGTAGTGACACCCGCCTTACAAGCGTGAGGTCGTGGGTTCAAATCCCGGTCCCGTACCAATGAATTCTTTGGAATTTATGTACGGAATTTCACACCACTGGCTTTTCGGTGAAGGAAAACATCGTAAGGCAACCTGCATACGTCCATAGAAGAAATTCGATGGAGTATGTGAATCCACCAACCCGAACTGGGCCAGCGTGGTGGAAATGGCCCAACCACCCTTCGTGGGTAGGCCTATGTCCTGCAGTGGACTATTAAAAAAGGCAGTTACAGATAGTAAAATACTTCTTCATACAAAGGACTTATTAGAAGATTTCTCAGCGCAAACTAGATTCTGACTGTAATAATTATTGTATCTGATGTTACGTACTTATGTTATAATTTTGCTTTTGACATTCAATTTTTAATTGAGTTTTTTAAGTTATAATTTGACATTGTTTTTAATAATTGAAACGTACTGAACAACGCTTAACTTTGGTGATAGGAATAAATCACCAAGTTGTTCTCAGATATTCACAAAAATTTAGACCACCTTTGGATATTGTTTTACTTCTTCAAAGACGGTTCCAATATTGGGACCGTCTTAATGACCCGGAATGCAATAGCAACACCTACTTGAAATTACTAACGATTAACATCACTAGAACCATTGATAATTCACGTATGTATATACTTTGCTAGTACCATTAGTGGAACTAGCGATGTAGAATTATTAACCATAAGTTGTTTTAACCGTTTAGCCATGTCAGAGGTCTTAAGGCGGACAATGGAGCTTTGTAAGTATAATAGGCCAGGTGGTTGGTCTATACTTATGAACTTACTAACTATTGCTAAAAGTAATCAAGTCTTAGTTGTCAGAATTGTTTCATAAGTGACGGCCAATCAAAGGCGACATACCATCGAAGAACATGTCGGTACCTTCCGAAAGGTCGAAGGGTCGTGCCTACTCGGTATTTGCTCCACACAAAGTGATACAATGTCAATTTCGTTCTGATTTCAGCTTCAGAGGGTGGTTATTTCGTTCATTGGCGTCTTAGAGATCTTATAGGTAGGCTGGTTTTACGCCTTGAACGCCTACCCTACCAGTCAATGGCACAGTTATCAATCATTATTTGGAATCGTATGTTGTGTGTGCACCTGCCCTCGCAGCCTGATCATACTGATCCGAATTTCCCAAATGCTGTAGGCGTTCAACTTTACCGGTGCGAATCGGCTCCTGTGACGCGCACTGGTGGGCGTTCGGTATTAGGCATCGACTTGGCATTTTTAGGGGTATCTCCCACACAAATCTCATGCGAGATGTCTGTCATCACAATCTAGTGGTGACTTCATATCGCAGAGAACTCTGCTTAAAATCACAAATTTGTCAAACGACAATAGTTACACTATTACTACTCACAGAACACAAAGATTCATAGTTTTAAGTGACCCGCGCGCCGTTTAAAGATAAGACAGATAGCTACGCGGCCCACACAGCACACATATCGTATCGATCTATACAATCAACGAGATTTACTAGTTCAATGTATACAGTAACATTTATATTAGTCACTTAGAAACATAAATCTTTATTGAAACTCGGTTACAAAAATCCGTATTAATTCCAAAATAGAATTTGTTATCTGAATTTGTGTATGTAAAAATACTATACCGGACATAAATTATTTCTAATTCCAAGGTTTTTCAAAAATGTGACAAAACAGCAGAATTTATTGCGCAAGTGAACGTATGGATGTAAGAATGATAACTGAGATTTTGCCTAAAATGCCGTCGACTTTGTTCAAAACGAACAGAAATCAAAATACAACAAGTAGAAATGTCGCCATGAGACACAGACAAAGAAGATATTGTCTACGCTGTGAGATATTTGAAGCAGTACCTACTCAAACGTTAGGAAAGTCTTTTTTTAATAATGGTACAGTTCAAATAAGGTAGAATTTACCGAGTGAAAGTTTTATAAAGAAAATAATGTGTTGATCCTTTGGTGTATTTTCAATGTTCGGCCTTGACAGAGTCCAGATCAAACTATGTACCTATTTCATTGTAAGCATCTTGTATTGTATGGGAGCATATTGAATGAAATAAATTTGAGTTCCCGAAAGTAGACCGAAGACTCGACTGTATAGAAAACTTTTTATTCTTCCGTCACAGAATTATTTAATTTTAAGTACAATTCAACCTGTTCCTCGTCTTCAAATCTACGTTAAAATGGTCTAATTTTTTTGTGGATGCAGACCCGTGTATTTTCTAACCGCAGTACACAAATTTTATTTAATTCTGATACCAAGGTTAGCCACTCGGCATATACGAACTTATTTATTTGAATTATCCAATTTTCTACAGTCTGCAGTGATGTCCTCCATCTTTTGTACATCCATGGCCTGTACCAAAATTGCTACGTATTTCGGACGCGCGGGTCGATGTTGATGTACGAGGTGTCGCGCGTCACTCAGTCAAATGTCACTAGGATCGATCGTGAGAATTCTAACTACCCTCTTTTTAGGGTTCCGTACTCAAAGGGTAAAAACGGGACCCTATTACTAAGACTCCGCTGTCCGTGTGTCCGTCTGTCCGTCTGTCTGTCTCCAGGCTGTTTCTCATGAACCGCTATAGCTATAAACTAGAAAAGCTGAGATTTTTACAGATGATGTATTTCTGTTGCCGCTATAACAACAAATACTAAAAATAAAAATTAACATGATATTTAAGGGGGGCTCCTATACAACAAATCTAAATTTTATCCGTTTTTCGCTCGATATCAATAATGGTAACAGGTAGAGCTTGAAATATTCACAGAATATTTAGCTGCATACTTACTTTAATAATAAATAATCAAATTAAAATAAAATAAAATTATTATTTAGGGGGGCTCTCCCATACAGTACGGAACACTTCGTGCGCGAGTCCGACTCGTACTTGGCAGATTATTTAGCTTACACTTTAAGTGATAAAATATGACGTTATTGGTATTGTACCAAATATCGACGTGTACTCATCAACGGATCATTGAAAGTCTATAAGAGATAATCCAAATAGATACCTACTTAAGGCAATCGTGAAGCACCAAATTAAGCATACAAAACCATAAGCTGTTTTCTGCCTCTAAATATTTTTACGATTTGAATGACTTTTTTTTCATGTAATCAACACTGCAATCACTAGGATTTTACGTGTTAGTTTTTACAGTTTTTTAAATAACCTTAAAGTTTTAAGCCTTTAAAAAGACAAATTTTATGCAAAACTTGACATAAAAACTTTTCTGATATAATACTTATTTTTCGCAAATATAAGTATATGGCATAACGGACTTCAACCGTGTACAGATTTCGATCGATGTAGTAATTTTTCACATTATTGTTTATATATGAAAAATGGCTCAGCCGATTTTAATAAATTTTTAACCGGACCATCTAAGTATGATCTACCAAACAAAAAA
The DNA here is from genome assembly GCA_964007245.1 of Hypomecis atomaria. Classification (NCBI taxonomy): domain Eukaryota; kingdom Metazoa; phylum Arthropoda; class Insecta; order Lepidoptera; family Geometridae; genus Hypomecis; species Hypomecis atomaria. The sequence continues at coordinate 8,304,410 of OZ023305.1, forward strand.
GATTGATTGAAATCGGACTACCTTGTAAATAGTTGTGGTTATACACAAAAAAAGTACGCGTCAACTTGTATTTAAACCTCCTCCGTTTGAATGAAATTTCATTAAATGGGCAATAAATCCTTAAATGGGCCATAAATCGTAAACGGTAAGTTTTACAAAAAAGATTACCGGCAGCAAAAGATGCGAAATTATGTTTTCTACAATAATGATCTTAACGACTTTTGCTTTTAAGTGCACAGTTTCCGAGATATCTGCCAAAAACGTTTTTTCAAGATGGCGCCTGAAGATCCACCTGGATCTGTCAGCATTTTGTGATTTTATGCTCAGTAAGTTATCATGAAAATTATTTAAAAAAATGGATCGGAAATTAAACAGTCTATTATTCCTGTAGGTACTTTATTATTATTATTTTTTATTTTGCTAACGTGTCGCGTCCACCCTCTTGCGCATTGGCTTTATATTAATTTATGTTATTATTTTTTTCACAATAACTTACTTACCTTCATAGATTTACGCTTCGCTGAACTTGAATCAATCAAATTTAATAATTATTATTTATCTTATTACCTCTAATCTCAGTTCAGTTCTGACAGCCGCCGACTTTTATAAATAGACTTCAGCTCAAATTAGATTTTTAGAAATTCTATGATAAATTGGCTTCACAAAGTTCTTTAACTTTGAAATTAATTAGCAAACTCTGAGATTTTAATCAGAGAGTCTGTTTTAGATATTTGATCACGAAATTCTGACAGGTTAAAGATATTGAGTTATAATGGCTTGGAAAGATAATTAAAATAACTAACGTTGGCTTTGTGGTAGTCATTTTGAAGGATGTTATGAATTACATTTTACTGGCAGCCCGTTCCGATTTGTCTGTAGGCTTTTGATTATATTTGTGTTAAATAAAAAAAAAATTCTTTGTTTTGAATATGGAAGAAAAAATCCAAGTCGATGGTTTTGAATTAATTTGCTTATAGTAGGTAATCTCAGGTACCGTTGTTGCATCTGTTTAGCCATGTCAGAGGCCTTCAGGCGGCCTAAAAACTCTGACACCAGGGCTAGCCACCCGGCCTATACGAACTTACTTTTTATCTGTTTGACAAATGTTTAAACTATTTGAATCATTAGTCATAGTAATAATTGTCATTGTCAGGGTTTAGTAGTCCATTGTCGAACATGGGCCTATCTTCAAGCCAATGAAATCCACCATTCTGGTCGAGTTGCGCGTTGGTGGATTCTCATCCGCCATCGATTTTTTTCCGCAACATATTCAGGGTTCTTTACATTTTTCTACACTGAACCTTCATATAATGGTAACATAACATACTTAAAGTAGATAATTGATCTACTCGGAGAAAGTCCAGGCTTCGGGAAGCTAAGAAAACGAGGGAAAAACGATAAAATGTTGGACAAAAAGCATTTCCGAAACTTCCGGGCGCGTTTTATCTCTGAGGGCGAGGCCCCGTTAGTGCGTTGCGACGACGCAACGCAACGGAACAACGAATTGTATGCCACACCTGCGTTGTGCTACGTTGATGCTGCGACAACGCAACGCATCTCCCTCTCCCCCGCTTCGTCGCTTGTCCGTAGAAACGTCGCGCGGGACGTTTGACGACGCAATGGTCTAATGGGGCAGGTCATAAAAAAAATATGGAAAACGACGCATCGACGACGCTGCGACAACGCAACTCAGTAATGGGGCCTCGCCCTAACATGGCTTAGTGGTCATTTGTCCTATAACAACATCCGCGTACTGCATCAGAGGCTTTTACGCGGTCTAAAAACTCTCACATAAGGGTCACTTGTGACAAGTGAGAACTTATGTGAGAGTTTTCATATTGTATTACAGGGTAGCGCTCATGGCGTAGTTTGACTAGGTTTTCGTCAGCGATCACCTAAGTTACCTACGTGCGACACGGTCACGTTGCAGGTTATTGTTTGAAACAGGTGTAGGTATATAATAGAGACTAACGTTAATAGCGTAGATTGACTAGGTGTGTTAGTGATTACCAAAGTTAAGCAACGTTAAACATAATTGAATGTAGTAATTTTTAACAGACTTCAAAATAGGAGGAGGTTTTATGTTCGTCTGTATTTTTATATTTTCGCCAATTGCCGATTTGAAAAATCTTTCTTGTTTCGAAAGGGTATACTTCCGAGGTAGTCTCATTTAAATTTTATCGAAGACGGCTGTGCCGTTTTTGAAAAATCAACATTAATTTAAAAATTGTATAACATCGATTCGAGCGAAATATTCGATTGTACACGACTCAAGTCGGCCATTGCCATTTTTTGCCAAAAATAATTGTTGACGTGATAACTTCTTATAAATGGATGAACGCCAGCTGTACGCATGAAAAAGTGTCACGTTCCGCCTGAGCTGAGTGTGGAAGCGAGAGCTCGGAACAAGCGATAGAGAGGTACGATCGGCCTAAGCGTTCGGCTTGTTTCAGTTGTTGATTCAACAATGTTTTCTTATGACGTTATTACGTAAAATTATCGCCCGTAAACCGACTTTACAGACAACCATTTTTTTTACCTTTGTAATCGCTTATATTATGATTTAATAAAGTTAATATATTTCTGTGTTCAGTTGAAGAACAAGACTAAATTAACAACCACAAATATTTTACTGGATAAAATACTATTTGCGCAAATTAATTATTTATTTATATCATGCTTTAGCAAGGTAGTAAGATATAAGAATTCCAATAGTAATGTAAAATGAAAATCTCGTTGTTATTTCTTTTTATTTAGGGAGTTGCCGCCATATTAAAAAAAGGAACACTTACGTTCCTAAATAAATACACCCATAAAATCACAATTCGCTTCTGTTGTATAAACGAGTAGTTGTTTTATAGTGGAGTTACACAAACTAATTTGTAAAAAGATTTTCACTAGCTGGTAGCATTGGCTTAATAGGAAACAAATAATCCGATAAATGATAATTCTATAAGAATTACCTACCAACTTACGCATTTTGACGAAGTTAAGATTTTTACGTGAAATAGGTAAATGAAAAGACTTGTAAAAATAAATAATTATTCATAAATTACCGCTTTTGAAGATTATTATCAATTACTAAGAAGATACTTTAGGACGCCATTCACAAATCTGAAATACGTAACAACCTTCTTCCACAACATAAAATATATTAATCTAAAAATACGATCCGCTGAAAAATATTTCAACCAAATCTACAAGTATAAAAGAATAAAAAATTTATGTCACACTCACCTGTTGTTCGCGAATACACCGCGCGACCGACGCCACAAAACTGCCCTTGGTAAAAAAAAACTACAATTTATTAATTTGACCAAAAAGTATTTCCTCAAAAATTAGTAAATTTAATCTTCTTGGTGTCAATATTCTCTACCTAAGCTCCCTTTTAAAAATCGAACGCGTGCCGTTCCGAATTCAAATTATTGTCGTTTATTTTTTCAGAATTAGAGGATCTGTTGAGCGCGCGTACAGGGAGCCGACGGGGGTGCGACTGAACGACTGTAGGCTGAATAACAGGGGATGTAGCTACATTGCTCTGTGAGTGGGTGTCTTAAAAAACGAGACAGGGGTATACGTCTGTCGATGAGCACGACAGAGATAGGATTAAGGGAGCTGGGCTCACGTAGCGGGCCAGGAAGAGTTTGTAGGCGGTCATAATTGTACCTTTTGATTGAGGTATTCTGAATTTAATAAGTGGCTGGTCCTGACGGCTGTTTGTGTTAAGTATTTCATTAAATTCAATTAATGGTCCGCCATATTTGATTTGGTGGGTTGCGTTGTGCGATGACCTGGATGACCTAAAATTGGAACGGGGCTTCCAGATGAAATATTGGGCTGCAGTTACGTAAATTTACTGCAGTCTCGTTTATTTTGATAAAAAATGCTGTGTCTTGAATGAGTAACGTTTTCTTGAAAAGACAACAGAGATCAGAATCAAAACGTAGGGCGTAAATATATATATGTAAGCTCAGATGCCAAAATGAAAAAAAAAACGAATCGATGAGACGAAATAGGCAGTTAGGACAATAGAGAAATCTAAGGTGCATGATTCGTTCATACCTATTTATGACATTACTATGTCATATATAAAAAATAAAATATTATTTACGAGATTTCCATTTTACATTACTATTGGAATTCTTATATCTTACTACCTTGCTAAAGCATGATATAAATAAATAATTAATTTGCGCAAATAGTATTTTATCCAGTTAATTTTAAAATTATATATTTTACTGTAGGTATTTTACTGTATTTTTTTACTCATATTTTCTTTATGACATTACTATGTCATAAATATAGACTCATAAATGCGTTTCCTAAAAATCATATTATGAAATGGATTAGCATTAAGTAGGCACGTTTTAAAGACATATGATTGCATTTGACAACATTTTAAAATCGCAAATTGAAAATACGTAAAATTGTTACAAAATTAATAAAGATCTTATGAAAAATTCGATACCGATATATTTTCTTACTGTCAGGCTTTTAGTGCTTATAAAGAATTCTCCATATGCAAAATGTGTAGGAAGAAATAATACATATAAACAGGGCTCCTTTTCTAGAAGCTTAAAAATATTGTGTATTATGGAGAGATATTTACGTGTTCGTGTAGGTTCTAATACCTGTAGGTGTTCTATGAATACGATTCCCCTTTGAGCTTATAAGATATTTATTTACTTAGCCTAGCTCAGTGGTCTGAACTCAGACTCCACTAAAACAGAGTCGTGCATTGTGCAGAGTTGAATAGAGTGTAGCACAATCAATACAAATTAATACAAGTGCTTCCAAAATTTAAATTTAACTCTCGATATTAAGTAATTGTTTTTTGACACTCGTCTTATCTGTAAATATAATAAAAGAAAGTCGTGTTAGTTACACTATTTATAACTCAAGAACGGCTGAACCGATTTGGCTGAAAATTGGTGGGGAGATAGCTTAGAACCAGGAAAAGGACATAGGATTTTTATTCCGTTCTTTTTTATTTTTACATTTACTTTTTATGTGCCAAAGCAATCCGTATATTTATTAACTTTCGCGGTACAAAGTTCGCGGGGTCAACTAGTAAATCGATAAATGACGGCTGCACGCACGAAAAATCTTTAAAGGCGCTGTTCCACCTGAGCTGATTCAACAATGTTTTGTTAGGACGTTATCACGTAAACTTTATAGACAACTAATTTTTAAGCACTATTGGGCTATATCCGTCACGCTAGCCCCATTTTTAACTGACTTCCAAAAAGTAGGATCTATGTTCGTCCGTATGTATTTTTTTGTGTGTGGTATTCATCGATAATTTCGTCAATTGTGAACCAAATCGAAAAATTCTTTTTTAGGTTGAAAGGGTATTCCAAAGTAGGTTAAATTTTAAAGAAATAGGCTGAGCCGTTTTTGAAATATCAACAATAATTAATGTAAACATTTCGAGCGAAATGTTCGAATTTTGTACACGATGGACGGTTTTGCCATTTTTTGCGAAAAATAACTATTACATGAAACCTACTTAGAAGTTTTTGTGTAGGTAGTCAAGAAGGACACTTGCCCTGGCAAAAGTTCAGGCACTTTTGATATTTAAGAACTAAACAATAGGCAGCAATCATATTCATCTATGGTTAATGTATAGACTGTTTATCCATTGTCTTTATTATGTAGTATGTCAGCTATATCACAGCTTTGCTTAGTTAGGCTTCAGAGACCGTGTGTAAGATGTCACCCAATACCATTTTTTATTTGAAATAGGAATCATTGAAATCTTTCTTACATTTTCCGAATGAAGCCAATTTTTGATCGACGAATCGAAGAAGGTACTCAATTCGACGCGTATATATTTTTTTATATGTATAACCACGCATAACTTTTTACCTAGTGTTCCAATTTCGATACTTCTTTTTTTATTGGTAACTGTATACTTCGAAATTGGTCTCATTTAAATTTTATGGAAATCGGTTGAACCATTTTTGATAAATCAACAATAATGTGAAAAATGTTACATCGATCCGTGAGGAATATTCGCGAATTCTGTACACGGTTGAAGTCGTTCATGCATTTTTTTTGCAAAAAACAATTATGTCTACAAACTAGTTTGCGAATTTTTCTAAGAAAATGAGTTTTGCGCTTTTATTATTCCTATGTCCTGTAGGTGAAATACCGAGGGGCGTAAAATGACCTCTAACAAGGTATTCATTATCCGGGTACTTTCAACTTAGAGATTTCCATCAATTATACAACTTCCCCATTTTTATGAATAAAACGGCTTTCATAAAATGCCGGAGTTTTTAGCTTTATATTCGCCGGACTTAAATTTGGCACCAGTGTTTTAACTTGAGTAATTTTGCTACCGTTATAACGTACTTATGATTTACGCTTGATAAGTTTGATTGTGTTTCTTAAGAGCTGTATTTTCAGCTGTAATTTTCTTGAATTTCAAACACGTGTTTTGCTACACTAGGCGGAAAATTCGTCGCGGTAATCTGAAAACTTCAAGGTTACGTCACACAGAGCTCGCGCCCGCTCGCTATAGGTAAGCTGAATCAACTTTTTAGCGGCTGTGATGTTGGCTAAAACCAGGGTTCCCAACCCGTTCCGTTCCGGTTTTCGACCGGACGGTTGGGTTTTAGAAGGAACTGTTGGGGTCAGATCACTAACTTTCAGCCTGATGCAATTTGTCCGGTCAGTTAACATTTTGAATGCAACGTTGCTTATTCGCCTCATAGCATCATACAAATATAGAAATCGTCTGAAAGTCAAAATAATAAAGACGGAATTAATGGCGACGTTCAACTTTAATACAATAATTATTATAACCGGTTCAGGTTCTAAGAATTACTAAGAACAGATGCAGGAAAATTGCTTGTAGAAAATATTAAGAGGGAGAGAAAGTACAAATTTTAGAAAAAATATTCTTCATACACCTAGGTATATTTTGTTTTTACCTAGGTACCTGTTGATATCTGTCTGCATTGTTCTGACCAAAACTCTTTCATTAATTCATAATGCGTGATTTTTAGATTTTTACCAAGAATGACTAGATTTTTGTTGTCCGGTAATGGCGGCTGGAAAAGTTGCAACCCTGAACGAACGGCTACCTGTACCTGTACCAGCCTTTTTAATAGTCCACTGCAGGACGTAGGCCTACCCCACAAAGGGTGATTGGGCCATATCCACCACGCTGGCCCAGTGTGGGTTGGTGAACTCACATACGCCATCGAATTTCTTCCACGGACGCATACAGGTTGCCTCACGATGTTTTCCTTCACTGAAAAGCCAGTGGTGTGAAATTCCGTTTATAAATTCCAAGGAATTCATTGGTACAGGACTGGGATTTGAACCTACGGCCTCAAGATTGTAAGACGGGTGTCATTACTACTAGACCACCACGGCTACAACCTGCGCGAAACCCAATCCCGACCGAAACTCACTTAACAGCTGCGCGAGAATTGAGTTTCACGCAGCTTGTAGTTAACTTCACATCCGCTAAGGTGTTTGTTTCGGCCTATAATTATGTGTCATGTTACATACAAATGCGAACATCACAAGTAAAATACCTACTCACGCCTTCATGTGGCGCGACCTTAAAACACAGATCTCTCGATTTGATACTTGTCGGTAATCTAATTTTAGTCGAAACCATCACAATATGCTAACTGCGAATTCGATGTTCCAAACTCTTGATTTGGGGACTCGTGGGTTAAAACTAGAGAAGATTTAATTTTATTCGAAACTCTTTTCCTAAAAGCATATTTAATAGGTAGGATAAAAAGTTTGTAGGCCAGAATAGAAAAAAAATGATAGAATTTGATTTTATTATATACATACATAGTTCTCAATATATTTCTCTTTGAGAGCCATACAACGATTATAGCGACCATACAATTTTTCGATACCATTTTATACTACAATTTGTGCGTAACCTCAAAATATACTTCATTTCGGCGATCACCTCTTCATCGGCGCAAAATTTCAGTCCAACGAGCATCTTCTTGAGTTTTGAAAACAGTAAAAGTTACTGGAAGCCAGATCTGGAGAATACGGTGGAATAAAATTGGGTTTAAATCGATTGGACAGCTCCAAACACTGCTCAGAAGATCATCAATGCATTTATGTTTTTGGTCGATTGTGAGCTCGCGCGGCACCCACTTTGAACAGAGCTTTCGCATACCCAAATATTCTTTCACGAAATGTCCAACACGTTTGTTTCATAACTTTAGGATCTCAGCTATCTCAACCAACTTCATTTTACGGCTATCTGAAATTAATATGTGGACTTTTTTATGTGTACGTCGGTGACAGCCTTCTTAGGGTGTCCACTGCGTGCATAGTCCTTAGCCTAGGTGCTCATTTTGCCTCGTTTAAACTCAGCTAACCACTTCTCAATAGTTGACGTTCCTGGAGCAAAGTAAAGTAAAGTTTATTTAACCAAAAAAATCGCCAATAGTTAATTTGCTGGCCTGTGGATAAAAAATCAGTTACTCATCAGTTATGTGCTAACACAACACTGGATTCTGCAATGCGTGTTCCTTAAAATGGGCATTTTGGGATGTGGATATAAAACATTTGTTACTCATTCAAATGTGTCTCGTGCACTGTCGAAATAGAAGTCGTCTCTCTAGGTCTATGGTTTAAAAGTAGGCTTGTTAATTATACCTATAATATCTATAGGCATATATGGATATAAATGCTATTGGGTTATCACTTATGAGTGAGTGAGTTCGCATGTGCGCTCAAATGGAAGTTAACGATATCTCCTAGCGACTTAATAAGTAGGTATAAGTGGCAATGTCTGTAAATTCTCTAATGGAGATCAACGCAACGATAAAACGCAGCATGCAAAATCCATCCACAAAATGAACAGTCGATCTCGCAGATCGAAAACATTATTTCCATTTGCCATTTCTAATTTTTTGACACCTTTAATTCAAATTAATTGGCGCTCGGTTAAATACTACCCCAAAATAAAAGTCGAAGTATATCCAGCTGTAAGCGTCCAAGATGTAAGAGTTTGTGCAAAAAGGTAGTGGCGTTACGGTGAATATTCTTTATTGCTTTTAAGTCCGCGCTTGGCTACCAATTCACCTGATCGTAAGCGACGTAGTGGTCGAAGATGAAGCACGCAGTCCTAGAAGACACCTATTCATTCTGATCTTGAAAAGCTTTAGATTAGGAAACAGGAAAGCAGAAAGACTGTTCCATTCCCTGGAGGTACGAATCAGAAATGTTGAGTCAAACCGCTTCGTACGTATCGAAGGAAAATCGACAGTACAGGGGTGGTGGTGTGGCGTCTTTTTACTTGTCTTGTAGTAAAAAGGGGATGGTGGGAACAAACAATAAGATTTTAAGATTTGGTAGAGGCAACTCTACTGTTGAAAACCGAATTAGTGTTAACCAAGTATCAAACACTTTTAGTTATACTAGCAATGACAGAGCAGTGTTGTCAACATAATAAAATTAGTAAAATGGCACACGACTGACCTCACCTACGCCGCTTCTCCTTTTGCACAAACTCTAATAATAATCTAATTATCCACTTATAAATACCATAAAAAGGGGATATAAAACTTACGCAATAACATGAAAAGTATTAAAACAGTTAAGAGGAAAAGGCTTCTCTCTAACTGTGGTTTTACCACAAAATAAACTGACTACGGAAGACCGACTAAGACCGACTCTTTTTTCTTTAGTCTTCTTATGTAGTGCCGAATCCATGGACTTATTATTAACCCTAACAAATCAGGAGTGTTTACCAATTTATTGACCTCAAATCTTGATATACTATACAGGGCCATAGGTATTAAACGCAAAACCTTTTGAGGGCAGCGGGGCAATTCTGTCAACCGATCTCGTTACTAAGGTGACACATTCTTGAGCCTGTCTCGTTTTTCTGACAGTTTTGAGCCGTCGGAACTGTCAGAAAAACGAGAGAAGTTCAAGAACGTATCACTTCAGTAAAGAGATCGGCTAACTGAATTGCCCCGCAGGTCTAGTACATCTAGCTAGACAAACAACTTTTGTACTACGACTTTTGAAAATTCGCAAATAAATTCGCTTCTCCGTAGGTACATTTTGCCGCACGTTGACGAACTTTTTGTGTGAAAAAGCTGATTTTCTCTTCGTGATTTTCCAAAAGTCCTAGAACAAAAGTTGTTTGTCTAGATGTATTAGACCAGCCCTTAAAAGGTTTTGCGTTTAATACCTATGACCATGTATGTCTTAAAATTAAATCAAGGTTAACCAGGCGACCGATTTTACCTCTGCCAGAGAGTAGTAGTAAATTATGATGATGAAGCAAGTTAATCGAACTCAAGTTGATGGCAGTCGCAAGTCATCGCGCTTTGGCGGGAAATGAATAAATTGAGGTAGTAAAATGTGTAGGTACCTTCTTGATGTTACATGAGATATTTTTTTAACACCCACGAGTATAACTTGTTGCTGCAAAATTCAGACTTTTAAACATACAAAAAGTTTAAAAAAAAACCAAGAAATTGATACGCAACGTAATCTTTACACGGTTTAAGTCGGTTGTGCCATTTTTGGCAAAAAAAAAAAAAAAAAAACTTACGCCTTCGAGCAAATATCTATAGAGTCACAATCGTGCAAAAAATGTGACCGAGGCAAAACTCTGCCCAAACTATGTAGTGGGCAGGCTTTTTAGTTAGTCGTAAGGCGATTGCAAGCCGACCACAACGCCGCGCGATGCCAAAGTGCTCGGTTACAAGCACTAATGAGGTGACATAACGTCGATATTCGAGAAAATGGGTCATTGTGAATTATTTAATGAAAATATCTAAGTCGGTATGTATGACGGCACTCGGACATTTTTACTACTTTCATTGAGGGACTGTGGGTCTGTAGATATTTTCGAAGACTTACGACAATGCTTTATTTGGGTCTTAGAAATTCAATGTGTATGTACTCCAACACGCAAATGTGTGAGTGAGACAGCTGTGGCTAGATGTTAGTGTTAAGCTTTGTGTAAAAATCGTCTTCTGTATTTCTTTGTTTTGAGTCTCTACAAAAGTTGGGTCGCGAAGCACGGATCCATGTTTCCATTCATAAAACCAACCGGCTTGAATGAAATCCAGTTAGCGAGCGGATTTATACACAACACTAGGCTACAGTTTAAATGAATTTCAATTAAACTTAAAGTACTCACTTATTTTTTCAACTTAAGCTAAGGTTCAAATTTCTAGTGGATACTGATTTAAACAAGTGTTAGTCGGGTCACGAATAACATCGGTGTCACCTATTGTTAGTGCCTCTCTACACCAACTTATTTAGATACCGTTAAATGAATTAATCAAGGGTCTAACTACGGGCTTATGCGAGGTGCGTTTTACTTCCTAATTGTTCCTACTGCAGGGTTGGTGGCTACATGGAGCTGCCGAGCACTGGGTAATAGTCCATGGAAAGGATACGACAATTTTTGACTCTATATAACTATTTTAATTTTCCCTTAATATCCCAATTACAAAAACGTCCACACGGTACGACTCAGTGCGCAGTAACGGGTCATCGATCGCCGCTCATACATCTCGCTTGTAAACACAACTGCGAATACTTACAAAGAACTCATTCAAACTTACACGATCCTTCACAACTTTAGGTACAAAATAATACAATGAAGTGGCAGGTTTTCCTAATCTATTTATATCTTTAACATTATAATTTCAGTCATATCAACGTCAACGTTTTTGATCTGTTTGCTGAACGATATATTCTGAATATTCAAAGTTCTAGTGGATAGGAATTTAGTATTTTCTATGTCTGCGTGCATCTTGAACTGCAATAGTGCTAAGCCTTTTTTACTTACAATGGATGTACGTAATGCGAGGTATGTAAATTCAGGTGGAATCTTAAATTTGACAAACTTTCCGATTTTCGATTGAGCTGTAATTTTGCACTAGGTATATCGCGTGACAATACCATAATATGGTACCATGGAACTGATCTGATGACGGAGTCGGAAAATAGCCTTAGGAACCGATACAAGATAGACTCATCGAGTTTTGACTCGTTTTACTTGTCTTGGCTAGCACTCTGCCGCTACATGATATCCAAGATAAAGCTTGTACTTTTAATATGTTTTTTTTATACATATTTTTCTTTTTTTTTCTTACAGATTGTCAGTAATTATCTGATAGGTTTTTTTTTTAAATTCTGAAAAGGTTTGCGTTTGACCACATACTGCTTGATGTTGAGCAGATAAGCGGTCTAGGTTGTAGCGCGTTTACCTAGAAGATACCTATTTACTCGGGATTTGAAGACGCCCACGTTGTACTTTGTAGATAGGCATTGTAAGCGGTTTGCATCTAGCTCTTCTAGATGCAAATCGCTTACTATCTAGATCTTCAAATCATGTGAGTGAACGTTCTACGCTGCGCTTGCCGGTACTTGGCATCATTCCGAGAACATACCTCGTCACCGGTTATTACGTATCGGTAATGACGTAACTGCTTGAGATGTTTTGAAATTTTTCGAGGATCAGGATTCCTTTGATCTTAGTGGAATTGTCGCGAAGTGTTAATTTTTTTCGTTCCTGTTATAAATCGTTAATATAACTTTTCCTTATTTATGGCTTTTCCTTTACACGTGGAAGTGAAGTAATATTTTCCTCTTACAAGTTTTTACTCCTATTCTTTCCGGAATTTCATTTTAGTGGTTGAAGAAAATCTCGTGTTTTTTTGAAATAATTAAGGTGGCAATGCTGCCAGCATGCAGGGCACGCTGCCAACTGGCAGTGGGCTTGAACATTTGGATTATCTTTAGACCTTCAAGGGTCTCCACATGTTCCAATTGCTTGTTATGTATTAATATAATATATGTATATATTTATAACTTGTTTGAAAGTTTTCGTCGAGATTCGTTTAAAAATGTGATCTGTAGAGGAGAATCAGCTGCAACATCCGAACAGAAGAAAGCAAAATCATCGAGTTAAAAAAGAGTAATTTGTATTTGTCGCGATTCAGTCACTTAAAACCGAGAAAATGAGTTACAAAATAGTACCTACTTCAAATCAAATGTCGGCCTTTGCGATCGTGGGAGCAAAATACCAGATCTCAGCTTCCGACTATTTATCTACAAACCTGAGGCTTAAAATAACTTTATTTTAAGCTTAGTTTTGCTTTAGTTGAATGAGCAAATAATCACGAAACATGGTATTAGTTTTAGGAGTATTATAGTTTTGCACTGTAATACTTACTCTTAAAACTAATACGGTCCCGGTTGCTTTCATCATTTAGCCATGTCAGAGGCCTTCAGGCGGCCTAAAAACTCTGATACCAGCGCTAGCCACTCGGCCTATACGAACTTACTTGCCTACTTAAAGTTTTACTTGCTCTAAATTTAATATTTTGTTTCTGTTTCTGAGTTGTGTATTTTTAACCCTCTATCCATCCGTCCTCCATCCAGCACAAGCCTGCGGTCTTGATGTGGTCATCCGTCAATCTTGTGGGTGGGCGTCCTTCGCTGCGCTTGCCAGTACGTGGTCTCCCCTCGAAAACTTTTCGACTCCATCGGTCATCAGTCTTGCGTGCTATGTTTATTTTTATTATAGGTTTGCGTTTGACTACTATGTTTCCCTGCCTACTGCCATTTTAACTTGCCAATCTGTCAATATTTTTAGCCGCCGACGAAAATAGGGTGTTATAAAGTTGACGTATACGTGTTCGTGTTCATACACTGGAGGAGGAACTCGAGCCAAATTTTTGTAACGTGTGAGTAATTTCTAACGCTCGCAAAAGATCGAAATCGGATGAAATGCTCTTCCATGCAAGACCTAATTAAAATACATTAGGTTTAATTCTTACTAGCTGCGCCCCGCGGTATTACCCGCGTTAGCCCGAGATAAATATTTGGCCAAGTGCGAGTTGGACTCGCGCACGAAGGATTCCGTATCCTATGGGAACCCCCTTAGCCCCATTTCAAGCGTCTACCTGTTGCCGCTATTAATATGGAGCAATATCGGCAAAAAAAAAGGTTGTTGTATGGGATCCCCCCTTAAATATTTATTTTATTCGGTTTTTAGTATTTATAGTTACAGCGTACAGCAAAATACATCAGAAATACATCATTTGTGAAAATTTCAGCTGCCTAGCTATCACGGTTCATGTGATATATATGCTGGTGGAAGACAGACAGACAAATGGACAGACGTAGGTAGAGCGGAGTCTTAGCAATAGGGTCCGGTTTTTACCCTTTGGGCACGGAACCCTAAAACGAAGCTTATGTGTCCAAAGTCTAAGCTACATTCATACCGAATTCCATCCAAATCGGTTCAGGCGTTTGTGCGTGAAAGAGTAACAAACATCCATACATACTCACAAACTTTCGCGTTTTTAACCCATACGAGTATATGCCCAAGAGACCCAAGAGTGAAAATTTGCTACTTAAAATCCATAAATGATAGAGATATTACTTAGATTTTGTTTTGATTATGCTCGTTTTAGTGCTCTTGGGCATAAATGGATTAATATTAGCAGGATTAACTAATGTATTTAGGTTGTTTTAACCGTTTAGCCATGTCAGAGGCGTTCAGACGGCTTAAAAACTCTGACACCAGGGCTAGCCACCCGGCCTAAACGAACTTAAGTACTTAGGTACTTATTAGAATACATGACCAAATAGGTATCCAAAAATTATCACAACGTTTTAACTTCGAGTTTTTATGAATTACGTAAGTACCTACCCGACCAAATTAAATAACTTTTCCCCAACTCTAATATTTCCATTCACTGAATTCGTGGATCGCTGATCTAGAACAGAGATTCTTTCATTCGTTCGTGAACGAATCAGCTTACGTTCATTCATTCAGTGTTAATAATGGTTTCACGTTAATCTGATTATATCATTGTGTCAATGAAAAATTATTCATGCCTGAAGCTGAATGGCAAATCTAATTTTGGGATACTCGTATTATAAGTGTTTGTGTTATAAGTTTTAGTGAGATTTTTTGTAGTATCTAAGTTATTAAATTATTTGAAACTAGCTTATACCCACGCTATCCCATAAGAACATTTGATTTTTGGACGATAAAAAAATTAATTAAGAATTAATAAAAAGAAAATTTCCCTTTTCGTAGCTGGTTATGAAAAACAGTTATGAAACTCACACTTCCACCGCTTCCTTTTTAGGGTTCCGTACCCAAAGGGAAAAACGGGACCCTATTACTAAGACTTCGATGTCCGTCTGTCTATCATGGTTCATGAGATACAGCCGGTGACAGACAGATAGACAGAAATTGTAAAAAATGCATTAGGTGTATGTACCGTATATATATTCATATACATGTAGTAAAAAACGGTTATTTCAATATTACAAACAGACACTCCTATGTACGAGTATGTGTGTCATGTATAGATATCTCTGGATAGATCAATTCTTTATTGTCACACCAAAGCATAAACTAGGAAAACAAGTTTAGTGGAACTTATAGCTAGTGTTACAACCGGCGGCCTTATCACTAAAAAGCAATTTCTTCCAGGCAACCGTTACTTGGAAAGGATTATTAAAAAAGGTTTAGGCGATGGGGTGTGCATTAATGTGTTAAATATAGTTACTTAAACAACAACCTTTTTTTAATAGATTCTAATAACCTATACAGAACAAAAAATAAACTAATATACAGGGTTATTTCTAATCAATTAGCATCCTCTTAGGGGCTTATTTTGTACATCAAAACTAACAACTTTTGTTCTACGACTTTTGTCAAAACTCAAAAAAAAATTGATTTTCCATAGAAAAACATCGTTCACCCGCGACAAAATGTATGGAACAGCTGATTTTTTTTTTGAGTTTTGACAAAAGTTGCAGAACAAAAGTTCAAAAAGAACAAAACAATTTTTGTTCTGCGACTTTAGTCAATACTCAAAAAATCTTTTTGTTTTTCCATAGAAAAATATCGTTCACCCGCGAACAGCTGTTTTTTTTGAGTTCTGACAAGAGTCGCAGAACAAAAGTTGTTAGTTTTGATCTACAGAATAAGCCCCTAAGAGGATGCTAATTGATTAGAAATAACCCTGTATATCTAAGTAGGTAAGTATGACAGCGCACGGACATTTTTTTACTATTTTCACTTATGGATTGTGGCTCTGTAGATACTTGATCGAATTGTAAGCCATATTATGTGTCTCTTATAAATGAAATATAATGTCTTTGATCTTTCGTACAAGAATTCTGTGAATTTCTTGCAAAGACTTTTGATACCCATTTGAAAAAGTCAGTTCAAAATCGTTATTAAAGTAGGAGGGATTACTCTACATGGAAAAGGTGTAGGTAGGTCTAAGCTCTTTAAAGTTACAATAGCACCACCTTTACCGCAGATTGCAATAAACGAGCCACAATCGAGATTTTTCAGCAGAACAAAATGCATTGTTCTCAAATTTTTAGTTCCCATATTTTACCAACTCTACCTAAATGTTAGTCGGTTCGAAATTTGCAATTTCGGACTTTATTTCTGTTAGATAGGTTTGGTTTTACTTGATTTTGAGAAAACCTGGATTCATTGAGTTTGTGAAATAAAACTGTACTGTACTAGATTTAGTTTTACTCTGAACATTATTCTGTGGCTTTACTGAGAATACTTAAGGAATATTACCCAGTATTTTGCGGTAGAAATCCTAGTATTTATTTGTTTTATATACCTACCGACTCTTTTATTGAAAGTGAATTTTTAGTATTTTTGGAAAAATTATGGTTTGCACGATATTTTCCATTTTTGTAACAAACTAGCTGACCCGGCAAACTTTGTTTCGCCATATTTTCTAAATTCAATGACTTTGTTTTATGACTACAAAAAAAGTAAATAAACAATAGCTTCTGTTTTAAATAGAACCATATATTGAAAGAATTTGCAATATTGCAAAGTCTTTGAATTTAGAAAATATGGCGGAACAAAGTTCGCCTGGTCAGCTAGAAATGAAAAAAGGCCAGCATAGTAGCGTCAACAGGAATTCTCCCATTGCCAATGTCTAATACTGAACTTGAATTTTGCAAAACATTTCTGCCGAAAACTATTAGGCGTTTCTTTCTCATCGACTCTTAACTTTGGCTCTTATATAGAGTCAAAAGCTCAATGAGCCTCCAAAAAACTTTGTGTTCTCTCTAAGGTGAGACGGTAATTCATACCTGAGCAACTGCTTAGTCTTTATAAAGCATTGCATGGAATACTGCTCTCACCTTTGGGATGGCTCTGCCAAATATCAACTGTAGGCTCTGGAGTCGATTGAGAGGCGAGCCAGGAGGCTGATTGACTACGACACCTTGACTAAGTCGCAGCTGCAAAGTCTCGAGAATCGACGTAAGGCAGCGTGTTTATCGGCCTTTTATCGTATACACTTCGGAGAGTGCGCTCAGGAGTTGCACAATCTGGTCCCACCTGCCCCTTTCTTCTATCTTACGGCTAGACAGACGCGACCAAAGCACCACCCTTTTATGGTGGACATTCCGTGCGATAGAACCAAGCGTTTCGAATCCTCATTCCTCATACGAACAGCTAGAATGTGGAACGCTTTGCCTGGGTCTGTCTTCCCGCTAAAGTACGACGTGGGTGTCTTCAAATCCCGAGTAAATAGGTATCTTCTAGGTAAGCGTGCTACACCCTAGACCGCATATCTGCTCAACATCAGGCAGTATGTAGTCAAACGCAAACCAATACGGAATTAAAAAAAAGTCATTTTGCAACTCCACTCGCATATTGGTTGTTAATTTAAGTTTTTTTACATATCAAGCGGTTATTAGCAGCTCTTGATCTGGGAATGACTGGTAGTGTTTGGCGAGAATCAGACATTAGAATCATCGCACCTCCGAAGAGGTTCTGATTGCTACGTACCTAAATATTTCAATGTTCGATCGTGTGCCTCTAATGCTCGTTTGTGCTACATCGTACACTCATTACAGATAATTAATTTACAAATGTAGCAGCTTTGTCAATAAAAATCCTCCAAAATTAATCCTGCTGCCATCATTTGCTGCTTTCATAATAGTATCGTGAGCTGTTTTTTGCTACCTATTTAAAAGTGGGACTTTGCTCTGTACGGATTGACTCAAAACAAATATGTCATATCGCCGTTCTCGTTCAAATTCTCGATTTAATGCATCGTGCATGGGTCGATTAGGTGCAGGCATTCCTAATTGGTGCAGCATCTTGCCGGACAACGTCGCGCACAAATCTTCTAATGATATTAATACCTCATTTTGTATTTCTGCGCAAATTTCAAGTTCAAGATTTTCTGTTATTAAGCATATCCTATGCAAAATGTCTTTAGCCATACTGTCTTTGTATTTGTTCCCCAAATTATGTGTATTTGCTGGAAAGCAGGTCGAAATAAGGATGGCAAAAAGTGACCGAATTCAAAAAATTAGAATTAAAATTGTTTTATTTTTTTAGATACAAACCTTGTACTGGCTATAACGATCACAATAAAAAAAGAATTAGCGAAATCGGTCCAGCCGTTCTGAAGTTATGCGCGTACATACATTTCGCAGATTCATTTTTATATATATAGATGTAGTAATCTTCTTTCGTAGGCGGGGCTTTGTTTAGCAGTGGACTATTAAAAACTGGTACTAGTGCAATGTTATAAATACTTTTTTTATAGAATTATCTAAGGTTATTCATCAGTGAGAGGGGTAGGCTATCTTGGTATGGGCATAGGTACCTAAAATGAGAAGGGAGGATAGTCGTGTTACAAAAGAAGTTCTTAAAATGATGGTCAGCGGCAAAAGCGGGAGGGGAAGACCAAAAAAAGTGTGGATGAATTGTGTAAGATGACATGTGAGAGAAAGGAGTTGATGATGAGACGACGTATTATAGAGTGAAGTGGCGAAAGGAAACGTGCCGTGCCGATTCTACCTAGTGGGATAAGGGCATGATGATGATGATGATCTGAGGTCACAAGCAATGATGATGTCGCTTATTTTCATTTTGTCAATTATTCAATTTTGATTTTATGTTTTTAAAAACCACTTATTTTGACAGCTACAAGGGAATCAAAACTTGACCTTGAACTATAAAATTTGGGCATAATAATCGGCCAAGTGCGAGTCCGTCTTGCGTACGAAGAGTTCCGTACCGTTTGGAAGTCCCCCTTCAAATATTTTATTTTAATATAAATAGTCAAGTATTTATTTCTGAAGGGAATATTTATCTCATTATTCTGTGAATGTTTCAAGCATTTTCCTGTTGCTGTTATTAATATCGAGCAAAAAAATCACGTTTCTTGTATGGCTCCCATACAAGAATAAATTTTACTAATAAATAATTAAATAATGATATTTTATGTAGTTTTTAGGGTTCCGTACCCAAAGGGTAAAACGGGACCTTATTAACTACATAAAATATAATTATTTAATTATGAAAGGGAGGGCTCCCTTTCACATTTTTTTTTTGTTTTTGTTTTTAGTATTTGTTGCCATAGTGGCAACTGTGAAATTTTCAACATTTTATCTATAACAGTTCATGAGATACAGCCTGGTGACAGACAAACGGACAGATGGACATCGGAGTCTTAGTAATAGGGTCCCGTTTTTACCCTTTGGGTACGGAACCCTAAAAACTACATCAAATTTAATTATTTAATTATTTTTAGTAAAATATAATCTTAGAAGCATATTTCAACGGCCATAACGATAATATAAAAAGAAATTGGCTCCGTTCTAAATATCATAATAAAATTGCATATTTTGCGAGATTATAATTATTGCGTTATCAAGTTTTTCACCGGAAACCATTGATAGCAAATTATCTTTATATTACTATCGTTTACATCTTTGATTACGCCAAAATCAACGAATCAGCTGTCTACATTATCAAGACATGGGTATGTCTATCTAAAGCATAATATTCGATAATAAATTGCATTAATTTTCGTTTGGTACAAAGAAACGTTTTTAGTATATTCCACATGATCTACGTTGAAGTATGTGAATATATTTATGTGTAGTCATGATTGTGCTAGTGTTGGTTTGTCTGTTGAGCGTGGTTAGTGCGCAGAGTGTGCAGGTGGTTACGGAAGAAGGGGCTGTCGAGGGATATCAGGCCACTGAAGGTGATTACTATACTTTCCATGGAATACCGTATGCAAGGCCTAGGGTCGGCTCTGATATGTTCATGGTAAGTTAAAACTGAATTCCATTTCATTTTACAAATAAAAATATGTTTTATCATATCAGTTGAAGGGCCTGTAGGACATCCCCTACAGATTTCAAATAAAACCTGTTTGAAGAAGCTTACATCCAGCATGTTCTCATTCGCGTTTTTTGAGAACTTTGCGGTCATATCACCCATATTCCGTATACTACGAGACTTAAGGGGACGCACAACAAAGCTAGATTTGAACGAGGCTATCTAAAAATTCGGAAGTGGGTCGAAACCTGTTTTTTTTTTATATCCTGGGCCGGTGAAATTTTACTATAGCTTTTAATGAACAAATAACTCTATAGAATTTCTCTTTCTCTCTGGTCTTGTGAATAGACACCCTGGTCACCAAGAAGAATACTAGTTATTAATTCAGTTACACATTTCAGCCATCCGGCCCACTGCCAGCTCGCGAAGGCATCTTCCACGCAAACAAAACCGGCATCGAGTGCGCTCACCCCGGACCCGACGGCATGGTCGGAGTCCTAGACTGCCTGGTTCTCAATATCTTCACCAGCAACCTCACCGCCTCCAAACCAGTCCTCGTCTGGGTCAACGGCGAAGAGACCACGCCAGCCGTCTCCTCTCAATACTCCTACAAAAGGCTCCTTGATGAACAGTTACTTGTTGTCACTCTAAATTACAGACTTTCAGTGTTTGGATTTTTATGCTTACGAACCGGAAACCATCCCGGTAACGTTGGATTGAGAGACTTGATTTTGGGCTTAGAATGGATTCATAAAAACATTGCTGTATTCGGCGGAGATCCCAACAATGTGGTACTAGTAGGCCATGGTTCAGCAGCAGCCATGGTTGATATCGTCACTTTGACAGCACAACCATCGCTTTATATCCCCAATCACCACAATTACTTGCATAAAGCGATCACACTTAGTGGATCGGTACTTGCACCTTGGGTAACGTCATTTGATCCCGTAGGCGCAGCGTTAGCCCTGAATCGTGTTATAGGAGGATCTTTCTATCATAGAGACGAAATACCCCACATGCTGGCTTTAAGGTCGCTAGATGAACTAAATGATGCTCTAAATAAGTTTAAATACACAAATAACACTCCGATGTTTGCTGTGTGTATAGAAAATACAAACGTAGCAGATTTTCTTGTAAATGTCGCTCCATTCCATATGCTTAGAAGTTATGGCTTTAAAAACATCCCCTATATGGCGGGATATGTGACTAACGAAGGAACGCAAAGAGTTAGAGAAGCTGTATTTGACGGATGGCTGGAAAAAATGCAATCTGATTTTAGGGATTTCCTGCCTGTTGACTTAGATTTTAACAATAGAAGAGAGCGAAGAACACAAGCTCGAAATATTCGTCAATTTTACTTTGACAATCAATATTCTACTGATAATTTCTTTAATTACTACAGCGACACAATGGTTGTTGCTGCAATGAGCAGAGCTATGCGATGGAGGGCGCAAAATACGCGAACCGAGGATGTATATCTGCTAGAGTTTGGATACGTTGGGACGAATAATTCCAATTGGAATTTTGACGACATTCCAGTAAATGAAGTGAGACATGGGAGCTTCCTCAACTATATCTTTGGTTTCGATTTGAATTCATTTGATGAAGTTGTTGCAAATTCTTTCGTCAAACGAATTGCTGTTTTTGCATATACTGGGTGAGATTTTACTGTATTAATCTTGTAGTCATCATAATACTAGTACATTTAATAATTATAAACTACAAACAATTTCCAACAAATCTTCTAATATGTGAATAAATAATAAATAAATAAATAAATACTACACATACTTATTTTAAATACATACTTATGTAGATAGTACCTAAATAACACCCAGACACAGAGCAAACACCTATGTTCATCACATAAATGTTTGCCCTGGGTGGGGATCGAACCCACGCCTCTTTGATCCAGAAGTCAGGATCACTAACCACTGAGCCACCGAGGCAGTCTCAGAATAAGATAAAGCAATTGCAAGTCGATTTGTCAACCGGATTATTAAATAGTTGGATAGTTATAATAGACATTATAACATTTTTTTTCTATTTCAGGAACCCTACGCCTGAGAACAGCACTGATTTTCCGTATTGGGTACCGTTCAAGAACGAATCTATGAACTACCTGTCATACCATGGTAATGGTCAGAGCAGAGTATTCGACCAGGAGATCAGGACAAGCCCTCAAGAGCGAGCGATGTCGTTCTGGGACCCGCTATACTCCCTATACTTTGTTCCGCCATCTTCAGCTTTCGTGCCGACTGGACTGTTGTCTGTAGTTATTTTAGGTTTATTTGTGTTGGCAGTACTTTAAAATTTCTTTTCCGACGACGAAAACGCATCTGAAATACCTAAAGGAACATTTCTGATTTGCTTCCTTAGGTTATTACTGGTTTTCTTCTGTGTTACATACATACGTTCTGTCCATTCACCAATGAGCCGTAAAACGTTCTCCTGGATATATATATATAGGTTTCTCCTATAGATTTATATTAAGATCGGTTGGAAAAGGCTTATTTCCAGCGTGTTTCTGTGGTCTTGATTATATTGCCGGACCCCCTAGTTAGGACGTTCTACGCTGCGCTTGCTGGTACATCTCCATTTGAGTACTTTACGGTCCCATTTGCCAACCTTTCTTCAATATCCGTTGTTTTTGATCAAACTAATAACAATTCTTATACTAAGTGCCACACAAGTCGGCGGATAGGAAGTTATGCGCAGAACGCTGCGCAAAAGCTGAAATATAGGTATGCGCTAGCTAGAGAGACGAGACGCTGGGGCACACCCACCCGCCAACCTCATGCCTCCCCCTCAACACTACTTTTGTTCTGCGACTTTTGTCAAAACTCACAAAAAAAATTGTTGTTCCATAGAAAAATATCGTTCACCCGCGACAAAATGTATGCAACAGTTGTTTTTATTTAGTTTTGACAAAAGTCGCAGAAGAAAAGTTGTTAGTTTTGATGTACATAATAAGCCCCTAATAAGTGATGCTAATAGATTAGGAATAACCCTGTATAATTATGTTTCGCTGAAAATGGCACCACCGACTACAATCATTGCAATCGACGTAAGTACAAAATTGGAATTGTTCGCTCGAATCCATGTACATATTAATTGTATCAAAAGCATGCTAATTAATTAGAAATAACCCTGTATAGATAACCGTTTGCACAATTTGTTATTTAGCAATGATAAAATTCTCCTTATATTATATTATCGTAGATAGCAGTTCGTCACCAACATTCCTGGCTCAGATGCCTATCGGATTCCTCGCCTTTGTTTTGTACGAAATATATCAACGTAGGCTATGACGTAATTAATACGTAGGAATATTTTGACGTTGTTGTAGAGTTGCGGGTGTTGTTATGAATACATTTTAGGGGACATCTTACACACGGTCTCTGACCCCAAACTAAGCAAAGCTTGTCATATGGCTGCCAGAGACTGATATACTACATTAACATATTTTACATATTTTTAAATACATACTTCAATACATAACGCCTAAATTACACCCAGACACAGAGCAAAAACACTTATATTCGTCACATAAATACTTGCCTTGGGTGGGAGTCGAACCCACGCCTCTTCGATCCCGTGGTCAGGGTCACTAACCACTGAGCCACCGAGGCAGCCGACACATATTTAACATGTGATAGTATTATGTTAGTTTGGAAAGTGCAGTGTGTAATGTATAAGCTCATCATAATGAATAATCTTAACTATGAGACCAACTGCGAAGGCACTCTAAATGTGAGAAACCTCCAGGCAGTGACCTCATCCGACACACGACTGCCACATCTCCAGCAGTCCTGGACGGGTGAGTTCCGCGAAGAATGTATGGAACAGCTGATTATTTTCCACGAATTCGCATTTGGTCCCATAGGAAAAGTAGTTCATTATGATAAATATATTACGCGCCTGAAAGTCCTTGCACTTTACAAATCAGCACCCTGTATAAAGATACTGTATTATTTTAATACTTCGTTGTTATTAAATCTCATTTTGTAAAAAATAGGGCATTTTTATGACAAAAAATTTATTTCGATTGAGCTTTGTTTCGCAATAAAGAAGCTCACGTAATTAAATTAATCCTTACACGTGTTTAATTTAAATATACAAAATCCTAGAATACGCCATTTTTATAAAAACGAGGATTGGCAATAATCCCGAGAATACGAATTAGGGAATATTACAAAAATCGATGTAATTATTTACCGAGACGTAAATATTCAAGTTTTATACGAGCCGTCTTTAATAATGTAAAACCTAATAAAAGGAGAGCGGGCGTAATCAGGATTTCTAAACGGGTTATAGGGGGGGTTGCAAAGTAGGTATTTACAGGGTTATTTCTAATCAATTAGCATCCTTTTAGGGGCTTCTTCTGTACATCAAAACTAACAACATTTGGTCTGTGACTTTTGACAAAACTAAAAAAAAAATTGTTGTTCCATAAAAAATCTCGTTCACCCGCGACAAAATGTATGGAACAGCTGTTTTTTTTTGAGTTCTGACAAAAGTCGCAAAACAAAAGTTGTAAGTTTTGATGTACAGAATAAGCCCCTAAAAGGATACTAATTGATTTGAAACAACTCTGCATAATAGGGAGCTTTTATTTAGATAATGAGTCTAAATATGTTACAAAAATGCGCTAGGTTTAAAAACTTAATAATATTGTTAGGTTCTTAAAAATGTTATGCTAATAGTATGTGAAAGAAAACGCGCTCTATTTATAACACAAATGCAACCATATGGTTTTTTATGCGTTCTTCAGACGTAGACTCTAAATAAAACGAATAAGATCCAAAAAGCTTCGAGAGGAGGTCTAATCCACAACCTACACAAGCACGTACCTACATTAGTCAGAAGATAAATTAATTATAGCCAAACCGCTCATCGAGGGTGACTGTTTGACAATACACAATCATAAACTCAACACTCCCAGAAAAAATGTAATTTACCTAGATCAAAAGTTATAAATTCAAGTACTTAAATATTGTTACAATGCACCGGTTTGTTTTTTTGAGCTTCAATAATTATGCCCCTGGTAGAAACCACCTAACTCTGTCCCTGGTGAATCCTCCCTACGTTTACCTGCGTACGTCGCATTGAGAATCGTAAGCTCGACTCAGGAATGTTATTAGCGCGAGTGAAGCACGAGAAGAGTGATGTACGACGAGGTGCGTTTATTGGAGACACAGGACCAGGGAGGGAGGCAGGAGGGGGGAATAAATCAAACTGAACCCACCTCTTTGTAATAAAAATTGGGTGCTTAATGATACTTACTAGGAATTTCTTATAAAGTTAGGATGTCAATACAATTTACGACTATCAACTAAACTATGTGTAAACGTATGCGTATGTGAATCCACCAACCCGCAATTATGCCCGTGTTGTAGCCTCTAACAGACATATTGCTCGTAAAATGGCCTATGCTATGTGCAGCAGTTGTGGCTGGCTGGATGTAGGGAAACTGTTATAAAGCCTTTAGTTTTTTAACCACTACCTAATAAGTATTAAAATAACAATTAAATACCAAAACAGTAATAAACTACAGAATTACAATCTCATCATTATTATTATGTACTACGGGACTAATCGCGCACTCAAATTACGAGATAAATAAATACCTCATCATCCCGACGTTTCATCAAATAATATTTTATAAAAATTAATACTTTTCCTATAAAGAAAAGCAGGAAAAAAATGCGGGTAGATGAAAAAGAAGCGAAATCAAAGCTGATAAATCGCTATAAATGGAACTCTCAAACTTTTAAATCCCCACTACCCACATTATCAAAAGTTTAGATTTACAATTTGGCTGGCGTCGGCATTTTAACGGACGCCGGA
Organism: Hypomecis atomaria; assembly: GCA_964007245.1. Classification (NCBI taxonomy): domain Eukaryota; kingdom Metazoa; phylum Arthropoda; class Insecta; order Lepidoptera; family Geometridae; genus Hypomecis; species Hypomecis atomaria. Next base: position 8,330,382 of record OZ023305.1, read on the forward strand.
CGTCGGAGTTTTCCGGTTGTTGAAATAACGGCCTACCGCGAAAAATTCATATTTCGAACGCCTACGTTCGAAATGTTAATAAGTATTACCCGGAAATTTTAAAAATAGAACGTTGTAAAAACGTTCTTAATAAGTGTTTCTATATAAATTCCACTTGTTTTCCTTGGTGCAGTTGGGTAGTACAGTTGACCGGACCACGTTTAAACAAAATTAACAGTCGTACAGTTAGCCGGACTAGGCTTTGTTTTCTATTAACCGTGGTACAGTTAACTGGACCACGGAAAACACGTAAAGATCCAAAAAGTATAGAAGTGCCTAGAAAGTTCAGAGATTTTATATTAGCTGATTATTGTGTAGAAGAAAACAGAATTATAATACTTTGCTCAAAAGAAGCCAAAAAATTAATTCCTAAGATAAAAGAATTTTTTTTGACGCAACTTACAAAAGCTGTTCTCCACCATTTACACAGTTATTCACTATTCACGGTGATATTGGTAGTTCGGTCGAAACCACAAATGTAATTCCCCTACTATATGTGTTAATGTGCGATAAAAAAGAAACTAGTTATGATACAATATTTTATTTGATTAAAACAATAGCAAAATGGAATCCCTCAAAATTGCATTATGACTACGAAGTAGCTGCCATAAACTCAATTAGAAGAATATTCCCGGAAGTAGTAGTGATCGGGTGCTATTACCATTGGTCACGATGTGTATGGCGAAAGGCCAAGCGTCTAGGACACACTAAAATGAGAGTGGAGAGGCGAATTATTTCCTTGTGTGCTGCTTTACCACTTTTGCCGAAGGAGACCATAACCGAGCCATGGCAATATTTATTAAAGGAGAAGCCCTGTCCGATATGGATAAATTAATTTAATTACTTTGAAAAGTACCTACTTGATATATGGTAAGTTACGCGAATTTATTAGTGTGTTTAGTGAACGCCACCGGACCAATAATACAGTCGAGGGGTGAAATTCGAAGTTAAATCGCACACTAAATAAGAATTCAGTTAATATATTGCGACTACTAAACTCTTTACATGACTAAGAAATGCAAATAAGAGTTGCAATATTTCAAATTAAAAAATATCTCGGAAACGTCAACTAGAGCACATAATGAGAGATGTTGCCATAGGACAGGTTCAGTTGCAACTCATAAACAGAGAAATCACATTGGGCCATGCCTTGGAAAAGCTTCGCTAGTAATTGATGGATTTATTTTTATTTTTTAAATGTAAAAGTGTGGATTGAAAGTGTTTTTTTTTTTTGAGCAAGTACAAAATACAAAATACGAAAATCCTTTCAATGATGTGTTGATTGGAGTCTCCTTATAAGGCTCGAGAGCTGTGGTCCAGTTAACTGTACCACGGTTAATAGAAAACAAAGCCTAGTCCGGCTAACTGTACGACTGTTAATTTTGGTTAAACGTGGTCCGGTCAACTGTACTACCCAACTGCACCAAGGAAAATAAGTGATAAATTCATTTTAGTGACATACCCATTGTAACAAATTTTCCTATGGCCAATTTTTGATTTGTGAAATCTACTAGCCTGATAGTTTTTTATGGTTCGAATAAGATTGTGATAGTCAAATAGGTAGCCTTAGCATCAGAGCAAAAATACAATCTTAAAGCCGATCACATGCCCCAGCAACAAACTACAATGTTGTGCTGAAAATAACTGCCACACTAGCCACGAAATGTATTTATTTCTTCTTAATTAGGCAGAAGGTCTCTACCGGCAGCACAGGTGGTTGCTTCTAATCTGCTGCGTGCAATTGGCTACAAAAATGTAGGTACATATATGTACCTAAATAATCTATTAAAGATTACTTATACAGTATTAAGAGTATTTAGTCCGTTACTTGTTGTTTGTTTATTATTTGAAAATTTTAATTCACTTGTGATAGACAAAACACCACAGATATCTATAAATAACAAATTGATAATGTTGTAGTCACTTGATAATTATCAACTACAAAATTGCATGGAAAATATTTCCGAGACGCTGTCAAAACTGTCAACTACGTATTGTAATTTGACGTTCCCTGCCTAAAAATCCGGCAATCGACACCGAATCAAGATATTTTTCATATCTCTTTCTAATTCGTGGCATATTTTAAGTTAATTTTGGTGCAATAAATATTTGAAAACTGAATACATTACATCTCTTTCAGGTTTTCTCAAATGACCACATTATCCCTCTGGTATTTCTGTGAAAAACTGTGCAAAAAACAAAACACGCCTGCTGCAGTCCAAAATAAGTGTAGTACGTTTATTTCATAAAAAGCGCGTAAGTCTCTACATCTTTAAAAAATCTCTTAACTTACATTAGCCAACTGTAATTTCTCATAATCATAATCTACGTTTATTAATAAAACCATTAAATAAGTAAGTTTATACAGGCCGGGTGGCTAGCCCTAGTGTTAGAGTTCTTTTTTAAGCCACCTGAAGGCCTCTGTACTATACTTGTGGTCACCCATCTCTTCAGAGATCAATAAGGAACACCGGACGAGCTACGCTTTGGACTCTACGAAACACCATTATTATTCCTTGGTTCGTAAATTCATATTTCGAACGACATCGCGCCCACGCCTTCGATTTTTAAAATACGACGATGAACGGGACAAAGAATATTTTATGAAGAAAAAGGATTATTTTCTGGACCAGAAAGTTTAATTCATTCTGAGATGGTCCAACGAAGGTCCAACAATGACGTACAATACTTATTTTTAATTTTAAGTTTTCTTTTACCTTTTTCATTCTGAGTACCGAGGGGGTTATAAAAATAAGATGAACTTATGGTCGCAGTGTCGCGAAACCGGATTTCTAATGGTTTGTAGAGCAGCTGTGACAGACAGAGGGACATAGTCCACTGTAATTTTTCGTTTGGTGTTCGTTGCTGAAATTTCTTTGTTTTGAAGAGTCCGGGTGTAACATGGGTGCAACCATACTTCATCATCATCATCATCATCTTGCCCTTATCCCACTAGGTGGGGTCGGCACAGCACGTTTCCTTTCGCCCCTTCACTCTATCAACCATAACCATACTTATTCACATAAATTACTCGTACTAAATAAGCCCCTTTAAGCGGTCTTATTGGAGATCTAAGTATATAATAGGCCTCTTTCTAACAGTAGACGTTTTATGACTAAAACGATGATGGGGTAGTACCTATCTAGTGTTTAACAATATGTTTCTATGAGAGATGCGACCTAATTAATATTTACATATTTGATATGTTTGTTCTTCATCACAGAGCAATAGCATGTTAGTACTTAACGAAAACATTTAACGATACTCTAAAACAGTGAACAGTTCAAAAACTAACAGTACTAACAACACACAAAACAAACAGTTCTAATTTTGAAACTGCTAATTACAATTCATGAAACTTTGATTTCGGGCCGCCAATGTACCCGAAAGTCAGATTAAACTATTTTAAATTTCGAACTTTAATAGAGATCAATATCAATAGATCAATAATTATGGAAACCTATCATATAATTTTGGCTCATTGTATTAATTTCTTTGGTTGTATTCATGGAATAAAACACTATTTAAAGAAACAAACAAATTATTTTTAATTTGGAGCTGGTCTGTTAGGTCTGTATATTGTCAGATACCTAAATATCTATAGGATAGGAGACCAAAACTTATAACGCAAATAGAGAAATAGACTTTCTTTATTGTTCACATCTATAAAACACACGTTATAGAAGTAACTGTGTGGCTTAAAACTATGTAGTGTGACGAATAGCAGCCTCTTCGCTTGAAGCAGTCTCTTCCAGGCAACCTTGGAATGGAGAAAAAAAATCGATAACTGGTCTACGTAGCTATCGTTTTGAGTTCCGATTTCAAATAGTAGGTATATAATGCAATACCACTATGCAAACAAATTTAAAAGCAGCAGCAACAAAGAGTGTCCTATTTATAAACCTAGTTGTATGTGGCCCCTAACGTTTTTGTCGATATAGTTCTAAATCAAAAGTTTGAAGGTAACCATTTGAATTTGAACAGGTACGATAGGCTAAAATAAACCAATCTGTGCCAGTATTTCTTTGATTTTCTTATTTTAAATTGCTTCGACTTTTTAAATTTAGAATTTACATATTATTTGACTATCTATGTCTATATCTACGTATGTGGCTAGCTGTACCTATACCTAGCGAACCGTTTCATTTTTTTGCAAATCACTAGTTTAAGATTTGCCTCGTACCGTTATTCTAATTATGATTATTCTCGGTTTACCTCTAAATTCAATATCTTATTTTTTCATTGAAACAAAATCGTTTGAATTTTGAACTAATAAACCGATCGTTAGTATTGCTTTGAGTTGCACTTTTAAAATTACTTCGACTTTTTCATGATTCAAAATGAGATATTTAGTGGTCAGAAACATGGATGCAAACAACACACAAAATTGCATACAGATCTTCAAAGAGTATCTTAGAACGCGTGTTCTTGCCGTCGTGGCGTACAAAATATATCAAAATAAAATAGTTGAGACACAAATATAGCAAATACAATTAATACACTTTTAATACCTACAATTTGAAATACAAAGCGATAGGTACGTAGGTTTGGTCTATTTGGCATGTGGTATGTGCCTAGTTGTGTAGCAAAGCGTTTAATTCTCAATTATTCGCCAGTATATGAATATTATTCTCATAAGGTAGGTATGATCATTCTCGATATACTCGTACCTATATAAATAAATTCCTAACTCAAAATCCCATTTTGTCATTCAAGCAAAATTATTTGAATTATGTACTAAGTCTGGCAAAACAGATACGGTAGATAAAATAAACTAATCGTTAGTTCCATATTGAAAATAGTTTCTAATTTTTAAATTTGGAATACAAAGCGATAGTAACGTAGATTGGTATATCTATGGCCTGTAGTATGTGCCTAGCTGTATAGCAAAGCGTTTCATTCTCAAGTCACCAGTTGCGCTATGAATGGTCCATTCAATACTTTAGGAGGCAGCGCGCATGCGCGTAATCGATCCGACGTGGGTAGGGGGCGGGGGAGGGCGGCCCGCTTCACCGGCAGTTGTAAGGACGGTGTTACAAGACGCCCATTCAGAGTTACAAGTGGGTAACATTGACAGTCATCATTATCAGCTATAAGATGCTCTGAAGGTATCTGATAGAAGCAGAAAGGCTTGCCCATCCCACAGATTTCGTATAAGATCGGCAGTAAACGGCTTACATCCTGTACGATCCAACCAATAGAATTGGAGTACTAAAGATAGGCACAATAAGATCTATCTGACTTGTCAAAGATCTTAAAAAAACATTTCTTTCGCAATTTTTTTCTTGGGCGTACTCGCTCTCTTCCCATCCTTTTTTCAGCTCGGTGCCACTCAGGAGAATTTGAACTCGACTGCTTGAGACTGAATAGTAACAGATTTTGGTAATCCTGTGTTGAACAACTCAGATAGTAATTGCGTCATATGCACACCTCTGCGCGTATACTACGGAACACGGAAATAATCAAATTCTTGTTCTGTACGTACTATGCATTTTTGCTATTTTTGTCTAAATACTCGCATCATTATTGACAGCTTTTGCTTTGATTGCCTTCGTAGCCGTGTTTTCGTTGGCAAGTGACTCTGACTCTTGTGTCAAAAAGATGCGAGTTTGTTTCCCACCCAAGGCAAACATTTATTTGATGAAGCTCTATTTGATTAGCTGATTTGCTCTATGTCTGGATATAGTTATCTATAAAAGTAAGTAGGTATGTATTTAAAATATGTGTATGTAGTAGTTTATGAAAGATTGTATGTCAACCATTTTTATTTTTAATCTAATTTGAGATAAAATGCTGAATGTTGTTAATCCACCGCGCGCACTGTAATGGCAGTAAGTATTCATTCATTCAGAGGAAGGTACACGACATCCACCTTCTCTATGAATGGCCAGCGTGGTTCTCCCGTCCTTTTTTCCTTTAAATTTTTCTTCTAGGTATAATTGTTTTCATTAGACTTTTACATTACTTTCATACCGTACAAGGTGATCGTACACTTTTACCTTTTTATTTTGAATTGTTGTCAAAATTCTTCTTTTCTCCTTCATCATGTCCAACACTCTCAGTTCGTTTTCATTCTCTGTGTATGTGTGTGTGTGTATTTGTGGCATCGTAGCTCTCGAATGGATGAACTGATTTTGACTTTATGTTTTGAAGGTGAATTAATTGAGAGTGTTCTTAGATAGGTACCTACGTTTCAACAAAATCGGTTCAGCAGTTTCAAAGTTTGTAGCTCTTTTTTAGCTGCAGTAGGAATTTTATTGCCTTGGGAGTTACTTCAATGTTTAGTTTAATATTGTTATTCCTTAGCCAATGTTATAGGAAACCCGCCCCTGTCCGGAATGTTACTATAAAGGCAAATCGCGTCTATATCTCTGTCACACACACTCGTAAGAAGATACCCTACATATTTATTTTCATATTTACCTACATAGTAGTAGGTGTTCGTTTATTTTTGGAACCACGATCTTGGAGTATCTTTGAAGATAAAGACGTCACAGAATCAACTTTTTTAATAAATGTTTCTCATTGAGTACGTAATGTGAGATTTTACCTTTGTCCAAGTCCTTGGAGTTTATTCTATTTATTAAACATTTAAGTAATACCTTTTATATAGTATGAACATGAAAGAACTAAACTTATCATGTTTTAAATTTAATTCTATAATGAAGATTGATATTCCTAAAAAAATGTTGTTTTTTCTTCTCATTCACTTATTGTCCTATGACTGTCTGTCCCTGTATAATCATTTTCTTCTTTTTCTTTCGTATTTTGAATTTTATATTATGTTAATTAAATTGAAAGCCGCTTTCTACTAGAAATCAAATTGTCATCATCTTCATAACTTCAGACGCAGGTCGTCTACAATATACTGGGCAGTGGACATAGGCCTGCCCTATAGACTTGCATCCTGCGTCATTCTGCGGTTTTAATTAATCAAGTCATAAGTTTGTAACTGGATATTTTGCGATTGCCGGGCCTTGGTCTCCATCGAGAAAAAACTATTTGCAGTGAAATATCTAGTGAGCAACGCAATTCAGGTAATCACCATTGTCAGTCTCAGTAGCAGTCCGGTTTAAAAATAAAATCACAAAAGTAAGGATATTCTCGTTTTATTTCTAGAACTCATGAGGTAAACAACACTAAACTATTAAATTGAATACCAATGACATAATCTCAAAACAAAGATACAAGACGCCAGTACTTACACAAATAATTCTAAGAAGTCGAATTTTGTACGAAACGCTTAATTTTTTTTACATAAAAATGTTTAACACTCCATGTTTCATAATACTCGCGTATATATTGGACACGACAGGGAAAATAATTTTATAAATACTAAAATTAAAGCTACGTATGCTAAAATACATAAATAAGTGATTAAATTTAATTAAAGTTTCATAAAAAAAGATTGTAAGGAGATTGAGTATAAAATAAAAAAAAACGTTGAACGTAAAATTAGACAACAAAAACAATGAGTTGTAACAACCAATATAAGGATAATAAATAATAGTAATTTTATTGCAAATTCGACTGAAAGTTTTAATGAACTTATAATTCACGATGAAACAAACTTAAAGTAAGTGAAGTTCTATCGTAATTATACGAATGCATCGACCGAAGAGAATTGATGAAAATAATGATAACTAAGAAGAAATAGCGAAGTTTTTTTAAAAATTGTATTCAACATTAAAAATAAATGTGACTAATGATTTTATGGCACGGAACTATGTTTTAAATAAAATAAATAGATAATGAAAACAGAGAAGAGAGTCTGACATTTTCTGCATTTGTTAATAAAAATACAGAATATATCAGAGATAATGCAAAAGGTGAAAGTTTTGTGCATTTAAAATTAAACATACGCAAATACTTAAATATGACACGTTTTAATATTTGATTCCAATAAATTCGTTAGTAACTATAAAGTTAAATCTTGACAAATACATTAAAATTAAATCAAATTTTTCATAGTTTTCTGTATCCGTAACAAAGACCAAATACTGTTGCACATGATTCAGGAAACAGTAAAAATAAAAATTAATGTTGATTTTAAAGATTCTTTGAAAGCGGGCCAAAAACATAGCTGTATTTTTCATTGCAGACAGCAATATTTTAGTGAGTACGGTTCCTTTGTTTGTCAGTAGTAGTTGATTTCCGTAAGCAACAAGGCACCACAGATATCGATCGGCACATTTGAGTTAGCAAAATACTAGCTACAATTTTAAAGGCGCGAAAATCAATTTGTGATACCTACAATTGTTTAATTGCTCTACAGGTTCGGTGTATTTCCGTAGGTTTGTATATTGTTATAAATACCTACACAATATAAAATTTATATGGCCTTCATATTCATATTTTTATTATATTTTTCATATTTTTTCGCTTTAAAATCGAAAACAGTTCAAATTAAAACTGTAATGCTGCCGAAACTCAGTTTTCTTAAAACACAGCACTGACTAAAAAGGAATCGGCTTTAGTTTCAAAAGTATCAAAAATAACCCTTTGAAATCGTCATGTTTCTATCATATTAAAACCTACAATGAACGCTCAAGATGATGTGATAGGAACAACTGGTCAGATCTTAAGCTACAAAATACTGATACACTCTAGGATAAGGTAAGATTGTTTGGTCATAAAAATGGAAGATATAAAATCTATAGGTAAATATCAACCATTTTCTAACAACTAAATGGCTATCGGACGCCAGGAATCAAATATCAGGAATGCAAAAGGTTCATTTTTGAAGGATTTAGGTTACTAATACTGATATCCGAGAATATTTACTACTGGAGCTATGGCTTTTTATGGCTACCTCATGAATCACAAAATTAGCACTTGATTTTAAACCTAATGTGTTTATACAATTACATATATTTTATACCAATTATACAAAGTGTATCTGTAACTATGATATAACTGTAGATTTGTGTGTGAAATTAAATTTTAATTTCTATGGCTTAATGGAAATTTAATCTTTTATATATCTAATAAGATCTTTACAAATTTTTAGTCAGTTCAATATTTCAAACACGAATTCGTGTTACATAAAAATCTCTTGGTTACAGATACATTCTAAAAATTTTGTAACAATTAAATTTTTTAACATATTAATGTTATATAATCTATTCTTATTTACAATTTGTTTTTGTTATAGAATTGACACATTAAATATGATTTTACTAAATATAATTTTTGACCGTAAATCTACACTGTTTTGTCATTATTTTTGCTACATTTATAAAGTCTTGATATGATTTTGTATCTATTTTTTATTTACACAAAACATTTGTACCAAAACTGGTTTCAATATAACAGAAATTACGACAAAACCAGATAATATTGTCTGAACATTTTAATCCCAGGCACAAAATGGTGTTCTTAACCCAATTATTGCCTTATTTTGTATTTTTCACGAAATCTATATTAATAATACTATTCGTAAAAATGTCTTTTATATGGGGAAAGATAATAAATATATTTTTTATGTATAAACTACGATCTAAGTTGGTCAGGAATTAGGAAGTACACGCATTTAAACCGAACATGCATTCTACGATACATTCAAGTTTGAACACCTTAGCAACATACTTTATATTATCATTTATTTTATAATATTCATTAACGTTCACACTTTCAGGGAATCGTCTATCATACGCTCTACAAAACTATGCATTGTCATAAGAATCATAAATATTGTTCAATCGTCAACAATTAACATCTAAATCTATGCGATTATTTGGCACACATTTTGCCACGAAATTTCAATCAGGTCCAAAACTACTTGCATCTAAGGCACAATATTGAAGGACAATTGTGTTATTTTTTAAATATTTTGTAGAGATTTATTGTATTTTCTAAAATGCGACAATTATACATGAACTTAATTTGCAATCATACATAACAGCAAAATGGCAGACTCAAATCAAATAACACAAAAAAATTGAAATTTTTTTCGACCAAAACCCAGCTCTCATATGCTTTGGTTTCAAGGTTATTTACATTTATTTGCGCACTATAGAAAATGCAATAAAACTCTTAAACATTATATTTGTTTCATATACTCTTATGATATATTACAGTGCCATAGTAGAATAATAATTTTTTGTAGAACTAATTTCTACCATCTACGTAGTTGTCAAATCCGGGTTTTTGTCACATCCAAGTTACATTTTTATTCTCTTTATCTTTATTCAAAGTCTCTTCATAATAAGATTGGTATACATTTTTTAATAATAAAAAAACATTCAAATTCATTTACTAATATTAAAGGTATATCTTTCAACACTATGTAAAACCAAACTATTTCACTGCAGCAAAATTGAATACTACCCTCAAAACATTTTTTGTCAGGTTATACAACCAAAGGAGTAATTTAAGCAACTATTAGTTTTTCATTCTATTTTCATATTTTCATTTGTAAAATTTCTATTTCTATTTGCAAATATACCCTTAGGAAAATATTGCAAGTCCGTTACATTACTTTTTCTATCTACCCTCAAAAATATTTTCACTCAGTGAAAGTCAGTTAGTGCCACTAGTAGAAGGGCCCATGTTGTCTTGATGTTTGTACTTGTGTGACGTCATCTGGGAGAGGCCTAGGACTGCAAAGCCACATTGGAGACAGTGGTAGTGGGTTTGTTTCTTGCTGTGAATGCATTGAGGCTCGTAACCGCAACCTGTTGACAAATTTTTGAAATTGTGTTTCATTACAAGTATTATCATCACCAGATGGCGACAAATGCGCTGAAAATATCGGTACCTTATTCATTACAACTTTGGTAATAAACTAAATGTTTAGAAAATTGAAAAGAAAAAAAAACATTATGATAAATTGTGTCAAGTTGTCTATACGTAGCCGAATATATAGATATTTTTCTAGATATTTATACGCTTTCTGTCCTCTCAATCCTAAGGTTGCCTGGCAGAGATCGCTATCAGCAATAAGGCCGTCCATTGTTTCACTGTTTATGTATCTTTGTTTTTTCTTTTTGTTTGTTTCTTGGTGTGCAATAAAGAGTTTATCTATCGATCTATATTTGCTCGAAGCTACGTACACGAGTCCATTGAAATTTCTCAAAGATGTGGGGTGGAAGTCACAAACCAAGAAGAAACAAAGAATGAAGTATGATTCGCCTTTTATACCTACAGTATAGGACAGTATAAGACGTACAAATTGCAAAATATTGAAATCACACAATTTACTTTACTTTATCGATACTCAAAAATTAAAACAAAATATATGGTAGAGGAGATAATTCATAATATTTAACTTACTTTTGCTAGGCGGGAACTTGTCGAAGCCCGCGGCCTGGATGGAGTCGAGCTTCTGATGCTGTCGGCGGTGCGCCACCACCTTGTTGGTGTCGGTGCACACGAACTCGCACTTCAGGCAGTGGAAGTGGGACGCTTTGTTCTGACCCGTGCCTGTTGGACAAATGACAAATTAAACATTTTGAACACTACCGCCAACCACCATTAGGCTGCAATGGGCCAGCGTGGTGGATTTGGCCTAATGATTCTTGGCGGGTAAGTAGATAAGCCTATCTTCAGCAGTGAACTATTCAAGGCCAGCACAGTAAAAAAAAAACTACAGAACACAAATGTTATTGGAAAGTCAAATTTGGAATACTTTGTCAAAGGTTTAGATTACATTTCTTCAAAATTTATAAGTTGAGTTCTCAGACAAAACGGATCAAATTTAGGACGGCTGCTTGAGACTTAAAAACATTTACGATACAGAGAGAGACTATAGAAGGTCTTGAAGATATGGAAACGACGTTATTAGACTTTTATGGTTTATTGTACACGAGACACTATGCGACATGGATCAGGGTCGACGAAAAGTGTTGCTATCACTAATAGTATAAAAATAGCTATATCTATAGTGTTGCCATTAGGCTTCTTTATACAACAGAGATAAACGCCGAATTTATACATCCATAATTTTTCGTTGAAAGTAAATACATAATGCGTAGTGTGTTATAACTAATCAAAACTCAGGCGCAACAGGACTGCTTTTTTGGCGTGCAAATTACGGTCTATATTATATCCATCCATACATGAGCTATTAATAGGACGTCCACTGCTGGACATAGGTCTCCCTTAGGGATCTCCAATAAGACCAGTTAGTAGCGGCTTGCATCCAGCGTAATCCTGCTGTCTTAATGAGGTCATTCGTCTACCTTGTGGGTGGAACTTCTACGCTGCGTTCGTCAGTACATGGTCTGCACTCGAGAATTTTAGTCATCAGTCCTCCGCGCTTTATGCCCTACCACTGTACTATATATATCGAAGTAATCCAAATATTCAATCCAAAAATGTTTTTGTTGGTTTGTTGTTACTTTTTACACACCAACCGAGCAACAAATCTTTTTTATTTTCTTCCATGGATAAAGCCATATCGTCATAGGAATCACAGAAAATTTAAAGAATCCTATGAGAAGTGGCAAGAAAAAACTAGTATAAAATAAAATAAAATTAGAAAAATAGCGTAGATACAACGTACAATACTTACTGAATGTGGTGGCGTGCGGGCAGTCAGGGCGCTGGCAGTACACGTTAGCGCGGTACTGCTGGAAATCGCCGCCCATCAGCGTGTCTAGCCTGTTAGGGAAACGATATAATTATTTAAAACAAACCTCTAAAAACTGAATTATAGAAACTAGAGATTAGAATAGAAATATTAAAACTATAATTTGGCCTATTCAGACAAAAATCGGTATTTTCTATCACTGTGGGTAGTAAAATTCTCTTGTAAAAAATACTACACGGAATCTGCTGCAGTATTTTACAGTACCGTAAGATCATCGTACTCAAATGTTGCTTTTCAACAACTGCTGCTAGTGAATACCGCTCAGATTTGAATAGGCCTTGAAAGTGAGCAATCTTTAATCTAGAATAGACATAATTATACTTTCTAGAAACTAGAAGTTCTTTAAGCATCAGTTTGTCTAGCCTGGAGGAGAAATGTTACATTAAAATGGAAGTCATGAAAATTATACTTATTCTATGATTCAAAATTATGTAGAAATAAAAGAAGTACCATTATATATGGTACGTCATCTTCTATCCACAGGATAGAAGAAAAACTTAATCTTTATATTGTAGAGAAACTAACCTTTTTGTTAGCTTCTCTACATTCAGACTCTTTCAACGATAACACTGCCAACTAACAATTCTAATTAGGAAATGTTTCAAATTCTTTTTGACAGGATCAGCGATCCTTGTTCTGTAAAATTGGGCAGTCTTGAGAAGGAAGTCATCTTGTAGACATCAGAGCGCATGTCTTGTAATTTTTTTTTATGAAAATATGTGGTGATACTGTGATTTTAGATTGCGTGGACGAGTCCCGCAGTGTAAACGGCATGAGCGTCGGGTAACAGTCAGGGTGAGAGGCTCCGGTCCCTTTGACTTTGCTTACAGGAGGATCTCTTGTTTTGAGGCCACTGACCCCTTACCCTGGAGCACCGGGCTGGCGCTGTCGACGAACCCTGTCGGCCGGTTTGGGCCGGCGCCTGTCGGCCGGTTTGGGCCGGCGCCTCCACCTCGAGCGACAGATCAGCACCGCAGGTGTCTTCACGCTAGCGCTCACCTAGCGCTACCCTGCTGGCGCCACACTATCGGCGGGTCCAGCTCAGCCTACACAAAATCCTCGGCCAGCCTCCAGCGTGGTTCTTTGAGTGCTACCCTCTCCCTTTTTTGGCTAACATTCTACGGACTCTTCGTTTCTCAAAATTCTTAACTCTCTCTTCGCTTCATGAAGACATAATAGACCATAAGTGCAGTGTGTTATCTATAGTGTAAATAAATGTGTAAATACTATGGTTAGTTTGCTATATTAATCTCCTCTCTCCGAACCGTTAGGAATCCTATTCACTAGGCAGGACTCTTTGGGTAGGTTCTCTAATCCTCTCTTAACTTGTGGTGCTGCAAACGGCTTCCCCGTTTGCAACATTACAATATTGAATGGAAAGCTGATTTTATTCAGGTGTTTAGTATGAAGTTTAGTAGTAAGTTTACCTTTCATGTCGGGCCGTGTGCTGGACGAACCGAGTTTTGTCGCAGAACGAGTAGCCGCAGTCTTTCCTGGTGCAGTGGAAGTGGGTTTGGTGTTCCCTGAGAAGATACATAGTCAGATTTGAAAATATATACTTACCGGTACATGATGTTATTTAGTTTTGGAAATGATTTATGCTATACAATTTGAATTTTTCGACTTTATGACGTCTTATTAATAGATGAACGCCGACTGCACGCACGAAAAAGTGTCACGTTCCGCCTGTGTTGAGCGTAAACCGAGAGCGCGGAACAAGCAATAAGATGGCACGTTCCGTTCGATTTGTTTCAGTTGTTAATTCAACAATGTTTTCATTTGACGTTATCACGTAAAATTATCGTTACTTTCGAACTTTATAGATAACGAATATGTTTTTGATAAGGTAGGCGGGTGGGAAATTAGGCGCAGAACGCTGCGCAAAAGGAAAACATAGGTATGCGCGGGAGCCAGAGAGACTCGCGCCGGGGCACACCCTCCCGCCAACCTCATGCCTCCCGCGCGCTCCCTACGCTCGTGCTCACCACTACGCCACGCGGCGTCAGCATTCTGCATACATGCACAAATTGCGCAATAATTAGCGAATCACGGCAAAGTGTCATCTGCGGCTAACTTCCCATCCGCCGACTTGTGTGGCGCGGATTATACGCGTTCTTGAAGTTAAAGGAACTTAGAATATCCAAATTTTTAGCATAAAACTATAATGTATGATATTATGAAATAATTACCTGTAACCACAATGAGGGTAGGCGCAGTCCTCATTGAACCGGAACCGGAGGTAGCCCTCGGGGATCGGCTCATCTTTCAGCACGCGCATGTGCGGCCCGCGCGTCGTGTGCGTCCGTCTGCTGAGGAAATATATAAATATATCATAAGAACGGTTATATCAAATTTAAAATTATATCGCTTATGAATAGCTAACTTATCAAAAGTAGAGAATTATTTGAGTCATATCTTCGTTTCGGGACCACCTACTTATGTCCTACCTGAAGGTCGTTCCGTAAACTTGGAGGAAGTGTTCCTCAAATCTCGGGGATAGAAGCACCGAATTAATTTTTTTGTTAATAAGTAACAATGAATTAATTTGTACTAGCACAATAAAAGAGAGTCGTGCAAAAGAAAATATAAAGTGAATAGATCGCGACTATGCGAATATAGTGTCGCATAAGAAGGTCACCGGCAGAATGACGTTGCTGTCTCCTGTCTCCATGCGCCTGGGCCGTGCAAACAAAAAGAGCATAGTGCAGGGCCGGCTGCAGATATGTGAGGAGACAGGGGTACGAATTAGGGTCGGGGGGATATTGGACGCGTTAAACCCGTCACATATAGAGTCCTTTTAGGTTTAAAGAATTTTATTTATCATTGAAGACATTTCTGTCGCTTACATGATAAAAATAGGTAATTATAACATTTTGAAATTTCGTCGTCACACTTCACATAGGTAGGTACAAATATATCTACACTTTCAATTCACAATTCAATTATCCGTAAGAAACTAAGTAATAAATATTACTTACAAAATTTAGCTAAAAATAACCCCACCCTAAAAAACCAAACACCTTCTCGACTTTAAAAACAAAATAGGCAAATAAACTATTTTGATTTATGATAAGTAGGTAGGTACCAACCTACCGACTTTCTACAACTGGAATCAAGTAGTCTATCAAGGTAGGTTCGACCTATTTGACTCACTTCAAACATTTTATGTCTTTTTTTTTTTTAATAATGTTCTTTTTATACATATGAGGTATATTTTACGTTTCAGATATAATATGTTGAGCCAATAGTTTTTTGAATGCATGAAGTGAGTTTACATTCTTTATGTTGGAAGGTAATTTATTAAAGAGTTGTGCTCCTTCAACGGTAGGCATTGTTTTGCCGTAATTCGTTCTATGTCTTGGTATGACAAGGTAGCTCGCGCGACGAGTCCGCCGCTCGACCACTTGTTTACGCTTTGTGAACGTAATGTTAGTATGGATATTCCTATGAAGAGTTTTTCTAATGAACATACATATACTATATTTGTAAAGTTTTTTTATGGTCATTATTTTAGTATCATTGTAAAGTTTTTTTGTTGATGTTAAATGGTGGTAATTGAACAGTATTTTAATAATCTTGTTTTGTAGTCGTTGAAGTTTAGCTAACCTTGTTTTTGAAGCACAGCCCCAGATTTCAATCAAATATGACAAATGAGGTTTTACCATAGCATTATAAATTGTAAATCGCAGTTTATTTGGTAAACACCGTGCTATGTTGCGCAGCGCACCGCATTGTGCTACCAATTTACTTTTTATATGTTCTATATGAGTGTTCCAAGTTAACTGGCTATCCAAATGCAAACCGAGATATTTTTCATGAGATTTGAGTTGAATTGGTTCATTGTTTATTGTTAAGGAAGAGTGCGGGGGTATTTGTTTGTTTTTGGCTTTAAATATAAGGTAACATGTTTTAGAGACGTTAATCGTTAATAAATTATATTGGAACCAGCTTTGGAGAGTGTTGAGGTCATCTTGTGCTTGCGAAACTAAGTCATGGATAGATGAACCAAAGTAGAATAGGCAGGTATCATCTGCGTAAAGAGTAACATGACCGTGTAAGCCCAAGTTATGTATATTGTTGATGTAAAAAACGAACATTAAGGGTCCTACGATTGAGCCTTGGGGGATTCCACACTCTATAGGTAAAGAGCTGCTTTGAGTACTGTTATCTGTCTTAACTACTTGTGATCGTTTTGAAACATAAGATTCAATTGTTTGTAGTGCCTTGTCAATAAAACCAGTAGATTCGAATTTTTTTAACAGTATATAGTGACTAACAGTATCAAATGCTTTTTTTAAGTCTATAAAAATGCCAAGAGCAATATTCTTTTTATCAATGTTTTGTTTAATTTTTGTAACAAGATCAATAGTAGCTGTTAGAGTATTACTTTTAGGCCTAAATCCATATTGCTGCTCTGAAATGAAATTGATAGATTGTAAGTGTTTTTCTATTCTAGTATGTATAACTTTTTCAAAGATTTTTGATAGCACTGGCAATACAGAGATGGGCCTGTAGTTACCTGGATCTGTTTTTGAACCCGATTTGTAGATAGGAGTGACTTTTGCTAGTTTTAAATTATCTGGAAAAATGCCATCTTCTAGTAATTTGTTAAAAGATTTTGTAAGTGGACGTGATATAAGATTTTTTATAGATTTTATTGCTTTTGTACTAATTCCATCCAAACCAACACTACAGTTAGAATCAAGATTGCTAATAATATTCAAAATTTCTTTATCAGTACATGGCTCAAATTTTGAAATTGTGGGCATACTCTCAGAAGGTTGCGATAAAGCATGCATATAATTTTGATGATATTGTATAGGTATTTCGTCTGCCAATAATGGCCCAATATTTGCAAAATATTCATTAAAAACTTGACAGATTTGATTGGGGTCTATTACGTCTTGTGAATTTATTGTAAGTTTTGGTGGAGCACAACTTTGTTTTGTTTTATTACTAGCTAAAGTATTAATCAAATTCCACATTTTCTTTGGGTTTTTGTCGCATTTTTTAAATTCTTTGTGGTAATATATCTTTTTTGTTTCTCTAATTAGTTTGGCTACTTGGTTTCTTTTTTTTCGAAATGTTTCTTCTAATGCTTCATCATTTGGGTTCTTCTTAACTTCCGCCCATAAAAACGTTTCTTTCGTTAATTTCGGCGATAACGTTTTTGTTTATCCAGTCTTCTTGTGGTTGATTAAGGATTTTAGTTTTTATTATTTTACTATTCTCGACACAAAATTTGATCTGTTCTTCTAATTTTGTGTAACTGTCATTAAAGTCTTGTGGTATAGATCTTTCTATGGAATCACGTAGCTTGTTGTAGTCGATAGCGTCGTATTGATATCGTTTCTTTTTTGGTGGTTTCATCTTCTTGATTTCTATGTAAATTTGTTTGTGATCAGACAATGCAGAATCTATCATTACCATATGAAATGCGTCATCTTTTAAATTAGTGCTGACATGATCAATTATTGATTGTTTGGTTGCCCCCACTCTAGTAGAGTGTTGTTTGTCTATTTTGTTGATAATTTTGTGTCCAGAACCTTTTACGAGTTGCTTGTATAGTTTAGATTTCTTATCTTTAGTAAGGAGATCGATATTAAAATCACCAAAAACAATTGCTCTACGTCTGTTTTCTAGCTGAGATTCATAAAGTTCAAGAAATTCATCATAATCGGTATGTCCAGGGTAGTATACAACACCGACTTCGAGTGCATATTTTTGCAACTGTATCCATAGGAAGTTATTTCCTCCAATGTACTTCGACTCTGTCATGCTATGTTCCAGGTTATTATGTACAAATGCAGAAACTCCACCACCACGGGAATCCGTTCTGTAATTGTAGTAGTGTGTATAGTTAGGAATCTGGAGTTGTAATGCTTGAGTTTCTGTGCGAATCCATGTTTCAGTTAATAAAACTACATGTACGGTGTTAGGTATGGCTTGTAGTATGCACTTTAGCTCGTCCAGTTTACCCTTTTTACATATACTTCGGGCATTGAGGTATAAAAAAGTTAAACGAGATTTATTGGCGGGAAAATTTTGATAACTGTTTAATATTTCGTAGGTGTTTGTATTATTTGTAGTGACTTGTGTAGTTGGACTTTCTATTCTGAGTTTTTTGTAGTGACTTTTACTATGGTCGGCATGCCTTTGATATATTTAATGGTAAGATCATGCTCTCCGTTATTTTCTCGACGTTTTAGTTCATTTTTTAGTGCCTTGAGAAAATTTTGCTGCGCTGGAGTCTGGTCGGAATATAATTTCACGCCATCTGGTAGCTTATGTTTATTTCGAAGTAGTTTTTTAGCTGGACTTTGACTGTCGAAACAAACCTTTATACTTCGGGTTTTATTCGGATTAGGCTTACCAATTCTAAAAATTTTTACTGGTTTTGGAATGTCGGTATCCAGCAGAGAAATTATTTTCCATACATTTTCTTCGTCATACGATAGCCTTTCTTCTGCTCGAGAAAAGGTGGATTCAGACAGACCAACGACAATGATATTCCTCTCTCTGCTGTTGCGATTTTGCATTTCTTGAATGACATGCTCGCCAAAGTTTAAATAATTTTCTGACTGAAGCGGGATTGTTTTCGACAAGTTCCTTATATCATTAATATCAGACTCTAATGATTTTATCTTATTTCTTTTTTGTATGACTTAACGATACATCGTTACATCTTTTAGATCAAGGTTTCCCTTTTTATACGACAAATCTTCGCAAAATATTCGCAATTAACTGACTGCTTGGAGTGCAGTCGAGTTTTATAAAACCCCATCAGTGGGCTGGCATATTGTGTGCTTTTGAGATCTTCCACATGTCCAGGAGAAGTCACCGGGAGCTTCCAGCGCAAATTTAACTAAGTCAGACTTATATCTAGGATTTACACGTGGCTAGATCCTTTAATTTCAACAACTGTAATTTCACCTGGTCCTGTCGCAGGTGTAAATATTGCTTTATACTTTTACACCTCTGCAGTACCTAATATCGGCGCCAGAGGTTTAGGACTGAACGATCAGCAGCAACTGCATTTATTGTGACAGCGTGACTGGAGACCTATTTTTATATTTGCGTTGTTCATTGCACTGCCCAATTTGAATGTAAACGTTTTGCTTTTGAAAGTTTCCTTTGATTTTGGTGCATCCAAAGCCATAAAATACAGAAAGAAAGAAACCCTTTCTTTTATATTTGAAATTATAAATAAATATACATAAAAGCTTAACAACTTGTATTACTTACGTTTTGGCCATCATCTCAGCTTCCTTATCCATCCCGGGGGGAAGGTGGCCTTGCAGCAGACTTTGCTCCAGCAGCAGTTCCGGGGGGTACAGCATGGGTGGGTATAGAGGGAAGGGAGAACCTCTGCAAAACAAAAACGTACAATTTTATCAAAAATTCGACTTCAACTGTGTACTGAATTCGAATAGTTCGCACGGATGGATGTAGTAAAGTAAGTAAGTTTCACATTCATGTTGACTTATAAAAAAAAGATTCAGCTGAACTCGATAAAATTTAAACGGTGAAGTATGATCTACCAAACAAACAAAAAAATTTAATCAGTCTACTCCGTATAAAGTTATGCGTGATCATACATATAAAAAATATAGGTATACGCTTCGACTTGAAACCTCCTCCGTTTCGTCAGTTAAAAAAAGATAAAACAATCATGATCTGTAATTGTGCCTTGTAAGAACTTGGTCAAATGACATCAAGTTGTTGGATCTACTTACTAGTTAATTAAACAAGTTCAGAACAAACTATAGAAGAACGTTTTAAAGATCTGCAAGTACTAGGTATTTGCGATTCGATTATTAGTTTTACTGGTGATCACCAATTACTCGTAGTTCCGATTCGGTGGACGTAAGATCGATACATCTTGCTTAAAGAATACCTACCGCCTTACCACAAAAGATTTAAACACGCTTTAAAGACTGTTTAACCATGCAATTTATACTGTTAAACATTGTCTAAAGCGTGCGTGTTTGTGGTAAGACGGCTACCGTTTAGGAGAAGTCGTATTTATAACTTTTTTCCTCATTCGTCAATTGGAGCAAACTGACGAAACAAAACGTGGTAAAGTAATTTCTTAAAAATTATTCACGTGTTTTACTGTTAACCGTTAGAAGTTTCATTCAACATTAAAACTTTTCGGACATTGTATGTGTTCTTTGAAGTTTCATTTCGATACAAACTCATAAGCGAAATTTCGAAATAAGTGTCTAAATCTAATAATCTAAAAATAATTTTCTATCAATGAGGCTTTGAGAAGCATTGAGAATCAGTACTATTGAAACGTGAATAAGTCATTCACGCGAATAAGTGAATAAAACAATTTTTGATGTGATGGAAGCATCGATACAACAATGTTTTACGTTTGTCAATATGGTAATTTGCTTATTAATTTCCGTGACTTCTTTTACTGAAAATGCTTTTGATTCCGATACAAAATTATCATACGTACGAAAAATACATGCCTAAACCTATATAAATAACTCAGATATATGTAATATAAAACATGCGTATGTTGTGTGGTATTTTTTTAAGTTTAATTTAAGGATAAATTTTCTTAGATATGTCCTTACCTATGTTTGCAACGCGCTAACAGGGTATGTACCTAGCCATTAAGATTGCTTTGTATATAATGCAAGAAATAAATAAATACTAAAATACCGCTCAGCCACGAGTTCGGTCTTTAGCGTCAGCGGCAGCGGCGGTGTTTACGAGCGCTTGGAGTGTTTAGTATATTGGTTTCACACCGCTCGTCGCTCCGCGCCCCGTTACCGCTCATAAAAGCGAAGTCATGACCGAGTGGTAACGTCTATGAATCCTTACTAATATTATATACCCGAAAGTGTGTTTGTTGGTTTTACGCAACAATGGACCAACGTTTTGACTTGATTTTTGGCATGAATACAGTTTGAAAAAAGGAAAGCGACATAAGCTAGTTTTTATATATGATAGCACAAAAATTAAAATACTGAGCTGCGAGCAAAAGCTAGTAACGAAATAAGTTAGTAATAGGTACATATTATACTTACCCTTGAGAAAACAGCGCAACTTGCGCCAGTCCTGGTAGTCCCGCCAAGGAAGCAGTATACTGTTGCTGCATCTTCAGTTGCTCTTGTAAACTGCCTTTTCTTCCACCAGCTAGGTACTGCTGGAGTAACAGACTTTGGACAGCTTGGACCTACAAATAAAGATAAAATAATCAATCTATAGGTATCTTCTAGGTCTACAATCTACATACTTACTCCATCTTCGGCTACAACTTCGCTTTCCATCAGGCTAGTTGGTGGCCAAATGTAGCCCTATTCTACATAAAACCTCGCTTACCGAACCTAAATTGTTATGAATTATTTAAATTATAGGTATAAATAATTCATCCATTCAACCATCAGCATCATCAGTACGACGTCTACAGATGGAGATAGGCCTCCCTTATAGATTTCTAATAAGCCCGGTTAGAAGCAGCCTGCATCCAGCGTGTTCCTGCGGTCGTAATTATATCGCTTGCTGGTGCGTGGTTTCCATTCGAGAACTTTACGGTCCCATCGGCTCAAAAAACGAATGGTTTTTCGAGCAAGTGTCCTGCTCACTATCATTTCAACTACAATTTTTTTTCAATTGCAATATAAAAATGTGAAATGAAATTTAAGAGGATTTTTTTGGGTATATTAGGAAAATATATGATGTAGCTAAATTAGATTCGTAATCTAATTGTCTGAAGCAGTTCCACATTCATCTTTTCATCCATCTGCCTTAGGACTTCCACTGCTGGACATAGGCCTCCCAAGGCCATAGATCTTATTTCTAATAAGACCGTTTCACATTACGCTAACTACAAAGTTACCAGAATGCTTACAGAATATACACGCTGAAAAAAAAATTAAAAATTTTAATTACCTGATCAGCGGGGTTGGGTGGTCTTTGCCCCGGCGAAGGTGCTTGACTAGTTGATGATGATGACGCGGTTGACGGAAGTATCGATATTTCCGGATACTCTCTCTCCAAAGTCTCCTGAAAGACATATATTTCTATAGGAACATCTCTTGCTAATAACACAGATCATTCTGAGGTATATTCGTTAGAACACAAGCTGCAAAATATGATATCATTTACCTATTTATACAATAAACACCCTTCCAAAAAAGAAACGTTTTTTTAAATTACTTTGTTTCGGTTATTCAAATAATTTGAAAAACATACTGGCCCGAATCTAGGTAGAAAAGCCTGTGTCTTGGGTACCCCAACATCAAAAAACTATTTAGATACTAGGATATTTTTTTTAACACTGGTATACCTACACGTTCTCAAAACGTTCAATTAAAACCATTGCTATTGAGATGGCTAAAGTGGCAAAATCATAGTTTTCTTACCTTAGTCGCAGCCAATCCAATTGGCCCCGGTTCCATAGTATTACTATGTTTCTTGACCATATGACTGAACAGCAGTTTCAAGTCGACGTAGGCCTGACTGCAGTGAGGACAGTGATAATGCAGGTTCATTCCTCCTGCATTTTTATTCAAAGGACAACTTTGGTCGTGACACGACGGAGGGATCGTTGGACCTGACATCTTTGGAGCTTCGTAAGGCCTTTTGTCAAGTTCCATTCGAAGCTTGAGGTCCTTAGACGGAGAGGCGTCGTAAATGCTTCGAGGCGATGAGGTGTTACTTCGGAGGTGTGACGACGGATAAAAAGTTCCCGTCGCTTTTACTACTGAAATTAAGATTGAGTGTCAGATTTGTGGCAAATAACATGATTCTTCATAATTATTATTTGGATGATGGAAGATTATAATCTTTACTAAATGTCTATTTTAGTAATTATCTTATTTGTAAATCTATTTCTTGTGTAAAATTGAATGAAATTACGGAACAATACCCACCCGAAACGTTGTCTTGTTCTCTATCAAACTCGCTCTTGATAGAAAAGTTTGTTGGGAAATCATTAGCCTCTTTCATCGAGCCAATACTATCAGCCGACGCCCTTTCTTTTAGAGAATAATCTTTGGCTTCTTCGTAATTCTTCTCTTGCTCCTCAGATTTAGTCACTGGAGTCCCGCGGCCATGTTTGTGAGTTGCCACTGCTGAATATTGAGTTAAAATCGCAGGGCAGTTGTTATCTTGAGCGCAATGGAAATGAGACCTAAGCTGGTTTTTAAAACAGCTTTTCCCTCCACACTGATCGAAAGAATGAAAATAGTCGAATCCATCTAAAAGAGGGCTAATTGCGTGAGATTCTCTCATATGGGTTTCCATGATGTTGTGAGTTTCTGAGGCGAAACTGCAGTTGAAACAGTGCAAGTGCAGTCTTGTCATTCGTAGTTGACAAGATGGGTATGATGATGAGCAAGTGTCAGGGCTTGTGTAGACTTCGAAGTGCTGGAATTTAATTCGCTGAAAAATTAACACAAATTAATAAGATCAATCAAGATCAAGAATGAAATCAAGAAAATAAAGAGATATTATTAGCTTTGAGACTTACGGGAAACTCTTCAACTGTAGTGATGACGGGAGATTGGATCACTGGTGGTAGTTGATTGCATTTTGGGAGCTTGAACGATGTGAAAATAGCTTGAGGCGTCACCTGAAAAGTATCCTACTAATATTATAAACGCGAAAGTTTGTAAGGATGGATGGATGGATGGATGTATTTTACTCTTTTTTTTTAAACTACTGAACTGATTGAGATGAAACTTTGCAATAATATAGCTTATATATCAGAATAACACATAGGCTATAAATTATAATGATACTAGACGACCCGCCCCGGTTTCGCACAGGTGTATTATACATATAAACCTTCCTCTTGAATCACTCTATCCATTAAAAAAACCGCATCAAAATCCGTTGCGTAGTTTTAAAGATTTAAGCATACAGACAAACAAACAGACAAAAATAGCGACTTTATTTTATACTATGTAAGGATTGCGTAAATTTTCCATAATGTAACGATAAGTGTTAAGTAAGTAGGAAAAATTCTGTTATCTGCGAGCTATTCTAGAGTGCGCTTCAAGAAATGTCAAAAAAACAATTGTAGAATCGAACAACCGTCAAATCGTTTTTTTTATTTTTCACCTCCTTTATTAAGGGTGGTAATTAAGGTAGGGCCTCGAGTTTGAAAGATGGAAAGTGATATAGTCTTCTTTTTATCCCGGATAAATAAAGGGTTCCTATGTGATAGCATAAAAATCAAAATATCATGCGGGCGAAGCCGCGGGTAAAAACTAGTATTTTCTATATAGACAAATTCTCAAAAACATTCGAACTCATTGGAGTTTAAAGAAATACTCACGTTGTCAGTCCAAACTTCAACCACCCTGTTCTTGGGAGGTCTTCCTCGTTTTCTGCTGAACATTTCATCCAAAGACGTGGAAGGATTGACGTGTTGTGGTGGGATCACATTAGGATTTGGTCCAAGATTCAATTGAGCCTGGAGATTTGGCGTCAGTTGGGAAGTCAAGCTTGGTGCCATTTGGGCCAATTGGGCCAAGTTTGGAGGCAGGTTGGGCAGATTTGGCACTTGGCCGAGTTGAGCCGCCATGTTGGGGTGTAATTGAGCAGATAGTTGGGGAGTAAAGTTGGGAGCGAATCTAGCCGCTAAGTTGGGTGACATAGGGCTTAGGATTGCGTGCTGGCGATGGTGCTCCAAGCGCCTGAAGGGGTGCTCTTCTGAAGAGAGAATCACTGCTCCACAATTTTCCTGTAAACAAATGCCTACATATTAGCGGTTAGATCTTAATAATATTAAAGTTGAGTCTTTCGTTCTAACAAAAGAGGAATCTAAAGAAAATAATTATTTTCAAATTTCAAATGAAATTGAAATGTTCCAGGGAAATTAACAACGTAAAGGAAAGAAATATTACATTCTTATGGACACTACATAAGTTTTTTTTAAATTTGATTGACTCCAGAAGTGGTATGACGTGTAGTAATGTGTACGGTGCGTTTTTTATATGATTTTATCCAACATTTGATGTTTTTTTAATCTTTAGGTTCGGTGGGTTTGTTAATTTTTGAGTTGGGTGCGAAAAATAAGATCTTGTAGCAAAACCTAAGTACCTATGTGCAATGATAATGCGTGATGTCCCGAATATACTAGCAGGCGGATTTGCTTCATCCTCGTGCTCTGGCAGCTGGCAGGTAAACATGTTGGTAAGCAAACGTACCCAAGTGCAATGATAATGCGTGATGTCCCGAATATACTAGCAGGCGGATTTGCTTCATCCTCGTGCTCTGGCAGCTGGCAGGTAAACATGTTGGTAAGCAAACGTACCCAAGTGCAATGATAATGCGTGATGTCCCGAATATACTAGCAGGCGGATTTGCTTCATCCTCGTGCTCTGGCAGCTGGCAGGTAAACATGTTGGTAAGCAAACGTACCCAAGTGCAATGATAATGCGTGATGTCCCGAATATACTAGCAGGCGGATTTGCTTCATCCTCGTGCTCTGGCAGCTGGCAGGTTAACATGTTGGTAAGCAAACGTACCCAAGTGCAATGATAATGCGTGATGTCCCGAATATACTAGCAGGCGGATTTGCTTCATCCTCGTGCTCTGGCAGCTGGCAGGTAAACATGTTGGTAAGCAAACGTACCCAAGTGCAATGATAATGCGTGATGTCCCGAATATACTAGCAGGCGGATTTGCTTCATCCTCGTGCTCTGGCAGCTGGCAGGTAAACATGTTGGTAAGCAAACGTACCCAAGTGCAATGATAATGCGTGATGTCCCGGATGTGTTGGCAGGCGGAGTTGCTGCAGGGGTTGTGTCGGGTGTAGGTGAGGAAATACGCGTCCGTCACCTGGCTCTGCTGCTCGTGCTCCATCGCGTGCTTCATCATCGTGCTCTGGCACCTGGAAGGAATCACAGTTATATTGAAGATCTTCCAACAACAAAGCATATGGCGTAACAGAGGTGGAATCAATTTGCCAGCGAACCAAGGCCTTGTTCCGTTGGTTTGAGAAGCTTTGCTGGTTTGAGTTAGCTGGAAAATGCGTGAAACGAGTGTAGTTAGACTTCAGTACAAGTCACATCAAGTACAAGTCTGGAATTGGAATTAGGTAAGGATTATGAAGATTTCATATAATTTTTTTTAGAAGAAAAGTAAGGTTTGCCGAAACTTCGGAATTTATAGATGTAATTTACTACAACAAAATACAATAGGTACTACCTAACATGCTAAAACTACTTACACTACTACTACATAAAAAAGCATTGGATCATCCACAGACCCTTGAAGGTCTAAAGAAAAGGGATTTGTTGTCTATACTAATTTAATAAAAAAGTAAAGTTTGTGAGGTTGTAGGGGGTAATCTCTGCATCTACTCAGCCGATTTCGATAATTCTTTTACCAATAGATCTGGGTGCACGGCAGTGCACCCAAACAAGTCGAGCACATACCATTATCTGTGAGTGTCATAGGCTATAAAGTAAGCGCGCGCGAAGCCGCTGGCATAGGCTAGTAGTTAATAATGGCACTTTTGCTAGATATATTTTTTTTAGAAGTAAAGATAGTTTTGCCGAAACTTCGGAATTTATAGAACGTGTACGTGAGTAAAAGATATTGTCCTTGATTAAAATATAAAATTTGTGAAAAAAAACGCGTTACATAAATATAAAAACCTTTTCATATTTGTTAAAATACTTTTCCGGTAATCTTATTTGAAAGAATGTTTTATCCGACAGTAAGAGTTATCCGACTGAAATGATGATAGTGCTTAAAATAAAAATCTTACGTATGAGCCATCTTGCAGCCGTCAGCCAAGCAATGGTAATGCTTATTCAAGGCGCTGCATTTTCCGCATTTGTCGTCAGCTTCCTTACTTCCGCTGAAGGTTTCTATGTACTTCCTGGATATTTCTTCGATCATTGAAGGGTTCTGAAACATCAAGAGTACATATATTATAATACGTTGATTGAAATGAGGGCCAGATAATAAGAAAAAGACAAGTAGACTAGTCGAAGCGACATCGCAACTGCTATTGTGCTTTATAAGTAAACTCAAATAATCAGGATTGAAGAGATCCGAGGGTAAACCTACTGAATTAGCAAGTTCGAGTGATACAGAATGTGCAGAGTATAAAATATGTAGATAGTCGATGTCACTGTAAATTTTTGATAGAGACCACGTAGTAGTATTGTAAGACCAGCGTGGTAAGTTAGCTGACATGGTAAGCCAAGGATTTGACTAAGATCGCAAGAGGACACTAACGTTGCTTGTAATAATTTCGTTGGAAATTTGTTGTAAAGACCTATATCTAGCAGTAAACATTCTATGCTGATAAAATGATGATGAAATAACACTTACAAAAGAATAATCAGAGTCCATCATAGGATTGGACAAGTCGTCATCGTGGAGACCTCCAGGCGAGTACATGCTGAGGTCCGCTCCTTGCTGCATCAGGGCGCTTTGGATCACTGACGTTGGAAGTCTGTTGAACGAAATTGTAAATATTTAAGATTTATAAAATGTGTTGCATATAATATCGCATATATTCTTTAATCCTAAATAACATCTCAAATATAACCAAAATAGCCATGAATTCATAAAAACAGTGATTGTGATGATAATGAAATAGCAAAATTAGAATCGAAAGATGTCTAATCTCTAAAACAACATAAGACAATCTTAGAGAAATTTTGGTCTTGAGACAGAAAAACAGACGGCAGAAAACAGATACGTATCCAAAAGACATTTCCTGCCCTTTCTTTAAGACTTCCTCAAGAGGAATCCTTAAAGAAAGCCTTGTTTTCTACATCTGGTGTCAAGAACGGGTTCAAAAAGTCTATGAACATCTTGCTACACTCTATCAACCCGATCTTCACTAATAAGTGAAGATCTGGAATGTAGAAAATAGGTATTCACCCTGAAGTCATATCCTGCTCGCTCCTCTCATTTTCTTCTTATACGTGAAAATTTGACTGCTAGCGTGTCACACGTTCTTAATGTTCCTCTTGAATCTTGATATCAGACCCATAAAACAAATACTCACCCAAAGGCCATCTCTTGCTCGTTCCTCTCATGCTTTATGGGTGAAGATCTAGCTATTAGAGCTATTGTATCACGATCTACATATACTTTTTGAACCTATCCTTGCCGCCAGAAGCAGAATAAGTTACTCACCCAAAGGTCATTTCCTCTTATGAGTGAAGATCTAGCTGCTTGAGTGCAGCGCGTAGTTTCGCAGTAGGGGTACGCTTTGTTCTTCATGTACTTTTTAAACCCGCCCTTCACACCAGAGCCATAAAACAGGTACCCAACCCAAATGTTCATATCCTGCTCCTTCCTTTCGTGCTCCTTCTTTTCCTTTTATGCGTGAAGATAGCACGTTCTTCATGTACTTCTTGAACACATACTTGATACCAGAAACTGAAAACCGGTCAGGAACCTCTCTTTGAAACCAAAGCCAAAAAACAAATACTCACCCAAAAGTCATCTCCTGCTCCTTCCTCTCGTGCTTCCTCTTGTGAGTGAAGATCTGGCTGCTGGAGTGCAGCACGTAGTTGCAGTGCGGCCGGATGCAGTGGATGTGGTTGCAGGTGCGGCTGAACCGGCAGTCGCGGTAGGGACACGCCTCGTTTTTCATGTACTTTTTAAACCCGTCCTTGGACAGGGCCTCGTCTTTAATGTGGTAGGTTTTGTGTTTTTCTGGAACATTGATATTAAATAGTACAAAATTTGGCCGCTTTCATGCGTCAGAAATTAAAAGATAAGAAGTAATCAGTAACATGTTGATCCATTTTCATCGTCATCCTACTATAATAGGCACTTGAATAGTTTAACTTGTCTCATGTGCTTTATCCTTTTACCATGCTAGGTGTTTTTTGATTTCAGCATCTACAGTAATAGAAGGAGATACTCAAAACTTCATGTGGGGTTTTATGGGATTCTTCCTGTCAGCATAGCACTTGTCATCACCTTCACTGTTGGCAGCTTGAGTCCTATGGTATAGGGACTTATAGAGGTACCGTCCTACTTCAAATAAGAATATCTTACCCATATCATCCTTATTCTTGAAGGTGTAAGTGCAGCCGGGGCGTCTGCAGTAGAAGTGTGTGGTCCTCTGACCAGCGAACACACAGTGCAGTAGCTCCGGAATCGCTGGAAGCCTTTTTGCTGGATCGCAGAGTCTTTGCGGTGGAATACGAGTATCTTACCCATATCAGCCTTATTCTTGAAGGTGTACGTGCAGCCAGGGCGTCTGCAGTGGAAGTGTGTGGTCCTCTGACCAGCGAACACACAGTGCGGCGCCGCGCAGCTCTCGGTGGCCCGGAACCGTTGGAAGCCTTCCTGCAGGATGGCGGAGTCCTTACGGTGGTAGTTGGCGTGCATTTGGACGTCGGATGTTGAAATGTACACCTGGAATGTGCAGGTGAAGAAGTAAGTTATGGTAGATATGGCCCAATCACCCTTCGTGGGCAGGTCTACGTCCTGCAGTGGACTATTAAAAAGGCTAGTACAGTACAGTTACAGTTTTATGTTAGAATATTGCTCACCTTATCGCAGCCATCTTGGATGCAGTGGTAGTGGGTCTGACTCCTGTTGTGGGGGCACTCGGAGAAGCGCTCGGAGCAGTCATCCAGGGGAGAATACCTCATGAAGCCGTGGGCTAGGGACTCGTCGCGTTTCTTGTGCCACTGAATGAAGAAAGAGATTAAATAAAGATGAGAAAAGAAAATGATTATGTACAGATACTATGAGACTTGTTTGCTAGTGGAAAATAGTTTGCGAAAGTCAAACAACGTCAAATCGTACTCATTTTGACTCAGTTTCATTCCTATTTTGTGGATTTAGGTGTGGTTTGTTGATTTTGATTCATGTATTAGTGTGATTAGGCTTGACTGAAGATATTTTAATCCAACTGTGTATGTCTTTGTATGAATCAGTGCATGAGGATTCAATCAATCATCACATTATCACGCCAGCTCGGCTGTGGAACGCCCCCTGTTGGACATCTCTAAGCTATCTTACTAACATTTCCGTTATGACTGGTACAAAGTGGCTGGATTTCAGCATGTTCTTATAGTCTTTAATAAATCTAACACCTAGTTGGGCTCAGTCATGGTTGTTAAATCCTGATCCACATAATCATGATCATATGCCTCTAGAAATAAAATGGACATTACCTTGAAATGCCTGATCATTTCCTCTTTCTTGCAGAAGACCCGCGCCGTGCAGTCCATGCAGTGGAAATGCTCCCGGTAGCCCAAGTCTTTGCAGTATGAGGAACCGCATTCTAAAGTTGAGCTATATCTGGAAACCATAAAGTTTGTATGTTAAGATACTGTTTAAAAATT
Organism: Hypomecis atomaria; assembly: GCA_964007245.1. Lineage (NCBI taxonomy): Eukaryota > Metazoa > Arthropoda > Insecta > Lepidoptera > Geometridae > Hypomecis > Hypomecis atomaria. The sequence goes on from OZ023305.1 coordinate 8,361,318, forward strand.
TGAATTTTTAATCCTGACGACCTGAATAGGGTTGAAATATTTTCAAATGTGCACGTACCATCGAGCTCAGCATAGGATGTGAACTAACGATGTGGACAGATGACTTTGTAAAGACCGCAGGATCATGCTGGATGCAAGACGCTTCCACCCGGTCTAATCATACGATAATAAATATACTTAGCGACGGCTCTAGACAGACTGTTAGAGTCCCAATCAATGATAAGAAATGAAAATAAAATGTTTTATGTTAAAAGTGTAGGACAAGTAAATAACGAAACTATGTTACTAATTTAAACTAAGAAAACTAATCCCTCACCTTGTACAGTAGAATTCAAACAATCGTAAATTTTCACTAACAAAACAAACACTATTTTAATTTCAATAAAAATAATTCAATAAGCAAAACAACAAGTATATCGTCACATGAAATGAAACGATGTACCTACCTATGGCTACATTAATGCATTTAAAATCTATACAAAACCAATAGTAACAGGAACTAATGTAAATGAACTTTAAGTAATTATAACAGAACGGTCATTGCTTTTATCCGGATCCTGTTTCAAATCTAATTTTAATCAGCTGCTTTCATATGAGGAAAATATTAAACGGACATAAAAACTACACGAACTAGTTTGGACAAAAAATTCGGTACCTTATAACGTTAAAATGTAAAGAACAAAAACATACGATTAATACAAATGGAATTAATAGAAACTGTATCACGAATTATGACAAATACAATTGTAGTTTGGAATTGAACAAAAAATCTTTTTTGATTTATTACAGTGATTGTTGTGTTGTGACTTATTAAATCATTACAGTTTTAATTGGTCATATCCTGTACGAAGCTTACCATTGCAGTGATGTATTCTAGATCATTAAAGCTTATTGCAAACTCCTTTGAATTTGTCTTGGCATTGCCTGAATGGCATCCGGGAGTTCATTTTATTTTACCCGTTTGTCAGGTTTTTAGGGTTCCGTACCCAAAGGGAAAAACGGGACCCTATTACTAAGACTTCGATGTCCGTCTGTCCGTCTGTCACCAGGCTGTATCTCATGAACCATGATAGCTAGGCAGCTGAAATGTTCACAGATGATGTATTTACAGACATATCACAAGCTTTGCTTAGTTTGGGGTCAGAGACCGTGTGTAAGATGTCCCCTGATATTTAATTACTTTATTTATTTATTTCTGTTGCCGCTATAACGAAAAATACTAAAAACAAAATAAAATAAATATTTAAGGGGAGCTCCCATACAGCAAACCTGAATTTTTAGACGTATTTCGTCTATATATAATAATAATAATAATATATAATAATAATGGTAACAGGTAGATGCTAGAAATTTTCACAGAATATTTAGTTTTAAATTCACTTCATTAATAAATAATTTTGTGGGGCTCCCATACAGTACGGAACCCTCCGTGCGCGAGTCCGACTCGTACTTGGCCGATTATTCTTTGAAGTAAGTTACAAATGTGAAACAGACACATGGCATATTCTGATTCACTAGATTTTTTCCAATTTTAAGGTACGCTTATATTTATAAGCTATATGCAAGTTTATGAACTAAAGTATATTTCCAATCTGAAAATAAATTTAAAAAAATAATATATAACAAGCAGGTGATAATGAAAAGTTCTAATCTGAAAGCCCGCCAGGTGCCAGTGGGCTCAGTTCCCAAAATTCTGGTCCCATTGCCACGTTTGGCTGTGAGCAGTGATATACATAATAGTTTCTTGGACTGGGTAATTTTTCCTGGTAATTTTTGTTTGAGCATTATTCTTAAAAAAAACTTACCTTTTGACATATCTAGAGTAGTCAACTGTCGTCTGCAGAGAATTCTTCCTTGCTTGATCTAAGTGGTTTAATGCTGATAAAAGACCTGAAAGAAAGAAACAGATTTTTTTAAATTTCATATAACTTCCAAGACAAACTTGCCCGATTGTTAGGGGACTCTGTCTAAGCCACTAAAATTAAAAAGATCTTTAGCAGTCAAAAATACTTTGAATTTTGTATAGCATCTTTTATTATTTCATCACTTTTCAAGTCATTAAAAGTAGCTTTGATAATACAACTTTTCATCGTCATAATCATTCTAGTGTCATACAAATTTAGCTCTTTTACGTACACCTCATCAACTTTTTGTAAGCTATCTGAAAGTTTCAGTAAATGTTTCACAGTTCAACAATCAAATTCTACACATTCCACTTCAACCGTTTCAAGTTACTCTAAAACTGTTTGTAATATGTCTTCAACTGTATGTAGAATGTCTAAATCTGTATTAGTAAGTTAATTGTATTCCCCACGGGTTGAGGCTTTATGCTAATATCCAAAACAATCATAGCTAACGAAACCTCATTCCTTTTCCGTCAAAACTCGATTCTTTTGTTCGGAACAGTCTAATCACCTTCATGTATCATCCTCGAACAATGTAACTGTTTTCATCAACTTTGGTATTATTTAAAAACTTCTCTCGTTCGGTTTACGTCCGCGTTTACGTTAAGTTTGGTTTTGTTTTGGTTCGCTGGGATTTGGGAACTCTTTTATGTAATGACTTCGTTTTGTTTTAATTAAATATCATTATGGGAGCAATAGTGTGTTTTTGAGATGTCGGTCATTAGCGCCTTATTTATGATACTTCAATCTTTTGTGTAGGATTAAATAGAGCAGCATTATTTTAGGTTCGCTAATTTTAAAGTGGTCTGTTGAAAGCGATTTTCATCTAGAGTTAATTCCTGAAGTCTTTAAGTAGGATTTTTTTTCTACTTGGAATTTCTTTTCTCTAATATTTTTGTTATTTTGATTAATATTTAGTACAAGATTTCTTACCTACTTTTTCTTTCACAGTGTGAAAAGACTATCTAGTATCAAAAACCTGGTGATTTTAGTAGTGTATCTCCATCTCCATATCCAATGACAAGACAGTACCTACGTATATAAGTTTCTTCATTTAGTACTAAAGATTTTTTTCATGAAATCTTTTAACGGTGCAGTTGTAGCGATTACTTTTGTGTTAAAAGCAATTTATAAGAACAAGGATACAGACAACGCATGCATTCAAACTCGTTCGAAACTTATGTAACGCCCCGTATCAAGTTTTGGAGTATCAAATAAATGATTATGATAATTAATCAATGTTTTCTCCTAGTCACTCCAGACCTATTGTATGGAGCGGCCAACTTTTCTCTGCTCTTGTCTATTTGAATAAACTAAAAACTTTGCTAGTAACTTAGCAGTTCTATCAACAAAACGCGATAGTGTCGCCTCTATTCCCCTTTGAAAATAGCTTGGTAAATGATAGTCGATCCGTACACAGATTGAGACAAAGTCTCTACGTACATTGCTCTACAAAAGTGTTTTTGTTGGTTTTTTTTCTCGTATGTTCAGATCGTATCTCAAATGAGATGGTTTGATGGAAAGTTGGTTTGGTTTTGAGTTTTGATCGTGTGTGAAATGTTGTTTGATGGTTTTCAAGGTTTTGTTTGTAATTGGTCGGAGCGTGGTACGGTCGGGTGGACTCTACTAGATCGATTAGATCCGATTTTAGAAGGCTGATGGAAATATAATCAACCACCAAAATAGTGCTAAAATAATACTTTCATTTAGAAAAGTTTCTCTATTTTAAACTACTACATAAAAAGCATCTGGGCTTATGCCTTTATTATGAAATATTTGAAATGTAACTCTAAAATGGAGTTACACGAATTTTACAAATAACGCGTAGTTTTTGTTTTTATTTTCATAATTTTAGTAGTTTGGTACTTAATTTATAAAAGCTTATTTATGGGAGCTTTTTATGCCGCACTTATTGAGTAGTCAAAATTAATTTCAAAATTTTCTCATAAAATAACTTGTAATAGAGTACTAATAGGTACATCATATATCGACTTCGATATCTCTATTACCGTTTAAAATGAGAAAAAACTTATTCAGTTTCGTGTTAGAACCTCTACGAAATAAGTATTACTTTTAGTGTACTCTAGTTTAAATTGACGTTGATTGAAACAAATTAAAAAAACCGTCTGGTGATCCACTTTTCCATTTATCTCTACGATCTCCATACGAATCAGACACGAGGCTATTGTATTGAAAAAAGCGGATTTATGTGAGCGTCTGATAGAGATTAAAAACTTTTGATGTCTTAAATGTGAACCTACTCGGACAGTCACTTCAACTGTACTGCAAACACTGTAATGATAGTACAAACTATGTGAGCATTTAAACGAAAAACAATACATTTTAAAATTGGTGTATTCGTTTGGGAGCTATGATGCCATAGGCATAAGGATGCCTTATACGGGGTTATTCCTAATCACTTAGCATCATTTTAGGGGCTTATTCTGTACATCAATACTAACAACTTTTGTTCTGCGACTTTTGTCAAAACTCTAAAAAGAAAATTGTTGTTCCGTACAAAAATATCGTTCACCCGCGACCAAATGTATGGAACAGCTGATTTTTTTGAGTTTTGACAAAGACAGAATAAACGTTGTTAGTGTACAGAATAAGCCCCTAAATGGATGCTAAGTGATTAGGAATAACCTTGTACACAAGTCAAACTTATAAGATCCTATTTTTGGTTTGGAATAGCTGTTAACACAAACTCTTGTAACACAAACTGATGGATGGAGGGAGAGAGGAAAACTATCCTCTCGCCCTCCATCCATTCATCCATACATCAACCATAAGACATTAACTGGACATAGGCCCTCCCTATAGATCTCCAATAAGACCAAGTCGAAGAAAGACAAGGAGAGAAAAATAAATACCAAGATATCCTAGAATATTTATATCCGTCGTTTAAAGAAACCCATTTCATAGTTAGTTTAGTATAATCCAAGTAGATTCACATCAGCGCTGCATCACGTCTTGTCATGTCGAAACATCTCAGCTTTTTACAAAATCGTTTTTGAAAGACGTATTAATACCTATACTTATGGAGATTAGCGTGGTAACAATGGAGGTTAGCATACGTTGATAATTTCGTATGTTATGTAATTCGTGCTCGGCTCTACGCGTGATTCTTATACTCGTAATGGAGCTTTAGATACTTGTTATTAATGAAGTTTCGTGGTGTGGCCAGGTGTTGGAACCATGGAGTTTGTGGGGAATTTTTAATTTAGAGTATTTTTATCTTAAAACTTACTATGTATATTCTGATTTAAGATATTAATTTGCTCAAATAATTACATACAGTTCACTTCAAAGGGAAAATACCTGTTAATCTAACACAAGAATAAGTATGTATATATAGATAGCTAAGATAACGATAAATATATAATAGTAAAGTTGAAACAAATGTCAATTTTAGTTTAGCAAATATGAGACTAGACGATGCCAATCTTAGCAACGTTATCATCATCTGCTTCACTGTTTTGCATAATAAACAGAATGGTCAACCAAGAGACATAATAGGTTAAAATATTAATAATTACTAATTAAACGTATTTCGAGTTTCATCTCAAGTCTTTCACTTGAAGTGAAATGAGCATGTTAATATGTTAGGTCCCTCCATGTCTCTCCTCTGATATGTATACTTAACACGAGTTCACAACACAGATCAAGTTGAATCTTAAAAAACAGATTCTGAGAAAGAGCAGGAGCAATCGTGAGATTTAAAAAAATAGTTGATAGTTTCGGTTACATTGTGTGCTAAAACTCTGGCAATACTATCTCACTAGCTTAATAGCTCACGACTTAACAAATAACAAGTGCGAATGTATTGTTAAAAATACACGTTATTGTATACCTCGAAAGGGGAAATCGTGTTTATGGCTTCTAATGTAGGAGAAACGAGGTTGTTATTATAATAACTGCGGCTGATGCCGAAATTATTTGAACAAAACGAGGGAAAGATGGAGATTGTAATGGTATCAGTAATGAGAAAGAAAATGGAAACGATCTGATAGCAGACGAGATAGTAAAAATACTTGATAATGTATAATACTCGTATATAGAGAGCTTGGTGATGTTGCCCAAACTCCCGTCCTAAATGATGTTTTTAAGTAACTATCAGTCTTTCAGTATCAGAAGATTATGATTATAATTAGGTACCAGTCAATTGATACAGACTGATCGATCAAATTAGGACTAAGAATTGTAAGTGACGTAACCATACGGATTTTACCAACCAACAGAAATTACTAAAAACACTAAAATTATCTTAGAAATAAAGTCATTAAAAAGTCCATCCCAATCCAGCCTAACAATTTGAATGAAAATAAAATAAAATCTGTCGAATAAAAAGACAATGGATTGAAGGGATCTGATATCGGCATAATGAACGTTTATAATACTAACGTGGTGTTTTTTAGGAAATTTCGTAAGATATTGTGTTGGACCATTCAGCCGAGACAATGGGGTTCAAGTAATGTCTGCCGCGATGTAGAAGCAGTATGGCCATTTTAGGGCAAAGAAAGGCAATAAATATGAAGATAAAGCACAAAGAAAACTTAAGATTGCTTAAAATAAGGATGGTTTGCAAAAAAAAAAACTTTACAGGATAACGGGAATAATTTATTCATCAATGTAATGAATGACTAATGCATTTTCATTGCCGTCGTCATTTTACGTTGTAATTTTGTTAGTAAACGTCATTTGAAGAGTTCTTTAGCTTGCTTTCGTTTTTAAGGTTCCGTACCCAAAGGGAAAAACGGGACCCTATTACTAAGACTTTGATGTCCGTCTGTCTGTCTGTCTGTCACCGGGCTGTATCTCATGAACCATGATAGCTAGGCAGCTGAAATTTTCACAGATGATGTATTTCTGTTTCCGCTATAACAACAAATACTAAAAAGAGATAAAATAAATATTAAAGGGGTGACTGTGTATACGTAGCGGAAACACGGACGGGACGGGGCACGTGCCGGCCGCCCAGTCAGTGCCACGTTCCCGTCCCGTCCGTGTCTCCGTGACATATGCGCTTCCATATACATTTTGTATGAAACGATATTTCTAAAATTTCCCGTTCCGTCCCGTCCATGAAAAAACCCGTCACGTATGCACGGCCTTTAGATTTCAGAATCAGATTGTGTGTGCATTAAGTGGATAAGTATATCTCCTCATGTTTTATTACTAGAATCGATTAGTTGATGACTAAGATTGATCGACAATAAAAATTTCTACAAAGATATGGTAACATGTGCTACTGCTATCATCTCATATAATATGATAATATCCTACATAATGGGTTTTCGGGCGCAGTCAATGGAACCACGCGCTGTGACCGACGAAAGTTCTCAGTATCGGGATTTATGATTCGGAGATTTGGGTGTAACTTCCTTCGTTGCATTATCATGAACAATACTTGTTGCTGAACTGATCTTGATCAGCAATAAATCTTGGACATCCGACTGATGGAGATAATTCAATTTGTTAATGTTTAGGTGTTTGATTTGAAACTGCTGATGGTAACAAAATATCTAATCATTTCGTATCATTTTATTATAGTGTGTGGATGCAAGCAATTACAAGTTTTTCTTAAAATGACAAATTACAATTATGGAAAAGGATTGGAACAATCAGTTTAATAAAAATAGGGAGGAGAAAAGCAAAGAGAGGATACATTTGAATCAAGTTGAAATCTTCATAGTTGGACTTAAATTGTTATGAATTCCTGCATCAATATCAACAAAACAGGTAAATACACCGGTACTTCTCTATTGGATCCTACGTGTAGCAAAGTAAGCCGTAAAAAGGAATTATTTTTTTTATTTTACAAACCTATAGAAACTTTTACGTCTTCCCTCGCACCTCGGTAATAGCCACCCGTTTAAATATCTTGAGCTCTCTCATTTATATTCAACTAGCAACACCAGCCCACTCTATTTAAACTGCACGTACTGACCAGGTATTCCATAATATTGCCGACTACAAGATATTTTCAAAAACAATCTTAAATTATACCGAGCAATCATAAATCCGTATCTATAACAGAAATAAGAGATGTAAAGAAGCAAAAAGACTGAAAAAGGGCGTAAGAGTTGGCAAAAAGGCATAAATGTGCGAGATAAAAAACGACATATACGATTTATTTCACACGATTTAAAATTCTGTTGTGAGACAGCTGTGACCGGCGATATTCCTTGGGAATTCATATAATCCCGCGTGGCATTTATGTTAAGCGGAAAACGAGTAAATGTCAGTCCGAAATCACTTTTTGGATCCATTTACGAATCTATGACTAATTGAAATTGAATGTCACTTAAGATTTAGATAAACGGCTCTCGAGTTTAGAAAGTAGAGACCAATATTTGGTGTAACTTCCTCAATGTATTTTTGTTTCTTTACTTCATAAAAATATGCTCTTGATATGTTTCGACATATCTAGTTATTAATTTATTATAATTTATCGATACAGCATCAAAACTTGAAACGTGAGTTCGGCACATCCGCTGTATTTTGCTACAATTGGAAAGTTGTACCCATTTTTGTTAGAGTCGTTTCATTAATAATCCCATTGTTTCATCGACAATTGGACCGTCATCGACCGAGTTCAATAACTGCATCAATTTCTTGCATGAGCTCTCGTCTTCCATCTAAATTGACATTTACTCTCGCAAGTATGTCTAAAATGTAAATGCGGTTACTACACATACCAATTCGTGTAGGACGCACTACATCGCAGCCTCGACAACCATTGTCATTCAATAACGATCTCTATTTCGTCTCATTAAAGAAAATTTCTAACTATTCAACTGCAAAATCGTAGTTGAAGCAAACGTAAGCGACCAATGTAGTCTGATATGTGATGTTGATTACTTTATTAATGTTTTTATTGAAACGAGAGATCAGATTAAGCTGGTGGAGGTAATAGTATATTAAAGTGAGGCTGTATCGTATTGAGGAGGTAATGAGGCGGGGCCGATGGGTGTATGTACAGACAAAGATCTTGGCTATTGACACACACCAAGTTCATACTTATGTACGGCATCTACTTAGAATTCCAGAGCTTATTATCAACATAATGACGTGTACATATATGAAGATATGGCAAACAAAAAGTTCTGCTGACAAACTAAATTCTTCCACGGATCAACGAAACGTGTTATTCAACTCAAGTTTAAATAGATGTTCCTGCATAACTAATTGAATAAAAATTTGAATCTTATATCCCAATTTGTAGCAAGATGAATCATATCATTCTGTGTAGCATTACGTCAATCTAAGTACATGTTGTTATTGCTGTTGAAACGATCATTTATTACAAACTGTGACCTCTATGTCCGGGAATTAGGACTCTAAATTGACTACTAACTATTCATGCGGGTCCCGAGATATTTTTGTCGAATACTCTATGTACTTTTTATTACAATATTTCGTTTCGAGATGTACAGATAAGGAGCGACGTGTCTAGTTTTATTTCGATGTATTGTTGTAGCGATCTAAAATTATGTTTTTAACGTTTTCCTGTACGAACACAAAACGTTTCTTCATGATTTTGCATGTTTATCTTCGGATCTCAGCCAAGCGATTGTTGAGGTGACTCTCCTTATTCCAATTCAATATATTCACATACGCGAGTTTATTTCAAAATTCATGTTTCCTTGATCATTTGGAGCGATAATTATTAAGAATTCTTTTGAAAATATTCGAAATGATCTTAGTAAGTTTGCACACAAATTTGGAGTTCCCCGGGGTGGCATTTGTGGTTCACTTCTGCATGTCCGTTAGGTAGAGTGTAACGGTGAAATCGGTATTCGTATCTCCAAATTGACTTATTAGCCGTTTATAATTGCTCTCTTTGTGTACAGTGTAGTTAATCGTTCGTAATAAGGTATGTTCTCCATTAATTACTGTAGATATGATTTGAAGACGTTTTACACGGCAGAGGCGGTCGTAAACTCAGTCGTCGGCGGATGAAAGAGGGAGATAATTATGAGCAAACGCATGCGTAGATCAAATCGGTCCATCCATCGATAAGGGATCTAGATGTAGCTCCGATCGGCGCAGGCATTACTTGTACGATGGCAATTCATTATGGACCTGAATTGTTTCTTTGTTACTTGATTGGTTTGTCAGTTTTACAGTGATCGACGTCGACTGATTTAAACTGTAATTATCTAAACTTATTACCGATTTTGGAGTAAAAAGTGAACTGATAGCTTTTTTTCAAGGCATTTTTTAATTGCATTGCGTCAAAAACTCTATTGATATTTAGAGCATTAGTAGCTGTTGAAATTTAAATTCAATGCGCAGCAGGCAGTATATTGCAAAATTTAAATCTTATATTTAAATTACACACATTGAGTTTTATCCAATTACATCAAACGCAATCATAAAAAACCTTGATTGTCCAAATGCTTTGTTCGTTTCCAGAATAACTAAAGTATTATTTTTTTTACAATTTGAAACTTAATAACACTTCGTTTGTATTATTAACTTCTTCAATCTCCAAGGATTTGGCACAGTCGTAAAAAACGTTAAAAATTTGCTTTTTAGGATCGAAGTTTTGTAAACACATTAAAATCTAATCAAACTAGTGTATAATACAACTTTTTTATAACAAAAGTACTGTGTCTCTGATTGGAGTAAACGATTCCGCATGATCTTGTTTGGTTTTTGCTCTGTTTACGTTGTCTTACTTGATGGTTTGCGTTCCGTTCGTTGTTTTGCGACTCTTGAGTCAATTAGTACGAAAGCTTTGCCTCCATACGATTGTAATTAAATATGGAAAGTTTTTTAAGCATTTTTGTTTTTAAGGTTTATTTTTATTTGATCGGTATGATAAAAACAAGGTCTGCGCTATTTAAATTTTCTAAATTTTGCATCTCAGTCTTTATTCTTAATTTATTTAGGTCTAATTTACTTTAATTTTTTTCATCTTTTCAAATCATGTGATTGTAGTTTTGCATTATCAGTGTCATTCATAAATACACAAACATTAAGAATATCGTTAACATAAATCTTTATGTGATAATTCAAAACAAATGTCAATCGCAGGTCTTGAACCTGCATTGCGTACGTCTTGACCCTCCCGACAACTTCGTTCAAATGTTTATTTTTTCTAAACATAGCTAGCATAGATGTACATTTCTCATCGTTTGGATTATTATATTACATTATTTAGCATAGCATATTGTTAATTCTTCAATGCAGCTATAAGTTCTGCAAGCACATCTTCAATCAGCCAATTTTTTACTTCCCTACTCAATCGTTAGTCCAATCTATATCCAAGTTTTTCTGTCCATGCTTCTTTCCAGCAAGTTTGTCCATGAACCGTGGACCATGGACAAACTAGGTGGCCCATCTATGGGTAGAAGGACACTAATTACGGACCGAATAAAAAGGGACACCAATGATGGATAGACGTGAAGGCTTATCCATCGGTTATAGGCTCCGATTCTCGATTTCGAATCGATGTCTTTTTGCTCAGATCGATTATTGGTAGCTGCCACGGAGTATAAGCAAAGAGATGGCATAAAATATCTCTTGACAGTTAGTTTAATACTTATAATATTATAAGAAAGATAACAGTACAAAAGGCTTCGTATTGCATTCTAAAAAAAATCTGATGTATACCATATCATGACCAACTATTTATGGGACTGACCCAGAAATCGTAAATATATCAGCTGTTCCATTTGTTTTGGTGAGGATGAAATTGTACATTTTGATGAAGCAGCTGGATTTATTTCGATTTCAGGATTGAATCTTTGTTCATACTGATGATAATAATAAATACAGTCTACTCGTAAGTCTTAATAAATCAATACTTTGTAAAACAGAGCCAGCGGTGATTATTAAAACAACCTTACCTACTTACTCCACAAAAACGAATGAAGAACATTATACATTATATAGTGGTTTTGGAATTTATATGTATGACGTTGTCAATGACGTCACACCTAACTTCTAAAATCTAAACAAAGTACACAGTTGCATGCTTTCTCTTCGTGGCTCTGTGGTAGCAGGTGATATCGGTAACTCGATTATGTTGTCGCTAGTTTATTGCTCGTTATCGATATTCGACGGTTATCTCGATTTATATTCGTGATGCAGTAGGTAGGTATTTATGCTGATGAGTTTTTGATTGTGATTCAATTTGTTACTACCGATTTTTAGGGATGACTAAATTGTTTAATTCGAGATTTTTTTGCCTGTTATCGATATTCGACGGTCAGTCATCTCGATTTATATTCGTGATATAGTGAAAATCAGTTAGATACTATTAATTTTTGAGGGATGCCTTAATTGTTTCATTTGTAATATATATTTATAATAATATCATGTTATTATTTATTAAACATTGATTTGTGGCTAATTATTACATATTGTAGCGGCTTCGTGGCATGCCCGATACAAGGAATTCTAGTAACGAATAAAACTATATAAGAAGTGCAATGGTGGATAAGTAGGTATGAGTATGAAAAGTAAACGGCAATGAAAAATAGACAATAAATACAGTTCCAAAACTAAATAACCAAAATCTGCAGCACCAGATAAACAGTCTTCGCAGATGTTGTACCTTACCACATTTCAAAAGACACTCAAAAAAAAAATTTTTTTTTATTTAAATATAGCGCGTGATTGTTGGTGTATTTTAAGTAATTTTAGAATTAAAGTTCATTTATAAGAAGAAGTTTTAGAAGGTAACTTTAGAATTGGCTACACACAAGGTATCTTAAATAAACCAAAGAAGTTGTAGCAAAGGCGTATTGGATTTCAAAGCTGTGTTGTTAATGTAAAATCTGAATAATAGGATGGATAACACAGAAAAGGTGGTGACTGTTGTCTACCACGCTTTATATTCTCAATTTTAAACATGAGCTGTTGCAAAAATATTTTGTATTGAAGTTCGTAACTCGTCAACTAACCTTGTTACTAAAGTTCTAAGCCTTAAGGCCTTTGACATGCTTACACGTTGTTTTAGTCTTAGAAGAATCGAGTAAATATTTATACTACGTAAAAATAGTGTGGTAGAGGCAGACCAACAGCCCGATGGTTTGATCATATCGGTGTTTCCCTGTGATCATACTAGTATGTTATATCAGTATGACGTCGAGAATATACATACATGTCCTCGTGGTCATACTCTCGATTGTACACACCCTGTGAAATGCCTAACCAACTAAGTGTGTTTCGTCGTAGTAATACTAGTTTGTTGACCACAAGGATAATAATATGGAGTAGGTACACGTCCTCGTGGTCATACTGTAATAGTACGAGATCCGACTGCAGATCATCAAAGATCTTGGAAAGCAATCGATGAGGCTTGTACAAGATCGAAAATAATGGAAAGAAAGAGACGAGGCTTATATCCGGAAGTGCGTGGAACAAGCAGAATAACACAACTACCTAGGGCTACCTATTATGAATAAAAAAAAAAAAAACTCTCTGAGTTGATAAGTTAGCCAGGCTGGATAGGCTGGGTAAATGCGCTTTTTAGAGTTGTGAGGTTGTTAGTTCAAGTTCTGGTCCCGTACCAATGAATTACTTTGGAGATTTTGTCTATTGATTTTAATACTATTGAATTATCGGTAAAGAAAAACATCACAAATAAATCCCTACTCTAACATTTTCATATCAGCCGTAGAACATACACTGCAGCACGGGAAGCATGGCAAAGGGACTAATAGTCTTTCCACCATTATATCCCCTCGAAGAGGAAATAAAGTATGGATTAACAATGACATCTGACATTAAGAGTGGATAAAATGGTTTTCTCCCCTTGCTGTGCTACCCGGGCTGGATTGATTTTCCTATACATTTCCAATAAGACTTGTTGGAAGCGGCTTGCATACAGCGTATACCTGAGGTCTTCATTAACTTAGTAGAGGATCCACATTTCACTATCATCAATACGCAACTGTGCCAGCGTGGTAAACATAGCTCAACCACCTTGGGGGTATGACTATGTTCAGCTAAAGATTTAATAAAGTAGCAAGCACGAAATTATAACATTTTATCTACAAAGCTTCTGATTATGCCATTATGCTTAAACATACGTGACAGTTCGTTGCCATTTGCGTTCTTAGAAATGCAGATTCCTAATATGTAAACTATCCAATCCAAATATGTAGAAAAGGGTCTAAATCCAACTAGTTCTTGCTAATAGTAGAGTCTAATAGCAGTTCGCTCTACATAACAATGACTTATTATGTAGAGCGAAAAAAATAACACATTGTTTCGGTATCTTCATGTTTTTTTGCAAATCTTGGTACGATAATTTCTTCATTATATTTTTTTTGTCTACTATGTACCACATCGATTAGTGGTAGGAATTGATGCAATAAATAAAAATATAATAGCTTATTAGGTCAAAATTAAAAATCGAAACAAGAACTTATTTTTCTTTCTTAAAGAAGATTCCGAGGCCAAAAAACTTAGTTTAAAAGCAACACAGCTTACTAAAAGGAGTGAATTGATCTTCTTTCGATTTTATTTACACAACGAAAACTATATCCTAGTTAGTTTCGACCCCAGCCACTGTCACACAAACATACTCTACAAACTACTACATTCAAACTTTTATAAATTTCAAGCTCTATGCACACTTATAAGTCTTATAAGTATTCCCTTTTATAACAAAAACTTCCAATATGGCGCGCCGAGGTCACATAATGCATTATAATTTTATACAAAGATACAAAATGCGAATGAATATGCAAACCCGATGCGTGTGTTGAGATTGAGTTATTGTGTGTGTCTGTGTGTGTGGCAGGATGGGGCGTAGAGAAAGCGAAGAGATAAAAGCTTTAGAGATAGCAAAAAGCTCTAGAGTCTGATACCTTTTATCCAATTTTACTGATATTTTGAGAAGAAACGTTTTAGTAGTATGTAAACCTAAGCGCATGTACATTTTTCTGTAACTTTGTCTTTATTTAAGACATAAAAATTCACACTGTAAGAAAGTAAACATTTATGAAATTAATAAGTCTTTCCACAGAGAACAATTTAAAATTGTAAAGAGAGGGATTATTTACTTATCACATCGCTGGATAGGTGACACTTCCGTGTTGACACTACCACCACTACCACTACAAAAGTGTGTGTTAAAAGATATGACACTTCCAAATCGATTAGTATCGACATATTTGAAAAAAAGAAAAGTTGAACCAAACTTAATAGCGTCTGCGAACACAGGCAAGTCGTAGCGCAGTAGCAACTTCTTAAGTCAGCGGGGGTGAGTAGTGGGGTAATGCGAAGTTCATTAGCTAACTGCACAGACACCATTTTTGACTCAACCTTCACGTTGGGAATTACATTAAGTAAAGTTTCATAGCTAAGTCTGGACTTCAATCCTAACTCTATCACCGTATAAAAGCACTAACACATCCTCAGTATCACTGTGTGCGTGTTGCGCACACGCGTCGAAGAAATGCATGTTTTATGACGTCTGCTCATATTCAGCGCGGTGCCACAAAGAAATTATACGCACATTAAATCCGTGGAGGTGTGAGTCGTGCTTTTTTTGGTTTTTGGTTCTTGTGACCCTGGAGGAGAGTGCTTTATAGGTAAGCGCGCGAATAAATTAATACTGGGCACGAACAATTTATATGAAAATTATGTGGTGTTTACGTTTTTAGTGATATGTAAAATGTTTTTCAGGTAATAGTATGTTCCAAGAAAAAATAACACAATTTTTATAGCTACTGCGAAATATTAATTAGATGTGAATAGAATTTTTATACACTGTTTAGTTGTTGATATAGTATATATTAATAATAATGGATTATTTATTAATATGTATTTTACGTTTAATGTATTTTTTTTTAAATATGTCTTTCAATTTAAATTGAACGCGAGCATATAGGAACGAAACGGTTTTGTTAAAAAAAGTACAATTTTAAAGTTAACTGAACCGTAAGAGTTTGCGATCTATAATGTTACTTATTGCACTGTACTAGCCTTTTTTTAGTCCAATGACAATCGTAGACTTACTCACGAATGGCGATTGGGCTAAATCCATTACAAGCCCGGTGCAGGTGGACACGAAAATGAATGCTAACTCTAAACAATAAAAATAAAAATCATAAAAAAAGATCTGAAAATATCTTTAGTTCCACGGAAACTCCACCGTTCCTCTGTCCAATATCAGAAAGGATATGTCCAATATCAGAAAGTCGCAGTCAAAGTTAATTAACAAAAGACGTCGGTGATTCGGAGTGCACATGTGAAGCTCAATGGGTACTGTTTGTGCACTGCAGTACACCATCAATATGTTTAGTATGCGAGGTTAAGCTGGGTGGTCAACTAATGTTTGAATATATTCAGCTTAACTTGTAGGCCCTGATTGCTCTAACAGCTTAGATGTGTCAGAGATTTGCAGAAGGTTTAGAAACTCTAGTAAATATTTTAGTTCTAAAGTGACAGTTTTTAGTCGTTCTACTATGTTACTCTTTTTCAAACAAGTATTTTATATTTGAATAAAAACTTTTTTGAAAACCAGCTTTTATTGAACGAGTACTCGCCAAGACGAATCAAACGATCTGAAACTCGATAGGGTTGCGTCATTTCATTACAGAGTTCCTATGACCACCTCCCAGCTTTATCATCAGACCCTGGTTACCATAGAACGACGAACTACTTGCCAAGAACATTCAAATGAACACAAACTCGATGAGGTTGTGTCGTTTCATTGTTAAGTTCCTTTGGCTACCTTCCAGCTCCATTATCAGCTCAGCACCATGTCATCATAATATTATACGGACACGCAATTTACACATGTATGCAAAATTTCAGCTCAATCGGTAACCGCGAAGTGGATGAAATTTAACTTGCAAAATCTACAGAACGACAGACAACGGGACAGGTGAAACTAAATAAAATCTTGTAAAATGGCTTTTGTCATCTTGCACCTGCTGCTATGTTCAGAAACTCAAGATAAAACAAAGAAAATTACTTCTTTGCTGTGTATGACACTAATAATAACAAGACTTAGTAGATTCAAGACTTATTTTTTAAAGTTACTACATTTATTCACAGAAAAAAACTTAATTAACACTTGAGTTTAAGTTTAAGTAAAGTAACTAACTAAATCTAAAATTAAATAAACTAAACAAAACAAAAAAAAACTACTGTAATTTGAAACAAAACCTAAACTAAAAGCCCCTGCAAACGTGGCCAAAATGCTGGCGGCATTTCCTCGCTGAATACTCGTAGCTGAGCAATACTTACCTAATACATATTTTTTGTATTACATAGCAAACTTTTCTACCTATCTCAAATTGATCTGTCTTCATGAAAATATATAGGTCGTGTCGAAGCTAAAATGCTAGCGGCATTGCTTCGCTAAATAGCTGAGCAATACTTAAACATTTTTGTAATACAAAACGAACTTTACCACCAATCTCAAATTGATCTATCTTCATGAAATATAGGTCGTGTATGCACGAGTGTCGCAATAGTCGGGTCGCACGACAATAAAGCTCAAATCACCGCACCGGCCGGATGCGCACACGCACCTCGTTCGTTACTGTAAAGTGGGAAACGGGCCCCGCGTCCTTTGGGGGACTGCGTGGAAAGATTTACTTGTCTAGGGTATCTAGCATATTTTTAGCAGGTAGCTAGGATGTACTGATATGTGCAGTAAAAGGTGAATCAAACTTCTTGGCGGGTGTGAAGTTAGCTACAAGCTGCGGAAAATCCAATCCTCACAGAAGCTCACAAACTCATATAAAAGCCGCGCGAGGATTTGGTTTTGCTTTTAGTTAGTTTCGAACTTGCCTAAAAAGTTTAATTCGACTTTTACAAATGTCTACGCATATTCAAGGTCTATCAATTATAGTCGTGTGAAGACAAAAGCAAACCTTTTATAATGTGACTCGAGTAGAAAATATTATCCTACCATCCCCCTTTTACTACAGGACAAGTACTAAGACAGCTCACTACCACTCCTACACTGACGATTTTCCATCGATACGTACTGATACGATACGATACGTACATCGGTTTGACTCAACGTTTCTGATCCGTGCGGCCAGGGAATAGAACAGAATACTGTTTTTCCTGTTTCCTGGGCGATATAATCTGAAACTTTTCAGTCATAATATCTTCTGAGTCTCCGTGCTTCATCTTCGACCACATCGTTGTTTACCATCAGAAGAGTTGGCGATCAAGTTTATCGCGAATGAGTTTGCATTCGAGATAAAGAAGAAAAAAAAAGAAATCAATTTGCCATGACCGAAATGATGTATATTATAATATAAATCTGTTATTACGCATATTACGCTAAAAAAGAAAAACCTCGAGATCCTACAGGTATGGGAACTGATCTAGATCAGTAAATCTTTTCTAATCTAGATAGTTATTTTATAGGTTTTATATAAAAAAAAACTTGGAGAACATATAAGTGCGCCTTTTGGTTCGGGGGACTATACTTACTTACTTACTAACGTCCCGTAATAAATTTTCGTCGTAAACGTCGTCGTAATAAATTTATACTTAAGTAATTATTATTTTAGTAATTATTACCTGATAATATTAGTTTATTGGTAATATTGACAATATTTTAATGCATATCAAGTAGCTTCTCATTTGCGTCACTATCTGTCATTACTTACTATCTAGGTATTATCATATAAGTTAGAAGAAAGTGTGAGCTAGCATTAATACAGAAAGCTATAAGGTCATTAATGCTTATTCCATTGTGTTCGATAATGCTTAATTTAGGTATAGATTTAATTAAGGCCATTGTCACTTAAAATAGGTTTCACTTCCGGTTATGGGTGGTAGAAATATTTATTTAAAGCATGTATAATTTGCAGTGTCGAAGTTCCGGTACTTATTTGTATCTTAAACTGGCGATCAAAAAGGAGGAGGTTCTCTTCTCAAATGCATCTGCAATTGCGCAATATCTCTGACTTTTGTAAAACAAAAAAAAACTTATGCAAAAAGGTCCAATAAAAATTTGAGAGTTTTCAGATATATTTGATAGATCAGAGACTTTGGTACTTGTAAATTTTAGTGATTTACAATGAAATTCTTGATTTACCATGACTTGAAATTAAAGTATAACTAAAAATTTTAATTGCGTCTAATATTTAAACAGTAGTTTTACAACCACAATTTCAGCATTTCAATACTAACCAATAAAATTTAAAAACTCAATTTTGGCAATAAACCAAATTTGGCATTTCAACTCCACATTTTGGCAATAAACATTTAAAAAGCACACGATCGAAGCGCATAAATTATTCGAAATGACACGCCGATTATGCGATAGAAATCATCGATTATTTCGTTTATTCGATTTTGTTTCTCTCGTTTTTACTTATCGATTAGAATGTTTATGTCTCTGTCTAAGAGGTTTTATTAGAGCGTGATGCTCCCGGGGCTATAAAGTGATAATTCACGTGGAATCTGTTAATTGCTATAATTTAACGGAGCTCCTTCGATGTTTTGGTACTTTACGGTGTGATTCTGGATATTTATCGACTTTACAACGATTACGACTGTTAGTTGGCTTTGAGAGAGTTTGGTTTTGGGGATCTAGTGGACTGATAAAGAATCGGAACGTTACTTTTGAATGAGATGACTTTTAGATGTGATTTTATTGTGTAGTATATTACATCTGCCGAGTCAGATGGCACAGGAAAAGAGAGAGTTTAATACCCAGCAGTGGGTTAAAGAAGGCTGTGGATGACATTGCATTAAAATCATTGGACTATACATGTGTTTGTTTTTGTAATAGGAAGAAACAAATAAATTATGTAAAAAGGAATGGATGATCTCACCAAGAGCGCATAAAATCGCTGGATGCAAGTTGCTTCCAACCAGCCTTACTACGAATTCATAAAGAAGACCTATATATCCATCAGTAAATGTCCTAACTTATTAAGATGATGATCAACACGGTATTTTTTCAGAATTATGTAAATTACAAGATTTCTAATCCAACCAAACATACTTAACTATGTCACTTAGATATTTACATTAAAGTCTGCTCTAAATAATATTGTACGGAACATATTCACAAATATTCCTCTCCACCATCCAAATGTTTTTACTAAAAATATGTAATTATATTCTTAGTTATGTATGTTCTAATTTGGTAGACTCGATCGGCTTGGATCGGCTCGATAAATTAATCGATTATGTTGTTGTATCGTTAATTAGGTTTCTATTCGAATGACTCTATTCCAACAACTCGATTTGTAGTTGGTTAAAATGTAATAAAAATCGTGTCGGGATTTGTAAGCTGGTAGTTATAGTTAGGGAGCCTGCGGAGTAATATTCTGGAATACTATATATAGCGTCACGAAAATTTGTAGATTAGAGGATACCTACCCAAAAAATGTTCGGTGCGATGTGAACATCATAGTGAACTTTGTATATCACAAAGCTTAAAAAAATATAAAAAAATCTGTTTGAGTGCGTCAATTGCGTCATACAATCAATTGAAAACACATATACATGTACAAGATATCCACGTGTTTCAAATAATAGAAGTATAGCAATCCACTGATAGTCATCAAGCGGATCGTTGTACACAGTTTAAAAAATAGCCGTCTGATTACTAAAACATTTCTTAAGATGTGTCAGATCCTTATTTTTAAAATTAATTGTTCTTTTTTTAATTTTCATTTTCCTACAAACAGTTTACTTGAACTTATTTCATTTTTCCTCTTTAAATTTCCACATACTTAACTACTTACCTACATATAGGTGTACTCTACAAGTAAGTAGGTACATAACATAGTTAAAAATATCCCTTCGTAAGTATATTAAGCTAATGCGGTCAAATATGCTCTAAAACTTCTCCTTGGGCTCCCGTACTACATGATAGTTAGGAATTAGTTATAACTTTGAATATGGTGATGTGATAGTTTATAGAGCTTCAAATGAGTTGGCGCGTTTATGACTGAACATCTACCAGACAAATTGTACGATTAACTCTGAGTTAGAACACCATGTTTTACATTAACGTGATAATGTTATTGATGTAAAATTTTATGTTGTTCTTTGTATTTGTAGAGCCTACATATGGCTACAATTGTTTATAGCGATAGCGTTCAATCTATTGAAATAAAATTGTACAGATCTCTAGATGACAACGGACATATTTTATAATTCTAAAATATCAATGTATCTAGGTGGGTACATTGATATTTTAAAGTCATGAGTAGGTACTCATGACAAGTTTTACTATGGGACCGAAAAATCAATGGTTTTAAATAAAAAGTTGTACTACTACTTCAACTACTATGATTTTTTTTGTATTTGTCATCAACATGGACATTGTTGTTGTCTTACAATCCCAATGATTGATGTTTTGTATAGCTCTGAGGTACAGACTTAACAAACTAGCAACTTCTGCGTCCTGTGCATAATTTTATGGGCTTTTTGGACGGTAGATAAACTCGTATGTCATTTAACCTATTAACCATTGTAGAGGATCCAAAAATAGCCATGCCGAGTATATCTGACCAATTCCAGTGAATCAGTTCCCTTCCTGCGGTCCCCTGTAATTGTAGGAAAATTCCATGGGATCTATTGAGTAATTTAATTTTCACTTTAGGTACTGTATCGTACGACCTTTAGTAGTTAGTAGTAGTCTAGTGTTGAACATAGGCATGCCCATAACGGTCAATTGGTTCATATTCAATTCACCATATTAGCCCAGATGAGGGTTGGAAAATTACATACGCCATCTTTCTTCGCTATATTTTTTCACAATATTTTTTCTCAACATCTTAGAAAAAATAGCCCAATCATTGTAATAGGCTAAAAATAAACACCGAGAACAAAAAAGTTTGCCCAATTTCTTCATCAGCTCCTTTCCAAATTATATCAGCTGTAGAAAGTCGATGGCGGTGTCCATAGACATATGAGATCCCATAAGGATTTCCGATAAGATAGAAGACGTGGACATCCTACATGATGTTTGCCAGAACACAATTTGATTTCCATTTGGGAACTTTACGGCCCCATCAGTCATTTGTATTATGGAAAGACTAAAAATAGCCGCGGCGAGTGAATTCTGAGCAATTCCCGTGAATCAGTTCCCTTCCTGTGGACCCCTGTAATTGTAGAAACCTCGGCAATCTGCGCCAATAGAGCACAATTGCTTGGGAACGGACGACTGCTTCCAACGTGCATACTGGAGATGGAACTGAAGATGGCTGCCGTCAATGTCCACTCATAATCAATGGGATTTATCATCATCTAGAAAATTTAGACGATAATTATGGTGTTTTGACTGGAGACAGAGAGAGCAGAAAATTCCTATACAATGAAATTTCGCACATGCAACAATGGTTTTTTCATAGAGATAGAAGAACGCTCTCCTTAAAATCGTAAGGGTTAAAATCTCCGGGTCCCGTTCAAATGAGTTCGGTTCTGATTTCAAGTGGGTTATTGGTGAAGGAAAACCTCGTGTAGCAAATTCGATAGCGTATGTAATTCCACCAACCCGTAATACGCTAGAGAAGTGGATATGGTCCAATCGCTCTGTAAGGGTAGAAAGATGTTCAGCAGACTACCAAAAGTCTGAAATTGTAAGTCAAAGAGCACAATTTGTATAAATGTTGATTGCTACGATTTCCATTTGAGGTATTTTAAGAACGATTAAGCAATAAGACACTTGGCTGAAAGACATTGAGTCTATTTTGCCTTACCACTACACACAGGGTAAACGCCCCACAAATGACATGCGAAGTCAAACAAGATTTAAATGAGCTACTAAACGGAAAGCCTCAGAAATAGTCTCAAAAGTAGCGTATCCACAAAACAGTGCATTCTTTGCAGGCAACTGTGAAAAGTAGCGCCTAACTAATTTATACAGAGATCGGTTATTTCGAATCTTTTACTTAATTATCGATTCCGGATAAATATTGGGCTTGGGCGATGAACTTTTACTGTTTGGTTGGGTTTGTCAGGTTTCGTCTTGTTTTGCCGCTTTTGCTTACAACGTTTTGACTCTACATTACTAGTATGAACAGCAAGGATGTGAAACTCATCATTTCATCATTCTCACATTTTTTAATTCCTATTTCAATGTAATTTTATAATTATAAGTTTTAATTTCAATTGTAATATTTAATGTATTTTGTTGGACATTCACAAGTATACATAATTGTATCTATGTTGAGAAATAAATGAAATGAAATGAAAATGAAATTGCCTTGGACTGTTTTTTCGTCCAAGTAAAATCTGTACTGTACTGTATCAGCCTTTTTAATTGTCCACTGCTGAACACAGGCCTAACCAAAAAGAGTGATTAGGCCATATAAAAACGCTGACTCAGTGCGGGTTGGTTGATTCACACACGCCATCGAATTTCTTCTGCGGACATATGCAGACATTGCAGACTGCCTCACAATGATTTTCTTCTTTGAAAAACTTAATCTGGTTGGGTCTACAAATCGACAATAAACAAGTCCTGGTAGACGTCTTACACTACTCTTGCCAATACGTGGTCTTTACTAGATAGGATTTTAATTTCTGGCGGTTTTAGCCATGTCTGCTTTTAGTCGGCTTATTTTAAAATCAGGGCTGGCGACTGCATCTTTGATTTAGTTATTTTACTATCTTACGCTATGAACTGTAATATTTACGTAACTAAACGCAATAACATGGTTAGAGTAAACAGCTTAACTAGAAGACGGCGATGCCGGGATTCTAACTGTCGCTAATTATAATAATTATCGTAATCATTAGTTTCTTACCGAGAACTGTTAGCTGAAAACATGTCATCGGTAAACTGGGTTTGTAGGTTTTCAGTATTTATCTCGACTACTGAAGATGTAACAGCTTCATTAATGCAGCTGCAGTTTTATAGATGGAGCCACAAATACAAAACAGAAATAGATACCTCTCTATGAGATATGTTTTTATTTTATTTTACAAAACATTGTACCTATTAAAACGGGCGAAAAAGATGATAAAATAATGAGTAGGTACTATAACAATTTAAGTGGTAATTTTATAATGCTAAAAGGGATCTTTTCTTATCCAATTAAGGTTCTAACCTTCTAACATTCTTCTACGCATTCTAATGCGTAAAGAATGTTAGAAGATAAGAAATGCGTAAAAAAAAATTAAGATTGACACTTGGACAGTGAAAACATCTTAATTTTTGTTCGTTATCTTTTATTTTAGTAAAATTTAACACAGAAATTTCTCACACTGCATTTGTATTCACTTTCCATAATCATAAAATTATTTATTTCTTATTTTAGCTTATCACTTTTGCCTTAAATTTTTAAAATTTTAGATTTTTTCTAACTATTATTAGGTAGGTATCTTATATGTTGTTTTATTTGTAACAGGTTTTAGTACATTTGTTTTTTTGGATGATTCACATCAGCTATAGACTCCACGCGTATACTACGTAGACAAATAGAAGGTTTGTTCATATAAATATTTTTGATAGATAGTTAGGTACTTACCGCTCGCCTGTAATTTTCTTTCTTGTGAGTCTTCACCGTCTGCTGACTGCTTTTGGAAAAATCCCTGAAAACAGTATTTTATTCAATTATTTCGAACTATCGACCTGCCCCGGCTTTGCACAGGTGTATTATACATATAAACCTTCTTCTTGAATCAAAATCCGTTGCGTAGTTTTAAAGATATAAGCATACATAGGGACATACAGACAGGGAAGCGACTTTGTTTTATACTCGTACTATGTAGTGATAGTGAAGCGTATTTCAGATTCTAGTTATTAAACTAACACATGTTTAAATTAGACAATACATCATCATAGCACGTCCACTGTTGGACATAATATGCCTCCGCAACAGATTTTCAATAGGATTTATTGTGGGTCACATCCGGCGCAATCGTGCAATTTTAATTAAATCATCTACGCCAAGTTATATTTAGTTATTCATACGGATCTCTTAGTCTCACCACTAGCTGATATAGTTCCGTCATATCAACCATATTTATGATGTTTACTGCAAGACAAAGCCATAAAGTCTTTACAGTCATCAGTTCTTCGAGCTATGTGCCCTGCCCTCTGACATTTTAACTTCCTAATCCACTGGGTAATGATACTTTGGATTGATCTCCTCATTCCTGATTCGATCTCACATAGAGACTACGAGCATAGCTTCTCAATGGTGTGTTGGGCCATTTTCAGCGTATTTATAAGGTCCACGTCGAAACACCACATTTCAGTTCCTTATGTAACACATAAATGTCGAAAATGTGAATGATTAGACTTGTAGACTTACAAGTTAGGGGTTATCTGCTTGCCTTGTATCCACTAAGTACAAAAAGGGTCAAGGAACCTATTTACAGGGTTATAAAAGAACTGGTGTACTAAGTCGAAAGGACGTGATTTAGACCATCATAACAAACAACTTTTCCTATGGAATCAATCCGGAACCCGAGAAAAAAGTCAGCTGTTTCATACAGTATTGCAACTCGGAATCAACGGAATACCTCAAAGAATTATTTTTGAAATGAACATTTCAAAAATTCGTTCGTTCGCAGGATTCGAACCTTGCTTCTTCGGATCACTAGCCCGACGCTCTCCCAACTGAGCTAACTCTTTGAGATAAACCTAGTGTGGGATGTACTATAAAATTAAAATCATTTCAACGGAATACCTATATTAAACACCTGTTTTTTTTCTCGGATTCCAGATTGATTCCAAAGGAAATCTTAATCACCTCACATCACTGGGTAATGATAATTTGGATTGATCTCCTCATTCCTGATTCGATCTTACTGAGAGACTACGAGCATAGCTTCTCCATGGCGTATTGGGCCATTTTCAGCTTATTTATAAGGTCCACGTCGAAACACCACATTTCAGTTTCTTATGTAACACATAAATGTCGAAAATGTGAATGATTAGACTTGTAGACTTACAAGTAAGGGTTTATCTGCTTGACTTGTATCCACTAAGTCCAAAAGGGGTGAAGGAACCTGTTTACAGGGTTATCCAGAACTGGTGAACTAAGTCGAAAGGAGGTGATTCAAACCATCATAACAAACAACTTTTCAGCTGTTTCATACAGAATTGCAACTCGGAATCAACGGAATACCTCAAAGAATTATTTTTGAAATGAACATTTCAAAAATTCGTTTGTTCGCAGGATTCGAACCTTGCTTCTTCGGATCACTAGCCCGACGCTCTCCCAACTGAGCTAACTCTTTGAGATAAACCTAGTGTGGGATGCACTATAAAATTAAAATCATTTCAACGGAATACCTATATTAAACAGCAGATTTTTTTCTCGGATTCCAGATTGATTCCAAAGGAAGAGTTGTTCGGTATGATGGTCTTAATCACCTCCTTTCGACTTAGTACACTAGTTCTGGATAACCCTGTAAATAGGTTCCACGTTTTAAAAATGTAGACTTGCGGAATACATACATATCTACACATACATGCACACACAACATACCTGCATCTGTAAATTGGCGAGGTCTTCCAAATTCTTGCGCATGAGCACGCTCTGCTGGTCGAACTCCGAGACGCTGTTGCCCGCGCTCGACGTTGTGGATTGTTCCTGTCCAGATAACGATCTCTTTTAATTGAAGTAAAGATAGATATAGACTGAATCAAACTTCTTGGCGCTGTGATGTTAGCTACAAACTGCGTATAACCCAATCCTGGCTGAAGCTCATGGAACAGCTTCGCGAGGATTGGGTTTTCTTTTACGTAGTAGTCCGATTTCAAAAATCTTTTTTTATTAGAAAAAGTATACTTCGAAATTGGTCCCATTTAATTTTTTTGAAATCGGCTGAGCCGTTTTTGATAAATCAACAATAATGTGAAAAATGCTACATCAATCCGTGCGAAATATATGCGAATTCTGTTCACGGGTGAAGTCGGTAATGTTATTTTTGCAAAAAAATATTATATACCTATAGGTACCTAGTTGATATAATTATGCGTTTGCGAAATTCTATGGTGTTTGTGAATGTTTTTTAACTAAGTTAGCGAGTTGGATATAGCTCAATCGCAGCCGATACAGTAATTGATGGTAGTGACTTTGATTACTATGCTTTGTCACACAAAATATTTTCACCATAGGCACAAAAAGACTGCTGGCTCCGAGTCGCTGTTGCCCGCTCGAGGTTGTGGATTGTTCCTATCCAGATAACGATCTCTTTTAATTGGAATGGAGAATAGATACGTGCTGTAAATGTTGTGCTGGGCTGTGCCGGAGGCGGTAAGGCTGGGCGCGCACCGAAGGTGTTAGTGATGTACCGCGGCAGTAAGCCCGATTACAGAGGCGCCTTCGTAATTATTTTAGCTAAATAGCATAGTTCTGTTTCTTTTTCACTTTAGGCATTCGATAGAGAGAACGCTTTTTACATTGCTATTAAATTTACGCTGGCGCCTCTGTAATCGGGCTTAGTGTGGTTTCAAATTTGCTACATTTCATGTTGCTGCATTCGTTTGGATATAAAAATATTTGGTTTTTGCTTATGTGTTTACCACAGAGTCATTGAGGTGAATATTGAATGACGAGACCTATTGTTGACGGTACTATGTATTATTATACAGATTTTGTAATTTTAATTATAGTATTAAGCTCGATACGTCAATAAATGATTCTGATTCTGATTCTATAGCTTGATCAAATCTGATGCGATACAGTGCATTAGATTCCAAGATTAATCGCAGTAAAATAACATTAAACTTATGTATTTTTTGGTTTATCTTATGATTTAAACGACAGGTAATTGAATAAAATAACAATTAGCTCATTCAGTCATTTTTAGACAACTACTCCAAAAATAAGTAAGTGTTATTGATTGATTAAGAGTACTAAAATGAAGTAAGTATGTTATTTTAATGTCCTGGAAAATGTATTTTTAAATTATTTTTCTTGCGTTTGCAAAAGCTTTTTGCGCATAGTTATGCATTATGGGCTCGCTTTAAAGTAGCGTGGGTATTTATGGTTACCATTGCCTTACTTTTACCACGTAGCGTCGGTGTGCACCCGGCTTAAAAATCATAGTAGTCAGACGTAACACGCGTGGTTAGTTCAAAACTTCGTGAGTAGAAACCTGAAGTTCGTGATTGCTGATTGTGTATTGATTGATGATTTTTTTAACTTGAAACAGATCTAAGATTTGTATGACTGGTTTCACTCTATTGAAAGTCTTGTAATTGATTGTGTCACAGACTAGAACTAGAACAAAAATTATTTAAATAAGTTTATACCTACTAAACTAAAAGAGCAAATGGAACGGTACAAGGTAATATAAAATGTCACAGCAACATTATCTTGGAGTAATTAAAATTGTTATTATTGTGGTCTAGAAGTTCTCCATTGGAGTCTACGTTTCGGCAAGCGCAGCGTAGGATATTTACCCATAAGGTAGACCAATAATCTCATGTAACATGCTGGATGCAAGCTGCTTTCGACCAGTCTTATTGGGAATCTATAGAGGCGGCCTGTGTTCAGCAGTGTAACCCCTACGTTTGATAATAATGATGAAGTTTGCTCCTAATTTATAAGTTCTTATATCACACTCTCTGCTAATAATTCGTGACACGAATCTTAGTCAGTCTTTTATCTTAGTCAACGTGTATTATCCACCCACTGTTTTAAGTAAGCTTTTATTCTCGTAGACAAATTAACTTGACTAATGACTCGTCACCAAATATAGTAAATAATCATCAATCTGACAAATTTTGTTATTTTAAAATGTTGTTTTTGAGAAATACCGTAATAACTATTAATGATATTAAAAAGCTAAGATAAAATAGTCATTTTATTTTTGAGGTTTTGCAAAAGTCTACTGTTTGCAAATATTCTTGCAAGTATAGATTCAAAGTAATGCATCGGTAGTTCAAAGTTTTTTATTCTTAGGCAATTTTAGCGATGCTAGCGTAGCTCTACAATAGTGGTTATCATTTCATTGATGATAATGGGAAGTAGTAGTATTTGTATAGTTTCCTATATTTCTATGAATGTATTGTTTGAGATGAATACTATGTACTTAACAACGTAATGTTGAAATGGACGTATGCAAATGGACCGCATTTACAAATTTTACAACTCGGCTTTATCATACTTCGGTTACACGCCATATGTATAAGTGTTTTTTTAGATCTGACACACGTCTTTTAGGGTTTTATTATTGTTTGAAGCAAAGTTGCTGACGCTAATTTAATCTTAGATTTTGAATGTCGCTTCTATTCAAGACTGATGAGAATAAAAATTCTAATCCTTTACATATTTTATACTATTTTGCAACGTAAGGACCTGCAAAAAGTTCCTTTAGTATTGTTGTTATGTGCATTTTATCAAAAACTGAAGTAGTAATGGTAGTAGTTATAGTAGTTCTCACCTGTCCATCAGTGTCTCTAGAAACGCTGAGATCGAGGGTCTGGTCTCCATCTTCAGAGCCGCTCGCGTCTTCCTCCTGTCCTTGAGATCGGTTGAACAGCCTCATAGACTGCTGGTTGATTATTTGTAATGCTCTTTGCCTACAAATAGAAAAAAAAAATTAGACTGAAAAATCTTGGATGATTCCGAAGAGCTCAAATTAAACTAAAATTATCAGAAGAGCTTGTCATGATGAAATCAGTTCGATCGAAAACCGGCACGTAGGTTTTATTAGACTTGCATAATTCGGTATCATGCTCAAAAGTAGGCTTAAAACTATTGTACAATGTAAAGCATATAAAAATTACGTTCTGTAAGCATTGTATGATAGGAAAATTATTAACAATATTGGGTTAAAATTTTTCAACATTAATTTGTACTAGCTCTATTGCCATCATAAACGTAAGAGCAGTATCTAAATTTCAAACTATCAGATGCTGACAAAATTAAAACCTAATTTATTTTAGATACCACCGTTCTTTGGCTTATGAGTGCAGCACATGTACCTTAAAAAACTTAAGCATTATGTTAAAATACTAGTTTTTGCCCGCCACTTTGCCGGCGTGATATTTTTGTTTTTGTGCTATCCCATTGGAACTTTTTATTATTTCGGGACAAAAGTAGCCTATGTCCATAGAGATAATACAACCAGAGAGATAACGCTGTTGTCGCTTAAGGCAACTCTTAACCACAAAAATGTACAGGAAATCTTGCCCAGAGCTGCGAAAACTGTCAAATAGAATTGGAACTTGACACTATCGGGAGAAAACCACGGCAACAGCCATTGAATCGAGATATTTTTCATCTCTCTTTCTAACTCATGACATAATAAATCAATGCATCATTGTAGCGCTCGTAGCGTAGTTTGACTAGGTGATTGTCAGCGATCACCGAAATTAAGCAACGTTCCGCACGGTCAGTACTTGGATGGGTGACCGCGGGTGGCATTTTACAACTGAGCGCTACCGTGGCTCGGATGACACGTTAAATTGTAGGCCCCGGTTGTTTTAACCGTTTAGCCATGTCAGAGGCCTTCAGGCGGCCTAAAAACTCTGACACCAGGGCTAGCCACCCGGCCTATACGAACTTACTTACTTAATGCATCATTTTCAGATTTCGTCGATCAACCACATTATCCCTCTGGTTGTAATAGCTCTGTGTCTATTTCACTTTTCGTCTTTCAAACTATGCCAAAAATCAAGTCAACCCGTTGCTCCGTGGCTGCGTGAAAGAGAAACAAACCAACTACACTTTCGGATTTATAATATATTGTATACTAGCGACCCGCCCCGGCTTCGCACAGGTGTATTATACATATAAACCTTCATCTTGAATCACTCTATCCATTAAAAAAAACCGCATCAAAATCCGTTGCGTAGTTTTAAAGATTTAAGCATACAGACAAACAAACAGACAAAATAGCGACTTTATTTTATACTATGTATTGATTAAGTAAGGAAGTAAGGATATCTAGTTTACTATTCTCTTATACGTTACCTCTGAGCTTCCATGTCGTTATCAGGCGTCTTTGGTGGTGTGATATTGGTAGAGCCCTCGTCCTCCGTCGCCGAGGACGACCTCCGCAGGCTCCTGTCAGTCCCGTCCTCCATCCCCGAGTCGTGTCTCCGTTTCAAGCTTAGAGGCAACTGCGTGTATGGTTTACCTACGACATTAAATTATTTTTTGCAAAAAATAGCATGACCGACTTCACCCGTGTCCAGAATTCGCGTATATTTCGCACGGATCGATGTAGTAGTCGCGTATATACGCGTTGAATTGAGTACCTCCTCTTCTGGTTCGTCGGTCAAAAATTAGTATTTACTAACTACCTATCATAAAAAGTTAACGTTAAGTAAAAACACTGTTTTTTTTTTAATCAGGTCTAATTTAAAATTACTTAATCATGTAAAAATACTACTACTTTTTGGGTCTCTCACTGCTAAATTGAGTGTTGGAAACTAGTGTTTTGGAGGATAGTTTCTACTTAGGGAACACTATTAGGTTAGCGAACACAATAATCAGAGGACGCTAAGGTTTATAGGTAGTAAAATGTGATACGTATTAGATCTAGATAGGAAAAAATAACGCAAGGGAGAGCAGGCCAATCAGAGAGTCTAACCAGTCTAATGATGATGAACAGTAGTGTACGACCAAATAAAGAGTGGCCAAAGTACGACCTTCCGTCTTCAGCAGGCAAGTAAAAGGTTGACTTTGCAACCTTTATAAGTTTTCTAGGTTTATGAAAACTACCTATATAACTAAATTTAGCACAAGTGTCCAAATTTATACTTGACAACTGCGTGACTGTGTTAAACTTACATTTTAGCGTTTGGGGAACTCATTGTAACTAATAGGTACAGTGGGAAATACTTAAATGTTTAGCAAAAACATGGTAATTTCTTAACGTATGCTCAAAAATATACTATAAAAGATACTCGTGGTGGTAGCATAGTGCATAAATACCATAGGAAACTTTAGCAATAAGACACTATTATGACATCTCGTTTACAGATGACGAACGTTCTGATCCCGAGTTATTATATCCTAAATTATCCTACATCACATCTAATACAACGCTGACATTATGATCACATAAATCACATTCAGATAAACCCGCCATAAAATCAGCTTATTTGTCCAAACACTATTAAAGTAAGTTATTGCTATTTGATATGCTTATAAAATTATCACCTAACTTTATATCTTTGAATTTATTAATATGTAATGAACTTACCTTGCAGTGCTTCTAGCGCTCTAATTTGTCCAGTTATGGCGTCTGCTACTTCATTTGATGACAGGCCATAAATACCGAGAAGTTCTTTCATGGTATTCATGGCATAATCTCTAAGTATTCTATTAGTAGCGTTTGAAGCATCGCCATTTTGTGGCATTGCCGTCACGTCCATTTGTTCCTGACCTTCCCCTATCCTTTCATTTGCATTGATATCTTGTCCTTTACCTTCTTCATCAGATTCTGAATCCCTTCTTCTAGGAGGAGAATTTGTTTTAATTAATTGCGATATCGCAAAAGGGTTTTTGGCACAAAAAGTTTTATTTTGTAAGCTAAAGTTCAAGACTGTGCGGTCTCTTTCGCCGTCTTGTAAGCTGTGGATGTAAGACCGTTGGAAAGAGTCCGCCTTTTTGTCTTCAGGTAACCTATTTTCGTAATTTGATTCTATATTCTCATTTGAGTCAGTGCTTAATCTTCTGCTAAGGTCGACGGCTCCGCCTTTGAGTAGACTGAAGTTTTTGACTCCGATCTTTGCGTAAGTTTCGTCTTTGTCATCTTCAACCTGATCGGGAGTAGTCCTATCGTTACCGTTGAGAGGGCTTCCAGATTCGTCACAGTTCTCTCCGTTGGACTCGTCAGAAAAAGCGGAAGCGTTGGGAGCACATCTAGGTTTGAAGTTCTTTCTTTTGTTCCTCTTAGGCATATTGTAATAAGGGGAGAGGTCGGCGTGTTCCTCTTGGTGGTCGGGGTCGGGCCAGGATGTTCCATGGCGAAGATACAAGGGTTCTTCCGTAGCTGGCTGTAGTCTCTCGTGTAAGGAGTCCTGATGAGCTGCCATCGCAGTAGTCATTGCAGTATCTGGACTCTGCCGAGGGTCACCAGATTCGGGACTCCGAGGGCCGCTTTTACCAACGTCCTAAAACAAAGGTTAGTTCAACCGTAAAATATAAACAGACGAATTTTAAACACAGTTTAGTGTCCAATCATAACAGTGATTCATTTTCGATTTAAATTGAAACAATGTGTTGAGAAGAAACAATAGTCTTTTGTTGACAGTAAGATTAGCTGAATACTGTGGAATGTTTTGAATTTAAATTTTCTCTTCATTGTTTTGGAATAATACAAGTATTTGTGTAATTGGGTATCGAAAAATACAATGTAAGCGTTTCGGGCGAGGTATAACAGCATCCTTTGTTTTATTTTATCGAGATCCGGAACTCGTTGTCTCAACTTAGGTATTTTATTGTGTAAGATCTAAAAGTAAACTAATTTCCTAGTTCATTAGAACGCGGTGATTTATTTATTTAATTACCATATTAATTACTTTTCAAAATTACTTGTAAAAAGTTAACGTGAAAATAATTTCTATATCGTTTTATGAAAAAAAGCGTTTTAACGAGTTTGGACAAAATTGTTCCACCCAGAGTTAGCAAAAAACTTACTAAAGTTCAATTTGGATCTTCCTCTATTCCCATTTTTAAAATCGGCATTTTAAATGGTCCTGACTAACAAACCAACTCATTGCTCCAATACAGTTCATAACTTTGACGAAAATGCCTAGAAAATCATTTTCACCAGCTAATTTTAATAAAATCAATGATTCTTACCTGGATTGATTCTTCATTGATCTATCATTTCTAGTGGACTTAATAAATATTTTAATCAGTCTTCAATATCAGCCAATGGTTATGCATCATCTGTAACAAAAAAAAAACGGAATGTAAGTAAACACACGTTACAAACTTATGAACTGGTTTGTCTGAATTGAGTAAAATTACATACCACGAAAATAAAATATACGTTAGGTAATATAGTCTAGTCTCATTATATCTATATTATTACAACAAAATTACTTTTATAATGAAATAAGATGGAAGCCTCGTGACACGGAACGTAAAAAATCGAATAAACTCAAGATTTCGCGTAAAACTAATTTGTTTAAAAAACCGTTCCGTTTCTATTCCAAGTGACGTAATGCGGCGTAATTTAAAAATAATGATACCAAAAAACTCAAGTAACACGCATCGATCAACCGTCTCGGTATGAAATTAATTATATTCAACATATTAGATCTATTTTCGAGAAAACGAGATTGCTCGAAGCGAGGCGAGAAAAAAAACGTGTATTCGTGTCGAAATTGGTAACGTGGTTTGGGTGTACAATTACTTATTAAAAACTAATACAACGATACGGCCTTCGCCGCTCGCGGGTCACAAATAACTATCTCTAACTAGTTAACGTGAATTGGAACGTCTCAAAATTGCTACGTTTACTCTACTTTTGAAATTCGAACATAAACATTTTAGGTTTAAAAGTTCACTGGCTCTGTTCGATTACAGTAACTTTTTAATTACTTTTACTACTTACTTTTACTTTTACTTTTTAGAAATATAGTATTTCTTTGAAAGTTGATCGTTTAAATTAAAGCTTTTGTTTTTTCTAAGAGCCCGATAACATAATAGTGACAGATATTTCAGTTTCATCCGGTTTTGTCTCCGGTTTTTATATTAATAAGTGAATGATCTAATAACACCACATGTTCGAGTTAAATTTAATAAAAAACTGTTTCGTCAATGTCTGGTTATATCATTAAGTATAGGTTGGTATCTTGTAAATCCTTAGTAATATCTTTATTAGTACAAGTCGTGTTAGTTTGTTTGAATGATATTTTGTAATGATTAATAAAAAATATAGGTACTTTTTGCTCGAAGATTATATTTTCGCCTGTCCAATGTCGTATAACTTGTCGATAGTATCCAGAATGTTGATCTAAATAATTATAACAGTTCAAAACCCTGCGCAGCGCAGCACTGTAGCGCTCGTCGGCCACAATCGTCTTACAAGATGTTCACGAAATTATTTTTCTAGTGCATATCACTACATAGTATAAAACAATGTCGCTTTTCGCTGTCTGTCCCCATGTAAGCTTATATATCTTTAAAACTACGAAACAGATTTTGATGCGGTTTTTAAATAAATAGAGTAATTCAAGAGGAAGGTTTATAAGTATAATACATTTGTGCGAAGCCGGGGCGGGTCGCTAGTTTATTATATACTTACTTGGTTGTAAAATATTAAGATTAAAAAAAATACCGTGTCCACAGGATTTGAACTAAAATAACTTTATTCGCCATGATTATACACAGTATAATTAAAATTATATAAAAAAGCAAAGCAAAATAAACTTATAGTAAAAGGGTTTGAACCAGCATTAATGCTACGTGGTATGGGTTCCGGACGCTTGCTAATTAAGATTGATCACACTCTGACGCTCACGCCAAATTACTTGAAGTGTTTATGACAAAAAAAACCACAAGATATTCAATTGGTTAGTCTCATTTTCTATCTGGGAATATTGGCCTTTTATTTGTAACAGTAATGCTTGCACAATACCGCTTCGGAACTAAAACATGCTAAGAGCTCTGCCTCTAATCATTATCAGTCCATGAATAACCCACTGCTGGTCATAGGCTTCCCTATCTTTACGACGTTCACCTCTGTCCTTCTCCAACTGCATTCATTTATACCCCGAAGCTCGTTTGATGTCGTCGAACCATCGAATTTATCGTACTAATCTATCACCATAACTTTGAATATCCACCAAAAGCTCACGGGGCTAGTGTGATGGATAAGGCCCAATCACCCTTCGTGGATAAAGCTATGTTTGACAGTTTACTATTCCAATACCAGTACAATATAGTGCAATATAACTTTGAAATTCTGACTCCTACAGGACAAGCAAGACCGCGGTTTCGACTAGTCAAACAAACATAAAATGTTAGACTGATGGATTGTACAGTTGTTTCGGTATTATGATGTAAATGTTACTCAGAGCTTGTTCAATTAATTACGATGATTATAGTCCATGGCTAATCATATTAATTCGAACTCAGAAATGGAATACTGCTTTTCGAATAGCTTGATTGGCGCAAATTTTTATTCTGACTTTTTAATGTCTATAACCAGAGTCTAGTCTAGACTATATTTATGGTTTGAGAGATTGACCAAAACCCACGGTTATTGAGATGGTGGAGCCACCGTTCTATTTTCAACAGGGAATGAATTTCGTTCAAACTATACTATTAGTTACGGTTCATTTTGAAGTAAACATTTGATGACCAAAATTATGCCATAAAATGAAGATGAGTTATATAAATTAAGTTCGTATAGGCCGGGAGGCTAGCCCTAGTGTCAGAGTGTTTTGGCCGCCTGAAGGCCTCTGACTTAGATAAACGGTTAAAACAACCGGGACTTACAATTTAACGTGTCATCCGAGCCACGGTAGCACTCAGATGGAAAATGCCACCCGCAGTCTCCCATCCGAATACTGACCGAAAGAGAGTTATATTTACATGCAACTATAAAAAAATATCATATGACAGAAAATCATGGGCATATTATAAAAAATAGATACAGAAACAGAAGAGACCTTTGCGCAGAGTAGTGAGACAATTTAAAAGGGTGAAATACTTACAATTGAAAAAGGTAATCTTTCAATAATTTTCGAACACTATTATGTTATACTATTTATTATTTAAACATTGTATTTAAAGAAGTAATCAGATCTAAAAAGTGCCGCTTTCACCCTACACTAGGCTTGTGACAGTTGTCGCCGTCCATGCATGTCGCCGTAGTGATGTGACAGCTCACGTGACAGCTAGGGAATTATCGATATTACGATCTGAATTATCGATTGTTGGGATATGTAGCCCAGTTTGGAAATGTATGTTTTGAAATAGTTCAAAATTATTTGTATCATTTTATTGCTTAAAGAATGTAAGTAATGGTGATTTTGAAATTACTGTATCTTGGTTGTAATCTATATTCACCAATATTTTAATGAAAAGAAATTCAAAAATAAATCACTACTTTGTAATATTTTTTGTATAAAATATAGTAGTATTAAACATTTGGTACTGTTAGTTTTAGGTTGACTGCACATTATTTTTATTAAAACTATTTGCGTATCACTGCATTCTTGAGCTTCTTCATTCATAAGCATTTGATTTAAACCAACTGTGTACCTGCTTTATAATCTATAAAATCTGATGACTAAATACTCAATCAATGGAATCCATAATTACTTACTTATCAATGATATCACATTAAGGGTACAATTATCCTCAACACGTTTAACTAATTCCTTAAGGGAGTTAAGAACCTCCATAATCGCGAGCCTCACCAAATTCGGTGCAGCCTTGGCCGGAACAATATCCAATAATAATAAAAGCGTGACAATTGCACGTAAGGACTGTTAATAATGGAATGATCCAACATGGCGCCGGATTGACTAATGTACGGTAAACTTGTGTTTATTGGCATACCGGTGTACTGCCGCAAGTCACGTAAGCCCGGGACTTATAATAATATGGCTACCATGGCACTGGCAAATGCATGGGAATGCAACGCTAATACATTTAATCTCAGAGAAAAAGTATGGCTTCTGTGCAATATCATGTTTCTAGGATTGTTAAGAAAACTTGTTAATACTCCATCTTGTTATTTTAGGTGTGGCTAAAAAGCAATTGGTTAGATAATAATCATTACGTGATTCGACGGCTATCTAAAGCTTAACTGGAATTTGAAACTAAGCCTAAAAGCACTGCTATTTATGCAATAATTAGACCACAGACAATGAAACTTAAACTTTTTAAAAGCCCGTATCGATTACGCACCAACAAGGTTTCACAACACTTATATTTTTTTAATTCCTAATTGCGTTTAGCCACGACCTTTGCCACGAAAATAAGTTCAATCACAATTTTAATTATTAGACAATGAATTTAGTTTTGGTTGGCGCCTGACAAAGCGTTTTGTTATTTTGTTGCTGCATTCTTAGATTCAAGGTCTTAGAAATCATGTATTTAATGTGTTTGAATGTTACTTGCAAGACTTGTGTCATGAATTGGTTTTGTTCTATTTTTGTGAAATAAATATAATGTTCGAAATAGGTACGCGGTTGTGCATGTTTTGTAAAATTGTTTTTAGCTAGCTGACAAGGTATAATTATATCGCTATTAGTGGGGAAAAAAAAATTAAGGTTGTGCGGAATTAAGAATATGTTTCATCGGTGTCTTTATATCAGAGATTTGTGTAAATTGGCACATGACCTGATCCGGAAAATTCTAAAAAACCTGACGTCATATAAGTATTTATAAAAATATTACGACAAAACAACGATAATTCTACAACAGCCTACACGCTTGTTTTGAATTAAAATACATAATTATTACTATGTGAAGTAAAAAAATCGCCTCAAGCCAGTAATAAATTAAAAAACAAAACTTGCCGATTTCGGAATCACTTATGTTTGGGAAACAGATAAGAAATAATAGAGTTGCGCCCACGCTCGATCGTCGGACTAATTTAATTATGATATCGATTTATTATATCGAGTGAGTTTGGCTCGCGGCTCCGATTATAACGGGCATTGGACAGCTCCCTTTTGACACATTTTGCCGGCTTATAATTCAAAATAGGTAATCTTTTAATTTTACTGTCACATAAATTCGATTTTGATTATTTCTTATATCTTTAATAATTTTGAATTGTAACAAGTTGCTAATAAGAATTATCGTTGATTCACCAAAATGCGTTATTATCGAAAAATGCGATAAAACGGAAAAAATATCAAAATATTATGTTTAAAACAACTCAACACTATAAGTACATAATATTTACCCTCAATAGTTAACATTTACCAGCAAAAATACTAAAACACTTTTATCCTACGTATAATTTGAAACCATTTTTTAAAAGAAAATAACGGTATCAGTTAAATCATACCAATTTTGATAGTGACATTAAATTACTGTTAAGTAACTTCAAACTCCTATAAAGATAACATCACCAATCGGCATTAATCGAATCGATAAAAACAGTCATCACAAAATAAAAAAACAAAATCAAACACTAATTGTTCGGAATTAGAATCATGAGAATTTGAAAATCGAATATCACGGAAGCCGGTTAATAACTCAAAGGCGCGTATTCCACAAGTGATCATTATAGGCCGTAAACTCACTAATAAAAACTATTAACGTCAGATTTGAATATTCAAATATCGAATGCCGCTTCCAAAATGTGAATGAAATTTTAGATGCTATCGTTTATGGAGTTGGCTTTTGGGATCTTTAAAAGAAGTGTTATGTCTTACGTAAGGTAAAGTGTCTTTTTTAAATTTCAATAACATTTGCTTTATAATTTTTTTAAAGTTCATTTTGTAGAGATGTTGCTACGTACCTCGTAGCACGTCTACGGCAATCGTAGCTTGCATGCGGGAGCATAGGTACTTTCTCAACTGTCTAGTGTCGACTTGTTTTTTTTTGCAATCTAAGTGCTTTGGGCGTAAACATAATATATCAAGGATTTTTAGCTGGTTAGTTCCGTAATCATGCATTTACATAATTTACGCTAATCACTAGTTAGTTTTGGTTTTAAGAGAATTGGTACGAATGTTTTAGCGAATCAAAAAATACTAATTAACTACAATTAATTTTGTGTTGTTTTTAACAGTTTCACGTTGCTTTTCTAAATTTAAATTTTAGTGTGGATTTAAGTAGGTACATAATTAAAGACAAGTATTTACGTACGTAAAGAAAGTGTACTTTATACTCAAACTAAATTTGATAATATTATCAATGCTTGAGGCGAAAGTAACGGAAATACAAAATAATTAGCTTATTTTCTAATTATAATGTTTTTGGATTTTTAATTAGTCAATGGAATGTTGATCTGATAATATATCTAAAAGAGCTGTCATTTTCGTTAAGGTTACAAATTACAATGTATCCATAACAGAAAATGTTTTTTTAACTAATCATACTATCAACCTAATTCGGTTTTGCAAAATAACCAGACTAAAAAAAACACTACTATAGTTAACATAGATTAGCTAGTGTACTATAAACAATGCTTCACACATTGAACCTCCTTCAAAAGACTTATTTGGTCATGAAACTGTTTATCATGTTAAAGACATTAAAGTAATGCGATACAAGCAAAAGCTCCATCCGTGTCTGTACGCTCGGCTAAACGCATCAGAATCTTACATCACACTGGCAGGTTAAAAAATAAAAAGTCAACGTTCTAAACACACTGGCAGCTTTATCTAAAAAAAAATAAAAAGTCAACGTTCTAAATTCAAAAACGGCGTTCGAATTATGATTTAAAACGTGTTCCGGAGAAACTCGGCGTTCCTAAAAACGTATATCTAGCGGCGTCGCCCGCCCGTCATTATACATACGGTAATGAGTGTTGCTTGCGAGCTAAGTGGACGTTTGTCTGAGGGCCTAGTATAAGTTTGCGTAGGACATCCACCCACGAGGTAGGCTGACGATCTCATGAAGAACGCAGGATTACGCTGGATGAAAACCGCTTCCAACCTGTCTTATTGAAAATCTATAGGGAAGGCATATGTCCAGCAGTAGACTTCCTGTAGCTGAATGACTGGATATGATTAATGAGTGTGCGGTATTTCAGTAAACGGCAATAATTGTTTTCGTGAGGCGCTATATTTTTTGATAGTTCATCCGCAACTTTGCAGGTGCTCATTACAGAAACATGTTAGAGTTGAATGAAAACTATTGTAGTTTTCATTTGCAAATAATTTCAAAGTAAAGATACTCCATACTAGAGCTTTATTGATAAATTAAAAAAACAACATCAAATATAATAAACATTTATAGACATGACAAAACGAAAGAGGTTAGTCTTACATGAAGTAATAGCTATCAAATTCTAAAGGTATACTGCAAACATTAAAAGATAATTTGTTTCTACAAGTTAATTGCTAATTAGTTATCGAACAAATCTATAGAAACAATATATTTT
This sequence comes from Hypomecis atomaria, assembly GCA_964007245.1. Classification (NCBI taxonomy): domain Eukaryota; kingdom Metazoa; phylum Arthropoda; class Insecta; order Lepidoptera; family Geometridae; genus Hypomecis; species Hypomecis atomaria. The sequence continues at coordinate 8,402,135 of OZ023305.1, forward strand.
GAATTCATTTTTTTTACAAATGCACGTCACTGTAATTTACTTTGCTTTTGTACACAATTGAACAAAGAGCTTATTAATTAAAATAACACTAAATTATCAGCAGTTACTTCAGATGTCACAGACGAATCGATTGAAGAGGCACCGACCTGTTCTCAGCTAGTCAAGTTTAATGTCCGCTTTGCTCGTGTGCTCTCCGAAGATAGTGTACTTTATAATAATATAATGTTTCAAATATTTCAAGGCTAACCGTTCTCAGCTGTCAATCATAATAAGCTCTTCATCTCTCTCTACTGTATCAAAATTAGATTTACCCATCTCTCTCATCCTACGCTCGATCGACCGCCGCGAGTTCTTTATTTGAAAATTTGATTTTAAATGTGGAATGAATAAGCATTATCTTAAGGAATACCTTCTTTTATTTGAATTTTTAATTCCTTTTTTCGGTTCGACTACTGCCTTTGTGATTTTTTTCTTTTTATCATGTATTTCGTATTTCGAATGCTTTAAGATTTATTAGGAGATGTAAATGTGTTCCGAGGTCGTTTTTTATTCGTTTCCCAAATTGACGTTGGCCTTTTTATTGTTCGGGAAGTGTTTTATGTTCCCGTGATTATTAATATTTTTGGCGTTTGAGTAAATTGGATTTTTGTGATTATTTAAATGAGTTTCACCACATTCTAAATAGTTATTTATTTGTATACCATTACTCATAAATTCATAGTGAATGAACTTAATTGAAATATCGGACAACAAATACTTTAATTAACACAAATTAATTATTTAAAAATAGCACAGCTTTACCTTTTTATACAAAGACAGATTTTAAAACATTGCTATGATTTATAATGCGTATTAAAATATTTTTTAGGTGGCAACAAAAATATCATGCATACCTGAAAATGCACCGAGAAACATATTCTTTTCGAACAATCGCGTAAAAACAATTACCAATACAAGATGAATTCTTCTTAAACCTGCAATTAAGATTAAATCGTTTTGTTTATGTAATGCAATATTTTATTGTTATAAAAGGAATTTGCGATGTCGTTTGTTATTGTAAGGGGACACCGCACGAGAAATGCAAGATTCGCGTCTGCGGCCCACGTGTTTGGCGCAACTGTTTACTGAATTCAGAGAAAACATGATATTATGAGTCATGGTTTGTGGAAAGATTATCTGTTACTCTACTACCCAAGATGAAGGGTATTGTTGTACATTGTACAAACGGACAACTTGAAAAAAAATTCAGAGGATACCGCGTAACGCGTAATAAATGCGAGATTTGTGTCTGCAGCCCTCGTGTTTGGCGCAATGGGTTTACTAAATTCAGATACTCGTATAATACTATTATTCTTTTGATGGATTTCTGTGTGCATACATTAGTGTCATAATGAATTTGTAAAAAAAAATATTTTTGTGAATAAACTGTTATTATGAAACTATTATATATAATACTAGTTATGGTTTGTAGATTCTATTTTACTCGACTGACTGAAAAAGAGACTAAATGATGACTAATAGGTATTATTTAAGCTCCGCTGTCCATCCGTATGTCTGTATTTTTTGAAATATGAAAAGCAGATGCGTCAAATAGAAAATGATATTATCTTTAAGTATACGTTACTATTTGCACACTACTGCATAGTCATTACTAGAGACCAAGAGGTAAACCAAATCATCGCGTCACTATAGGACCACGCTACAAAAATGAAAAGGACTAGTAGTAAACCTTGTTTTATATTATAATTAAATTCACTACCGTATCGCTAATATTCACCGACTAGTAAATATCCCACCTCCATTGTAGGTAATTTACAATATCTGATAATATTCTAGTCTTTATATTACTCGACCAAATCACGACTTAATAACACCCTTATCAGAGGTCAAATTGAAACGATCGTCATAAAAAGTCGGTTAATAATTCACTTACCAACTAAAAGTAGTTGGTTTAATATCGAGACCACCTAGCGACAAATAATTATGGTCGACGCGACATTCCCAAAGTGTCCTACGCACATATCTTCGAACACATTAATTAATCTCAGTAACTCAACACTTAAATGTAAACACGGCAAAAATTGTTATTGTAACACCACAGACCTTCGTTTTCTAAGAAACCCACTCCATGTTATACTAGCTCCGTATCTTAAAACTTTAACACGAACGAATATCAACCTTAAGTTATTTAACTGAAGAGCAATTTTTGTTTACTCTCGTGTTCTGAAAAGCTTAGACTTCAAATCAAGACTTAAAATTGATGTCATATTCAAACAAAAGTAAACTTTGAAATCGTGTGTTAGAAGTGATTTTTAAAAGATGACGTTTTTAAAAATGTTTAATTTGTATTCTGAAAAGCTTATCAAGACCTAAAATTGATAACATGATCAAACAAAAGCAAACTTTAAAATTGTGAATTAAAGTAATTTAAATGTTGACGTTTTTTAAAAATCATAACAACGAAAATGTAGATAAGTTGACTTTTGAATTAGAAGGTTTAAATTTTTTATGTTTTAACTGAAATGTTGGATTTAGTTTGCATAAGGTGAGCCTCGCCGGCATTAAGGTGCTTTTTAAGTGTGTTGCAGACAGCTACGGCCTGCGGTTGCGGCCCGATCACCAACCAAGTGGAGATCACGTATCGGCGAGCACAGCGTAGGAAATCTACCTCTAAATCTGAAATCTACATAGGAAATCTGGACGGATCTGTTTTCCTTCACCGAAAAGCCAGTGATGTGAAATTCCGTACAGACGTTCCAAGGAATTTATTGGTACAGGACCGGGATTTGAACCCACGACCTCACGATTGTAAGGCGGGTGTTTTACCACTAGACCACCACGGTTTCTATACGTACTTTAGATAAACCCAAGGCATTAGATGCCATTGAAAGCAAACGAACGCACGCAAAACGAACGTGCAAAGTTTCCAGGTCGGAGACATGGTTTTAATATTAAAAACCTCAGTTTTCCACCTACTGCACCGCCATTTTCCTGTCAACGAAGGACGGATTGACAGACGGACATGTTGTAATGCGTTTGACTGTGACGGTGTGCGTGGAATCGTAATGAAATTATATTATAACAATCGCATTCACGCATGCTTACTGGGTGTTTCTCTATGTACTAGCCTTTTGATAGTCTTCTGATGAACATAGGCCGACTCAGTAAGAGAGGTTGGATCGTATCCACCATACTGGTCTAGTGCAGATTGATGGTTCACATACGCCATCGAATTGGACGCTTCTACGGACATATACAGGTTGCTCCATGTTGTTTTGCTCCTTAAAAACGCTAGTGGTGTTTAAATCCATACGTAAATCTTTACAACCAGAGAGCTCACTGCTATGAGATCTACTTTGGATCCACCCCTCAGGTTTGTAAAGCAAAGGTTTTAGAGAACCCTTGCTAAGCCAACAAGGCTTTCTGTACTCTGACAATACATATTCTAGGATATCATATTACTCGTCAGTATGACCCTCTCTTAGTATAGAACCAACACTGAATCTTGGAAAAATCAGCTGGCGAACAGGCCAGGCTTTCGACAAAAATAATTGTATTTACTTATGGAACAGCTGACTTTCACGATTTATTAATTAGTCCCATAGTAACAGTTAGTCATAATGATGAGTACAATGATATCCTTGAATATATCCGTCGTCGAAAAATACATCCTGTATTATAACAATAGCACTCATGCATAAGGTTGTATGTACATATACGAAATATGAAATGTTAGACATGTCGTGTCTATAAGTTTGTTAGTCACGATCCGCCATCGGTCATATAGATCAAATCGGTATTGTTTATTATCTATTAGATAAGGCAGTATAGAAACAATGAGGTCATACTTATATTTTTTAGAAATTATAATTTTCTTGACGACACAAGTGCAAAAAAATTGAAATGTTAACACTTTTTAAAATGCAATATTTTTAAACAAAACTTATGTCTTGCTAAACTAAACTTAAACCTAACATCGAGTTATGTATTACATTACATAGATTTTACTACCTCTTGACTCTACTTATTACTTAGGTATTATAATTTTTACGTGTTTTTCGGAGTTTTTGTGTCCCTGCGTATGAGGTAACAAAGGAATGAAAATACTTAGTTACACAACACAAAACCAAATCTTTACCCTAAATAATAGAAAATGCACTATTAAAGCTACCGATGTCGACCTCTCTATAAATTTTGAGCTTTAGAAATACTCCAAATTCAAATTTCTACAGTAAGTACCTTCCTACGTACAATGTACATACAAGCATTTATACATGTACCTAAATAATTATTAATTCTTAGCACTCCTTAAACTTACTCTACGTATTCAAACATGGCAACACCTAGTTTTTAATATAACAATAACGAATAAATAGTTTTGCATTACGCATTCAATTTTAATACATATTGTGGCTCCCACTTACCTAAACGTGTTGAATACTATTGCTGTAACGGATGTGGCCTACGCGATTTTTTGTGACGCCATTTTGAAAAATATTTTGTAAAAACGTACTTGATTTGCATACAGAGCCAACTGAATAATAGTCTTTTAAAAATAATAAGTACAGTAGTTCAGTAAAGTGTCGTAATTGTTGTTAGTTAAATTGATAGGTTGATTTTTTTTCTTTACTAAATTATTATCAAAAAAATATATTTAAAAAAGCATCATGCGCAAGATTTAAACGGTGTTTTGAACGATGACGAATTTTTGAAATGTTTATCATAAAAAGTAACTCTTTGAGATGTTTAAGTTTATTGTAATTTATTTAATTTTAAAAATATTTTGAAATCAGTAAAATATGTAATAATTTGGAATGTCAGCTAAGAAACTTAAAACACATTGAGCAAATAACCTACAACTAATTAAAAACCTATTGCACTGAATATGACCGGATCATTGATCAAAACTATTTAAAACTGTTTTTTTTTATTTTAGCAAAAGTGACAACATCGTTAACATTATTGGCTTCGTCTAGTTAAAATGTGAACTATAATGCTAAGTATAAGCTGAATCAAACTTTTTGACGGATGTGAAGTAAGCTAAAAGTTGTGCGGAACCTAATCCCAGTACAGCTGTTAAATGAGCATCAGTCAGGATTGCGTTTTGCGTAGCTTGTGGTTAACTTCAAAACCTCAAAGACATTTGATTTAGCCTATAAATAGTGAAGCGGTTATAGAGCAAACTTGTAACTAAAGTCTTCAGCGTCTAAGTAGTTCTCGTCATAAACTAAAACAAATCTTTAGGTGACCGAAGACCCAAAACATTTTATTTCAAACACAGTCTAGTCAATCAACACAATAAAGCGATCTTTCATACTGGCTATTCTTTAGCCAAATATTTATAAAACTAACGAATTTGTTTAGAATACTGAATGCTGGTGGCGGCGGCACTTCATTTTGTAGTTGGCTATTGAGATTGAAATTTTATAATGTGGTGACGAAATATGACCTATTATAAGGAGACTTCTGAGTATACTGTACAAGAATTGACAGATTTAAATAGGTAGGTACTAATATGGATTGTAAGAAAAAATTGTCACAATGTCATTAGTGTAATCAGAAGGATAAAGCGACTAGTCTCACGTCTAAATGTGTGAGGTCGGATTTTGTATTTTGCGATTAGAAACGCTACTTTCAGGTAATTGACGTCGCTTTTAAAATTATTTTTGACAATAATTGGCAAAGTACAACACAATGCCGTTCCGCTTACGTTTGTTTTCTCCTTCGTTTGTTTCTCTCTTAGCAAGAGCTTGGTCTAAAACTAATTTATCGCAATTACATTATGTTAGCAAGATCTACATTAATAAGTAAGTTCGTATAGGCCTGGTGGCTGGCCCTGATGTCAGAGTTTTTAAGCCACCTGAAAGCCTCTGACATGGTTAAACGGTTAAGACAACCGGGACCTACAATTCTCAGATGTAAATGCCACCCGGGGTTACCCAACCGAAGACTGACCGAGCTGAACGTTGCTTAACTTCGATCTACATTTAAGTAGGTCTAAACCATAGTGCATATTTCAAATTGAAAATAGATCTTAAATCGACCGTTTCGATTAGACCTAGCAAAGGGTGGTCTCAGCCTTCCTGCACCTATTTCTAATGTATTATTCAAATATGTTCCTTCACGACTTACCCAGTTATTAAAATTCATAAAGCGCTCTACAATCTAGACTCGAGCAGTGCAGCCAACATTATAGCACTAACATCGCACTTACATAAGACAACCTAACCGTTACCGACTTATGCCTAATTAGGCTTCATATGACAGCTACAAGGCGTGGTTATATACATATAAACATAACTATAGCATAAAATAGTGACATATGGACGCACAGACGGTAATTCCCCTTTGTATGCAAAACAGTGAATTATCTAGGCTCGAAATTGTAATCTCAGAACCCGCTTGGAATTTCTTCATCTCTTGTTTATAGCGTGGCCAGTGTTCCGTGAGCTGTCAAATTTGAGTATGGAATCGGAGTTCGATCTTCATGCTTTAAATCGTCTTACATTCATAGACTATAGCAAATTAAAAATTATGTTTGTAACTTTTATCAAAATGACTTTCATTGCATAGGTACATTACAGTAAAGTGATGAAACGAAAATACCCCAGCTAAGTCTAGTAAATATGTATTAGGTACTGTTAAAGTTCTTACTATTATATATTCTGTGGCTAAGAGCAATTCGAGACAGACAGACGACAAAGTAGCCTTAAGAGTATCGTTTTCCTCTTCACGTAGGAATAACAAGACGAAATAAGAAAAAAAAACTAAAATAATCTTCAAAAAAATTAATTGAGCTTTACACCTAGATTTGGATAGAAATTTATTTCTTAGTTAATAGCTTTCAACTTGAAAACAAGGATAAAAAACAGAAGCAACACGCGCACAGATGTAACCATAAAAATTACCTACACGCTAACTAATAACCGTTCACAATCACAAGCTCGTTCCAGATAAAAACATGTCTACGAAATATTAATCATAATTCAACCTTTCATTTTGTTATGTTGGTACTGCAATAGATACCTACTTTCTTTTATTCTGTCCGTCAGAATCAGAACAATTAGAAATGAGCATTGTCGCTAATGCCGATTGTGCGGATACCGGTTACTTTAACTATTGCCTAAATGTGAGACAGCGCAAATGTGAACCGGCGTGGATTATTCGTGGACTAATTATTTATTTTAACCTACCTAAAAAGAATGCAGTGTTTGGTAATAATTGGATTTTTTTTTTTCAAATAAAATAACTAAAAGTCGGTTTTAAACTTATTTTAACGTAATTTTACATCTATGAGGATATTACGTGAATTTTTAAATTCACGGAAATAAATAAAATACTCACCACGTTACGTTACGTTTTGTCGATAGAGAATCAGGCCTCAGGACACATTATTTCTCTCAAATTTTCAATTAAATAAAAAAACATGATCTGTCTCAAGAAGATCTCTAGTGTAATTCAAATAAGGAATGTCATTGTATGTCTTTTTTGATTTGTTTACTATTCATGAGACGAATAAACAAATACATTATAAATCCACATATTAATTTAAGTATGTATTAAGAAAATCCTAGAAATCAACAAAATGTCTCTGTCATTGCTCTATTTGTCCACGACTTACATAATAGCAGCAACCATTTGTACAACACAAGCGGGTTCTAATTTGCGACAGTTTAATTCTTTCTAAGTAGATTTATTGTTCGTGTGTGGTGAAATTTGGTGAACCGGAGCGATTCCTGTCGGCTCCACACAATAATCTTTGATAGCTGACGGATGGAGGTTCTTGTTTCTTAATTTGAAATAGACTAATTCTATATTTGAATTTTAGAACATTTTATTTTAATAAAACCTAGGAGTAAGTAAATGATGTTTGAATTCATTATTTAAAACATTGGAACGTTTTCTTTTTAAAATTTAGGTGACGGTGTTTAAAGACATTTTACTACGCGCCGACCGTTACGCTATTCGAATTTCAAACATTTAATAGAGGTATTATGTTTTCTGTCATAAAACAGAATTTAAGAAAAAGGAAAAGGAAACGTACCCGATTACAACAAAACTTGTCTATTAATGTCCATGGTCAACCATAGACAATAAACTATTCAATATTTATATAGCAGAAGATCACCAGGAAGACGTCGCTTCGTTTTTACTTAGAAATGTAGCCATTAAATTCCTAACACTTTCTAATTTAAATTCATAAATTTCCGGTGTGTTCTATTGGAGCTATGGGTAGCAGTTGTTAAGGTTGTACCATTTTCAATTTCGATTGTACTGATGTAGATATACTGCGTAAATTTACCAGACTACCCCCGCGTACATACCGTAGAAACAAAAATCGACCGATCATCATACCCAAACGATTGACTTACCTATTTATAAGTAGCGATTAGTGTTCTCAGATTTAAAGGAGACTAGGTAAATTTTACATGTGAAAAATGAAAGGAAATATCATACGATCATACATGTAGGTAATATATAGAGCTTTATATCTCGTTAATAATTTAGTTAATATAGAAATTTATGTTTTGTGGTGTTGCAAACGTCAACCCCGTTTGCAAACATTTTCACAAGCGCGTCGTCTCCTGCCAAGATGACTGCAAACATTGCCAAACAAAGATCGCTGATCTTGTCAACGAAGAATTATCAATTTTGAATTTAGAAGAATTTAAACACAGTGTGTACGCAATATGAAATAGTTTGAATGTAGAGAAACTAACAAAGAGGTTAGTTTCTTTATAGTTTTCAAGAAAACACATGAAAATTATCTTCGTTTGAAAGCTACCATGACCAGTACTTACACTAGAAACAAAAAACATAGGTTTTTTAATAAATTAGGTAAATGTGAATTTTGCATTATTTCGCTAAACAAAAGTGCATGAGCTCTATAAAAAGTAAAAGCTTTCAAGGCGTTAAACTATTCAACATATTTCTGGTATGAGGATTAAAATTCCAATTCCCTAAAATGTTGATGCTATAAAAATTCTTTATCAAACAACAAAACCTTAGGTACTGAGTATCAGTCCACATTGCAACGTATTGTGACTCGGCGCACGTACGGTCGATTGCAGACAAACACACACACTCCTAGAGACATACATTCGCTACTGGTTATAACAATAACTGTGAATTCATTATTATTGAATCTGTGTGAAAGCGTGATTTGATTTACAATTGCATTAGTGAAGCTTTGAAGAAATGTATAATATTATGCGGGTAGGTCAACAAAAAAAAAGAAGTAGCTACGCCGCGTAGAGAAAAGTTTTTTTTTTCAATAAAAAAAGATAGGATTGAAAATGCTGGAAAATCTACTTGAGTCTGTTTTATTGTCCGTGTTGTATTTTCAGTTTTAAATTGTTAATTTACGTTATAACATCTATTTTTTTTCCTAATTTAATAAAAGACACGCAACTGATTCAATCAGAATGAATAAAAAGAGTGCGATGTCGAACTCACAAAAAAAAACAATTACTTAAGTAATTTCTGCGAAACTTGTTTTATTTACGCAATTTGGAACAAACCTACTTACCTACTGATTGAATTTACAGACTTCGCAAATGTATGTAAAAATCAACTTTTACGATTTACGATGAGCCACTAAATTATACTACCAATTAATTGGAATCGACTTCAAATATCGAACGGATGATTTTTAAACCAAAACGGCTTTTTTATTACCTTAATTCGCTAATAAAATTCTTGTTTACTAAAATCACGTCAAATCGAGGCCAATAATTGTGTAACATCTAAAAGTTAGTTATTTTAAATTGTGTAACTCAAACTGGTCTACGTTATTTTTATCTAATTCGATCAATAAAATTGGAGAATTTTGCAAAGCACGTGATCAATATAAATTGGTTCGCATTACAAAACAAACATAAGCTAAAGCAGGTCATGTTATATTGGACGTAATTACATACGCAATGTTTGCAATTCCATTTTACTTCACAATAGAACACACGATTCTGAATTCAAAAAAGCAAAAAGCGCGAAATTCGAATACGGAACGAGCTATTCAGATTTCATTATTCTTAATTCAATTCGATTATTATTTTCAATTACAGCGGCTCTGTGCGCTAGTTTTTTTTTTCAAAGAATAGTGTTGGGTATAGAATGAAGAAACAGTAAAGTTAACAGCGTTAACTGATTTTATTCACTTAAAAATGCATTATTTCGTTTTGATGTGACTTAAAAGGTCAGAGTTGAATTTTGTTTGTAAGTTTGATGTACTGAGAACAGTAAGAATGTTTCTCGATGGCGGTGTTGTTAAAAGTTATGGCTTTCTATCTGTAAAATTGCGTTTCATTAAGTACTTGAATTGAAATTTATGCATTTGAAAGTTGTTAAATTTTATGTTGTTGTTACCAAGTGAAGAGCTTTTATAGTGCTTACTCAAAAGCGTTTAATTAAGTATTTAGATGTATTAAAATTAATTACTAGAAACACATCTTTAAGGTAATAAAAATGCAAGTCATCGACATGTTTATCTTCGAGCTCGAAGTTAGAGCTTTGCAAAAAAAGCATTCCAAATCATGCAAGGGCTCTATTTTTGTACCGATAGCTTGCTAGGACGTAAGCGTAAATAGTCACGTGATCGAGTAATATAATCGAGTATAAGAGTAGGAGCGAGCATTTAAAATATATGTCAGTGTAAACGGGATAGCATAGCATGCGATTATAAAAGCCATTTTCAACTTCTTTTTTTAAATTGAGCTTCTGCTTGTACTTGGGTGGAACGAGCTAAATATTAACTTTTTAGTAATTATTTCCTAATTGAATTTCTCTGTGTATGCGCCTGGTAAATGTTATTTGAAGTTTTTACCCAAAATTCTAGCCTACGGTATGTTCCATGAGAAAGTAAAGGAAAAAGAAGGGGACTCACGGTTTCTGCGACTGGGTTCTCGTCTGCCGAAGGAGTCTGCTCGTATGGTGTCCAAATCACGAACAACAACACAATCACTGCAGTATATTTTTTATATCTGAATTAACAACCGCTTCAATCTTAACGTAAAACGACGATTCTCGCCATCTTGTCTTTTTTCCTCATGTTCCAATCAGATGCAATTTTTGCATCTACTATTTGCGTGAGTGAGAAAAGGATGGACAGAGGTAAAAATGGGTAGGAAGAAAAGGACAGGACATTTGAAACATACCAGTAGGGCTTTTAGCATGAATGTCCTATTTCGGCCTTAACATCCCCCCCACCTAGACTAGTCTATAGGCCTTCAATGATACAAGGCACATACAAAAAAATAGTCACTTTAGCGCGCCTAATCAAAAAGCGTTAAGCTGAAATAGTATTACTAATAAGGAATTTATTAACGATAGTCAGTATTTACAATTAAATACATTAGTTTAAGTTAAGCAACAGTATGCTACTTATGCTATACTTAAATTAGAGTTGTGGACTGTATATAAATTATTGAGTGGGTAAAGGATAAACCTTAACAACCGGCCTGCGATAAACACCAGATCTCGTACGGACATCCACGACTCTCACGACCGAATCTTTGCCTTCAAACGTTCTCTCAATCACACCGATGGGCCAGTCAAGAGGAGCACTGTTCTCTGATTCAAGCAAAACAACAGTTCCCTTCTGAATGGACGCAGTTTTCTTTGTAAATTTATTTCGAATTTGTAATGAATTTAAATATTCTAACTTCCATCTTTTCCAAAACGATTGGACTAGGTGGTCAATGACACGTTTTCTATGCAACAGATTGACGTTGACTTTGGATAAATCCTCTGAGGGGAGAGATTTTAGAGGAGTAAGCACCAAAAAATGTGCGGGCGTGAGCGCTAATGGCTCTGCGGGGTCGCTACTCAGAACTGAGAGAGGACGAGAATTTAACAGAGCTTCTATTTGAGTAAGCACCGTCAACATCTCCTCGTATGTCAAGAGCTGGGTTCCCACCACTTTGGCCAGAATAGATTTCACCGACCGCACATTGGCCTCCCAAATACCTCCCATATGCGGAGCAGCCGCAGGGTTGAATTTGAATTCGATTCGGTTATCTCGCAGTTCATTCGCGAACTTGTCGCGATATTCTTCAGATTCAAGTAACTGATACATGTTGTCTAGATATGATTTAGCACCAATGAAATTCGTTCCTCTGTCTGAATAAATGGTGCTCACGGGACCACGTCGTGCCAGGAAACGTCGGAAGGCATTCAAAAATGATTCTGTGCTCAGAGAAGGTGCCAGTTCCAGGTGTATACTTTTTGTGACCAAACACACATATAAACAAATATACGCACGCACAGAGCGTATACCTCTACCGCGGTGGATAACCACCGGTAGTGGGCCACAATAGTCCACCCCAATATGGCTGAAAACCTTCGCTTCATTTACACGACATGCCGGTAAACTTGCCATTATAGGAAACTGGTTAGTCGGTCGAGTTCGGAAGCAAATGTTACATTTTCGTGTGATAGTTCGTACAATGTTACGAGCCGACATGATCCAGTATTTTTGCCTTAGAAGTGACATGAGAAGTTGTGGTCCAGTATGCAAATTCTTGCGATGATAATATTCAATTATCAAATTTACGATATGGTCGCGGCGCGGCAGCAAAATGGGGTGTTGGCTATCATATGCTATGTTAGCATTAGTCAAACGACCACCGACGCGCAATATATCGTTTTCATCAACAAATGCATTCAGTTTAAGAAAAGCTGGCGGCAATTGTTTGCCCGCTTTGAATTTAGCAATTACATCAGCAAAGTAAAAGCTCTGAAGACTTTTAATAATCGCGTATTCTGCAACTTCGAGGTGTGCAACGTTAAAGTTTGTCGGTAATTTTTTGACAAAACGAAGGACATAAATCACTATTCGGAGCAATTTAGTCCAAGTGGAGACTCGATTGGCGAGCTCACATAATAGGGGGAGAGGAGGGGTAGACGAATCAGTCGTCGCCATCACACTCACTTTAGCTTCAGGAATTTCATCTGAAGTGCTGAAACCATTATTCAGAGGCCATTCCGACCGGGGTTGATAAGCAAACCTCGGCCCGTTGAACCATAATGGATGTACAATTAACTGTGCGGGAGTTAATCCTCTGCTCAAACAATCAGCAGGATTATCTTGACCGGAAATATGATGAAAACGACTGGGGGGCAGTTTTTCCTGAATTTGTGAAACTCTATTAGCAACAAACGTCTGCCAGCGACTTGGCGTACCGTGAATCCATGCAAGAGCTACTTTACTGTCAGTAAACGCGTACACGGAGCATGATGGCAGAGAGTAGGTATCGATGACCACTCGCATTAATTTTGCAAGGACAAGATTCGCGCATAATTCCAATCGAGCGACCGTAACTAACGTTTTGGTTGGTGCGACTCGCGATTTAGCACACACCAGATTGACCACAGTACGATTAATCATTGGAAAGTACACGTGAATGTACACCACTCCTCCATAAGCCGCTTCAGAGGCGTCAGCAAACCCTAATAAAGAGATGACGCAATCATCAGTAACACCAACATGACGTGGTATTTTAACGTTTTGCAACAATGGCAACTCAGACTCAAAACTTTGCCACAGTTTGACGACATCAGAACTAGGCGTTTCATCCCAGTCCAGATTTTGATTCCAGAGAGATTTGACAACCAATTTAGCCAGAGCCGTAATCGGTGCTACGTAGCCTGCTAAATCCCACAAACGCGCAATTCGGGAAAGTATATTTCGTTTAGTACAAGGGCGTGGCTCAATGTTTACAATAAATGTAAACACATCTTCAGCCGGTAACCAATGCAATCCCAATATTTTTAATTGGTCAGCAGGACTAAACTCCACGGCTTCAGTGACGCGATGGTCAGCAGGAATACTTTCCATAATCGCTGGCGAGTTACTCGAAAATTTGACTAAATCGAAACCTCCGTTCGCGAACATTTTTATCAGCTGATCAGATAATTCGATACCGTCTGTTTCCGATAAGCAACTCGTGGCTAGGTCGTCCATGTATATCTCTCGTTGTGCGACACGGCTAGCCGCCGGATAGCGAGCGCATTCCTCGATAGCTAACTGACGAACAGTTCGTACTGCTAAGAATGGACTACAACATAAGCCGAAAGGAACGCGCGTCATTTCAAAAACCTGAATCGGATCATGAGGACTGAATCGATACAGTAACCTCTGAAAGCGCCAGTTATCGTCACTCATCAATATTCTTAAATACATTTGCCGAATGTCGGCACTTATTGCAATAGGTAATAATCGAAACCGCAACAATATTTGAAACAAATCATTTTGTAAATTGGGCCCAGTATGTAAAATGTCATTTAAAGACATTCCATTCGATGTAGCACAACTCGCGTCTAACACGACACGTAAACGTGAAGTTGACTTATCTGTCCTTACGACACCATGGTGCGGGATCACATAATGAGGAGTATCAAACTTAGAACCAACGTCCTCGATCATACGCAAATAACCCTTATCTAAATATTCACGAAATACATTATCGTATTCCTTTTTAATTAAAGGATCAGCCAATAATTTCCGCTCGAGTGATAAATACCTACGCATTGCAGTATGCATGGAAGTACCTAAACACGAAGCATCTTTTTTGAACGGCAGTGATACTACAAAGCGACCAGTATCGTCTCGTCGTGTGCTATTCGCATAAAATTCCTCACAATGCAATTCGTCCGGAGATAATTTATTATCCGTCGTAGGTACCTCTTCTAGCTCAAAAAACCTACTTACGCGGTCGTCAAGCGATTCGTTAATTGCACAATACGCACGCACAACATTGCACTTAATATTTTGCATGGGCGCTTGACCAACAATAAGATAGCCTAACGACGTTTCTATACCTACCGGTTCGAATGCATTTCGTGATACACGATTCGGGCGCAGTATACGAGCGAATAAATCTGAACCTAATATGAGGTCAACGCCCGACGGGGAGCTAAAGCAGCTGTCCGCTAAGGGTAAATTTTGCAAATAATCCAGTTGCGATGTATCAATTGTTGACACAGGAAGTGTATCCGTAATCCGACTAACTACTAGCGGCTGGATAGTGAATTTTATCTCATCATTATGACGAGATCTTAACGTAAGGCAAGTTATACCTTCAATAGGATTGGTGACGTCACCTACACCGGAGACGTATTTGTTTGCAGTCGAGTACATCGGCAAGTTCAAACGCCTACAACATTCGGTTGTAATAAAATCACGCTGTGACGCGCTGTCTATTATCGCACGAACTGTATGAATATTTCCCATTTCATCAACAAAGTGACACTGGGCCGTACCTAATAAAACGGAAATCCCGGGTTTAATATCATCAGTTCCATTAACAGCTGCACATTTAATACCTACGGCACACAATGTTACAGGTAGGTCTGTATTAGACGGACCACTAATACCTACATTATCGTGTGAGCCAGTAGAATGCGCGACTAATGGACGCTCGTCTGCCGAAGCCGACCGTACGGTTTGTTTATTAACATTAGTGATAAGAGCGGCGGTGCTTCGATTTACATTTTTCACATTGCTTTGCGACGCAGTAATATTCCTATTAGAGGAACTAGTGTCTGCATTACCAAAGTGCAATAAATCATTATGCGATCGGGAACACGACGTGCATCTATTTTTAGACGGGCAATTAGGCAACGTGTGTTTATCAAAACAATTCACGCATAGGTTGTTGCGCTTGATTATCACAAAGCGATTACGAGGAGATGTGGCCAGGAATGTTGGACATTTGGCCAACGGGTGGTTATACTTATCACAACAAACACAATTAGTATGTTCCTGCACGTTTACAAAAGTTTTAATATTCGATCGTAATCCTGAAGTTTTATTTGAGGTATTATTGGCATTATTCGAGTTCTTACGAGGTTGAAAGGACTTTGTGTTCTCAGTTACGTTATATGCGCTTGCGCGCTTGAGTAGATGCGCTTGTTTACGCACAAATTCCACGAACTCGGCACAAGTAGGCATTTTATGATCGTCGCTGAATGACATCTCAAATGCTTTAACCGTATCGATATTAATCTTTTTACAGCCTATGTGAATAAACAACAAATCTTCCAAGCTAGTTATTTTTAATTGACGCAAGGCGGCTATTGTTGAAGAAAACTTATCAATAAAAGTTTCTAAGCTAGCGGGCGTGTTATCAACAGCTGGTAGATTTATTAGCTTATCGAGATAGTTTGCGGCCATCAATCGCCGATCGTTGTAACGGTTTAATAAGCCTTGCCAAATAACCGAATAATTTTCAGCTGTAGGCAAAATTCCTTGACACGTGGCGAGTGCACTGCCACTTAACTTGCCCATCAGATAAATAATCTTTTCACCATCAGACAGTTCAGGATTTTCGTGAACGGCCGAACGAAATGTTTCATAGAATACAGGCCAGCATTCCTGTTCTCCAGAAAAGGAACACAACTCTAATTTAGGTAGACGTATGTTTCTGGAATTCGAATTATTTTGCAATGAACTTTCGTGTTGTTTGTTAGTTAATTGATCAACTTTGAATTTGATTTTAGTATACATTTGTTCAAATGATATCAATGATTGATAAGAAGATGCACTTTTTGAAACGGTTTCTTCTAAATCGATTTCAGAATCGCATTTCGTCTCGAGTGTTTTAATAAACATATCGCGAATGTTATCTATTGTATAACTCGAAGCAAGAAATGATTCTACCTGTTTCGGATCACTGCAATCTAGCATTTGAAGTGAATCATATATTGATTGGATATGGCCAAAATAAGCAGACAATTTATGCTGACACTTAACAATATCTTTTTCTTTTTTAGTAGCCATTTTGTATAAGTTTTGGTAATATTAATTACCGAGATTACTAACTTATTGGAAGTTATACGTAAACCGACAAATTAAATTACCTCCTATATAACAAAATGGTGGACTTTAGAAACCGCGTGGAAGCAAAACCCGTATCTTGCGAAATATAGCGATTTATAGCAATTTAGAAAAGTAAAACTATCAAATAACGTCCGTATCGAAGTGACCAAAAGAATGTATGCGCCTGGTAAATGTTATTTGAAGTTTTTACCCAAAATTCTAGCCTACGGTATGTTCCATGAGAAAGTAAAGGAAAAAGAAGGGGACTCACGGTTTCTGCGACTGGGTTCTCGTCTGCCGAAGGAGTCTGCTCGTATGGTGTCCAAATCACGAACAACAACACAATCACTGCAGTATATTTTTTATATCTGAATTAACAACCGCTTCAATCTTAACGTAAAACGACGATTCTCGCCATCTTGTCTTTTTTCCTCATGTTCCAATCAGATGCAATTTTTGCATCTACTATTTGCGTGAGTGAGAAAAGGATGGACAGAGGTAAAAATGGGTAGGAAGAAAAGGACAGGACATTTGAAACATACCAGTAGGGCTTTTAGCATGAATGTCCTATTTCGGCCTTAACACTCTGTAAAGTTTCAAAAATTCTGAAGAGCATTAACTAAGACGAGCGCCCAATGTGTTATGTTCTGTGTAAAATTAAGTAACAGACAAATAGGGTACAAGCGCTCAATTTCATTACATATAACCGTCTTAATATTTAAATGTACTTTTTTCAAAGTTAATTACCACCTAAAGGCATGACATCACGGTTGACTTTCGACCACAACATTTTTAACCAAATGGACAGTTTCGGCGCAGGCGCATGATTAATAGCTTCGCT
Organism: Hypomecis atomaria; assembly: GCA_964007245.1. Taxonomy (NCBI): domain Eukaryota; kingdom Metazoa; phylum Arthropoda; class Insecta; order Lepidoptera; family Geometridae; genus Hypomecis; species Hypomecis atomaria. The sequence continues at coordinate 8,419,792 of OZ023305.1, forward strand.
AACAGCTCCAGTCTGATTTCGCAACGGCTGCGTTTTGACCGCAAACGGGCTCGGTAATTTGTTTGGTAAATTAGAAAAATAATGTATTCGTACTTAGTTTCTGTGCTGCTTTCAAAATATATGTAGTTCACTCAATATAATTACTACATGTCATATTTTAACAATTTTTTTTAAGTTTTTCGGACAATGACAGCCATTTTCGTATTGCGAAAATATTTTATATACATAAGTTAATGAAAAAAAAAAAGAAAACGGAGCACTATTTTGCTAAACTTTCTGTATTAAGTATGGTGATAAAAAAATGTCAAAATGTTATTCAATTAAAATCATAACTTATTTCTTTTAAATGTAAAAACTAAGTTAAAGAAAAAAGGTTGTCCCTACAAAATATAACAAAACTTAACTCAACAAAATAGAACAAGCCAAATTATGTAGTGTAAATATTAGTTATGCACGGAAAATACAGGATTATCCAAAGCTGGCGTACTAAGCCGAAAGGAGGTGATTCAGACCATCATTATGAACAAGTTTGCTATGGGGTTAAAACAAAATTTAAGAAAAAATCAGCTGTTTCATTTTTGTTGATTCCGAGTAGCAATTTTATATGGAACAGCTGATTTTTTTTTCTCTAATTTTGGTTCGACCCCATAGTAAAAGTTCTTCATAATGATGCTCTTAATCACCCTCTTTCGGCTTAATACAGGTAAGCAGATAACGCTATATGACTCGTATATATTTACAATCAGGTACCCAGTACCAGTAGCTAATATTTTCTTGTTTTTCTCTATCGCAATGCAATCACAATGATAGATTGCTACCACACAACACAATGTGGTCTAACAAGACTCGACTCTTGACCTTTCCAGCTGCTAAGTTATAAATGTTCGGTATAATTCACGTGGACAAAATTAGTCCGATTCAATAACTGGAATTAATAGATAACTATAAGAAATATACTAACAGATAAATTATAAAAAATAGACACATAAATGAGTCATCTCAGTCTAACACAATATTGGGCTTTTTTCATAACAAACATTCAGAAGAAAACATTGAAGAAGAAATTGAAAACAAACAAGCAGCCGTATAAAAAGATATACATATAATTATTATTCAGGGTCATAGGTATTAAACGCAAAACCTTTTAAGGGCGGGTCTACATAGTAGGTACATCTAGACAAACAACTTTTGAAAATTCGCAAATAAAAATTCGCTTTTCCAAACATTTTGCCGCGCGTTGACGTACTTTTTGTATGAAAAAGCTAATTTTTTCTTCCTGATTTTCCAAAAGTCCTCTAACAAAAGTTGTTTGTCTAGATGTACTAAACTTGCCCTTAAAAGGTTTTGCGTTAAATGCCTTTGACACTGTATATAATTAATTTATTAGAGGTAAATGGTAAATTTAGTTAGTAAAACCGGATAGTTAATTAAGCTGTCCTTAGAAATAAATAACTGTCATAAAATTGTAAGGCAATTAATCATTTTGTTTCTTCCAAAAACGTAAACTTGTAAACACAACTTTGCCCAAGATTTTATTGTTTTACAACAAAATAAACTACTATCGTATATGTTCAGATCTAGTTTCAATTTTGGCACGAAACCGGCAATCACGAAAAAGAAACAAGCAAAAAATGTGTAGTATCCAATTATTCCAAAAAAGAACAATCTCGGTTCACCTGTCAAGTTCAAAAAGTTACCGCATCACTAATTCCTAGAAACGTTCCTTTGTAGATTTGAAATTTCAAAAAAGGAACAGACATTGGCCGGTAAACAGAGCTGTTATTATAACAGAAGGGGGAAAAAACCTATGGGGTCATTGACACCGGTTCCCAGACACTTGAGTATTTTATAGAGAAAACACTTCAAAACGTATATGACTATTTCCATACTTTAATTACGTACTTATAGTGCGTACGTACACCCACATGGAAGCGCACGCACACAGCAGCGTTTATAAGATAAACATATGGCTTTTTAAGCTGTTTGATGGAGTTGGTTTGTAAGTAATATTGGGTTACTTTCCTGCTACGTGCAGTGATTCGTTGTTATAAAGCCATTGCAAAGGATATGCTTTCTACCAAGCACTTAGAGCTAAGGCACTCTCAGTCTCACTATACTACAGTAAGCTTAACAATTATATTTTCAACACTCTTAGGTACTAAATTTGGTTTCGTTTTTAGGGTTCCGTACCCAAAGGAAAAAACGGGACTCTATTACTAAGACTTCGATGTCCGTCTGTCACCGGGCTGTATCTCATGAACCATGATAGCTAGGCAGCTGAAATTTTCACATATGATGTATTTCGGTTGCCGCTATAACAACAAATACTAAAAACAAAATGAAATAAATAATTGCGGGGGGCTCCCATACAACAAACCTGAATTTTTAGACGTTTAACTCTAAACTGAATCTATAAGTGAAACATAGATTTTTATATTCGCTGAAATAAAATAGGTATTCAATTACAATCGAAAATAAGACACAAATTCAGATGACTGACTAGATTTATGACTGAGACTTCGGAATTCAAAATTGGTCAAGTCATACATTAATAGTAGACAAATACATTAACACTAACATCCCAAAAATATAACTCTCCTTTTAGGGCGTTGAGTAAAAATCCTAGTGGAGCTCACAATGGAATCGTAAACCTAAAATTCTTATAACCATAACAATAATTGCTTATTGTATATCAATAGAAATATGTAAGTACTGGCAAGCGACACACGACAGGAAAAAGAAACCCGTTCCAAATTCAAATCGAAAAAATAGAATTTGAATAGCCACGATTGTCATTGGTTGACAATCAATCATTACTTTTTGAAATTCGAATTCCTCACGTGAAGTTCGATTTGATCGGAGAGTGGCCAGTTCTTACATCTGATAATAACATGGTAGAGCATTGTTTTTTTTTCGACATCCGATATTTGAAATCCTGTTTCGGTAACGTTTTCTATTTTTATGTAATCTTGATTGCCAGTTAGGTATACGCCATTTTGTGTTGTAAAAAGTTGTTAAGTGTTCAGAAAAAACGTAATTGTGTAAGAATCGACATAATGTAGATCGTTGCTTTTGTTTGTCGATAACGATACCTAGTTTATAATGGACTTCGATGTAGTCAAACCGTACCGGAAGTCAATTAGATATCCTTTTAGGTAACCAATTGCAAAACAAAAATACTTGTAGATTTTTATACTTCTTCGTCAAATCGATGATTAGTTGACTATAAAGGTACCTACTCATATTAAAATTATTTCATCGACTCATCATTACTATATAACATCTTTTACTATCAGACCAACCCGGATTCCAAATTTTATCGCTGGTCGGCTTTCGAAGTTATGCTTACCTGCTAGTCCAGCATGCGACCACAAAAAGAACTCTTTTAGACGTGTAAATAAGTGACAGATATATACTTTGCCATAACGCTGTCTCGTTCTGACACGTCGATAGAAATATTGGTGTGTGCATCCTAGTCCGGCTGATGAGTCAACAAACTATCGCTCAGGTGATTTTTTTGCAATTTCTCGACTTGTAGTAAAAATTCGAGTAAAATTTATTATTAGATGAGATTAATGTATTACGAGAGTAAATCCCAGCAATTGCATAGTTCACGAAACATTTATGTCGAATGAATTTTCACATAACATCGAAAAAACAAAAAACGGAGAAATCAATGTGTTGTTCTTGTAAGTATTTCGCTCTCAGATACGAAATCTAATTGTAATCATCAGTATGTCTATTTTTACCATGGGGCCAACCCTGACATAGGACTTGATTGGCCTCTCATATAAAATATTAGTGATTTACGAAAATTCAAGTTGGGTCGGTAGCTGTGGTGGTCTAGTGGTAATGACACTGACCTTACAATTGTGAGGTTGTGGGTTCAAACCCGGTCCCGTACCAATTAATTACTTGCAATTTATGTACGGAATTTCACACTAGTGGATTTTTGGTGAAAGAAAACATTGTGAGGCAACCTGCATATCTCCAAGAAATAAATTCCATGAGGTACCTATGTGAATCCACCAGCCCGCACAGGGCCAGCGTGGTGAATATGGCCCAATCTACCCTTTGTCAGTAGGCCTACGTCCTGCAGTGGACTATTAAAACGGCTGGTACAGTACATTACAGTAAGTTGGGTTGGTTCCATCGTAAAAGTTGGAAAAGATCATAAGTACATTGATATCATGTAACATTCCCGTCGCAAGACTACAGTATTTAACAATCAAGTCCCAACGGTAAAGTCTTAATCAAAGTCCAAAGTCCCAGTGGCAAAGTGGGACCCGTTGACAAAACATTAATATCAAAAGAATTTTCACAAAGCATCGTAAAAACAAACAAATTGAGAGACCTCTGTGTTGTTCTTGTGAGTATTTCGCTCTTAAATTCAAGATCACGGCAAACACTCAAAAAGTTAAGAATTACTATAACTTGGGTGTTTACTTAAAGATTTAAAAACGATATTCATGCTTAGTTCGCTCGGTTATTGAGTACGTATAAACTTGTATGTATAGAAAAATAACAATGTGCTGTTAAAAAATGTCAATTCGAAATAAATTTTAATTTTTAAACTCGTAAGTACCGCAAGTAAATAAACTCATTTTGCTATCCTAGTCACTGTACCAATATTGATACTGCCTAAGTGAACATAATAAAATAATTTGGCTTGCTATCAAAAATCTAAGTATTTATGTTACGATGTTTTCCATCAATTACAACTTTTGATATTTATACATTGAAAATACCTAAAAAAAACTATATTGAAACTTAGTTAAATAAAAAATAGTTCTTCACATATTGTTACAATCCAGACACTTAAATTTGCTAAATTAAATGAACCTCCTTTCAGCTTGGTACCACTTTCTGTACCATCCGTAACTACTCGTAGACGTCAAAATAAAAAACATGATAGGAAACATTAACTTAAACACAACTTGCGAGCAAACTAAAAAGTAAAAAAAAGCATAAAAACCCAATAATTGACGTTTAATAACTGTTTTCCATCAAAAAGTTTCTAATAAGAACCTGACAAAACGGACATTTAGATCACTAGTACTATGAGACCAAGTTGTATCTAAACACGGCCAAATTATACAACTAAGCATTTGCAAGCATTCATAGTTACTTGCTTGAGAATATTTGACAGAAGCGACCTCACTAAGTTGAATGGTTAAGTTGGTTAGTCTAATACCGTAATCGCCCGCGGTGATACCAAGTTAGCATAATTATACATTTAATTTTGTATGTTTGTCTGCGTAAAGTAATAAGAGCAATGATGAAATGGTAAAAACGAAAAATGACTGTATTTTGTTTTGGTTAAACGATTGTTGCCACACTGGAGCAGTTACTCTATTTTGCAGTACTTAATTACTTATGATTTTTATGTTTCTCGGCTTTTTTGGTAACAATTAATAGCAGTACTTATTTCATATAAGCTGAATCAAACTTTTTCTGGATGTGATGTTAGCTAAAAAAAGCTGCGCAAAACCCAATACTGGCTAAAGCTCACATAAAGCACGTAGATACCTTCACACCCTTTATTATGAAAAACAGCATAACCGTTTTTATGATGTTTGATTTGTTGAAATTCAGAAAAAAGACTAACGGGTCTTCCGGAATCCGGATGACTGTGGTTTAAAAATAAATACTAAGTCTAATACTAAATCTCCAAATAAAAAGTTCATAGAGTTGGTGGACGAAACGCGGACTTATTTGCGTTAAAAAAAAACGAACACAGAACCTCCTTTTTGGAAGTCGGTTTATAATTACGTGCTTTCTTCTGTACCATTAAACATAAATGAATACCCAAGGAAACTTTTATCGCTTAGTTTAATTTCAGCTATTTTAATAAAAGAACAAAAAACGGTTATAAATTGTAGCTTGATATATTAAAATTTTATTGTGTTCTCCATAGTTTATTTTTGTGTGTAAAATGAAAACATGTACTTACTAAAAAGAATGAGTAATTTTACCTAAACTGTTATTGCCTCAGAGAGATAATTATCTACTTATAGTAGGTGTAAATTATAAATGTGATTAGTAGTTTTTGTTAAAACTGTGTTGAAACAATGTGTAATTAGTTTAATTATAGCTAAACTCTGTTTAACTTTTTGTTTAAATTTGACACAGAATCTTTGTTAACTTGAAGCTGACATCAAAATTACGATATGTAGTTACTATATTTTAAATTCTCGAATGGAGACTACCTACTATCAAGCACAGCGTAGGACGTCCATCGACAAGGCTCAAGACTAGAGGAAGGTTAAGAACGGTAGGTAAGAGACTCGTTAAAAATATGACCTAATTAATGAGATAAGATAATATAAGATAATATATTTATTTGACCAAAAAAAAAAAATTTTTACAATTGCTGTTGGAAGATATGCCATAAAGTATATTAAAGACAAGAGTTTTACACTTTACAGTGGGTTCCAAACTCGGCTAGGCCTGTATTTTGGTAACCCATGAAGTTTAGAATTGCCGGAGTACAGTTTGTGCGCGCTCTCGTTTACAGTAGATAGTTAGTATAATGCCTGCATCTCTTCTGATTTTGCTGCGGCCAACTGGGTCCAGATGGTATTTTTTTGTGTTTTTGATCATGTCTTGAAAATAGACATACTAATTATAACAATGTACATAATGGTAAAAAATAGTGAAATGAAAAATGTGAGTTAAGTTAATTTTTTTTATTTCTACGATTTTCATTTGAAATCCTTAAACAAATCCAGAAAATTTTAAACCATTTATAGGCCGAATCATGCAAGTTGGCGGATGTGAAGTTATCTAGAAGTTGCGCAATATCCAATCAACAAAACTATGTGAGCTTCAGTCACGATTGGATATGGCGCAGCGTGTAGCTAATTTCGCATGCGCCGATTTGCATTTTTCGGCCTATAACTGACATATTTATTTATGAGCCGTAGACTAAAGATAAAAACCTATTGCCATCATTTTTAGGGTTCCGTACCCAAAGGGTAAAAACGGGACCCTATACTAAGACTCCGCTGTCCGTCCGTTCGTCTGTCTGTTTGCCACCAGGCTGTATCTCATTAACCGTGATAGCTAGGCAGCAGAAATTTTCACAGATGATGTATTTCTGTTGCCGCTATAACAACAAATACTAAAAACAGAATAAAATAAATATTTATGGGGGGGCTCACACACAAAAAAACGTAATTTTTTCGCCGTTTTTAACAACAGGTGGACGCTTGAAATGGGGCTAAGGTGGTTCCCATAGGGTAAGGAACCCTTCGTGCGCGAGTCCAACTTGCACTTGGCCAATTTTTATTATAGAGATCATGTTTATATAACAAGAATCAGCTTAATTGACTTACTGTTATGTAAATCGGTCGAGAAACTTGTGAATTTGATATTTATGTAATTGGCGATAATGTTTCGATCGAGATTTCGATGACAAAAATTACTGTTTGTGTTTGCTAGGTTTGGAAATAAATTTATGAGTAGGGGCTACGGTTGGCAAAAACATTGCCAATCCTACTTAATACTATAAACGCGAAAGTTTGTAAGGATGGATGGATGGATGTTTGTTACTCTTTCACGCAAAAACTACTGAACGGATTGAGATGAAACTTTACAATAATATAGCTTATATATCAAAATTACACATAGGCTATAAATTATAATTATATTGCGTTAACTTTCCATAATATAACGATAAGTGTTAAGTAAGACAGGAAAAATTTTGTATTCTGCGAGCTATTCTAGAGTGCGCTTCAAGAAATGTCAAAAAAAAAACAACTGTAGAATCGAACAACCGTCAAATCGTTTTTTTTTTATTTTCCACCTCCTTTATTAAAGATGGTAAGGTAGGTCCTCGGGTTTGAAAGACGGAAAGTGACATATTCTTCTTTTCATCCCGGATAAATAAAGGGTTCCCATGGGATAGCACAAAAATCTAAATATCATGCGGGCGAAGCCCAGGGTAGAAACTAGTTTTTCATATTTTTTACAGTATAGGTATATTTACGTACTAGACTATGGAAATATCACTAGTCTAGGTTGTCGTATTAAACATTAAGACCAACTTTTACTACGGGACCAAACACGAATTCGACTTCGAACAAAATAGGTACCTAATAGAAAAACTGTTGTTTTAGGTCCCGTTGGTCAAAATAACGAATAAGTAGGTACTACATAGAAGTACCTACGTCTGATTTACTGTACTGTATTGTACCAGCCTTTTTAATAGTCCACTGCAGGATGTAGGTCTACCCACGAGGGGTAATTGGGCCATATCCACCACGCTGGCCCAGTGGTGGTGGTGGATTCACACACGCCAGCGAATTTCTTCTACGGACGTATGCAGGTTGCCTCACGATGTTTTCTTTCACCGAAAAGTCAGTGGTGAGAAATCCCGTACATAAGTTCTAATGAAACTTATTGGTACGGGACCGGGATTGAACCCACGACCTCAGAAATGACAGGCCAGCGTTACAACCACTAGACCACCACGGCTACTGATTTATTATTATGTAATTTAAATTTTGGTTTTACGGATTACACCATAAAATATTCTGTCATTTTTTGATCTTTGAATGTATGTATTGATCAACCCAGATTATAAGTTAACGTCCCAAAGTTCAAAACCTTTTTCTATGAATTACAATTTAAAATAAAGTAAAATGATTGATTGTTTCTAGTTAACTGATTGTTTACCTTATTGGTTTTTGTTGACCACAGAGGTCAGACATTCTTCGTTGGACAAAAAATCGACGTTGGCGGCATCGTGGTGTTATTTATCAATGTTGGGCCAACTTATTGTTTGCAATTAGAATTTAATGTTAAAAGATTGTTTTACTGTATTGTTAGCTTTGTTAAATGTTAGAATTTTGCACGTGTTATTACTTAGTGAGAGATTATTATTTGATACGGTATTTCATATCTTTTCATTTCCCATTTTAAGACAATAATTATTTTTCGCAAAAAATAGCACGACCGACTTCACCTGTGTACAGAATTCGCGAATATTTCGCACGGATCGATGTAGCATTTTCCACATTATTGTTGATTTATCAAAAACAGTTAAGCCGATTTCGATAAAATTTAAATGGGACCGATTTCGAAGCATACTCTATCCAATAAAAAAAGAATTATTGAAATCGGACCACTAGAAAAAAAGCTATGCGTGTTTATACATAAAAATATATATATACATATATACGCGTCGAATTGAGTACCTCCTCCTCTGGTTCGTCGGTCAAAAAGGTGCCAGTTTGTACCCAGTTTGGGGAATAGTGTTTGTATAATAATGGTTATTAAAATTTGTGACAAGACATTATTTTGTTTTAAATTACTAAAAAAAGAAACATGAATCGTGACGTAGTTTTTAATAAAACAATAATAGGACAAAAATGCCTTGAAATCATAAATTTAACGAATGATAAGAACTTAAATTAAGTTTCAGACTATTTTTCTAATTAAAATATTAATATTATTACAAACTATAAATATTGAAATGATCACAAATATTGCTCAACGTCTCCTGAAGATTAATCTCAAATTAATAACATTAATTTCAGACCTAAGCACATAACTTCACTCGCAATGGACATGACGAAACCGATGAAGAAAAGTTAGTCAAGTTCAAAAACCAGAATCGAACTTGTCACATCCGTGTTGTAAGCCAACTCGTCTAACACAATGGCCGTCAGAAACACAATAATTACGCAATGGTACTAACGGTAGGTATTATGGTAGGTATTATAAGTACAGATGTCTCGGCCGTCAACGAAACCAATCTCCGATCTAACGCTACCTAAATCCTCTATGATCGATCCTGACACCGCATGAAATTAATTATCTGTATCGGTTTATACAGCGTGTCCAGTAAGGGACTAGGTATGTATTTTTTATCAATATTAGACACACTGTAGATATTCCAGCCGCTTCTAATCGGACTTATTGGAAGTCCTTAGGGGAGGACTATGCCCAACAGTGGATATCTTACCCCTGATGGACGGATGAATTGTAGAGGCGGAATTTTTAATACACTTATTTAGATAAAATCATATAATTCCCTTTATTATATACATCGTAAGCTCCTGTAGATATCCAAACATTTATATTTATAACCGTGCCAATGATTGAATACTGCATATTAAATCCTACAATCTAACCAGAAGTGTTTAGAAGTTTTGCTGGATGAGATATTTTTAACTGATAAATAATTTTATTAGATATTTATTTTGTATATTAGGAAATCATAGCATGAGAACATGTTTGGCAGTACACTTATTACAGTTTAAGGTTAAAGATATTTCATGAACGAATAGAATCATAGACGCCCTGTTTTAAAAGTATTTATGAAATCTTTCACCTAGACCTTTCCAACTACCTAGAAAAATTTCAAAAATATCAATACCTATTAACAAATATAAACGAACTAAAATTTATTCATCCCTACAGTATAAACAATGCTTTTTAAATGTCAGTAGTCCGAAACTGGACACCCTGTATTGTCTGACGCAACATTTATAGAAAACAGAAGCAGAACTCGTTTAAAAAACCAATTCTATTGATTGGAGGAACAGATTCTAAAAGTTGTAAAGTAACTGTGGTATATGAGCGCAATAAAGAGTTACAAGAGCATGTAAACAATATTTATGCACAAATATGTCGCCACAAAATACTTAACAGTGTTTATTATACTGTATTTTTTCCAATACTTTAAATATTTTATACCGACTTCAAAATGGAGGAGGTTCTATGTTCATCTGTATGTATTTTTTTTGTGTATGTAAATGTTCATCGATAATTTCGCCAATTATGAACCGAATCGAAAAATTCTTTATTAGTTCGAAAGGGTATACTCTCGAGGTGGACCAATTAAAATTTTACAGAAATCGGCTGAGCCGTTTTTGATAAATCAATAATAATGTAAACAATTCGAGCGAAATATTCGAATTTTGTACATGATGGAAGGTGGTATTGACATTTTTTGCGAGAAATAATTATATTAATTGTTTTTGCGTAGTTACCTCGATACACCGTTACGTTCTTTGCAAAACGTTTCAGAAAACTGTAAGTAGGTACCTGAAAATAATAAAACAATTTTCAATACCTACTTAATTTGAAATCTGTAACTATAAAACCAATTTTTTGGGATTTTAAAAAGTGCCCAATTTTCATCAGTCACTGAAAATAAATTCACTAGTCAAGAAAATATTAAGGATAACTAGACTTTACAAAATTCTCATTATAGTATGATTTTTATTGTTGAGACATTTCGTCACAGGCCAAGGCACCATAAAAATCACAAATCATTATTTTGAAAAATCTATACTTTTTTAAAATGCCGACAAATGCCATAGAAATAAAACTGTCAAAATAAAATCAAGAAAATGTGATTATACGTAAGCTAACTGATTTCAATAATATAAGAATAAGTAAGCGTACTTATGATGACGTCAACTGTTTAAACTAAGAAGTACTCGTATATTAGAGTCCTCACTCCGCCCACAAAAAGTACCTAAACCATAGATTTGACAGCAGTTTCTACATCTACCAAGTAAGTAGTTGCCAACCGTACTTGTGACTATTATATTATCTGTGACTCTTATCAAAGTCGTGGATCGCGCTTAGCATTATTTTGAGAAGTAATTATTAATGTAAAAGCGGTTACCGAATTTCAGGTCATTGCAGTACAGTCGGCGGTACAGGCAGCGACAGTATTAAATGAACATTTTTTAATTAGCATAAAACACATTGATTTTGTTTAAGTCAATCGTCTGTATTAGAAATGTATAAACGAGGATACATTCTTAGACAGGTTTAGCAGTTGGATGTTCAAGGAAAAAATACTACGAGTAATGGCGTCTAAATGGCAGCAAAAATTCTAAAAGACCGCTTCCTGTTTTGGTAAAAATCTATGGTATCAGGTAGGTATACACGATGACGCATACGATAATAATCTAACGTTTTGAGTTTAATTATGCCCTTAAACTCAAAAGGGGACTGAAGACGCTTGATTATAGCTCTAAGCTCAAATCGTAAAAATATTATAAATATTGTTTTTCATCACGATCGAAAATTTTAAACTAGGAAAATTGTTAGCTTACTGTTCCAAACCCACTAGCGACAGTTTTTTTTGTATGAAGTGGACTAACCATCAACATTTATTTGCATTTAAAATTGATTCTATATACTTTTTTACCACTTTCAAAGTGGAGGTTGTTAATTCAACTCCTACATATTATGTCACATTGTAATAATTATACAACCTCACATTGTTAGAATTGTACATTATTTGCGTATTGCTACTTTATTAGGGCCTCTGAACGTCATGAGCGCCCAGCAACACCCACGCGTTTAATTTTTGACTCTATCTTTTGTCATAAATAATGTCGCTGTCTGTACAAAGGCTAATGAATAGAAAACTGGACTGTCCAAGTAGCCGATGTGGCTCCCGATAAATGATGAATGCGTTTTCGGTAGTTTTTGTTATCTGTCATTATCGGCGGCATTTTTACGAGTACTTTCGTTTCGGTGCGCGTACGCAGCGCAGCGGTGGGAACATGCGGTGGACATTTCTTCGTTAAACTAAAAAGGATACAGTTGTCATTTTCACTAAATGTGTTTGTAAAAAAAATCAGTAAGTAATTAAAAAAAATACAAAATTTGACATTATTTAATTCTACTCTCATGTTCAATCCGTGGTGGGAAAATGCTCGCCTCACAAGCGTGAGGCAGAGGTTCCGCACTAATGAGTGTTTTTTTTTAATTCGTGTATGAATTTATACATTTTACTGGCTTTTTGGTAAAAGAAAGCATCGCGAGGCCACCATATAATAGAACAAATTCAATGGCGTACGTAAATCCACCAATCCGCACTGCGTTACTGTTGTGAATATAGCCCAACCACACTTCGTGGGTAGGTCTATGTTCAGCAGTGGTCCAACTAAAAGGTCATTACCATATATGGTCCAAATAGAGCTATCGTGTTCAAAACTGAACTTTATAGGTAAGTACTTACGTATTTTTTTATCCGCGAAAGCTGTCAATAAACGTTCCAATAACGAAAAACAAAGTAAAAGCGTGTGATGTTTTGACATTTTCCATGGAAAAATGGGTAACGTTCTGTATCTATCATATCTAAAGTAAGTGTTTATCTAAAGTAAGTTTGTATATAGGCTGGATATCTAACCCCTGTGTCGGAGATTTTAAACCTCCTGAAGGCCTCTGGCGTAGTTATTTATCTGATGTTATTGGAATCGGCGACCATGTAATAAATACCTATTAATCTTTGCCAAACCGCCGTACTTAATAACCGGAATAAAACGCCCGATGATTTCTGTAAAGAATTCAAGCCACTTTATCCGGAACTCCGACGTAAATTTGACAAAAGAATTTTACGAACGTATAAATTCGAGATGTCGGCTCGATCGGTACACTTCGGCAGTATTCGGAGAAACATCGGCTTTTTGCGCGCGCGCATGAGCTTTATTCTAATACAATCGATATTATTATTTTTTTTTATCGGGAAAAAGTGTCTTTATTAACTACAACAAAACTACACTACTATTACATAAAAAGCATTGGATCATCCTCAGACCCTTGAAGGTCTAAAGATAATCCAAATGCTCAAGCCCCCTGCCAGTTGGTAGCGTGCCCAGCATGCTGGCTGCATTGCCACGCTGAATGGCAATAAATATCATTTTCAAAAGTCTTTCTGAGCGTCTGGTGGACGCGACGCGTGACCAAAATGCTGGTGTTTATTTGGCTCATCGATATTATTATATCCCTTATATCATATTGGCATCTTTTGTATGTAACACAGTTTCTTAACGCAAAAAGCAAAGCTACGCTTATCTAATTTTGTACCTATTGTGAGTTTTGTCCTTTTATCTTATTATTGTCTTATTGGATCAATAAGGTTTTTTTCGACACTAGAAAATTAGTCATAGACAACATCCTCGAATAAGACTTACCTACAGTTAGTTAGTTGCCTCAGCAATCGTTTACAGTTTTGCGGAGGTATACGCAATCGTTCATCATATCAGCCGTAAAATGTTCACTATTGCACATAGCCATCGTTAATAAATCCTACTAATATTATAAACGTGTGAGTATGTATGGATGTTTGTTACTCTTTCTTGCACAAACGAATGAACTGATTTGGATGAAATTCGGTATAAAGGTAGCTTAGATCTTGGATTAGCACATAGGCAACTTTAATTTCGGGCTAGCGTGGGTAACACTGCGGGCACAGCTAGTTTTGTCATAAAACCAAAATCAGTTTCTATAAGTCAAAATATCACATTTTTGTGCCATCAGTCGTAGCTTGAAAGTTTTGAGATATTTCTCCAGTTCTTTAATTTCATATTAGAATTGCAGCTGCAACTAACGAAAACCTATGGGTTCTAATAAAATTACCTTATGGGTAAATGTCTTAAGGTGCGCTTGCTGAGATATCATTATAATGATCATAAAAATGCGACGTTACTTTTATTTAAATAAGAATAAAGAACATGCTATCTACAAGCAACCCAAAGTAGCTGATACATGGGTATATCATACAAAACGAACATGTTTGAGAGAGACGGATAAAATCTCGACCGCGCCAGAATATGAATCTCGCAAGCCGAGATCGCAACTCGTTCAATTACCGGGAAAATTAATGATTGAACACATTTTTAATGTGTGTATACGTACAAGGCTACGTATGTGTGCGTTCACAATAGGATTACATCGCCTTAAATGGTTCGGGTAACCAGTTATGACTAGGTTATGTAGCTTATTCTGTAGCTTTACATTTTTGTAGCTATTGTAGGGTTTTAGGGTCCCATGCCCAAGCGTAAAAACGAAACTATATAACTGATACCTATAATAGCGATATTGTTATTTGCGATGACGCCAAGATCGTATTATGCAGTCTTTAATTTGAGTGTTGTTATGCCGAAAATTATGTTGGTGCTCAATAAATAATGTTAGAGAATCGGGAAAGCCCGATTACAGAGGCGCCATCGTAATTATATTAGCTCAATAGCATAGTTCTGTTTCTTTTTCACTTTAGGCATTCGATAGAGAGAACGCTTTTTACGTTCCTATTAAATTTACGCTGGCACATCTGTGTCTGCTTATAGTGTATTTATGAAATAGTTGCAGTGCAATTTATGTGTCATTTTGATTGAGATAAAGTATGAGTAAGCTTTATATGAAAAATAAGCAAACAGTTATTTTAGAATAAACACAAAGTTTACGAGTAAGTATTTGATGACCATTTCTTACTAAGTCAAAGAAATAAAAGAAAAGCACGCGAATTTTTCACAGCCAGAAAACACAAAATTACTAATCTCTGGTACGGAACCACAGTACATGAGCCATACTCACACTTGGCCGGATTATTTTTTAGCTTTACATATTTGTAGCTTTTGTTTGTTGGTTTGTGTTCGTGCATTTTAATTCGGAGTTAACTTGTGTGGGGTAAAAAAGCCTGCGTAAGATTAATTGAAACTCCGGAGTTGATATTAAATTCTTATTATTAGACTTTTGTAGGGTTTGTCGAGATGGTAGTTTAGTGATCTTGCTATGGTACTATAAAACGTAACGTGTAGTATTTGGTTTCAAATTTCAATGTTTGCGAGGAAAAGCTTTTCGCTGCAATTCGTCTAGTCTTTAAAAACGGTGATGTTGAAGGTAGTTATTGACTTAGTTTAGAATGGGAATAGAATTTCGAATTGGGCTATAATGTTGGTTATCTTACTGTTGTATCGTTATCGTAATATATTTGCCTACTTCTGAGCATACGCATTTTTCAACTACGATATGGGCTAGGCCATAATACAGGGTTATCCAGAACTGGGGTACTGAGCCGAAAAGGGGTTGACTAAGACTATGAATAACTAATACTATGAAGCCAACCCAGAATTCGAGAAAATAAAATCAGCTGTTACATACATTTTGTCATTTTGAGTTGTACTTTTGTATGGAACAGCTAATTTTTTTTCTCGCAATTTGAGTCGGCCCCATAGTATAAGTTGTTCATAATGATGGTCTTAAATAAACCTTATGGCTCAGGACAGGGTATATTATTCGATTTGCTGTAATTTAGTGATTTGTATTTTGACATGTACCTATGGTGTTATAAATAAATTATTTGTATGCAGATAACCCTGTATAGTGAGCTGGCCAAAAACATGTTGACGGACTTACATAATTATTATTTTGAATGAAACGAATGACGACTGCGTTCACAATGAATTTGAATGATTGATTCTTACGAAGTTTTCCTTCAGTATTTTACGATGGTAGTCATTTATTAATTAGCAATACGAATTTATTCTCGAAAAAACTCAAGTGGGATTAAATTCGAACCTGGATTAGAAAAATGTACCTACCACAATATGTAAATTATGCTATCGTTATTTTAATATAGAGCTTTATCACTAAGTATGGCTAATGGAAATAAGCTCTACTTACCAAAATTGCTATGTTACTTTTTGCGCTTTGCGAGACAATGTATAAATGGAACTTAAATAAACTTTAATAGCAACAAGCCATTTAATTATTAATAACTTACAATTACCAATCTACAAGATAAAAAAAACTTATTTTACGGTTACAAAATAAAACAGTTTAAGCAGGAAATAATCTTAAACACGCATTACCCAAAAACACAACTTAGCATCTAATAAAAAACATAACAAGATAGCCGCTTACATCCAACGGTATTTATTACTCTTCATTAATCTCTAAAATAACAAAATTGAACGCTTCACCATTTATTCTACTTTTATGACTAACCACCACCATTAAAAACATCAAACGGAAGCATCGTAACAGCACATCTATTAGAAATAAATTTTAATAAACTATGTGAAACTTTATAAAAAAAAGTAAAAAAATACTGGCCGGATCGAACGCCAATATTTCAAATTAGGAACAATTCAAATCAAATCTCCGAATTCTCGTTAGAGCAGGATGGGTGTAGGGTTGATGACCCGTTGAAATGTCAGCACGTATCCATCTCTCTCGCTCGTATCATTTTCTTGTATCACTATCTCGGTCTATGATGTTGATCTTGATACGTCACATTTTTAATAAACGAACAGTGTATGACAAGGCGCACGGAAATTCGTTCCAATGATTAATATAACCGACCAGAAAGTAATATACTTTGTTTTTGAACGTTATTAGAAATATTGATAGTTTCATGTCATTGGGCTTGTCTGTGATCACCGATAAACGGTTTGAAGATAGAAAGTATGACAGTACAAAATTGAATGCACGGTGCGCGTAGGTTGATGCCGCAAAAACATGTAAGAGTTCACCATCTGTGAATTAATCTTTGTGTTCATTATTTTGTGCATATTCTTTTGTTTGCTTTTTGTTCTCTTTTTTTTGTAGTCTAATTTGTATGTGGCCAGTCGTCGAGTTTTATTTGAAGTTTTATATCAGAATTTGCATGTTTGAATTGAATAAGATTTTGGAATCTAATAAGATTTCTGTCATAATGTTAAAAACAAGTATCACTACATAGTATAAAATAAAGTCGCTTCCCTGTCTGTCTGTCCCTATGTATGCATAATGTATAATATACAGACTGGCAAAGCCGGAGCTGTACAATAATAAGACTTCTTTTCAAGTTCGTTGTAGTTTTTTTATGACACTACGAGTACTCAACCAATGCATAGTGAGAAACCTAAGTAAGTATAGATATTATTAAAGCTTTTACTTCCTGAGGTTCAACTTGGAGTCATGCTTAATAAACTTAGTTTTTGATTACAATTGCAATAAGTGCCTAGTTTATTCAAACTGCTAGACCTGAAATCAACACCTTCTTTCTTACAGTTTGTTAAAATATGTCTTACTGAAACTAAAGAGAGATTTCGTTATTAAAAACTTCTTCTTTTGATTAGGACCGTGTAGTAGGTAGGTGTTTTTGCATTACTGTAATTGGAAATAAGAGATCAAAAATTTAATAAAAAGTCAATCTACGAATATAGATTCGACGACTCGAAACTTACTTACTCACCTAAGTAATATTTATATCTTCATTAGATCTAACATAATTGACTTATATGTAATTAATACCAAAATCGATCTATTAGATAACGTAATAATGCTGTCGCCCGCGGCCCCGCTCTCGAATCTAAATTCAAACTTACTGTATGTGTGTTGGTAATTGTGTATGTATGTACAGGTACACGTACATATACAAAACAAAATGAAAAACGACCTCTCGGATCCGACAAAAAGCTTAAGATTGTATAAGCGAGTGTTTCATTACATCTCAAATAAAAAGTTCATATTTGACGTTTAACAAATTGTTCCTTTTTCAAATCGACCAATGAGACTATTGTATTCACTCCTAATGGCGTGTTCTATTTTCAAATCTCATTCTCTTTTCAAATCTCGGCCCGCTTTCAGATTCGTTTGAATTTGGAATGCGTCGGTTGGTACTGTTTTTCCCACACGACTTTTATCTTTTTCTAAATGAGTTTGATTAATAGGATGTTGTGTTGCCAGTGTTGGATGCAATTGTTCCTTTACTCTACATAGAGCTCACATAGTTTCCGATTCGTAGTCGATTTCTATTGACCTCAAATCTTCAATTACTTATAGTATTTTTACAATTACTATGAACAGTTATATCAATATTTTTTGTATCACTTGCAAAAGCTTTTAAGGATTTTCACACACCAAAAAAACTCTCCTCAAAAATTTTCTAAATACTACTACCCTCAGAAACAAAAAAACCTTCAATGACTCTATTATACTCTATCTTAAACTAGATAAAATCATTTTACTATTAAAACATTTAAACCGAACATTACTGACTCAGACAGAAGTCAGAGCCTTTATTAAGTTTTGACTATTAGCGCGAGGACCCGTGTCGCAAAGCACTGAAACAAAACCAATAGAAAAAACCTTATTTTATTATAATTTACTATTAAAAAAAACCTATTAATACTCCTTTGGATACATAAAGTAACTACTCCACTCTAAATAAAAGGTATTAAATTTTTTAATCTCAAATATGCATCATCTAAATCCCCAAAATAGCCAAATGTCGTGAAGCGAGAGATATTACCGAATGCATACATCAAAGGGGTTTTTACTAAAAAAAAGATTTTAAATTGAAGGGCGCGTCCCTATCGCCAATGTCCCCAAATGTTCGGATAGTACGCAAAAATGGCGTCCAAGATTATAATAACGATTTTAAACTCCCCTCCGGGCTTTATTTTAGTTTTTGGGGTTTCGGTTGCACGGAAAAATGGAAAACGGATTGTTTTTTTGAGATTTGTCAAGGCTTCCCCTATAGATCTCTAATAAGACCGGTTGGAAGTGGCTCGTATCCAGCGCAATCCGGCGCAATCTTGATCGGGTCATCCATCACTAACATTATATTTTTACACCACTTTCAAATGGGGGAGTGCAGTAACTGCAAAGACATATTAGTTTTTTTTATTTCGTATAGGTTTGCGGTTTACTACACACTGCCTGATGTTAAGCAGATATACGGTCTAGGATGTAACACGCTTACTTAGAAGATACCTATTTACACGGGATTTAAAGCCGGGTCACACAGAGGCGGGAGCCGCGAGAAAGCGATCCGATAGCGGATGTGTCAGGTTGCATATAAATTCGAATATTACAAAAAAAACCCGCCCCGGATCGCGATCGCTCCCGCCTCTGTGTGACGAGAGCTTAAAAGACATCTACATTGTACTTTAGCGGGAAGACAGACTCAGGCAAAGCGTTCCACATTCTGACAGTTCGTATGAGGAATATGGACTCGAAACGCTTGGTTCTAATGCGCGGGATGTCCACCATAAAAGGGTGGCGCTTTGGTTGCGTCTGTCTAGCCGTACGATAGAAGAAAGGGGCAGGTGGGACCAGATTGTGCAACTCCTGGGCGCACTTTCTGCGTGAATAATTGCAGTACAATATCAGTGTATACCTACTGCAGTTACTTTTTCAAACGAATCAAATAATAAACACTTTTTATATACGAGTACACATGCATACGTCCAACCCCGAGGCATACTTCTTGATTTAATTTTTATCATTAATGCCTAACCCTTATTATAAATTAAGTAAACATACAAAAATAATACTTTTTATTAAGTAAAACACAGGTGTCACTCACGTTTGATTTTAGTATGATACTACTATAGTTTCACACCTGTGTTTTACTTAATTAAAATGTACGAAAACCACAATTAAAATGTACGAAAACCACGTAAGTTTCCATAGTGAAATAATACTTTTTTTTTGTTGATTAGGAACGAAAAAAGTGTACGGCAAAATATAATCAAGTACCTACCTACCTATAATACAAACATATTAGTCTGACAATTTGTTTCCACCTTTTTATATCTATTTTAATAACATTTAGTGAATATGACGTTGACTCCTTAACATGGCGTTGCTGAAGTCTGCAACTATACGGAACCCGTAAAACATTGTTAACAACTCGCGCTTATACTAAATTTTATTTTTTATTATTTTTGGAAGGGTTGTAAGTGGACGCGGGGATGAAAATTTGACACTAACACTGTTTCAAAAATGGGGTGAATTTTGCATGTTTTTCGTCCTATAGTAGTTTTGAGATCAACGTCCGAATTTGGGGCGGGGATCGATTTTTTTAAACTTTTTGTTGAGTATTTTGTAGGTTTTCTTATTTTTGTTTTATTTTCGTAACACTTACTGTAATATTAATGGTGTGATACAATGTATAAAATAATGGAAATAAAAATAAAGTTCGTTGGTAAATAATATGGGAAATATCAACTTAAGCAAGTACCTACTTTTAATCCTACTCCATCCAAAGATTGTCTAGCAGAGAACACTGTTAGCGATAAGGCCGCCTCTTATTGCACGCTATAGTTTTAATTTTTGTTCGTGTATTTTGTATGTATAATGTCATTTGTCTTAAAATAAACCACTACATTGAAGTTTATTCTACAACAAAACAAATGGGTCATCAATCTTAATAGGCATGCGTCTAATGCGTCAAAGTTCCACATTAAAAACTTTACAGAAATGATAATGTCATTTGCATCTTACAAAGCTTAAATTTCAAATTCCGAACACTTAGCCCGCCACAATCGACGAATTCGACAATTGACTTCCTCGAGTTCCCCGATTGTTAACCCTACAACGTAATACCTATTCTGTGAAATCGAGGCCGAACCGAGATTCGGTCAATTTGAGACCAAATCCGTACCAATTGAGGAACGGTTTTATCAATAAAAATAAAAATCCTCGAGGATGTTACCAATTTGAAGATAGAATAGAACGAACGTAGAGAAGTTTGAACTTTAGCTATCGGCTTTAGGGCCTAGTTTGGTTCGTCAGTGTGGGTATTTGTATAGTTATGATAGATTGTGAAATCAATTAAATTAGTGCTCCGTAGCATGGGGTCCCTTTTATTGGAGGAGTGTACTGTTTTATGTTTGTTATTTTTTTTATAGTTCAGTAATGATTACTGTTATGATTTAAAGATTGATTTTGCATCGATTTTGCT
Source organism: Hypomecis atomaria (assembly GCA_964007245.1). Taxonomy (NCBI): domain Eukaryota; kingdom Metazoa; phylum Arthropoda; class Insecta; order Lepidoptera; family Geometridae; genus Hypomecis; species Hypomecis atomaria. The sequence goes on from OZ023305.1 coordinate 8,441,285, forward strand.
TGTACTTTGTTGTGGCACTTTTTAAAAGCTAGAAAAAATAAAAAATTAGAAGTAACGGCTTTTTTCTTATAATGTCCTAAATTATATGATTTATATGTTAAAATCCTGTCCATCCTTCAGCCATAGGACGTCAATTTGTATATGCTCTTAAGGAGCCCCCAAAAAGACCCATTAGAAACGGCTTAAATTCAGCGGAATCGCTCTTGATGACGTCATTTGTCCACCTCATGGGTGGAGGTCCTACGCTGCTCTTAGCAGTAGGTACGTGATAGAGTCCCAGTGTTATAAAGCAACTAGTTTTTAAAACCATCGTAAAATTGGGATGGTGGAATAAAATTCATTGTATTTTTCTAAGAAATAAACACTAAGAAGCTACATTATTGATTTTACATCTACATTTATATTCACAACCCGTAAGCTATTAAAAAAGGTGGCTATTCTGACGCAACGACCCTATATCGAGTGGCGATTCAGCAGTTTAGAACGACCAAAAACACTTTTTATACTCATAATAGCGCCAAAAATGGCGTAGAAAGTGAGCAATAATAATTTACGTGGCACAATCGAATATTTCCACAGGAACGTGAGCGGGAACCGAACCTGGGACCTGCATACTGATTGCTATTCAGGCTTTTCAATAAGTATTTTCTAAGAAACAGTTGTTTAAACGTTGGGGAATTTTGATTGCAGTTTTTGTAAAGATGTGTGCTGTCGTAGCCATATTTAAAAAAATGGCGGCATGAAGACCGCCTTTGTCTTTTAAGTATTTTTAGTGATGGAAAACAAAAACCTTGCTGACGATGAAGCAAAGACTGAGAAGATAAGTTCCAATTACCCACGTATCGCCAAATACGTATAGTAGGGGATTCAAATTTAAAACATTTAAGCAAAACTATAATTTTAAACTTTATACCAAAAACGTCATTGTTCCGAAATTAAAAATATCCGGATTTACGAGCTCGTAACAGAAAGCTTGTGGTTATATTAGTCATATTAATACCATTCACAGAACAAAAAAGAAATCTGAAAACTTATTCAACTCGTATCGCCAATAACTATCAAATTCGAAAATTTAGGAAAATTACGTATCGAAACAAAGCACTATGAAAATTCCAAATTAGAATATTTTAGGAGCAAAACACGTAGCCAAGTAGCTGTTCCAAAATCAACGTACCTACTACATATACTTGGATGTCGAAAAATTTCCATAACCCCATTGGCTATATACCTTCACGAAACTGAAAGAACAATCGGAACACGTCAACATGTATCGCCAATAACATTAGAGAATTAGATATTTTAGGAAAATGCCTTACTGAAACGAAGCTGTACTAAAATTCTAAATTTAAGCCTTCATATCTCCAAGGATGTGTTCTAAAATCAAAACACTATAATCGGCGTCGAAAGCGCGGTCCTATTCCATAACCTCATTGGCCCTATACCTTCACAGAACCAAAAGAACAATCGGAAAACGCCAACACGTATCGCCGATAACGCAACGGATTCGAAATTTTAAATAGTTCCATATTCAAACGAATATGGCACTCGTATTGTTTCCCGTTTTCGCTCATACTTAGTCCTTAATATGCGGGCTACGCACGTTATTGAGGTTTCACAATGGTTTGAAGCAATATGGCGGCGGAATGAGTGTCTATGGTGTAGTTTCTTTTTTTATTGACTAATAAAATATGGTCATACGCGTGCCGCTGTGTGCTGATTAATTTAATGGTGACAGGTGGTTTAGGTATTGTGATTTTGATTTGACGTGATTATTCGGTAGCTAGTCATTTGTTAGTCTTATCATTTTCGTGATTCGCTTAGTTTAATTTATTTATGACATTACCGGGATAGTTTGATAGGACATAAAATCGCACGGATTACACTGGATGAATACCTCGCGTTTATAAGAATATTGTTAAGGATAACTCTGTCTTTATGTTCATCATCATTATAAGTACCATCTGCAGGACATCTTTTGGTCAATATCTCTTTTATAGGTTTCCAATAAGACCTACTAGAATCTCTATGCATTCAGTGTTTTTCTGCATTTTTAGTCAGATTGTCTATGATAATGAATACCTACTTTTATGTCATCTAAAGTTTGTAGTCAAATTGCGAAATTACATGAAGACAAGGGTTGATAACTTTTTTTTGTCGGGGCCGAAGCGTGCCCGTAGCCCCGACACATAGCGCAGTGGCGGAAACACTCCAGGTTTTTAGTGGGTATGCCACCGACTAGTGGTGGAGACTCCCACATAGCATGGTGGTATACATAAAGGATTTACCTGGGCAAAAAAAAAAAAAAAAAAGGGGTTGATAACTTTTAGCAAAAGTAACTGAATAACATGACCTTGTTCCAGAACCGAATTGAATGCAAGTAGCTTACAATCAACGCTACTGTAAATCTAAGTATTAGGGAGGCCGATGTCTGTCAGTGGATATCCTGTGACTTAAATGATGATGATGATCAAATCGGAACGCACGTACAACATCCGTTTTCCAATCCTCAGTTGTCGCCGATACGACAACAGATTAACCAGCAGTTAGTATGTAAATTACACAGTTTACATATCAGTTTCTACATAACGGGTACTAGCTATAATAGTCAAAAGTAGTCTTTACCAGTCGTTAAGGAAAATCGTGTGCTTTGAATGTTAATTTGGGAATAGAATTTATGGAAAATGACGAATTATTCAAATGATTTCGCTACTATTTTTTGACGTACCATTGTAGTTAGAACGGAAATGTCAAAAAGTTTTATTCTTCTGTTCAAAAACCAAAAAATAAAAAACGGCAATGATTCTGAAATGATATTAAACAATGACTTGCAACTAGCCTTTGAATGTGGTAGAAAGACAAATCTCGTACCTACATAATTGTCCACGATTAAAGACTTTTTGTTAATTTTAAAGATGACCCTGTTCAACTGCTGAAGACGGGGTGGGGTTATTTTCACTACGAGAAAGATTTAGCTATAAGATCTTCATCCTGAAAACTTCAAATTTCTTTTTGTGGTAAGCGAATAAGAAACAGTCTAAAGCTATCATTACTACAACATTCACTTGACATTGGCAAACAATCAAAATTTACGACGTCAAAATCTCCTCCAAAAAAGTAAGAGACAACCATAACAAAATTCAGCGAATCAACGCTCAGAAAATTACGGTTAAACTTAAAAACGCAGCAAGTAATACGATACGCAATAAAACAAAAATAAAACACTAAAAATTCCAGCGTTTATGTTAAAGGCAAAATGCGAAAAAGTGCTCTCTTACAAAGTTTCTCTGCGGTTCAATCATTTTCGCGACTCTCGTTTTTTACAACCTAATATGGTAAATGTTGAGGTTTTTCTTCGAACCCTACAAAGTAGTACGTGTAAGGTACCTCGACATTTCTGTTGGTGTTAGTTTATGATTTTCCTTAGTCGAATGAATCTTTCAAAATTAGAACGAGTGCTTTAAATTCGAAGTTCGATTGAAATTCAAAATAGTTCAATTAAAATGATAGCTAAATAAAACCATAGATATTGCTGAAATGATTTGTCTCAAGTCAATCGAACGAATCTTTAAAAAATACAGCGAATGTATATGAAATTCGAAAATGTTAATTACATTGAATGTAATGAATAGATTACATTCATTCTAATTAACATTTTCGAATTGTAAGCAAAACTTGTTGTCGAATTGTAGTTTTGAAAAGAGATTTTTTATCATAATTACAATTAATTTGGTTACTAAATGTTATACACATTCCAAAGTGATAATTTTTAAATTTATTTTGACAGTAAAATTTAAACTCTACGGCGTTATCTTTTTACGATATTGCCACTAAAAAATTGAGGTGCCTTTAGGCCCAATTATGAAGGCACCATCGTAAAAAAATATAATAGCTAATTAGCATATTTCTGTTTCTTTTTCACTTTATGCATTCGATAGAGAGAACAATTTTTACGTTGCTATTAAATTTACAATGGCGCCTTCATAATTGGGCCTTATGGTACCTTTCCGTTTACGTCCGTTTACAACGACACAACACAAACAATTACTTTGTGTTATTACAAAAATCAAGCTATTTTTATATTATTGTTAGATTACATTAATCTCTACACTTATTATGAAAAATGTATTTTTGAACTTATGCACATTTTAACACGCCAACTCGATATTTTCGATTAAAACTCCACATAGTAACTAAGTGCTACAACACATTGGCGTCTCATCGAACCAACTTTCTACCGAAATATTTTTGGCTCGCATAAATAATGTTAATGCCTTATAAAAGGCGTTTTCGGTGTATTTATACCCAAATGCGTCCTTTGTGAAACCACGAAGTATGAAGTTGTTCATAAATAATTCATTTCTTACCGTTACACATTGTTGCGAATGGATTCTGTGTATTTTTTGAGATGAATTTTCGGTACTTTTTTTTATTTACTGGCAATTTTGAAAAGTTTCAGGTCGTTTGCGTGTACCTACATCATGAAACGACATTATAGAGTTTAAATTTCTTTTACTGTTTTCCATGTCAGGTAGGTAATTCAGAAACGAATATCGGTACGGTTGTCTCACTCCAATATCAGTAGGTACTATGCTAATAGGTAAGTTATTTGAGAGTTAAAATTCGAAATTCGAATACTCATTCCCTTCCTACATGGAAATCATTACGTGCTTAATAAACACCGCTGACCAATCACAGCCGATTCCATTTTCAAATTAAACTCTAGAACACATTGTTGATGCCACAATCGACGTTCTAATCTCAAACGCAATTATTAACGACAATTATGTTGAAGAAACTGAGAACAGAAAAAAATTTAATACAACGTTTTGTGAATGCAGATGAACGAACAAAGGAGTAACTAAACGCAAGTCACTTCATACGAATTACCGCCTCTTTGTTTCAACTGACAAAAACATCGTATTTTAATATCAATACCTTCTCGATAAAGAGTAATTACAAATAATTATAATTAATACATATTCAGATGTAATCGTCAGCCTATATAGCGGTATAATTAAAGTTTTAAACCTCTCAAAAAATCTTTGAGGAATTCCGAATTCAAAAATTAAAGGCTTTTATCACGTCCGTAAAACCTTAAAAAGTTAAAAACCTTTTTGTAGCAATCGATCATTACGTCGGGATGGAACTGGCTTGTATCTGCATGTTTTTAAAAAAGTCCAATTCTTAATTTGAATGATGTTGGATTTTTAAAAGGGTCTAATTTGAATGTCATAATTTGAAAAGCAATTGTACTTTTGTTTTTAGAACACATTAACTTGGTAAAAATTTAAATGACATTCTAAAATATTGCTCTCTATAAAATGACCCTTCGTTTGGAAGATCTTATCTATATTTTTAGCGTCCCATCCATACAGTCTCAAACAATACAATGAGATTATGAAGGGGTAAATCCATGGTCATTTATTTTTATTCCAAATTTGAATAATGTAGTTAAAACGTTCGGTTTAAAACTTGAATTTTTGCTGTCCAGTAATTTAAATTCCATGTTCGAAAATATAGGTATGTACGAGTATACTATAGCATCGCCGCTTTTGGATTGTTCCATTATTCTAAAACAAAAAATAAGTTAAATTCTAAAATATTCCTGAACCGCTGTAAAAACCTTTTTTCTGGAGTTGGATAAAACCTTTTTTCACGTTAATACTTTTTGATGCCTAGTAGGTCCAGAATCAGTTAGGAACATCTAAAGTGGAAAATCTTTACGTGCTTTACTGCGAGCGTAGGCGTAACGTAATGATGGGAAAATCTTGGAAATAAATGATTGAAATTCGAATTTAGAGCCTTCACACCTACATTAGCTTCCGAATACGTGTCGAAGTTTATCGAAAACAGAGTAATTAGAGGTATAACGCGGTCGATCGAGAGAAAGAGATCCGTTCATTTGCTGCACCCCGACCAACGACATTAATAAAACCTAAATAATGTCGTTGACCCCGACTTAGAAAAAGACGCGGTATGTCACATCTTGGTTACAGATATGAAATTTTTATTTAAAAAAAAAAGTCAAATTTCAGTGGTTTTTTTGGTAATTGTGGTAGTTTTTAATTACCAATTCCATACCTGTTTAAGACCCCTGGTTTCACGGTTTTTTCAATTATTAATTGTTATGAACTTCGAATTGTTTATTTTTCGAAACAAAATATTCCATCCCTACTGATTACGTAGGTACGTTCTGTTTTATCCACATTGCTATAATTTTACATGTGTGCGTAAGATGAGATAATGAAAGGGGTTCGTCCACCATCATCAATTATATTTGTGAATGCGCTTAGCTTTCCATTTTTAAAATAAACTTTAGAGGGAGAGGGATTAGTGAAATTGCATATGGGATGTGAGGGGACAGAGATTTTAATAGAAATAAACTTTTTATGGCATCTTATGTCCACGTATATTTGCACTTTTTGGGTTTTTTTAGTTAAATAACGTATTATTTTTATGCTAAATTCTTTCATTTAAATCACAAATTACACTAAAGACGGTGCTAGCACTGCTAGCATATTTATATTTTTTAATAGGTAAAACCTTGAACGTAAAACTTCAAAAGATCTACTTCTACGATTGTCGTTGTGATAAACAAATATGGTTAAACTTATAAGTTTTGTTTTATCCATCCATTAGCCATAGGACGTCCACTGTTGGACATAGGCCTCCCCTATGGAACTCCAATAACACCGGTTAGAAGCGGCTTGCATCCATTGCAACAAAATATGTACCTAATTTCAGTTTAATTCTGTTCGTTGAATGATCAAAACTCACACAAGTTTTAATCGTCATGAAATTTAAACAGCTCTGATTTCTGATTTTCAGGCCATTTAGATACTTTGATAAAATCAACGAAGAACTATTTAGATTTTATTACTAATCAATCATTAGAATATCAAATTTTCCACTGTTATGTTTTGTTACTTAAAAAACTCACTAGTTCTAGGAAGTCGTGTCCATTTCAAGCAACCGTCATCGCACTCGACTTTTGCGCACCAATTTCTAAACACGATCTCACCCATACCTAGAAACAAAATAAAATTGTTATAGTCACTCATTTTATTGTTAGAAATAATACAAGCAAAATGTAGAGAATAGATCGAATCAAATAATCTTGGCGGCTGTTAGGTTAGCTACAAGCTGCGGATAACCCGATCCTCGCGCAGATGTTCAGTGAGCTTCAGTCAGGATTGGAGTATCTGCAGCTAGCTGTTAGTAGCTAACATCACATCCACCAAGATATTCGATTCGCTTTTTCAAAAAAATTAAAATCATTTCATTGATTAGCAGTGCGCCATCTCTCGTCAATACAGAAGTTCTTATAACTTCATTTGAGTGATAACCTGTCTAATACAAGTATCACAGGTGGCGCCGCCAACGCTATAAGTTGGTTAAAAATGATAAACACTTCACAGAATTCGTCGCGAGTCCAGTATAGCGGGTTAGCTCAGTGGTTTAGAGCGTCGGGCTAGTGATCCGAAGACGCAAGGTTCGAATCCTGCATCCGCGACGAATTTTTGAAATGTTTATCATAAAAAGTAACTCTTTGAGATAAACCTAGTGTGGGATGCACTATAAAAATTAAAATCATTTCATATTTGATTCGGTTTATAACAATTCGAATAATATTATTTTCATGGTTATCCACCAACCCCTACTGAGTCAGCGAGCTGGTTACGACCCAAATACCTCGATCTATGTTAAGCAGTGGTATACTTAAAGTCTGGTACAGTACAATAGCATAATAGCATTTTCATGCTAACTGACTTATATGGATTTGTTACTATATGCAATTGAAAACTTTAAAGTGACAGTTATTAGTGATGTACCACACCAATATTAAATAACATAGGTACCTATAATACTGCATATTAGTTACGAAACTTATCAATGAAATAATTTAAACTCTGAATTTCCATAAACTTAAGAAAAATACAAAACGAAACAACAAATGAAATGTAAGTATAGAAACATTTACCGCTTCAATTAAATTAATTAAACCGCGCCTGCCCGTAATTAAGCTCCAAATTCAAATTTTGAATAAGTACGATCGAACGTTCCAATTTCAAATCAGATAGTATCCGAACTGGCTGACTACAAAAGAACTGAGAGCATGACGGTTCAAATATTTTCGAAAATGGAATATTAAGTGAAGCCATTATACGATCGATGGAACGTGTTATTAAAATCCGTATGACTTAATGCCATTGAACTAGAATACACTTAATGCTATATGCGGTTAGAATGTTAGTCATCGGTGCTTTGTATTAGTTAGGCATGCTAGATGAACTATCTATTGCATTACGGGACTTATTGCTAGTCAAATCAGATTTTTAATTCTAGAAAAAAACGAACCTATGATAAAATACCCAAAACGACGTAGGTAATTGATTTTGAACAATCGATATGGACATGACACACAACTGATGTTGAACTCTGTTTCGTTTGGAAAAAAAATACACCTTTGTCGTTGATGATGATATGTTATTATCGGACATTTTAGACTAGAATTCAAAAAAATGCGGCCGTGTAACTGGAGCATAACTACTTTTCAATAACTTGACTCGCAGGTATCGCCATAATCTTATCAGGAGTAAGACGTCTATTGTTGGACATAATTATACCTCTTCCACTTCAACAGATCAGGCAAACATGGTTGACCCATCTTGTTGGTGAACGTCCTACGCTATACTTTCCGGTACGTATTTAAATGTTCTAATCATAATATATACTCTAGTAGTTATCATAGTAGAGTGAATTAGCACCCCATCGACCGTCGATTCAACTACGAGTATGTGACCTGCCGATTGCTACTTCTACTTACAAATATGTTGGGTATTCAGTCTCGTAAGTGTAACTCTACAATAATAGGTTGTATGTGATTATAAGTGATCGTTTACATTGAGGTCGTCGACTCGGCGTGCGCGATGCGTCAAATGACCCCTTAATACGACTTATTGGTCATTCATTGAGCATTCCCAGTCACGGCTTATTGCTACTCAAATTTATCGATTTAGCCCTTTTTACCCGGCTACCGATGAAAGAAGTTAATGGTTTGCTTTATGTACATTTGGTAGTGTTTATGTGACTTTCTACAATTTTAAATTTCTACTTGGCCAAGTGTTGCCAGTAAGATTTGGCGTAATGAAACACACAAGCGCAGTACAAAGACTGGTTTGTTAGGTAAATCATAAAGTAGGGTAGATGAATATCATACGTTTACCCACAATATTCAACAGTTAGCTAGCTGAAATTTAGAACCTTTAAGATCCGTCTAATATTCGATCTTATTCATAAATATGTATATCACTGTTCGATAATTTGTTCTTTTCATAATATGTAAAGTTTATACTTAAAAGAGAGCTTCTTATGTATTACATATTATGAAAAACAATTAAGGTATCTCTAGCTAAAATTATCATTTAGTTACAACTTTAAACGCTAGTTTAACGACGATAGCCACATGAATTAACCAGTTGCATCAGCTCCTTAACGTAACCATAACCTTTAATAATATCAGATTATAGTAAACCTTTCCATTCGGAGCGGCAATCGATAACCCCGTATCTATGATGCAGGCGCATTAATATGTCATTGAGAACGCCCATAGAAAACACACCCACGTGCGTTCAAAAACCGAACGCAAAACATCATTATAAACCCCATATTTCGTTTAAAAACCACTCCACATATCTCCACCATTAATCACAACACTAACCTTCAAGAAACATCCGAATAAACGAATAAAATCTCCAATCGAAATAAAGCACTTAAACGCGAAACGTCATTATCGCACAACATAAATAAAAACATCTGAATACGAACGCAAAAATTGAATATCGAAGTCGATTTAAAACAGAATACGAATTTTAAAAAATACGAGCGCGGCCGAGCGGCATTAATTAAAAATTCTCGGTAGAATATTCAAAAATAGAATTCGCATTCGAACGCTCCTTGTACGGATGCGGAGTTTGAATTTGGAAGGAACAAAAGAAGGAGAGAGCGGGAGCAACCCTTTTAGCGCTGATAATCTGTTCTTTGGCCGTGTTGCGTTTTCTTTTTTATTCGTTGTCACTTTTTTGTCCGAACCAAGATTGTACACAACATTCTTTACTTCGAAACGAAGCTTTTCAAACTCGAATCGAGATTTATTTCTTTTTTATTCCTTTAATAACGAGTCCTCCGATTTAATTGACGAATGGTCACGAGCGAAATGTTCAAACGGCTTTAGAGGTCAATAATTACTTGACATTTCATTTTGTAACATGCATGCAGTTAATAAACACTACCAGTTATTTAACTTTTACTGTTACGAAATCTAGGCACCCGCATTAGAATGTACAAATTAGAATGAACTGCGATAAATAAGTTTATGTTTTATTTAGGCTTTTATTTTGTTACCAACATAGCTATTAGATCAGGGGGTACAATTAAATATGAGCTAATATATGTGTTCAAAGAAAAGTAAAATTACGAATTTAAACACTCGTTTTATAACATCATAACATTTTTCAAGGATTACGCAAGAAAAACGTTTAAATTTGAGAATCCTAAATAAGCTATTATTTTCAAAGAAAAATGAAAACCCTTTCACACGCGAACCCTACCTCATTCATAAAAGCATACTACGCCAACCTATAGTATAAACCAATACGATCTCCTTTAAAAACAAGGAAATTTGTACTTGTAGGTAAAGACTATAGAAAATCTGTACTTATACAAAAGGTACATAAAAATTTTGTTTAGCGAACGAAATTCGTGTACTATACATATAACTATCACATATCTACGATTTTTTTACCCCAACACTATCTGGAGTAAAAAATAATAGTAGCCAAATCAAATGAAAATCCAGCTCCAACTTCAAATTGGTTTGAAATATAAAAATTTAAAAATAGAACGCAATCCTTCCGCCCTCGGTCGGGCGGTTAGTGCTTTACATGAAATATTATTTTATGGAATCAACATCTGCGGCCGCGGCTATGTGTGTGTGAGCATTATTCCCACTGAGGGGTTTATGCATACATGAGAAATTACTCGGATACTTGAAAGTGATGTTCAAGTGGTTGAAAGCATTTCCAGAGCTTTTTTTGGATTATCAAAATTAGTTTCAGTTTTAAATGTATTTTCGTTGCTGAGGTCGATTAGTTTATCTTCAAAGACCGCAGAGCAATGTGTTTACAATATTACTACTTTACTATCCACATGATGTGTGTCTGTTTGTTACGAGATAGACATTTTATGTTATATCAATATACACATTTTAGTCTATTAACATTATGGATTTTTAGTACTATGTGTAACGTTTTATTTCAAGGAATTATCAATACTCAAAAATGAATACATAGTAGGTAGTATGCACATCAGAAAATAAAATTACAAAAATAAAATTTAAAATAATACAAAATAACCCTTTTTATAAAATTGCTCTCTCCTGCATGACAAGATTCGTTTTACAATCCGTCCGAATCGTCAAATCACTCGTCGCGGGTTCATTTTTTAAAATTGGAACTAAAAGTGAAACCCTTCCATTTTTAAATTGCGTTCGTCATGGCGCTCCCTTTGCCACTATTATACAATACGGCAACAAAACAAGGAGTTTTTGAACGAAACTTGGATAAAAAGGTTTTGATTTTGTCATTAGTTAAAGTTTGAATTTGGAACGTGCTTTTTCATTGTTCTTTTATTTTAACATTTTACATTAGGTACGTAGGTATGTGCATTATTGTTCGCAATGTATTATACAATACTTACGTGTAAACTTCTTGTTACAGATGGATAAAAACAGATCTTATGATTCGATTATAAACGCAATCATTTTTAAATTTGTACTGAACTTTTTTTTATTTCGAGATTTATTTTTAGATGCAGCAGTATCAAAAATAGTAAAATACGTTGTACAGTTAAACAAATTGTTTGAAATAAAATTAGCAGCTAATTACTCTTCTTTCTGCGATATATTTTATCAGTCCATATTTTAAGTCTTTAAAGTTATTTTGACAGAAACTTTACCAATCTATTTACTACGTCCTCACAATTTTCACCCAGCTGTGTTAGTTCAAGGATTACTTTTCTATACCCTCCATTTTATTTTTAACCATTTTAATTTTAACTCTTTTGACTATTTTAATATTTCTGGAACATTTTGGGGTGAGGGTTTTATGTGGGCGTTTTTTTATTATTTAAAAATCCCTTTTATTAGAAAAGGGTTTAGCTTATTTTTAGTTGTTATAAGTTTGGATGCGGGCGATGTGTGCACGAATTAATATTTTGAATTGAATTGATTTGGGAAGGATTTTGAAAGGGTTCAGAAGTTTTTAAATTGTTCTGGATTGTTGTGGTTTCATTGATAAAAAAATTGTTAACATTGTAGGTCTCGGTTGTTTAAACCGTTTAGCAATGTCAGAGGCCTTCAGGCGGCCTAAAAACTGTGACATCAGGGTTAGCCACCCAGTCTATTCGTACTTACTTAACGACATAAATGAGGTATTTGTTTTAAAATACTTAGTAAATTATTCAGATAATTATAATATTACAATGAAACCGGGAGCATTTCTAAAAATTTATACTCCTGGTGAAGAAAAAATAACATTAGTTTAGTTTCGACTCAAAATTACCATTTTAAAAATTACTGTCGTAGAAATGCACATGTATATTATTGTATATGAAATAAATATATTTTCAAATTTTATAATTACTTTTTTCTACCAAAAGACTTCAACGCGCTTGTTATATCAGGGTTAAAAAGGCGGTTACTTTATCTAATTGTTTTATCAAAATGTCATTGTCAGGATGGAAATCTCACTTGAAATCAATGCAGCAACCCTGATTCCAACATAATAACAAAGAAACTCATCAAACCGATCCTATAAATGTTTGTGAGTGTAGTTACCTAACTCGAGGTTTCTAAATTAGTAAAGGAAACAAGTAAGTGGTATACTTTGTTTACTCTTTTCCTTCATGGGTCCCGGGAGGGTACCTCCATGTATTTCAAAGACTTTAAGCCACGTTCGTAAGGCCCTAAACGTCTTGAGAAGAAGTGGCAAGAAACTCAGACGCTGTCAATATGATCTTTTAATGTTTTGATACAATGTACAATCAGTCACATAATTTAGATATTACACAAAGTACTTACTTAACTTTAGCAACATGGCGACGTTCACTCGGCTTGGCTTCGAATATAAAAGTACCGACACTCAGCATTGGTATACACTTCAGCTACACTCAGCATACACTTGGTAATCGTTATTAAATATTATCCTATCAACTATTCCCTAATTGTTGATAGGATCACAATCACTCTAACCACGGAATAACGCATTGATAAACAATATTACAAACATAACTAGCAATGGCGGATATGGTGCCTTGATTTGTCTATTCATAAAAATAGAAGGTAAAGATATCGTTTTAGAGCAATAAAGGAAGTACAGAGGCCATTTTAAGTAATACAGAATATAATAAAATCCTTAATCAAACACGCTCAAAAAAAATGTTAAAACCTTCGAGCAAATAATACACAGAGCCACAGTCCCAAAGTAAAAGTAGTAAAAAATGTTTGAGCGCCGTCATACATACCGACTTAGATATTTACATTGGATACTCAATTCACAATCACCCGTTTTCTCGAAACTCGACGTTATGTCACCTAATTAGTGGTCACTTTGGCATCGCGCGGCGTTGTAGTCGGCTTGCGATCGCCTTACGTCTTACTAAAAAGCCTGCCTACTACGTAGCTTGGGCAGGGTTTTAGCGCGGACACTATTTTGCACGATTGTGTCTCTATAGATATTTGCTCGAAGGTTAAAACATACCCGTTCCCAGTTAATGAGCATACAATCAAACAAGCCCTCTTATTTGTAGCAGTCGGTGTAAACGACAAAATTCAAAACTTCTGAACTATCAAAAACAATTAAACAAGATGAGTTAACTTTTTCTCAACCCTTCAAATATCGTATAAAAACCCCAAAAGGGTCCGTTTTAAGTAAAAAAAGCGGAAAAAGCCGGGTGAATATCCTTACAAGATCACATGTGGCCCTTTAAAGGTTGATTAGAGGATTCGATGTACATTGCTTGTTTAGATAGAAATTATTTTATGGTGTAGGTACACTAAAATTAATATGATAAATAATCGGCCAAGTCCGAGTAGGACTCGCGCACGTAGGGTTCCGTACTGTATGGGAGCCCCCCTTAAATAATTATTTTATTTTTATTTAATTATTTAATATTGAATTGTATATACAACAAACATTATATGAATATTTCAAGCATCTACCTGTTACCATTATTAATGTAGAGCGAAAAACGGTTAAAAATTCAGGTTTGTTGTATGCCCCCAATTAAATAATAATTTTATTCTGTTTTTAGTATTTGTTGTTATAGCGACAACAGAAATACATCATCTGTGAAATGAAATTTACGATGGCGCCTGCATAATCGCCTATTGTCGTTATTAATTCTTCTTATTTTCGTTTTTAAGAAATGAAAGTTTTTCTACTTATAAAACAGTTCACAAATAAAAATAATATTGATTTTCCTTCGACACGTAAGTACGAAGCAGTATGTGACTCAATGTTGCTGATCCTTACGGGAATGAAAAACACTTGGGTTTCCTGTTTCCTAAAAGATAAATCGAGAAAAGTAAAAAAATATATTGTTTGGTAGGTAGATACAATCATAGAACGATGCAGCCATGGCCACCAAACTAGGTATGGCACCTATATTTTGGTGGTTAGCCCTCCCTTAAATGTCTATACAATTTTTTTTTTTTTAAATTAATGATCCACAGATTCCAGGGTCTGTGCCCTTTGTAACAAAGTTACAATTGAAAGAATGCGACTGTACAATAGAGATGGGTTAGTTTAAATCTTAGTCTAAGTTAGTAGTTTCAGTGCATTGCGTAAATGCCGCGAGCAAACCGGCGACCCGCCGGTACACAATACAATACATATACAATATTTTTGAAGTAAAACGATTAGTCAGATGAAAATTAGGATATTTGAATATTTACATTATGTGCTGCCCGACTTGACAGGGGCAACGCCGTGCCCCCAAATCTTATGAGACTGCGTGCTTATCTTCGAACACAACGCTGCTTACCATCAGGTGAGTCAGTACCACTAACCAAAGCGGTCGATTATATTGGTACTCGTACACTGAAAGAGTTCCGCCAAAAATCCGCATTTTGGTTTTATTTTTATTTTTTTAAGTCTTGCCTATCTAAGGACACTTAAGTTTTTGAGACAAATCCAACGATCAATACCTTAATAGGCTAAAAAAAATTAGTCCGTCAGATAGATTATCAAAAAATTTATGACTGGTATTTGTTCTTTTGTCAGTAAAACAAAAAATTACGAAGATATAGCCCGTTAAAGTTCCACGTGACGTTACGAGTACACTACAAATGTACAGACTACGTTGCACTAGTGACGTCATGAGCCTCCACTCCCAAACTTTGACTAGGTATATCTTTGTCATTTGATGTTTGATTGACATAAGAAAAAATATGTGTCCAATAGTTTTTGATAATCTACCTAACGGACTAATTATAACTACCCAGTCATCTTGCCTAGTGCCGAAGTCTATTCAAAACATCTATCTATCACAAAAAAAAAAACAACATACACATAACAATACCCCTCTTTGGCAGTCGGGTAAAGAAGGGAAATAGTTTTTTAAGCGAGCAATGTATACCAATCGCTGCGTTTGGTCGTATTACGTCACAGGAAGCACACTCGAAGAGATGATGTATTACGATACTTTGTATTAGAAACGAGTTATGGAATGTACAGATGTTCGATACTTTATACCAATAAATACTTAATTGATTTATTTTGGAGGAATCTGGAAGATTCTTCGCTTTTTGAAATTTTTGATGTGATTTGGATACAGATAAAATTTTATTGTACTGTACTGTAGGTAACAGCTTTTTAATAGTCTACCGCAGGACCTAACCTACCCAAGAAGGGTGATTGGGCCATATCCACCACGCTGGCCCAATGCGGGTTGGTGGATTCACATACGCCATAGAATTTCTTCAACGGACGTATGCAGGTTGCCTCATGATGTTTCTCTTCACCAAAAAGCCAGTGGTGTGAGATTCCGTACAAAAATTCCAAGGAATTCATTGGTACGGGACCGGGATTTGAACCCACGACCTCACGATTGTAAGGCGAGTGTTATTACCACTATAGACCAGTCTTCTTTATTTTTACGGCAAATTTTATTAAAAACCTTTATTTTTAACAAGGTATGTAGAGTGTATAAGTCAACACAACGTAAGTTTAAGTTAAATTATTGCTAATTTTCGTTCAATTCATCACTCATTCAAATTTTGTTAGATGTTACTGCCTGAATGGCTAAATGTTGTGGGTATAATCTACCCATAATATTTGTTTTCTTTTTCAAATATATTCTTGAAATTATTCGTGACAACTTTTCACTTTTTAAGACCATTACTGAAAGCTTTTCAATAAACATTAATAGCCATTAAGTAAAAAAAATCTTTTGTGCTGGCTGATATTTAATGCACTACCTACGTCGATGATATTCAAACTCAAAAAAAAAACCATTGCGTTCTATATACTGTACTAAAAATGAGACCATGTTTTGCTTTAGTAAGATATTTTACTGGGACTTTTCCAAACGAAGGATTTATATATCAAGTAAGCAAATACATTTTTTAACTATCACACCATTTTTGCTGCCCATTCACATCGAGATACTAAAAAAGGTTTAGACAACTAAACTCTTTGAAAATCCGTTAGAATCTATTAAGCTGACGAAAAGCTAAATTATCACCGCACCAAGCATATTATACTATTCCTTACAAATAAGTAAGTAGCCATTACCCATGCGTGTGAAAACCTACAGAACATATTACACAGTATTAAGCCATAAAGGATTATCCACACTCTACCAGTTAATAAAACTGTTGTAAACGCGCCTTTATGATCTACCAACAATAAACACTCTTAGCACTTCGTTACAAGAATTTTGCTTATTTCTACTATTCACGTGTTATAGAAAATTACACTCTAAACAAAAACCTTAGAGTTGAAAAGAGATTTTCGCTTTTCATTTTCTATTATCTTTCCTTTCAAAAGTAATTCAAACGTTATGTTCAAGACGTTAAAGTTCAAAGCTTGAAAACCAAGTTTCGGCTAGACATGTGTTTTTCTTTTCTTAACTTTCGAACGTAAAACTTTTCTTTACGATTTGAAACTCTATTTTAAAGAGTTACAAACCAAAATTGATCGAACAAATTTAAGTTTGGAATAGACATGTGTGTTTCAAAATTTTCAGTAAAAACTATTTTGAACTCTAATCCGAAGTATTAAAGTTTTATTTACGTTATGTAAGAGAACACGTGTCGGTAAAACGGTGTGTGAAACAAATAAATTACTTTAATTTTCGCCAAATCGTTGACTTGTGACAACAAATATAAATTATCTGAAACGAGCGTTTAAGATTCTGAAAATTAAACGTTTATAATAATAGCTTTATTAATATGATTTACAATAATTGTTAAGTACGCAAACAATACAAAAAGGAGATATTGCAAATATGTATAGAAATTGGGCTATTAAAGGTAAAGGGTACAGTATTTCATAATTTGCTTTGTTTCTTTCGGAAAATGATTTTCCGTTATTTTTTACAATAACAGTGTCCATTAAAAGTAATTTCATGTATTCGGGTATTAAGGTTACATGTGACCAAAATGACAGTAATTCAATGACTGAACAAAAATCAAACCGGAAAATGTGAAATTACTCATAAATTAAGCATTTGATGCGGTTGTTTTACTCTGCGCATTTATTTATCATAGTTTAACGGATTTTTTGAGCCACTGTACCTAGTCTGAGCCCATTTTGCATCATCTCCTTTTATGACTAGTATGAGAGCACTGCAGTGTCATTTTTAATGCAAAAAGTATGGTTCCTGCAGCTATAAGAACTTTTTAATTGGTGTTCCAGAACTAAAGTTAGAAATAACACAAAACGACTCCACCTCTATTTTACCCAATAAAAGTTCCATATTTTCAAACGAATTCCATACTTAAAGTTGCGATGCAAATCGTTCCACATTCAAATAGCGAAACGCAACTAACAACTTTACGGCTAATCTAATAATCTAGCTGCGTTTGGTTTCTGCTATCGAAGTAGCAGACGGTCTATTTCCGTAGATAGGTTTGCGTTTTGTTATTCCGTACGTAACACAATTCCTTTACTTATGGATTGTTGGGGCTGGTGCAGAAATAAGGCTGGATGTGCTATCATCTTCGATTACATTAACATTGTATTGACATTGAGTCGATTCATGAACCAGATATGACCAAATGATTAGACTTACATTAGTAATTGCACCATTTTGCTCTAATAGAGAATAATAGAACAGTTAAAACAGGTATTTTGATAAAAACATTATTTTACGACGTTATAAGTATTTATAACGCAAAATGTCCTATCGCATAGGTTGAAGCCTTTTCAGGTTGCTTGCTTATATAGACAACGGAAACATTCTGAGATATCATTGTACTAACTATTGTACTAAACCAAAACAATGTGAGCAACTTTTACTGTGAGAACAACCTAAAAATTAAATAATCGGCCAAGTACGAGTCGGACTCGCAAACGGAGGGTTCCGTACTGTATGGGAGCCCCCCTCAAATATTTATTTTATTTAATTTTTTTTATTTATTATTAAAGGAAATATAAAACTAAATATTCTGTGAAAATTTCAAGCATACGTCTAAAAATTCAGGTTTGTTGTATGGGAGCTCCCCTTAAATATTTATTTTATTTTGTTTTAGTATTTGTTGTTATAGCGGCAACTGAAATACATCATCTGTGAAAATTTCAGCTGCCTAGCTATCATGGTTCATGAGATACGGCCCGGTGACAGACAGACAGACAGACAGACGGACGGACATCGAAGTCTTAGTAATAGGGTCCCGTTTTTCCCTTTGGGTACGGAACCCTAAAAAAGACTAGTTTTTTTTTGCAATTTGGGAGATGACTCATAGTAAAAGTTAGTCATAATAATGAGTAATGCAATGATGTTCTAGAATTTGAGTTTTATGAAGCAAAAAGCTCAGTCACCATTCAACTCTATGATATTACAAAGCAACTTATGACTTTTACGACATCCTATAGAAATATTAGTTACAATAAGCTGAGAATTGATAGCGAAATTATTCGAATGAACTTTCAATCGAATAATTCGAATTACAAATCCATCAAGACGCACAACAGTCGACGACAATAATCCGAATCCTCGATCCAGACGCATAAATAACGACAATATTTCGCACCACCAGGAATAGTTTACAATAATTAATTATCAAGTGCGCGTATTTCATTTTAATCGCGGTTTCTTGTAGGGATGTCTGATGACATGATTTGTATAAATTATCTAATTGTAGAGCAGAAATAGTTTAGCCTAGGTTATTTTTTTATTCGAATCTTTGTGTGGGCGTGTACGAAATGTATTCGAATGTATCGAATCTAGTGTTGCAGTAGTGATTGAATAATTAATCAAACTAGATAATAAATTAAACTAACTTTCGTTTAGTATGTAATAAAATAAATTACTAATTTGTTTTGATATACTATACTACTGAAAAATAGAACATAAAGTGTAAGAATTGATTGATTGAGTTTTAGATGATAAATTGCAGAATATTTAAAATTAATTAAATAATAGTAAATTGTATGATTTTTCTTGTTCTAATGGTCATATTGGACTTAACTGTTGATTCAATATTTTTGTCATTAGTTTTAAGATCTTAATGTAACACAGTTCAACAGTAGATAAATATTCTTTGACTTTGTGTGGAAAATGTGGTTATTTGAAAAGTCGGTTTATGGACGACGATAATTTTACGTGATAACGTCTTAGACGTCACAACAGTCACAAACCGAACGCTTAGGCCGATCGTGCCTCTCTATCGCTAGTTCCGCGCTCTCGCTTGCTCTCTCAGCTCAGGCGGATCGTAACAATGAGTCATGCTTTTTCGTGCGTGTAGCCGGTGTTCATCAATTTATAAGACGTCACTTCAAAAAAAATGTCTTAGTCTACTGTCTACATATTCGAATGATATAATTAGCATAATATTCGATTATGATTTCATAGCGCATCCCTACCGTTCTCGTATTCGCACAACGCTACGCTACGTTATGTACGCACCTGTCGCGTACTCTATTATGCGTTTTGTGCAATGTTCGTTAGATGTGAATCTGACTTTCTTTTTGCTTTACTGTTTTGCTTTTATTCTAATTTTGCGGCGTTTTTTTCTTATTTTTATAAATTAATTATATTTTGCAATGCAATGATGACGGCTGTATCAGGTAAGTATTAGGTACTTACTAATAAGTACTCAGATAACTAATATGCATTTTTTTTGTTATTTTATATACCTACAAAAAAAATGTTCAATGTACTATAATGTTTTCATTCCAATTAGGTACCTTACCTAGATTAATAAAAGATTAATATTAATATTATATATGGTTAATTTTTATTTTCACATTTGTATGCAACTTTTGTACCTACCTATAACTATAACTTTTACATTAAACCATTCAGTATGAATCTGTGTAAATACTTTTAAAAAAATGTAGGTAAGTTATTGTTATATCACCTTATTGTTACTCGAGTATTGCATTTTAAAACATTCACATTTATAAACTTATACTTACTTGTTAAAGAGGGCATTCTGAAAATTATAATTCAAGTAAATAAAATAGCATTGTAAAGGTCCTTCCATAGTAAAATGCCAGGTACGCGAAAAACATAAATTCAAGTGCATTTTTCGTAAACGCATAAAATTCGCCAGTCTATTATCAAATCCATACGACACTATCAAAAATACATCTATCTCTATCTGTCTGAATACGAGCGTCTCGCTCTGACTGTGCACGCGTCGCTATTGTGTCTGGCGGGAATCTCTTATCTACTCCGTCTCTTTTACTCTACATAGCGCTGTCCTGCTCTCCAGCATGTCAATGCATTTTATTGTAGACATTAATGGCTTGGATTACAAATGTAAATTTTCAACGCGGCGCTGCCTTGTTTTTTCCCTTTTTCACTTTTAAGATATTAAATTGTATGAGAAATTATTATCTATGCAATTTCTGTATTTACTATTAATTTACATTTGTTAAGTACTGTTTCTATGAAATAATAATAATCGGCCAAGTACGAGTCGGACTCGCGCACGGAGGGTTCCGTACTGTATGGGAGCCTCCATTAAATATTTATTATATTTTAATTTTATTATTTATTATTCAAGTGAATATACATTTAAATAATCTGTTAACATTTCAAGCATCTACCTGTTACCATTAGGTATTAATATAGAGCGAAAAACGGCTAAAAAATTAGATTTGTTGTATGTTTAGCCCCCCTTAATTATTAAATTTATTCTGTTTTTTCGTATTTGTTGTTATAGTGGCAACAGAAATACATCATCTGTGAAAATTTTAGCTCTCTAGCTATAACGGTTCATGAGATACAGCTTGGAGACAAACGGACAGACGGACAGCGGAGTCTTAGTAATAAGGTCCGTTTTTACCCTTTGGGTACGGAACCGTAAAAATCACACGAACTAATAAATTATATTTTTTTCTTTGCAATAAGTGTCTATTAAAATATTTGACTCGGTGCGGCGACCGCGTTCAAATTTCATAAATTAACCGTTTTACGATTTAAGTCGTGTTGCACAAACAGTAAATTACGTAACCGCCAATCAATAAACGGTTGATTAAAGTAGACTAAAATAAAACGGCCGAGAGATGGGACATCGAACGCTGTGACGAGTTACCTATTATTCGCATATCAGGGCACTTTATTTATACATCTATCCAATTTAACTTGACCTATCACTTCTCTAGCAGACGTTGGGAATGTAGAATAATTGACAGATCAGTTTATACTGGTCGCAGTTACAACGGTTTCCCAACCGAATACCGTCTCAGAAGATCCTAAGCGCATGCCAATTTTCAGAAAGACGCGAGCTAAAATAATTGCAAACGTGTCCTATTTCGAGACGTACTGCAGTTAGATTTAATTCTAGTGCGTTATAATATGTTGGATTGTTTCGATTTGTGTTTGTTTGAGAACAAATAGAAGATCCGATGGAATTTGGTGGAGCGTTAACTGCGTTTTCATTGCTTACTTTGTCTTAGCTGCGTGCGCGTAGATCTAGTGTTGAGATTGCGTATAATCTCTTATTTCTAGCTGCTAGAATTGATAAATAAAATTCAGTAGTCTTAAAATAAAAAAGGATTTCATAAATAACTTTTCGTCATAAGTTAGAATACACCACTATGACCACTATTCAATTTATATTTACACCATGCAATTTTTATTGAATTTTCGTTAAATTGCAGGTCCCCGTTTAGCCATGTCAGAGGCCTTCAGGTGGTTTAAAAACTTTGATACCAGGGCTAGCCACCCGGCCCATTCGAACTTACTTACATTTTTTTTTTTTTTTGAATTTTTACATAACAGCTTTCAGCTGTATATCTAGCTATGTTTGTATAGACAAGCATCTTAAATAATTATGCTAACTATTTAGATATTTTGTATTTTAATTGAATTTTGGCGACATAGGGGTAACATTGATGTCAAAAACATCTATGCAAAAAGGCAGAATATACAAAATATAATATACCTTAATGAATTTGTGGAACCACGCCTGGACCCGACAAGCTAAGCGCAAAATAGAAAGAGATTTCATCCTAAGAGGCTCATCTACACAGTACAGACAAGCTAAGTATTGATGATTTTCACTACACATTCCCCGACATCTATTTCTATTCAACAAATATGATAATATTAAAGACAATCATTCTGCAAGCCCCGCCCAGTGTTCAACACGCAAGTTTAGTAGGTAAACAATAGTTTCATACGCCATTCCACTGGGCTGCCAAAATCACGGATTGCCAAATA
This sequence comes from Hypomecis atomaria, assembly GCA_964007245.1. Taxonomy (NCBI): domain Eukaryota; kingdom Metazoa; phylum Arthropoda; class Insecta; order Lepidoptera; family Geometridae; genus Hypomecis; species Hypomecis atomaria. The sequence goes on from OZ023305.1 coordinate 8,464,241, forward strand.
TTCACCATTCGTCGCTGCGTTTGATGTCGATGAGACAATAATTCGTGTTTTGAGAGCGCACTGGCCGGGGGACGTACTAAGGGCGCTGTTTGGGGTACTACAACTAATCTCTTTTAAAATTTCCAAAATTTTGTGAAGTTCTATCTATGGTTAAAGCTGAAATAACCGTTTGTTCCGCTGTGCTGCCAAAATCACGGATAGCGAAATATTCGCTAATTGTTGCTGCGTTTGATGTCGGTGAGACAATAATTCGTGTTTTGAGAGCATACTGGCTGGTGAACGGACAAAGGGCGATGTTTTTAGGATACTAACTAATCCCTTACAAAATTGTCAAAATTATGAGAAATTCTACAGTTGTTCCGCTGCTCTGCCATAACCACAAATTGCCAAATGTTCGCCATTTGTTGCAGCGTTAGATTTCGATGAGATCATAGTTTGAGTTTTGAGAGCGCACCGGCCAGGGGACGGACTAAGGGCAAAAGTTTTGGAGATCCGACTAATGTTTTACAAAACTTTCTAAGAGCTTAACCGTTCTTACCTACTGCAAAATACAAACTTACTTGATGATTTTATCAAGTACTTAGTCGAAGAACAATAGTTTGAAGGTGGAAAACATTTATTTCTCTGTATCAATAACATACTTACATATTGAGATATTTTTTTACCAACGAACCAACCGGAGGAGGTACTCAATTGGACGCGTATATTTTTTTTAATGTATAACCACGCATAACTTTTTTCATAGTAGTCCGATTTCAATTTCCCTTTTCATTAGAAAGAATATACTTTGATATTGGTCCCATTTAAATTTTATCGAAATCGGCTGAGGCATTTTTGATAAATCAACAATAATGTGAAAACTGCTACATCAATCCGTGCGAAATATACACGGATGAAGTCGGTCATGCTATTTTTTGCAAAAAATAATTATTCAATGTTTCATTTCTACATTCAACTCCTTTAGCAGGTCCATCTACCCCATACTCAAAGCTCTTAACTCCGTCTTCATCAAGCTATATCCAGTGTCGTTAGGCATTTCAGTGTAAACGCTATTACATTATCTAAGGTGTCACGACGAGCCGTAACAGACAAATGTTCATTAAAATCATCTGAGTATAAATAAACATTTAGTTCCCAGTAATATTGTAATTATTTCTCGTTACCGGAGACGCACTGAACTTTAAGTGTGGATTAACATAGCTAAGTATAGCTGGCGTAATTATCAGTTATTTGATATTTGCTGTTGATCTAGAGTCTTATTGGGAAGGTTTTTGCAAATAATGGTTATATTTCGTTGTATTTCTTAGCCGTGTCGTAAAATTTATTAGACATTATATTATTTTTCTTGTAAGTATCAGGCAGAGCAAATCGCCGAGACATGCGTCTGCGAATTTTTCTGGCGATCCAGTGACTAAATAAAGCAATATGGCAGTCTTTAGAAGCCTGTTTTTCTGAATGTTATTTGTTATGACTCTTGAGGGCCGGCCCTCTGATTATCTTGTTTCAAAACGGGTACCTATACATATTGTTAACATTTAAAGATATTTCTTTGTAGGTAGTATTTTCCCATTTGTTAAATAAAATGAAATGAAATAATTTATTGTCATAATAGTTACACCGATGACAAATAATTAACTATTCGCATCGATGTTCCTATCCATGGACTCGTCCAACATGATATCTTAATAAAACAAAATAAAACAAGGATTTAATTTGTTGGTTTTTTGGTTTTATAACTTGACTAGCAACCCGCCCCGGTTTCGCACACATACATATAAACCATCCTCTTGAATCACTATAACTATTTAAAAAACCGCATTAAAATCCATTGCGTAAATTATAGTTTTAAAGATATAAGCATACATAGGGACAGACAGACAGAAAAGTGACTTTGTTTTATACTACGAGTATGTTGTAACTTGGTAATAAAATCATTGTGAGAAAACTTGCAGATCTAAAAGTTCGTGTTCCAGAAGATAATTATGTAAAGTCTTTGCAATTGCAACCCCACGTTTGACCAGTGTGGTGGACTATGGAATAACCCTTTTCATATTAAGAAGATTCAGATGCTCAGCAGTAAAAAACAGTATAGCAATACATATTTGTCTTATTATAACAAGAATTGCAGTATCAAAAACCTTAAATCGATAGTGTTTTGGCCGAAGGAATACGGAGTGCTTGCCAATTTTTGTGACAATTTTCTCCCGCTACACTGATTTTCTTTAAGTTTTGTATTTGCGACTATCAATATTGCTCCTGGCGATGCCAAATTCAATTGGCATGATATATCATGTTTTATACTCCTATAGGTTTATAAACACATAGATTTCAGCTCTTCTAAATACCCAAACTTTTGTTTTGGGGACTTTTACTACTTTATTGTTAAACTACACAGAAATAATCGACCAAAAAACAAATTTTTTTTTAGAATCTTGTTCTTGATCCAACATCCAAGTAATGATAATATCTACGATACTTGTTTTATTTTGACGTTTACTTGCATTCAGTTTATTATTGGTGCAATAGACGACAATGTATCTAGCGTGACATAATCATTTGACACACCAATAATTGTAAGAATAGAAACTATTTTTAATGCTGTGCAATTTTTGCCCTTATGGCCAATAAAACAAGGTTAAACTTTTTCACTCAACTCTACACTTTTCTCTATTCACTTCAATTACAATAGTTTCTAGGTAAGTGTGCTATATCCTATATTTCATATTATATTATGCCAGTATAAGGTAGGATGCGAACAAACTTGATTCTTATCATTACGATATCAACTATGGAACGTAAGTCTTCATAATGGATTTCCAACGAAATAGATAGATACATTCTTCATCGCTTCTTATTTTTAATTTTAGTGTGAACTAATGAATCAATGAAAATCAATTGTAAGCGACTTACATCCAATATGTTCAAGTGGTGATCAGATCGCTTATCCACAATACCTACCTACTGTTGGATGACCGACGCTGTGCATACAACTAAGTGCAGTACGTAATTTTAATTTATCTCGTAGGTACCTACTTTTAAAAATTTCCAAACTAGCATAACAGGATGCAATGTTAGTTTCTTAAGAAGCCTTAGATAAATAAATATCTAAATGCGAAATGAAAGCACAAAAATGATAGTAAGCTAACAATGACAAAAATGTCAGCGTAAGCTCTAATACTGTCGACGACACTTTCGTCAGCGCAACACGATACGTCGCATCTATATGGACACCCAACGAGGTTTATTCTGTTCGAAAAAACTGCTGACGCCACAAGATTTTCAAATTTAATTTTCGAAAGAGGTGGCTCGAAAAATTGCTGACGCCATAGAATTTTCAAATTTTAATTTTCGAAGAAAACGGATCCATTTGCATGTGACATCACCGATTTGAAGTGATAACTTACTTGGTTATTTTTTTTTCGGCACACATTTAGGCAGTAGTGTGCAAATAATTATATTAAAATAATGTTTTCGGGTAATTTTCAAATCAAATTGGATTTGAAAAGCTTTTCAAACTGTTTAGTAAAATAATAATAAGTAGGTATGGTAGAGTCAATGTTTTATGGAAATCAGATACTATTAAATTCAACTTGAAAATAATGTTATCATACCTTGAAAGATTTTATGATTGTATATTTAAATCACTTGAGATTTCTTATTTCCTTTGAAGTCAAGCCTCGTCAAAACGAAATAAGCTATCTCCCGATCACTCCGCGTCGGCTGACGTCCCGGACACGCGTTATGGCATTATACGCAGTTCAGTCGCGAGACGAAACTATCCTCCTCATACTCGTATTTACAGCAATAACCAGCCGCTGGAACAATTACATTTGCACACAATAACCGTTCAACGGCCACGAAAGAAAGCAAAATACATCACCTTTTCTAAATTCGAATACAAAGCGAGACGTTCGAAAACGCCTTAGAGAAATAACGTACTAGAGGGAGTACTAAATTTTGCTCAAATAAAAACTGTGTAACAGCTGTCTTATTCATATCTGGTTATACAGCATACGCAAGAGTGAATGAAACAAAACAAAACGCAACGTCTGCCGTCTAACGTCAAAATCACAAGTTGGAATGTCAAAATGGTTAAAAGTTGGTTCTAATTTGTCACAGAATAAATAATAGTATAAAATATAGTGCTACTAAATCAAAAATAATACATCCCGGAGCTGCGATCTTCTTCGTAAAGATCAACTGTCAATACTGATGGCAATGTTGCGTAGCTATGGTTTGTCAACACCGATTGCCGGTTGTCGAGTTTTAATATAATTTATTAAAAATAACTGTTCTAAAGTGCTAAAACTATGATGTTTTGTATAAATTCTTTATGAATGGTGTATTATATTTCACATGGCGTGTCTTATACAAGGGTGCACATCGCATTCATCCCGAAAAAATAATAAGAATGAAGAAGAGACTTTTCATCGGTGAGTTTTGTTGGAATATTTACACTTTTTGTGATTTAAAAACAGCTACGTATAACAGAAATTGTTTTAAATTATATCATTACTAAATTTCATATACATTTTGGACTAATTTGTGTAATTTTCATACAATATTTTACAAAAAATAATAGTTCAGGTTATCACGTCATAGTGTTGTGGTAAAATGACTGTATCGATGTTTTTTTGATAATACCTACACCACTTTTTTTTAGATTTCTTAGAGATGAAGTAGTTAAAAATCAATGGATTACACTAATTTCAAGACCAAACTGGACACCAAAACCACATAGCCTCATTATTTTGTTCTTATCACTTTCGGAAGATTGCTTTGTGGGTGAAAATTTCAAACATCGACGACTACAGCCATATGCTGTGCCTACATTACCTTGCCTACAAAACTAAATCAAACAATGTATCGCTTCGAAGCAACTCCTCAAAAATGTAAGGTAGCTACATTATTGTTATTACAGATATCACACTGTAGAGTGAGTGCTTTGTCGAAACTATTCTGATAAAACAATGTGTAGGCTAATAATGGAATAATTTATACAAATTAGGTATGAATGTCAGACTGAATTTTGGGAATCTTACAGAGTGCCACTATAAGACTATAATTTTCGTAGGACTATTGAGACTTCGTCAAGGCCCTTATTACACTATGTGTCTTGTAACCACCCTATGAAATACTTTAATAGTAAACTACAAGCCAATTATATTAGTAAATATGCTCTTGATAGTCTGACTCGCGCACGGAGGGTTCCGTACTGTATGGGAGCCCCCCTTATATTTTTTTTGATTTTAATTTTTTTTTTATTATTGGAGTAAGTATAAAACTAAATATTCTGTGAATATTTCAAGCATCTACCTATTACCATTATTAATATAGAGCGAAAAACGTCTAAAAATTCAGGTTTGTTGTATGAGAGCCCCCCTTAAATATTTATTTTATTTTGTTTTTAGTATTTGTTGTTATAGCGGTAACAGAAATACATCATCTGTGAATTTCAGATGCCTAGCTATCATGGTTCATGAGATACAGCCCGGTGACGGACAGACAGACGGACAGACGGACATCGAAGTCTTAGTAATAGGGTCCCGTTTTTCCCTTTGGATACGGAACCCTAAAAATAAAAGAGTGAAAATTATAATTATTTCCAACAATGATGAAATATAGATTAGACTACTCCCGATCGATTAACCTTTAGAAAAATTAATTAATGTCAGTTTATCTGTTCGGTAACTACAATGCCACAGATAGACACACAGACACGTAAACTTAAGACAGTTCATCGTTTTTGCGACGTTAAAATAAATATATTTTCTTGTCGATATTTTAATCGACACAGTTACAACACTAGCATGTTGCTTATGGCATGACAATCTCATGTCACCTCCGATAGCTCAATGCAAGTTTGTGATACCCTTCGAAATTACGTAAGTTCGAGTTTATGTGCATCTTTTTCTTACACCTTTTAAATTTAATAACTAAAATGAGACAAAGATATGTATTCTCTTGCTATTTTAGTACTCCTTCTAGTACGTTATTTTTCTAAGGAAAACGCATCCGCCAATAGCACTAGAGCTGCCAAAATGCCAACGCGCGGCAATTAGGAATGTGACTATTCCACATTCAAATAGCAAAATACGAATTTGAATTTGGAATAAATTTTAATTGTGATGTGACAATGGGAGTGATATCTGATATTTGAAGCTACCGCGTTCCAATTTTAAAATTGGAATTATGCGTGCATTATTAATTTATTTTTAGAATATGAGCGTAGGTATTTATAAATTGGTCTAAATGTCAGGGAACAATGGATTGTGCGTCTATTTAAGATTGATGAGTAACAAATAATCTATGGTTTTTGTCGGACGGAGTGCGTTGCGTAACTTTTAATCTTGAGAGATGGGACAATGTAGTTCTGGCCGGATTCGACAATTTCAAAATTAAGTATATTTAGCGTTCTTTTGCCATTTATAAAAAATATTTCTATCTTGTGTTATAGCTATATTTATTGTGATATTAAATAACTTCAACAATTACTATCATGTAGCAAAAATGTGATTATTTTTATTTATATTAGTAATCATTATGCAAACCTATTAGAAAAGGATGAAGGTGTCTTGATAAAAAAAAATACCGAATATCGGCCAAAATGTGGCCGAGTGCACCCATTTAGTTAAAAAAAAAAGAAGAACGGCTAAATGCTGAACGGTACCATCCTATCTATAACCTCGTAAAATAAGATTCTTGATAATAAGTTTTGGCCGGATATCGGCAAGAAAGTGGCCGGGTGCACCCTCTCATACGAGAGAATGTCAGATCGGTCGTATTATTTCGGTAAACGATACTTATCTGTGTCTGTCCGAGCTCGACGTACCGGCTAATATTTTCTAATAGGTTGCATGTAACTGTTCTATAATTTTATGAGATGATTCCTAACCCCAATTATAAAAGATGTAAGTACCTAATTGCAGAAAGATACTAGGAATATCTTTTAGAAAAACATCTTAGTTTCTGATGTTTTCTTATGTCAATTCAATAACTATGTACTGACTTGTCTTAACAATTTGGGTAGTTAGTATGTACAAACGCTAACACTAACAATTTGGGTAGTTGGGTTAGTTACTGTACCTAAGTAGGTACAAGTTTTTTTTCATTGCCTTTTCCGCATTCCATCGAGTTTATGCAAGCGATTAGTTCTTTTTTTTTTCAATTTTTGTGGGATGAATATGTTATTTCTTCCTTTCTTTTTTTCGGAGATGAAATATTTTGAGACCTTAAATGAAAGTCGTGATTTGATTCTTAAAAAGTGAAATTATATCGTGATCTCGTTAATGGTCTTGATATTTGAACGGTCTCATTAAGGCTTTACATTCAAAATTTAATTTTAACGCTTATTACCATATTGTTACAAAATTCAGTGTCCAGTAGATATTTTCTGAAGATTTTATCTCTTTGGCGAGTTTAAATAATTTTTATAAACCCTGATTTACGTTATTTTATGACATTTAGACCCAAAGAGATTACAGATTCCTGAGATACCGATATGTGGTCGATCGAGGCAAGTATAAATATAATCTATAAGATATGTGTTGATAGCACCTACTGCACGAGTTAGTAGAAAACGCCAAAAAAAAAAAATTGATTCAGTGGCCGTTCCCAGATTTTTCGTTGATGAACGACAAAGGTGATATTGCAGAAAGGGCTAAGACTAGGTACAGTAGCTCAAAAAATCCGATAAACTATGATAAATAAATGCGCAGAGTAAAACAACCGCATTAAATGCTTAATTTATGAGTAATTTCACATTTTCCAATTTGATTTTTGCTCAGTTATTGAATTACTGCCATTTTGGTCACATATAACCTTTTTTATATAACCTACATAGAATTAATAGCCTACGTGTAACAAATGCACTGAAGAGTTTAGTTTTGTTAGCAAAACTTCTCAGACGTTAATGATACATCAAATTGATACGTTTATAGGAACTTTATACTTCGATCAAGACTTTATACGTTTCTTTTGTTTCATTTATTTCGTTGATTTTTTTATTATGGGACCAACAGCTATCTTCAGTTGTTCATAATAACGTAGGTACTACATATAAGTGGTTTCAGTATTATTAGATCTCTGAGAGACACACGGTATATGTATGTATCTACCTTTCATGTATCTGTAATTTTTAAAAGTATACTGCTGAACATAGGCTAGGCCTACGAGTCATTTCCACTGCGCTGGCCCTCAGGAGGATTAAGTTGTTACTTGGTGAAGTCGCGGGTCACCGAGAAAGTCGAAGGCAAACGTGTAAGAGGTTTGTTTTTATTTTCCTGTTTATTGTAAACTAGCTTTTACCCGCGGCTTCGCCCGCGTTATATTTTGATTTTGGCTTATGTTTATGTCGGCTGCGAAACCTAACCTAAGCGACAAACATCAAAATACCTTAGAGGAGCATTCCTCTAAGGTATTTTTAGTTTGTTGGTTAATTTACGGTTGGAGTGTGTATATAGTGCTTTGTCGTGGCGGGGGAGGTCTAAGGCAGCTGAAAAGGCGGAGCTCTAAGTCTCCCTCTTCTTTGGGTCTTTTCCCCCAAGGCAGCTTAGAGGCTGGCACTCGAGGTTCAGCCGCTTTTAACTAAAGCAGCTGAGAGGATGGCCGGTAGGTTGCGTGCCTTATGAGAAGTGTTGCATCTGAGGCGACCTGCAGTGCCACTCTTGCGACGCTGCAGCCGAGGATTAGGGGCCGCTGTGGGATATATGGAACTGGTGGTGTGGGTGCCGTCACCTACCCTACCTTCCGCTAGGCCGTCAACGTGTTGGCAGACGCAGTGGGGCTGCAGGGGAAGAGAAGTGTCGGTATCGCGATGGCCGTTCTCACTGCCCTCTGCAGTTGAAGAGGCAGGCGCTGGGCTACCATGACTGACCCGTTGCACTGGGACCAGGGCGTTGGAATGCTGTCCGACGCTCAGTGCTGGTTAGTCCCGAGTGGTGGATGACGATGTGTCTTGTGCTCCGAAACACTCCGTCATTATGGCGGGAGCACAAGCTCCGTTATGGAGTCTGAGTCTGGGCTAGCACTGTTGAGTGTCGCAAATGAGTGCGAAAAATGTGTAGAAATGTCCTAAACTTGAAATGACAGGTTATTTCTGGCGCTTAGACGGCTGCTACCGCGGCCCGCTCACTTTGTTTTTATTCTATCCTACGGGAACTGTTAAAGTTTTTGGGATAAAAAGTGGCCTATGTCACTTTTCGTCTTTCAAACTATATTCATGCAATAAGCCAAGGCAATCCGTTGCTCCGTTGTTGAGAAAAAAATATTGTCTTATCCTACGGGAACCACAATTTTTTCGGGATGAAAAGTGTCCTATGTCACTTTCCGTCTTCGAAACTATGCCTACCCCAAAAATCAAGTCAATCCGTTGCTCCATTGCTGAGAAACAGTTATTGTCCTATCCCATGGGAATCATGAATTTTCTCGGGATAAAAAAGTATCCTATTATCCCTTTCTGTCTTTTAAACCATAGGTATCCATACCAAAAATCAAGTCAATTTTTTGCTCCGTTGCTGCGTCAAAGAGGAACAAACCAACAAACTTATCGGATTAATAATATTAAAGTATGATGATTCTGTACCATAAAGGTAGAATAAAGAAACATGTTAAACCTCTAGTGATAAAAGATTTAAAAATATTTTTTAATGTCAGACAAAATGACGGCCTGGTATTAAACGTCATAGTAACATGTAGCATGCAGAGGGAAAAAAACATTTTATCCAATTTTAATGTCAGTTGTCATTTTCAATCCATACTTTATTTCCTCTTCAAGGGGATATAATGGTGGAAAAACAATTTGTACCCTAGCCATGCTACCTGTGATTTATAAAACTCTGCAGACAATGTCACCTGTCATCTAATTACGTTTCGCTGTGACGTTTCGTTAATCCAAGAGGAATTCATTACTTAGCGTCTTTGTGATAGTGGCGACAGTTTTGCTTTCGATAGTTTTTGTCCTGTGCTACAGGAACTATGCAATTTTTCGCTTAACGTCTATTGCTTAGCATCTAAAATTCGACGCCCTTGGTTTTGCTCTCTGAGCTGCGTGACGCTCAGCATCTAAAATTCGACGCGCTTGATTTGGTCTTGAGTCTCAGCAGTTCCTTGCGCTGCGTGATGCTCAGCATCTAAAAGTCGCCGCGCTTGACTTTCAACTTCAGTCTCAGCAGCTCTCTGAGCTGCGTGACGCTCAGCATCTAAAATTCGACGCGCTTGGTTTTGCTCTTGAGTCTGAGCAGTTCTTTGCGCTGCGTGATGCTCGGCATCTAAAAGTCGCCGCGCTTGACTTTCTCCTAAGTCTCAGCATCTCTCTGAGCTGCGTGACGCTCAGCATCTAAAATTCGACGCGCTTGGTTTTTTGCTCTTGAGTCTCAGCAGTTCTTTGCGCTGCGTGATGCTCAGCATCTAAAAGTCGCCGCGCTTGACTTTCAACTTCAGTCTCAGCAGCTCTCTGAGCTGCGTGACGCTCAGAATCTAAAACTCGACGCGCTTGGTTTTGCTCTTGAGTCTCAGCAGCTCTTTGAGATTCGTGACGCTCAGCATCTAATGTCAAACGCGTTTAAGTGTGCTCTTCAGACTCTTGGCTTCTAGCAATTTTCTTTACGCGAGCTCCGCTAGAACTACGCGCTAGATTCGGTTTGCATTTTCTAGGCATACTTATTAGAATGAAAACTACGTAATTAAACTGAAAAAATACATGTAACCTCCTCTAAATTTTACAGGAAAAGGTTGATTGACTTTGACATTTGCAACTTAAGCAGCCTTGAATGGGCATTGGGCATAGAGAATGTATTTTGGAAAGTCAAGATGCAAATTACCATTTGTCATGGTACAAAATAAGTTTTTTCTTCTAAGATTCTAGCCAATGCGTTTTCATCCCCCCTTTTCAACCCTTTAAAACTATTTTTTCGAATCAAAAAGTAGCCTATGTCCTTTCTCAGGCTCTAGACTATCTGTGTACCAAATTTCATTCAAATCGGTTCAGTAGTTTTAGCGTGAAAGCGCGACAGACAGACAGACAGATAGACAGACAGAGTTACTTTCGCATTTATAATATTAGTAAGGATAATCAAGAACATTTTGTCGTTATATTAATTTTGTAAAACCATCATTAATAGTGTGATGAGTGTAATGTTGTTTATATTCTCTTAAAAGTATTATATTATATCATATTTCTGTATAAATGGATATAAACAACTGTGAATTATTTCGAAGTAACTTGCCCCGCATTCACATTGCTGTATTCTTATAATGGTGTATGAAGATCACGTAGCACATAGAAACCTCTTTAGTAATCAAACTCACGGGACAAGTTCTCGGGATCTACATATTGTTTTTTTTTTAAAAAAAAAGGAGAATGAAGGATGAATACTTACTTTTTGGCGGGAAAGAAACTAAGGAGGATCAATGATGTGAAAATGGAGCAAAGAATAAAAAAATGTTTGTAACTATATATTTCTAAGATTGGAGAATGCTGAATAAAATATTTTGACTACGAGGTGTTTAAATCCTGTAATAGTTAACAATAAAAAATCATCCAACGAATTGCAATGAAACGTGTTCTTTTCGTTGTTATAAGAATCCAGGATAATATAGAAATCGGTTTTAAACAGGCCTTTAGCCTATTTTTGTTATTTGTGACATTATATTAATGTTTCAAGTCGAGTATGGCCGGGTGGTTTTTGGCGGGAACGGGGAAAAATCATGTCGCCGCATTTTATTATTTTGTGAAAAATGTTTCTATCAGTGATAATTAGTTTGCCGATGCTTTACTGAGGTCTAACTTGACCGCGACTTTTTCGGACGTGACTTAGACTGTAACTATTTTGATAAAATACAAAAAAAAAGGTTCAATACTTATAGGTAACACTAGCAAATGCATAAACCATGCGACACCAAAATATAAAAGAAAAAGAGTATGGCTGCCTTATTTTTAAACAATGTCAATGTTATTTTTAATCCGAATACATGAAATTACTTTTAATGGACACTGTTATTTTAAAAAATAACAGGAAAATAATTATACTAAAGAAACGAAGCAAATTATGAAATACTGTACCCTTTGGTGGCCCAATTTCTATATATTTTTGCAATATCTCCTTTCAATACATAGTTGACAATTTTAGTATAACAACTAGACAACTCTAGGCCAGATGTTCCATACATTTTTGTGGTGAGAATTGTCATCTAGTGGCAACAGGCGGCAGTCGCGTTAGAATTCTAGTTTATTTTGTGTTTACCTTGACTAAACTCTTAAAAAATAGCTTAAAAGAAAATAATTGACACAAAAATTGAAGATATAAATTGGTTAAACTCAAAATAATAATCGAAACTTGTCGAAGTGAACCACAGAGACCGGTAAGAAAATAATTAATACCCGTTCCCGAACGAAACATTTAGGTCGAACAATAAAACAATACGCGCGCCGAAACAAAACACAGAAAAATATGAATTCCGATCGCAAGCGGGAAACAAAAGATGGCGGATTCAAATGAAATAAAATATAAATTCCTTTGCAAACGAGAATTCTTACATTTTTAATTTGGTACCGCGGAATAGGGCTAAAAACGAACAGATTCCAGAATTGAAACGGTCAAAATTCACTCGGATTTCGAATCGATGGTAGAAGAAAAGTGCAAAATTAAATTAGAAATTCATTTTTGGATAATTGAAGTTCTCATAATATTGTTCACTTTTCGTTTTGTTGAACATAGGTACAAGGTTTTGCAAGTGACTTTCTGAATTGTAGTATATTAAATGATCATCATTATGAACAACTTTTAGTATGGAATTAACTGTGAAATCGTGAAATAAAAATCTACAGTTCCATACAAATAGTTCATTGAACATGTATGGAACAATTGATGTTTCACTTTGGGATATTTTTTGTCGTTGATTGATACGGCATAATACGCAGTTCAGCTCAGACTGTGCCGATTGGAAACTTATCGGTGCCTGGGATATTTTTTGGAGAAAACTTTATTGATTTTTTTTTCACTGTATTAACTAGTAGACTTATAAGTCAATATTTTTTTGAAATGTCAATAAGTAATTTTTATCAATCACAACCTATCTCAGCTATAAGACATCCTTGAACGTAGAAAACTTACCTTACCTTTTAGATTTCCAACAGAACCGCTTGAAAAGAGATTGCGATCAGTTTTAAGTATTGGCTGTTGCCAATTCCACGAAATCTTTTTTGCAAACCTTTTGATTAGGTATTATACAAATATTTTATCGAAAACTAAAAAGGCACTAAAACTTTAGTCTTGCGTTACAATACATTTTCTTCTAATGGCTCAAGATATTTTGGAGATTCGAAACACTCATAGTAGCTTTTATCAGCCCCAACGATGTCATCGACTCATCGATGAAAATATACTTCAGTTTCTTATAAAAATATACATTATTATCTATTTCGATATCGCTGAAATCACAACCAAATCATTACTTGATTGTTTTTGTCTTACAGATTTAATTAGTAAATAGATTCGAGTTCCATAATGTGAATACTAAATACTGATAGATTTTGCAAAACTCATTTGATTTGCATAAATTAACATTATTAATTATGGATAATTTTTGTCTGAATTAAAATAATAAAAAAAAATTAACAATCCAGACATTCTCAAACGACTGTTATAACAGAAATCAATAAAGCCCGCTCCATCATTCCCATGAAAGCTCATACACGAAAACCAGATGTCTTCCCAAACTGAGATGAACCAGACAAGTTCCAATAACATGACTAATTCTCTGTTTGTTATGTTAACGTTTTATGAGGATACGTTGTCAGAACATTTTATTAATATTGGTAGTTAAAATTATGTAAATAACGTCGATAACACAACAAGTGATGAAACTTAAAGTAAAAAGCTTGATAACTAGATACAACGGCATCTAATTGCATATTTGTGATAGTATTCTTAATTACAGCTGGCAAAAACTATCGATAGTTCCAATTTTGAAATAGGAAACGCACAGACATCACTAAAATTAATTCCGACATTTTCGAACGTTACATTTCAAATTATACTCCCGCCGAAACAAAACACAACCTGCGTCATTCCGAATTCGAATCCATCGATATAACAAATGGAATTTTCTAAATTTCACGAACAAGTGTTTTAAAACGTCGAATCTGTAAAGTCTGGCAATAAAATCAATCATTTCCTCCATAACGTTGAGATACAATTTTTACATTTCGCTTTAGTACAAAAGGTCGTAACTGCGCACTTTTGTTTGAAACTTACGTCTTTTTGCTGTTGCGTTTTGGGTGAATAACGATGGGCTATATAGGCTGGTTTTAGCTTAAAAATAGATATTTTGAGTGCTCTGAACAGAGATAAGTTATATTAATGTTTTTGAACGGACAGACGAATGTTTAATACTTTGGGGTTCTTCATATTTCATTGCCGTGATTGTAATCCTGGGTATTTTTAGACGTCGAGTGTTTTTAACTTAAGGGGTAAAAAGGTTAAAGGGATTTTAAAAATAAGTTCAAGGCATGCATAAATCAAGTTACTTATTAGATCTATTTTAGTACTTATATTTATTTTGTATTAACGAATGTTTCAATAGTTCCTATAGAAAAAGTACTAGAACAAAATATAGATCGGCATCTCCTTAGGTAATGATCAAACAAAATTCGTCGTCAAAATAACCAAATTAAAAATCGAATACTACCAGTCGTAAAACAAAAGACGGCAAGGCGTCTCTATTATACTTTGTAACACTAACATAATTCAATTTTCAAAATATTTCTTTCATGACATTACCATAGAGGGCAACATTATCATAACTATTTGAAAATCTAACATTTCATTTTTCGAATTCTCCAAGCACAAGCCTATCACCAATAAGGTCTCGTGTACACAATAGAAGGCGTGAAAGCTCGGAACTATAATTGCCCCTCTAGAACTGCATGTCTTCATACGGCATTGTCTTGTGACGATGGCTGACGATAATTGTGATGCGTACGTGTTGTAAGGAATAACTTTAGAGGGTGCAGAGGTCATTTTAAAGGAAATGGTATGATGAATAGGGAGAAATTAGTGTCATAGGGTCTACATGCCTTCATTAGTCTTAATTACGTATTTAGCATGTAGCCAGGTACATATCTATGCTTTAAGTTATTAGTACATAGATAGGACTTAATAATAATTTGAAACCATTTTAATAATTTATTTTTCAGAAAGCTTTTATTTACAATTTAATTTTAATCACAATTAAGTACAATAAATTACAATTTAAACCCTTTACCTATAGCAAAAAATGTAAATAAAGTAATAAAACCTAAAAAGAAACATGGAATCAAACTAGGTACTAATAATTATCACATCGGCACAAGGTTGCAATTTGCAAAAAAAAAATATTAATCTTAAATTATAAATCTATTGACAATAGACAAAAAATGTTTCTTTAGCAACAACGCCAAATTATTCCGCCAATGACGTCACAGAGCCATGAATGGACTTTTTGTCTATGAGACGCGCGTAAAAGAATGCGACGGCCACCGTCGGCCACCCCGCGTTATCGGCTCTACGTGGCTCCGGCGCGTGCCGACCACTCACACACACTCACCCACTTGCGTAACTACACACGTGAACAGAATAAACTACATCGCGATTTCTCTATCACCTTTCATACTAAAATCATGACAACACAATGGCAACACAATTTATTGGTCACTAAAATCGAACTATACGTCTATACGAGTAGCTAAGTACGTCTAGACAAGACATAAAATCTAAAAAAATAAAAACCAACTCTTATCTCGAAACCGACGTTCTAAATTCAAAATATTAGTGAAGCAATTGAAAAACGAAACGGAGCAAGTTCGTATTACTGGCGCGTTCCAAATTCGAATGTATTCAAATATCGAAGCTCGAGATGGATTATGACGGGCGTGTGGGGTGACGGCGGAATGCTGGAATATCAAGATGCTGGCCACAAATCATATTTTTCTTTTTCTATCGACTCAAACTGATACTATTTCGTCTATTTTGAATAGAGTTTCGTTATTTGAATTGCAAATGTTATTATTAATCACTGATATTTGAGTTAAAACCTACATTGAACAAGTTCGAGACATTCAATCAACTAAAATTTGAATAAAATATTACTCAAACTTATAAAATCATAATGTAAGCTCGTTTCGATCTGATCCGATTGATTGATGGGTGACCACGCCGCGTGTATTCATTCCGCCCAGTGTAACTGTGAGTTCAATTCTAAACATCCTTTACGGGTCTAAAGTTCAATTTATGCTGGTAACTTTTTCTAAGAGTATTGACCCCGGTTCGAAGTATGAAGTATAGAACGTGGTACAGTGTTTTGAAGTTAATTAAAAATGTATAAAGAATTTGTATCGTGTAGAACGCCCTCGTATTTGTTGAGCAAAATTTTTTTAATTACAATCAATTGAATTTAATAGGGGACTATTTTCTTGTTCTGAATTTAAATTGTTATTCGAAATTTGAATGTGCGTTCGCGGCATTTAACTAATTTCCTGTTCGTGTCAAGTACTGATGTAACGCTTAAAAAAGTTGCACTGACTCAATTTCTGGAAACTAGATCTAGAATAGATGTTTTTATGAAGAAACAAACAAGATTTTAATTAATATCATAGACTCGCTAAGTAAAGGAAATAGTATTTATTCACTCAATTGTTCTATTTTTTATTTTAATTGTAATTTGACTACTTAAATCAATCAAATTTTGAGTAGGTACCTCACACATGGTTACAAACATTCACAATACTAATCATTAATACTAGTCAATCAGAGAATCTCACATCAATTCAAAAAGCTTTCAATGTATCTATCTCCATTCAATAAGCCCCATTCTATTTTCAAAATTTAAATATGAACTGAATGCAACATTCGATTATGGAATGCTCCCAGTGTTTGTAATTCGTCCGTTTGAAAATGGAACGTCTTGTTCTTATTATGAATGCGTTAAGGATGCGCAAGAGCATGCGTCTGACGGTTTAGTAACTGATGCATTAATACTCTTTTTCTTGTTTTTTGTTCAACGCCCGGAGATTGGTCATTACACATCTGAATATGTGCTCTTTGGAAGAAAAAAAGCGGATCACGATTCGGTAAAAAGTCGAAGTGATGCAAGTAGATGGCAGACGTGCCTCTTTATGCTATTAGAATTCGTAGTTTCCGTTCTCATTTGAAAGTTTTCAAGCATCTGATAACTATTGGCTCCCAGTAAATTGGTTTTTATTGAAATTTCTCAAAGGAACTCGGCAATTACGGAACATAAAAATATAAAAAGTTCTAGTTTATTATCTTGATTGCCGTTCGAGCTTCGCGAATCATCGTGACGGACGCATTCCGCTTCAGTTGTAAAAATTAACTTTCTTTTTGCAGCGATTTAAATGCGCGTTTTGATTCTAAATACAAATATTTGGCTTCCGTTTTTAAATGTTGCCAATTGGAAAGGCCCGGTGGTCCGGGGATACCACTACTTTAATTATAATGAAGTTCAATTCTGTTTCTAAGTTTATTTTCTGGGCTAGACACTTTCAGTATGACTCAGTTCTAATTGGACTGGGCTTCAAGGTAGAAAAACAGGACTGTCACTTTAGATTTTAAATGGGTATGTCAGTGTTTAGTACATAAAAATGTTGGTATAGACTTATTACTTTTATACGGACAATCGTTTCTGTGTGATAATTATGTCGACGTGTCCTATAGTTTATTGAAATTAAAATCTGACACATCTGATATTAAAATATTTCGTAGTTTTAAGTAGTATAAGTTATGAAATAAACAAATAATAAAATCTTTGGAAGGTTTAAAGTTTATAAAAAAAACACTTACACACAAGTAAGTGAGTGACTCAGTAATATAACACTAATCTATAAATAACAAACAAATCATACTTTGTTTCACTATGGAAACTAACGTGGTTTTCGTACATTTTAATTAAGTAAAACACAGGTGTTACTCACGTTTGATTTTTAGTAGGATACTACTATAGTTTCGATCGCATTTGGCGATCTTTCTCAAGGTCGGAGTACTAGCTCGCAGTGCTATGCGAGACGAGCCCGCGAGCTAGTACTCCGACCTTGAGAAAGATCGCCAAATGCGATCGAAACTATAGTAGTATCCTACTAAAAATCAAACGTGAGTAACACCTGTGTTTTACTTAATTAAAATCATACTTTGTTGTTTGCTCTTCTTGATTTTATTTAAGCTGCTCCGCCATACATATTATCTACATTATCTACATTTAGCAGTAAATGAGAATTTATTAATATCTACTGAGTAAGACTGTAGGTCTAAGGTAAGGTACTCACAATCTTCTCAGAGACAGGAAAAATAAGGAGAGACCGTAGAAAAAAAATCTCAGTTCGATCTCCCTAAAAACATCTCTCCGCAAAGCAAAACGA
The DNA here is from genome assembly GCA_964007245.1 of Hypomecis atomaria. NCBI lineage: Eukaryota > Metazoa > Arthropoda > Insecta > Lepidoptera > Geometridae > Hypomecis > Hypomecis atomaria. Next base: position 8,482,650 of record OZ023305.1, read on the forward strand.
AAACAACAACACAAAAAGTCGTCAATTACACACAAACGCCACAGCGTCCTCAAGTTCTCATAATTAAACGTCCACGATATTCCTTAAACGCGAGAATTAACCCCAATTGAGGGAGCGATCTATTTAAATTACTCGTTACGTGCTAGTTATTCAGCTTTCTGGAACTGACGCGGCACATCACTAATCTATCTCGCAGCTGGCCGTTTCAAAATATGAGGAAGTTTTAAGAACAATGTGTCGCGTTTGAATTTTTAATTTCTATTTTTTATTCGTCGAACTTGTCATTTACTGTAATGCAGACGTTTTATAGCGATGGACATTCGATTTATGACATTTGAAGCATTCTTTAAGTATTTTATTTGAGTAGGTACAATAATAATTGTTGTAGTGACTTCACTGTATCTCACCTTTACTTAAATATGCAGCGTGATTTAGATATTACCTACTCGTTACGTGCTAGTTATTCAGCTCTCTGGAGCTGACGTGGCACATCACTAATCTATATCGCAGCAGACTGATTCAAAATATCAGGAAGATGGTTGCGTTTTTGTTTTTGACCTTTTTGACCTTTGTTTTTCTTATTTGACAAGCTTTCCATTTGCACTAGATTATGCAGAGCTTTAGTAATTGACGTTCGATTTATGAAAATTTGAAGCTTTTTTTTATTATATTTTTGTATTGACTTCGTTGCATTGTACATTGTAGAAATACGCCGCGTGTTTTGGCTATATTAATTAGTAAGTAATTATTATTAGTGTTCTAGTGGCTAAAAGCACAAAGCGCTATCTTAGTACGACTTTGTATGTCAACATTTTAATGTGTTTTTATACTAATTTAATGTTCCATTATCACAGTAGCTGTTCGAAATGCTACTTATATCAACTAACTCATTTGTAACAATTGGTATTTGGTGGGATCTAGTCGATTATAACTGTCAAATTAATAGCCCATAAAAACACCGACGTAAAAATTAAGTTCAACTTAACATAATAATTCATCAAATGTTTAATTTTAACGGAGAAAGAATCTTAATACATCATTTCCTGCGATCAAAAGAGTCGTTTTGATACTTTTTTGCTAATAACCGGACAGACGAGATACGTTTCCGTTTTCGTATTCAGTACTACGATTTTGCATTAAATTGAAGTCGCTATTGTGCCATTCAGAGCTATAAAATTATCATAAGCCAGACGCATAAGTAATAATCTCATATTTGAGCCAGTCCCGGCCGCCATCTTTAAAAACAATGAACGTTATTGTCTCTTCTTAATTCCATTTTTGAAAAAATAATCCATTTCGCATTTCATCGCAAATGCCTCATTGATTACACGACGACAAACGATTCTCAGCCATATCTTGCAGAGTTAAAGCTGTAATTAGACTAAATGGGCGGAAAGCAGCTGTATTCTTCAGTTTGTGTGTTAATCTAAAAAGGATCGTATCTCAAAGAACAAAGACTGGAAATTGTTTACTAATTGGTTTACGGGAACTGCATGTGTGGAAAGAGAGAGATATGTTGAAAGAAAGAGCAAGCGCGAATGCACGATTTTGCAATGTGTTCGTTTATTATGATAATTATGCGAAGACAAAATCGAATTATTCCAATAATAATGCTCACATGTTTCAAAAATTTTAACTTTTTTATTGAATTTATGCGCGATTAAGTACTTATAAAGGCTTAATAGTCCATTGATTAAACTAGCACAACATTGGAATTTTAAAACTTACACGTTTTATGCGAGTTTGTGTATATTACCTATACCTACCAAAATAAAACAAAAAATGCAACTGAACTCTAGAACCAGACCCTAGAACTCTAGAGATATGATTCGATGCAAGAAAATAATATAAGGCGCGTCAAGTTCCTAATTTTATTCAGTACAAAATATAAGTCCTTAAAGAAAATAAGAAACATTTATTTCATATTCGAACACTGTTAATCAAAATTCAATTTGCAACATTTCAAATTTCGAACACATTGATTCGTTACCGCGGGATGTCAAAAATGATTATTTCCATACTGCTAAAGGGCGAGACTGAAATCGAGTAATAAATAACTTCCTTATTTAAAATTTTAAAATGGTTAATACGGTCCGTAGAAGGGCCGAGTTCTGACGGACAGACAGACAGTTGTCTTAGTGTTTTCCTATTATGGTCTAAAACTGTGGTGTGTAGTGGCCGTGTGCTTTTTAAGATGAGTACATTGCTAATATATGACTGTAAAAAGGTTTAATATGGTAAATACATTTTTGTTAGTGCTAGTGTGAGAACGACAAAATACTCTGTGTCTATGTCTCTACAATGTGCATGTAAAATGTTGATATCTTGTTCGATCCATAAAATATGAGTTTTATGAAGCCCATAAAAAATAATGTTATAAAATAGTGTTAGTTAAGTACCTAGTTTAATTATTGAACACTTTGAAAAACATTATGGATAACGAGATAAATATTTAATCCATAAAATATAACTGTCTCAATACTTCTCTTTGAATACTAATGTTATCTTAGAGTACTAATTGTTTGTCTTAGGATTATGTTTTTAGTTTAGAAACATAATGATACTATGATCACATGAACATAATATGAACACGTGAAACATAATATGTACACATGAAACACAGTATGAACACATGAAACATTTATGATGCCTGTGGTTATGCCTATTGGTAAACAACTGTGTGGTTTCATAAAAAAAAAACAGAACGTATTCAAAATATGGTTTTCATTTGTAAACATTTGTTCAGTACAAAAGGCATAATTCAAGAAATGATTTACCCAGAGATAAGCAATAAGATATGCAAGATATACTCGTACAGAAATACACGGATTCCAATAAGAATGGCATGTTAAAAATAACAAACATTTTTCATGCCAAATATATCGTTTATTTGCAAATTCTGCTTTGGAACATCAAAAAATTTAAATTTAAATTGTATGAATTGAACAAAAAAATTAATGAGTTTATTATATGAATTTTACTTATGCTTCAATACAGAGCCACATATTTTTACATGTCTCTTTTTCTCTGTCCAATAATGTTTTGAGAGCGGATTAAAATTTAAAAAAATAAAATTAATTACAGGAAACTGGTACCTTTTCTATTAAGTGTGCCTTTACGTTATTATGTTCATCTTTTTTAATATCTTAAATAAATATAGCTATCGATCACCAAAATGGCATTGTACAATATGTCCAAGACGGCTAATGCAGAATTTTCAGTTTTGTATAAAATGATTTGCTGCTTTTGAAAATGGAATACGGTTTAACCCAATCCCGTTTAAGTTCGATATTTGAATGAATCACGTCATGAATTCATGAGTCAAGACTATTGTTCGGACACAATACTCCTTACGTCGTCGAAGTAAATTAGGAAATGTGTTTTTTATTGAAAAGGCATTCGGAATTTAAATCACAATTGGTGGCAAAGGGACATGACACACGTAGCTACAAGATTCCAGTTATTGTCGTCAAACTATATTCTTAGAAGAATCTGAATGTGGAACTTATTTAAATATCTATCTTTCTTATTATTGTAAGACTATAAGTGTTACATAATCACAGTTCTAGGAAAAAATAGTTTTTCTATTTCATTTTCATTTTTGTACACCAATTTTCTGTTAGTGTTTTTCTGTTCTGAATAGGCCCGTAATTTAGTACATACTGATTATTATTTTTTTGTAATAAAAAAATATTTATGGGCTATTTATAAATAAAAATGTTAAATTAATTCACTTTAATAATTTTGTCAAATTAATACAAAAATGTAGGTACTGTGTTAAATATTTATAATATTGCCTACCAATATTATAAATGTTTCTATTCCTAAAGTTATATTACTCTATTTTAAAAAGGCTGTTACATAAATTATTACATTTCCTTAGTACCAACTTTTAATAGAATGTGTAATTGAATCCTTCTCTCTCTTCTGTAAAAAAATCTTGATTGTTTATAGCAAACCATCTATTTATAAAGCTAACTATTTTTGTTGATAGAGTAAATGTGTTTTGTTCGTATTCTTACTAACCCCATCATCCTGCCTGAGTTCAAGGAAATTCAAGGAAAAGTTTAAGCCGTTATATACTGAACTCCTTGAATGAAACAGCCCTAAGAAGTCAGTTATGAATGAACAGCTTAACAAAACTTCCTCCTATTTTCGTTTGTTTATTTTACGTGAACTCAAACATTTCCTCGGCATTGTTCTACATTTAAGTAAGAAAAATGATTTATTTTTAAAACAATCACGTTCTGTTGATTGTTCGAGGGCCGTGACGTCACCTCCGGCCGCCTGATAAGGGACGCTTCCGGTCGAAATCCGACTGAATATGAATGAACAAATGACTGACCGAATGAACGGGACCGACCTTACGCGCGAATGGGGACGAAGCTACGATTTTAGGCGTAGCTAGGGTATAGATGTTTTTGCGCACCCATTCAATTTGCGATTGGCTATGATTCCATTTTCGATTTTTAAGGAAACCTTTTTCTTATTTCGAATTTCATTTCGCCAACTCGAATAGCGAATAGCTATTTATTTAAATTATTTAAAGAATGATATTTAATTAATCATCGCATAGCATCAACTTTAGCATAGAAGTTGCAAGAGTGTCTAAGTAGGTATGCAGGCCCCGGTCGTATTAACCGTTTAGAAATGTCAGGGGCCTTCAGGCGGCTTAAAAACTCTGACACCAGGGCTAGCCAGGGCTTACTTTGGAGTATTATTTTTTTAATACCTACGTTGTTTGTGTAGTGATTTTTTTGACATGCTGTAATTGTTAAGATTTCACTAACGTCAGCTAAATAAACATTAAAACACATTTGACAACCGAAAAGAAATAACTTTATGGGAATCAAACGTCTTTCTTCAAAAAACTCGTTTCTTTCGGCGCGATTAAGTCACAAATTAAACTTTTCCATAATAAATGTGATAATCAAATTACTAATTATGAATCGTTCAACAATATTTCAAACACCTACTTAATCATAATCATAAATTTAAACAAAAAAAATGTAATTAATAATAAATTTAAATTCGCGTTTTGTTCGTAAATTGATAGTTGTTTCGCCTCCTAAATTGCAAGTAATTAATTTTGCGTGAGAACATCAAAATTGGTTTAGCAAAAGCTGTCATAAAAATTTATGGTCCTAAATTGTTAGGATTAGAACAGAAGCTTCAAACATTGGATATGGATGTTAATAAAATTAATTGTGCAGTTTTGGAGAAACCATATTTATGTAGACTTGATCTTAGTTGAAGATTTTTAACAACAATTCAATTTGATTTTCTTAGTTTTCATTAACTCTATTGCCCTTAAACTTTACGGAAGTTTTTTTCAATAAATAAAATTGTAGTTTCTGTTGATCTCATGACATAAATAAAGCTTTTGCTTTGCAAAGTGCAGATATAGTCGCTATTATGAAGCAATTTTGACATGGAATCAACCCCAAAACTTCAAAAAATAAATTCAACTGATACAAATTTTTTATCAAAGCTCTAGAATATTTATGGCCCCATAGTAAAAGTTGTTCACTACGTAGATGGTAAGATAAGTACCGATAGCTGGACTAGCTACTGGACTTATGAATCTGAATGTACCTATATGTGTTTATTTATTGGATTGTTACTCTTTTACTCAAGAAAGGAGCGACAGGCAGATTTAATTATTTTTTATCATGAATACTTTATGGTTTAAAAGTTGAAGAATCATAGATCATTGTTGAAATACAAGCGTATTATTGATCTGTAAGGGTTTTTGCCTGAAATAAATCAATTTTGAACTGAAAGTTAAATACTACCCGCCTTAAGTACCACAAAAGACTTAAACACGCTTTAAACAATGTTTAGCCGGGCAATTTGTTCTTTTAAACAAAGTGTGTAAGTTTTGTGTCTAAAGCATGCTTAAAACGTTTGTGGTAAGAACGTAAGCGTCCTGAAGCTGTGCCCTAGTGCTCAACCAATAACAGTAGCCGAAATATTTAAAATATGATCTTTGATTGGTTGTTGACTAGATCGCACCTGTCTGCAAGATGCACGTGGGTGAAACTACGGGTTAAGCTAGTACACTAAACTTATAATTCGAGTGTTAATTGATATCTGAGGCATATAACACAGCAAGTCCAATGACTCAATTAGAGGAGGAGATGTCTCACTCAACGACCGTTGCAATCAGGATTCTAGACGCTGCCAACTCACCAAGCGAAATTAATTATCATTATGGTGATTAAATTTAATAATGATAAGTGATGTTATTGTGTCGTCATCTTTATGACTTAGATGTAAAGCTCTTCCTCTTTTTAAAAGCTTTTATTTAACTTGCATTGGATGTAGGTACCTATGTACTCGTATGTAAGTTCGGGTGGAATCTTGTAAGATATTTTTTTAAACTTTTGTAAATCGCGTGACAATGCAATAATATGGCACCATGGAGCTGATCTGATTATGAAGTCGGAAGGTGGCTATAGGAACCAAACAAGATAGACTCGTCGGGCTTGGGCTCGTTTTACTTGTCTTGGCTAGCACTCTGCTGCTACACGATATCTAGGATTTCAAAAGCTTGTGTTTTTTTTAAATGTAAGTATTTTTTTAATAATTTAGAATAGTGTAGCTTATTATTTCGCTAAGCCCTAACTGTACAAAAGCAATAAAACATTGACTGATACATAGCTGTTTGCTGCACTACAAGTCATTGCAGAAATTCCATGTTTGCTTAGCAAAGAACAAAACACAGTGTCGCTCCGATCCGTCCTGCTTAGCTTCGCTCTTCTCTGTGTTTTGTTCTTGCCTGACCAATATGGCATTTTTGCAATGACTAGAACGATTCAGCTAGCTCCGTTCGTCTTTGGTAGAGTTTAAACCTAGCAGCTAGTATAACTAAGATAGATAGATAATTATTCATGTCAAACGAAAATCATAACTTATTAATAGTGTCGTAAACAGGAGCGAAGTGTTTATTATCTTGAAATCTTGTAAGATTCTATGAATAAATCATTTGAATCCAATTATAGTTGATTGACACAATTTTAAGAAAAAGCATGTAAGTAAATAAATATGCTTTGTATTTTGGTATGCATTGTGAAAAAAATAATTTAAGTGGCTTTTTTTTTATTCCGAATAGGTTTGCGTTTAACTACATACTGCCTGATGTTAAGCAAATGTGTGTGTAGCACGCTTACCTAAAATATACCTATTTACTCGCGACTGAAGACACCCACGTTGTACTTTAGCGGTAAGACAGACCCAGGCAAAGCGTTTCACATTCTTCTTTTATAATTTTTTTATATAAATTTCTAAATGCCTTTTTTCTGCTGTGTTTTGAAATTTAATTCGCTTTACATGCCTAAAAATGATACAGCAAAATTAACAAATGTACAATAGATATATTTTAACATCACAAATAAGTAATTTAGCCAAAACACTCATTAAGTACACAATTTAGTTTTTACAATAACAATACGTTATATAAATCAACCAATCGTTTGATTTCGCCGACATTGAAATAACTAATTTACCAGAACTCTGTATTAGGAATGTAACAAAAAATTGACGTAACTTAAAAAACTCATTTTCTCAGAAATCAAGATAAAATCGACAGTCAATACACGAATACAATATTTTATACAAAACTAGTAACGCCCTGTGGTTCGACTGAGTTTTTTTTTTATCTGTACAAAAACTTCAATGTCAAATTTTCGATATTTTGAAATTTTAAAGAAGAGATTTTCTTTGTATTATGCATTAATGTTAACTGTATTTGACAGCCAGTTGGAAACGCAATATGTATGAGAGAGATAAAAAGGAGCAATTTGTTGGTTTAAGGTGCATGAGGTGGCGTTTTTCGTTAAAAATGTAGTGAAAAATGTAATGATCACAACTTTTTGCTAAAAGTCTTTAAATCAAACACTTCTCACTCACATTGTGGCAATATTTGTGGTAAAAAAATACATTAGGCCACACTAGTTTAATTTAGCCTTACGACTCCGTAGTTTCTTTTCTTTTAAAATTCATTTACATTTTATCATTTTATCACAAATTATCTAATTAGAATCAAAATATTTTTTTGTAAAGCAGAATACCTACATAGCTACATATTTATACTTACATACAGAACAAGCAAATTTGTATAAATCAATTATTATCGAACATAAACGGTCAAACAAACGTTTCAAATCATTATCCAAGACATAATAAGTTTGAAATGAGGTACGCAAGTATAAATCTAACAAAAACAAATCAAGGACCACTTATGCTGGTTTTCCTAAAACACTCCAGTCGGATTTTTTCTGAGAATTGCCAAAAAACGTTAAGTTTTTTCCAACAAGCCAAGTGATTGTTTGTGGCGTTTTATTAAATTCTTTGCAGATTTTTTTTCTGTTTTAATTTGAATGTTCCTTCGTTTGTTTAAACGAATAGCATAAATTATGATATATTGGTTTAGCATTATATTGATCATTACGAATATTTTTTTGTTGTATCATCCTTGATACATTCATATTTCGTTCGTTATATAATGCTGGGTGCACGGCGCTTCCAACAGGTCTTATTGGAGATCTATAGGGGTATTACGGGTGGTATAAGGCCAGCAGTGGACTTCCCATGGCTGAAACGACGACGATGATAGATATCCTTACATAGTATAAAATAAAGTCGCTATTTTCGTTTGTTTGTTTGTTTGTTTGTCTGTATGCTTAAATCTTTAAAACTACGCAACGGATTTTGATGCGGTTTTTTTTAATGGATAGAGTGATTCAAGAGGAAGGTTTATATGTATAATACACCTGTGCGAAGCCGGGGCGGGTCGTCTAGTATATTATAATCCGTTCAAAAGTCAAGCACATGTCAAAAATGTTGATACAACTATATGTTATTTAATAAATAGTAAAAATTTTAGGAAACACTACTTGTTAAAATATTCTAAATAAGAAAGATACACGTCCAAAATCTAAAGTTTCGCAGTGTAAGTACGCAGTTGTATTTTTAACATTTTAACATATATAATTACCTACTCGTACTAAAATAAAATTCCGTTATTTGATGCTACAGAAATACGTCATGCTTTACAAAATATATTATTTCTCTCCTTAATTGATTGTTTTACTTTTTTAAAAATACTTCTCTTGAAGTTTTAACTACCAATTTCCATTTCAATTAATTTATTTAAAAGTGAAACGGCAATAATTAAAATAAACTAATGAAGTACTCTCATCTAATACCTATTTCCTTTTTTTCTTTTTCACTTTAGGGAAAAAGGATTTTATCGTTACTCGTTTTCGAGAAAAAGTATTTTATTTACTTAAAAAGTGAAAAAAAATACTACTCCGCTTAAATGAGCTATTGTGAAATGTTTATACCGACATGGAATTTTATAAAAAAAAATGATATTGGTATTTTTATTTCTGGGTCAAATGCGTTAAACTTTGGCTTGCAAAGAAACTTTCGCAAATGTTCAAATTTGCATTGCAAATTATAGAATACCAAATTATACAACAATTTAAACAGCGCCTCTATCGGACAATAAAATAGGTACTTAACTTTTCACGGGTTTTCAACCGAACTTTTTCTGTAAAGTTTTACTGTTTTATCGACAATGCTATAGGCTGGTAGTAAAGTAAATAAACTGCAACTTAGTTACATACAGATTTTCAGCTGTTTTTTTAAAAGAGTTCGCTAGATATTTTCTACAGCTTTTAAATTATTTTGTACTTTGAAATACCCTGCTGAAAAGTTGTAGGTACTGTTTTATCGACAGTGTTATGAGCTGGTAGTAGGTAGGTATTATAACTTACTACGGCAGATCGTGATGCTTCTCGCCTTTGACCCTGGACCCAGGGTCTGATGCCAGACTGTCTCCGATGATTCAACTGATAACGTGCGTCGATCTCATACCACACTGACAGTTCTCTTTTTTAAAAATTATCTATTTTTAGAACAATAGTCATCTGTTTCTGATGTTTATTTTTTGTTAGCTTGCAAACTAGAGGTATTTAGCCAAGATAAATTAACTTACCGTTTTTATATTTTCGGCTCTGAAAAATTACAAATTTTCAGCCAGGATAAATCGCATTACCTACTTTTTCAGCTCAACATTATAAATTTTAGTGCAAACTGAGTTTATGTTTTGTTGTTTATTTACCTATTTCGCCATAGATTAAAAGTATAGTTTTTAACGTTTTTGTGTTGTTAGTAAGTTTTATGAAAGTTTTTAAACAAAGATTAAACTAAAATTTAACATGTTTTAAAAAAGTTTGTTCTTATTCATGTTCTTGCAAGTTCTGCTAAGTGCTGCTACCGCCTGCTACGCATCAAAAAGTTTTACTTACCTACATAACAATAAGTTTTTAGTAAAAACGTGAATATTCCATGACTAAACATTTACATTGAATTCTATTGATACATGAACAATAACAATCATAGTTTTAAACATATATTATTAGAAACACTAAGTACCAAAAGTTTTAATCATCGAGCTAGTTAAACTTAATAACTTAGCTTCTTAGATAACTTTCTAAGTATGTTATTTTTTTGTATAGGTATTTTAAGTTCTATAATACAGAGCACTTACAGTTGAATTAGCCTACTTAATGATAATAATATTATACTTACTAGGTACATTTTTATGTAAAATTCGTAGCAACTTTAATTTTGCAAAATGGGTAATACAATATGGTAAACTTATTTTTCAGGCAAAGCAATTAAGTTAAAGAACTTACCTTAATAATAGCATCCAAAAGTGAAAAAAAGTCTGCAACACCAACAAGCCACTGTTATTCACAAAATCCTTACGTTATTGTCACTTCTACACAATACAAACACCGTGCACAGTTCCAAAAACAAAAAGTTTCACACAACTAGTGACCTGAAAAATGTTCCACTCGAAAAAGTTTGCCAGAGCGCGAAAAAAGTCGCAACGAAAGATGACCGCAATCGCGGAAAATGCCGACAGCCGCGCGCGCCACTACGCGACTGAAAAAATTGCCACATCTGCGTAAGACTCGGAAACTAAATCAAAATACGCTAGAGGGACGAGTCAGCCGAGGCCCCACCCTTCCCCCTCCACTCGCGCGCAAAAACTAACGTAAAAACCACGCGTCGACTCCTCCACGCGAAATTAACAATTGTTTATATCACTAAAATGTATTCGGATACATCTCGACAAAGCCCTATTTTGAGCGAAACATTAAACAATTAAGAATCACACAATAGAATTCCGACAATGTCGAAATATTTAAAACAATACGCGCGTTTAATTTGTACGAATCATAATAATAAACACGGGCCGCGTTACAGTGTGGATATCGATAATCGATTGGAATACGGCTGAACTGAATCGGTCGTTTCAAATCGCGTTTTCGGATTAGGAATCGAGTTTTCCCGCGCTCCTGGAATTTCGAATTTGGAATGTTTACGTGAGGTCGGTGCGACCGTGCGCTACAACCGCCCGGTCTCAAATACCGAGCGCGCTCGACGCGATCTCAGCCGCGGGTTTTTTCTGCCAAAAAACTTGAGAAAGGGTCCTTTGGTCCTTCAATTTAGGGTTAGCGGGAACTTTTTATGATTTTTTAGGGTTTTTATGATCCATTGAATTGGAGCGTATTTAGATTTACGCGGATTGACCTTCGCTCGGCCGAGGTGGAGCTACTTTAAGCTCGCGATGTTTTTGTAGGTATTTTTTGCGGGATGATATAAGTATGTGGCGGGTTGGTATCGTTTTGATGAGTGTGACGGGTAGCAACAAGGTGCCACGCTGCCTCGCAGCGTTTAGGAAAATTACTTACGGACTTTTGATCCTCATTTTGACAGTTTTTTTAGTTGGTCTTGTAATGAGATTTCACTTGATTAATTTAGATCAGTTAGGTATTAAAATGCTTTTTATAATACTGTGTCTTTCTCATTTTTGTGCTTCTTTTAGACCAAAGACAGAAATTAAATGTCCATAGAAATTATACTTTATATTTGTTCTGCTTATTCAAATTTTTAAGAATTTTTTTTGTCCTTGTTTGTTACATAAAATTATGACGTCATATTTTATCTTTGATCCTTCCTTTAGATAGGTACTACTATTAATATCTATTCATTCTAACGTAGCCTGGAGGAGATAGCTGCTGACAATAAGGTCGCTATTGTAACTCGAGTGGTTCATCCATTTACTCTATTGTTTTCCTTTTAAATGTACACAGTATAGATTTTTAATGTACCTTTATTATCTAGTTTATCTCACAAATCTTATTTTGAAGTAATTAAAAAAAAAACGTAAGTACGTACGAGTAAGTAAATGTAATTTAAAACACATTTTAAACCTTTGTTATGGATAGGTATCAGTTTTTTTTTACAAAATTAAACTAATTACACTACATTTGTTTACAGCAAACTCTAAAAGAATAGATAGGTACCCAAAAAAACAAAAAAAAATATAGTAAAAACAACGAACTTAGTGGAATAGTTTATTGAACCTAATTTTTATGGTTCCGTACCAAAAGGGTAAAAACGGGACCCTATTACTAAGACTCCGCAGTCCGTCCTTCTGTCCGTCTGCCTGTCGCCAGGTTGTGTATCTCATGAACCGTGATTGATACTTAGAACGTCGAAATTTTCAGATGACGTACCTATTTCTGTTGCCGCTATACTCGTAACAACAAACACTAAAAACTGAAAAAAAATACCACAATAGATTTAAACACGCTTTAAACACTGTTTAAACATGCTATTTGTACTGTTAAACATTGTCTAAAGCTTGCCTAAAACTTAACACAAAAGTTTAACGCTACCATGGAAAGCACTGTTGCGTCGAAGTTTCACTTCTTCCGCGCGGAGGGACTCCACTTGCATTTTTTAATTTTATTTTTCTCACAAAACTTCTCATTTATCTACACTTAAACCATCTCCAGCAAACTCTATAAGTAGGTACCTATGCCAAAAAAATACATAGTAAAAAACGAACTGGAACAGTTTATTGAACTTCATTTTTTACTTGTCATTCTTTTTGCAAAATTCATGGAAGCTAATTAATATTAATATAATTTTTCTCATAAACCCGATGAGCCGTGGAGTCATTAAGACTTCGGTTTAAGCTAATAAGAAAATAATTGCTGGCGCCAGAACGAACGTTACAGTTTTTACCCGATTACGTAGAAAGAGGGGGTGTTTTAACCGTAAACTAGGGTGTTTTGTTTTACTCAGTAAGTATTCTTTATGGACGATCAACTGGACCTACTTTTTTTTACAAAATTTGGATACATTTGGCCAGCAACACGCCTGATGTGAAAAGCGAAGTTGTTGCCGAAGAATCCGAAGATGGAGTATGTAGACTTAAAAGATACATACCTATTCACTCTTGTCTTAAAGATATCCAAATTGTAATTGCCAGGAAAAAATGGCCATCAGGCCATCATTCCTGCAATGAGCCTGGGCATTCCAATTTCTTTCCAATTCCTGGGCGGTCCGCATTATGAAGGAAGGGGCGAAGAAGCGATTTGCAATTTATTAATTAAGTATTCTCACTGTTTTATGTTTTTTTTATATTATAACTATTAGGTATAGCTGTTAATTTTTTTACGGATTAATTACAATTTTAATTCGAATTTACTCATTATAAAAAAAATAAGTATATTATTTACTAGTTTTGTTATAAACTTATTTGCCTACAACACAACAGAGCGGAAATACACTAAAATATTTATTAACAAAGATTTGAAGCTGAAGTAAGTAACGCCTGATTCAATCAAATATCTTCATAAAATAGTTTCATAAAACAGTTTTATAAAAAAACAGAAAAGTAAATCAACTCTATACTCTACGTCAGCTAGTATATTACAAGAGATCACCTACAATTCTCTCTCTCTCTCTCTCTCTCTCTCTCTTATTATAATTCTTAGAAAAGGCTTAAACTTTATAGTCATATAAAAATAGAGTTAAATAGCTATAAAATTATTCACTACAAAACTCATAGGCGTAGTATAAGAAACCTAAATCAAGACATTGTCTTTAAGCTAATGAACTTATATGCCGAATCAAACTTCTTGGCGGCTGTGATGTTAGCTACAAGCTGCGGATAACCCAATCCTGAGTGAAGCTCACAACAGCTGCACGAGGATTGGGTGATACGCAGCTTGTCATGCTAACATCACAACCGCCAAGTTGTTTGATTCGGATAAGATTTCAAAAATGTCTAAGACACTTCGGATTTCGAACAGCACTAGAAAACATCAAAACATTGTTTCTGTCTTAAAAATGCCATGATCACTTAAGTATATTTTGCGTCAACTAGAACAAAAAGATCACCTACAAGGCACTCACTTTAGCATAATTAAAAAAAACAACTATCTAAATTCGAATTTGGAACTGCAACTACTAACTTAGAAAACTAAATCAACACAAATTGTTTATGTACTTATTTAAAAAGTCACCTAACCATTTACGTTATGAAAAATAGAAAGAGGTAGAATAAAATAGAATAGATAGAAAATAACTGTGGCCGTGGTGGTTTAGTGGTTGTAACGCTGGCCTGTCATTCTCGAGGTCGTGGGTTCAATCCTGGTCCCGTACCAGTGAGTTTCTTTGGAACTTATGAACGGAACTTCACACCACTGGCTTTTCGGTGATTAAAAGTAATTATACTGCATACGTCCGTAGAAGAAATTCGATAGCGTGTGTGAATCCACCAACCCGCACTGGGCCAGCGTGGTGGATATGGCCCAATCACCCTTCGTGGGTAGGCCTACGTCCTGCAGTGGACTATTAAAAAGGCTGATACAAGAACAAGAAAATAACTAGAATTTATAGTAGGTACCGAATAGAGATTCGAACAGCGAAAAGAAAACTAAATCAACACATTGTTCCTATCTTAGAAAAGCCATTAGTACCTACTATCCACACAGCGTCAGCTAGTACATCACAGGAGATCTCACCTACGATTCCCGAAAGCAATAAATCGCGACTGCACAACAAGTAAACGGATTCGATTCCCGCGCAAATGTCAGCGGTTATTTTCGCGCGCGAACTGTCCCGTCCGTCAGCACTGCCCGACAACAAAGTGATGCTTTTGTTTCATAAATCGAATTTAGAACTTTATCGATAGGACACATACACACGTAATAAGGAGTTTGATAATTCTTATTTTGAAAATCGACCTATGGCATGTATTTAAGATAATTCGCCAACAAAAATATCAAGTGATGATTTTGTTTCATAAATTGAATTTAGAACATTATCGAAAGGACACGTTGTGCGTATTATGGGGCTTCATGTTTCTCTTTTTGAAAATATAATTATGTATTCAAGAAAATCGGCAAGCAAAAATATCAAGAAGATAATAATAAGATATATTTTTTTATTTTCAAAAGTCTTTCTGGGCGTCTGGTGGACGCGACGCGTGACCAAAATGCTGGTGTTTATTTGGCTCAACGGATAAGCATTGCCATTCAGCGTGGCAATGCAGCCAGCATGCTGGGCACGCTGCCAACTGGCAGTGGGCTTGAGCATTTGGATTATCTTTAGACCTTCAAAGGTCTGAGGGTGATCCAATGCTTTTTGTGTAATAGTAGTGTAGTTTTGTTGTAGTTAATAAAGGCACTTTTGCTAGTTAAAAAAAAAAAAAAAAAATCAAGTGATGATTTTGTTTCATTGAATTTGGAAATTGGAACTTTATCAAAAGAATACGTTAAACGAATACCTATATAATAAATAAAGTAGGTAATAAGAATCAAAAATTCAAAATGATAAAAGCAAAGAGAGTTTTGATTTTTCAACTTATGACCTACATAACAAAAAAGTGACGCTTTTATTTCATAAATTGTATTTAGAACTTTATCAATAGGACACAAATAATGATGAGCTTAGTATAAAAATAATATCTAATTCAGAACTTTATTTTCATAAGAGATCTTATGAAGTAAGTTACTGTCAATAAAGTGAGTTAGAGTTTAATTCCGTACATTTATGCTTTTGTTTCATAAATTGAATTTAAAACTTTACTAACTAATGAAATAAGGAGTTTGATATTTTTTTAGTCAAATGAAAATTTTTTTTTAACGAGGTGAAGAAAGAGAGTGACTTTATACATAGTTAGATTGTTATAAATGAAACACGTAGGTAAAAACGCATAAAGAAAAGTTTAATTTAATATTTAAAAACACTATTTTAAGTTATAAGAAAACTTTTGAAAAAGGAGCCATCATAAATAGGTAAGTAAGTCATGATTTGGTTTCAGAAGATTTTCAATTTAAAACCTCTTTTCATATTTTTTAATGGTAGAGCTTACAACGACATAGGTGCGATAAAAGACACCTCTATGTAGGTACTAAAATGTTTAAAAATACAAAGTAGAAATTTTAATCAATTAAAACTACATAAGTTTTTAAAGTAGATTCTTAGTAGGTAACTATATTTCACAATAGAAAATCCCTTAATAGAGTTTTTATGCAACAAAATTCACAACCTGTTTTTGTAGCTTAGATATAAATAAGTTATATATAAATTAGTCCTTTTTATTTCATTGAAAATCAGCGATAGACGTGAAATCGATTCCAGGGTATTGCTTTGCCAATTTTGAATCGGAACATTAACTGGCTAAATGCTCGCGCCTTCCAGAGCCAACTCAATTTTATGACAACTAATTAAGTACTCTAATTCCTGGCAACGGTCTCCAGCCAAAACAGAACCACATTCCTGGCCGTCATTAAAATAAAAACTAAAGCTGATTGACAAACATTACAAGAAACGGGTAATAATTCCTTTTTTAAACATAAAACGAACATTTTCCGAGGTTTCACGTCTTACACACCCGTCCGCATAATAATCTGCGGAGTTTGCATGTGTGTGGCGTCGCCTGTGTGTGTGAGGGAATGATATTTTCCACACATGAGTTGTTACTCGTGTTAACAATAAATCATATGAATGTATTTGTGATCGGGTCGGGATTAGTGATGGGAATAAGAAATCATCGATGTCGAGCTTGTCGAGATTAAATTGAAATCTTATTTTATCGAATTTAATCTGTATAGAGCATTATTCATGTTTATATTGATGGTCTGAATTACCTCTTTTTAGCTTAGTACACCAGGTGTGGAAAACCCTGTATGTAGAACTATACTAATTTCAATTTTAGATTGAGGAGAACGGTATATTTGATAGAACGTTCCCTGAACTCATTACCAAAACGTTAGCCATGTAGGTACACGGTAGAGTTTTTGTAAGCTCATAAATGGTAGATTCAATTTATGATATAAGTATTAATATTATGTAGATTAGAAACAAAGTCTTCGTTACTTCAAAAGGTTCAAAATAAAAGTCATTAAAGATCGGTAAGAGATTTTTTAAGATCCTGTATTTGGTGTAAAATAAATAATAGGTGGATAGTATTTACAACTGAGCTCTACCATGACTCTACTCGGTCAATAGGCCGCGGATGTTTTGGTCTTTCAGCCATAGATATCATACCATACCATATCACCGTTTTACCATATTTCAGGCGGCTTATAAACCGACAAAAGTGCTAGCTTCCCGGCCTATACGAACTAACTTATATATAACATCGACATGGCCATTGTAGAGATGTACTAGTAATTAATGATCTTTATCACAATACGCTCAAACAAAGCCCAAATTAATCACTATCGATCATTCAAAGTCCAGCCCTAGCCGCGCGCATGTGTGCTGTACGCACGCACGCACACATCACCGCTCGAATCGTGTTGCATTTCTTTCTCGTATTGTAATTTATTGGTCTGTAACGAAGTTAATTATTACGATTTTTGTATTAAACGCTGGAAATTATTTTTAGTATTGCAGACGCTGTATTCGTATCGGCTTTTTTACCGAGAATCGAGAATGTATCGATAAATAGTGATGTATATTAATATAATGATGGAGCACTTGTGATTCTATACGCAGACGAGTGGGGTATTAATAACTACATAGAAATATTTTGTTGAAAATTGTAATTTTACGCAATGATAACGTTGTAAAATGTTTTCCTTTTTATGATTGAGCGACTGTTTTAAAGAAATGTACAGAAGTGTCAACAATTCTGTAGTTTGCTTTTGAAATGGAATGTGTCACATTCTTGGAACACATCCTATTTTTTTCAAAGTACGTAAGTAAGTAATACAAGTTTATTCAAAAAAGATGCCCTAAGCCCAAAGAGTGATTTATACCATCATTATGAACAACTTTTACTTTGGATCTATCTCGGAATATAAAAAAGTCGGCCAAGTGCGAGTCGAACTCGCGCACGGAGGGTTCCGTACCGTATAGGAGCCCCATTGCTCTTGCCGTTATTAATAGCGAGCAAAAAAACTCCTAAAGTCACGTTTATTGTATGGGACCCCCCCTTAAATATTTATTTTATTCTGTTTTAAGTATTTGTTGTTATAGCGGCAACAGAAATACATCATCTGCCTAAGCTGCTGATATATAAATAAATTTCAGCTGCCTAGCTGTCATGGTTCATGAGATACAGCCCGGTGACAGACAGACAGACGGACAGACGGACATCGAAGTCTTAGTAATAGGGTCCCGTTTTTACCCTTTGGGTACAGAACCCTAAAAACAGATGTCCCATACTAAACAGCAAACTCGACTCGACTCGACTCGACAAACTGTCATATATTTGTAAATAGTGTTTAATTTCGTTTTAGTAAATAAAGAGTTTTATTTGTCTGTCTGTGTGTCCATCGACTCACACTGGGCCAGCATAATGGATGTGGCTTACCTATGTGGACAGCTCTATGTTTAACAGCTGAGTATTAAAAGGCAGGCACAGTGGCATAACATATTAATACTATTTACATAATTGTAAATAAGGCCACGTTTTACTACCAGCTCTCCTTATAGTGAGCAACGAAGGTCATGGTGGTGTTGGTCGAAGATGTAGCATGCAATCTAGCTACGCTTTTTTATTTATTGAAACATATGTTCGTGTTAGACGACATTCAATTGTTCACGAAAATGAGAGGCTAATCTGTAACCAGAAATATAAACTCAAAATAAATAAAATTAAATCAAAATTCTAAAAAGCACTTAGATTGATGACACACTGACATGACACTAGCAAATACTTGAGACATGCGACGCCAAAACAAAAAGCAAAAAAGTAAGGCTCTACCGCTCAACTTAGAGTCCGCGCAAGAAAAACTGCGCGCGGCGAAAATTGGGAACTAATTTAATGATGCCAGGGCACTCAATATCCTGTGGAAATAGCGTGTATGGCGCCGCCACTGGTGCGCAGGGTTCTTATGCGCACTCTAAGTTTATGCTGCTTACAACAAAGTACAATATTATGGTCACAAAAGTTGTATTAGTCAAGACGTGTTGTCATTAAGCTTTTGAACAGATCTTTGTATCGATTGAGATTTTTAACTTGGAACTTTTTTTTAGGAAAAATTGTTTTTATTTGTTAATTCCCAATAAAAGTGTAACACACAGCTGGAAGGACTGAGATGTAAAGTTCTCGAATGGAGAACAACGTAATTTACACAAATTAGACAAAGGGATGTTTTACAATAGTTGGCTGCAGTAATCAAAAGCTTAGGTATCTACATGATTAAAAAAAAAAATAACTATAAAATATAACTTTTTAATACAAGCTTTTGAGATCCTGGGTATCATGTAGCAGCAGAGTGCTAGCCGAGACAAGTAAAACGAGCCCAAACACGAGGGGTCTATCTTTTTTAGTACAGGAACTCCCTATGGTTACCTTCCGACTCCATCATCAGATCAGCTCCATGATACCTACGATATTATTGCATTGTCACGCGATATACATATGCGCACAAAATTTCAGCTCAACCGGAAACCGGGAAATCGGTCAAATTTAACTTGCAAGATTCTACCCGAACTTACATAAGTACCTAACTTAAGTACATCAATGCAAGTTAAATAAAAGCTTGTGCAAAATTCAAAACGCTATAATACGTTCAGATCTATTAGTTGGCATGTATGATAATTAGAATTCGACGCTACCGTAGCTCGGATGCCACGTTAACTTGTGGATGTAAAAATGTTAATTGTTCGATCTTTTCGCGATGTCAGACTTTATAAGGCAGCTAAGAACCTCTAGTACCACATTTAGCCACCCAGCAACATAATATTAGTACTTTATTTATTCATCTTTAATAGTAACGCTATAAGATGGTAGCGCCATAATAAACTACGGTCACAGAGATCTATAGAGAGGTCATCACTCACCCGGCGCGTAAGAAAAAAATGTTTACCGCAAAATGCATGTTTAAGAATCATATGTAGCTACTTACCTAGATACATAGCAGAATGACGTGTTATATGAGCGCATATGAAAAAGTGATTTAATGTACTCTATGAGTATTCATTAAGTTAATAGGCACGATGACTGGGTAAAAAAATATAATTAGTCCGTGAGTTAGATTATCAAAAAATATTAGTCAAGTATTTTATCTTTTGTTAACAAACAACAAATGACAAAGATAAACCTTGTCAAAGTTTGGGATGTCGTGACGTCACCTCTCTTACAGAAGTCTATACATTTGTATGGCACTTGTGACGTCACGCGGAACTTTGACGGACTACATCTTCTTCAATTTTTGTTTAATATACAGATGAAAAAAATACGTGTCCATTATTTTTTGATAGTCTATCTGACGAACTAATTTTTTTTTCTAGTCATCGTGCCTATTATTATATAAGCGGTACGCGTAGTTGTGATTTAAAGCTGATAGTTTTATGCGAAAATGGGTGACGGAAAACGCATACGCTACACCGGTGTTGCTTAACACAGTGCAATGCCTTTTAGAAGATTATATGCTCAATTGTTCATCATTATGAACAACTTTAAGTATAAGACCAATTAATTTGCGAAATAATGTTCAAAATCAATTCAGCAAAATTTTTGCAATTTCACTTTTGAGTTAAATTTTTATCGTGATTTTGGAGTTCGTGCCATAGTAAAACTAAACTTGTTGAAAATGGTGAAAACATATACTTTGTATATTAACTAGCGACCCAACTCGGCTTTGCACAAGTTTATTATACATGTAGGTAACCCTTCCTCTTGAATCACTCTATCTATTAAAAAACCGTATCAAAATCAGTTGCATAGTTTTAATATATACCTAAGCATACATAGGGACTGACAGACAGGGAAGCGACTTTGTTTTATACTATGTCGTGATTGCTAGACTAGAGACAACATGTCCCATTTATCAAGATCTATGACTAAGTACTATACATTTTAGATGTAAAATATCCTTTTGAATATCGAAGAAGTTTTTAATAAAAGTAAGATCTCGTTTACACAGAACCGGTTTGTCCTAGTCAATTACGATTAGTGTCACCCCCATTAAATTCATCATGATACGTTTATGAATTTTCATAAGGCCTAGACGTTTTTATACCGATTTTTGAAATGTCATGTCTTATTATTCGATTCTTGGGAAATTAATAATCGATTTATTTGAATTTTGCTGCAATTAAGTTACGAAATTAAATAAATTGCTAAATTATTGCTGTGTTCTTGTTGAGTTTTCTTAGTATTTGTTTCTTTTAAATAACTTTGATACATTTAACATCTTTTATATGTGTGTAGTCTACAATATAATACGTACTGACAACTTTCTGCCAGTACTTATCTACTATTTACGCGAAATACATTGTTATTGCAACCTTTTCGATGGTTAGGTATTTATAAATATGAAATGGTACTTGGGCGACTGGACGTCCTTCTCATCTTCTTTGATTGATCTATTCTAATATTTCTAGAATTAGCTAGCGCTTTATGGTATGAAACAAACTGAAAACTATGGCGATAAGAAAAAAATAGTACAAATCTGAAATAAATACAGTTTTTTCATAAATCATATCATTTTCAATATTTTTATTCACTGTCGCTTATTTAGTACAATGACACTGGTACTTACAGAGCAGAACTTTAATTTTTTTCTAAATTTTGAATTTCATGAACAGAAAAATCATAAAAGCAGGTAAAATCAAAGATTTCTCACAAGACTTTTGCAATTTCTATAACAAATAAAAATAGAACACAAAAAACGCAACCGGATCGGATTTCAAAATACACAGGGTTAAACCTAGTTCACAATGTCGAGACCTCATCAAGAAATGGGGTCACATTTTTCCCATTTTCGACAGTTTTTTGCGATACAAAATCTTTTTGTTAAAAAATGATAGACTATTTTAAAGTGATCTACTTTTTTGAAGTTCACTCGGCGAAAGAGATAACCCTAAAATTGGGGTGAAACGTGGGAAACATGGGATAGTTATAGATTTTTTTTTAACACTGGGGTTATAGTTCGCGAATGTCAAAAGATACAGAGGTTAATTTGCATTAAATTTTATTTTCGACGGAGATTTACTATCTCATTTAATAGTGTTTGATTTAATGTGAGTTTTGCTTTTGTTATAAATATTTAAATTTATAGAAAGACGCCAATGTACTCGTTAGAAAAGTACGCACCTGTTTTATAAATAACTCATTAAGTATACATTTTAGAAATGTTTTCGACTAGCTAGATTTATGCAAATTTGTAACAAAAGGGTTGTAGATATAAATTTGTAACTAAACATTTAAATTTTATTAATTTAGAGTCAAATATTTGTCAATTATCTATAGATCTATCTTTAAGCCTATCACCTACTCTAAGTATAAAAAAGTAAATATAACTCAATCCAAATTACCTATTCCACAAATTTTTCGCACGATGCCAATATCACTCATTGGTCTCAAAAAATCGGGAACATTAAATTTCTTACATTTTATCTTAATCAATAAAGAATTTAAGAAAAGATCTCAAATGAAAGTATATTGATTTGACCGCAATTTAACCCTGTCGCCTGTCGCATACCAAACTTTCTGACAATACAATCATACGACCAATTGACCCGGGGTCACACACGTATCAGGTTCCCATTCAAAAAGAAACGCACAATTCTGGAATCCGATACTAAGAAATTCGCCATTCTTAACTCAATTCGCAATTGACAAACTGACCTCTTTTTTGGTAAAATAGAAGAAATAGTGACCCTTTCAAACTTCGAGCGTGCGACTTGTGACCCGCGTGACCTTTCTACTTTTTGTCCGTGGTCAAAAAGGGGCATCTTCGATTGTGCGAGTGTGGACAATGCCTTACTGATTGGGTGACGCAAAAAATTTGACGCGTAGTTTGAAAATGTATAAAGTTTGGTTTTTGTTGTCGTACAAATTGTTGCGTGATTTGCGGATCTAGAAATTTTATATGCTAATGCAGGGATCTAAGTGTTAGGTACCTATATT
Organism: Hypomecis atomaria; assembly: GCA_964007245.1. NCBI lineage: Eukaryota > Metazoa > Arthropoda > Insecta > Lepidoptera > Geometridae > Hypomecis > Hypomecis atomaria. The sequence goes on from OZ023305.1 coordinate 8,505,901, forward strand.
AGGTATTGGCTTCGTCATCATCGCAGCGGCACATTTTCTTTATAAATCTATTTCTATGGCTCCGTAAATCTATGAGGGATGAAACGATTGTTTTTTGTAAGGCAACTTGTCTTGTTCTGTTACTGTTTTAGTAGAATTTATGAGAAACGAACAAGGGTTATCTATTTTTTTATGTTTAGTAGGACGTACAGGTCGCGGCATATTACTCTAGCGCTGAACGCAGTGTGGAGGTGGTGGCATCGCATGAGTTTAGTATGGAGGTCAACATGCGCAGCCATCCCCTCCACAGTACAGTCAGCGCTAGACTTACGTGCCGCTACTTGTATAGGAGTCTTGACTATAGTAGTCTTAGTCATAGATATCTTACCGTTAGTTAAAACTCTTACACCATAGCAGTATTTTCTTATCATATAAAAATTTAGTTTCCTCTTTGATAAAAAAATATTCACGTTAAACCAACATTGCAATAAATACAATACGTAATATAAATCAACCGAAAAATCCCAAAGAAACTAATGACGTAGCACCTTTTGTAGCAAAACCGTTATAAAATCCGCATAAAACTCGCCCACAACGGAGCAAAATCTATAAAAATCTCAAATTACTGCAAACAGTTATAAATCACTGCGAAAAATTAAAAAAAAAAAACTATCTCACGCGTCTCGCATCCTCCTTGCTTCCTAAAAGGGGTGAATTCGGCGATTTTTTAAAACTGGCACAATAGCGGTACCTTCCCCAAACAGTTAGGTATCGAAAAAAAAAAACATTAAAAAAGTAAACGCGGAAGATCGCGCGCGAAAAAGATTCTAAATTCAACTCTTTCCCATGGGTCTTAACCTTGGCGAGGTTTTTTGTCAAAAATTGAGACACCTTTGCCATCTTTCCGTTTTTTTGTTATTTTTTTTTTCTAAGACCCATGATTTGGGGCGAGGGGTCGCCTTTGTGCTTGCCCTTTCATTGTGCAAGCTTGAGATAAAGCAGGTGGGTCAGATGCTGCGACGTAGGGATTCTGTTTTTAAAAATATTGGCGGTGATTTGGTTAAACAACACCTACTGGCTAAAAAAATAATAGACTAGACTAGTTGACGTTAACAAACGCGTGAAAATGCAGTGCTAATTTTCCTTCGAGCTTTCAGAATTAAGAGAGCGGAAAGAAAAAATATTATGTTTTTTGAATCGTACTCGTATATCTTAGATAAAGAAAAGAATTTATTTTCTCGTATTTTTAATTATAACTTTCCTTAATTAATTAAATTAATACTTATTGTATATAAATACAATAAAATAACAAAACGACAGTTAGTCTATCTTTTTGATACCATCCAAGATTAAAAAAGTAAACGCAAAGTCCAAGAAGAAGCAAGGCAGCTAAAAATCATCGAAATGTCACTGATCGAAAACAAAAGCTAAAAAACAAAGAACAGAGTACAATACCAAAATTACATAGCAACCGCCTCAATATTTCCAAAACACGATAATAACACTGCCAACAAACATGATTCGATGCGACCAATTTATTACTAGTAACGATCATACGGTAGAACTAAAATGTTTCTTACGCGTCTTGTTAGTTTCGCCTGAAAATACGATTGTGGCTCCGTTGCTAAGCTTTACAGTTATGTTGGCACTTCTGTAAAAAGTTTTCGATCGAAATAAGTGTAATTACGGTAAGACGTCGAGCGCGCCTGAATTTTCGGAAAATTGGCGCGCGCGGTAAAAACGCGACATTTTCGGAAACGCGGCGCGTCCACTCGACGTGGCAAAAACACATTCCTAATTCAAAAGTACTTGGAGATAGATAATTTAAAATGTTGCCAGATTGATGAGCGAGATAACCGTATATATTATTGTCCACTTATAAATGTTAAGAGCATTTTCGTAAGAGTACGTTAGAGTAGTAGTACTCTCGTTAGAGTTTTTTCATTTTGTGCGATGTGACAGTTACAAAGTGAAAAATTAAGACTAGTTTTCGCTCACGAAAATTGTCACTTGACTTTGCTTGCCATCCTTAAGTATTTTATAATTATGTAGAGTCCTGTGCTTTGGAATTGTATTTGTTAAGTAGTCTAAACAGGAATGTAGATTGATGTGTTGATGTGTAAATGCGATAAATATAAAAATATAATAAAAATATAATTTAATGATATTATGACTTGACCCGGAAAAGCAAAAAGAAATTAATTTGTTAGGCACACTTTACCATCACAATAAACTGAAAGGCAAACGTAAAAATAACGATATAATAATTATGTATTTATTAATATCAAGGGTAGGTAGAGGTCATTTGCAGCTATATATTTTTCTTATGACAACGCCAAAAATATCGTAGATATTGAATCCATTCACTTAACTAATAAATAAATAAATAAATATCTTATAAACAAAGAACATTGTTAATTCCAAAACATTTATAAATGGAACACAAAAACGTTTCCCGCGCAAAATGTCTGACATTGTTGTCGAACTGAGATATGTCACTTTTGTTTAAATTTCGAAAATTAATAACTGCCCGCGGCCGTCGAATTTTTGGGTGTCCCTTGGTCTTTTAATTAGAAATATTTGGAGATTTCGCCATTTTTTGCGAAATGGTAGACAGAATGAAAATATGTTTGGTAACAAAGCTGAATGCCGGGAGTTTTCGTTGTTTCGCCGGAGTTTTGTGGATTAGTGGTTTATTTTTCGTTATTAAAATTTTACCTGTAGGCCGCGCCACACTTGTTGGCGGGTGTAAAGTTAGCTGCAGGCTGCGTTATAACAAATCCTGACTGAAGCTCACATAAAGCCGCACGTTGATTGGCTATTGCGCAGCTTGTAGCTAACTTCACATCCGCCAACTTGTGTGGCGAGGCCTATACCTATTCTTGGACAGCAAAATTTAAAGCTTATAGCCAGTGGCGTATTCACCAGTAGGCTGGAACCTATAGCGGCAGATCTTAGGAGGCGGCAAATTTCGGGTCATTTACTTTTTATATTAGGATTGACTGAAATATTAAATTACTTTGTATACCTAAATATTATAAAGTCTACAGAAAAAAAACATCAGTGATGATCAAATATTTTTGTGGATTGTAGGCATAGATAGATATATCACGGTAATTATATCTAATTTAATTTAATTAGATATCATTACCGTGGATAGAGGTGTAAAAAGGAAGCTCAAGACGTTGTAAATTTATAATATTATCGACTACGTGATCATTTTATTAATTTGGTTAATTTATCGAAAAGCATTTAGAGGGAATTATCAAAGCGGCTTTTTCATTCAATGTGTGAGTAAAGTATTCATTGTTAACAAATCAAACCGGTTATTACCTAGTTTCTTACTGGCAACTTTTCTCAAATTCAAAAAAGGAACAGCTAAAGAATTTCGTTCAAAGTTGTCATTACAACCGTTATCTGCGATCGCAAAAAATAAACAGCTGACGATCGCAACCCTTTGCACAGAAACTTCAAAAAGGGGTATTTGTAAAAAATCTTATACTTTTTAATACAGTGTAATATTTTGACAAAACTGCGGAGTCACGTTACAGGCCGGGTGCAGAATTATAAAAAAGGATTAAAAATATTGAAAAGATGGATTTCGTTGGAGGCGGATGCTTCTACATATTAATTGCTCTACTTTACAGTTAGCGAAATATGACAAAAAGAGCACATTATTTTTGTACTATGACTAAAATTAAATTCTATTTTCATTACTTTATGATTTGACTAGCTGACCTGGCGAACTTTGTTTCACGCAATTTTTTTAAAGAATATGTGTTATTCTGATGTTTAGCATTACTATCGCAAAGTTTCATCTCAATCCGTTCAGTAGTTTTTGCGTGAAAGAGGAACCAACATCCATAGCTACATTAAATCTTTCGCTTTTTTAATATTTAGTAGGATTTATTATGTATATTTCTGTACATATTTACCTATCTACTATTAAGTAGACAACTTGCTACGTATAGGATAAGTATAGGCAAATAACTTCAAAAATGTTCTTAAATAAATTAAGTAAAATTGGCGTCTGTAAACACGAAGCGAGTCTCTGCGCAGTAGCTTTCAGCGAAGATGAGGAGTGGGGTTTAGCGCAGCTTGTAGCTAACTTAACTTATTAAGTTTGATCGCCCCATACAAGCTGCGCAGAACCCCACCCCTCACGCTTGTTGACCTATTAATTTCCTGCTGCGCTTCGACTCGTCTCTTGATTGCGGATTAACCGTCATTAAGGTTGAGTCCGAGAAGTGTAGAAAAAAGCCGTGGTGGTCTAGTGGTAATGGCAGTGACCTTACAATAGTGAGATCGTGGGTTCAAATCCCGCGGCCTTAATACTGTGTAAGTGCTCTGACGTTCGGCTTCGCTTTACTTCCCGCTCGTGGCGTGAGTGACTGGTGCGAGCAGGAGAACAAGCGAAACCGAACGTCAGAGCGCTTACACAGTAAGGCCCCCGGTCCCGTACCAATGAGTTTTTCGGAATTTACGTACGAAATTTTACACCACTGGCTTTTCGCTGAATGAAAATATCGTGAGGCAACCTGCATATGTTCGTAGAAGAAATTTGATGGCGTATATAAATCCACCAATCCGCATTGGGCCAGCGCGGTGGCTATGGCCCAATCACCTTTCGTGGGTAGGTCTACGTCCTGCAGTGGACTATTAAAAAGGCTGGTACATTACAGTACAAGGTTGAAACGTACTTACTTTACCAGTCTAAGAAATTTTACGTTAAGTTAAACATAACATAATTTCGAAGTCAGAAAATGCAAAGTTAGTTGAAATTACCTACTTAGAGAAAAAAATAGCTTAGATATTTTAGTTAGTCGTCTTATTAACTTTCATCATAGTATGACCAATATATATATAAATAATTTATCAGAACACTTAGCAAGTTGTGGAGATATAAGCTTTTAGAAAATAGAATTTTATCCTCGATTCATTCATCATGCATTCAACAAAAACCTCTTTAGGCTCGGTTCGAGGCCACATTAGCCCAAGAATTCGTATTTTTCCCCGGCATTGTGAACAAAGCCTAACCTAATCCATATTATTCCATATTTCGATTTTTCGAACGCTCCTCTTCCATATTTGAACGGTTTCTAAATTCAAATTTCAAAAGAACTAAATTCAAATTCCGTCCGCGTCGAGTTCTAAATATAAAAAATCTCTTTTTTGTCAAATATGGAAGGGTTAAGTTAAAACATTCTATTTTCGAATTGTTAAAAAGTCCACATTGTATGGAATACGTCAAAACTTCATACACGGTGAAGGTGGATAGTAAATGCAAAAAATGTAGATTAAACATAATTTTCTCAGGTGCTCTATTTATTAACACTGTTGACAAATGTTAAAAGTATTATGAATTTAGAGACTCATAAGTTTAATTAACTTCATTTAGTTAAATTTATAATAAAAACTAATACATTTTGCAAAATTCATTTAGTTAAATTAAAATAGAAAGAAAGATCTGAAAGCGGGTGGTAAACCGGTACTTAAAGTCCTTCAGAAGCTTTTCAACACCGTCGTCCTCGAGGGCATAACGCCAGAAGCATGGAACAGAAGCGTGGTGGTGCTATTCTTTAAAAAAGGTGACAACACCTTATTGAAGAATTACAGACCCATCTCGCTTCTGAGCCATGTTTATAAGTTGTTTTCAAGAGTCATTACGAATCGTCTCGAACGCAGGCTTGATGACTTCCAGCCTTCCGAACAAGCCGGATTCCGAAAAGGCTTTAGTACCATGGACCACATACATACGCTGCGGCAGGTTATACAGAAGACTGAGGAGTATAACCAGCCACTTTGCTTAGCGTTTGTGGACTATGAGAAAGCCTTTGATTCGGTCGAGACATGGGCTGTGCTTGAGTCTCTTCAACGATGCCGTATTGACTATCGGTATATCGAAGTGTTGAAGTGTTTGTATAATAACGCCACTATGTCGGTCCGAGTACAGGAAGAGAGCTCCAAGGCGATCCCTTTGAAGAGAGGCGTAAGACAGGGAGATGTTATATCTCCGAAACTGTTTACTGCTACTCTGGAGAACGCCTTTAAGCTCCTGGAATGGAAAGGATTCGGCATCAACATCAATGGCGAATACCTCACTCACCTTCGGTTTGCCGACGATATCGTAGTCATGGCAAAATCGATGGAGGAACTCAGTACGATGCTCGAAGGCCTCAATCGAGTATCTCAACAGGTGGGTCTTAAAATGAACATGGACAAGACAAAGGTCATGTGTAATTCCCATGTTGTACCCACCCCCATTTCAGTTGGGAACTCGGTTCTTGAAGTCGTTGAGTCGTACGTCTACCTAGGACAAGTAGTCCAGTTAGGTAGGTCCGACTTCAAGAAAGAGGCCAATCGCCGAATCCAACTCGGCTGGGCAGCGTTCGGAAAATTGCGTAACGTCTTCTCGTCCGACATACCTCAGTGCCTCAAGTCGAAAGTTTTCGACCAGTGTGTGTTGCCAGTGATGACTTACGGCACAGAAACGTGGTCTCTCACTATGGGCCTTATTAGTAAGCTTCAAGTAGCCCAACGAGCCATGGAGAGGGCTATGCTCGGAGTTTCTCTACGCGATCGAATCAGAAATGAGGAGATCCGTAGAAGAACCAAGGTTACCGACATAGCCCAGCGGATTGGCAGGTTGAAGTGGCAATGGGCAGGGCACATAGCGCGGAGGACTGATGACCGATGGGGTCGAAAAGTCCTCGAGTGGAGACCACGTACCGGCAAGCGCAGCGTAGGACGTCCACCCACAAGGTGGACGGACGACCTCATTAAGACCGCAGGTTCGCGCTGGATGCAAGCCGCTACCACCCGGTCTTATTGGAGATCTTTAGGGGAGGCCTATGTTCAGCAGTGGACATCCTATGGCTGAAAGGAAGGAAGGAAAATAGAAATTAACATTCCTAATTTAGCTAAATTAAAATTACAAAATTATATAAATAAATAAATCAATCGGCTTTTAAAGTCGTCAGAGTTCAAGAGATAAAATAGGCCCAATTATGATGGCACCATCGTAATTATAATAGCTTAATTAGCATATTTCTGTTTCTTTTTCACTTTATCCATTCGACGAAGATAAGACTTTTTACGTTGCCATTAAATTTACGATGGCGCCTTCATAATTGGACCTAGATAGGTATTTCACGGTCAATCACAATAACTGGAAAATGTATGTTATATCTAACAACTAATGGTGATGAGCCGTGAAGTTATTGAACAGAAACTATGTGCCGGCAAGCGCAGCGTAGGATGGATAGCAATTAGCACAGATAGGTTTATAATATAGGTATTGGTAGTGGCAATAGATGAAGATCAAATAAGCTGTGGGCTAAGCTACAATCGGTCTTATAAGAATTATATTTTGTAGTCTATGTTAAATAGTGTATGATTTACCAACGAACTTATAAATAAATAATTACCATATTGGATGCTGAAATGCCATACTTGAATAGATAAAATTAATGGATTATATTATAATTCGAGGTTTGAGATACATGTTTTCGTACTTCTTTCGATAGATAGTCTGATATATATATTTTTTAAATGGATGTGTTTAACTTTAGGAGTAAACGTCCTGCGCTATACTTGAAAACAAGAGGTCTCTATGGACTATATATCTCTGCTGACCTATTATATTGTATAAAAAAAAATTGATGCTTCTGAAAGCTGACGATGTACTGCACGAACTAGCATTATTCCTTTTTCAAATGATACGAAAGACACAGGAAGCACGAGTTTTTTGTCACTTCCACATCTCGCGGGTACCGACACCGAACTTCCATCTCCCTCTAACACGGATATTTCCAGCATGTGCGATTAAGACAGAGCACACGTTCTCAGGTGTGTTGACACACAGATGTTCTAAAGATGGCGCGACTGACGCATATTACACAATTACAATTCTATTTAATTATTTTTTCTCGTTTAGATTTTTGGCCGTGGGCGGTGAGTTACTCAGCCAAGTTGTCTGCGGAAGACAATTGAAGTTTTTCGAAATGTCATGTTTGGTGCCGTTACGTCTAAATAGGATTTGACTTGTTAATTTTGGCTGTAGGAGGTGAAATAGAAAGCTTTCGGATAGTTTCAAAACTATTGTAGAAATTAAGTTCTTCACGCATAATTGATACCTACTTACCTAACTACTCGTATGAAAGCAAGGAACACTGTAAATATAGGCTGCTTACAACCGGTTTGGTGGGTGGAAATCCCAGGGAAAGGTCTGTGTTTAACAGTAGACCCACAAAGTAGGCAAGTTGTAGTAAAATGCTAAGCCAGTTTTCAATCAAATAAAAATATCTGACATAATTTTTTTATCAAAGAGGCTCAAATAGGAATACGAACCTATAAACCGTCGACGACCACATGCGTAATGCAACAAAACATTTTAAACTCGATTCTGAACTTTAAACTACGACAAAAGCACGAAACACAATATCTCATTATTGAAAAAAAAAACAATAAGAAAATAGAAGATTTACCCCAAAAAAATACACCCTTCATCAAAGGGTTAAGACAGGGACGGACATATTTTGTTCGAAGTTGGAAAGAGATAGAGATACGGACTAAACCCTTTCGCTGCACCTGGACATTTTTTGTTACTCATTTTTTTGTGTAAAATTTAAAAAAGTGCAAAATTTTCTTTTGTTTGGGGTCAATATTGATTTTTTCTTTAGAAATAGGTCGGTTTCGACAATGGAGCTCGTTATCTGACACGGTTTAAATGACGTCATTAGTCTTTGACCCCGTAATGGCTGGATGTCAAACGCCATTATTGCGATTGGTAATAACTTTAATTTATTTTCTACAGCTTCCAATAAAGGATTTGTAGTTTAACAGATAAGTACTTATATGATTAGTATTATTTTTTGATTCAGGCTTTCTGTTCGTTAAATAACATTGATGGATAGATTTAAGAATTTCGTAGTAAAATTAAATTAAATTTGCATTTATTTTAAATAATGCAAGTAGGTGTGCAAAATAAGATACAAGATAAATTATTCATTGTTAATATTAAGAACACGAAAGTGTAACATGAGGCGATGTTAACGTTAAAAGTGCAACCTTTGCTTTAGTTTTGAAAAATAAAATATTGTTTACTTAATCAATTTGTGATAACTATTTATTTGTCCTAAACCACGCTTGCTGATATGTTTTCTTCGTTTGAAAAGTTCCTCATCGGTCTTACTTCTTGCTCTACCCACTGCTACTTCTCCTTACTTATCTTACTGCAGGCTTCAATTATTATTTTTCGCAAATGTAATTGTAAATTATTTTATTATTACCTTTATTAACATTCTAACATAGATCTAGTACCTAATAATATTGTGTATGTTGGTTTCTTTTGTTATATTTGAGACACAGAAACGGAACGAAGGATCGAGTGGATTTTGGCGTTTATATGCATAACGGCACCAAACATGAAATTTCCTTCGTTCGTGTAAAGATGACACTCTATGGTTTCTATGGAATAGCACAATAATCAAAATGTTTAGTAAAAGCAAAGCGGCAAAACTTTAGTTATAATATAAAAGCAATGAATTAAAAAAGCAATTAGCAAATGCGAGCATTCAAATCCGAGCAAAAATCACATTCGATCCCATCGCAATGAACAAAGCTCCATTCTGTTACGATATAAATATAAATTAAAACATCTCGATACAAAACTGAGACGAAAGAGCAGATAGCCTTTAAGAAACAACAGTGAAAACGACTAAAAAAAGAGAATTAAGAAAAAGAAAAATTGTAAAAAGCTCAAAAAAAGTATCACAATCAAATGAGGGATGAACAAAAACGGGAATAAAAGATATAACAAAAAGCAATATGGCGGATTGTTTTTAATTATCGAGTATCGGCATAAATCGATGGCCGTCGCCGAGGGCCCGCCAGTGCGCGGGCGCAGCCGTGGACTCGCATCGGCTAAAAACTTTCGTGAACAGATTTTAGATATTAAGACTTCCTTCTTTAAACTTTTTATTTCTAACAAGGTTGCGTTAAACGTTTTACGCTACCATGGAGGGGGTATGAAAGCACTGTTGCGTCGAAGTTTCACTTCTTTAGCGCGGAGGGACTCCATTTGCAGTTTTTCAGTGAGGCATCTTGGTATTTGTTTTTTTTTGTGTTTTTTCACTCCTAAAAAGTTACAAAACTAGAACTAAGTACATGTAACCCAAAATTGTTGCTAAAGAGACTGCGTTAATGGTTCAACCAAAAAATAAATAAACATACTTTACTTTTAAAAAACAAACTCAAGAGAATTCGTGTTACGTTAATTGCTTTTAAAAAGGCATTACCTGATACAATAGAAGGCAACGTTTCCAGGGAGTCTAATAAGAAAAAAAAAGATGCAAAAAAATAACGGAAAAATATTTTTTTCTAACAAATACTTAGTAAGACGCACGAATTACTTGACTAATCTCAGAGTAAAAGTAAATGATAGTAAATAGCAACTCCAAGGTTTTCGGTAACCGCGATTCATAAAATTCATATGTATGGGTGAAGGCAGCACAATCGCGGCTGCGTACGATATATTTCACTTATAAATACACGAACATTGTTGTGTATGTCTGTCCGTCTGTAGTGCACTGGTTAATCAGTAACGTAACTTTTACTAAGCAAATGAAACTATTTTTTGACCGACGAAACGGAGGAGGTACTCAATTCGAAGCGTGTATATTTTTTATAAATGTATAACCACGCATAACTTTTTACACTGTGGGCCGATTTCGATATTTAGTTCTTTTTTATTGGAAACTTCGAAGTAGGTCTCATTTAAATTTTATCGAAATCGGCTGAGCTATTTTCGATAAATCAATAATAATGTGTTCCATCGATCCGTGCGAATTCTGTACACGTTTGAAGTCAGTCATGACATCTTTTGGAAAAAATAATTATTACAGTGAGAGTCCACCCTTTGTACTTTTTTAGGGTTCCGTACCCAAAGGGAAAAACGGGACCCTATTACTAAGACTTCGATGTCCGTCTGTCTGTCTGTCTGTCACCGGGCTGTATCTCATGAACCATGATAGCTAGGCAGCTGAAATTTTCACAGATGATGTATTTCTGTTGCCGCCATACAAACACTAAAAAGAGAATAAAATAAATATTTAAGGGGGGCTCCCATACAACAAACCTGAATTTTTAGACGTTTTTAGCTGTATTTTAAAAATGGTAACAGGTAGATGCTTGACATTTTCACATAATATTTAGTTTTATATTCACTTCAATAATAAATAATAAACATAAAATAAAATAAATATTTTAGAAACAGTACGGAACCCTCTGTGCGCGAGTCCGACTCGTAGGTACTTGGCCGATCATTTTAGTTTTTAGTTAAATTGGAAAAGTGGCGTTTACGTACCGTGACTGTACAGCGATAGAGTTATGCAGGTTCAAATCCAACGGGTACAAAATATTTTAAAATAATTTTGTAAAAAAGATGAAAAAGTAATTTCTTGATAATACGAGTAGGTATATTTAGTTAATAAATGCCGGATGTTAGTTCCTGTGGTCATGTGACATGGGTAAAAAAACTGGAATTTACAATATAAAAATGACACATGTACACTCATGCTAATAATTCTTTTCGTATCATTTCAGTGCCATTTTTAGGGTTCCGTATCCAAAGGGTAAAAACGGGACCTTATTACTAAGACTCCGCTGTCCGTCCGTCTGTCCGTCTGTCTGTCACCAGGCTGTAACTCGTGAACCGTGATAGCTATACAGTTGAAACTAAACAAAACAAAATAAGTATTATTCTCGGCTCTCACTATTATAACGTGCAAAATCTACAATTTCATCTCAATGTTTATTATCTCTGACAGCTGAAATACATGTTTATTTTCGATGCCCATTTTCACCGGGGATGTAACTCAGTGGTAGAGTGTCTGCTTCGCATGCTGAAAGTCCTGGGTTCAAATCCCAGCATCTCCACAACACTACCATTTTATTTCATTTTGCATTTTATTTCGTTTTTCAATTTAAAAAATTTTTATTTCTAATTATTTTCATTCAAATGAGAAAGGTAACTTACTGTTTATATTTCGTCTGTGCACTGGCATACAAACTGCTGCATAGCCTGTGGCGCTGCTTTGTCATTGCCCGCATAGGTATTTATAGCTATGTTAAATCTAGATGCACTAATTTATGCATTAGAATAGATTGAGGATTCCTTGCATTAGTACTTGTTCGTTCTTTTACCTACCAGTTCAATAGTCATGAGAGCCTGGTAGCTATTTCTTTCTTAGGCCTGTACTTATTTAAATAAATTTATATTCAAATAGGTAATTACTACTAGGTGTTGTTTTACAAAGTACAGAGACTTTTAAAGGTATTAATCTCTTCATTATGAGCAATTTTTACTATGGGACCAACCTCGAAATCACGAAAAATCAGTCGTAACATTTTGTCGAGTTAATGAACTTTTTCGTTTCTTCAGCTGATTTATTTTTTTATTCAGAAATACTCTGAAAGATTGGTCTCGTAGTAAAACTTGTACCTATGAATACATAAAATAATCTCCAACTTATAAAAAATTGAGAGTTTGATACTTACCTATTTTCTCAGGCATGATCTGTAATGTTTCTGCTCCACCAGTATCTTAACGCGTAAATTATCGCGCTAATTAAGCCGTTACATAACGGCGTAACGTAGATGTAACAACATTTTAACGCATTAAACGTTGGCCACATCTACGTGCGGTATAACAAGCTAATTTACGCATAAGGACGCCGGTGAACATCAGTAGCTTAATAGAGTTTTGTCGCCTTAAAAATATGCAAGATATTTCCACGTTCTTGTCAAAATTTTGATTCTGAACAAATGAAAAAAGCATTCCAGTGTTTATTGACCTCTATTGTTTCTGGCAACACAAAGCCCATATTAAGAGCCCAGGAATAAAATAAAAAAGGTAAAAAAATCCGAAATATCCCGTCATTGTAGAGCTGTCATTGATCATTTTTCAAAAAACCCACAAAATCTCGTCGCGCCTCGGACGTGATGAAAGAAGGTATTTTTATTATAAAGAAAGGATTCGGGTTTTTTGGGAAGCTTTAGAATTTGAGAGGAAATGGAGGATTAGAATCTGTGTTATAAAACTTAGAATTGACTCAAGTTTATTCAGATATTAGGTAGGTACATAAATTAAATAAGTATTTAGGTATCAAACAATTCTGTTGCTCTACCTATTTTAAGTAGATATTAATTTATTTAAAGACGTGGTCTCATATTAATTGATTTCACATTATTTTTACAAAAGAAAAATTACGCAACCTGCTTTGATTAAAACCAACTTCAAACGAAGATAAGGTTATGTAGTGTTGACTGTATTTCTTTTATGTAAGGGCCGCTTATTTAAGCCTCTTATTTAAAAGGTGCTTCTCATTTGGTCCCGTTTTAAAATCAAAATCTGATCAGTAGTTTTCGAGTTACCTAAAAAAAAATGGATCATTCTGTCGATCAAAGTTGTTCATAAAATGTACCTGATGTGAGATTTCATGTAAGTTTTCATGACGTGAGTATTGGTGGACTTTTCGTAAACACTTTTATATAATATTACGTTAAAATCAATGTTACTTAAAACGTTTTTGTTTACATTAGCTTTTAAACATAAATCGTATCAAATTCGATCCAATCGTACCGGAGACAGATACACAGACATAACATACGTCAATTTTATAACACCCCTCTTTTTCGTTGGGGCTAAATCAACAAAATAATATTTTCTGCTTTCACAGATATAATTTACTGTAATTTACATTCCGAATACATCAAACAATCTTTATCTAGTACTCCGATTCCAGTGTAGTTTCCATTATATTTACCAAAAATACCACTGAAAAACTGTCCTTATGTCTCTCGTCTAAGGTGCAAAATGGCGTGAATTTCGTTTGATTGTTGTAATAAAACACAAAGTTATAATTCAGGATTTTAAAGAAATATAGGCGTTATTGTACTGAAATAGGGTGCTTAGTGAGCGCAGAACTGAAAATGATCGATGCTGTTGATACGTCGATTTAGTGCTGGGGTAATGCCAGATTTCAAAATTAAGGTCTTCTGTTAAAAAAAAAGTACTTAATTTATAAGTCTTGAACTTGATATGTGCAAATCGGAAACATGGCGATATAAAAAAATTAACAACGAGAAGGCTACCTAGGACAAATTTCATGTTAATGTGAACAATAAAAAAATATTAAATATTTGGGAACATCTTACACACGGCCTCTGGCTCCAAACTAAGCAAAGCTTGTGATATGGCTGCCAGAGACTGATATACTACATGTACTTAATTTTAAATACATACTTATATAGATAGTAACTAAATAGCACCCAGACACAAACACTTATGTTCATCACATAAATATTTGCCCTGGGTGGGGATCGAACCCATGCCTCTTTGACCTAGATGTTAGAGTTACTAACCACTGAGCCACCGTGGCAGTCAAACAATGTATTATTGTTGAAAGATTGGACCGAACAATAAGTAAATTCAACGTACTTACTTTGCGGTAATATGAATTCCTTAGTTATACTCTACAAATCTACGTACCCAAGTACGTACATTACGATCAGTAACTCAGCTGAAAAAAATTGTGCTAATCTAATCTTATATCTACTTGCGGTAGAATCATCAATATGAATATCACTACAAATTAAAGCTTTTTAGAATGAACTGTCATAGTAAAATTATTTGAATGTGACTCTATCCTTAGATACACTCATTACAACTCATAAAAAAGTGAGTGTCTTACTTTCATGGGTTTTCAAAATTCCATGGATACTCTTGTAAGAATATTATTTTTATACTTACTACGCGACTAATCGTGCAATAGAATATAATATAAGATAAATAAATATCTCTTTAACCCGACATTTCGACTGAGTTGCAACAGTCCTGGCACGGGCAGACGGACTTGCGAAAGTTGCGAAGCTTTACCGCTAGTACAAGAATAATGTACTAAAATCACGAGAGATTAAAAATAAGACTGGACTTATATATTGGACTATAGTCTTAATTGCAAGCCTTCTATGGTGCATCACTAGCGGCTCACAAAGCGCGCGGCCGATCCGAAGACACATGCGTTTTAAATCAGTACCATCAGATCGCGCAAATAAACGAACCAACGATGTAATAAAGTATTGTAAGTGTAGGGACAGAAGTGCTGTGGAGACGGGAACGTAGGCCTTTGTTTTTTCATTAAAAAAAACAGCAGTCTTGCTAAACAAGGAATAATTCATTCGTTTATAAAAGTTGTAAGTATACTCGTAGTCATTGACGGCATGACGGCTATACTACAAATGTATGAATGAATTCCAGATCTGTAAGTACTTTTACTTTTAGAACAACTGCAAAATTGCAATAAAGAAATCAACTGTTCTATACAAAAAGTCCATTGAGTCCTGACATCCATCTATCCATCAGCCATAGGACGTCCAATAAAACCAGTTAGAAGCGGCTTGCATCCAGCGCGATCCTACGGTCTTAATGAGGTCATCCGTCCACCTTGTGGGTGGATGACTACTGTCTTGTGGGATCCTACGCTGCGCTTGCCGGTACGTAGTCTCCACTCGAGAACTTTTCAGCCCCATCGGTCATCGGTCCTCCGCGCTATGTGCCCTGCCCACTGCCATTTCAACTTGCCAATCCGTTGGGCTAAGTCGGTAACTTTCGTTCTTCTACGGATCTCCTCATTTCTGATTCGATCTCGCAGAGATACTCCGAGCATAGCCCTTTCCATAGTTCGTTGAGCTATTTGCAGCTTATTAGAAATACATAATCATTAGTAAGGCCCATAGTCTTGACAAAATATAAATAAATAAATAAATGAGTGAGAAAAAAGAGAGCAGGAGTGAGCATTGAAGATGTATGCTTGTGTAAAGGAGAGCATAGCATGCGAATGCTAGAAAATGATTGAGCAAAAAATGAGCTCCACGTTCGTGGGGGAAGTAGTTCAAATCAAAGTAAAATTATGTTCAGAATTTGCTTAGAAACTACCTACATTTTGTAATATTTCAATTACTAACTATTTAACATACCTAAACGAGGAAGGATATTTTCCACATGGTTTACAAAAATACTACTCCATTGAAGTCTCTGTCCCGAGTTTTGCACATCAAATAAAATTATGGAAAAATTAACTAACGCGTTCAACTTGGAATAGTGCATATTGCAAGGAGTTTCCGTTGTAATTATATTACTTTAAGGTATTTAATTTATTGATCTTATAGCTTTAAACAAGCAATTTTTTTACCTTTACCTACCTAAGTATTTGTTTTTTACATATTTGAATTTGTTAGTACAGAATTCGGATCAAGGAGCGAATCTAACCATTTTTATGAAATTTCGTAGCGGTTTGGATTCTTTATAAGTTTTCTGGATAGTACGAGAACGAGTAGGTACCTATATATTTCCGACAAAACGCAAATTTAGTACTTAGATAATTATTTAAGTAAATACTAGCGTTGACTACCTCGGCGGCACTTAGGCAAAGTACGTAAGGATAAAATACAATACAAAGCTGAAATTTTCACAGATAATATATTTCTGTTGCCGCTATAACAACAAATAAATACTAAAAACAAAATAAAATAAATATTAAAGGAAGGCTCCCATACAACAAACCTGATTTTTTGCCGCTCGATATTAATAACGGCAACACGTAGACGCTTGAAATATTGACA
The DNA here is from genome assembly GCA_964007245.1 of Hypomecis atomaria. NCBI lineage: Eukaryota > Metazoa > Arthropoda > Insecta > Lepidoptera > Geometridae > Hypomecis > Hypomecis atomaria. Next base: position 8,522,563 of record OZ023305.1, read on the forward strand.
GAATATTTAATTGTATGTTTACTTCAATAATTAATTATTAAATTAAAATAAAATAAATATTTAAGGGGGGCTCCAATACAGTACGGAACCCTTCGTGCGCGAATCCGACTCGGATTTAGCCGATTTTTTTTAGTGCTTGTTCAAATTAATACCTAGGTTATGGAGGGTTACTTTGTAAAGTAAACCTTAACAGCCCTTGATGGACGATTAGGTCGATATCTACTACGCATGTCCAGGTGCAGGTTGGTGTATTTATGCCATGGAATTTCTTTTTCGGCAGTATTCAAGTTTCCTCGCAATTTTTTCTTTCACCGAAAAGCCGCAATGGTTACACATAAATTCTAAAGAACTCGTTGGTATGGCACTTTATGTAAACCAGCCGTTTTCCTTTTCCCCCTGAACTATTTAGGTGGCAATATACCTACCTATACATACATGCTTGAGGATATGTCAGTCCTTGCAGCCGCCGCCAGCATTTTTTCACGGGGGTGCATCATTGGGGGTGGGGGGAGTGTTCCAGCGCGGAGCCTCTCTGACATCAGCAAGAGTATCTCACCGTCCTTTGAACAAGTCCGAACTCGCAATCCTAGGGGTGATCCTAGCGCATAGCGGCGAGTATTCGTGATTTTTCTATGTACTTTCCCCCCTGTCAGGAAAGCCTAGCGGGGGGATGAACAAGGGCACAAGGGGGCAAGTGCACCCCCTTGCCCTCTCTCCCGATGCCCATGGATCAGTACTTTTCCATCACCTAGTTTTCCAAAATTTAATCCCGTCTCATCCACATAAACCTAACTCAACAATCCTTTCCCTCGCAACAAATTCGAAAACGGAACGGTTTTTAAAAAGATGTATCCTTCCATCCAACCTCATTTATAATAAGAAACGCGCATCACAAATAAAAAACAATTTTGAATTTTGTTCGAAATTCGAAAACGAACGATCTCGTGATAAATATTGAAATATGGAATGGAGATACGATACGTTTAGTTCCATTTTTGTTCTCATTTGACCGGTCGTTTTTTTTTCTTTTTTTTTTGTAATGGCGGGTTAATGACTGAATCCCAGAGCGTATGCTACCGTTTTATTGACTATTAATTTTAGTGGTGTTCATTTGGACTGTTATGGTGTAGAATGTGAATCGGGTGTGATATACAAATTTAATGGACTTCTTGGTTGGGCCGCGGTGGTTATCTCTAACTGGAGTTTGTGTACTGTTTGGTGCAGTCCGATTATTTTGATTAGTTTGAAATTAGAATTTGTAATGTAGAGTCAGTGTTATAATAATTTATTTCTATCAAAATAAAAGTTTGGTAGAACGGTCAGACTATAGTTATGACATCTACAAAATGTCGTAGAGCTTTTGTAGAATTAGGTAAGTTTCTAATAATTTTTGTAACTACTCACTTGTAGATTCAAATTTTGAAGTCAGATATTTCTACTTATCATTCATGATAAACATTTAAGGTTCATACCTACCCATTGGCTTTGTATCTTTTTATTACATAATTAACTTCCTATATCATATAATTAGTACCTACTTACCTACCTAAGTACTTAGATAGGTAAGTAGGTACTAATTTGATACCTACCCTTTGGGTAAGAACGCAGCGACAACTCACCGTCAGGAGCGCTGTCAGCTTGGTTGCTACTTGCTACTTTCATGTAAAAAAGACTAGTGAAGTAGATTTTACCCAACTAGTATCTAACTGTAGTATGTATAAGAAGGCACCAGTGTGTGTAATGTATATTAGCATTATTATAAAGTCATGTTATTCCCATCAAGGCATCGCTATCATCTCGCATTCAAACAAAGGCCAGTCCATTGAAAGCCTCCAATCGTTTCTCCATCACATTAAAGTTTCTATTAATCTATAATCCTACAATCATCCTCATTATTCGACATGCGTACAAAAAGAACGTAAAGAAATAAAACAAAACGCTAAGCTTTTTTAGCTTTACATAATAAAGAGCAGGAACGAAACGCACAGTCATTTCACTCATCGCGCCTTTGCGGGAACGATTTGAAAAAATAAAAATTAAAAAGTTGTAACTCGTTCCGAGGATTTCATATTTCGAAATAAGAATTTATGTTTTGAATGTATGAGTTAATGCTGAGTCATGGCTACAGCCGTCCGTACATCTTGCTGCATTCAATTATGAATTGGAGTGTCTAAGTAGGTACTGAAAGTGCATTGAACTGTTTTTTTGTGATTTTGTGAAAACTAGCTAAACGAGATATCATGTAAAACGATCATAACTGGTTGGCGTCATACGGATCTTAAAACTGAGGTAAAGCTAGTGTAATAACGTATGGGCCGGGTGGCTAGTGGCTACCCCTGGAGTCAGAGTTTGTATGCCACCGAAGGCCTCTGACATGGCTGAACGGTTAAGTAAAGTTACTTATTAAGAAAATAAAGAAATTTAAATTGTCATACGAGCCGCGGTAGCGCTCAGCTATAAATTTCACTCGCGGTCACCTATATGAAGTTTATGCCGAACGTTATTTAACTTTGGTGATACCAATTTGTTGATACAATATGCTATGAGTGCGCTATCTTTAATTTTTAAGTACACAATCAATACAAAAAAAGTATGACGACAACGTGACGCATCATCGTGCCTCTCTAAGATACAGGGTGCGTCCATTAATTACATGTGTTTAGAGGGGGAACAGCGGTAGATCTCCGTATATACAGTACTCTTTGGCGGTAGAGCCATATCTCACGCAAAGGAGAGAGGGAGATACAGCTAATCAGACTCTATCATATCAGGTAGGTACCTAGATGTTTTTTTACCGCAAGAAAAATGTTTACTTGCAAGTTGCTTGCAATGATTGTATTGACTAGGTTAATAAGAAAGATAAAAAAATAGAAAATACATTTTACTAATTTGTTTGGTCACCTATCTGCCAAAATATCAGAGCAGAAAAAACAACAAATTTCGAATATATCGCCATCTGTGAAGATTTACACGCAACTGTTTCACATTCTCTCGGAAACGGTGTAAAGTAGGTATCTTTTCCTTACAAAGCATTAGCGCTCGTAAGGTAGAGAATGATTTAGAGGATAGCGATTCAAAACTAACAACATAGATGGCAGTATAAAACTATCAAATCGCATTTTTAAAGTTCACGTAAAAAATGTGTCGCCACAAACGTAAACGCTGCCAACGCATGTTCTGGAGCGCAGATAACGGTCGCCCGCTTTTTAGGGTTCCGTACGCAAAGGGTAAAAACGGCACCCTATTACTAAGACTCCGCTGTCCGTCTGTCTCCAGGAGTCCAGGCTGTATCTCATGAACCGCTATAGCTAGAAAGCTGAAATTTTCACAGATTATGATGTATTTCTGTTGCCGTTATAACACAAATACTAAAAATAATATTTAAGGGGGGCTCTCATACAACAAATCTAAATTTTTAGCCGTTTTTCGCTCGATATCAATAATGGTAACAGATAGATGCTTGAAATATTCACAGAATAGTTAGCTGCATGCTTACTTTAATAATAAATAATCAAATTAAAATAAAATAAATATTTAATGAAGGGGGGCTATACAGCACGGGATCCTTTATGCGCGAGTCTGACTTGTACAGTTGGCAGATTTAATTATTATGCGTAGAGCAGACCTAAGACCGTAATTCAGAAAGAATGATTTATGCGAGTAAGCCATCGCGCTTTTATCCCTTTTAGGTATCAATTAATAATGCTTTCTTTCAGATGCAAACGCGGGAATCTCGACTCGCGCGTAAAATGCGCGCACAGGATACGACCGACGCGCAAAATTCGCTCTTTCCAAACAAGACGTGTCGGGTTTGCGAGTCGTAGACACGGTAGATCGCTAAATCATCCCGACCACCAGCCAACCGGCCTTCCGTCCTCGTGGGCAAGTTGAATGCTCGCACTTTCCAAAAAATCCCCTGCGGACAGTGCCCTGCAGCGCTCAGCTGCAGTAAGGTGATCCTCGACATTGCAACCTTGTTCAGGAAAAGGAATCCAACTCATGCTCATACAATCGTCCTTAAAGTTCTAATACACTTATCTCTATTAAAACACTTAAGGGCGATTGCATCTAAAAATGTTAAAAAACATAGGCTTACTGCTACACTTTTTTTATTGTACTCGTAAGCGTAGGGTTACGGCTAGTCTTTGAAAAGTTAGCTCTCTTTTGGAGTCGTTCACCATTTTGGGGAATTGACTAATGTGATATTTCAAGAGTAGTTGTGACACTTTTGTTTTGATTCTATGAGTAAGACTACTAGTAGTAACACAGGCAGATTTCTTCCCGTAGTACTACTAGTGCTTGCTAGGACCACGAGAAGAAAACTTGTGCCCTGTGACATTTTCAGGATATATTTAGCCCCATTTTGCCCGTATTAATATTGACGTCAAAGAAAATCAAGTGAATCATGTAATCAATTTATTTTTTTTACTTTAAGAAATGATTCGATGGCCAGGTGGCAGTGGTCACAGTAACATATGTCATATTCTAGGATTCATATAAGTTGCATGACAGGCGTCAAAGTAACAGCTTTCAAACTAAAAAGTGGCCATCATCAACCTTATATAGGTTATCTTTAGACCTTCAAGGGTCTGTGGATGATTCAATGTGTATGTAGTTTTAGCCAATAAAGTAGTATTATATTTTGTTATTAATAAAGGCACTTTTGACCGATTAAAAAAAACCTTTGTAAATTAAAACCCTTGGCGTGCGGCCCTTATAATCTTAATTTCTTATCCTACAAAGGTCTTGAATATAATAAAACGAAATGAATTATTTTTAGGTATACATATTTATTTATAAATTACGCGGTCACATGATATAAATTAAATTATGTACAATTAAATAATACAGTTAAATTTATATAAAAATAATATTAGGGATTTCGTTCGGCGCTGATGGCGACCATTCCGGGGAAACACCGGGTGGCGTCAGTATATCCCCGGATAGGTGACCCTGGCAACACCGACCAAAACCATTCGCAACATTGATTAACTCAAGCTTTTGTTTTAAGAAGCTGCATATCTGTTAGGACGATAAATAAACAAAAAAATAACAACGGATATAATTCGTCAATAAATTAAAAAAAAAACTGACTAGAGAGCGAATCGACGTCCAGACTTCTCATAGGCATTCGACAGGGTGTAACACTTATCCTAGGTAATAAATAATTAATTTATAAATAAAAAAAACGTTTTCATCATCATTTTACACGCATTACGATTTCGGATTGTATAAAAGTCGTTTTAAAAGTCCAGTTTTCAAAGAGATGCATAGTGGGGTTACACAGGGAGGCGTATCGGGTCCCTTGTTATTTAGTCTTGTTTAGTCGACGACGTTGAGATAGAAGGCCGCGAGGGAGTCTCCCTTGGAGCCGACAGCTCTGGCTTGGTACTGGCCGGCGTCGTCGGAGCTAGACTTGACGATCTCTAGCCTGTAGGTGGAAGTACCCTCCATTGTGAACCTATATCTAGACGACGTCTCGTCGATCGGCTTGCCGTCCTTCAACCACTGCAGCTGGAGTGGTGGCTGTGGAAACAAAACGGGAGTATTAGTTTCATTATAATTAAGTTTATATTCTTCAAGAATATGTTATTATTTTTTAGAGTAGGTACCTACAAGATTTTTTTTATCAGAATAGACTATGTACACATTTCTATATCGTTTATGGCTGAGGAAGATTATGAAGATGAAAATAGACTTTTAAAATGCACACCACAGACAAAAGCTTTTAAAAAAATACCAACAACTCCACTGGCTGATGACTGGCTGTGTCGCAGTAAATGCGGTAAGGTTTGAGAAAGCCCAAGTAGAAGAATAAGAGAAACCGCTACATTAACAGGTATCAAGTGCTTTCCTTGAGATGATAACTACCAGCGAAGATGATGAGAATGAAGTAAATAATGATAATATTACCTTATCCAGTGTAGCGGTGAACACTGGGGTTCCGTAGAAGCTAACGTGGCAGATATCGGGAATCCACTGTACTGAAGCGTGGCAAGCGCTACGCTTGGGGCTTTATCAACGAACAAAGATGGTAATAATGACGAAGATAATGATAATATTACCTTATCTAGGTGTAGCGGTGAACACGGCGGGTTCTGTAGAGGCTAACGTGGCAGATGATGGGAATCCGCCGTGGCGGGTGCTTCGCTCGGGGCTCTCAACTAACAATAATGATAATGAAGGTGATAATGATAATATTACCTTATCCAGTGTAGCGGTGAATACGGCAGGTTCTGTAGAGGCTAACGTGGCAGATGAGGGGAATCCGCTGTACTGAGGCGTGGCGGGCGTTTCACCCGGAACTCTCACGACCAACGAACACGATGAGAACGATTCGCCGGCGTCGTTGAACGCCTCACATGTGTATACCCCTGGAAAAAACCATATTCGTTAGGTCAAGGCTTTGATAACCTAGCATTTCTAATCTGATCTGCTTACAATGATAGGCACGACAACAGGTTTTTTAAGACCTAAACTATCATTAACACAAAATTGGCGCTACGGATAGTCGAGTCGAGTTGAGGCTGCCTACAGGAAAATGAAACTGTAGAGCACGTGCTGCTACACTGCAAGGCTACATAAGATATATAAGACTACAAAATACAAAAAGATGGATTTATCAAAAAGTTTACATAAAAACCTTAGCACATACAGGTAATTAAATGTAAATTGATATAATTTAGTTAGTTGATAATGCTATAGTAATTACTGTTACTGTTTATTAATTAATTAAATTAATTAATACTAATAAAAGGTTTGCAGGTTGAATTGCGGGCTCTGCACTAGGAAAATCCTATATCGCGGAGCACAGAACAAATTGCTTGCCAAGTATTAGAGTTAGTGCTGCTTTTAGTGCTTAACAACATTTCTTAAAAGTTGTAAAAGGAAAGAAAAGAAGAGATAACGAAAAGAATAGGATTGGGACTCGTTGAAAAAGACACATTACAAGTTTCCAGCGACGAAACATCTGGCGCTACAGAGGTGGACCAAATATGCCAGCGACGCGAGCGGTCGTGCTTCGTTGTTTTAAGGAGCTCGGCTGGTTTGAGTGAGGTGGCAAAAAGGGGAGTGCACAATAAGCCCCAAGCGGAATGTCAGTGCAGGTGACATCACCCCATCTAGAATTAAAATTAGAAAGAAGGTTGCATTTACCGGCGTCCTCAGGGAATATCTCAGCGATGGTAAGCTTGTGGATGTTGGCCTCGCTGGAGTACTGGAAGTCCTTGCTGGGCTTTATTTCCTTGTTGTTGTGCAGCCATACGACGTCGAATCGCTCCGCTCCCACGATCCTGCATTACAACATATTTTAATGTAGTAAACTAGTTTTTGTCCGTGTGATATTTTGATTTCAGTGCTATGATAGCACTGAAAAAATAAGGTTAGCACTGCAATCCCATAGGAACCTTTTATTTTTTTGGGACTAAAGTAGTCTATGTCACTTTTCGTCTTTCAGATATGTCCATGCCAAAACTCAAGTCAATCCGTGGCTCCGTTGCTGCGTGAAAGAGGAACAATCCAATAAAATAATAAACCAACAAAAAACACTTTCGGATTTATAATATTTTAATTTGGTCAGATGGTAACTGTAGCGTGGTTTATATTGTGGTCTATATTTTACATCAATTGACAAAGGAAACTTCAGATTTAATTATGTTATCGAATCAGGAATGAGCAGATGCTTAGAAGAAGCAAAGTTACCGACATAGACCAGCGGATTGGCAAGTTGAAATGGCAGTGGGTAGGTGGTGAATGATTACGGCACGCACCTGCACGAGAGCGTGACTGCGTCTCCGTCGTTGACGATCTGTGAGGTGGCGTGGTCGACTATTCTCGGCGGCTTGTCGCCAGTCTTCGCCTTCTCCAGCACCGTGCTGCTTTCCATCGCTGGAAATACAATACACAACATAAATTAAACAAAATTTACAGCTATAAGTTCGTGATAACATATAAAAAATTGACGTCACCACAAGACTTGAACCTGCATTGGCTAAATAGAATAGCAGTAACGAGTTTCCCTTTTGAGTCTCAATTTTGGTTATTTTTGACAGCTTCACAGTCAGGATATCAGAAGAATGGCTAAACGGTTAAAACAACCGTTCAGACAATATGTCATTATATTATTGGAGTCTCATAGGGAACGCATACATCCAGCAAGTGGATCTTATGTTGGAAATAATAATGATGATCTATGGTACTCACGTTTAACGGTGACCTTGCACTTGGTCTCGACTTCTCCCTGGCTGTTGATGGCCTTCAGCGAGTATTCCGCTTCATCTTCAGGGAACACCTCCTGGATGGCCAGCGACGCTACGCCGTTCTTGTACTTCAGGTCCACTACCTGAAGAAATATTATTGCTCGATCAGACATTTTTGCTGACGGTTAATAAGAATCAGTGCAAATTAATTGAATAATATAAAAGTCTGTTGAAAAGAATTGAGTATGTTAATGCCAGGAAAATGCAACGATTCACTCATTGATATATTTTAGAGCTATGAGCTCAGAGCTATGCCGCGTAGGATTTTGAATTAGTAAAGTTCAAAATTTTAGATATGATGTTTAAAATCAGGAGAGCTGGCATAATTAAGCGCGAGCTCGTGTTACCACTCAATATTATCAAATAAAAAAAAGCTTACATGGGTCAGCAATACCTAAGCTTAAGCGTAGGTTAAGTCACGTTCCAGTCAATTTTTAACCGACTTCCAAAAAGAAGGAGGTTCTATGTTCGTGTGTATGTTCATCGATAATGCCGCCAATTGTGAACCGAATCGAAAAATTCTTTTTTAGTTAGAAAGGGTATACTCCCGAGGTAGTCCCATTTAAATTTTACAGAAATCGGCTGAGTCTTTTTTGAAAAATCAACAATAATGTAAACAATTCGAGCAAAGTATTCGAATTTTGTACTCGATGGAAGGCCATTTTTTGCGAAAAATATTTATCAAACCCAAAATTAGTATGGTTATGGTTTTCTATGTTTCCGGCAAAATCTTTTAGCACAGCTCTACCAAAACACCTAAACATATAATCTAAACTGTCGACGTCTAAATCTAATAGCAGACAGTAGTAGTATGGAGACATCGACACAAAATAGATCCCCTCGCAACATCAATACCCCAATAACATGGATGTTGCCTCACCCCCACATTCACCCGACCTTTGACGAATATATTTGCAATGTTCGTCACTGGCCGGTCAGGTGCAGACAAAATAGATAGAAATAGACGAAAAGATTTGAACCGCTTAACCTGAGCTAGGAGCCTTTACTTTATTTTATGTATGTGGATGTGTTGGTGATGTGGATGTGGATGATTCTGGGTGTGATCTTACCTCAGAAGAGTGCAGTGGTTTGCCGTTCTTGAACCACTCGACCCTGGGGTCGGGGTCACCGCGCACGGCGCAGGACAACAGCAGCGGCGCGCCGTCCTTGGCCGCCAGCACGTCGGGTAACGCGCGCGCGAACGACGGCTTGCACATCGACGAGTCTGATGCTGGCACTGTGGAGAAACGGTGGGGTAATGGACGTGTTTCTTTTGTGCTCGGGTTTAAGTACGGTTTACAGACTACATGATAGACCACTGTCTGATATTCAATAATCAACTTTTCAATGTATTTTTTAAGCATATGGAGAAAAACATCATTTTTTTCTAAGCACGAGCACAGAGATGAGTATCAATGAGTTCTTTAGAATTTATATACGGAATTTCACACCACTGGCTTTTCAGTGAAGGAAAACATCGTGAGGCAACCGGCATAGGTGCGTAGAAGACATTCCATTAGACCAGCGTGATGGATATAGCACAATCTGCCTTCGTGGATAGTCTTATGTTCAGAATTCACTGTTTTATTAAAAAACCCAGTACAGTACTCACCATCACCTGTGACTGATATAAAATTATAATGTAAGTAAATATTATGGGATAGTGCAGACCAGCGGCTCTCAAACTTTTTTGATGACGAGTTTAATTTTTGTGCTCTGTTCTTCGAAAAATGCCTCAAAAGTGAGATAAGTGAGATATTGGCCAAATTTTTCAGATATCACTATCAACTTGAAACATTTCTGAGTCACTGAAAGATACATTTTGTTTTTATTTTTATCTCATTACTGTCAGAAATTTTTAGCACCTACACCACGGAGCACACTTTGAGAATGGCCGTTTGAGACTGTAATACAAAGAAACACTCACAGACTAGTTCCTTAGTGGCGCTCCTAGAGCGCGACGAGGCGTCAGAGTCGAGTCGTGCGCCATATTTCTTCCTGCTCGCTTCTACCGAGCTCTGTGGAGAGTATTTTGGTCGTGGTCCTTTGACTGGCGGGTCGATCGTCACCTGAAAACAATATTAGTTAGTGATGAAAAGTAGCTATAGAAGTTCATATAGCCATAGCTAACCCTATTTAGTCAACAATTTGCTAACCACATGTGGACCTAACATGTGGAATAAATGATTACTTATCTTTTTAGCAATATACTGTAAAGTAACAGATGACCGGGTTAAAGAGCGTGCTTACGCTCTTGTGTAAGCACGCTCTAATTTTTTAAATAAGAATAATATTATAATATATTAAAGATATTAAATTATTCAAGTTTTAATAAGTGTCTTTGGAAATCAAGAGCTTTCCAGCTATCAAGACAGAATAACCAGCTGTAAACGCCAGGCTAAAAATAAGCCGTTAACACAAAAGTTTTACGCACGCTTTAGACTATGTTTACCAGTACAAATTGCAAGGCTAAACTCTGTTTTAAGCGTGTTTAAATATTTTGTGGTAAGACGGCAGATTTTCTAATACAGTAGCTGAGGTCTTGTGTTCGACCAATCGCAGAGGCCGAAATATAAAATCTAGACCTGTGATTGGTTGCAGCCGCAGCCTGCAGCTGTCTCTGGGATCACCTAACAGGGGGTAAAGTAGTATCGAGCTGTAAAATTCTGCTTTCTTTTTGTCCAGATCTCAATCTTACAGTTGAAATTAATGAAAATGTGTTTGTCCTGGATATAAAACTAACCTTGGTCTTGGTGATGATCGGAGGCGGCGCAGGCTTGAGCGGTTTCTCGATGTACCGCCTGTCGCCAGACAACAGGAAGTTGTGCACCATCTGTTGCTGCTCCGGTGACGTCACCTCGCCTACGGAAACATAAATAATGTTTTGAATTTGGCAACTTGAAACTTAAACAACAGAGCTGCAATACATGGAGGCTAGCCTGCACCTCTAGCATGGGAAAGGGATAAAACAATTCTATCCACTTTTGTCAATGTCAATTCATACTTTGTTTCCACTCCGAGGGGATAAATTGGCGGAAAGACAATTTGTCTCTTTGCCATGCTAGGGGTGCTGGTGTCAAAGTTGTTAAGTCACCTGAAGGTCCGATAATGGATATATAGTTATACCCCGTGTCATCTGGGTAGTGATTGCCCTCAGTTTTAAATCCCACGTGTCGTTACCCTAACGAAGATTTACCGTACTGATTGATATTTTGAAGGCAACGATACCTATACTCCTAATCTCATTTTTATATATTTTGCAATGAAATACGTTGCGAAAGTTTTTACGACAATGCTTATTATGCTAGGGGTACTTAGGAGTGTACTTACAAAAGACTAGGAGTACTTAGGGGAACTGGGAGTACTTAGGAGGGACTAGGGGCACTTAGGAGGGACTAGAGGTACATAAAGAAGACTAGAGATTCATAGGGAGGACTAGAGGTACATAGGGGTGCCAAGGGATACTTAGAGCAGACTAAGGTTTCAACGATGACGAGTGACTGACCTTCAACAATAACAACGCAGGAGGTCTCATCAGTGCCGTGGCAGTTGGTGGCGACACAGGTGTATTTCCCGCTGTCTCCGGGCTGGCAGTCGAGGATCTCCATCGTCACTACGCCGTCGGAGTTGGTCATCGCGTAGTCATACTTCGATAGCTCTCGCTTGTCCTTGTACCTGTAGGGAAAATAAACGTTTCATTCACAAGTGGACGAATGGACAAGTTGTTATTCACAGCCTAAAATCACCATTGAAATAAGGAGGAGTCAAATTCTAAAATCTCCAAAAAGAAATACATTGTTCCATTTAAAAGTTTGTTGACTTTCGTTCAATAAAATGTATTGATCAAAATTAGAAATACTTGGAAGCATTTACAAAAAGTCTAAAAAGACGTTCGGTGGACTTCTCCAACTAGGCTAAGCCCGTATTTTAGGCGTCTGACAGATTAAGTAAGATGAAATAGTACATTGTTCACCGAGAGGAGAAAGTGACCGATTACCGTCGAGGGTGTCGTTTGAAACACCCGAGATCGGGAATCGCACGTTCTCTCGAGTGATACATAGTGCTTTATACTACACCTACGAGGAAAATAAAAAACTAAATCTTTACTAATTGAAATTTATATTGAAATTGTTGCAGTTAGTGAAGCTTAATGTAACACTTGAAAATGGCGCCATTGGCGTCTGCAATTTTCACATGTTCTTTTTTCAAATTGTTTGACACCATCCAACACACAGCTAGTGGCCAGTGTCATTTTGCGAACTTGGAGATAAAAACTCACTGTAAAAACTTTTTAGCTTTTGATATTTAGGTTACCAGCGCATAGTCTTACCCAAAATTAAAAAAGAAAAACCACGTAAGAAATGGATTTTCATACACTTTTCTCTCCCGCTCAGATGCGTTTTCTCCCCGCATATTTGTTCGATATGCAATGACGTACTTTCTACCGTAAATTTGATAAAGTATCAAGGTACTTTCCGAGCAGGTGTAGTATAAATACTTTTTGCCATTTCTGACAAACTACCATTCGATGCATGTTTTTTACAAGTTCACCGACTACTGAAGCTGGAAAGTGCATATGCTATTGCTACTACTAACCATATGACGGCATGCGGATTGCATTGTGCGAAAGTACGGGACCTGTTTCCGAAGATTCCTATCAAAACGTAACGTGTACGCGCTGTCGCAGGGCTTGAGACGATACAGGCTTCATTTGTCAGTTACAATTTGATGGAAGCCAAAAGATCGTTGACTCAGCAAAGTTGCTCACAGTTTCACAAGCTATAAAGGGGATATGCTATGGCGGGTATATTTACCATTTGACGGTAGGCGCAGGCTTGCCGCTGAGACAGCAGAGCAGCTTGCAGGTGTCGCGGGCCTGCATGACGCGCGGCCGCAGCTGGAACGTGAACACGGGCGCCGTCTCGGACGATTCCTGCCAGAACGTGTACGGGAGAGCCTCGCGTCTGCGCGGGGCTTCGGAGGCGTGCGTGCGTTGCACCTTCGGTACCGCTGCGGGAGGAAACACAGGTTACATTACAGTCGTGAGCATGTTCACCACTAGAGCCTGAATTCCACTTGTAAACGCGTCAGTTGCACAAAGTTGAACAGCGAGCACAACGTATAACGTCTGCCCATAAGGTATAATCCGCGCCACGCAAGTCGGCAGATGGGAAATTAGGCGCAGAACGCTGCGCAAGAGGCAAAATATAGCCAGAGAGACGAGACGCCGGGGCACACCCGCCCGCCAACCTCATGGTTCCCGCGCGCTCCCTACACCCGTGCTCACCACTACGCCACGCGGTGTCGGCATTGAGCACACATTCGCAATAATTAGCGAATCACGGCAAAGTATCATCTGCGGCTAACTTCTCATCCGCCGACTTGTGTGGCGCTACCTATAGATAGATTTGATGATATTATTTTTTGAATATTCCCGCATGATGGCGCTAAATGCAAGCCAATCTCACAAAACTTTTAAATGTATATAAACCACTGGTCCAATAACAAATCTATTGGGGAGACCTACTGTTATACAATTTGTTTAGTTTTTTACACCGATAGGTCAGATGTTATCTCTTGAAATAATCCCAACAAAATTGGGATTATTTCAAGAGATAAAACCACTGCCATTTTTATAACGACTTTTATTGCGGTAAATGGATTTTGTAGCCTACTTATAGTAAATCGAAAACTCAGATAAATTATTAGCAACTATTCTGCGCAGACTGAGATTTATAAGAGCGCGATATTGAAGATGATACCCAAATGGCTCTATCATGAATGTAAAACACTTTGGAGGCAACAATTTGGAGAATTATCTTATTTTAATAATCTTCACATTAATCTTACCAAGCTAAATCAGCTCCTATGATAATAATCACGAGATTGAAATCACAATTGCTATAAATATTCACAGATAAAGATCGGACTAGTGCTCAGACAACGCGGAAGACAACTGAACTTTCAATTAATCCACCCCACCTATCTGAGCCATAGATATATGTACCTATCTACATAGAGGCTTTGTCTTACCAAGCGCAAGATACTACATGAGGGAAATTTTCAATCGCTGCAAAATGCATATGTTGTAAACAAGTTGTAGGGATACCACCAGACTACCCCGATGGGTCTTCGACATCAGACCCATCGCGGGTAATACGTGAATAAGATTAGCCCCTGATAGGGAACAAAGGCAAAGGAGTCTATACTCAGCAGTGGGTCAATGCACGAAATTTCAGCTTGATTATCATATGACCCTAAATGCCAAATATACATTGCAGAATGCAGTGTTGTGTGTGCGGATATAAAATGCGTAATAAATTCACAATAGTTATTTTTTCGCGAAAACATGGCATAACCGACTTCAACCGTATACAGAATAGAATTTCACATTATTGTTAATTTATCAAAAATGGCTCAGCCGATTTAGATAAAATTTAAACGGGACCACCTGTGAAGTATGATCTACCAAAAAAAAGAAGTATTGAAATCGGACTACTATGTAAAAAGTTATGCGTGGTCATACATAAAAAATATATATACGCGTCGACTTGTACGAGTAAACCTCTTTCGTTTCGTCGGTTAAATAGGCTACGTTGTTGTGCTTTGTGATTTATTTATTACCGTTATATGTAATTCAGATTTTGAGTGGGGTGTCTGGTGCGAAATTAGATCTCCACTATATTACCCGACATATGCCATCTCGTGAGCTCTGTGGTTAGAACAACGTTCTAGGAATAGAATTTAATGCATTCGTAACCTAATTCTTCACTAATGATCCGATGTGGATAGAGTTGTCGGGATAAATTGAATGTTTAATGCTTAGGATCAATTGTGTTCATTTGATTAAGCTATTTGCATTGCACTTTGTCGCTATTTATATTTTTAGAGGAGAATACTTTTGCTTTAATCCCTAAGGTGAAAAACTTGTTCGAGTTTTAGATTTCATTCTGAAATTAAGTTTACATAGTCTAAATGAATAGTATGTACATGCAATCGTAGCTATATCTTTGTAGAATCACTATAGAAAAGAACCGTACTTCCGCTAGTTATTTACAGTTTTTTTTAATACACGACTATGAGACTCGAATACTACAATACTCAATAATCTGTACTATTGAGCGTTGTAGTATGCGAGTCAACGGTATAACAAATTTATTTGCTCAGCGACCAACGAAACAGTCATGAGCAGAGTATAGCTATGTTTTGTTCTTCACTAAGCTAAGCTCATTTTCGCTCAGCTCCGTTTTGGTGGAGTCTAAACTCATTTTGTCTTTGTCTTTGAGCGTTGTTATAGCGTACATTATTGACTGTACATGTCAACAAGCTAATCTGTGATATTGTGATCGACTATGTCATACATTTCTGTAATATAAATCTGATTTTCCAGTAATGTTGCACGCTTTGAAGAGGCAAGTTTGTATTGTGCCATAATACTTTTTTATACCACTAATGCGTCCCAAGCGTCCCAAGCACTAGGTTTGCCTGTGTCGGGGTGTGTCAACTAAGATCTAGAGCATTATGGTGGTGTTCAATAAATAAATAAACAATGACTTACGTTGCACATTGAGGAAGACGACCTCCTCCCTGAACCCGTAGTGGTTCTCAGCGCGGATGATGTACTCTCCTCTGTCCTCCAACTTGGCTCGGTTGATGATGAAGTAGTAGTCATCGCCCGCGTACCTGCACCGAACAATATTCCTCCATTATGTAACGCTTGTATGTAGATCGGCCATTTTAATCTGATTCGTCGAAACAGTGGTGATTAAGCAGTAGTAACGCTTGCCTTGCAATCGTGAGGTCGAGGGTTCAAAGCCTAGTTTCGTAACAATGGGGTATTTATTTAGAAGTTAAATACGGATTCTCACACCGCCAAAATAAATTCGATGGCGTATCTACCCGCTTTGGATCAGCATGATGGAAACGGCCCAATTTGCTTTTTATGGCGGCTTTGAAGTGCTCAACTCGGAGAGAGAGAGAGAGAGAGAGAGAGAGAAACTAACATTTAAGGTGCCGCAATTCGTAACCTTTTTGCACGTATAGTATTTAATGTAAATATTGCACTCCCGTAAAAGGGTGAAACTGTGTGCCATTTCACATTATTTTATAATGCCTTTGATATATGAGTTTTTTGCAACAAATAATTCTGATTTCTGGTGTTAACACGAATTTGAAATTACTGACCGTTTCATGAATTTGACCGACTGCCGAAGCTCGTGGTTGTTGTGCGACCACGTGACGGTCGGTGTCGCGCACGCAATGATGCGGCAGTACAGCTTCACGGACTGTCCTTCGTAGCAGAACGCGGACTGCGGCTTGATCACGAACCGCGGCGCCGCTTGGCGGCGATCTAACGGGAAAAAGAAAATAAACATAGAAATAGAGTTACAAATCAGTACAGAGAAACTGTTCCAATTAAAAAAACTTCAGACTTCCCTTCACATGGATTCTCTGTGTCGAGTATGCCTTAAAACAGACAAAACATCTACCAACCATAACGCATATGTATTTAAGTTCATCACACAAAAACCTGACCAGCTGGGAATCAAACCCAGGACCAACAGCATAAAAAGCAGAGATACTAACAACTGCACCAGAAACGTTTTGTGGAGATTTCTAATTAAATCATCAATAATCGGAATTCAGTATCAGTCGAGTAGCATTAGTTTGCACTAGTTTGTTTGTGTTGAGCATTTTGTGCACAGCAATTTTTAGTTTCGTCATTTCGATAGTTGTTTTTGAGGTTTGGTCAATAGTAAAAATTGAAACCATAATCTAATGTGATCTTTACTTTAGAAAATCCAAATGATTTGCAAAATACCCGGAGAATATGTATTAGGAATTTGAAATGCTCACCGAACTGTCCATCGTAAATCTTCCACTTCTCGATGAGAAGTTTGCGCAGCGAGCTGTATTCGCTGAGTCTGCCGATCGGCAGCCTGAACGATGACCAGTTCTGAAATACAAACAACATTACACACTTTTTCACGATTATAGAAAGGTGAATGGATAAATAGTCTGTACTAGCATATCCCAGTTACTTGTGTCAAGTTGTATTGTTGATTACACGACAGTTGACGACAGCTTCTAAACGTTTTGACACCATCTTGCGAATCATGTCGTTCCAATTATACCACACGACATTGGCGTATCGGCAATACGACAGACAAAAAAACTCTTTCAAAACGGAGTCTTATATTTTAAACCTTATTAGAATAGCAATAATGCCATCTCATGTTTAACACCCGCAACCGTATTGCGTCAGTTACTCGCTCCACGAGACCGAGCAAGAGTAAAAGTGAAGCCGAACTCCAGAACACAAAGACTATACATTTATTATAACCTAATGTATATTTAACCCCCGACGCAAAAGAGGGGTGTTATAAGTTTGACGTGTCTGTTTGTCTGTGTGTCTGTCTGTCTGTCTGTCTGTCTGTGGCATCATAGCGCCCGAACCACTGAACCGATTTCAGTTTAGTTTTTTTTGGATGAAAGGAGACTTAATCGAAAGTGTTCTTAGCTATGTTTTATAAAAATCGATTGATCTTTTTTTATAAAGATTGATTGATATCTTAAACGGTAAGAGTTATGGTGGGTTAAAGTGGGGATGGAAGAACCAAAATTCTACAAATGTGCCCAAAATAGTTGTCAATGTGTCGGGGGTTTTTTAAATTTTTAATTTATTATTGCACGCTTTGGGTAAGCTGTCAGGATGTTGTAGTTTTAAGACCTTGTTTACTCATATTTTTGGCAACAAAGAAATTCTGATTCGATACCGGGGGCAGGTCTACTTTATGGTATGTTCATAGGGTGACGTATAGTGCATGCCACCAAAGATGAGACTTGACGAGCGTCAATGGTGGGGGATTTTGCGCAGGTACAGTCGTGTACAAACTAATTATCCAGAATGTGTATATCTATAAACGTTTTATAAAAGTTTTTTAAACGTTTGTTTATCTATTATCCAGAATTTGTATATTTATAACAAACCAAAGTGGTTTCTCAAGTCTCATCTTTGGTGGCAAGTTTTGTGACCTGTAACCGAAGCATGGCAAAGGGACTAACAGTCTTTCCACCATTATATCCCTTCGAAGAGGAAATAAAGTATGGATTGACAATGACATCTGACATTAGGAGTGGATAAAATGGTTTTCTCCCCTTGCCGTGCTACTCGGGCTGTATTGACACCCGCTTTAGGTGGTATTGTGTTCTTGACCCTGCCCGCAAAAGCCGACGAGGGCAAATAGCTGACCATTCTGTATTCTCGGTACTGTTATAAAAGCTGTTAGTTACCTCGTATTTGTTCCTGAGCCGGTTCCTCATCTCCTCCAGTTTCCTGGCGCTGATGGCGGTGGTACGAGTAGCAGCTCCGTCTCCGTGCAGCCACGGGTGCATCAGACACTCGTGCGCAGTCATACGTTTTCTGTACAAGAGAGAAACTATTAGTTGAGAAGGCAGTATCAAATGAACAATTGTGAAAACTTCTGAAACTAATCGTGCGGAGACATAAGATTTCAAAACCAACTATATTTAATTAACCAAACTATATTGGCGAAAGAGAGAAGTGGTAGTAGTAGTTTTCTGGTAAATATTACTCTTCAACTCAGAACATAGTGACAATTCCATGCTATGACTTGGCAGATTAATATTAATATTTATCGTAAGTATTTAGTTTCTTGCTAGATTTTTGCCATTATGTAGGTTGTTGACTATTCAAAAGGGTGTCAGAGACACCCATTTGTCTAATAAATGAACTATGAACTAATAACTGGGTAAGAAGTATTACAAGGAAAAAAGGAAAAGGACTTTAACGCATAACTTATAAAATGGTCAAACCCAAGATAACCCAGCAGATTATCAAATTGAAATGCCAATGAGCAGAGCAAATCGCTAACCAAACAGTTTTAGCATGAGTACAGCAAGTTTCTCAAAAGTAGAAACATACCACGTCCACTCAAAAAATATCTTACTACTGTTCATTTAGGCCACGTCTCACAAGTTGGCGGAAATGAATTTAGCTACAAGCTGCGCAATATCCAATCCTGACTGAAGCTCACACAAAGCCGCGCGTTGATTGGATATTGTGCAGCTTGTATCTAAATTCCGCCAACTTTATTATTAACTTCATTTCCGCCTACTTGTGTGATGTGGCCTATAATCGAGATGAACAATTGAGATCGCAAAATCGCTTTGTATGTAAGCCGGACATATAGTCTATAAGGACAATCTATGTCCAGCAGTGAAAGTATTTGGCTGAAATAATAAGAGGTCATCGACTTACTCCTTATTCTTAACAAGCAGTCTTCTAATGAAGTCCTTGGCGTCGGTGGACACGTGAGTGAAGGCCTCCTCGTCGAACTCCCAGTCGCACGCCTTCACGTTCTTCAGGGTCTCGATGTCGTTGTTACCCGCGAACGGTGACAGACCCGACAGCCTAGGAAAAGAGGAACAAAATTAGAAATATACAAGTATTTGCAATCTCTGATCCGGGTATGAGCTTCAACAAAGTGTGCATAGACGCATACACCACAAAGCAATTGTTGTATACCACGAAATAAAATTAGAAAGCCATTTATTTTTTAAACGGCTGATCGCAACACGTTTGTTTAAGTTTATAGCAGACCAGCGCCACCCAAAATTTTGATCCGTCACACAGACCTATGTTGCTTTAAATTAAAATGTTGCAGAAATCATTCAACCACACAGCAGTGCTTGCACTTTACTGTTTGGGGTTGAGTGACTGGCAAAACGGTGATGTTTCCCTAGATAATAGAACAGAGCCCTTCAAATAACAATGTAGGTGGCAATAATCCCCTTTATCGTATAATATGTCATTCATATAACCATCTAAGTACAGAGGTGTGCAGTGAACTCGATATTATGTTTAATTATAAAAGTACAGTATTCTATAACATAAATTTCAACTAGTTTGGCGTTTGATATTTTTAGTTACTCTTACTCGTAAGTTTTTCTGAAAATGCCGAGTACAATATTTTGATTGGCAAATTCATAATGTTTTTGTAGGTAAGTTTAAGTATGCTTGTCACTTTTGTACCAAACTTGTGAAAAATAAAAATCACAACAATAACCATGAAAGTCACAAAATCAAGTCAGCAAACCACAAAGTAAAGTTCATATACAACAAAATAAAGTTCGACGAGATAATAATAAGTTCATAAAATAAACTCAGTATACCACAAAACAACACCATATACTCACAGTACATAAGACAGCACGCCGACGGCCCACATGTCTGTATAGAAACCAACTGGTTCCCTTTCGACAATTTCTGGTGCCGCGAACTCGGCCGTGCCGGTCGAAATCTTCACCACTTCGTTCGGGTCCAGTTTCGTCGCTAGACCGAAGTCGATGATCTGAAATTAATTAAATCGCATGAGAACATTGAACAAATCAAATGAGCTGATAGGTCGCCTAATGGAAAGAGATCACCGTCGCGTATGGATAACTATAACACCGGATTGTGTTACTGTTGCTTTATTAAAAACGCAGAGAGACTTTGGAGTAGTTAGTAATAGTGATGTCTTTGAAGAAAGGAAAAAAATCCATTCTTTGGCAATTTTATTTCACTTGTAAAAAATAAAAGACGGACTAACTACTCCAAATGTTATTTTTGTGATAAACATTTCATTTTCCAACACTGTAGAAGTTGGTAGTAAAATGATAAACACTTCACTAATTTGGCGGGTTCGTAGTATAGCGTTCTAGCTTGATTGGACAAAGCATCTGGGCCGGAATCCCAGAGGGATGCAGGTTCAAATCCTGCGAGCGCGTCAAATTTTGAAATGTTTATCACAAAAATAACATTTACATAAACCTAGTGTGCAAAGCACGATAAAAATCATTTGATTAACTACTCCAAAGTTACTTTGTGTTTATTAATGGCATGTCGGCGCATTACTATTTTTGGGGTGAGATAATACTTTTCACATTTTTCTTTAAATGTCATTTAGTTTCTCGAAAAAACATCTTGATTTTACGTCGCCCAGCATTCGTGATTGGAATCCTCTCACTAAAAGCGTCACGAAAAATTGATAAAAATCAAGAAGTTACTAACTCAAATAAGGGACGAACAATATCATAAATCGAACTATCACTTCATATTCCAACTCACCTTAACATCAGTGCCCGTCCTTGTCTGGCACATGACGTTCTCGGGCTTGAGGTCGAGATGGATGATGTTCTGTTCGTGCATGTGTCTCACTCCCTCGCAGATCTGTCTCATATAGTGCGCTGCCTCAGCCTCGCTCATGTTGTAGCCCGGTTCGGTAATACGCTCGAACAGCTCGCCTCCGGACAAGCTGGAAGACAAATGTTCTTAAAAATATCTGTGGAAATATGTAGTTTGTGTCCAATTGTAGACATATCTAGGAATATCTGTTTCTGCTTTATATTATCGGAATATTTGCTGTTTCGTCCCTAGAAATGAAACAGGTAACACATAACAAAGGGCGCGATGTCTTGACAGAACTAAGTAGCTTGTGTCTAGCATATGTTGTATGTTCGAACCAGTGATGTTTCTGAAACGGCTTTGCCGTATTGTGCGGTTTTGGGCCCTCTAGAAACACTAAATACGACTACTCTAAAATTGACTTGGAACAGCAATGGTTTTTTTTTTTTTATTTAAATTTATGATCCACAGACTCCAGGGTCTGTGCCCTTTGTTAACTAAGTTACAATTGATTGAATGCGACTGTACAATAGAGATGAGTTAGTTTAAAATCTTAGTCTAAGTTAGTAGTTTCAGTAAATGCCGCGAGCAAACCGGCGACCCGCATGCAGCACCCGATCAGGAGTGTGACGCATATGCCAGCACTGGTTCGAAAACTTCTCTTTTAGACGAAACGGAAAGAAATTTAGCAGAAATATTTGTACATAAATATTTCAGCAACAGTAGAAAATAGAATAACTAAGCTTGTAACAGAAATAGGTAAGAAAAGGGGTTCAAAACATAAAAATAAGTTTTCACATAGTTCAGAAAAGTACAAAATACAGAATCTAAATAGTAGACGACCGTATAAAATTATAACAACGTTATCTACACATACATAAATTTAGGATCAAAAGATTTAGACAGTCCAGAAATTACAGTTACAGCCTAGTACATACCTAGTCCTTAAGTTTGGAAATAAACATTAGTTACAAAGCTTTATGGGTCTTGAGTCATAAGTTCGTGGTGGTGGATGTCATCCACTCTGAGCAATGACCAGTTGAGCCTTTAAAAAACAAAAGTATATACTTACAACTCGAAGATCAGCACCATCTCATCATCATCCTCAAACGCGTCGTGTAGATTGATCAGCTTCCTATGGTGCAGTTGGTTCATGATGTCTATTTCCTTCTTGATGAGTTCCTTCTCCATGGCGCCGGTGACCGGGATGAATTTGGCGGCGAAAATGTTGCCAGTCGCGCGCTCGCGGCATCGGTGCACCACGCCGAACGCGCCTGTGCCTACAACAGTTAGTAAGGAATCTTTTTGGTTTTGTTTCAAAGCTTTTTAATCCTTTTTAGGCGACCTGCGACCTGCGTTAACAACCAAATCAAGATCAGACATTTTAGCCACTGTGATTGGTTGATCACTAAGCCGGTAGCTGCCTGAAGGAAGCTTTAATATTTTTGGCTTAATTTCGTCACGTTGATCTTTTTATAGTTTTAGTTATGTTTGATTGTAGTGTAGATAAAGCCCGATTATAGAGGCGCCAGCGTAAATTTAATAGCAACGTGAAAAGCCTCTCTATCGAATGCCTAGAGTGAAACATAAGCAGAACTATGCTATTTAGCTAATATAATTACGATGGCGCCTCTGTAATCGGGTAAATCATTACATTTCACAGTGTAACTTTGCGGAACTCAGTAATTTTTGTCTCTGAATGTTTTACAATTATGTTTTTTTCCTACATTTATAGAAGAGAAAAAAAATGCGGAAAGCTTTTTAACTGACTTTTTCTATTCTAGTAAATTGAAATAATTATTAAACATGGTGATTAGCTTATCTGGTAAATCAAAAGTACCTAACCATAGTAATAGACTATAGAAGAATTCTATGGATTAGTTTGCGTTTCTTCTTTTCATGATGCCTAAAAAAAACTTTAATACTGTGCCAATTATTGTCTACTTGCGCATTCATATAAAGATAAATGCATTTAAAATTAAAAACATAATATATATTCATTTTAAAAATAATTATAAAGCGCAAAACCGTGCTGTCATTGTACTACTGAAAGTTTAAAATTGTGTAAAGAAGTAAATAAATAAAATAACTATTATATTATACTAAAATGGTTCAAAAACCTATATTAATATAAATACGTGTACTTATTATAATTATTTAACATATGTGTATAGGCTGTAGCGTAGGGTCATTGGAAATATTTTATTAAAATTATTATGTGTATGTGTGTGTGTTTGTGTGCAAGTGATTCGATATTTATTAGTCTTAGTGAAAATTCATGATTTTCTTTGTCACAAATACATAAACCTGTTTTATACCCCTAAAATGTGTCTATAAATGTGTTTATTTTCATACGTAAATTAATAAAAACAAGTACATGTTTTCCAATTACCCTGATATATATAAATAAATACTGATAAATAAAAAAACGCATGCTATAATTATATCCTAAAAATATACTATGCGTGTGAGACAGAGAGATGCAGAAAGAGAGGTACTACATCGATCTATTCACACACAGACCTGTCGGCTTCCTTCTAGAAGATGCCCTCACGAAGTCACCTGCGAAATTCACCTTTATTTGTACCACAATACGGCTCATCGGTCTAAGGAAAACCATGTTAGTATTCTATGTTAAGCAATGCTTATCTCACAAGCAACTTCGTGAGTTTGCGTTTAGTCTACGTTTTGTTTGCGCCATGCAATAAATGCTTGTGTTCTGTGATTTTTTTTTTTTGAATCTATAATTGTTTGAAATTAATTGCAAAACGGTTTTGTAGCGTTTTTTGTATTATAATGTAGCTGGCTAAAGAATCTAGCTTTGGCGGAGGGGTAAATAGATCAAAATCTCAAAACTTTATGTTGTTTGAGTGTGTGATAAAAAATGCCACAGGAGTTACCGAAAATTGCCAAGCTTAATACTACAAATTGTCTCAAAACAATTCCAAGAATTTATCATTTAACTCTAAAGAAGAAGTTAGCACATAAAATCAAAGATATTATGCAGTAGAATACCACATTTACCCCCACAGATTCCACATCACATATTGAGATTTTGATCAAAACTAACTGATACATTACGAAGTATCATTGCTTGCTCCACTAGTTTATCTAGTCTTTCACGAATTATAAGTTTGTTTTTTTTCATTAATTTTCCCTCCGTTGGAGTATGTACAATACACAAAAAAATCATTGTGTGGTTTTATGAAACCACGGTAAAAGTGAAACTTTTACTGGCACAATAGTCTACACACCACTACACGGTTAGCTGATGCGAACCATAGGCGCCGCCATATTGGCCTCGGCTGCTCTGTCGAGCGCCTTTCACTTTACCCCTACTCCGCGGCCGACCGTCACGCGACAAGCAATAGGCGGACGAAAAACTTTGAGGCGATGTAATAAAAGTTTCACTTATGTAAAAATGTAAACGCGCTGTATTACACTGACACTTTATTTCCAATTTCAACATTTCTATCTAATTTACATGCCTACTCCGCGAGCTAAAGCTATAACAACTATCTCCAACACTTACCAATCTCCTCGAGGATGTCGTACTTGTCGTACACGGAGCACGTGTTGATGTCGACGGGCTGCGGCACGTATTTGGAGTAGATATCGAACACGTAGCTGTCGTAGTCCTTCACCGGACCGTGGTCTGCATTCGTACGGATGCGTTTGCCTGATTCGTCCACTGCAGGAAGAAAAATTATAATAAGTAAATAGAAAACAGCCTATTGGACTTTTTGCGGATTACGTATGGGATAGAGCCATATTTTACAAGATTTATTTAACTTGCAATGAATGTACTTATATGTATGTAAGTTCGAATGGCAGCGGGCTTGAGCATTTGGATTATCTTTAGACCTTCATAGGTCTGTGGATGATCCAATTACTTGTTATGTAGTGGTAGTTTAGTTTACGTGGTCAAACGCAAACCTATTCAGAATAAAAAAAAAAGTTTCTGTAGTTTTTGATTATGTAAGTCTTGTATTTAATGGTAGGTAATAAAGGCACTTGCTCTAGTAAAAAAAAAGTTTGAATAAAACCTTGCAAGTTAAATTTGATCAACTTGCTAGTTTCCGATTGAGAATTGAAATTTTGTAGAAATATGTATATCGCGTGATATGGTACCATGGAGCTGATTTGATGATGGAGTCGGAAGGTAACCATAGGAACTCCTGTACTAAACAAGATAGACCCGTCGTGTTAGGGCTCGTTTTACTTGTCTTGGCTAGCACTCTGCTGCTACATGATATCCAGGATCTCAAAAGCTTGTATTTAAAAAGTTTTTAAGTTATTTAACCACCAAGCATGTTGATATATTTAATTACCACATTGTTGATAGGCCTACAGCTGGGTAAATGCTTCCTGTCCTATGGGCTATGCGTTGTTCCCTGTCTCGCGGTAATCTCATCCACATATAGCCTGCAATGGGTTTGTTCAGACTATTGCATAATACAAGGCAGACTACAATGCCCTTCGTGTGACGTGTATTGGCGATGAATGATTTACGAAACATTTATGGTTACTTTTGCAACTTTTGTTATCACACCTAAGCTGAAAGTCTATTCTGTAGATATCCAAAAAGATTTCGTTTTGAAGAGGTTTTTATCCAGTGACTTTCTGCATGTCAGGTATTTTTTGCAAAAACTTAAGCACTTCGATCTTCATACCTGGGTATTCCTTCTTCTTGAACTCCTTCTTGATGATAGCCTTGGTCTGAGTGAGCGTGGTGGGCTCGCTCGGCTCGGAGCGACCGTAGATGTTCTCTGCGTACACTCGGAACTCGTACTGCTTGCCCGGTACTAGCCCGCTGATCGCCATTGTCGTGAATCTGGGGAAAATACAACTCATTAGCATATTGATAGATGTATGTTGGTACATATAGTGGAGTTCTCCATATCACTGCATTATCCAAGCGCTTTTAAATGGCTTGAATTCTAGTTTTGTCTTTTTGAATGTTGACTAATTTGAGTTGTAGACAGAATAAGTACGCGCCAAATAATTGAAATCAAGATCGCGTTCTGCACATCTATAGTACAATACGAACAGTGGGGAGTGTGTGCACTCGCTACTGTGCAGTAAAAAAACCTATCCGCTGAATTACATATGACACCCAAAAAACCATAAAATTAGATTTTAGAGCTAGCGCGAGGCGCGACCTTTCCTATGCGTACAGGACAGTTGCTGACCTTCTTGTACTAGCATCAAATCCAGTCGAGAGCAAACAGAACAAAAAAAAAAACCGATTCAAATACAGAGTTTATTGCCAGTCTTTGGAAGTCCGCCGTTCATTTGGATGTATCGAAGTGTGAGTGTAGCTTTTTTATTTACTAGTGTCTGTGGAGTATTGTACGGTACCTGGTGTTGCCAACCCGGATCCAGCTGGTCATCGGATGCTCCCGCTTCTCGACCAGATAGTTGGTGATGTCTGATCCTCCGTCCCACACTGGCGCCTTCCAGCTAAGAGCTAACGAGTCTACTCCAATGCTGTCCACAGATGGGAATCGTGGCGGGTCTGGACGGTCTGTGGGATATTATTGATAAGTTATAGTTTTGATTTTGTTTGTTCGATTCTTTGGCGTTATATTAGTTATATTAGTAATTTTACATTACATTTGACGATATGTAATATTATGCTTACCGCTGATTTCAACGTTGATGATAGCGTTGTCTTGTCCTAGTTCGTTCTCAGCCGTGATCCTGTACGGGCCCGAGTCCAGTTTGCTCGCGTCGCGGATCGTCAAGATCGCGTGACGTTCTGCAAAAACAATAAAAAATTGCACTTATTAAGTCTCATTTTGAGGAAATCTATAAATAAGGTACAGGTCGCGTCATGTAAAAAACCACTGAAGCTTCAAACTGCGCACAAAGAAATTTATTTCCTATTGCACAATTAATAGGAGTTAAAAAAAAAAAAAAACTCGTAGTACGTGGCTTTGATTGCAGCAAGGGGATTTAACTCTTATTGCGTGTGCAATAGGACTTGAATTTCCTTGTGCACAGCTTGACACTCCAGCGGTCTTTTTACGTGACGCGACTTATATTGATTTTTTGTAAAAACAAATATTATAATACCTTAGGACAGTAAAAAATATGAGGAAAGTCCATATTGTAGGTATGACATGTGAAATTTTAAACACATCAACATCATATATTCAACAGCCATCATCATTGATTAGGATCAGTCCACGTCATCGGCACAGTGAGTAGTAGTAGTGAAGTATTTTAGCAATTTCACGTTACGATGATTTTTATACATTATTATAGGGCTACATTTGGCCACCAACTCGCCTGATGGAAAACGAAGTCATAGCCGAAGATGAAGTATGTAAACCTAAAAGATACCTTCAATCTTTTCTTTTTGATATCCAGATAGTAATTGTCAGGAAACAATGACGGAGGTAGTGAAATACGTAGGGAAAGCTTGCTGAAAATTAGTTTTTGGGCCCCTTTAGGTAGGGTAGATTGTTCTACTGCGCAGATCGCACCATCTGGGTTTTTTGCAAGTTATATACTAAACGCCACACAAGTCGGCGGATGGGAAGTTATGCGCAGAATCGCAAAATAAATGCTGCCTAAATATAGGTATGCGCGGGAATCAGAGAGACTCGCACCGGAGCACACCCGTACGCCAACCTCATGCCTCCCACGCGCTCTCTACGCCCGTGCTCAACACTACGCCACGCGGCGTCGGCATTGTGCACACATGCGCCATAATTAGCAATAATCACGGTGAAGTGTCATCTGCGGCTAACTTCTCATCCGCCGACTTGTGTGGCGCTTAGTATAACTTAAGATCCAGCGTTTTGTCATCTAAATACAGCACTGAAATCAAAGTTTAAAACAACACTAACTAAAGTAATTCTTACCCTTTCTCTCGACATGGTAATGGCTGCCAGACTCGATCGTCTCTCCCTCTCTGACCCACGTGATCTTCGGTATGGGGTGTCCGGTGAACGGTATCTTGATGACTACGTTCTCGCCCTTGTCGAAGTATGCTGTCACGCGGAATCTCGGTGGGACGTTCAGTTTCGGTGCGGCTATGGAAGAAAACAAGTTGTTTTTCGATTTACCAAAGCTACAAATTACTACAATAAATACGCAAAATCCACTAAATAATAACTCTATTATTCGTTTGGTAGAATTATCGCTAAGAACAGAACCATATTTTTGTGGAAAATTAGTGTTTTGGAAAGTTTGGAGCCTAAACGCCTTAAATTGTACTTTGAGCACAACCTTTCGCAGGTAAGAAACACAGTAATAAATGTAGTTTAAA
The DNA here is from genome assembly GCA_964007245.1 of Hypomecis atomaria. Classification (NCBI taxonomy): domain Eukaryota; kingdom Metazoa; phylum Arthropoda; class Insecta; order Lepidoptera; family Geometridae; genus Hypomecis; species Hypomecis atomaria. Next base: position 8,551,289 of record OZ023305.1, read on the forward strand.
GAGACTAAAAAAAACACGCTCATCAGACCATGAAATCTAATCGTGGTCAAAGACTTTTCTAAGAAATCCAAAACAACTATGATACGATTTTCCATTATGAATTTCCAGTTCATATCTTCCGGCTCCATAATCAGATCAGTTCAACAGTACCATATTATTGTATTGTCATCAGAACTACATACAGCTGCCGATTTTCATTACGCTACGACCCTTGGAAGATGGTTAAATTAGTTACCTTAGATTCCATTACACAGTTAGTTATAATATATACAGGTCGACCTAATAAAAGCGTATTAAAAATAAAATAATAATACTCGCTATACTTTCTACTACTTTCCGATAGATGGTATTCTAACCATTTCTATCTTCAGTAGTTTGCCTAGTATTTACTGAACGCCACAGGATCTTTTGTAGCAGGTACCGGCGGCAATTTATGTTTCCCATGATTATAGATACTTCTTGATCGCTAATGAATCTGTGTTTGGCTGGAATTACTAGTGTCTCATTTCCACCAGAGTTTTTACTTTTGCACAATAATAGAGTATAATAGGGTATGTGTTTTTAAGGTTTTTTCGGTAGCTAAATCCTTAAAGATACTCATAACGAGCAGCTCAGCCCGGGCGCTCTTAACCCCGGCCTTATTGACGGCGAGGAAGTAGTTTCAGTGGACAGTTATCAGATGTTCCATGAAATGATTTTAATTTTATTGTGCATCCCAAACTAGGTTTATCTCAAAAAGTTATTTTTATGATAAACATTTCAAAAATTCGTCGCGGATTGGCTCAGTTGGCAGAGCGTCGGGCTAGTGATCCGAAGACGCAAGGTTCGAGTCCTGCATCCGCGACGAATATTTGAAATGTTTATCATGAAATAACTCTTTCAGATGTTCCATGATCCGAAGTAAGATACTCACACATGATGAGCAGCTCTGATTCCTTGACGCGATAGAGAACGCCGTTGATGATATTATACTCCATAATGAGCCCCTCAAGATTTCTAAAGAAACTGCAATCACTTGAGTCAATTTAAAGTACTTGGGGCCCGCAATGCTCTTTTACTTACCTGTTTAATGGAGGATCTTCACGAAGCAAATGCTGCAGTAGTAGCTGTAGCCATCTACTGAGCCGACCACATCTAATCGAAATGGCTGAAACGACATAAGACAAGAGGAAGAAGTAAGACACTCACTCATGATGAGCAGTTCAGCTCTGGTGCTCTTAACCCCGGCCTTGTTGACGGCGCGGCACACGTACTCGTCCGCGTCTTCACCGAAGACATCGTTGACGGTGAGGAAGTGGTTATCGCCTTCGCTCCAGATGCGGTGGCGAGGGCCGTTGGTGATCTCTCGGGCTCCTGAAGAAACATACAATAATGTTATGGCTAGAATATAGCATTATATATATGTTATTCACCGTACCGGGCCGTACAGTTCTCGAATGGAGACCACGGACCAGCAAGCGCGCAGGACGTCCACCGATTAGATGGAATGACGATATAATAAAGATCGCAGGAATGCGATGGATGCAGGCCGCTTCCAATCAGCCTTATTGGAAATCCATCGTTTGGCAATAATAAGTATTTAAGACAGAGAAAAAGCGTGCGGGCTCGTCTCGCCTAGCCCAAAGTTACTTTTGCACTTTACTTTTTCCGAGGTATAAAGATACTTTGCTGTTGTAAATTGTACAAAGTTTTTAGTAAGCTTTGTGCAATTTTCGAGAACTTATGTTTAAAGTTGCGAAAGCCAATTTAATTGTAACTTATGCACGTGAAATGTAAATCGATGACTCACCCTTGTACCAAGTGATGACAGGTTTTGGCGAGCCAGTGATGGTGCACTGGAACTTGGCGTTGTGGTACTGGATGCAGTTGGCGTTCTTCAGGGGCTTCACGATCTCGGGCGGAGTGGCCGCTGGAAACAAAACGTTCACTTAAAAATTGACCTTTGGCTATACTACATTATACAGTTAACTCTAAATACACTTACAGCGTAGTTTTGGTCTGCAACTCAACTAAAAATGGGTATCTGTTAGAGTTACCATGGATCATTTTTAGGGTTCCGTACCCAAAGGGTAAGATCGGGACCCTATTACTAAGACCCCACTATCCGTCTGTCTGTCACCAGGCTGTATCTCATGAACCGAAATAGCTAGAGAGTTGAAATTTTCACAGATGATGTACCTATTTCGATGGCCGCTATAACAACAAATACTAAAAATATAATAATATAAATAACTATTTATGGGAGACTCCCAAATAACAAAAGTGATTATTTTGCTAAGGAGCTCCCATACGGTACGGAACCTTTTATGCGCGAGTCTAATTCGTACTTGGCCGATTTTGTTTAAGTTTACTAGAAGTAAAACTCGCGGCGTAACTTCAATGAGTAGAAGTCTAATTGTGTTTGGGCTATTATGATACATCGTCAAAATGTGCAATTAGCTGGAGTCATAATGAGCAAAAGAGTCGAACTCGACTGTGTTTCGAAACATTGATTCGGTATTTTTATCTGTGAGTCTTTTCGTTCTTTTTTTTTTGTAGAACAGATAAGACCCTGACCCATATTGTCTGCCTTCGACCAGGTTCGAGCAGCTCAATTGGTTCGGCAGGCAGATGGCAATATTGATGCGCCGCCCACTTTACGCTTGTCTACCCCCAAGTAATGATAGGGGAAACTACACAACTTACCCTTCGGATCTTGCACTTTAACTTGCTGGCTGGCGGACGATGGCTCCGAAAGTCCAGCTTCGTTGACAGCGAATACTCTGAACTCGTACTGTCTGCCTTCGACCAGGTTGGAACAGTTCAGTTGGTTCGGTAAGCAGAGAGCGATGTTGACGCGCTGCCATGTTGTCGTGCCCACTTCGCGCTTGTCTACCCAGTAGCCTGTTGGAAAGAGATGAGAAATACACACATAAATAGGCGTAAGTGAATGAAGTGTTCGGTTTTGGTGTCACTGCACATTACTTCACAAAACTAGATAAAATGTTCTAGTCATTTAAAAATACGAATATGACAACAAATAAACAAACAAACGACGGACCTAAGCAGGTTGCCTCACGATGTTTTCTTTCATGGAAAAGACAGTGGTGTGAAAATCTATATACATAAATTCATTGGTAGGGATTGATGAATTATATTTGAACCGAAGCCTCACAATTAGTGAGTGAGTGCTCTTCTACTGAGATATCACAACTAAATACGATATGGTAAAATAAAATTCTTTTTGAAACTACTTTGGAGTCCGAACTTGCAACGGAACAAAGCAAGTCTTCTTAGTTTTTACCGACTAAACACTGATTACCTTCTATAAAGCGAAATACAATTGTAAATGTACTTACCCTGTACCCTGGAACCCCCGTCGTTCTCGGGTTTGTCCCATTCGAGGTGAACGAAGTCTCCTCCGACCTCGAGGATCTTCGGGATGCCGGGCGGGGATGGCGGGTCGAACGGTGCCTTTGCCTGGATTAAACACATCAGTTAGTTCAATGTTTGATGAGAAAAGCATAGAAAAGCTTTCTATGATCTTCGTAGTAATACAAGGAGACGACTGTGTACAATCTATCTTGCATCTTCTTTAAGAACTTTTATTATCAGATTTGGAGACATGGGCGTAGCAGGGAGCACGCTAGAAACTTCTTGACCGCGCAGTAGAAAACACTAACCAGATCCTATGCTGCTGTTGTCTTTAAGATAATAGCTAGAGGTTGATATGACAGCACTATTAATGCCATTGCAATGTATATATAATACAACTAGCGACCCGCCCCGGTTTCACATGGATGTATGTATTATACATATAAACTTTCCACTTGAATCATTTTAAGTATAAAAAAAAGAACAGAGAAATCCGTGGCGTAGTTTTAAAGATCCAAGCATATAAATAGGGACAGACAGACAGCGGGAAGCGACTTTGTTTTATGCTATGTAGTGAAGTCATGTCCACTCAGAATAACAAAGATTATTATTTTAGTTAATTTTAATTAGCTAAATATGTTGCAAAAATAAAGGTTGGATCGGTACGAAGTTACTCGTATCTGGTTCAGATGATAATAAATAAAATGTACCTTGATGGGATTGACGCCCTCCAAGGCAGGTCCGAGGCCGTTCTCATTGGCCGCGTGTATCCTGAAGTTGTACTCCTGTCCCTCCGTGAGGCCTTGTACTGTGAACCTCGTGTCACGGACCGATGAAGCGATTGTGATCCAGGCAGTTCCTATAAGAAATATGAAAGACTTTTAGGAAAGTTTTATAGAAATGCTTTGAAAAGGCCCTTTTTAGTCTATGCTCGAATATCCGTCGAAGAAATACTGACGGGTTACTAATAATTAAATTAAAATAGACTTCATCATGAGTCGTTCTACAGCAAGGTGGGTCGATGATATCGTCAATATCGCGGGTCGAACCTGGACACGAGGAGCAAAGGACCGAGGCAGATGGCACTATAAGAGAGAGGCCTATACCCAGCAGTGGGATAAATAAGGCTGTGGATGGTGGATGAGATTTGATAATGAGATGACTTTATCAAAGTGGAGTTTTATACTATTAACGCTCTCTATGAGCCCGTTGCAGAAATGCCATAAGATTAAAAATGACAAACAAAACACAGGTCCACTTGATCTCAATAAAATCGAGACGTGTAGTCTATGTAAACTGTGCGGAGTGAAGTAGGGTTATGTGCGGCGAAGGTTACGACCTTCCGTATATGTATCCTATCCGAAGTTCCATCGCAAAAACAATGTATTTGCTTCGAGAATAACAAACACACCGCTCTCAAGACTGTTTCGTTCTCACCAAGCTTGTTTCTGTAAATGCTTTCTTTCGATCATGAGGTCTAGTTTTGCAGGCCAAACATGTCATTCCTACAGAAAAGTTTGACGATTCTTCTAAAGTATTCACTAATCATTACCCGAGATATCTATCATCTCGACAACGTAGGTAACAGTAAGGTAACAGGCATGCCACCGCGCCAGCGCGGTTTCGCGAATGATATCTATCAACACTCCAGTAAAGTCTGTCAATTCCCCTAAAACTCTTTACTAATCTACCAATCTCACCTGAGATATCGATCCTCTCGACGACGTAGTGTGTAACAGGCATGCCGCCGTCGTAAGCGGGCGGCTTCCAGGCCAGCGTGCAGGAGTGGCGAGACACGTCGGTCGTCTCCAGCGGGCCTTGCGGCGGGCCCGGCAGGCCGGTCACGGTTATACTGAACGAGTCTGACACTTCGCCCGAGTTGTTCTTGATCGTTATCTTGTATGTTCCTGGGGAGAGGGAAACAGATGTTTAAATGTTGTTGTTGTCTTAGAGCCTTTTTAGGTACCTAACACTTAAAATCCACTCCGGCTTTTCACGCAGACAAATTAGCATGTTTATTTTTACTTATCGGGAATCTAAAGTCTTACTCCGAAAGATGTATTTTTTTTTTAGATTAAACAATATGTTATCGTTAATATCGTAACGTAAACTAAGTAATAAAATCGATTGCACAATTTATAATTATAAAAAGTGCAAGTGAAGTCCCTCCGCGCGGAAGAAGTGAAACTTCGACACAACAGTGCGTCGTTGGAAGTCGCATAAGAAGTTTCACTTCGAAAACGTAACAGACAGAAAGATCGTAATAGCGATTTCAGTGTATACTGTCAAGTTATTTTTAGGGTTCCGTACCCAAAGGGTAAAAACGGGACCCTATTACTAAGACTTCGATGTCTGTCTGTCTGTCACCGGGCTGTATCTCATGAACCGTGATAGCTAGGTTGCTGAAATTTTCACAGATGATGTATTTCTGTTGCCGCTATAACAACAAATACTAAAAATAGAATAAAATACTCGTATGTATTTAAGGGGGGCTCCCATACAACAACCGTGATTTTCAGCAGTTTTTTGCTGGCTATTAATAGCGGCAAGAGGATTGGGGTTCCCATACGGTACGGAACCGTTCGTGCACGAGTCCGACTCGCACTTGGCCGATTTTTTCCTATCTTATACTGTTGTATCGGTGTGCTGGGCCCTTTTATCTCCATAATTATCTTAGTCCGTCTTCTGTGCTACATTTTGCCAAACTATATTGAACTAGATCTGATAAGTTCTATGATTTTGGAGTATCATCAACCAGGGTATTATTATATGTCCGACTAGCGACCCGCCCCGGCTTCGCACAGGTTTATTATACATACAAACCTTCCTCTTGAATCACTCTATCTATTAAAAAAACCGCATCAAAATCCGTTGTGTAGTTTTAAAGATATAAAGATAAGCGTACATGGGGACATGGGGACCGCGGAAGCGACTTTGTTTTATACTATGTAGTGATTATCTCAAGTCAATTATACTGTTGAGTGTTGGTGTCGAAAATTAATACTGTTGGAACTTACCCATATCATCCTTAGTGATGTCCTTGATAAAGATAAGGATGTAGTCATCGAAGACGGTGTATTTGAGGTGCGGCGAGTCTGTGACCTTGTGACCATCTTTGGTAAGCGTGACGTCAGCAGGTTGGTCACCAGAGTAAAGAATCTTGATCTTGGTGTTGTCATGCTCTGGTAGGTGGAGGTCGCCCGGCATTCTGGTGATGCGTGGTGGGTCTGGAAGGAAAATCTAGGGTTTGAAAATCTATACCTATAGCTAAATCCTAGGCAATAGTTACTAACCAATAAAACCATAGGCACAGCTACAAAACTAAAACATCACAGAGAAGAGTTTAGGAAAATAAAACCCTAGGCATTCATGATTCTTCAAGAGTTAACTAATTCAGAAATCTAAGCTCATAAATTCACAATATGATTGAGATAGCTTCAAATTCAATAATATCTGTTAAGAAAGCATAAATATAACACAATTGTCTTTTCAAAAATTACGGTAACCACACTCACTTCCAATCTTGAGATGTCCAACACAGTAGACATGTCCGATACTGTTGACAGCCTCGCACGTGTAGTCACCCTCGTCGGCGTCCGTAGCTTCCAGAATGTTCAGCTTGAGCGTGCCCTCGCGGGACTCCGCTATGAACCTGTCAGACAGAAGTGGAATTATAGTGTTGTGTATAGATATGCTGTAAACACGTACCAAGTATGTACTCGTACTTTCAAGTAAGTACCGTACGTTCAGTGTAGAATATCTATCGACAAAGCCACATTATCAAGGATATGCCATAAGAGAAGCCTATGTCCAGCAGAGGAAGCCCTACGGCTGATTATGATATAGTTTTACAAGGTAGGTAATACAATAGAAGACAATAACAAAAGAAACAATATTTATCCTACTTATTGCATAAAATGATGTATTAAAATCATCTATCAACCCGTAACCAGGCAATTGAGCTAGCATGGCGCACATTGTCACCCTTTAAAGACTGGCCGTTGTATGGCAATAGTCTATTGAAGACTTGGTGGCTCAAAGTAAAATGGGGAAATAGGCCGAATCATAGAAATCGGCGGATGTGAAGTTTGCTACAGGCTGTGCGATATCCAATCCTGACTGAAGCTCACATAAAGCTGCGCGTTGATTGGATATTGCGCACCTTGTAGCTAACTTCACACCCGCCGAATTGTGTTATTCAGCTACACCAAAGCTTGATCAGTGGTGCTGTCATGTGTGGAAGCAGCTTCTTGACCTATTGACGCTTTTTTTATAATCCCTGTTAAGTCTTTATGGAATTTTCACCTGGCGCCAAGTACAATCTCCCTGCCATGCATCAGCCAGCGATCAGTGAGAATAGGATTACCAGTAGCGACACCTTCGAGCGTGAATGGCCTGCCCAGTGGTGCCGCTATATGTGGATGCCTCCACACATAGCTTCTTGAGCCATTCCAACTTATTTCTGCCGATATCCCTATAAAGTCTTTAGGGAATTCTCACCTTGTGCCAAGTACAATCTCCCTGCCGTTCCTCAACCAGCGACCAGTGGGTATAGGGTTGCCAGTAGCGACACACTCGAGCGTGAATGGCCTGCCGAGTGGGGCTGCCATGTGTGGAGGCAGCTTCTTGAGCCATTCCGGCTTGGTTCCTCCGATGTCTTCGCCGGTGCGGACTGGTGTGGTGCACGATGACGGCTCGGATTTACCTAAGGAGGAGAAAATCGACTTTAGACGTCTTGAGGTAATTAATGAGTGTGACGAATAACTTTGCATCGTTGAGGAAGTGAGTTGAAATGTTTAAAGTTGATAAGAATAAATAAACAGGTTGTTGAAGACAAACTTGCACTTAAATAAACGTATTTATGTTATGTAGAAGGCTAGCAGGAAGGAGATTGCGAAGTTCTTACCGCTAGCATTGACAGCAATAATCCTGAACTCGTAGTCAGCCTTCTCGTTAAGGTTCATGGCGGTGAATGTCGTGTCTTGCACGTTGTAGTCGTTGCACTTCACCCAGACCGAGCCGCCGACGTCGCGCCTCTCGATTACGTATCCGGTTACGCGGGCACCTAGGAAAAACAAACGGGAAATAATTATATAGAGTTTAGGAGAATTGTAGTGCAATCTAGACTTTTCACAATTAAAAAATACGCAAATAAACGGTTAATGTAGCTAAAAAAAGCATTTTCATTCCTTTATTTTTTTTGGAACTGCCAATAATTAATTAACATGTCCGTATTTTACATGTTAGCCTTTTGCATTACAGGTATAATAAGATGAAAGTTTTGCTGTATGCAGACTAGTAAAGCAAAGGCTAATTATTTTCGTCATTTGCCGTGTCTTCTCTAATCAGCAAAATAAATTAGAAATATAAAAATCAACAAAAAAGAAGAAATATTTTAATTTTTTGGTAGTTTTGACTCCTAATCCAATAATTCTGTTCTTCTATCTTCTAAACTATGCTTAAAATGTCTAGATAGTTTTCTCCTAGCGGTCGACGTAGTCACGTCCGTCGTCCAACCCTGATAAAGCGCGGCAATTGCGGCGGTCTAGGAGGCCCGTGCTCGTCTCTAACACTGAAATATTACACTCCCCAAGCATTTCTAGAACATTACTTACCGTCATCAGTAGCAGGCGGGTCCCAAGACAGGTCGACGTAGTTACTTCCAAGCCGAACTACGCGCGGCGATTGCGGCGGTCTGGGAGACCCATACTTGTCTCTAGCACGGAATCATTACAAACTACCCGAGTATTATACTATATATCTTACCGCCATCTGTGGCAGGCGGGTCCCAAGACAGGTCGACGTAGTTACGTCCAACCCGAACCACGCGCGGTGACTGCGGCGGTCCAGGAGGCCCGTGCTTGGCTCGGACGCGGAACCGCTGAGAGCTGCCCGAGTATTTGCTGAAGCCGGCCGCGTTCTTAGCGCGAACACGGAACTCGTACTCGTGACCCGGTTCGAGGTTGTATGCCTGGGGAGAATAAAAAACTTAGAAGAAGCTTTTCTTTGTCCAGATGATAAATGACACGTTAAATTGTTTTAACCGTTTGCCAATCATTTCTGAGGCATTGGCCTATCATTCACGTTTCTGTCTCGTTCACATTCATTCAACGTAAAAATTACAATACAGGCTTACCAGAACTGGTGTACCAAGCCAAAAGGAGGTGATTCAGACCATCATTGTCCATCACCAACAACTTTTACTATGAGGACAAACCGGAATGAGAGAAACAAAAATCTGCTGTTTCATACACTTTTTGTCGTTTGCGAATCGCAGCTTTGTATGGAACAGCAATTTGTATTATAATTCAAGTTAAATTATAACTTCAGGTTGGCCCCATAGCAATAGTTGTTCATAATTATTGTCTTAGTTACCCCTTTTTGGCTTAATATAGGGTAAGCAGATAGCCCTCAATAGTGCTCTATTTTCTTTTAAGGACTCAGCGCGTTAGTTCAGAATGACGCTGGTATAATAGCCTCTCTAGAAACCGTAATATGACCCAAACAACCCGCCGCCGATACTGCTTGTATGCCATAGAGTCCATAGACCCTTTTGTATCCCAACTTTCACCGTACCTGGTAAGTGCAGTCCTTGACAAGGTAGTCAGCACCGGCCCAAACTCCGTCTTGTACGTCTCTGAACTCGATCTTGTATCCCTGGATGCGCGCGCCGCCGTCGGACCTAGGCCTGTCCCACACCACGGTGGCAGTGGAGCCGTCCCATTCGACGACACGGGGCGTGCCCGGCGCGTCGGGTACAGTGAACGGATACTGAGGACAAAATAATGATGTTAATATATCAGCTGTGATGGCGTTGTACAGAGAGCCGTTTTTGGGCACGTCTAGTTTTAAATAAATGTAAATATTAGGGGAAATCTTACCCAAGGTCAACTCCAAACTAAGCTTGTATTATGGGTGCCGAATGTCTTGGTTGCATAAGTTATTGGGTCTTCACATGTGTAACGTAGCTAATTTTTACAGTAAACGCCATAGGATATTTGGGGAACATTTAATTTAAACTCTTCTTTATAAGTTTACTAGCTGACCCGGTGAACTTCATATCACCTTCACCTCACTAATTCGGTCGATTCTAACTTCGGTGGCGTTTAGAGCCTCCAATGGTAGGAACATTTTGTATAGGAAAATTAAATCGACTTTTTTTATTATTTTCCACAATATTTACTTAATTCTTTCTTCCATGAGACCTTTCTCTTGACAATAACAACTACAACAAAAAAGAAGTAGCTGTCCAGCCGTTCACGAGTGATACCGTAACCAAGGAAATAGCGATTTTTCATATTTATACAATAGATTGCCAATAGGACCGATTGGTTTTAGCTGAGTTCAGTTAGGCCTTTTGTCCGCTTTAATTTGAGCTCCGCTATCGGAATGTAAGCACCAAGAAATTTACATACCGGCGCGGCAGCAGAATTTTATGCGTAAACCATAAGATCATAAGTTCTAGAATGAAGAATAGAATGACAATAAAGAATGATATAGAATATACAGCTATTGGCATTTCAAGTTGTATTTACTAAGTAATGCGGTAACTTTTTATAGTCTTGAGCATTTATAATGTACTGGCTGCGCCCTGCGGTGTTACACGCGTTCTCCCGAAATAAATAGTAGCGTGTTAATCCAAGGTCAAAGCTACCTTCATACCGAAACGGTTCATCGGTTTGTGCGTGAAAGAGTAACAAACATCCATACATACTCACAAACTTTCGCGTTTATAATATTAGTAGGATTACCTTTAGATATGTAGTATATGGATGATCTAATCTAATTGCTTTTTGTGTAGGTAGTAGTAGCTATAATATTCCCTGTATTTTGTTACAAGTATCTATAAAGACACTTTGGTTCCATCCATCCATCAGCCGTAAGACGTCCACTGCTGGACATAGGCCTCCCCTATGGATTTCCAATAAGGCCGGTTGGAAGCGGCCTGCATCCAGTGCGTTCCTGCGATCTTTATTATATCGTCAGTCCACCTAGTCGGTGGACGTCCTACGCTGCGCTTGCTGGTCCGTGGTCTCCATTCGAGAACTTTACTGCCCCATCTGGGCTATGTCGGTAACTTTGGTTCGTCTGCAGATCTCCTCATTTCTGATTCGATCTCGCAGAGAGACGCCGATTACACTTTGGTTAATGTAGAGGAATATACAACCACTGGTTGTCTTGAAGATTCTAGATGATAAATTACCTTGGCTGTGACAGAGTCGTCCATTGTGAGAGGCTCCGAAACGCCATATTGGTTTTCTGCGCGCACTCTGAACGTGTATTTGTGGTTGGGCTCGAGACCCATCACGTTGTAGTGACAGTTGCGTACGAACGACGATATCTTCACCCATATCTGGAAATAAAGCACTCGATTAGTGGCCAAAGTGAGGTAAAGTTGACTAAATAAAACAAAAAACAGCTGGTTGCACTCCGGCAGAGACAGCAAAAGTGAAAACTTGAACATTACGTCATCCGCCTTACGAATTTTCGATCAGGTCACGATCTGACGCAAGTTTAATTTATTTTACCCCTCCTAAAAAGTGCACGACGCCGCTATTGAAGTTTTCCCTTCAATATACAGATGAATTGATAACTTCCTTCATACAGATGAATTGATAACTTCCTACATTTGAGTCAGTTGAAAAGCACTTAGATGATCACTCGCTCTATTCGTCTCCATTGTGCTACATACTATCAAGTTCAGGCGTTAGCGAAGTACGTACAGGGAGATTGTAAAATTTAATACCTTATTTATGTAAGAAAACACACACTTTGCTACAATACAAGTAGGGACGACTAGATTTTACTGTTGGCAAAATTTGATGGAGAAGAAAATGTTATCGATCACGACAAAGTGTCACGTTCCGCCTGAGCCGAGCGTGCAAGCGAGAGCGCGGAACAGGCGATAGAGAGGCACCATCAGCCTTAGCGTTCGGCTTGTTTCAGTTGTTGATTAAAGTTGTTTTCTTATGACGATATCACGTAAAACCATCGTCCGTAAACCGACTTTATAGACAACCAATTTTTTTCTTTAACTCTTCGCATACAAGTTTATAAAAATCTTCGCATCCTATGTATTTTTATTAAGCTACTTACTCCATTGTTATCCATCTTCTCGACGACATAGTTGGTGATGGGCGAGCCACCGTCATCTAGCGGCGGCCGCCACGACAGCGAACAGCCGTCGGGCGTGATGTCGTACGCTTCGAACGGTGCCAATGGCGGAGACGGCTTGTCTACTACCAACACCTAGGAATGGAAAAAGTGTCTTTAAATACAAGGTTCTATAGAATTATCTAGAAGTATAAAGTACCTATCCTCAAAGTTGATTCGTCTCAACGAGACAGGGGTTCTCTTGAATTATAGGTACTCAAACCTACAAGTTAACAATGCCTTTGTAACGATAAACTTCAATTTATTTGACTAATAAACAAGTAGATATATTAGATACTGCCATTAGAGTAACAAATCGGAGTATAAAAGTTTAGAAAATAATTATTTTTCTCAAAAAAATGGCATAACTGACTTCAACCGTGTACAGAATTTGAATAGTTCGATCAATGTAGTAATTTTCACATTATTGTTGATTTATCAAAAACGGCTCAAACAATTTCGATAAAATTAAAACGTGACCTTAGAAGTATGATCTACCAAACAAAAGAATAATTTTGACATCGGATTACTCCGTAAAACGATATGCGTAGTCATAAAAAAATTATATACGCGTCAAGTTTATAACCTCCTCCGTGTCGTCGGTTAGATATCGACGTTTCATTAAATTCAATTATGGTTCATAAATAATTTTAGGTAATGGGTTTTCTGGGGAAGCAGAGTTCAATTTGAATTGAAAATAAAAACAAGTTTTCTTGTAACTTGAATGATCCTACCGCTGTGTTAAATTCCCTCCTAATCCAGGTTAGTAGAAAAGCTAGCCATATATGTTTTCTGAACTTATACTTTTTAGCAGCTAAGTAGAGATTAAATATAACTTACCCTGCATGTAGCGCTATCGCTGCCTTCGCTGTTGACCAGCTGTATGGTATAGGAGCCGGTGTCGGTTCTCTTAGCGCATGTGTTGTAGAATACTGTGTCGATGTCGGTGGTCACGAAACGGATGCGGTTGTCTGGGAATACTTCGTCGTTGTTCACTATCCAAGACACCTGAGAAAAAGGGGAGATAAAGGTTAGAAAATGGATGAAGTAAAACGGGTCGAAACAAGCATGCAAAGAAACAAATGTTTTTCTTATAATAAAAGCTGTATGTATTTTGAACATTATAGCGTCATCACCAGACAGATTCATCATTCATAGATTGCAATCGCCCACTGCTAAACATAAGAGTTATCTTCTCGTATGCCACCTCTCTCGATGCTGTGAATTGTCACAGTCCAGGTTCGACTCGCGATATAACTTCGACCCAATGAGATCACGACAGTGAGATTAAAGACATTTAAAACTGAGTTATCTTACTTTTTCCTTAAAAGCAGTATTTTAACTTTTCAGTTAGATGAAATTCCCTAACACTAGTAGAGTAAAAGTTCTCACCTTAGGCCTCGGGTTGCCAGTAAACGGCACTGTTATCTTGATTTCCTCTCCAGCAATGACTGTAATATCCCGAAGGCTGAGGTCGCTTGTGATCTTCGGCGAGTTGGGAGGAGCGCAGGCCCTGATAGCGTCAGAGCTCTGTGAGAACGGACCCTGTCCCGCTGCATTGACAGCCGACACGCGGAACTCATACTCGTGGTTCTCTATCAGACCCATCACTTTGTAGGTCGTATCTGGAATGTGTGCGTGGGACGCCTTCGTCCACTTATCCTCGGTTATCAGCCTCTTTTCGAGGATGTAGCCGGTGATCGGTGAGCCGCCGTCGTGACGGGGCTTCGTCCAAGTGAGAGTGATCGATGTTTCGCTCGTTTCCACCGAGCGGGGAGCTCCGGGCGCAGCGGGTGGATCGAATGGATGTCTCGCTCTGATCGGCTCTGTAGTTTGAGCCGGATCAGACTGGCCGTATTGGTTCTCAGCCATTACACGGAAGTCGTAACTCTTTCCGACGCTCAAGTTCTTTACGCGCAGGAACGGAGTGGTGACGTAACCGGACACCTTGGTCCAGTTCGGTGTGCGAGCTTCGCGTTTCTCGATGACGTAGTTTGTGATTTCGCCGCCGCCGTTGTCTTTCGGTGGGTTCCAGTACAGCGTGAGCGCTTCGCCTTCGAACTCTTCGGCGCGAACGTTCTCCGGTTTGCCGGGACGGTCGAGCACGCGGACGTTGATAGTTGCCGTGTCGTAGCCCGAAGGATTGCGGAGTTGCAAGCGGTATTGACCGCCGTCGGACCTCTTCGCGTTCTTGACGACCAACGACGCACTGTCGGGAGTGATCTTCTGGAAGATTCTGGAGTCTCCTTCCACGTCGAGCAGGTTGTCGTCGGCGAACCATTGCGCGGTCGGTTGCGGGAAGCCGGTGTACGGCACGTGGATGGAGAAGTCTTCTCCGGCCCTGACCGTGATGTCTCTGACGCCTCCCAAGTCCATGCAAGGTTTGTTCGGCTGTTCGGCGATGGTGATGTCCGCAGTAGGTTTGCTTGGGTCCGATGGGCCGACATCGTTGACGGCGATGACCCTGAATTGGTATTCGTCTCCTTCCTTGAGGTTGGGCACGGTGTGGACCAGGCTCGGGATAGGTTTGTCGTTGACGTCCTTCCAGTCTTTGTCGCCCTTGCCCTTCTGTTGGACGATGTATCCCTTGATCTTAGCACCGCCATCGCTCTTTGGTGGTCTCCAAGACAACGTGACTGAGTCTTTGGTGACGCGGTCAGGTTTAGGTGCCTCGGGCGCGCTCGGCTTAAGTCGCTGAGTCTCGGCCGTGATCGGCTCGGTCGGTTTGCTCGGCTTTCCGGGGCCGGCCTCGTTGACAGCGATAACACGGAATTCGTAGCGGTTTCCTTCGCGAAGATCCGGCACAGTGTAGCAGAGGTTCGGAGTCGGGTAGTTGTTGACCTTGACCCAGTCTCCTCCGCGTTCTCTCTTTTCAACATAGTATCCTGTGACAGGCTTGCCGCCAGAGTTCGCCGGTGGCAGCCATTCGAGAGAGCAGCTGTTTGCGCTGTAGCCGGTAATCTTGGGCGTTTCGGGCGCATCTGGCGCGTCGAATGGACTCTTCGCAAGCGTTGGCTTGCTTTCCAACGGATCTGAGACTCCATATAAGTTCTCTGCGCGTACTCTGAACACGTACTTCTTGCCCTCGGTAAGGTTCTTGACCGTGAACGAGCATTTCGGGCAGAAACCGGCGACCGTGCGCCAGTCGTTGACTCCGAATTCGGCCACTTCGACGACGTAGCCAGTGATGTCGCTGCCACCGTCGTCCGTAGGCGGCTGCCATGTGAGGCTGATAGAGTCGGGTGTGACGGGAAGAGCCGTCAATGGTCCCTTCGGTACTCCAGGCTTGTCTACGACAATAACCTCGATATCAGCGGAATCCTTTCCATGCTCATTGGAAGCCGTGATAGTGTATTTGCCGGCATCATCGCGCGTAGACTTCTCAATAGAAAGTTTGTGCTCGTCGTTCTTGGTTTCTGAAGTAAGTCTGTGCGATGGCACGAGCGGGACGGTTCCCTTGGTCCAGGAAATGGTCGGAGTCGGAGCTCCGGAGATTGGAATGTTGATATTGATGGGTTCGCCGGCGCGAACCTTGATCTTCTTGCCGATAAGATGATCCAAATGCAGTTTCGGTTTCTCTTTCATCGGTTTCGCGACGAAGACGTTCGACGGGTCGGAAGGTTGTCCAGGTCCGGCAGCGTTGACTGCGGATACTCTGTACTCGTATTGGTGACCTTCCTGTACCCTGTCGTCCTCGTATTCGTTGTTCCTGACAGGATCCTTGTTCAACTTTATCCAGCGGCCGGTAGCCTTGTCTCGCCTTTCGACGTCGTAGCCGATAATGTTGGATCCGCCGTTTGAGATCGGCTGAGACCACTTGATCTTGATGTGGTCTTTGTCGGCCGATACGAGGTCGGGTTTGCCCGGTTTGCCAGGCGTCGTGTATTGGTTCTTAGCGACGATTGGCTTGTCTGTGACGAGAGGCTCGGAGCGTCCCTGTAAGTTCTCAGCGAACACTCTGAACTCGTATTTGGTGCCTTCGGACAGACGCGGTACGGTCGCGTGGGTTTGTTTCGGGTTGATGTAAGTGACTGCCGGTACCCAGCCACCGCCGTGCGTCAAGTCACGCTTTTCAATGACGTAGGCTGTCAATTCACTGCCGCCATTGTCTTTGGGTGGTTTCCATGATAAGGTAACAGATTGAGCGGTGATTTCTTCGTACACGAATGGTGCTTCTGGCGGCGCAGGCACGTCCAAAACGATCACCTCAAAGCTGCCTTCGTCAGTTCCAGAATCGTTCTTTAGTTTCAGGTGATATTTGCCAGCGTCGGAGCGCTTGCAGTTCACTGTGTGGATAATAGTGTGGTGTCCCACGGAAGTAACCGTTGTCCTCTCATTTGTGGCGACAGGTTTACCGTCGCAAGTCCATGTAACTTCAGGAGTCGGTTCACCGATGAAATCAACATCCATGTGGAAGATAAGACCGGCCTTGATGCGGATTTCCTTAAGCTGAGTAAGAATCTTCGGAGCGACGAATCTGTCCTTGGCAGTGATGACGTCGGATGGCTCACTGGGCTCCGATTGGCCGGCTTGGTTCACGGCAATCACGCGGAATTCATAGTCCTGTCCCTCGGTCAAGTCTGGCACGGTAGCCTTTGTCTTGCTCGGAGGCACGTGAACGGCGTTCACCCAGTAAGGGCTTCCCTTTTCTTTCTTCTGGATGATGTAACCAGTAATAGGGGCACCTCCGTCCGATTTCGGTGGGGTCCATTCGAGGTCCACGTGATCTTTGCTCCAGTCTTTGGCTTGAGGTTTGCCAGGAGCGGACGGTTCGTCGAATTCGTTCTTCGCGACGATCGCTTTGCCGAGTTCTAGAGGCTCAGACTGGCCGATAGCGTTAACAGCGCTCACTCTGAACAAATATTCCTTCATGTGAATGAGTCTCGTCACTTGGTGAGATAGGTAAGTGGACATGCCAGCGTCCGACCAAGTGCCGCGAGTGAGGTCCATCTTTTCGATGACGTAGTGAAGGATCGGAGATCCACCATCGTCCAAAGGTACCTTCCACGACAGCGAGCACGAATCTTTCGTGACGTCAGACACAAGCAAAGGCTTCTCGGGTCTCGAAGGTTTGTCCAGGACGGTAACCTGAGCGGAAGCGGAGCAGATACCGAGGTCGTTCTTCAGGGTTAGCTTGTAAACGCCTCCGTCCGAGCGGACAGAGAATGGAATGTCTAAAATGACCCTGTTGTGCAGAATCTGGATATCGATCCTCTCGGAAGGCTTGACTTCCTTGCCGTTGATCTGCCATTCGACTGTCGGTTTTGGTGACGCTTCCATAGGGATCTCGTATTGTATCCTCTGTCCAGCCTTGACGGTTTTGTCAGCGAGAAGCATTTTGTCGAATGTTGGAGCACAGAATCTGGCTTTAGCCACTTGTGGCGTGGACGCATCGCTGGGCTCTCCATTGCCAGCCTTGTTAACGGCAATGACACGGAATTCGTATTCCTCTCCTTCGGTAAGTCCAGGAACAGTGGCCGTGGTCTGGTTTCCTGGTACAGTCGCGGCGACTTCCCAAGGTCCGTACTTCTTCTTGGCCTCGATAACGTAGCCGGTGATGGGAGAACCGCCGTCCTTCTTGGGCGGAACCCATTCGATATCCATGTGATCCTTGTCCCAGTCCTTGACGACTGGAGTTCCAGGCTTATCCGGGGTTCCGTAGGGATCCTTGGCGGTGATCGGCTCGTGGCCGGTGAGCGGCTGCGACTCGCCGAGCTTGTTGACCGCGCGGACGCGGAAGTTGTAGTCGTGACCTTCGATGAGATGGTCGATCCTGATGCTGGTGGCTTGGACTTCTCCCGCCGGGATCCATCTGAGGTTCTCTTGGTCCATCTTTTCGACGACGTAGTGCGAGATTTCGGCACCTCCATCGTCTTTGGGTGGTCTCCAGCGCAGCGTGCAGCCAGATTTAGTTATGTCATCGGCTCTGAGCGGGCCTTCGGGTGCGGTAGGCACATCCATGACTGTAATCTTGACTGTGGCCGTATCAGTTCCATTGATGTTCTTAGCTTTGAGAGTGTAAGTTCCAGTGTCAGCGCGTTTGGCGTCAATAACGCGAAGGTTAGTGCTGTGGTCATGATTGACGACCTTAATCCTATCAGTGTTAAGGACGAGATTGTCTCCGTGCAGCCATTCTTTAGTCGGAATGGGTTCACCGGCAACAGGCACGTCGAGTTCGAAGTTCTGTCCGACCTTGATCTTGATATCGAACATGAAGTTTCTATCGATCTTGGGCGCGAGGTTCTTGGGCCTGGCGAGATGTGGTGCGGTTCCATCGGAAGGCTCGCCCTTGCCGGCCTTGTTGACGGCACGGACGCGAAACTCGTACGTGTTTCCTTCGATGAGGTCGGGCACTTTGCCGCTTGTGACGTCACCCTCGATCTGTGGACAAAATTAAAAGGTTGTAGATACATTTGCTTTTGATACGAGTAATTACGTAGACAAGTATAATCATTTTTCGCAAAAAATAGCATGACCGACTTCACCCGTGTACAGAATTCGCGAATATTTCGCACGGATCGATGTTACATTTTTCATATTATTGTTGATTTATCAAAAATGGCTCGGCCAATTTCAATAAATTTAAATGGGACCAATTTCGAAGTATACTCTTTCCAATAAAAAAAGAATCATTGAAATCGGACTACTACGAAAAAAGTTATGTGTAAATATACGAGTCGAATTGAGTACCTCCTCCGGGTTGGTTCGTCGATCAAAATTACATCAGTTACAATGTTGCTATAGACAAGCTCACTCAGAAAAAATACTTTATATGTCTGTTTTGGCAGCTGATTTTCACTTCGATTTCAGGGTTGGTTCAAAAGGAAAAGTTGGTCATAATGTGAGCACATACACAGTGGTTTTACACAATTATTTTTAGAGTTTTCCTTACCTGAGCACACTCCTCCCAGTCAGGCGAGAACCTGTCCTTCTTCTCAACAACGTATCCAGTGATGGGCGCTCCGCCGTCCGCCTCGGGGCGGGTCCATTCCAGCTCCACGAAGTCTTTGTCGAAGTCCTTGATCTTGGGTGTTCCGGGCTTGCCGGCCACGTCGAACGGATTCTTGGCTTCGGTGGCGTGCGGGGTGGTGAGCGGCTCGGATTTGCCTTGCCTGGGGGACAAACATAAATATTACAGAAACATTTTTTGACAGCGAGGCTTTACATCCATTTGCTATGCTGATGCGCATCATCTCATCTATCTTACTCGTAAATGAAGCGCGGATTTCTAAGCATTTTAAACTGCTTGTTGTGTGTAACTGTCATATATCTTTTTGATCATGGAACAGAATTGACAAGTATGATCTTTTTTGCGGAAATCGGCCGAGTTTAGTAGGTCATGGGTCAAGGGCGATGATTTATTAGCGCTGATATTAGTGAGAGGTGTGTGGTCATTTAGCATGTATAATGCCTATTTTATTTTATTATAGATAGCTTCGAGTTTGATTATCTTCAGTTCAGTGCCAGATCTTAAGCAGGGATGCTACCTTTGTTGTAGCACGATTAACTAGAAGAAGGTTGGTAATTGTGAACAAGTATTTTATTAAAAAAAACTTTTTATTAAAACAAGTTTTTACTGAACAAGAACTCGGCAAAACGTATCAAACGAGCCGAAACTCGATAGGGCTGCGACGTTTCATTACAGAGTTTCTATGACCACCATCCAGCTCCATCGTCAGACCCTAGTTACTATTAAAAGACAAATTACTGAATTCAAATGAACCCAAACTCGATGAGGTTGTGTCGTTTCATTTCTAAGTTCCTTTGGCAACCTTCCAGCTCCATCATCAGATCAGCACCATGTCATCATCCCTGCGCAGGGGATTTGTGGAATTTTGATCCATAAATCCCCTGCATTGTCACGCAATTTACACATGTATGCAAAATTTCAGTTTAATCGGTAACCGGGAAGTGGATCAAATTTAACTTGCAAGATTTGAATACAGACCGACAGACAGACAACGGGACAGTTGAAACTAAATAAAAGCTTGTAAAAAACTGACCTGTTAACAGCCCTGACGCGGAACTTGTATTTGTGTCCCGGCGTCAACCCGTCGACGGGCAGGCTTGTTTGCGGTCCGTCGGTCTCGCCGGCGGTCACCCAGCGGCCGGTGGCTTCGTCCATCCTTTCGACGACGTATTTCTCGATCGGCTGACCGCCGTCGTCGGCCGGCGGGTTCCAGGACAACTTGGCGCCGTTTGCGTGTACGTCGGATACCTGACGGTTAAAACGTTTGGAGTTGAAATATTTTTCGGAAAAGAATAGTGTTTTTATATCCTGCGTGCAGACAAATAAATGATAAGTAAAAAGTAATACCGGTTCAGAAATCAAGTTGACTGACAACTAGTACTTGAACGTAATAAAAAACTCCAGGCGAATCTTTGTGCAAATTTACAGGTCAGCGGCGGTGAGGGGTGGGGCTTTGCGCAGCTTGTAACTAACTTGACAGCCGCCGTTGAGTTTGATTCGACCTACCTTATTTCATACAAGTAAACATGCTTGTCATCTTGACATACCTCCTACAGAATACTACAACAAAAAGCTATATCTATTCATATTGGCGTCGTTCGCGTCGCTCGCTGCTAGAATCAAAATACTAGAGTACCGAACTACTTGCATTGTTAATGTACTAGAGAAAGAATGAAGGATAACATTTGATCATTTGAAGGATTCATTCATGAATCACTTGACTAACCTTGATGAGTTCGGTGCTGAATTTTTTTTAAGTAAAAATGATTCTCATCTTGATTACATATGTGACGTTCAAAAGTGCCCTTTGTGAACCTATTTAATGAATAATTAATTAAATTGACTGACTAACCTTGAGCGGTCCTCCTGGCGGGCTCGGCACACTCAACACAATGACTTCCACTTCGGCGACATCTTTTCCATTGATATTCTCAGCAGTGATGGTGTATCTGCCGCTGTCAGCCCTCGTGGCAGCCTTGCAGTTGAGCTTGGTGTTGTAGTCGCTGTGCTGGACCTTCATATCGCCGGAGGATTTCACTTCCTTCTTGCCTAAGAACCACTTGGTCTCGGGCATCGGTTCACCAGAAACCTGTGGGAGAAAATTAAAATGTATGTAGTTTGGGCGCTTGCGGGACCGAGGCTAAACTGCTATCTTTGTCGGATCAGCAGAGAAATGTGTGGTGACCACCGTTCCAGCTGTTTCCTGGAGCAAAGGTTGGCTATAGCTATATGCGGCCAGTGTTTTGGGGACTTTTGCCCTGGAAACAATCAAGGACGGGTTGTTTGACTGGGCCTGTACGTTCTTTTGACTGTATTTGTCTATATGTGGTTGGTTGTCTTTGAATTTTAAACTAAATTTCGTTTATAATTATTGTTTTTAAGAAATGCCCTCTCTTATGATTTCAAGCTCATACGTCACTTTCGTTAGAGAACAAAACAAAACGCTGGCCACTATCGAGTGCGTGCTGTCCGGAACGTCACCTGGACTCGCCTTGTTCACTGTACGGACCCTGAATATTCAGAAGTAAATAGTACTAACCTTGACGTCGAACCCGAACTTCTGTCCAACCTTGATCTTGATGTCGATGAGGTTGGTGCGGTCGATCTTTGGCGCCAAAT
Organism: Hypomecis atomaria; assembly: GCA_964007245.1. Classification (NCBI taxonomy): domain Eukaryota; kingdom Metazoa; phylum Arthropoda; class Insecta; order Lepidoptera; family Geometridae; genus Hypomecis; species Hypomecis atomaria. The sequence continues at coordinate 8,573,385 of OZ023305.1, forward strand.
TCCTGGGCTTGGCCACTATTGGGTGCGTGCTGTCTGAAGCGTCTCCTGGACCCGCCTTGTTCACGGCGCGGACCCTGAAATATAGAGATAAATAAGTAGGAAGGCTTAAGTCATCAAGAGCATAGATGCCACGGCACCGAACTAGTAGGAGAACCACTGAGTGGTACACGCTACCCTCGAGACCATAGCGCAAGTGACTGCACCGAAATGGTGTTCACTGAAATCCTCTAGTCCTTTTATAATTTTGCCCATCTTCTTTTTTTAATAGTTGAGGGCAAATAAACAGCATTTTGGTCAATTTCAACGACAAATTTTGAAATCATTTCAAGAGCGTCTCTGGGGTCAAACAACCGCAAAATAACGTCCACATAAAAGAAAATATAATAAGAAATAATAATATAATCCATTGAACTATTGACTCGACGAAGAAGAAGAATCAAAGAAAAGACAAGAATCACAGAACATACCTGAATTCATAAGTCTGTCCTTCGATCAGATCCGGCACTGTGGCCGTAGTCTTATCTGCAGGCACTTCCAAAGCCTTTTCCCAGTTGCCGAATTTGTCCTTCTTTTCGACAATGTATCCGGTGATGGGGGCACCACCATCGGAAGTCGGCGGCGTCCATTTGAGGTCCACGTGGTCTTTGTCCCAGTCTGTGACTGATGGTGTGCCTGGCGCGCCTAGAAGGAAAATATCGATTAATATTGACCTCGATTATCAAAAATGTTTAAATAAGCATTTTGTATTTTCTGCCAAAAAAATTAAGTTCGTATAGGTGGCAAGCCTATTCTCTGGCATGGCTAACAGAAAAAATAATATCATATACATTTAATTCACGAGCGGCAAAAAGTAGATTCAAATGCTAACAGTAGGTATTAGTCCAAAATGCAAGTGAAGAAGATATCATCATAATGTCAACATAATAGTATGGATTGTAATGCTTGGATATCTCATGTTGCTCAGCATTTCATATAATTGCAAATACATGAGGGACATTGTAAACTAGAAATATAACTTACCAGGCTCGTCGAACGGATTCTTAGCGACGATCGACGTCTCCGACGTGAGAGGCTCTGATTCGCCCTCAGAGTTGACAGCTGATACACGGAACTTGTATTCCTTGCCCGGAGTCAATCCAGTCACATCGCATTCTGAAAATAAAGGAGTACAAATGAATGACAATGGCTTGGGAGTGTTGTAGCATTTACAACAAATGTGGACTATCATAGCCGAATTGCACTAAATTGTTAGACTCAAATATTTTAATCAAAGGCATATCAGAAGCCTTTAATATTTTTAAATAAGCTCTTAACTAAAAACCTACACACCCCAAATCTGTAACTACATTAGTGATTTGTATTGCACTGAAGTTGATGATTTAGCCAGCCGGTCTTTCGTTCAATTCAATAATTTTTTCATCAAATAGCTATCCATAAATACACTTTTAAATATCATATTATACAGAAATTATCTTTGTTCGATGTGTAGACTCTTTTAGGTATACAAACACGCAGGCTGTTAAATACATAACCACTAGACAAAGGTACTATCAAAATTGCATAAAATCAAGCTAAACTTTTTGGAAATCTTTCTGAAGATCTGCATCTATCGATGGACAATCTAAAGCTGAGATACTAATACAGAATAATAATAATAACCGACTAGAATTATAATAACTATTAATTAACTTACTAGGTTCATCGGACCTGGCACACGGTACCCAGCATCCGGTCTCCGTGTCCAGTTTGTCCACTTGGTAGTACTCGATGGGGGCGCCACCGTCGTCTTTCGGACGCTTCCACTTAAGAGTAGCTCCCTCTTTGTGCACGTCGGAAATCTAGGGAAAAATAGAGAGGGTTTTAGAAGTTTTAAGTAGATTGGTGATTTATTTCGACAGACTTAAAATATTGCTGTAACAACGCAATTTGAGATAGTTTTACCTAGTTCTATAACGCCATTTGGAATATTTGTAATACAGCTTTATAGCTTTGTCTACAAGAAGTTAGAAATGACCTGAATGGCTTCGAGATAAAGATGTGTGTATGCTTTATGAGTTGATGGGATGATCTACAGAGCGTTTGGATATTGGCCAACCCATATTTAGCCAACGTGATGATATTAGCCTCTTTCCCCTCATAATAAAAAAGATTCTTGGGTGCATTCGGACACAGTATAGTGGACACACCTTTCCGGGGAAGGAAAAAGTCGTGAGGCATACGTACGGCGATGATATTTGATAGCGTATGTAAATCAATCAACTCGCAACTGCGCCAAGGTAGCAAATATTGCCCAGTCGCCTTTCAACAGTGGACTATAAAAGGCTGATACAGTATTTGATAAGTATTTATTAAAAAAAAAGGTAAACGTAAGGTAATTGGGTTATTGTCACTGTGGAACAATGGACAAAATTGTTGACCATCACTTGACAGTAAAGCTGAAAACAAACTATCGGACGCGGCTGACGGACGCGACTGACAGTCGCGACTTATAGGTGTCTAGATAATGAATGTACACTGAGCCGTGCAAACTATCGGACATAAGTCGCGGACGTCACCTTGAGCTGACCTTGAGCGTTCGGACGTCCGAGAGCGATCTGACGCGCCGGTTATTTTAAGACTCTGCACACTTCTATGTAGCGCCCGTCAGCCGCGTCCGATAGTTTGTTTTCAGCGTAATATAGTCTTATTTTCTTACCTGTAGCGGTCCCTCAGGCTTGCTAGGCTTGTCAGTGACCACAACATTGATGGTGACAGTGTCTTTTCCGCTCGAGTTCATAGCAGTAACGGTGTACTCGCCAGAATCGTCCCTCCTCACAGGGCGGACGACCAGTTTGGTGAAGTATTCTGGATTGTCGATCGTGACCGCCTTTGATGGACGGAGTGGCATGTTCTGGTATCTGGGGATAAGGTAAGTAATTAGTATTTTGTACAGATGTAAGATTAAAAATTGATAAAAGCACATCAGGTTTCGATCAGATAAATACGCATTGCACACCTACCAGTCTTAAAGATTCTTATATTTGCCCAGGACTTATAATTTATTTTCTAACAATGTTTTACGGAAAATAGTAGTACCGTATCTAGAACGTATTTGATTACATTGAGTTACACAGATCTCACGGATTAGAGCTAAAAAAAGAAAATTGACAAAAGAGGAATAATCGTTGTAATTACCTATCGTATCGTAATCGTTGTAATAGTTAACCAATTGTGATAAATCTAGAATCACAACGTGTCTTTAGTCGATCTTGGACACTAGGAAGCATTGACCATGGAAGTCATGTTTACCTCAAGTTTATAGATTCTTACCTCCATTCCACAGCAGGCGCAGGCTCGCCAGTAATGGCAGCTTCCAGTTTCAAGGTAGATCCAGCGCTAAGTGTAACATCTCTCAGGTGTCTCCTGTCGATCTTGGGAGCCAGGAACCGAGGCTTGGCCAGGAAGTTCTTGCTGGCGTCTGAAGGCTTGCTCTGGCCGGCCTTGTTGATCGCGATCACGCGGAATTGGTACTCGTTGCCTTCGATCAGACTGCGAAACAAAAATGGTTTGAGACATTGCTGAAACGTTTTTGACATCGGCTTTTTCTAGAATGGGGTTAAGCATGGGTGATAAATTAGCAATCTAATTTCAAATCCCGACTAGAAATAAATATGTGACTTGCTGCAATTCAAACATGGCTACATTATTATTGGGTTGCTTGAACGCAAAATGCAGACTCTACTCTGTGTGCTTATAGCCCAATATAAATTATTTACTTGACTCTATCTGGGGTCTGCACTGTTACTTAGTTACAATATCTAACAATGTACCGATATAGCTATAAAAATAAAAAATCTGAAGATATTCTAAGGGGCCTGATGGAGGCTTCGCCTGTAGTAATAGCGACTAACGCGACTCAGAATCTCAACTGGGGGTCGAAAATAGCTTAATAAATAGGGTTACGGACCCCCTAACTGGAGTTCCTAACAAACCATTCAGCATTTGTTTGGCCCATTGGCTATACTCTAAGATTACACCTGATGGAGTCTTCACTCGCTGGAGTAGCAGTCACAAAAGTCTAGAGCTAAAAAATACAAACAAATTCAATGACCCATCAATTCCAAGAAAAATAACCTACTCATTGACAACAGCAGTAAGGTATGGAGGCTTCATCTACTGGAATAGCGCTCGCAAAATTCTAGAGCCAAAAAACACAAACAATATACAACGACCTATCAATTCTACGAAGACCTTACCCATTGACAGTAGCGGTGGGTGTAGGCGTGTGGATCTCCACAGCCTTCTCCCACAGCGGGCTGTATTTGTCCTTCTTCTCAATAATGTAGCCAATGATGAGAGACCCGCCGTCTGTGAGCGGTGCTTCCCATTTGAGGTCTACATCATTAGTGGACCAATCATCGGTACATCATTTGGTAGAGGATTTCTATTTGCTGATTTCCCGATTTCTATTATTTTTTGTTGTTTAACTTACATATCTGGGTAGAAGACGAATCGAAGACAGCAAAAATGTAGATAGAATCTAAACCGACTCAGAAACTCAACTGCGGGTCGAAAATAGCTAAATGAAGTTACTGATCACGGACCCTAATAGACTGGAGCTCTTCACCATGCAGCATTTTCTTGAGCCAATAGATACACTCTAAGAAACTTGACGGAGTCTTCACTCACTGGGTTGGCAGCCGCAGAATTCTAGAGCTAGAAAACACAAACAATATTCAACGAACATTCAAAGATCTTACCCATTGACAGTAGCGGTGGGTGTAGGCGTGTGGGTCTCCACAGCCTTCTCCCACAGCGGGCTGTATTTGTCCTTCTTCTCGATAATGTAGCCGATGATGGGTGAGCCGCCGTCCGTGAGTGGCGCCTCCCACTTGAGGTCCACGTGGTTGGCCGACCAGTCGTCGGGAACTGGCGCGGATGGCGCGTCAGGCACGGCTGTGGGGAGAACAAAATGGTAAAATTTTATCGAAAAGAGATATATTCAATTAGAAAAAGTTCGTTATTTCAACAAAATGCTTAAATTAACCAGCAAAGATTGGAGTAAAGTTAGTGGTGTTGCTAGTTAAAACTTTATTTAGGTCTAATCCACATATTTTAGGGGAGCTCAAAAGAAATTATAGAAAGCTCATCAAGAGAGACACTCTTAGTGAGGCCACAAAATGATTATACGTTTCCAATTCAGTACTGGGGCCCTATTTTTCAGATTCGTACGGCTAGGAACGTATACAGAACTTTGACAGATTGTATGGACAATATTTACGTTGCCCATGGAAGTCGCGAATGCACCATACAAGTTCCGTATAAAACCAAGCCCCAGTTCGGAATATTAATGAGAGAATATCTACAATTTTACACAATGCTTCCTTTTAGTGCTTGGTAGAGGCTAAAACCACAGTTAAATTACTACAGTTTACAAGGCGTTGCCCAGAATTAAAAACGTTACTTCTCAGTTACTTCTACTTGTGGAGTCTTATGTTCTTTTCTAAGCATTTTTGTAGAACTTACTCGTAGTATGGTTTAAATATACTCACTGAAGGGATCCTTAGCGACGATGGAACCGAAGGTCTCGAGCGGTTCAGACTCGCCCTCCTTGTTGAGCGCCTTCACGCGGAACTTGTACTCGTGTCCAGGGATCAACCCATCGACCTGGAAACAAATGGTACTTTTAGAGCTGATACAAGTAGAAGTTAAAAACAGGAATATTTAATGGTGCTATTTGGACCTTTCAACCACATTGTCGCGTTTTAGAGACGTACGAGTATAAGATAATCTTAGCAAAGAATGGAGCATCTGCTCATCTGCCCGCAATGTATCTATATTCTATACTTTGGATGATGTTGAAGAAGAAATTGTTGCCACTTATTGGGCTGATCATATTTAGTACAAAATTGAGTCTTTTTTATGACATTTTTCTTTGGATTCCATGTTTAGGGAGACAAAAAGACTCAGGTTGTTGTTTTGATGATAAATATAATATCTGAATGCATGTGCAGATGTGCATCACGATATGTAGAGTAAAGTTCCGTTTTTTCACGTTTCTGAGGGTCTTGCCGACAGGCAGCCAGGTGCCGGTCGTATTTCTCGACGAAGTAAGCCTCGATGGGCTCACCGCTGCCGCCGTCGTCCTTGGGACGCTTTCAGTTGACTTTACATCCCTCAGCCTTTTGTAGTGTGAATAGACATGCTGGGATATTTTTTTTCGGTGTGGGGTGATAATGATAAGTCTTGCAGCGACGTTCCGCACGGGGTGTTTTGTGTATGTTGGGATTTATAACGCAGCGTGGAATATATTAGTGTGAGCATGTGTTCTATTAAAATTGAGTAAGATTTTTGACCTGTGTATACTTTTTTGATTTCAACTTACATACCTCAACTTTCGGCACGTTTCCAGGTATTTTGTTAACAGGCAGTCAGGTAACGGTCTGAAAGGTTTTTATCACAGTTTTTTTTTTAAATTCCCACATACCTCCATTTCAGGCACGTTTCCGAGGGTCTTGCCAACAGGCAGCCAGGTGCCGGTCTCTGGGTCGTATTTCTCGACGAGGTAAGCCTCGATGGGCTCGCCGCCGTCGTCCTTGGGCCGCTTCCAGTTGAGCTTGCATCCGTCCTTGTGGATGTCGGATACTTCCAGCGGGCCTTCGGGTTTTTCGGGCTTGGCTGGGAACGGATAATCGATTATTTTTTATTTGATTGTAAAAACAGTTTTGTTATCAATAATCACCAAAAAATGGTAAATTGTAAGAAATTGTGAAACTTTTTTTCTTCTGCGTAAACTAGTATTGCATAGATGTGAGTGCAGAAAACATTTTCATATTTCTCATGTTAAGGTCAGTTTAGGTGTCAGCATAATTTGTAAAGTTATAAATTTAAAAAATTAAAGATTTTTGATCGTCTGAAAAAGAAGTGGATAATTATTTTCCGCTGCTAGCGGTCATAATCGACACTGTGTAGAAATCGAGGGTCAAAACTTGATATGATTTGCACAAGATCGCAACAGGTGGCATAGTAAGAGAGAAGCTTAAATAAGGTGCAAGACCCAGCAGTGGTACAAAGGAGGAGAAAGGATTGGTAAATGTAAATACTTACAGGTGACAATAATCTCGAGTTCGGCGGTGTCTTGTCCATATTTGTTGGTGGCCTGAATCTTGTAAGTACCGGAGTCCTTCCTGCGCGGGCTCGCGTGCTGGAACTTGCTCAGGTTTGGCAGCTCCACAACTATAGAACAAATAATAAAATAACAATATTGCTTTACATTATCACATAATTAAGTGGTCAAAGTATAAACGCTCTATAGCAGTGGTTCCCAAAGATGTCAGGGCCACGTCCTTTCTAAGACATTTTTATAAATACGGGACCCACTTTTAGGAAATTTAACCGTTACCAACAGGAATAGAAGACTTTACAACTGACTACATCACAACAGTTATTTTAATAGGAAGGACGAAATTGTTTTCTATGTTTTGCCATTACAGTTTTTTTTATTTAATATAGGTTAGGTTAATTATATATTTAATTGATTACATAGAAGTTTATAGACGTTATCGACGCGGTCTCGCTGTTATCATTTCTTACAACCTTTTTTTACTTCAGGGTGCTTCTACTTTCTTCCATCAGTCTAAGAGAGAAACGCAAACCTCTCATGAAAAAAACAATAAACGTAATAAAAAGTATACACTTACGCTTGAGTCCATTGCCGCTGGTGACGATCTTTCCATTCAAAGACCACGTGACCTCGGGCGCTGGTTCTCCCGTAACCTTGACGTCGAGGGAAATTGGTTCGCCTTCGTGCACCTTGATGGTACGCAGGTTGCGACGGTCGATCTTCGGGGCCACTGGAATATAGACGTTATGTGTAAGAACGTAGAGTTCAAAGACCACGTGACATCGTACGCAGGTTTCAACGGTCGATCTTCGGGGCCACTGGGAAATAGACGTTATGTATACGACCGTAGAGTTCACAAAGTTGAAGAATTTAGGGATACTCACGTCTCCTAGGCTTGCAGACGACAGACTTGCTAGCGTCGCTGGGCTCGCTGGGTCCGGCCTCGTTGATGGCTTTCACGCGGAACTCGTATTCTACGCCCTCGTCCAAGTTCGGTACGGTCGCTTTTTCATTGTCGTTGGGGCCGACCTACGGAATAAGGTTTATGTTAAAATTATATGTTAAAACTTTCGAGCTTTTGTTGAACCTATGCTTGCTTTCGAAGCGCGATTGGCCCATATTCACCGGCTTGTAGATTCAGTTACAGTTCGATAGATGAGTTTACTTTAACAGCCTTTTTTAATAGTCCACTGCAGGACGTAGGCCTCCTTACGAAGGGTGATAAAAAAGGATATTACAGATAGGTTATATCCTTGCACCATTAAATTTCTTTAACAGAACGCGAACGTTAACAGGTTTTCAGGTTAAAATATCCCTCATCATTAATTCCGTATCCTAATATCATCTACACAGTGAGGTCGGTACTGTATGTACCTGTACATTCCTTCTTTTCATTTGTATCATTTGTCATAATATCTGAATTGACGAAACTTTTGCCACGAAAATTGGTACCAACATCGAGGTATTTTTTATATACTCTTTCCAATTTCTTAATTATCATCTTTCCAATATATTTTTTTAATCAAAATCGGACTGATCTGTAAAAAAATATGCGCTTCCTTAAAAATATTTACGCATCAACTTGATAGCCTCCTCCTTTTCGTCGGTTACACATCTTACCTCGCAAGCCTTCACCCATTTCGGCGACCCGACCTCCCTCTTCTCAATAACGTATCCGGTGATGGGCGCGCCGCCATCTTTGAACGGCTTCTCCCATTTGAGGTCCACGTGGTCCTTGTCCCAGTCCACCACTTCCGGCGCGCCGGGCTTGCCGGGCTCGTCTGGAGAAGACAAAAATAAAATAAGTAAGTTTGTATAGGCCGTCACCCTTCGTGGGTAGGCCTACGTCCTGCAGTGGACTATTAAAACGGCTGGTACAGTACAGTACAGTATAGGCCGCGCGGGTTGCTGTCAGAGTTTTAAAGCCGCCAGAAGGCCTCTGACATGGCTGAACAGTTCCAACCGGGACCTACAATTTAACGTGTCATCCGAGCTACGGTAGCGCTCAGTTGTAAAAGCCATCCGCCACTTATCCGAAGACTGACCGTGATGAACGTTGCTTATACTCCGCGCCACACAAGTTGATGGATGTGAAGTTAATCGCCACTAGCTGCGCAATATCCAATCCTGACGAGACGTGACGTAGAAGCCGCACGTTGATTGGCTATTGCGCAGCTAGTGGCTATTTTCACATACATCAACTTGTGTGGCGCGGAGTATAACTGCAATGATCGCTAATGAATACCTAGTCAAACTACGCTGGGCGCTACAAGACAATTATATAAAACCTTTTAAGAGTACAACATTACATGACAATGACACTGACGAAAAACCTGTCTTAAAACTCGTATTAGCCGTAGAAAGTTCTCTATATAGAGATCGAATAAAACTTCTTGGCGGCTGTGAAATTAGCTACAAGCTGCGTAAAACCCAATCTTCGCGCAGCTGTTACATTTAGCTTCAGTCAGGATTGGGTTTCGGCAGCTCGTAGCTAACTTCACAGCTGATTTAGATATAATAATTATTTTTCGCAAAAAATGGAAAAACCGCCATCCATCGTGTACAAAATTCGAATATTTCGCTTGAATTGTTCACATTATTGTTGATTTATCAAAAACATCTCAGCCGATTTCTGTAAAATTTAAATGGGACTACCTTGGGAGTATACCCTTTCGAACTAAAAAATAAATTTTCGATTCGGTTCACAATTGGCGAAATATTGAACAACATACACAAAAAAAATACATACACACGAACATAGAACCTCCTCCTTATTGGAAGTCCGTTAAAAAATTAAATGAGACCTCGGGAGTATATCCTTTGGAAATAAAAAATAATTGTTTGATTGGCGAAAATATCGATGAACATAAACAAAAAAAAAAGAAAAAAAGGCATACAGACGAACATAGAACCTTCTCCTTTTTGGGAGTCGGTTAAAAATCAACCAAATGTGTGAAAAACACCCTTCCTGTATAGCCCTGGAAATCTATCTAGATTTAGTATAAGACCGGTTTGATGTGGTTTGCACTCGGCGCGAATGTTTCAAATGTTCTGCTTTCCTTTTCTTTTGCATATCTAATGTTAAAATGTTAGATATATCTTTGTAGAGGAATCTCAACAGTCTACAGTTGTTTTGCCTACTTTGAAATGTACAATTGTAACGTATTCTCCACTGTTATTTTTGTAAAACGTATAATTTTTCTTATCGCACAATGGAGTCTCTCGAGATATCTAGAAAAATCTTAGCAGGGACAACGCGTCATAGACAAACACAAAGGTCGCAAAGCGAAAGTAAAAAAAATATTTTTTACCGAATGGATTCTTGGCGATGATGGAGTGTTCGCCGTCCAGAGGCTCAGAGGCGCCCTCGTTGTTGACGGCCGACACACGGAACTTGTACTCGTGGCCAGGCACTAGGTTTTCTATCTCGGCCTGTAAAACACACACAAATTATAGGCAATTAACGAAACATACGGACATCCATCACTATTTGATCACTTAAAAGCAAGTTGCAAGTTCAAAACACGCGAAGTGAGATAACAACTTCAATACTCTTAGCTTTATTGTGCAATACAGCCATTGTTAGATTGTATTATCTCAGCGTAGGTAATAGTTAAGTGAGGTTAAATTTAAGTGTTTTGTTTAATTAAGTTAATAGACTTCACGGAATAAACCGGTTAATGAACGTTTGAATAACATATACTCATATACTCTTTTTTTATAACTATTAGTTACAAGTCATTACTATATAAAAAGTTCATATCACTTAAGAAAAAAACATGTCTAACATTATTTTAACGGTTACGCTCTGAACTAAAAAAAAAGAGAAATCGGTTTTTACCGGTTTTATTCTGGTTATTTTGAAACCTGTTCTAAGCCCTGATGTTACCTTAGGATCTTTAGTCTTGAGCGCCGGCATCCAGCGGCCGGTCTCGGCGTCGAGTTTCTCGACCAGGTAGTGGTCGATGGGTGCGCCACCGTCGTCCACTGGTGGCGACCATTTCAATGTGCAGCCTTCCTTGTGCACGTCCGAAATCTAGGGAGTAATACAAAAGAGCTTGAAATTGGATCTAGTTTCTTTAATTTTAAGGTATATTTTACAGAAATACAAAGTTGCCGTAAGAGGGGCTTAAAAAATATGCTGGGCGCAGGAGATAGGCAGGATTGCAGGAGATAATTTCAGATTATCAGACCTCCTTTGGATGAATCATGAAAGGATTGAATGTTACGTATTGATTGATTATACATAACGTAGTCAAATTTATAAAACCTCTATGTGAATTAATATCGCTATTTAAGTCTATTTGAAGAAACTTAAACTATCTTCTCCAAAATACTTTTTTTTGAGCCTTTATCTTGACCAGTTCTTAAAGTTTGGCCGATAAGTTAGTTTTCGACCTTCAGAGTGTTAGTTTCGCTCTGTTTTTCAAACGCAAAATAGCGTTTTTAGGGTCTATATTAATGTCGGAGGCCAATACCCACTTTGGGGTCACAGCGCCAACGCAGTAAGTAAGTAAGGGTCGATATTACCTTGAGCGGTCCTTCAACCTTGGATAGCACATCGAGGACGATCATTTAGATAGTGGCCTCGTCTTTTCCGCTACTGTTTTTGGCCTTCAGGGTGTGTTAACGAGAGAGTTAGTATTCATTTCAAAGTCATTAGGGTATATATCACATACCTTGAGCGGTCCTTCAGGCTTGGCCGGCACGTCGAGGACGATAACCTGGATAGTGGCCTCGTCTTTGCCGCTGCTGTTTTCGGCCTTCAGCGTGTAAGTGCCGCTGTGCTTGCGAGACGCGATGACCACAGACAACTTGGTCTTGTAGTCTTCGACGTCGACTGAGAGGTCGTCTCGAGATGAGAGACGCTCTTTGTTGTGGAACCTGGGAAATACATTTTATGGTTTAAAAGTTAACTACACTTCTAATTTGCTCTTTCCTAAAAAAAAGCAAGCTGTAGGATAGAACGTTGGTCGCTAGAACAAGCTTGATGCAAGCTGCTTCTAATTGCTCCTATTGAAAATCTATAGAAGAGGAGTTGTTGTCTTCAATAACTGCTCCATTATCCATAAAAATACTGCGGGTTTGAGTGATTAGATACAATTGCAGAAATAGTTATGGTCATATGTAGGTACACACAATTCTATTTTTCTTATTTTGGAATGTTTTAAGGTTGCTACACACATATTCGGTTCGGCACGATCGGCACTGCTGGTGTAACAGCTGATTCGGATCGGCCTTGCCGTTCGTCAAATCCTACCGAACCAAATGCGCCGACCCGAACATGCAATAATTAGAACAAAGTATGGAGAAGAATAAGATGTACACTTACCAAGTCTTGGTCGGTGGTGGTTCACCGCTGACTTTGATGTCCAGCCTGATGTGGTTACCAGCCTTGATGGTGATATCGCGCATGTTGGTGCGGTCGATCTTCGGCGCGGCTAAATCGAAATAAAATAAAGTTAGCTTAATACAATACAATTAAACAAGTACTTCGCTTTTTAGGGTTCCGTACCCAAAGGGAAAAACGGGACCCTATTTACGACCTATTGAAGTTGCAGCGACAAGATCTCCGACTTATGTTAGGCCTCATAACTGGTCACTACAACTTAAATAGTCATCTGTATAAACTGGGAGCCACAGACAGCCCACTTTGTCATGGCTGTTTGCAAGAAAACGAAACTATAGAGCATGTTCTGTGGCATTGCAAAGCCACAGAAGACACTAGAATAGCTAACGGGTTGCATGACGCTTCTGCATTGGCATTATCATCAGTTTTGTCATCCACTTCGACATCATCTTATTCACTATCTAAGCTACTGGAGCAGTTATGCCAGCGGCCCAGAGCCACGCTCCGTTATTTTAAGGAGCTGGGCTGGCTCGGGTAGACGCTGGAGGGGGAAATGCACAAAACACCCCATGCGGGACGTCAGTGCAGGACTTAACTCCCCACATCGAATAAGAATAAGAGTCATTTAGAGATGAGGCAAAAAGATGTGGAGACAGGTGATCAGTCACAATCAGTCTTGATAAGTTTTCATCGCAAGGACAATAACATTGATTATAGAGAGAGATTTTTGATTGAGATTTTTAGCCATATTATTAAAAAACAGTAAAGTTTATAAATCTAGATAACTAAATAATGACATAAATAAATATCAGAACGGTTACAAACTCGACTTTTTTATTGCATTACAGCGTAATGGTGTTGACTATTTAGAACCTTTCAACAAATATTTGGGTGTTGGACCAAATAAAAGAATACCGTCTTTTAAAAAGAAAGTAGACTTAGCAATAAACAGGTTTTGTGAGAGTTTAACGAAAACAGAAGGTCTGTCCATCGACTAAAATATAAGCCAGTGAATTTCGACCGTATCACTCACGCTAAAAGTTTAAAATGCAACTCACCAAAGCGATCCTTAGCCAGCAAGTTGTCGGTGGCCGTGGAAGGTTTGCCCGGGCCGGCCTTGTTGACGGCCTTCACTCGGAACTGGTAGGTCTTGCCTTCGATCAGATCTGGCACGCGAGCTTCGGTCTTGTTTCCAGGGACCTAGAATTGAACATTGGTTAGCAAACATTTTGGGGAGTGATATTTTAAGCCAAGTTTTGCTTGGATTGCGATGCTCAGTACAAATCCCAAACGCATTTTATTCATGTTTTTTTGAACAGTAAATAACTCGGTTATAGAATGAATTGATGATTAAGAGATCGGCTGTACCATTATTTTGATAGGTTACTTCTATTTAATATTATATTTTTAATACTTTGATAGCCCTCATGCAAATATAGTCTAAAAATTCAAAAAAGTCCCAATGTTTTGGTGTGGATTCATATACCTGTTTGGTGTTATGGTCAACATATTTCATGAGGCCCACTTGTAGGTAAATTACGACCTTATGCAGCTTTTTTACAGGGACTCAAATGGCTGACAACGTGTTAAAAATCTAATAAAAACAAGTGAAGCATAACGTTTAACCTAATTTAAAGTCGGAGTTGAAAATTTTAGATTTTACAGAGTTTTAGGATATTCGAAATTGAAAGTTTTAGAGTTTTAAAATTCCTTACCTCAGCAGCCTTAACCCATTTGCCGGTATCCCTGTCCTTCTTCTCGACGATGTAGGCCGTGATGGGGGCGCCACCGTCGTTCGCAGGCTTCTCCCATTTGAGGTCCACGTGGTCCGCGCTCCAGTCTTTGAATTCTGGCTTTCCTGGCGGGTCGGGCTCGCCTGGAATAGAAAACAGATGTTATAGTTGATCTAGTTTACTATTAAAAAGTTAGTTAAGTGCCCATGAATATTAAATAACTCGACCTATAAAAGAGGCATGATCAAGGAAGACACTATCACCGCCGCTATTATGCGCGAGTGCAACAAACGCGATTTTTTTTTCGATTTTTAGTAATTTTAAAACAGATAATTATGAATATAGCAGACTACACTAACGTCCAGCCTATCGTGATGTTTTGGATTTTTTCAATCTATCTATCTATCAGCCGTAGGATGTCTACTGCTGGACATAGGCCTCCCTCATGGATTTCCAATAAGGCCGGTTGGAAGCGGCCTGCATCCATTGGATGTCTACTGCTGGACATAGGCCTCCCCCATGGATTTCCAATAAGGCCGGTTGGAAGCGGCCTGCATCCATTTTTTTTTTCCATGCGGATTTTTTCAGTAACTTTGAAATAGATATGAGTATAGCAGGGCACTATCCTACTAATATGCGCGAGCAAAGCGCGGAAATTTGTCCCTTTATTCACAGCGCCCCGCGGTTTTACCCGCGTTGTGCCCGTTCCCGTGGGAATTTCGGGAATTTTTATACATATAAACCTTCCTCTTGAATCACTCTATCCATTAAAAAAAACCGCATCAAAATCCGTTGCGTAGTTTTAAAGATTTAAGCATACAGACAAACAAACAAACAAACAAACAAACGAAAATAGCGACTTTATTTTATACTATGTAAGAATTTCAAAAGAAGAATTAAGAAAGCAATGAAAGAATGACAAGAGCAGCTCTGTTAAGCGCGAGCACAGCGAGCGCGAAAGTTTGTCAGTTTTTGCAATAATTTCAAAAACTAAACCAACAAAGCTGCTATTATGCGCGAACATAGCGAGCGCAAAAATATTATTATTTGTAACTTCAAAATATTAAATTGGTATGGGCCGGGTGGTGATGATGGATGGCGGGTTTTATCTAATTGGTAAGATAAACCTTAATTCCACTCACCATAAGGATTCTTAGCGGTGGTAGCCGTCTCAGTGACAAGTGGCTCGCTCTCTCCTTCAGGATTGACTGCCTTGACGCGGAACATGTAATCCTTGCCCTCGTTGAGGCCTGTGACGTCAGCTTCGGGCGTCTTCGTGGTGCAGACGGGCACCCATCGGCCGGACTCGGTGTCCATACGCTCGACGACGTAGGCTTCCACTGGTTCGCCACCGTCGTCTTCTGGGGGCTCCCATTTGAGCTTGCAGCCGTCGGCTTTGACGTCGGATACCTGAGAGGGGGATAGATAATTATCAAGTGAAAAAAAGAGACACGTATTTGAGAGTGCGATAAATATTGTCACTAAGATTTTATTGCAACAGGGCACACATAGGAACACTTGGACGTCTTGATTACATTTTTACTAAGAAAAAAAATACGGCTTAAGATTTAGCACGCTTACCTAGAAACCCTAAGACTTAGAGCTTAGATACCAATTGCAAATTGGAGATTTAATTGGGGAGAGATCATTTAAACATTTATCTAATGAAAATAGGATTTACATATTTTAAATTGGATTTGTTCTGAAAGTGAACCCCATATTAACTGTACGTGCCCTACAAAACGACTCTAAAGAAATGGCATCATTATAGGCCGACCGCTTAACTCACGTATCGCCTGCGGTTAAGAAGGGTGCGGGGGGAGATGCTACCGGGTGGGAGAGAGGGGTGAGACATTAGCTCTCTGCTCCGCGTACCCATGTCACCCACCCGGTAACATCTCCCCCCGCTCCCTTCTTACCGCGCAGGCGATACGCGCGTTAAGCGGTCGGCCTATAGTTTTATCCATAATTTACTCAAATCATAAGACTGCAATAACCAAACCCACTTAAAAGAAACCTACAAGGAAGGCCTACGTCGAGCAATGGATATCCTACGGATGATAATGATGACGACCAACCAAACTCACCTTCAAAGGTCCCTTAGGCTTAGCCGGCTTGCTGACGACTTGCACCTCAATATCCACAGTATCGGTACCCGAATCATTCTTCGCAGTAACTGTATACTTCCCAGTATCCTCCCTCGTCACTTTAGTGAGCAGGAACGAGGTGTGGTACTCTTTGTTCTCGATCGTGATACGTCCGGTCGACTTTAGCGTCTGTTCCTTGAAGGTCCAAGTGATGGTCGGCTCGGGTTCGCCCTTGACGTCAGCCTCGAAACGAAGGTCGAGACCGACCTTGATCTTGCGCTTTTGCAGGTTCTTGCGGTCGATTTTCGGTGCCACTATGGAGGAAAACATAAAATATTTTATCAGAACAATTGTGGAAATATATGAGCTTATTTGAGTAGCTCGTAAGCTTGCTTATACTAATGGTAGATAACCGATAGTCCTATACCAAAAAGACAGGGAATTTATGAACTAGTACTATAGCCAAACGTTTTTGTACCGTTAGAATTCATCTATAATTTTCACACCACAGATCTTTCGATGAAACAAAATATAATTGCCCTTCATGGACAGGATTTCTAGTGGAAACAAACCTTGTGGTCAAAAGTAGACTATTAAAAGCTGACACTGATATATCCTATCATTCTAGGACCCCAATACATGGAAATTCCTCTCTGGTTTGGGCACTGCACTTAAAATTGGCTTGGCTTTCTTTTCTTGAGCAATAATTGAATGATACAAATATCCTATACTTCGAATTGACTTGGCTTTCTTATTGAGCAATAGTTGAATGATACAAATACAGATATACAAAGAGAATACTTACAGAATCTGGGCTTGGCGACGACAGACTTGCTAGCGTCGCTGGGTTCTCCAGGACCTGCCTTGTTAACAGCCAGAACTCTGAATTCATACTCGTGGCCCTCTTCTACGTCGGTCACGTGCGCGGTGGGACGGTCGCCTGACGTCTTCAGGCAGTCTTGCCAAGATCTAGGAAGAAAATATGACGTTTAGTAATATGTCAATAACTCACCTACATACACATCAATCGACAGTCTAAATAGTATGTTGATAACTTACATACACATAAATCGACAGTCTAAATAGTATGTTGATAACTTACATACACATAAATCACAGTCTAAATAGTATGTGATAACTTACATACACATAAATCGACAGTCTAAATAGTATGTTGATAACTTACATACACATAAATCGACAGTCTAAATAGTATGTTGATAACTTACATACACATAAATCGACAGTCTAAATAGTATGTTGATAACTTACATATACATAAATCGACAGTCTAAATAGTAAGTTGATAACTTACATACACATAAATCGACAGTCTAAATAGTATGTTGATAACTTACATACACATAAATCGACAGTCTAAATAGTATGTTGATAACTTACATACACATAAATCGACAGTCTAAATAGTATGTTGGTAACTTACATACACATAAATCGACAGTCTAAATAGTATGTTGGTAACTTACATACACATAAATCGACAGTCTAAATAGTATGTTGATAACTTACATACACATAAATCGACAGTCTAAATAGTATGTTGATAACTTACATTTACATAACAACTAACACTATTACTTACTATTTTACAACAGATGGCATGGAAAAAAAAAACTTATTTTATATTTACGTAGAAATACGTCTATAATTCTTGCATTTAAATTTTACTACCTTTTACCCGCGTGATAGTTTAATTTTGTGCTATGCCCATAAGAACCTTTTATTTATCCCGGATAAAAGTAACCTATGATACTCTCCAATAAACACACTTTCTCATTTATAATATTAAAAGTGTGTTCAAATATATCTATATTAACTTAGTTCAAATATATCTATCAAAATATCTTACCGTCCTCCCTTCTCTCTCTTCTGCACAATGTAACCAGTGATGGGAGCACCGCCGTCGTCTTTAGGCGGAGACCATTCCAGGTCCACGAAGTCTTTGTCCCAGTTTTTGGGCTCAGGCCTGCCGGGCTTTCCGGGCTCATCTGTTGGAAATAATAAATGTTAGGGAGCTACGCACCACAAAAAAAAAGTAAATTTCTCATAAAGTATCACGTAAAAATCTTCATACAAGACAAACTTGTCAACGGTTAGATTTGCTACTGATGTATGGTAAAGTGGCAAAGAGACCACTGAAAACCCAACCCCATTTTGAGCAAAACCCAACATTCGTCCATCTTACACCACACACGGCCCCAGTGGAAATCCAACACTATAACCAAATGTAACACCTGAGGAGTTTTTCAGAGTGAAGATTCTGTCCTTATTTCTCTGAAATCGACCATTACAATTATTTCTTTTAATTTAAGGCAAAACTTTGATCTGCAATATTAGGATATCACCAAACACAGATAGTTTTTGATATGACACATTTCTTTCCTGTTCGATTTTCCCTGTTATTTTGCATTTATGAGAAATACAAAGTCTTTACAGATACAGAGTGGTTACAAAATTTAAATTTCAATTACCGAACGGATTCTTAGCGATGATAGGCTTGTCAGTTTCGAGTTCTTCAGACTCGCCCTCCTTGTTGACGGCCTTTACGCGGAACTTGTAAGGCTTGCCCTCAGACAGACCGGTGATGTTGGCCTTGGTGTCCTTAGCAGTACCGCACGGTACCCAAGTACCTAGAAACAAAAGGTAATTGTAAAACAAAGACATATTTTAACCGTAAAAGTCACCTATATTTGACTCTATATGAGTATTTCTGGGCTCTAACCATGTAGATAGTCGTTAAAAAAGCAAGCTCCATAGTAGGAAACGGAAAAAAAATTAGGTCAAAAAAGTTCATAATTATTGAACAAAACTGTTAGAACTATCACCCTTCTACTAACAGGTTTTATAAAAAGGAAAAGCACTTTTTTTTAAATAATTTCTATATAAAGAAGGATGCAGAGACTTGACCTGTCAAAACATTTTATTTTTTAAACATCTTCTCTAATAACGATATGTGCTTCAAAAATATAGTGATTTTTTGCTGTTTTCATATCACTAGTTAAAATTAAAATTAGACCATCAGAAAAAATACAATGATTTTTTATTGTTTCTACCATCTAAATCCCCTACCAATGCTTGTGTGGCCGGATATTTTAAATCTTCATTAAAAACGAACTTGCATATATCAGAACAGATCTAGAAGCGTCATAAATTACTCTGACGAACTTAACATTCTTAGAAAGAAACTTGGATGTGAAGGCCTATACCTGGCATGATGATAAAGTGTTTTTCGATAAAACGAATGAACGAATCCCTTACCAGTAAGCGGATCGAGTTTCTCGATCTCGTAGTACTCGACGGGAGTGCCGCCGTCGTCTTCGGGTTTCTTCCACGAAAGTGTGCAACCGTTCTTCGTAACGTCGGCCACTTCTAGCGGTCCCTCTGGTCTGGACGGTTTGCCTGGAGGAAATGTACAGATTAGACATCGCAAGTAGATATGTTTTATAACAGACTAGCGACCCGCCCCGGCTTCGCACAGGTGTATCATACATATTAACCTTCGTTTTGGATCACTCTATCTATTAAAAAATCCGCACCAAAATCCGTTACATAGTTTTAAAGATATAAGCATACATGGGGACAGACAGTCGGAAGCGACTTTGCTTTATACTATGTAGTGAAAGAAATCCGCATCAAAATCCGTTGCGCAGTTTTAAAGATATAAGCATACATAGTACAGACAGTGGGAAGAGACTTTGTTTTATACTACGTGGTGAAGTAGTTGTTATTAGTTATTTTATACGAGTACATATATCGCAATGACAAGTGGTTCATTTCTCTAATTGGTTCAATGGTTCTTTTCGAATTCATTCACTAATCATGTATACGGCCATTCTCATTACACAAGTTCCCAAATGTAAAAACAAATAATTTTTTATTTTTAATTCATACGTTAGTCCCTATTTCCTCTTTCTGAAAATAACAAAACGATACAGCTACAATTAAATCACCAGATCATCCATCCATCATCCATAGGACTACACTGCTGGCCATAGGCCTCCCCTGTATAATCACCAAATAGTGATTTAAAAAAATTCATTAATTCCTTCATTCTATAATTTCGCTCATCTGTCTTTGCTTACTGACTGACATTTGTATATATACACAGTTCATTCATTTTCTACTCTGGTAGATGCTTCATTCATTCTATTCATTCTCTACGTCGCCATAAGCAGATTTCCTTACCAAGAACAGTGATCTCGATATCGGCCTCGTCCTCTCCGACCTCGTTCTTGGCCTTGATGACGTATTTGCCGCTGTTGGCGCGCTTGGTCTTCATCATCAGGAACTTGGTGTTGTAGTCCACGTTGATGATCTCCAGATTCTCCCTGAAATTAATGAACAAATTCAAATACCTGATGCACAAAGTGGCCCAGAATATTAGTGCACGACATATCGGTACCACGGTGCCACATAGCATGTAAATTTCATATGTTGCAATAAATGATTTGACTTTGAATAAGAATTAAAGACATTTTTTTTTCATGAATGAAAATGTCTAATTGATAAAATTGTAGCAAATCATGAGACTACATAAGTATAAGCTAAACATAGACATAACTTTATTTGTAAAGAAAAACAGAAAAGAATTAGAAAACGAACTGCCTAGTAAAATCAGTAATAAAAGTAATAGTAATAATTCCAACATTATTACTATTACTTTTAGTTTTTGTAAGTCATTTCTAACTTAGTCTTAATTTGAAGACTAGCAGAAGATCTTTCTTAAATCAGATATTAAGAGGCGGTTGAGTTTCGCTACTATCATTTGTGACAAACAGTCAGATGTTTGAGAGCCATTTTTATCCGTTATTCAGCTTTTCTTGATTCGTTAAGTGGTTGAGTTTTTGCCACGGCCAGAAGGTTGAGTTTCCTACCTGTTCTTCAGCTCCTCTCCCTTGAAGAACCAAGTGACGGTGGCCGGCGGTTCTCCGAAGACTTTGATGTCCAAGGAGACGGGCAGACCAGCCTTCACGGTCAGAGGGTTGAGGTTGGTGCGGTCGATGCGTGGTTTCACTGTTCAAAGAAAGAAAAATATAAACACCTATATTTAAAAAAATCTCGCGAGACTCAAGCTTTTTAGCGTTAAAGCGAGAATACAAACGCTAAAAAGTTGTACCACTACTGTTACTTAAAGTCCCCGTCACGAGAAGCTATAAATTTTGTAAAAAAGTGTTCAGGAGTTCACAACATTTGGACCAACAAAACAAAATAATTTGTTTAAGATTTAATAAATTATTAAGTAACAAATATTAATGAACATATATTATTTAAGAATAATTATTCGCTATATAAGCTATATCTCCAGGTATACCAATTAACCTAACCAATTACTTCACAATTTAAAACCTACTTATATTAACCTTATCTTAACAACAATAAAAAGTGATAACGAAACAATAACAAAATTAACAATAACAACCAAATCCGCGATATATGCAAAGCAATGAAACAAACTCGTACGCATTCGAAACTCGAATGACGCGTTTATTTTAAAATGGCGTCCCGATAGTTTACAATCCCTGCGACGGACGCGTTCCGGTACCAAGAAAACACAAACGATAGCGCTTTGCGTCGTTAAAATATGATCCGACTAAATTAAATAGGTTATTACTTTCATATAACCCGTCTATATTTCATGTCGATTGAATATGGTCAATTTATTATTATCTCGCAGTATAAAATGTCTACTTAGTAAAAGATGTTTGTTTACATAATTTATAGCTTCTCGTGACGGGGACTTTAGACTGAGGCGACCTAGACTGTTTGACAAATCATAAATTAATTTGTACTGTAATGGGTAAAACAATATCTGTAATTGGCCACCTCAGTATAGGAGAGGCAATGTGAATAAATAAATAAATTATGTCCGCGTGAGACTATTTTCATGCATTCGAGAATACTCGTTTGTCTTAAATCTTACTCTCGAGAGATGAGTAACGAGAGAAACAATGACGGAAATAAATAAGGGTCTGAAATATTCCATGGATACTTGTTACTACGCTTAGTTTTAATACGTGATTTGAGTACTTACAGAACCGTGGCTTAGCCGTGTGCCAGTTGGTGTTTTCAGAGGGTTCAGACTGTCCCGCCTTGTTGACGGCTCTGATGCGGAACTGGTACTGGTTGCCTTCCTCCAGCTTCGGCACCGTGCCTTGGCAGACGTTGCCCTGCACTTCCGCGGCCTGTAGGACGAAACAAAGTGAATATTATTCTCATTCTTACTAGGCAATAGCTTTTGCTCGCGGCTCCGCCCGCGTAATATTTTGATTTTTGTGCTATCCCATGGGAACTTTTTATTTTTCTGGGATAAAAGTAGCCTATGTCACTTTCCGTCTTTCAAACTATACCCATGTCAAAAATTAAGTCAATCGTTGGTCCTTTGCTGCGTGAAAGATGTACAAACCAACAAACACACTTTCGGATTTATAGTGTTAGTAGGCAGTAAGGATTTGTCCCGCATGGGGTGTCTTGTGCATTCCCCCTCTCCAGCGATTTTTAACCAGTGTAACTTCTTGAAATAACGGAGCGTAGCTGCCCGGGTAGCACAGCAAGGGGAGAAAACCATTTTATCCACTTTTAATGTCAGCTGTCATTGTCAATCCATACTTTATTTCCTCTTCGAGGGGATAAAATGGTGGAAAGACTATTTGTCCCTTTCCCATGCTTCCCGTGCTGTAGGCCGCTGGCATAACTGACTCAAGTGACTATTATTGTCGTCAGACTCAAGAGTTCAAGACAACACATATTTTTGCTGATTTTCAATACAATCAATGTACTGACCAAAAAATGATAATTTTTTAGTACTTTTTACGATCGACGAAAACTTGAAAAACTGAAACGAAATGAAAAAGATTTTCTAGTCATAACTAGAGCGGTTAAAATATGGAACAGTTGTTATTATAAAATGTTATTAGATAATGCTGCTAGAGAAGATTGTCGAAATGGCCGGTCCGCAATGTCCTAGAAACAGCACCAAATTGACACAAACTCACCTTGACAAATTCTCCACGATCTCTGTCCATAACTTCAATGATATATCCAGTGATTGGAGCACCGTTGTCTCTAATAGGAGGCTCCCATTTCAGTTTAGCCGACTTTTCATCCCAGTCTACAATGTCGGGCAAGCCGGGCGGGGCTGGCACGTCGTACGGGTTCTTTGCTAGTATTCCGTGGTCGGTATCCAACGGTTCAGATTCGCCTTCTTCGTTGAGGGCTTTCACGCGGAACTGGTAGGTGTGGCCGGGTTCTAGGCCTGTGGACGAAAAAGGGTGGTTTAATATTTATAAAACTAGTGATCCAAACGTTATTTGGAATTTATCCCGACGTCAAGAGCCTAGCTATGAAATAATAAAGAATGAAAAGTAACGTCACGGTTATATGAAAACCTAAGAAGAAATATGTAAATAGTTATCTATGTTGTTGATTAAGCGCTTTTACATTCTATTGGGGTTGATTTTGTCAGTACCACACGAAAAAAATTCGACCTTATAGCTTCTGTTATAAAAATATTGCCGGTGAGTGTGTCCATTTTCTCCACAAAGAGAGCATAGAGCAGCAAACCACCCATTTAATCCACTTTCTTTCCTAACTGCCATTTAAAATTCAACCTTAATTCTTCTAAAATTAAGTGAACTCACTAGTTTCAGTAGCCTCAATAGTGTCCAGATCCACGTTACCAGCTGGCACCCACTTTCAGCTCAGTGTGTCCATTTTCTCCACAAAGAAAGCATAGAGCCGCAAACCACCCACTTATTTTGGGTTCTTGTCAAACTACCATTGAAAATTCAACCTTATTGCTTCTGAAATAAAATGAACTTACCAGTAACAGTAGCCTCAGTGGTGTCCGGCTCCACGGTACCAGCCGGCACCCACTTGCCGGTGAGTGTGTCCATTTTCTCCACAAGGTAAGCAGAGAGCGGCAAGCCTCCGGTGTGTTTGGGCTTCTTCCACGCTAGCTTGACATGATCGGCGTGGACGTCGGACACTTCTAACGGGCCTTCGGGTTTTCCTGGCTTGTCTAGAAAATAAATATGTCAGTTAGAACATATTTTGAATGTAAGGTGTACCCATAACCACGTATCACAGGATACTACAGGAAGTAATGTACCTACAATCCGAATGAACTTTAATGGCGTTTGTGAAGGTACTTGTAGTTCGTTACTCGTCACCGGCACTGGCATATGGATTTGCTATTGCGCAACGACTCGCCTCGTGTTCACATACGCCATTTTGATACGGCCCATAGCTACGTGATATGTGGTAGTGATATAAAAATTGCAGTTTCCTTCCCAGGAAACTATCTATAATTCAGTCTATCGCCAAGCAGTCCTGTGAGCATTACTGCATCCCAGATCGAATGCCATTTTTGCTATCAAAGTCTCAAATCGATATGAGTTGTAAATACTTAAAATCTCAAATCGCAGGGGTTCAAACTGGTTTGATAACTTTTCATTGACCACATAAGATGGATAGACAACCTGACCGAGACACCAAGGTAGTGCGTTACGATCGGATCTATTGAAAATATGAAATCACGTCAAAAACACAGTTATTTACCAAGCACAGTGACTTCAACTGTGGCCTCGTCCACTCCAGAATCGTTCTCTGCCTTGAGAGTATAGATTCCGGTGTTCTTCCACGAAGTCTCGAATATCTGAAGCTTGGTGTTGTAGTCTTCGTTGTCCAACTTCACGCCGGGACCGGCTTCGATCGTCTGGAATGAAAGGATTCGTTAGAAAGAAGTCATTATTATACATAAGTTGATAAGACTGCATAATATTAATGTCAATCTGTGGCATTACCATAGGATTTGAATCTAAATTGTATCGATTTAGCTTTCTTCTTGCTTTTTGATCTAGAAATTTTATATATTTCGCTTATATGTCGCCTTTTACAAAAGCGAAGGATGCAAATTAGGCTCGCACGAACGACGTCATGATACAGAGATTAAAATAGTCTCTGATCTTACTTGTTTTTATCGCTGTGAAAAATAAAAAGTCTTGCTATCTATATTAGAGATTTACATGGAGCCGATTTACAACTTCAATCTCCATATTATTGCATTTTTGTAGTGCGACTTGGCAAGAGATGGGGCAACCCTGTGTAAGTGCTAGGAAAGGCTACAAGTGAACTATATAGAGTCAAACCGCTTCATACGAATTGACGGAACATCAACAGTGTAGATGTGGGTAGTGAGGCGGTTTTCTATTTAGTTATTCAATTTTGGCGCATTTACTAGATGTTGTACAGTTTTAAGCTACTTTTCTGTGGTAAAAGTATAGAGTTGTTGGAGAGATACAGACCTTGCCGGCGAAGCTCCAAGTCTTGGTCGGCGGAGGTTCGCCGCGGATGTCGACGTCGAATTTGATGGTAGTTCCGGCGCGCACACGGATCGCTTGCATCTTGTCGCGGTTGATGTGCGGCTTCACTGGAGTGTACATACAAACGTCAGATATGTGCAAAACAAAAGAGGCTATAGGCTTGTGAGTTGTGACTAAATAATATTATTAGTCCGTCAGATAGATTATCAGAAATTTTAGAAACGTATTTTTTCTGTTGCCAATACCAAAAATTGTTGAAGCCCGTTAAAGTTCCGCGTGACGTCACAAGTGTTCTACAAATGTATAGACTACGTCGCACTAGTGACGTGACGAGCCCCCACTCCTAAACTTTAACAAGGTTTATCTTTGTCATTTATTGTTTGATTGAAAAAAGAAAAATATATTTGTCCACAATTTTTTAATAATGTAACTAACGGACTAATTATAACAATGATTTTTATACCCAGTCATCATGCCTATTATGAAAGGGAGATAGTATAATTTGGCATCATTTTTAGGGTTCCGTACCCAAAGGGTAAAAACGGGACCCTATTACTAAGACTTCGATGTCCGTCTGTCTGTCTCTAGGCTGTATCTCATGAACCGTGATAGCTAGACAGTAGAATTTTTTACAGATAATGTATTTCTGTTGCCGCTATAACAACAAATACTAAAAACGGAATAAAATAAATATATAAGGGGGGCTCCCATACAACAAACGTGATTTTAAAAGTTTTTTTGCAAGAGGGATGGGGCTCAAGGGGCTCCAACACGGTGCGGAACCCTTCGTGCGCGAGTCCGACTCACACTTGACCGATTTTTATTGTGAATTTGTTTTAGTGTTAATTGCAAAATAAAGAAATAGACAGCACCAAAGTGATCCCAAAATCATCTGTGGTACTTCGACGATCACTATGTAAATACAGCCAAATATCCATACAGGAAAATGGATGTCAGGGCGGGCTGATTTGTGAAAGAATGTTAATCAATATCAGATGAATTGTTGAAAAATAAGTGTTTGAAAACTAGCTCTAGACTTTCAGCGACTGTCTTCAGATATCTAAAGACTAATTTCCTGTAGATAATAAGAAATATATAGAAGAGTATACTTACAGAATCGTGCTTTGGCCACATGCGGTTGCGTGGCGTCTCCGGGTTCTCCCGGGCCCGCCTTGTTCACGGCCCGGACACGGAACTGATACGTGTTGCCTTCCTTTAAGTCGGGTACGCGGGCCTTGCATTCTGGGGTCTGAAGGAAACCAAGTCATCAATCACATGACAAACCAACAAACAAGTACACACGAAAAACAATTATAAGGGAACATTGAACACACGGTCTCTGACCCCAAACTCAGCAATGCTTGTGAAATGGCTGCTATATATACATACTTCTAAATACATCCAGACACAGCAAACACCTATATTCATCACATAAATACTTGCCTGAGTGGGAATCGAACCCACGAGTCTTTGGCCCAGGAGGGTCACTATAACCACTATTGTGTCGGCTATTATGTGGCGGTCTCCTAATCTTCTACAGTTGAAACAAATTATACTTCCAAAATTTGAGGTTTGACAAATTTCACAGAAAAAAGTGTTCTATGTCCCGATTTTCTACAGTTGAAACTAAAGACGCGATTCCACGAAGTTCGCCAACAAGTGTGCCTACTGTGTAACAGCTGCCTGAAGTTCTCTGACATGGCTAAGCAAACGGGACCAACCTACGGCAGCGGACAGTAGTAAATACTATCCATGGTAATCCATCCGAAGCCTTGAACGGTGCTAACTTCGGCGATCACTAAAGAAACATCTAGTAAAGCTAGCTATAAGCGCTACAAATATTTTTTTTAGTGAAAGCTATCCACCACTATCTTTCTAATGTTTCTTCATCTTTATAAAGTTTTACAGTGATTTGCGATACGGGTCCGCGTCCTAGTACTCAGCAGCTGGAGAAAATCGTATAGCAAGCCAATACATATACTATTGAGAAAAAAAAATAGCCACCCAGCATCCCTAGCATGGCAAAGAGATAAAACTCTTTTATCCACTTTCAATGTCAATTCATACTTTGTTTCCACTCTGAAGGAATGAATTGGTGGAAAGACAATTTGTCTCGTAGCCATGCTAGAGGTGCTGTTTGACAATAAATGAAGAATTGTTACCGTAGTGACTAGCGCCTCAGTCCACGAGCCGAACTTCTCCTTCTTCTCAATAATGTAGCCAGTGATGGGCGCTCCGCCGTTGTTCTTGGGAGCCTCCCACTTGAGGTCCACGCGGTCCACGTCCCAGTCCTCCAGCGTCGGCACTGATGGCTTGCCGGGAATGTCTGTACGGGGAAATCAAATGACGTGAGACATGGGTTTACATGGCTCGACAGAATAATCAAGAGTGTCTTATATGTATGTAGATCTTCTACGAAAACACGACCTGCCCCTCCAAAACTCAAAACGTTTGAAAGTATTTGTGAAAGTATTTACAACGCGCCACCACGCACGTGTGCGTACTGATACGGCCGTAAAACAACTAGTCGAGCTATCTGATCCAAGGATTGGTTGCTCGTTACACAATAAAACACTACACACATTAAAACAATAATGTGGAGGGGCAGGATATGTTATCGTAGAAGATCTCTATCTGAATTATGATAGAAATTGAAACTTATCGGTTATTCTTGCAATCCCTTAATCCCAATATTGAATTGAAATCAACTTGACTCTACCCAGCATAAGGACTCTTAACCAGCTAGTCAAGCAAGCGACCAAGAAAAGCCATTCAAACAGTTTTCGACGTGTGTAAAAGTGACGGATATATACTTTTCCATAACGCTGTCTCGTTCTGGCACGTCGAAAGAAATATTACTTTTTTGTCCGGCTTGATGACCTGATTTATAGAGGATCCGATTCTTTGAAATTCTTAATCCAAATGCGTATTGCTCTTGAAGAATCTAAATTTAGATTAGTACTAGCAACCAAATCTTTTCTCTTTACGATAACGATGCTTAACGATAATGGAGTAGGCAGCCTTGTTTATGACTGCTACACTAGCAAGTGGCTTTTTGTCGTCTAGATTCGACGTTTGTGATCTAAAGCTTTCTCCCAAACTCACCATATTATGAATGCTTAGAAAGTATGAGTTTATGAATGCATGATAGACGGTCATGGCCAATAGCCTTTTCTTCTATCATCGGCATTTGCGGCTTTAACGACATGTTTTTACGATCAACTAAACTCACCATAAGGATTCTTAGCAAGGATGGAGTGGTCGGTCTTCAGAGGCTCAGACTCGCCCTCCTCATTCACAGCCTTGACACGGAACTCGTATTCTTCTCCCTCTTGAAGTCCTTTGATCTCCATTTCAGTGTCGTCGGTCTTGCCGACCGGCACCCAGCGCCCGGTGGCCTTGTTCAGCTTCTCTACCACGTAGCCGGTCACTGGTTTACCTGAAGGAAACATTTTACGATTAGTTTAAATATCTAAAGAAGAAAGAGACCATGGGCAGTTGTTTATTCATTTAAATACTATCTATTTTAGATCTGGGTCTCGAGAGATTGAATGGGAAAATTAAAAGTAAAAGTACTCAAATGTAATGACTCTAGCGACAATAACTGGCCACATTCATCGAGATTTTCTACTTGGTCTCTGCTCAGAAATTAATTTGAATCTGCCAGATTCTACTACCTTCACAAAACCGGCAAGTTTTGGAGTCAAATCTGTCCCAGTATGAAATATATTATTTTGGATGCACACAAAGTTATCTTGCGCGCACCAGTCTGATAGAATTCGACAATTAAATAGAGTTGGACTTGTTTAAGAGCTCTACCTAATGAGCTTATTTGTACGCATAAATCATGTAACTTACCGCCATCGTCTTCAGGCTTCTTCCAAGCCAGTTTGCAGCCATTCTTGTTGACATCAGTGACCTTAAGTGGGCCGCCAGGCTTGCTCGGTGACGACAACACGGTGATTTCAACCTCTGCTTCGTCCTTTCCGTGTTCGTTGGTGGCCAGAATACGGTAGGTGCCGGTTTGGGCCCGAACGGACTCTTTGATGTCCAGCTTCGTGTTGTAGTCTACGTTTATTACGTTTTCTGTGACCTATGGGGGAAGGAAATGTGATTTAGTAAGGTGAAGAAAGGGTGTAAGACTGTGACTGGGGACAGCCCCCAGTACCTATACGGCTCAATTGGCCATCCGTTCTAAATGAACCATGTGCCTTGTCAACTGCCACTTCAACTTGCAAATTTACTAAGCTGAGTCTGTAACTTTAGTTCGTCTACAAAGCCCTTCCATTCCTGATTCGATAACGTAGAGATCCCGAGCATAGCCCTTTCCATCTCAGAATAATGACAAGTATTAGAAACCTTGCTAAATTTAACTCAAATAAAACCTAGTTACAGCTGTCTTATTCATATCTGGTTATACAAGCATACGCGACAAAAACAAATCGCATTGTCTGTCGTCAAACGTCAAAATCAAAGTTGGAATGTCATAATGGTCGTAATTTGGTCTACTTTGTCTTTTGCGATATGCTCGGAAATTGGAACCTTCTAGTTCCATCAGAAGGTCCAAATCTCCGATGTTTTACCTTCCTTATACCTTTTTGAATTCGGACAGCCGAGATAGCTCAATGCTAGTTGATGATACCCTTCGAAATTACGAAAGTTCGAGTATATGTGCATCTTTTTCTACCTGTTTAGGGTTCCGTACCCAAAGGGTAAAAACAGAACCCTATTATTAAGACTTCTATGTCCGTATGTCCGTCTGTCTGTCTGTCTGTCACCGGGCTGTATCTCATGAATCGTGATAGCTAGGCAGCTGAAATTTTCACAGATGGTGTATTTCTGTTGCCGCTTTAACAACAAATACTAAAAACTCCCATACAACAAACATGATTTTTAGGAGTTTTTTTGCTCGCTATTAATAACGGCAAGAGGAATGAGGCTCCCATACGGTACGGAACCCTTCGTGCGCGAGTCAGACTCGCACTTAGCCGATTTTTTAAATTTCTTAATTTAAATGGGACCAAAAATTCTCTTGTTATTTTAGTACGGTTTCTATTACTTGTCATTATTCTGAGCTCTCCGTAGCACGTTGAGCAATATAGAGGTTACATATAAGGCCCAATACAATACATTAAGGTAAATAGTAGAGTATATAGAGTACTAACCTCCTTCTCCTCGTTCTTCCACTTGCGGAACCACTGCACCTTAGGCGCGGGCTCGCCCTTGACGTTGACGTCGAAGAATATCGGCTTGCCGGCGCGCACCGCCAGCGCCTTGAGGTTCGTGCGGTCGATGCGGGGCTTCACTGTGATGTAAAATTATAATATTAAGTACTAGCTGACCCGACGAACTTCGTTTCACGCAATATCTTTCTTCTTCTTTTATGTTATGGCGTCGCATTATTGTGCATTTCCCAGTGTCAAGTATTTAGTTTTAATATTTTTTGATATTTCATCAAAATAGTCCCTGTCTTAGTCACGTCATAGTCCAATAAAGTCGCAGTCAAGTCCAAGTCATACCTCAGTAAAGCAGTGGAGACTTTACTAGAAGCGTCTATGGAGTATTGGTAACAACACGGAACAACATGATACGTCACATTATATTACTTGCATACACTCATGCACGTAAATCAGTTGATAATCAACGAAATACCACAATTTTTCACTAATTATCACTGATAAAAACACAAGTTTAACAAAATAATACAATGAGGCGACGTGATTTTTCCGCGTTCCTGCAAAAACTCCCGCAATATCTTTATACATTATAGCCTATGTATTATTCTGATGTGTTGGAGCGCTTTACGCAAAGTTACCTTTCGAATCTTTCGTATACCTAGTTACTAAGCAAATTAGTTCAATCTTAAAAATCATAGATGGCTCTGTTCATCGAGCGACAAAATCCTGAACCAGGAATCAAACTATGCACCAGGAATCAACCTATGCACCAGGATACAACCTATGCACCAGGAATAGACCTGTGCACCAGGAATCAACCTATGCACCAGGCATTGAATAAAACCTATAACATATTTTCTGAAGATGATACTTACGAGATTTATGCCTGATGGTGGTCATAGCAGTGGGGTCAGAAGGCTCGGAGTTGCCGGCCTTGTTGACCGCCACCACTCGGAACTGGAACTCGCTACCTTCAGGTAGACCGTCCACTTTGGCGGATGTCTGGTTTCCGGGCACCTGATGATGGAAGGACAATTTATTGTAGACTGAATATAAGCAGATAAACTAGCTTGTTCATGACAACGAGTGTAAAAGGAATTGAAAGCTACGAGATAACAGTTATGGCAATAACATCTTAACACGGGATTTTGAAAAAAACAGGAGAAGCCTAAAACTACGGCACGTAAAAAATTATGTCAGCTTTACGTGGGGCGCGTTAGGTAAATAAAGTCCGGGAGTCTAAAATTGTGCAATTACTGGTGTCTCGTTTTTACCCGAGATTATTTTACTCTTGTACCATGACAGTGGGGGGATAAGCGCGTTTGAAGCTTCTTTCCTACAGAGGTTTAGATATATGTACAATATTTACATAAGATATGTTATCAATTTTATGACCAAAATCTATCAACATCTACCGCGTCCTTGGTAGCCAAATTAAGATCGCTGCAGTTTTGCGAAGAAAGCGGGCAAACTACAAGTTGTGCCATAGTTTAGGTAGCAGAACCGCATTCGTACTGTTTTTGATCTGATATGCCCTATCTCACCATTCATTTCAGTGATCACTAAGAAATGTCTAGTTATGAACACACATAATTAATTATGGCCAAATGTGGCAAAAAGATCGTTACCTCAGCAGCATTCTCCCAATCGCCGCCTTTAGGCTTCTTCTGTATAATGTATTTGAGTACAGGAGCACCGCCGTCGTCCGAGGGCGGGTCCCATTTGATATCTGCGCTCTGGTTGTCGTGATCCGCGACTGTGACGTTGCCGGGCTTGCCGGATACATCTGTTAACATAACAGTAAGATTATTGGAAAACTCTCTGTTGGAGTTTAGAACGCATCTCTACTTCACATCAGGCAGAACCATCTCGAAATCGGTCCATTCGTTTGGGAGATAGATACGACGTCACAAACAAAGATACAGACACACTCATCTTTTTCGATCAGGGGTTAAAATTTAACGAAGAAATTTTACTCCTACTATTCAACTTCGAAGCGCGAACAACAGCGCATTGCGCAATTGTTCTCGTAATCATCATATCTGATCAAATGTGAACCTATCTAAAATAACCGAGAGATAGTCCGCTGTGGGACATAAGTGTCTGTAATCGATTTCTTCAACGACTTCTTCTTTGACAAAAGAGGGTCTATTTATCTTCATATCTACTCACCGAAGGGATTCTTAGCGAGGGTATCCTTCTCGGTCTCGAGCGGCTCGGAGTCGCCCTCGTCGTTGACGGCGGTCACGCGGAACTTGTACTGGTGGCCGGGCTCCAGCCCCGTCACCTCCATCTCTAGCGGCTTCTTGTCGCCAGCCACTCTGCAAAATGGATTATCATTTTTAACACATGATTTAGATTTGCGTACTACGCGCAAAGTGAACTACTGGAATATTAATATGAACTATTTCGAAATACCAACAATTTTTTTTTTTAATTAAAAGCAAGTTTTCATTACTTAATTTTATTTTTATCTATTAAATAACCCTTTCACAAATTTTATAACATGGTAATAGCCAAACATTTTTTGGTAAAAAAATATTTTTTACGCCATTTTTCAGTAATAACCAGCAAACTTGAAGAGTCAGTACTGACCTGCCGACGCGGACCCATTTGCCAGTGGCGAGGTCCATCTTCTCGAGCTCGTACTCCTTGACGGGGGAGCCACCGTCGTCCTCCGGCTTCTCCCATTTCACCTTGCAGTTGTCAGCTGTCACGTCGAACACTTCCAACGGGCCTGGAAAAAGAAAAATACATTAGGATAATAGGATTTTATTTTAAACAAATCAACTCTAAAAAGAACCCATCTCATTTTCATGTTCTACTATCAGTTTTGTTCCATTTGTTTTTAGACTTTTTTATAGGTCTACTTCATTTTTATACTGAACTCGCCCAAAATCTGTGTCTCATAATATCCTCTAGTACGATCAATGGTATATTGTAAATAATAAACAGTAACCCAAGCCCACTTGTTCGCCTGAATGAAGGCGTTTAATATAAGAGATACCTTCAGACGCAGTGCACTAGAATCTGTCATTCCTGAAAATATGGAACTAAAAATAACGCGTCAACGAGATCTTTGTCGTGTCTATCGCAGCTCGCCAGTGTTTGAGGTGATACAATGAAAAAATAGCCCCTAAATACAGCATTATCTCAGTTTTAAGGCGTTACAATCAGAAAAAATGCCCCCAAACTACGAAACATAAGATGTCCCTCGGGGTCGCCAAACCGAAGACAGTATCTCGAAGATAGTACCGTACTGAACATTTCTGCATTTCGGTGATGTAAATACCTAGTTAAGTTGTGACCCGCCTTTAGCCGCGGACGGCTTGCTGAGTACAGTCAGCTCGACAGTCTCCTGGTCGAAGCCGTTGCAGTTCTCAGCCCGCAGCGTGTATTTGCCGGTGTAATATGGTCCCGTTTTTAGCCTTTGGGTACGGAACCCTAAAAACAGACTACAAAATATTCAACCCTTGCTGAGTACAGTCAGATCGACAGTCTCCTGGTCGAAGCCGTTGCAGTTTTCAGCCCGGAGCGCATATTTGCCGGTGTAATAGGGTCCCGTTTTTACCCTTTGGGTACGGAATCCTAAAAACAGACTACAAAATATTCAACCCCACCTTTAGGCGCGGACGGCTTGCTGAGTACAGTCAGCTCGACAGTCTCTTGGTCGAAGCCGTTGCAGTTCTCAGCCCGCAGCGTGTATTTGCCGGTGTCGCGTCGTACAGCGTTCACGATCGTGAAGTCTGTGTGGTACTCTTTGTTCTCAATCTTGATGCGCTCTGTGTTAACCAGCTTGATGCCTTCACGCCATGACCTGAAGACAATCGAGTTATATCATTTTATTGAGAATCATGTATGAGGAGATCTGCAGACTAACCTAAGTTACGACATAACCCAGCGATTAGCAAATTGAACTAACAGTGGTCAGGGCACGTAGCATTTTGTCAATTCTAAGTTGCAATTTGTATGGGATAACTGTTTTTAACGCGCTTTTTATTAGGTCGACCTGCATGTAACCTATGTAATGAAATCTAAGGTTATTGACTAGGTTATAAACTGATTTAACCATCTTCCAAGGGTCGTAGCGTAATGAAAATTGGCAGCTGTAAGTAAGTAGTTTTTTACAGTTATAAAATAGTAAACTTTAAGTATGGTTTTGCCCTGCCCATGAAGGTTTTCAGAAACATCTTTGTATCACTCAACAGCTAGCTCTAAACATATCGAGTTTTTTTGGCAAAGTCACCAACCAACCATTGGTATAAATCGCGACCATAATATTGTCATCAACTCATCAAATCACTCTGGCAACGACAAAGGTCCATCAAATGTATTATAGATATAAAAGTGTCCTAATTCAACGACAGTATAATTCGAAATACATGTACAATATGTATCAGTATAACTGTCGTCACGAATGATTTCAATAGTTTTATTGCCTGTCGTCAAACTTAGAATACGTAACTTCGATAAAATTCTTGATTTTAGCGTCGCTTGGATAGCTACGGCCTAGCATTCGACAAATTACATTCACTGCTCGCGCAGTGACTCGCGGTAGTGACGTCGCCGCTGGTCCCAACATAGTATCAGTGCTGGTTGTTTATAACCAGCAATATGCTGAGTTGGGATCAGTTTCGTGACAAAGCATTGGGTAGCATACTTGGTTTGTGAATTGTTCTGTTTTTAGTTGTTTCCGTGTTTTGTTTCTGTGTACCTAATTGTTTTGTCCCGAATAAAATTTTCTGTATTTCTATTTAAAAGACAGTGGCTATAATTTTCAAATCAAGATCTGTGATCTAATACTAAAAGAATTTAAGTAATTTTCAGGTCCAGACCTACGTGCCTATCCTAACTTCTGAATCATTGTGGAGCTCAACAGAGCTGACACTAGGAAAATAAGTTGAAATAATCGGCCAAGTACGTGTCGGACTCGCGCACGGAGGGTTCCGAACTGTATGGGAGCCCCCCTTAAATATTTTTTTCTATTTTAATTTTATTATTGAAGTGAATATATAACTAAACATTCTGTGAAAATTTCAAGCATCAGCCTGTTACCATTATTGATATAGAGCGAAACGGCTAAAAATCAGGTTTGTTGTATGGGAGCCCCTCTTAATTATTAATTCTACTCTGTTGCGGCAACAGAAATACATTATCTGTGAAAATTTCACCTTTCTAGCTATAACGGTTCATGAGATACAGCCTGGAGACAGACGGACAGCGGGGTCTTAGTAATAGGGTCCCGTTTTTACCCTTTGGGTACAGAACCCTAAAAACTTTCGGTGTGAACCAGTCCTAAGCTTACCAAGTCGTCTCGGGCGCAGGTTCTCCACTGACGTCGACGGACCACTTGTGTGTGCGTCCTGCCTTAATGATGATGGACTTGAAAGTGCTGCGCTCGATGCGTGGTTTCACTGTATGCATAAAAAAAATTAGTGTCATCATCATGACCATTAGAGCCATAGGATGTCCACTGCTGGACCTATGTCCAGCAATAGTAATTTATTTATTTGCTTATAGATAAATAACATTACAGTTATTACCATTTTAACTACCATGCACTAAATACTAGACTTACATAATCTAAAACTACATAAACCACTACTACATAACAAGCAATTGGATCATCCATAGACCCTTGAAGGTCTAAAGATAATCCAAATGCTCAAATCCACTGCCAGTAGGCAGCATACCCAGCATGCTGGCAGCAATGCCATGCTGAATGGCAATGCTTATACGTTGAGCCAAATAAACAACAGCATTTTGGTCACTCGTTGCGTCCACCAGACGCTCAGAAAGACTTTTGAAAGTAATTAATAAAGGCACTTGCCCTGTTAATAGAATCAGCTGATGTACAGCTATTACCATTGCGTTACTTATAATCTAAGCAATATAGGAATTCAAATATAAATTCTAGTAATTTAAACAATGTATAAAACTCATGAAATCTAGTCTAATCAATTTAGGAAATTTAATCTGACGCGAAAATAGAAATTTAGTCTAAGCTATAGGAACACAAATATAGAAATATACTATTGTAATTAAAATACTTTATTTTGGAGGCTTTGTCTGTATAACAATCTTTATTTTTATAAAAATGAACTGTGGTTTTTAGTCTCGCTAAAACTCGTGAACAGCTGAAACAATATGGCTAATTTTGATTTTGAAATGTATGTGGAAGCTAAGGAAAGATTTAAACAGTAAGAAAATATATAAAATTTGCGAGTAAAATAATAAAAACATTAATTTAATTTTCCCATACACCTGCATGTAAAAGTTGTCATTGACAGTTGCCAGATGGTGAGATGGAGTTCACCGGGTCAGCTAGTAACATACTTAAATAAAATAGTTTGAAAAATGTAATGACAAAAGCTTACAGTTCTTGTGCTTGCAGAGATGATTGTCAGTGGGCTCGGAGGCATCACCGACACCAGCCTTGTTGTGCGCCTTCACTCGGAACTGGTACACCATCTTCTCCTTCAGCCCTTCCACCTTGTACTCGGTCTTCGTGTCATTGGTCTTTGTGACCTGCGATAAAAGAATAGTAGTTTTTGTTATTAATGTTTGTTAACGCTAACTACTTGTAGTTATAATGACGATTATGTAGCTAATTTGCATTAAATTATAATGTTGATAAAGTGTACATTATATTGGTGTTCAGTATACATACACACTCTGCTTTTTCTATATCCTAACCAGCTTCTGACATTACTTCACAAAATTAACTTAGAACATACCCATCTTTATACTAAACTGCCAAGGAAGGGTATTGTTTTTTTACATTTTCATTGCAGTTACATTCATTGCATTTCAGTTGTCGCACCAGTTTTAAGCTACTTTTTTGTATGCTATATTCTAGTATTTTATCAGTAGTGTGATCAATGAAGAGTAAGACAGACAGACAAACAGAACTCTTCAATGTGTGCACAAATATAAATAATTATAACAACAGGTACAAAGTACACATCTTAGTAATCAACTACGAATTAGTGCCACAAATGGCAGCCTTATCACTGACAGCGATCTCTACCAGGCAACCACTGAACGAGAGAGGAAAGAGATCACAAACAAGAGTACAAATGGGAGGTACCAGGTACCAGAGGTGGGAGTACTTAAGTAGATCTATCTAGTAACAAATAATCAGCCAAGTGCGAGTCGGACTCGCGCACGAAAGGTTCCATACCGTATGGGAACCCCATTCCTCTAATTGTTATTAATAGCGAGCAAAAACCTCCTGATAATCATGTTTGTTGTATGGGAGCCCCCTTTAAATATTTATTTATTTTATTCTGTTTTTAGTATTTGTTGTTATAGCAGCAACAGTAGGGTGCCTCTTATATGGCCAAAAAAAAATTTTTTTCGATTTTTTTATGGGGCACCCTGCCATTTGATTCCATATCCTGAGAAACTATTACAGTATTTTTTTTATTTTTTTAATGTGATATTTAGGGGGTGCTACCAGCTCTCAAACTTTTTAATACAAAAAAAAACAAAATATATTTCAAGTTCAAAGATTGAAGTTTTATTTAGTCAAATAATCAACTTATAGCAAACAATTTGCATAATTACACAAAAAATATGAAATTAGAAGTATTTTCAACAAATAAAAATGTTAATACACAAAATATTATTTCAATAGAGTGGATTTTTTAGCATCTGGGTATTTTTTTCTAAATTCCTTTACAACTAAAAGCAAGTTTTGCTTTTGCTCTTCATTTGTCGTTATCAGTTTATTTTACTCCTCCATTAGGGCCACTCCTCGTTCGGCAATATCATTTACTACGCGCATAGATTGCAAAATTTGCTTTCCACGTTGATATCCCTCGTCGTCTTGCCATGTTTCCACGTTTTTATCTAAAAACTTCAAGAATATTTGAAAGAATCGCATTGAATTACTGGACACAAAATCTTCTATATTTTTTTCAAGTATGTGCTTGACATCGACGCTTATTCGTTTTGCACAAAACTCGAGGCCTTCGTTGTTTAAAGCTTTAACCATTTTGCGTTTGTCGTCTAAAGAAAGAGCATCGTCAAAAAAAGCTAAACATACTAATTCTTCAGACAAGTACCACAGATGCCTCAAATTTTTTTTTATTGCGTTTTGTGACATGGCTTTATTTATATTTTGGAAAGAAACGAGATCGTTCAGTAACTGCAGATCGTTTCTTGGCGCTGCACAGGCGGAAGGTGCTTCATACCAATATTTCACATAAATTGAGACAGTGAACACGCAAATCTCTTTAATAGCTGTTTCTTCTCTTTTGGATAATTTGAACTGATGGCGAAATAAAAAGATCTTGAGACAATATATTGCTTTTGCCATCCATCTGGCACGGTGAAGACCAGCTGGCATTCTGAATGATACTCCTTTCTCAGGAATCCCACCAAGGTAAATCACTGTAAGGTTCAAAAGCTCTTTGTAGTCATGTCAAGGTTGGTGTCTATTCAGCTGATCTTGAGCGAAAGAGATTATGTATGCAGCAATATTTTCAACTGCTTGTAAAGATGAAGCATCAGAAGATACTGCCTTGTAGTCAGTTTGGTCAATGTCGCTCCAGCTGTTTTTAAGTCTCTTAAAAATTTGAATATCAGGTCCACTTGATGGACTAAGGGATTTACTCACGATGGCTTCTAACATTATCTCCATCACATGGTGCCGGCAAGCAAGCCAAAGCATATCCTTATAAAGGCCAGAGAACAAAAATGCGTGCGCTCACGGTGAGTGATGAAAGCGTACTGAGTTGTCACTGTTGTCAGGTACAATCTGCTTGAAAGTGAGAGGGGTAAGGGGGGTGCGGGAGCGTAGGAAACGTTGACGAGTCTCGGGCATGTTTACTTACATTCGAACCATTAAAATATAATAAAATATTAATCTTCTTATACTCCTAAGTCAAATACTATAATTGTATTTTTTATCAATCTTCAACAAGTGGTAGCACCCCCTAATTATTGTTTTAAAAAAAAATTAAAAAAATCTAGACTATTATTTTAGGTTAATAATCAATATGAAAGGGTGCCGCGTGAACTTTTCGAAGGTAAAGAAATAAGAGCCACCCTAAGCAACAGAAATACATCATCTGTGAAAATTTCAGCTGCCTAGCTATTACGGTTCATAAGATACAGCCCAGTGACAGACAGACAGACGGACATTGAAGTCTTAGTAATAGGGTCCCGTTTTTACCCTTTGGGTACAGAACCCTAAAAAGTACTTACCTATCTATACTATAGACTATAGGCCAGATGGCTAGCCCTGGCCATGGTCGGTTTTTAAACCGCCTGAAAGCGTGTCATGGTTATAATTACGGGGTCCTATAAATTTACATGTTTTCCAAATTACAGTAGAGCTCAGTTGGTAATGGGCTAATGGATGGCATTCGAAAACTAATTGTGCCGAAAGTTGTAAGCTTCAGTGATCCCTGGGAAACCTTAATGAAACTATGCTGTCTATGAGCAACCATAATATGCTACACTCTAGTGAGTGAGTAACTAACACTTATTCGTTCATTCATTTCTGCCATAGGATGTCCACTGCTGGACATAGGCCTAAGGATCTCCAATAAGACCAGCGCGATCCTGCGGTCTTAATAAGGTCATCCGTCCACCTTGTGGGTGGACGTCCTACGCTGCGCTTGCCGGAACGTGGTCTCCACTCGAGAATTTTTCGACCCCATTAATTAACATTTTAATAAACACTGAATTACCTCAATCCAGTCAGGTGAGAACTTGTCCTTCATCTCGATAACGTAGCCGAGCACAGGCCGGCCGCCGTTGTCGGTCGGAGGTTCCCATTGAAGAGTTGCCGACAGGTTGTCGTAGTCGATGATCACAGGCTTGCTTGGTGCCTTTGGCGGATCTGTACGCAATGCACATTTTGATTATGATACTTTTACACTTTTGCTTATCCTAATTTCTGTC
Source organism: Hypomecis atomaria (assembly GCA_964007245.1). Taxonomy (NCBI): domain Eukaryota; kingdom Metazoa; phylum Arthropoda; class Insecta; order Lepidoptera; family Geometridae; genus Hypomecis; species Hypomecis atomaria. The sequence goes on from OZ023305.1 coordinate 8,614,090, forward strand.
TGTTTCAATAATATTATTGGTTTTGTTTGTAAACATAATTTTACAATCACGTCAAACAGATAATTGAATTTGCGCGGAAAAATAGGGTGACTGTTTATGTAAGCTCTTTTTCTACTAAGATAGTTATTGTTTTTCTACCAAACGGTATTCGCTTTAGAGGTCTCTACTCTCCGTATATACAGTACTCTTTGGTCTCTACCTCCGCCGAAATGGGAAGCTCACTTTGTTTATTATTTAATTTAAACGATGAAATGAGCAAAAGTTTGCAAGATAAGATAATAGAGAATAGCAATAAAAATTATTTAAAATAGAAAATAAAACTCTAAACACTACACCTCTTACATTCATTTAGGATAAAATAAAAATTGACTTATAGGCCCAATCAAACTTCTTGGATTCTGTGAACACGAGGCGAGTTGTTGGACTGCAGCAATAATTATATGTAGGTATTCATCAAATATGTTAGTGGCGCAAGAGAAGGGATAAGCACAGCTTGCAGCTAACTTCACAGCTGTCTAAAAGTTTGATTTGGCTTAAGCGTCTGATCCACGTATAGAATACTTCGACGGTATGAAGGTTTTTACGTTTCATTTGACACTTTTCTGTTTTGCAAGTTACTGATTCTTTTAAAATAGCAGTGTTCAGTATTAAGGTGGTGCGTGAAAAAAATACATCATTCCCTTCAGTGGCCCGGGCACGCCCGCGCCGATATCTGCCATTAGGCCGTACGCGCCTCGACTTTTTTTATTTTTTGCGCATCTGCGCCGCGACCTACTAGAATAGAGATTTCTCATAACTTTTTTATGGACGATCTAATAAATGTAGTAACGTTAGAATCGTATTGAATCAGCCTATATCCTCCTGAGACCCACAATTTAAAAGGGCTTTCTAAACTAAGACCCAATGTACTAAAATTAGAACTTATGAAAACATGGCGTATAGACCCAGACCAACTTTTTAGTATATCTTCGTCGGGAGATGAGACTTGTCAATAATATTTTAGGGGTGGTATTATGTTAACCTAGAGATGCTTGAACGATTAAAAAAAGTGGATTTCATTTTGTTCTTTTTTTATGACATTGAGTCCACATTACATAAATAGGGTGTTTTTTTAAAATCTATTTTTATAAGGGAAAATGCATATTTTTTTTCAAAATTTTATAATTTTAGGGTATAAACCTCTGTTTAAACTTAAAAAAGATCACAATATAACATATTTATTTTCTATCTAAACCTTAGTTAAGTTTGCACTCACACAGAGATCAAAATAATGTCAGTCTTATGAGTTAAAGGCAGTTAACAATACACTTAGACATCTTAATTATCTTGAGACAACCCTATTGAGATCCGAGAAGAACCTCTTCCACGTGCTCCAAAATAAGATCGTCCTCGAGAACGCCTAGAAGCACCACGTATCCGAGCTCGTCCTCGACTACGACTGGTTCCAGGTTCATTTAATTGTGCGTTGACGCTTGGCTCGCTGTTACTTTCATTATCACTGCTGCTACTGCTGTCGATTGAAGGTCGAAATTCTTCATCCTCGTCACTAGCAGGGAAAGCTTCTTCATTTTCGGAATCATCAAATGATGAATCATTAAGCAGTTCCAACACTTGACTTTCATTCAAAGCTGTAAGAATAACATGCAAAATTAAACGTAATAAGTAAACATACTGAATGAAAACCCAAAGTACTAGAACTAGTACAAAATAAAACAGGTGCAAGAAAATTAAACAAAATTAAAGTTAAATTGCAAAATATTTTGTTTTTCTGTAGTCTGTGACATTTGTTTATAAGATAAGAATAAATTACTTGCAATCTACATAGAGATTTCAAGAATATTAATTGATTAAACTAACCTTTTCGGTGCGAGCTTGTCATCGCGGCGACGTTTCGTGACAAAAAGAGAAAAATATAGCTTTCCTCTTCCTTACCATAGTGTTACCATGTGTCAAAATATGTCAAAACATTACTCGGAACTAACCACGTGATGTGGCGCCAAATTTAAACAATCAAAACATGTTTAAATATTTCGGTTTAGTACTAGAACATTGGGTCATAGTCCAGTAACGGCTCTAAAATTCTTGGGTCTATACGACATCATGAATTTGTTCTAGTACTAGTACGCGGGGTCTCAGGAGGTTAATTAAGTCTATAAATAGAATGTGCCATATTTATTCAGTGTATCTTTACTAAGATTAAAAAAAAAAAAAAATTAAATTAAAGGCGAAAAATTACTAAAATATTTGTATTATTAATGAAAAGCAATTTTAAGAACTCATGTTTGTTTTCTTTACATTAGTAATAACTATTACACATTATTTACATAAGAACGTAACACATCTCAATACATTTTGCTTACACAATGGGCCTTTGTTATTCTCGGAGTTCTCGGAATTTTCAAGTGGGTTGCGATCGTACAAATTTGAGTCCAATTTCCGAAGACATAAAGTATGAAACGAATGTAGACGAGACCCACTATTTCTCGCTTTGTTTCACTGGCAATCTATCCACATAAGTTAAAACAGGATAGCACGATCCCTCACGATTCCTTCGACTTCGTTTAAATTAGACAAAAAGAAAAAAACGAGCGACCGAAATGAGGTCACTGGGCGCATGCGTCATATACGCGAGCGACCGAAATGAGGTCACTGGGCGATTGAAGGGAAAATTATCAATTTCACGTAACGTTTTAGTACTGGACATGGCTATTTTACAAGAAACGGCAAACTGCAAAAGCAGAAAGCGTCAAATGAAACGTTAATTAAAACCGACAACATTGCTCGCGGCTCGTCAAGGTTTTATTTTGGCTCGCCACGCAGTGTTACCAACACTATGACTGTGACTACGTTCTATGACTTTCGCTTGGTAAATTTCTTCGGACATTTTTTTAATAATTTCTGTAGTTATTTGCTTCTACTGTGAGTTCATGGACTACATTTGTGTCTGAAAAACCGAGACCTATTTTCATTCAACTCCTAACCCACATTTTAGGACATTTTGGATATTTTCATTAATTTCGTTGAATGCCATGGCGAGGTAACGTAAATTTTTTAACTTTGAATATGACAACATTTTGTAAAGTCGCGGTTTTAAAAACCGACAAGTGTGACTCGTCAACAGTAAAGCTGTGTTACCGTTTTCAAAACCTGTAGACTACTAAACGTAACCTTTTTTTCTACTGAAATCCATTGACATAAATTATTCTTCTCCTAATTCTACCCCGCCGTTATCCGAAATCACATAAGGGTGCGTGGGCTCCAAAAAAATCGAATTTATGAAATCTAGTGAAATCTACTAATTTTTAAAAACCTAGTGAAAATCTATCACACTGCCAAATTTACATCGAAAATCTACTATAATAGCAATCAGTCCACTAAGAACGGTCACACTAATGTAAAGTCGCGGTTTTAAAGATTTCGATTTTGATAAGCCAAACAGTCTTTAAAACCGCGGTATATTTTTTTACGTGGATCAGACGCATTATACTTAATAAATGTAGCTTCAGGTGCAGTGTGGGTGCGAAAATATCTACCTCTTTGGTAAATTTTGCTTAAAATAGTAGCACACACTACTTTCTAGTTTCTAGCTAGAGAAAACAAAAGAAAGATGTCGCTAGGCGTGATTTCACTGAACTTAACCTAAAAATGTGAATGATGATGTTAATAATGAATAAACATGAAGTAGCACAATATTTAGTCTTATTTATTAACTTCCTATACGTACATAGGTTTTAAAAATGGTAAAATAATAAATATATTTTAATTGGAGAATTGAATTTTATGCATACAGGAATTAATAAATATTTATGAAGCCAAAAAAAGTACTGTCGCCATTTCGATCGCCATGTTTTAAAAAGTAAATAAATATCAAACTCAAAATTACCAGTCCGCTATTGGTTGTTCGTAGATTCCTGTCTGATACGTAGTATCTATAGTAGTCTGTGCTAGGACAAAGACCGTCGAAACGAATTTGATTTATGTAGTTGATCATAATTACATAGTATAAGTAGTCTGTGATCATAATATACCATCCTGTGATCATTTCATATCTGATCATGTATTATTATAAATGTAGAAACGTAAAAACCTGTGCTAGAAAGACACATGCCGAAACTAAATTACCGACCTAGTACTTATAACTCATTGCAATTTTAAGATTTTTAAGTGATCTTCGGCTACGACCTGCTACATTTAAGGTAACTGATTTATTTAACTGATTTATAATTTTTATACCTAGGTGCCTACGTAATAGATAAATAGATAACTAACTAGCACTTAGGGTATAGAATAGTATACCCTAACCAAAGGTACATACCTACCTAGGTATAACCTAGGTACCTACCTACCTAAACTCCGCGCCACACAAGTTGATGGATGTGAAGTTAGCCTCTAGCAGCGCAATAGCCAATCAATGTGCGGCTTCCACGTCACGTCTCGTCAAGATTGGCTATTGCGCAGCTAGTGGGTAACTTCACATCCATCAACTTGTGTGGCGCGGAGTATACCTACTACAGATACTTAGAGATCTACTAATTACAGTAATTACCTATACCGAATTATGTAACTTTATGTCTTAGCTACCTACGAGTATATAGGAGAGTCCTCGTCATCTCAACTGCAGAAAAGTCCCGGTGGCGACGTTCGTGTACCTAGGTGTTATAGTCGTCGATTCGTACCTATTTACCTACTCCCTACTCACTACAATCTTCATAGGCATGCCATAGGGATCGTCTCATCCATACAACTCACTCACCATAAGGATTCTTAGCGACGATGAACCCGTCGGTCTCGAGGGGTTCAGACTCGCCCTCCTTGTTGACGGCGCGTACCCTGAACTTGTACTTGTGGTTCGGAGTCAGGCCCTTGACCGTGAACTCCGTAGGCTCAGGCCCGGTCTCTCCACATGGCACCCAATTTCCGGTATCCTGGGAATAAGAAGTGAGAATTAGGAAGACGATAGGTGGAGAAAGAAAAGATAAGGGCAAATACTATATGGGAAGACGATGAGTAACCTAAGTGGGCTTACGATTTATCTGAATATCAGCATGTGATCGGACACAATCGCTTTTAGAAAAAAAGAAAAGAAAGAAAGAAGAGAACGTTTATTTCGTAACATACATGAACACTTACAGCTAATAACAAGAAAAAAACGAGCAAACTACAAACATGAGAAACAGGAGTTTTATGGTGCGCGTTCCCTGGATCTTTTCAACGTTTCAAGACATGTTTTTGTCATAGTATCATAGAGTAGGTTTCGTACGAATGTTTTGATGATTAATTAGGTACAGGTCGCGGCGTATAAGTCTAGCGCTGAGCGAAGTGTGGAGGGGGTGGCTGCGCATTAGTTTAGTATGGCGGTCAACATGCGTAGCCACCCCCTCCACAGTACCCTCAGCGCTAGACTTACGTACCGCTGTGTTACGTGTGTGTGTTTTTGGATAACTTAGATCAGAGGAAGGTGTCGTAAATTGGAATTGCGTGTTCAACGTTTTTAATGATTCTGATTGATAAATGGGTTCTTTTGGTCACTTACCATGTCCATCTTCTCGAGAGTGTATCCGGTGATATCGGATCCCTTCCAGTCGTCGGGCTTCTGCCATTTGACGGTAGCCTTCTCGGCGCGGATGTCCACGACCTCGATGGGTCCATTCGGCCTGTTCGGTTTGTCTGAGGAGTAACAACATTATCAATGACTGTACTGTACCAGCCTTTTAATAGCCCACTGCACGACGTAGGCCTACCCACGAAGGGTGATTGGGCCATATCCACCACGTTGACCCAGTGCGGGTTGGTGGATTCACATACGCCATCGAATTTCTTCTACGGACGTATGCAGGTTGCCTAACGATGTTTTCCTTCACCGAAAAGCCAGTGGTGTGAAATTCCGTACATAAATTCTGAAGAACTCATTGGTACGGGACCGGGATTTGAACCCACGACCTCACGATTGTAAGGCCGGTGTCATTACGACTAGACCACCACGGCTTTCAATGACTATCAAATTACTTCAAACGAAAGCGAGGCGGTCGTAATGGTGGCCGTAGGTACTACAGCCTTCTTTTTCTCGAGAATTTTATTTTGGTCTTTTCAAGGTCAGAGTGAATGTCTATCGTATATTTGCTTCGTGTTAGACTACACTGTCGCTTACCATCTTTGCAATGTCCCATTGACTAAATTATACAATACTGGTTCTAAACCACCACAACGCGTAAGAAAAAGCAGTCGTTTAGATTGTTAAAAAGATCGAAGCAACTATCAGTCATTATTGACAGATTTAGTTCAGCCCATTACAGAGCCTATACCTCCTCGTTCTGGGCAATCTTCCTTGTCTTGCATCAGTCCCTTATGATTCTTGAATATCAGCCCGATATGGCAGTGCCGGTCTTCTACGTTTACGTTTAATGAAACAAGTCCTAACTAATGACATCTTATTGATGTAATAGTTGACGTGTATAAAATATTTTTTTAATGTAAAGCCATAATATGTAAAGAAAAAAAGTCTAGCCATTGACATGAAATGAATGAATGAATGTAAAGCCATCACAAAATATTTCGAAAACTTACCTAGCACAACAACATCGGCGATGCCCTCGCAAGTACCAGACGAGTTGGTCAGCACCAGCTTGTACTTTCCACTGTCGGGTCTGGTGGTCTTCCTCACTGTAAGGACGGTGTTCCTCTCGTATTTGTCGATGGTGATGCGGTCACCATCGTCCTTGATCTCCTGTAAGGCAAGGAGTGTGAGACACGGGAAGGGGGAGCTGTATCTGCTTCTTTAAGGATCATCAGCACTTTGAATTAGACTCAATCAAAGAAAGATCAATTCAGATTTCACTACAATCTAAAATTAACAGCTTCCGAAGTTTTATGTCTATATTTGATGGCTGCTATTTGTCCAATATTTCAGTCCAAGACAAAGTATGACATTTAAGTTTAGTCGTGTCTATTTATAGCCAGTAGCTCTGAAAGCTACATTAGCTATTAAACTTGATCTATTTTTGAAGCTGATCAGTAAAGTTATCGTAAATATAGTGTTGATAATCCCAAAGTCTACTCTGCAGACACAACTCCAAAAATCGAGCGCCATTGAGTGTTAGAATGCTATGTAATTGGCAACATGACATGTTGTCATTCTGCCCGTGTTATCACAAGTGAAATTCTTCCAAGAACCAGTGTAGATAGATCGCGAAGCTAGATGGTGCATCTCTATTCTTCTACATTTCTAAATGTGGTAGAGTGCACCTACTGAATTCCGTGACAATTTGCTACGGTTGTGAAGAAAGAAAAATAAAATTGTAGAGTCAATAAAGTATAAGAAATGAATCAAGGTAATATGAACTAAACAGTTATTGATACAAAAACATTGTCTATTTTTCAAACAAATTTTAAGCGCAAAGACACTCTCAATTCGTTCAGTTTTGTTAGTCGATCTTTGTAGAGGTAGGTTGGATATATTTATTCGTACCTACCTTGATTAATTTCTTTGAAATTATGCCAATTAATTTTCTGGTTGTTACAACATAGAAAGCTTTAAAACCGTGATGTAACGCTGTTATCCAGAGAACATTTGATCCAGAAAATGTCCATTGAATGACTGCGTTACTTGCAGATCAGGTTTTCAGATTTTAAGAAATTTTTAGGTCGCGTCCAAAGCGAAATTTTTCGAATACTTTCTTTTCAAATTGAACCATTGTGCTAAAACAAGACAGTAGGTAGTACCAGTTATAGAACATTAAAATCGAAGTTTGGAAACTGAAAAATAAGCAATATTTTTCAGTTTCCAAAACCAAGCGTAAGAGAATAATGATTCATTTTGAATAAGAAGTGAAAAATCTGTAAAGTGTAAATTGTTGTTAGCACATTGTTGTGAATGTAGAACTTATCGAAGAATGTATAGTAATAAATTAAATGTTTTAGAACATAAAGTGTGAGACAACATCTAGATTTAACCCTCTGACCTTCTCCGTATACGGCTTTCCACGTTTCTTTTTTGGAAAAAAATTAAACAATTTGGTTAGAAAATATCTTAATCAAAACGTAAGAAATGTTTTTTTTTTTAAATTGCCAATGACATGATCACAAAACTTCTTCCCACAGTGTTTAACTGTCTTAATGTAGCAGGATAGTGTAATGTAGTTTTCTCAAAAATATAAATTGGTTATATTTAAAACCAATTCCATGTGTTGTGGCTTTTACATTTCATTATACATTTACGAGTAATGCTAAGGAGGAACTTACATTTCCACCGGAGCTGGAAAAATGTCATCAATTTCAAATAAAAAGATTGTTGTGCAACATACCTCTTCTCCATGCATCCATTTGACTTCGGGTTCGGGTTCACCTCCGTATTTGATGTCGAAGGTGATGACCTGTCCCTTCTTGATAATCATGTTCTGAGGACCATCTCCAATGATGTATGGCTTGACTGAAGGACAAGGAATACCGTGGTCAATATCTTAAACATAAACGTAGAGAGAAAATCTAACCAACCAAATAAAAAAATCTTACCAAATCTGCACTTAGCGACAATAGGCTTAGTGCTGTCACTAGGTTCACCAGGTCCAGCTTTGTTGATAGCTCGAACCCTGAACTCATATGTGCATCCTTCTTTCAATCCATCTTGAGTTGCCTTCAGGCAGTCCCCAGGAACTTCTTTGCCAGTGACCCAGTCTTTTCCAAACTTCTCCTTGTATTCAATGACGTAACCAGTAATTTCTGCACCGCCATCGCTGTCTGGCTTCTCCCATTTGAGATCTGCGTGATCCTTGTCCCAATCGACAAGCTCCAATTTCTTGGGCTTCGATGGTTCATCTAGAAGAAAAAGATGGTTATATTATTAAGAAACAAACACTAGTTAGGTATTGGACCTACATGATTTTATTTTATCATTGCTTCCACGGAAAAATGTTTTCACCGTACTCACCCCAAGGATCCTTAGCCAGTACAGGTTTGGCGAAGAGTCCAGGCTCGCTAGAACCAATCTTGTTCACAGCACGTATCCTGAACTTGTACGTCTTCTTGGGAATAAGGTCATCGACCTTATATTTCAGTGGCTGACCTTGTGGTACTTCAGCCACGTTGTCCCAGCCAGCCTTGAGAGATAAGTCCTAAAAAACAATAAATACACATTATACACCACAGTTCCATTACTATGACAATAATATTTTGAACGTAGACTCAAAAATAAGTACCTGTCTTTCAATGACATATTTGATGAGTGGCGAACCACCTTCATCTTGTGGCGCCTTCCATGTGACAACGCAAGATGTCTGGAATACTTCGGTAACCTCAACATTTTGAGGAGCCGAAGGTACACTCTGCATGGTGATGTTGACATCCTTGCTGTCTTCACCCTGGGCGTTCGACAGTTTGATCTGGTATTTGCCTGATCCTTCTCGGCTAGGCTTCTTCATCTTGAAGAGAATCTTTTCTTGTTCAACGATGACCTCGACCTCTTTGGCGGGTAGTACTTTTCCATCCTTCCATAACTTTGCCTCTATCGGCGTCTGTCGGGTGCCGGAAACTGTAAACAATAAGTCATCCAATTACTTGATTGAGGTAGCCCATATTTTTACACGTATCTAAAAAGTGTATTAGGAAAAATTGACACAAAATAACATTATTTTTAAGTAGTGAACGATCTTATGGAATACTTACTTTTGTAAGGCACCTCAATAACGAAGGGTCTATCAGCCGGGCCATGGAACTCGTCAGGGCAGTCGATGGTGGGCTTCGACTCTCCCTTCTTGACCGTGAGCTTGCAAGAAGAGCTGAGCTTTCCACTCTCGCAGAGGATCTCGCCATCATCTTCCATTTCCAGTTTATTGAAGATCAACTGGTGTTTGCCGCCACCCAGGTTCTTTATTTCAATTCTAGCAAGAAAAATGAAGAAATATAATAGTTGTGTTTCAGTGTAAAATCTCTTAATCCAGTTACAGGATGTGATAGATAGGTCACACAATCTGGTAATCCTCACCTGTCATTAGGCACAATGGGCTGTCCATTGAACGACCACACCGCCTCTGCGGTCTGGTCTTGCAGTTCCACCTCCAGAATAACCTTGTCCCTCTCAATTGCTTCAGTATCCTTCAACTTCTTGTTGAAGCGATTGCAGTCTGGAAAAACAGATGAGTCACTGAAGATGTTTCCAGAAAGACAAAAAATGGAAGACAAACAGTTTGGTTCACAAGTTTCGTTTATAGATACGACGTTGGTATGGAAATTCATTACTTAAAGTAATGGTATTTTTTTTGTAAAAATATGTTTATTCACTTTATTTTCGAAATTGCGCGGTACATTATCAGACGGCAAAACAATGACTAGGCAAAGAAACACAGCAAATGCATCAATTCAAATCCCGTCTAGGTCTGATGGTCTCAAACAAAAGGATGTTATCCAAATTTATTGAGGCCTATCCTAATATAATTCATATATCAGTGATATAGTAATCTGAGGATAAATGCCTCCATTCATGTTCAAACATTCTTCATAATCTCATTAACAGCGACACTGAAGTATTGAGTCGTCTTTAAAAAACTTTCGTCGTTCTTTATTTCAAGCATTATTGCCGAATTCTTTGGTTTGAAAAATAAATGATTTATTTATATAGACACACAATATATCGTACTGTATCGATGCATGCAGGATAGTAAAAGTGGACTTAAGAGCCGGTAAAAGCTCATCTACCTACTCGTAAATCTAATTTTATATTCTAAACCTTTTTTTTTTTTTTAAATTTCCCCAAATTATAATTAGTTTTATAACTTCAATTGTTACCCAATGATAATTCATTCATTTTCACTACTATTTTATTAAAAACTAATTCATTTATTACTTCTATTTCATTGATTGTAAGATCAATGAAACAACACTGACAAGAGAGATTTTTTTTTCTCGAATTCCGAATTGGCCCAATAGTAAAAATTAATCATAATTATAATGGTCTAATTCTCCTTCTTTCGGCTTAGTACACCAGTTCTGGATAACCATGTATGGGGAGTCTTACTACTCGTATTGTAGGAAATATACTTACAATTGACAATCAATTCGCAAGCAGTCTCGTCGGCGTTGCTGACGCACTTGAACATGCCAGCGTCGGTGACCTTCGCGTCCTTGATGGTGACCTTGCGCTTGCGTCCTTCCTTCGATATCACGATACGTTTGTCGGTTTTCAATGGCTGGTCATTCTTGAACCTGGGTAAAAGAGCAAATCAAGATATATTCTTAGAAAACTTCAAAATCCTCACTAGAATTATAAATCCGAAAGTATGTTTGTTGGTCTGTTTGTTACTATTTCACGCAACAACGGAGGAACGAATAGACTTGATTTTTCGCATGAGTACGAGTATACTTTAAAGATTTGCGATTGTCATGGGCTACTTTTTATCCCAAATAATAAAATGTTTCTATGGAGGAATGCTACGAGTACAAACACCAAAAAACGATGGAGCTATTTCTTTGAAATCATCATCATTAGCAGTTTAGTTCGGCCCATGCACTGCGCATTGCAGGGCACACCTGCCCCTTATTTTGCCAAAATTCCCTGTTCTGTTATTTTAAATGGCTCAAAAAATTATACAGTGTTAATAAGTGACTAAAATATATTTTTGGGTTGATACATTTTACATTTTCAAATTCCGAAAAAAATCAATTCTGATGATGTTTAGCATCCCCGTAAGATTGCTAAGGTCAGATGTTGCATATTTAGAAGCTCTTGTATTCTGGTCTTGACGTTGCAATAAAAGACGATAAAGATGGAACCTTACCATTTCACGTCACCGCCAGCGTCATCAAGCTCGCAAAGCAACACGATGGTATCCTTCTCAATCGCCTGCTGCGATTTGAGCACCTTCGTGAACTTGTAGGGATATTCTAAAAGAAAAATAATATTATTTTTAACTTTCAATTAGTATCTCATTACAAGGTTTGTAAGCTGTATGGCTAAAAGCGTGAGGCGTGAGTCCCGTACCAAAGAGTTGTTTGGAATTTATGTACGGATTAACACACCAATAACTTTTAGGTTAAGAAAAACATCATGAAGCAACCAGCAGTTAGCAACCAATATACCACTCCACTCGTTCTACGTGTGTAGGTCTGTTCAACAAAAGAACAAAAAGGCCAGTACAGTAACTTACCGACAATTTTAACGACAGTCTCAGTCTTGTCAGGCTGCTTCTCGATCTTACAAGCATAGTTGCCAGCATCTTCGAAAGTGGCACTCTTGATGACCAGTCTGCAAACGCCGGACAAGTCTTTGGAGATGGAGAATACATCGCCATCCTCCAACTTCGTGTCTCCCTTCCACCACGAAACAATAGCGAGGCTGTTGGACACAACACATTCTAGAACGACCTCGTGCTTAGTATAACCACTGGTGTTCTTCTTTAATGGCTTGGTGAAGGTGTATGTCGGGTCAGGCTCATCTACTTGCAAGAAAGCAGTGCAAGTGGTGCCACCGATCTCAATGGTAATCTTGCCGGTATCTTCTACTTTAGGGTTGAAGATAATCAGCTTGTATGAGTCTTGCTCGTTAACCATCTTATATTTGCTTCCTGGGAATAGTTCCTGAAAGTAAAACATAAATTGTTCATGCTCATCTTAAATTATGACATTAACAATTCTTCAAATGTAATTAATACGTACATCTTTGCGGAAGTACCATTTCGGCTTGGAATTAGGCTTAGTGAAGATGGCTTCGAACGTGACCTTCTTATCCTTGCCTTCCTTTGCGAATTGATCTACGAGGGGCTTCAAGAACGACTCTTGTTTCTGAAATCGTTGGCCAGTGACAATTAAAATACCTGTTCATAAAATCAACGATCGGGTGCATACAAAAACAAGTGCTCTCCATACAAAAAGCTGATAGTGCTGACCGTAAAGGACTCCCTCTCTTATCTACTTGAATTCAACGGTCGCGAAGTGCAAATCAACACAATCAATATTTATGAAATGAACCGAGGCGTTAGGGTCATCAGCCATTTTCTCATCGTCAAGGTGAAATCCATGCTTATTGTACAGAAATTGGAATTTCTATAAATTTTGAAGAACAGAATGTGCGACAGTAACTAGTAACAAAGAAGATAATAAAATAATCAAGTGTAATATACAATATACCGTACAAAAATGATGAATTGGATTCAATTGAATAACTTGCATTCAAATATCTAATTTTATAAGAATTTTTGTAAGTATATATTCATCATTTTTGGTCCGGTTTGACACCAATAACATCCTAAACATCGATTTGTGCCTGTGCTTTGTGCTGCTAATACCGACGAAGTAGTGCACAGAAATATTGCTGTAGAAGAGAACAGAAGAATAAACAGTAGGTCTAAAGTTGTGCGAACTATAGATTTTCCAGTGGTGTCCTCATTGCTGAAAGTCAAAAAGTTCAATTCATTGAAACTATTGCTCTAATGCCTGTCGACAAGGACTTCAACTACAAGAAAGTGGAAAGTAAAAGATGGCTAAGTACTTAATTTTATCATAAGTATAAAAATTGAAGTTGAAGAAAATTTGAAAGATTCTGAAAATAATATATGTACTTCCCTCTATATTTACAGCTGTTTCATATTTTGTTAAAATGTAAATAACTAGATATCTACAAAACTGTTTACTATTAAGATAGAAGCTACGGATGCCAAAAAAAGAAATCAAAAGAGACACCAGTGCAAGAGCTTCCATATTAATTGAACCGTTTGAAATATCCAGCATACGTGAAACATTTTGTGCGAGTTTTGCTTTTGGTGATACACTTGCAAGATGCACTGTGCCGTCTATTGACATTGTCTTTATTGTCAAACCTCGTCTCTTTTGAACGAGTGAAGGACCGGCCAATCTGGGATCAGTTCCGCTAGTGACGGTCTTCTAATTTGGTTTCTCTACAAAATATCCGTTTATTCTTAGTAGGTACTCTTCGCTTACAGATCGTGAAGACCAAAGCATACACCGCCTGAGCTTTCTAATTTACAGAAGCCTTAAGCTACACCAAATTCCTTATTTATACGATCTCAATGAATTCAACCTATGAAAGGGGAAACTAGCAATGCAATTGACAAAAATTCCAACATCTGCAAAAACATCGGATGCATCAGCTGAAATTAATGAATTAAATGAGAATAAAAAAAAAAACAACATTTTTATTATAATGACGTGACAGAAGCTCCTCAACCTGTCGTCAAAGATACACCTGCAATTGATAATACTGACAAAAATCCAAAGTAAAAAAGTCACTTAGTCATCAAATTCATTCCACTTACATTCCCTGAAAGTCATGTTCTAGTTAACGAAACGTGAAGTGGTGATACAAAAACCTCTGTGAGTTATTTTTAAAATCAAGTTTAATGCATTATTTATTTATAACGCTCTGAAAATAACGTCTTCACAAAAATGTTTTAATGTTAGCAAATATTACACGTGTAATGTCTACGCATTTTTTGAAGCATAATATTACGCAGTATTATTACAAGTATATCTTAATTTGTGTGTGGAATGACGACGGTAATTTCAGAGGTATATTTTAGTTTTAGTTTATCATTCGTGATTTTAACTCAGTCATTATTTAGAAGATAATTTCTGTCCTTTCGAAACATTTTAATAAAGTCAAGAGCTTTTTCGAAACTGTTCTGAATATTGAGAGTTTCTTAAGTAGTTTCAAAAGAACAAAAACTCTCTTTTATTTAAGTTTTACTTTTAGCGTCTCCTTTTTATCGAACCTTTATTTTGACAGCCTCCATCAATTTGGGCCAATCGGGTACTATTTCAGGGAGAGACATACGTCTCCTTATTTCGTAAATGCCCTAGAATTTCATAATAAGCTCGTTACTCGCAAAGTAACTTCTTAACAAGCAGTGTTTGAGAAGCAATCAAAGAAAAGCCGAACGTGTGATTTAATGCGTACCGGTAAGTTTGTTTCCAAATAAATGCATTTCAAAAATGAAAATGAATGATTATTTGTACTAACTTGAAACAAAAAATATAGTTGCTTAGAGAACCATCCAGCCATGCTCGTAAACAGAATTATTAAACCAATAATGTAGAAGAAACCACAACTTTTTCAACACATTAATTTACCTTAAATGTAACAATGTTGACATTGTTTTGACAGAAAATATTTTTAATTGATAGCAAAAAAGTCTTTATTATGCTTGTCCTTGGCATATTGAAAGTTCAACAACAACAGAGGACAATCACAGTTTGAAGATAGAGTGGACGTGTAAGATGGAATGAACGATGATACTGTTGAAATATCGATGACCTTAATCCAGTCCCAGTTTGAAGAGTTCCTGCGCTTGTTAGCTGGGAATCTACCCATCTCGACACCCTCGGAGACGACCACAATGTACCCGTCTTCCTCGAAATATCCAGTCTCTAAGCCCTAAGAACCAAATGTCATGATGCATACAAAATCTTGTTTTATAATCTATTAATAAAAGACAATATGGGCTCGTAATACAAAGATTTGAGAAGATCAATTTTAATAGGAATAAGAGTAATCCTTAGATACAAACCTTTTATATTTCATTGACGTATTTTTGTTAAGAACGTGCTACCAGTTACAATACTAGGAATTTAGAACTGTTAAAACAAGGTCTTATTAATGCCGGAAAGCATTACGGTACATGCTAAATAAGGCCTTTAATAACAAATCGCATTAGCATGAAGCTTAAAAATCTCAACGTTTAATTTGAGTAATATTATAGATATCTATAGCATTAAACGAAATGTTATGTTCCTATGAAATAGTAAATTGCAGCAATATTCTTGAATATATATAATTGCCCGATGGAGCTGTCCGTATAATTATAGTTTTTAATATTTCTTTTAATAGACTGCACTACAATGTAGAAGTTAGTTTATCTATTTTCTGATTCAATGCCAAGTATGTAAAATACAATGCAGTTTATTTTTGAATAGATAACGTCTACATCGTCTTGCGTCATTATATTTAGATTGTTATCTTTAGATCAGCATTTATATCACCACCTTCTTTCCCTTTATAAATTTTATCGACATTGAATTGAACAATAGAGTTCAAACCTTACCTTTTCGACTTTCTTGAGAGGTGGAATAGGTTTTTCAGTTTCTTTAAGATTGTATTCTGGATCTTCTTTATTTTCTGCCCATTTGGCGTACTTCCTCTTCTTAAGCATAGCACGGAAGTCCATACCACTCGAGTCTACATAAATGAAGTAATTGAATTAGTTACCTTCTTTCAATCTGTATCATTTTCAAACAATCTATGCAATACTTAATATACTCACCAGATACATAAAGCTGCATCTCGGCTGAGTCTTCTCCATGAATGTTGCTAACAACGATCTTGTATTTTCCTTCATCGTTAGGCTTTACTTTCCTCATACACAGAGTAATAAGTCCAGTTTCGCCATCAGTGATAAACTTGAAGCGACCTCCCTCAATGATTTCACCAACACCCTTGTAGAACTTGAATGTGGGTGCTGGGTTACCTTCCACTTGCACAGTGAGATATCCAGTTTGATCTAGGGAAAAGTTATCATGAAACACATTGTTTGGTTTCGTAACATGGTCAAGATGGTAATGATGCGAAGATGTTGTAAAAGTGATTACCTTCAACAGCGGAGTAACTCTCCTGTACGTCCACAATAACTGGAGGTCCCTCATTTCCGATTGGTTTCAAAGGCACTGAAGGCTTGTTAATGAGATCTTCTAAGTCTTGAATGGAAGGCCTCCTGGCATCTCCAGATTTTCGTCGCTATATTATCAATAGAGTAAATATGAGTATATTTTTCCAAATAAGTAAAGTAGGTACGGACAGGTTAATCACAAGAAAATTTAGGTACAGTAAAATAGACAAAAAAAGATTATTGACAATTAACCGGAGCATTCTTTACTAGGTATAATAAAAATGTTTGAAATATTTTAAAAACATAAAATGGGATTATTGACAATAACATGAGCAATGACATACTACACGAGCTATATCATTTATTAGCTCGCTATTACAAAAAAAACTACAGTATAATATTCGCAAAGTTATTTTCACATTTATTAAAAATAACACTTGTAATAGTTTTGTCAAGGGTCATAAAAATATTTTTTGTAGTCAGGTGAGGAATAGATCAAAGTGCGTGAGCTCGAAGAAAGTAATAAACGAGACAGTAATAAAAGAGGTTAATATGATATCTCTAAAATAACTTGTGTGGAGAGATGTAGCATAGAAACTGAGACAGCGCCAGCCACCAATAAAATAATTATAGACCAAGGCATATAAACAGGTAACATTAGAAATGGTAATGACAAATGTAAAGTTACATTACGAGCCTAGCCAAATGGCTGACAATGAATCTGGTCTTCCTGATGAATGCTATGCGAGTGTTGACTGTCATAATAATTATTTATGATACCAATTTGGTGGTTATAGTTCAGCCGTTCAGAGAATGCGTTCCTGACACGTCATCTTGAAAAAATGGTTTTGGCCGATATCTCAGAAACTATGTACTTAAGGGCAAAAAACATTGAGATCATTATTGTGGAAAATAAAATTTCGCATCTTTTGTTTCCAGTAAACTTTTTTGTAAAACTTACCGTTTACGATTTATGGCCCATTTAATGAAATTTCATTAAGGAACGCTTTCTCTGAACGGCCGAACTATGAAATCTGCAGGTGCTCAATGGGGCAAATACGATTCAATGAAAATTTTACGAAGAGATATTTATTACTTGGGTTCGGAACAAACTGCATTTAAGTATCATGAACTTGTTTGTGAATTGAAATATTGATATGTTTGCTTTGTTAACCGACTTCCAAAAAGGAGGAGGTTCTATGTTCGTCTGTATGTATTTTTTTGTGTATGTTCATCGATGATTTCGCTACTTGTGAACCGAATCGAAAAAATATTTTTAGTCCAAAAATTAGTATACTCCTAAAGCATACTCCTGAGGTGGCCATTTAAATTTTACAGAAATTGGCTCAGCCGATTTTGAAAAATCAACGATAATGTAAATAATTCGAGCGAAATATTTGAATTTTGTACACGATGGAAGGCGGTTTTACTATTTTTTGCGAAAAATAATTATTTTATACTCAGCAGTTGTTCCTACTATTGCGAGTAACTTAATTGTATCTAATAGGAAAGTTTGTGTACTTATCACAATTAACAAAAACAATCTGAATTGTACATGCTCGCTTTAGCGCGTTACCATAGCATATTATAATCATAAAAGTACATTTAATTATTCAATTTATTTTCAAATTCCGCCATTAATATTTTTACGACTATTGACAAAACGTGTAAGATTTTAAAGTCACAAAAATACATAGAATAGGGGAACAAACGTACTTACCGCTGCTGGTGAAAGTTTAGGAATGGACAGCTTTTTAGCCACCGCTGCCATTATTGTTAATCACATTTAACCTCCAAGATGCCACAATACAAACTTCTTTTAAATAATAATAACTAAGCATATAAGTCAATAGCTTTAATTTAATAATATCACAGTTTCACTTCCCATCCTAAATAACGTAAGTTTTCGCACGCCTTTCACAAAAAAATCGAATTAAGTTTAGTTACTTTCATACAGTTTTCAAACTCATCCATAATTATATCAAGAATTTTAAAAGTAAATGCGTTTAAGTTTTATTTAAGTGTTACACCTGTTCCTCTATTTTTTTGTTTTATTTATTGTGTCGATTTGGATTTTCGATTTGGGGCAATTCGTAGTGTCGTTCCATCTAAAAATGGGCGCGAATGTCAAAAGACTGAATCAAGGGGTCGCGAGCGTGGACGCCTCTACGTAGAGGAAGGGTGACGAGAGGGGGGCGCGGGCGTCTATTTGTGCACAGCACAAATCAGCAGACAAATTCAATTAATTATCAGATTAAGGTGAGCCATCCGTGCACCACGTTCTTGGACGTATCTGCCGTCTGTATGGAGTGTCGACACTAATTTCTGCATTAGTGCCGATATTATTGGCTTCAGATCGAGGAAGCTTTACCTATAACTCGTCGATATTATCAATTTCTGACGCTGGACGTGTAACACCCGTTTTGCTGCACATTTTCGTATCTGCATCACCTGATGCATAGATCATCGCCTTGACGATAATAGGAATTGCATCGTGCGCCATTATGTTTGTCGTCATCGAGATCAAGATTTGCATTCAATGATTTGGTGTCCCAAAGACAGAGTAGAGACGCCTGTATGAATTCATAAATTATAGAGTTCATCGAGGGTTTGAGCAAGGTGATCGAAAGATTGATTGGTATCTAGTTATTAATGTCTACTGCTCAGTTAATCTTTGGCAAAGGTCTCTACTCTGCAAATATCGACATTGTTAAAGTGTCGTTAAAATTCTGGCCTATTGTGATGACAGTTCTGTCATGAAGCGGTCAATAGAGGATAAAAATGCAATAAAGCTTCTTTTTGTCATCAGGGTGTCGTAGTGTTTGAAACTTTACTATTATTAAGTACCAGTTATTTTTATTCTTACGTTGACAGTTCTGTCACGAAGCGGTCAACGGAGAACGTAGTGACTAATTCCTCTATGAACGGAGAATGCAGCTAAGATTTTAGTGTCGATAATAATCCTCGGACAGGCTATTGCAATGAACAAACTGGTTTTTAGTAAAGTTTGTAAAAAGTTATGAGAAATGACAAGTACAGACTACTCCAGCTCATTATCCAGGTGAAGATTGCCGGAAAGAGATGTGCTGTCAGAACGCGGCACTCATGGTTAAAGAACCTGCGGGACTTCGAACGGGTTCGGCTGCAGTAAATCGTTCGAAATATAAAAATATAAGCTTACTTCAGAAAAAAAGTATTTCAGTTCAATCGTAAAAAGTCTGACCTGAATTTGGACTACGTGACCCTTGAAACGTATGTTTCAATCAATATCAACCTTCCGGATGTGATTTGAGATGTGCAGCTGTCTATATAGAGATAAATTTACTGTCAATAAAGTGGCATCTGTGCCTTTGCCAACATTTTTCGGGTGTGCATGCGATTGCCCGGCCCACAAGTAGAGCGGCCGTCTGCCCACGCGCACCTAAGGTATTCTGCCCCTCCTATACGTCCACGGCGTCAATCAGTTTGCAAATTATTTCTATTTATGGAGCGACGTTTATAAGTTGTATTTCTATTACCGTTTTATCTTGAAGTGGTAGTATTAATGTCATTTGTTTTTTTCCGATATTTTTGACTCATCGACTTAAAATTTGATTTTCTTGCATTCCATATTTCTGTTCTGGCTATAGATTACCGGTGACTTTATTGTTATAAAATGATCAAGCATGTTTATTAAGCTCAAATGTTCTGTATACCTCAGACGTATTTTTATTCATTTCGAAGTGATTAAATCAAACTTATTTGCTGAAATAATATTTTTGCGTTACAGAACTACTCGCTACTATTGCCTTTTGCTTCGATAGCAGTTGCATGCACCGGGAATAATTCAATACCTGGCAGTATCTTCGAATTAAGGGTGAGAACATTTGACGGTCGCGCTCTTGGCCTAGTTTTAGCAGTCCTATCTATAAGTGCAACTATCAATCATAACTATACTCGAAACTCACAGTACCTTCGGTTTGTTCACTATAGTAGTCACTATAGTTCGGCCGTTCAGAGAATGCGTTTCTGACACGTTTATGGCCCATTTAATGAAATTTCATTAAATGGACCTTAAAACATTAAATGGTCCATAAATCGTAAACGGTAAGTTTTACAAAAAAGTTTACTGGAAACAAAAGATGCGAAATTTTATTTTCTACAATAATGATCTTAATGTTTTTTGCCCTTAAGTTTCCGAGATATCGGCCAAAAACATTTTTTCAAGATGACGTGTCAAGAACGCATTCTCTGAACGGCCGAACTATAACCCGAGTTTGAGAATCATCGAGGGTGACAGGTGTTTTTTATTTTATTTTATAATTTATTTTATCACTATACCGTAACTAATTCTTACATCTGTACCTATTATATTTTTATGCATCCGTTTTGGATACTTTTTATTGTTTTTCAAGACGCATATTTTTTTCAGTGTTTCCTTTACGTTTTGTTGTTACATAATTAGAATTTTTATTTTCTGGAAATTTTCTTGGATCTGTTTTACGATTTCTTTATTTATTTCAAGTTCGCTTGTGACTCATTTGTCGTGACAATTATTAGTGTTTTCGCTATTTACGTCATAGAAACTGAAATTTTGGCGCTGGACTTGAATTCATTGCTTGTTAATTATAGATTATCTTTATTTAGCTTTGCAACACTTTGATGTATGCTAATTGGCATCTGGGTATTTTGAAACTGTATGATACATGAAGTTACCTTATTGTAAATCAGTTTGCTTTGTGACATCTTTATTGGGTGTTGAAACATCTATGACCGCAAAATAATTTATCATAGATATTTGACGAACATAAAAATTAATATTCGGTGCTAAAGCTGTTGATGTTAATGCGTTGGAACTTATTGTTACCACAAATTTTACCAATGTCGTTTTTCGTACTTTAATAGAGTGACTTGAAATATTAATAGAAAACACTAGTAAAATTTATGATTGGAGGTATTAGTTATTTATTTCCCATTTTATTATTGGCAACATGCAGCATATTGTTTAAAGTTATATATTTTAGAATGTTAAAATGACAAGGGGTTAGTTGCACTAGAGTTATCAATATTAACTTCTAGAATAAAATTTTGAAAGACATTAAGTAGAATTTCTATAACCCCCTAAGCATCAAATTCAAACACATAACCACCTTGAATCGAATGTCATCAAATAGTTATGCGGTTGGCTTTTTTCCCCGTGTAGTTCTCAGAATAAAATTATTTACTTCGAATTAATTACTTGGAAAAAATCTATGTTAGCCACTTATCTAAAACATATTTTTTTCTATGTAACATAAAGTTTTCTAAACATATATTTTCACACATCTTATATACCTCATCCGCGACTTCACCCGGCCTGGTACCTCGTTTCTTTTTTTGGAAAAAATAAAAGTTTTAGTAAAAACATTCTCTGTTAATGTGTGCTCATAAATTAGAAGTAAATTCTGTACATTGTGTGTATGCGATCTGCATTATGTGATGCGAATGTGTGTTTTTGTTTTTGCGTGTAATAAGTGTGTAATATTATGATTGTAGCTGGCGACTTAAGACAGTTAATTCGAAATAAGAAGCAAGTTCAACGTTACAATTAGAATGCCAATAACATAGTTGGTAATTTAGTAAAATATAAACTAAAAAGTGCCATTTTAAGATTTTGAAAGCGAAAATACTGAATGTTATTTGAAAATAGAAAGTTGGATAAGCTTTTTCTAATAGACAACTATCAAGCATTTTTAATACGAGAACCAATTTAGATCAATACTCAAATCAATTTCTATGACATAAGTAATAAAGTCTGTATGTACTGGTTCTCATACCAAAAAAAAGAACCAAACTCCAGCGATATTGTCAAAGTATCACCGCTGGTCGGCTAAGCGGCAGCTAGAATCTAAACCCTAAAACAATTCAAAAAAAATCTGGGAAATCTAAAGTGGAAAGTAATTGACAGCGTGTTTAGAGCGACTAAAAGGAATCTATGGGTAAAGAAAAGAAAAAGTATTTCAGAACAGACATCTCCACTGATGTGTTTTGGAATGATTGCAGTAGAGATAATGTATTTGGGTTCATTATGTAAAGAAAAATGTGCGCTGTGCGTTCTGTACTGTAAAAAGTATTGAGGGAGTGTATCATGTACAGTTTATGATTGAAACAAACATCATAAAATCAGGTTATAAAATTAAAATTAAGTAATAGTTATAACAAATCGTAACAATAGTCGTCCGTGTAGTCGTGAGTAAAAAGAAGAAAAAAATAAAAAACTAAGACAAAATGCTTTGCAAAAGCGAGCAGCTTCCACCTAAAACTGACCAGACCCATTCGATCTCACCTTTCTCTCGTCTAAAACTTCTCCAGGACGTAATTTGGTGACCTGTTGTTAAAAAATATGGATAATAACCCCTTCATAGTTTATGTTTCCTAATTTCCTACCTACATCTCCGCTGCCGAACCTCGGTGCCCTAACCTGACTCGTGCTCATTATTTAGGTGCAGACCTAACCAGGCGTGTGCAAAAGTTATTACATTACTGCCGCATCTTCGTGTTAATCTTTAATGTTATGTCAGCCAAACACGTAACTGCATACGTGCACCAGCTTGCATGATCTGGAGATTTGTATAAGTATGTTTGATAGTGTTAAAAATTAAATATTTTATCCATGTTTTGTTGAACATACTTGTACAAAACTTCGTACGCAAGCTTGTGAGCAGAGTGCAGTTATTTGTATCAGCTCATTAGTGTCCAGTTTACGATGTGTGTAATCAAGCCTTCTCCGACACACCATTCCTGCAAATCCTTTTCGATACGATCAATTCTCGTTACCGTTATTTTGTGTGCGTACGTGCTTACAAGCTGTGCAGTTTATCTGTGTGCGTTTACTTCACAAGTGTGTGCAATGTAGCTCTGTGCTTTCGACGACAAAACGTTTTTTAGATTCTGAATAATTACATATTCCAATACATTAAACGTGAAGATTATGTGATTATCCAGTACGATTACGACAGTGTTTTAAACCTCATCCGATGCAAATGTATTAATAGTTCCGTTTACAGATAAAAGTTAAGAATTGGATCACGGCAACGTAACGTTTAGCATTCAGATAGTGATTCTTAGCATTTTTTGCTTTTACCTTCTTCTCTTCGATCACCTCACCAGGTCTTAGTTTTCTATTCTCCTGTGGATTACGTTTTGCACGGTCTTAATAACGCTACATATTTGAAAACGGTGTTTGTACAGTTTCCGCAGTGTGGTGGCTAGATTCTAGATCTAAAAGCAGGGACTGAGGGGTTCAAGCTTCAATCCATAGTATACAAACTTGATTTGTCACTAATAAGCACTCAGTGGTGGAATGTGTAAAGCATCATCGTCATCTTTGTGTAGATGATCATTTTGCAATTTGTCACATGGGAAATAATCTAGGGTATTCTGTTATGGGTTCGGCTTAAGAGAGTGGGGTGTCTACAATATCTAACAGGTACAAAATACAATTAGGTAGATGTAATACGACGTCAACGTTTATCATACTCGTGATTTTCTTAATCCATTAAGTCTTTATTTTGTCGGTCAATATCACTAGTATTCAAATGTTGGCGTTTTATATAAAACAATGTGTCTATTCTCTACATGTAGACGGCACAACTGAACATACAATCTAAAAAGATATTCATACCTTTGCCGATTTGGACGACATTTGTTATCGATGTAAAATATTCTTTCAAAAGTAAAATATAATTCAATTTCATAGTGAAAAAAATATCAATAATATTAAGAATACGCACCTCGTCGCTGATGATAAGAGAAGGACGTCTTCCCATTTCCTCTGGAGGAGGAACGAGGGAACCACGCCTCGCTGGAGCACCGGGTACCAAGGAAGGTTTCCTTGGTATCTCGGGTTTGGGCGACTTTTCGCGACTGACTTCAATTTTAGGCGCCGCTGGTTTTTCTTCCGGTGCCTTGATTTCAGGAACTTTAGGTGTAGGCAGAACCTAAACAATCAATTGAGTAGTTAAAGAATGCATTATACCTATAGCTTTAATAAAAGAAACTTAGCTTAACCTTTATACATCTAGAATGAAGAATACTGGCGCGTTATTCCTCTCAACATTATTGATGATGTGTTCCGTTAAACACTGGCGGAACACCGCCAAAAGTGGAAGACCACCACCGACAAGAGGCGAGCTCTAAATTATAAATAAATACATTTTATTATTTAAAATTATTAATATTTTATTTTACATGACTTTAAAACCCACCTTTTCAGGCTTATCCCTCGTGCTGGGTGTAAAGTCATTAGCTTCGTATACCTCAAGTTCAGGTCTTTCATAATCTGGAATTTCTGGCAAATCTTCAGCCTTCTTCTTAACTGTACTAATTTTAGCTTTCTTAACCTCTTCTTCGACTTTCTCCTCTTTAGCTGCCACTTTCTGCAATAATTATTATACGTGAGTAACATTAATTTTGAATGAAATAAAATTGAATTAAATGTTACTGCGATATAATTTAACTCGAACCGGAAAAATTTAAAATACATAATGTTATATTGTTGTAGTAAATAATATTTCTCTTGTTGTGGTTTATTATATTTTTCACATATTTCATTGTAGATTGTAGTTAAAATAATAAAAACGAATATATTTGTAAGACTCAAAATATAAAATAATAAGGATCATTCAAAGTTACCATAATACATACTTACCAGTCGCTAGAAACATCACATAGTAAAATATATGAGTCAACATCATATACGAGTACATGAAAAGGAAAGGAAGGGAGTTATAGAAGCAAAAGCGTAAGCTAGAAACTAAGAACACCAAAAAGATAAAGTGCACATAGTTATAAATTAGGCAAACATTGCATCAAGTAAAAAGTGCAATATACAATAATATATACATTTGTACAACAATAATCCTGGAATACATAACTCTAAGTGCTTCTAACTACTAAAATAAAATGCTTAGTCGATTTAACAGCAGCGCTTAACTACGAGGCGATTAACATTGCCTTGTATGTGAGTGATAGCTTGTGCCAGAACTCCTGAAAAAAATGTGCAGTGCTACAGTGCAATCGATATCCAGTGCTGAATTGTACAGTGTACCTCATCCGGTAGCTTCAGATAAGTTGGCTGTGGAACTTCTAACGAAGTAGGTTTATTGCTTTCAGCCGGTTCAGCCTAAAGAGCAAATTCAAACTTAATGGCGACCATACGAAGTGTGCATTTATGATTCAAGCCTTTCTTTAAAGCCAACATTCAGCTTATGTCAATATGTGTTTGCGTGATTGCATGTCAACTCGTGCTTGTTTTGTGTGTGTTTTGCTGATTGTGTATGTGTGCTTATGAAATATGACAGATCGTGAGAATGATAGTGATAATGTTTGCCAAAGTATTTTATTTTATTGCGTGCTATGATTTTTATTGCATTCATAATTTTGCGATAGGAAAAAGTAGAAGAGTATTATTTTTACTTTTTGCGTGCTGCTTTATTTATATGTATACCTGGGGAGACCGTGCTCTTCTCCAGGGAGCTGGGTCAGATGCCTCTAGAAGAGTTGGTTTAAATTTGTCCTCTAGCTCTGGCGTTTGTTCAGCCTAATTTTTAAAATACAGAGACGTTTAGATACACAAGTCAAATCCGAAAGTAATTATAAAAGTCTAAAAAATTATCTACCTGAGGTAATTCAGGGATAGCTTGCCAAGAAAACGCCACTTCAGCCTGTTTTGCTTCTGTTTCTGGTGTTTTTAATGTTGGCACCTGATAATTTTAGAATTTAATACTATATGTATTTATTTTTATCGATTAAGTATGTAACATATGTTGCAATATTTTAAATTACTTCCGATTCATTTACAATGAATAAAATATTTTTTTATCTGAATTGTATCAATGTGTATGGTAATGTAATGTGTACCTCTGTGAGTGGTTTTCTCCATGGATATGTTGCTTGTGTGGGTGTGTCATGTGTTTTAGTTTTATCAGCAGGCTCCTAGCAAAATTCAAATGAATATTACAGAAATATTCCTTAACATATTTATTCTCAGTTATAATAATGGAATATTTGCGACTACCTCTTTCTGTCCGAACTCTCTTTCAAGCTCCTCCAGCCAAGCCCTTTCTTCAGGTTCCTATAAAATGTTTATTTACATATGTTACTTGGCTCTACCGATAATATAACTTTCAAAAAATAACTATGTAAAATTATGAATGTTTACCTCAAATGATTTTCGCCTCAAATGGAACGGCGTTTGTATAATAGCCGGTGATAACATGCCTGACTTATCTTCTTCCTATTAAAGTAGTAAGAAAATACATAAATGAATAAAACATAACATGAAACGCTATCAATGAGTCTAAAATTATCCAGATCAATTCAAGACACTACCTTTGGTTGGTCGTCTTTAGTCGGTTCTATTATTAGAGGTTTCAATGTGTCAACCTTTGCTACTGTAGTTTCCTACAAAACAACAAATTAATACCAATTATATCATTGCCAATTATATGCCTGATACATTGCAGTAATTAAAATTTAGAATCATTTTGGTTTTATACCTCGGTTTTGCTAGGACGACGCCAAGGGTACTTAGACTCTGCTGGTTTTTCAACAGGTAGAGTGTCATTAACTTTTGGAATTTCCTTAACCTCCGGTTCTTTATCTTTCTTCGCCTGTTTAAAATTTAAAGTGTTACAATTATTTTAGGCCAATGAGTACTATAAAATTTAATGTATTCTTTTAAATGTTTTTTTCTACCTCTTCACGTTTACTAGGTTTACGCCATGGAAATTTAGATTCCTCTGATTTTTCCTCTGGAACTGTATCTTGTTCTTTAGGAATGTCTTTTACCTCTGGTTCTTTGCCTTTTTTAACCTGTGTGACGAATACAACAACGCAAATTAACTACCTGAATCGATTTTTAGTAATCATAGAAAACCAAAATATTTTTTGCTACCTCATCAGATTTACTAGTTTTACGCCAAGGAAATTTAGATTCCTCTGGTTTTTCGACTGGGACTGATTCTTGAACTTTAGATGAATCCTCGACTTCTGGTTCTTTATCTTTTTTAACCTGTTAGGCAAGTACCAGAACAAAGATTATTACAATTTTATTTTAAAAGGTAGAAATATTGATTTTATTTTAAAAAAAAAACAATTTTTTTTTTTATCTACCTCATTAGATCTACTAGATTTACGCCATGGGAATTTAGAATCTTGTGGCTTTGCGTCTGGAATTGTATCTTGTGTTTTAGGCGTGTCATTAACATCTGGCTCTTTGTCTTTTTTAACCTGTTTGATAAATACGATAAAATATAAGTTATTCTTATTCGCCTCATTAAACGAAAAAAAGATGACATATTTTAACTACCTCATCAGATTTACTAGTTTTACGCGAAGGTAATGGCTCTTCTAACTTTTCAACGGATATGGTTTCTTTCGTAGTGGGAGTTTTTTTAGCCTCTGGTTCTTTTTCTTTTTTAACCTGTGTAAAAAAGTTACGTAAAAATTTTGAAGTATGAAATTACTTATTTAGAAATTGGTCATTTGTATTTTTGATCCAACCTCCTCAGGTTTACTTTCTTTACGCCAAGGGTATTCAGACTCTTCTGGTTTATCTAGTGGAGCTGTCTCCTGGTATTTGGGTACGTCCTTAGTTTCAACTGTTTTGTCTTTGCTATCCTGTCAAATTTAAGTATGAAAAAGTACCTAAACCAAAGATATTGTGTACTTGTAAATTAAACCACCGAAAAGTTAATTAACATAATATTCAGGATCATACGTCTACAGTACAGTTTTTTTAGGTGTTTTATTTAGTAATTATAATGATAGTATTTTTTATTTGTTTTCTTTAAATTAATTTACCTATTCCAAAATCAGCGCTAACTAAAACTATGAATTCTAATATTATATTAAACATGATTAAAATACCTCTTCAATTTTGTTTGGTTTCCGTTTAGAGGGAGGTTCTGAAGGTTTATTGACCTCTTTAATTTCCTCTATTTCGTCAATATCCATTATGTTTTCCTTATCCTGTTCAAAATACATAACATAATAACTAATATTGATTTCGATAAGTAATTCATCTATCGAAGTAAAATAACAATAATTTTCCAACTAATTGTAATTGAGTATGTGTTTTATAAATTCTTAATTATGGGAACAAATTAACTACATTTAAATCTCAAGTAAAAAAATATTACCTCCTCATTCGGGCTTGGTTTGCGCTTAGGTAATGTTGGTTCAGTCGTTTTATCAATAGAAACTTTTCTTTTAACTTCAATTTCATCTGTAGTTTCAGTTTCCATAATATTTTCCTATACAAATTCACTATTATAAGTAACAGTAGGTAAAATTATACAAAAAATAATTATTATCAAAAGACAAAGTAATACCTCATTGGCTTTGCTTGGTCTCCGCTTAAGCGGTTCTTTTGGCTTGTCAATAGATTTTTTCCGCTTAACTTCAGTTTTTTCACTAACTTCAGTTTCCTCGGTGTGTTCAGAGGTCTGTTTTAGTTCATAATTATTATTATAAAATCATTATTTATTATTATATAAATGTAAAATAACAAGAAAAACAACTATGAAGTTATACCTCAATATTGCTTTGTCGACGCTTCGGTTCAACTTTGGTTTTAGGCTTACTATCAAGGCTCTCCCGACGTTTTGGTTCAATATTTTGTGTAGGTTCCTAGTAAAGTCATATTCGTTATTTTTCAAATAACCAAGGATGAAAGTAAGAAGTGCGTAATGTGAATGTGTATGAGTGTGATGTGTATATACCTGTGTGTCAGGTTTCGTAGGTCGCCAAGGTAATGTTTTATCTGTAGGCTTATCTGATTCTGTTGTTACCTCATCTTCCGGTTCTCTACCCTATTTACAAAAATAATAGATCCATAATTTAATACCATATATATAAACCAGTCGTCAATAGATACAGCATCGATATTGAGAAGAATTTTAATAACATGTAGTTATTTACTGTGTCACACAATTTTCAAACATGTACTAATTGTTTGAAATATTTGAAAAGTTATATATACAAAAGTTTTACATAAGAGGGTACAAGAAAATAATCTTTATTTGTAAATGTAGATATTCAGCATGCATATGAAAGTGATGTATACTTACTCTGAGTTTTACTTGGTCCATTTCTTTTACTTCTGCTTTTTCAATTGTACCCTTAAAATCAAGTTAATAGGGATAAAATAAGCGTCATGTATGGGGTGCGCAAATCTCGTCTGTACTCTATCAGTACATTTAAACGTGAAACACAATTTTGGTCTGCCTATTTTAGGACTATTTAATTTAATTTTCCACATAACAATATCAATTTCAAAGTTTTTTTTGTATTTCAATCAAAATTGTGTTTCAAACGCTTTCTTAAAACAAACTAAACTCATTGAACTACAATGTAACTTGTGTAGTTTACAATGCGTGGTATGCGTCTATACAATATGACATGGTGTCAAAAACAAAACTCTAGAAGCATTGTACTCTCGCTTTTATATAAAGCTTGGTACTAACTGAATCGGGGACAACCTCTGCAGCTAATTTGCTATAAGTCTGATTTGCTTCGCTTGTGGAAAGGGAAGGTGTGTGTACATTTTTATGGTCTCCGTGAGCTGCTAAATAACCAAAACCTTCAACATTATACATGGGTGCGCTAGATAAAACGTGTTTATCTCAGAATAATTTTGGTCATATGATTGTCACAGAACACCATTACATCTGCTGTGCGCATTTTTAAAAAAAATGTAATAATTATTATTGAAGTATTAGTTTTTATTATAATGGATTTACTAACCTTAAGGCCAGTCTTTTTCACCGCCGCAACTTGTTGTGTCTCAGCCACAGAGGCTACCGATGATTTCCTGCTTTCAGCAGTTTCTTTAGTGACCTGTGATATAAATAAAATATTATGCTTATACCATAGAGTACGATAAAACTATTTTCCGCTCTGTTTACATTTATTTATTTAGCTCATATTTCTCTATCGGTGTCAACAATAAAGTGTATTATAGTCTGATGTCTATTCTGTTTAACTTTACAATATGTAATAGCCTTACTTTGATTTCATAAGATGTAGAATAATTTTTTGAATAAATTTTCCTAGAAATTTGTGAAGAAGGCATCCAAATAATGAATATGTTATGAGACTTGTCAAGAAATAAACGATATAATAATCGGCCAAGTGCGAAAGAGACTTGCGCACGAAGGGTTTCGTACCGTGTTGGAGCCCCCTTAGTCCCATTTCTTATGTCGTTATTTATAGCGAGCAAAAAAGTTCTAAAAATATTTTATTTAAAATTATTTATTTATTTATTGAATTGTAGGTATATTCAACTAAACATTCTGTTAATATTTCAAGCATCTACATCAAATTCAGGTTTGTTGTATGGGAGCCCCCATTCAACATTTATTTTATTCTGTTTTTAGTATTAAATACTAAATTCAACAACTTTTGTTGTTATAGCGGCAACACAAATACATCTTCTGTGAAAATTTCAGCTATCTAACTCTATTTCTATCACGGTCCATGAGATACAGCCCGGTGACAGACAGACAGACGGACATTGGAGTCTTAGTAACAGGGTCCCGTTTTTACCCTTTGGGTACGGAACCCTAAAAAAGTGCAGAAAACTGTTCAGAAGCTTACCTTAACACCTTTGTTATCAATGATAGAGCTCTTTCTGCTTGAAGTTTGGACTTCCTCTTTTACCTGAATAGAATTAATATGATGTTAACGACACAATGAAAATGTTACTTTGAAATCGCTGTTACCATTTTGTATTGCGTAAAATAAAAAAGGCAGATGTCACATTGTACAGGAAAGTGAAATTGCTGACAAAATGCCGTGAAAACTGGAAATTGCACCATAGAAATAAAACTAGGAATGAAGCAAGAACAGAACATGAAACAAACAATATTAATAAGAAGAAGTAAACAACTGTTTTTTATTTAATTTTTTGACCCTTTAAAGCTTTAAAAGCATTTCACACAGTACGACAGTTACTTGACACAAACCTCGCTTTGGATGGATGTCCTGCGGCTCTCGGTCTATAATAAAAACATATAATTGGGTATATTAGCACGATATAATAATATTTATGGTATTACAATACAACAAAAACACATAGTAATGTCATATTATACAAATGGAATGAAAGGGATGAACAAGGGGTAAAACCAAGGAACCAATAGAAAAACGAATGAATAAAATATATACACTGTCATAAAAATCACATGATGAAAAATTTGGAATTATGTATCAATTTAAGAGTATGGGTGCTATAAGTACAGTAAATTAATAAATTTTGGAACTATGCAGTGGTGCAATATAAATAAGTGATGTTTCAAAAATTTCTTATTTATTTAATTTGTAAGAATTTCAAAAAATATCGGAATGTTCGTTGTGTGCTTGAAGACTGTGTTTGTGTTGCAGGTTTATATTTTCACAGTCAGGGGTTCATGCTTTGTTATCCGTGTTTCTTTTACCGTTATCTCTAGGTGTTGCGCCCTTCTATCGACAGCTATTGCTGCTACCTGTTTATTTAAATATCATAATTTTATTCATTTCAATATTTTATATCGCGTAAAATTTATAGATGGCAAAAGTCGTTACATTTCATTACATTTTATTATGACATTATTTAGAGTCTATCATTTTAGTATAAACTGCTTGATTTGCCTTCTTCTTAATGTCGTGTATTTTTTTATCCGACTATTGCACCAGAACGACCAAAAATTCTGGATACTCAAAATTCCTAATATAAACAAAAAATATTAAGTAACTTGATAACGACGACTTGATAACTTAGGCTAAGATTTAACTATGTTATAATACTCGTTGTACAGTAAAATAAAAAAAAATGTGTTTAGTTAACAAAGGGCACAGACCCAGGAGTCTGCGGTTGCAAAATTTTCGAATAAAAAAAAATATTAAGTAAATACTGGACTCCACCAGTCTTTTTAAAATAGTCCACTGCTGACCATAGGCCTACCCATGAAGGATAATTGTGCCACCACGTAAACAAATAATCATAATTCGATATCATACCTTAACTTCTTCTTTTTGTTTCTTCTCCTTAACCAACGGAGTTGGTGTGATCTTTTCATATTTCTCAAGTACTGGTCTTTCGTAATCGTCAACGAAATCAAGTTCGAGCTGAAAATATGAAAACAG
This sequence comes from Hypomecis atomaria, assembly GCA_964007245.1. Lineage (NCBI taxonomy): Eukaryota > Metazoa > Arthropoda > Insecta > Lepidoptera > Geometridae > Hypomecis > Hypomecis atomaria. Next base: position 8,646,840 of record OZ023305.1, read on the forward strand.
TATTATTTTCAGAACTGATAAGTATATTTTTTTTCTGAAGAAATCAAATGTTGACTTTTGTAATTTATTGTGATGATAAAATTCAGGCAACGATTAGCGATATGTTCGCATTCGTTTCGCATGTGAGTGAAATAAAAAATCAAGTATACCTACTGTCCGTTCATAGTTATTTTACCTCTGACATTTGCCGCTGTGTCTCTGTCTAACCTGTGATAGTGTATAATGGCTAAGCAGAGACCGCGACAAAGGTAAAATAACTGTGAACGGACTGTAGTTTGTACACTTGTATACTCTTAGATACAGAAAATACCAGTAGTGCTAGCTGTTCTGGTTCACTTGTATCTTTGGATGATTATTACAAAATATGAGAGTTCTTTATTTTGCAACAGTTTTGAACAATTGAACACGAGATTGTACAAGTGATTGTTTTAAGATTTGCAATTAAAAGTTATTGTCTCTGAACGGTAATCGAAATCAGTAAGTCAACTTGTGATTTCTGTTAGAGAACTTATATTATTGGTAACTCTTCGAGCATAATGTTGAAGCACGTAGTGCCAAATAGCTTGCGATGAATTAAGCCCTGAAAAAGAATACATTTAAAGCAAAAAAACAGGCAACATGCGACTTCCAACCACCATACAGACGACGGAGATACGAAGATTTCAGGACTCGAGTGCGCAGAAGAAAGTGTAGTTGTGTGCAAAAAATATTTGTGTTGTGTATATGTGTGTTTTAAGATAGTAATATATTCAAGAAGAAAGTGCAAATAGATTGTGTACTGTATGTATCCAAAAAATCAGTGATTAGGGAATTGTGCTGTAGAAGGACGACACTGTTCAGGTAATGTGCTAACGATGTTTACCCCGTCGTAATTTTCCTTTTTATTGGCGTCAGCCGTCTTAGGCTTTTCTACGGACTTCTTTGCAGTTTTCTTGAGCTGAGGTTTCTCGAACTTTCCACCGTGTACTGTCAATGGTTCCTAAGGAATCAACAAAAGCTTAAACATGGAGTTCTACTTAAGCTTACGTTGTGAGTGCCGGTGTATTTAGTTAGCGTGGATGTGCGTCAAATGTGCTCAGAAAGATCATGCTTTCTAGTTTTAGTCTACGTGTAAACTGTCAAATGTCAATGTTAGTTTTTTTCTAACTATCTCAGCTTCAAGATATTTTTTATAAATGTAAATCTCAAAAATTGAATCGTAGCTAGCTGCATCTCTACCTCATCGTCATCATCTTTTTTCTTGACTACAGCTGGTTTTTTGACTTTAAGCTGAGCAGATTCTTGTCCTTCCTAAATAACATAAATTTTGTTTTAAAATGAAACTCATTTATAAAACGCGTAATATTGAAGAGAAATATAATAAAAAGTTAACAAACTATTCAGAAGTGAAATTGAGCTAAGATTATTTGCTGAGATAGTTAAAATAAAAAGTAGCTGTACCGTAAGCTTTTTCTTTGCTGGAGTCTTTTGTGTAAGTGAAGCCTCTTCAGGAGATGTCGTGCTTGTCTTTGTGCGAGGCTTCGAGATATTGACAGACTCTTCAGTGTCCTCTCCCTGACCCCATAAGGAAATAGAAAAGTTATATACAGTAAGAGATAGATAGACAAACGTGTATGGGTGTAGGTCACATCATGGTGTAGGTTTGTGTTGCAATCAATCTATACAGTGGTTCGAAAAAATAGATATTCCAGGACATTTCCATAATGCTTGCTTTGTTATGATAGATTAAAAATATTCAAGAAAGAGACGGTAGAGACGTGAAAGTATATAAAGGAGTATCTAAAAGTGGTGTGTATGTATAAAACGTGTAAAAGTGTTGCCAAACTTTTTTACATCTTTGTGGGATTTTAAATATAGTGCTGCAAATTGGTGCATGAATTGATCTAATAAATTTTATTATAATTTACAGCTACCTGGTTTTCCAGGTTACCTTAACTAAGACAGATAATCTATTCAACACAGTTGTTGATTTCCGTCTATTATCGGCATCGGTTCTTGTAAACGTGGTCTGTGAATACGTAGTTTATTAATATGACTGTACTTTATGTATAACTAGTTGTGTGTTGTATAACATTGTGTTTGCATGTTTACGAATCAACGTTTTCGATTGATGATACCTTTGGTTCCTCTTTGCCTTTAGGTGTAGGTCTCTTGAGTGTTTTTTCTTCAACAATTTCTGGTTTCTTAATTTTAAGTTTAGCTTCTTCTTCGCCTTCCTATAGGATACATTTATGAATTAACTTTGTTTTATTCATTGTGGCATTACATCTAATTATTACTTCCAATTTAATTTCAATAACAGTATTACAATGTACATGTACTGACCGTTGGTGTAATTTCTGCAGGTGTTTTGTGTGTAAGCGAAACCTCTTCAGGATCTTGTCCAGGTTTAACTGGTGCTTTAGGCTTGGACAGACTGACACTTTCGTCAACGTCCATTGGCTATGAAAAAAATATGAAACGTTAATTTTGTATTCGTTTCTAATATTGAGTCTTTTACATTGAAATCGAGCTGATATCCTACCTCTGGTTTATCTTTTTCTTTGTCTTTAACTGAGCGACGTCTAGTTGCCGTAGCTGATGAAGGTGTGTCGTCTTCTTGTGGTACTTTGTCCTCCTAATGAGTAATTTAGTACATACGTTAAAGTATGTTTTGACGATTAAAATGTTTCAATTTAGATTTTAAAATTTATAAATTAATTAGTGTATTGTGTTGTATTGTATAAGTGTATACCTTTTTCTTTTTTTCGAGAGGTGTTGGTGTAATCTTTTCATATTTCTCGAGAACTGGCCTCTCGTAGTCATCGACGAATTCTTCCACTTCCACCTGGATTGTAAATATTTGTTATGTCAGAAAAGAAGACAGAAAGATCCTTAAGAAGTTGCGTCTTCTAGGTAGGAAAGTTTAGGTCTATTCAACTTTGCTGTAAGAGTTATTAGTGAAATTATTATAGTATTAGTGTTGTAAATTTTGCTTGTTTTTGTGGGTATACTAATCGAACCAATATATTTCCATACTTACTATTGGTGCAACAAACCTGAAATTTCACAATTAAACATAGAAAAGCTAAGCATCTTCTCGCCATGCTGCAAAGCACCAGAAAATATCAGTTGCTGAAAGTTACGTTTTAGTCCTTACCGTTTCATTTGTCTAAAGAAGATGTAAGATTGTGTAAGTGTATTTAAATTTGTGCATACAGAAGTTTATGACTATAGATCAAACTGTGTTACCCTAAGCGTTCAAACGAGTTAAGATGTAGAAGATTTACGAGTGAATGTATAGTGTACCTCTTTCTTTTTAAGAGAAGGCCTCTTTTTAGTAGGTTCGTCCTTTTTAGTTGTTTTTGCTTTTGGTTTTTCCTCTGGTTTTTTCTCTTCCTCCTAAATTACAATTCAATGTTATTAAATCGATTACCGTAAAATTTAGTATATTCACTGCGATTTTCAAATCAAATTTAAATAATACCTGGTCTTTAGCCACAGATCGCTTACGTAGTGTAGGCATTTCAGGCTCTGGTTCTTTATCTTTCGGTTTGATTTTACCCTTCATCATATCAACATCCTCCTATTACAAAATTAAAATAGTTGTTTTAGTTAAAATATTGAAATTACGTTAAATTATAGTAATTATTTGAGTAATTTTACTAGTATTTGAAATTTTATTAACATTACCTCAGCGTTACTAGGACGCTTTTCTTTAGGAGCACGTTCATACTTTTCATATTTTTCCAATTCAGGTTTTTCATAATCATCGATAAACTCAGGACCGGCCTAAATTAAACAGATTGTATGCTTAATTAGTTAATGACATTTCTAACATCAACGAAAAAATCACAGATTTAGAAAAAAGAGTAGAATTTAAGAAGAGAATAATATTATGTAGTTGAAAAAAAAAATAGAAGTTTAAAAATAGACATGATGTCTACCTGATCGACTCCGTTTTGTTTTTTAGCCCTTTCCGAGGCAGTTGGAGTCATTTTATCGTATTTTTCTAATTCAGGCCTTTCATAGTCGTCTATGAATTCCTTTTGTTCTTCTGGTTTCTTTACAGTTTTTTTAGTTTTAGCAGCCTGTGGCTCTTCGAGTTTATCTTCAGTCGGTTTTGTGGCAGTCTTATTTAATTTCAAATTTGTCAACTCGTCAACAGGCTCTTCAGCCTTTGGTAGACCCTTTTTGATGCTTGGCCTTCTAGGTTCCGGTTTTACTTCTACAACCTAAATACAATTTTTCATACATGTTAAAACCGATTTTGTGTAGATGTGTGATAAAATATTTTGATTTAGATAAATTCCATACCTTTTCCTTAGAATCAAGCTTAGGTCTTTTCTCGGTAACTGACGACGCTATAGAAACTTCTTCTTCACTATCTTGTTCGCTTCTTATGCTCTCCGCAATAGAAGCACGTTTACCCTAAACACATTTTGTATTATATTTGGTATTAAACTTTAGAATTTAATTACTTTGTAAATAAATAAATGTTTTACTGTAGACAAAATGAAGTTAATGGTGTAGTGTTATAGTGCAGTGTGTTTACCTTAAGTGTATCTTCCTCTTTTGGTTTTTTGGCGAGTGGTGTTGGTGTAATTCTTTCGTATTTCTCCAAAACTGGTCGCTCGTAATCGTCGACGAACTCGATTTCATCCTAAATAAATAAGCCACAAGATGTTAACACAAAACACACAACGAAAAAGGTTAACACATTTTTTTTTATGAAACCATACATGAACTACTCAACTAACACTGAAACTATACATTTTACAACATGTATATATTTTTGAAATTAGCTACTCTAGTACATTTCCGTAATCCCCATCATTTACAATACGCCTACTATTACACAAATAACATAAATTGTGAATTGCTTATTTCATCTACTTACCTCGTCTTTCTTTTCAACCTTTTTCTTTACAACTTTCTTGACAGAAGTCTTTTTAGCGGTGGTAGCTTCTTTCTTTTCTTCAACTGGTTCTTCTTTTGGCTTAACTGACTTAAGCTTTGGAATGCCTTCAATCTTTTTCTCTGGTTCTGGTTCAGGTTTCTTTTTTTCTAGTTTTTCTAAAAGAGCCTTCTTCTCTTCTTCGGTCTTTGAAGCTTTCCTTTGCATGATTTTCTTGGTTTCTTCTATTTCCATCTCAGCTTTCTTGGTTTTTTCAATCTTGGAATCAACCTAGTGCAACGAATTATTTTTTTTTTGAAACATAGGCCTTCCTAATGGTAATCTGGATAAAATTGAGCAAATACATTTTTTTTTGTTTGTGTTGTGGGGTTTATATCATAAGGTGCATATGACAAATATATGACAACGATAATTTATTTATTAAAATTTTGAAAAAAAAAATTATCATTATTATTAGCTCTAGTATAAGCCAAATCAAATTTCTTAGCGGCTGTAACGTTGGCTATAAACTTCACATATCGCCTCTCTTTCGCCGCTAACATATGAATATTTACTACTGCGCATCAAAATATCATTTTCACAGACAACTAAAAGTTTAGTATGATTCGGTTTATATGTCAACTCTTGGATCTCTCCTATGGATTTCCAATAAAACCAGTTCCATGTGGCTTGCATCTAGTCAGCAACAACACTTATTCACAAATATATATTACCTTCTTAGCTTCCACTTTAGTTTCGGTTTTTTCGGTTTTCTTAGCCTCCGCTTTAGTTTCTGTTTTCTGAGCTTCAACAGAAATTTCCTCTTTCTTTTGTTCAATTTTAACTTCTTCTTTTTTGGTTACTTTCTTTGCTGCTGCCTTCTTTTCTTCAATCGTTTTCTTTTCTTCTTCTTCCTACAAATTAGTGAAATATTATGTGATGAATAACAGTGAAAATTTTTTTGCAGAGTCGTTATTTTAAGGCTATACCTATATATGTATCAATTTACCTTCTTTTTCTCTTCGACATGATTTTCTTCAATCACAGATTTTTCTTCCACAATCGACATTTCTTCTTCAGACTCCTCAATAACAGTAGTTTCTTCTTCTTCCTCCTCTTTCTTCTTTTTCTGTTACACAGAAAACATTTATTTAAAGAATTACGAAGAAAAAATAAAGTTTAATCAGTGTTTTATTTAAACGGAAATTATTTAGTACATAATTTAGTGTATTAAACATGTGTTTTATGAATTTCATTTCAATGATATTCGAAAGCTAGGTTAGGTTTTACACACTTTTATTATGTTATACACTTTCAAAAATATTTATAATACATAAAAATACCTTTTCTTCTACAATTGTCAAGTCTGCACTCGACTCATCCTCTCCAAATTCGTTCTTGATCACTACTCTGTAGTTAGCGACGTATTTTGAAGATACTTTTCTGATGATCAGTCTCGCGTTTGTGCCGTCGAACGAAGTGTTCACTTCTGAGGATTCGCGGATGACAGTCGAGTTTTTATACCAGGTACATCTGCATGACTGGTCTGATGTTTTGAGAACTGCTACAAATTCAGCTTCTTCGTTTTCTTTCCTTGCCTAAAACACAAAAAAATATAGTGAATAATTATTTTTCACAAAAAATGGCAAAACCGCCTTCCATCGTGTACAAAATTCGAATATTTCGCTCAAATTGTACATGATACATTATTCTTGATTTATCAAAAACGGCTCAGCTGATTTCTGTAAAATTTAAATGGAACCACCTTGCTTATACCCTTTGGAACTAAAAAATAATTTTTCGATTCGGTTCACAATTGGCGAAATTATCGATGTTTGTCGTGAACAGAATTCGGATATTTCGCGCGAATTGCTTACATTATTGTTGGTTTTTCAAAAACGGCTCAGCCGATTTCTGTAAAATTGAAATGGGACTACCTCGGGAGTATACCCTTTCGAACTAAAAAAAATTTTTCGATTCGGTTCACAATTGGCGAAATTATCGATGAAAATACACAAAAAAATACATACACACGAACATAGAACCTCCTCCTTTTTGGAAGTCGGTTAAAAATATGATATAATTCTAACATTACTGTCTGTATACTGTCTAAAAATAGACCATTTTAGTTAAGCTTATAGATTAAAGTTACGAGTAATAACTTACCAAACTCCTGAAGTGTTTGATGATCTGTGGTGGCAATCCCTTTTCTTCAGGAATGTCCGTGATTTCTACAAGTTGTGATGTCGCCTCGCCTTTCTCGTTCTTAGCAACGAGTTTGTAAGATCCTTTATCAGTTTGCGACACGTTTGAAATTTCCAATTTGACTGTGAATTCACCCTAAAAAAATAAAAAAATATGTGAAGTTGATATTTGAAAATGGGCCAAATATATTCTTTCAAAATAAATATAATTTTAAATTATAAATTTCAGTAAAGAATTGTCATTTATTGAATCACTATAATTAATTACAATTTGTTTTACTCACTTCTCTGACGGGCTCAATAAGCACAGTATGCCTAGAGTCCTCTTTGACAGCACTGGCTTCCTTAAACCACGTGCAAGATGGTGCGAATTTACTTAATACTTTACATTCAACAATAACAGTCTTCTTTTTAACTATCTTAATGACCTTTGGTTTCTCTTTGATAACTGGAATGACTGCAAATAAAAATTAGAGATTAATAATTATGTACACTACAAATATTACATGTTTTTTACTGAGAAATTATAAAGCATAATAAACTTACTTTCAATATTGAGCGTAAGATTTGCATTGAGCTCTCCAAGTTCATTTTTAATGTTGCATTTATACAATCCGGAGTCTTCAATACCAGGGTCAATTAGTTCTAAGATAATTGTGTAAATATCTTCTTTTACCTCGACCCTGGTCTTAATTTTCGTCGATTCTCTGATTTCTTTACCCTCGTGGTACCAGACAATCGTCGGCCTTGGGCTAGCTTTCACTTTGCATCCCATAATAACTAGTTTTCCGTTGTCCTTAGACTGAATCGTAGGCTTCTCGACGAAAGTCGGGCCTTCACCTTCCGGTTCCGGTTCAGCCTCAATGTTGAGGTTCAAGTTAGCATTGCTTTCTCCAAATTCATTCTTGACGTGACAGCGGTAAGCGCCACCGTCCGCTGCCGTCGGATTACTGAGAAGCAATACCAACTCGTATACATCCTCTTCAAGCAACTTTGATTTAATTTCGAATCTACTGCTAGCCTTGATAGCCGTTGTCCCTCGGTACCACGTGACTTCAGCCGCCGGCTTCGCTTTGCAGACACAACGCATCGTGATGAGTGTGCCATCCTCGTTGGGAATGATTCGAGGTTTCTCGATGAAGGATGGAGCGAAACCATTTTCGTCATCCCCACCTAAAGATTTTATTATATTAAAGTAACGAATTTAAATATTTTTATCATAAGCCTCATGCAGCCTTAAAAGCCAAAAGCTTTACATGCTAACCGCTACTGTATGCGTACAATATTTTGTTTCGCTAATTTTAGGTTAGGTTGAAATAAGGTCCTAATATTTTACCTTGGAAATTGAGAGCAATGTTTGCATTGCTCTCACCAAACAAGTTGAAGGCGTTACATCTATAATTTCCACCGTCTTCTCTAGACGGACTTATTATTTCTAAAGTCAAATTAAATGTATCTTTGGCAATTGCTTTTCTAGACATTTTCATTTTTGCTCCATCTTTTATCTCCTTTTCACCGTGGAACCACGTGATGTCCGGAACAGGATACGCTTCGAGCTGACATTCCATAATCAACACGTCCCCCTCTTGCCTAATAGTTGGCTTTTTAGGGAATCTCGGTGCTTTACCATCGGGTATTCTGTTTAAAAGACAAAAGATTTAATAACAAATACTACTTCTAGCATTCGTATATAATAACATTTTTTTTATATTCTTACTTTGGTTTGCCTCCACCTTCGAAGTTCAAATTAATTTTTGCCACGCCTTCACCATGTTTGTTTTTTGCTAAAGCCCTGTACTCTCCTCTGTCCGAATTCTCTACGCCTATGATTTCTAGTCGCGCCATGTGATATAACGTCTGATCCTCTTCTAACGTGATTTTATATCTACTACTTTCTTTTATTAGTTTTTTTCCATGGTACCTGTGTCATTGAGTGTAAATGTTAATGTTATTACATTCTTTGGGTGCAGTTAAGATGTTCTATGTGTGTGCTTCTTACCATGTGATGGTTGGTTTCGGTTTGCCAACGCATCGACATTCGAAAGTGATTTTGGTACCATCTTCCGATTGCCTGATGACGGGTCTCTCCGTAAAAGTCGGTTTGATAAAGTCTTCAGGTACGGGCGCTTCGTCGCCTATTCCAATCATTTAAACATTATTATCTTCATAAACGTTATCGATCACACGAAGATTTGCAGCGATCATGTTAAAATTTCGTTCACCAATTTTAAGATGTTTTCTTTTAGTTTGTGTATATTTTTGAGATAGCCAGCCAGATTCAAAAAGAGTTAATTTAGAAATGAAATCAATAGAAAATAATAGATATGATATTGAATAGATACATAAATATAGTTTTGGATTATTTATGTATAACTTTCCTCATTCTACGTCCAGACTAACAAACGGTACGCATGACAGTTGCTCCGTTAGTGAGTTAATTGTGCATTTGCTAAAGCACATATATTGCTTTATTATGACTAATAACAAATATGCGAGGGTGAGTGTTAATAAAGGCCTAGTAGCAGTTAGGATTAATACAGATAATGGTGATGATAAACTAGATACGTGATATAAAATAAGATAATACTACAAAACATGCATCAAATTAATTTTAAACGGTTGAGATGATGAGTTAACTACTGTGTTTATAAGATGTGGTGAGTGTGTAGCAAGTGTAGTGTATAGAGATGTGTGTATGTGCAAGTGTGTCCCTATCACATTGATTATTATATATAAAGAAAACATCTTAAATTTAATTTTAAAAGTGTTTTATGTAGAGTAACTGAATTAGTTGATGAACACAAGCTTTGCTGCAATATCTACGCATCGACGTATCAATTACTACTTACTAGTGTATTAGAACCACACGTTAAAACAACTAAGGTTAAAACAACTTTAAGCATAATATTTAACATCTGAATTGTTAAATTTGTCTCATAATTGTTTTAAGAATTTTTATTATTATTTACGGGGTTGATTTTTATCATCAATTTTAATTTCTGCTATGATACTTTTTACTTTATTACTATTCATGATTAATGACAGTAGTTTACCATTAGGTATTTTATTGACCAGTTAATTATTAAATGTGAAACAATACTCACTGTCGAAGTTTAAGCTGATCGTGGCGTTACTTTCGCCGAGCTCGTTCTTGGCCGTAACTCGGTACTTGCCGGCGTCTTCCACTGTTACATTGCTGATTTCCAGCGAGGCATAGTATGATTTACCATCCTTGCTTACTGTCGTCTGGAAAAGAAAATAAGATTTTGTTTAAAATTTGTATCATCATCTCTATGGTAGTATAAAAATATGAGGTTATGTTTGAATGTATATGTAATGTATATTATTATTTCTTTTTTTATTATTTTAGATGTCTAAAATGTTCATTTTATTCACTTGACTAGTTCTCGATTCGTTATGTAAAAACTGTTCTAAATTGTACTAATTTACTCGTTTCATAAGCATACTAAACTGCTTAAAATTAAATGATTTCATCATAAGAAAAACTAAAAATATCAATACTTAAATACTAAAGTGTCACCAAATTATCAAAATAACAACAAGCTAACATTATAAAACTTAAAAGACAACATCAATAAAAATAGAATGATAAAAATAACCACGGAAACGTAATTCATACAAACATTTACGTTCATAAACCCTAAATAATGAAAGAATAATTACGGTAGAGTATAAATTATATGAATATTATAAAAATATAATCGAGATAACAATGATATGGCAAAAGTAGGGCAGAAGGTTATCGTGCGAGCTACTCCTCACCTGGCATTCGCACTAGCCAAGTATATTGGGGTCAAGGCCATCTTGAAGTACTTTTAAAAATAGGGCGCTAGCATTAGCGACTGTTGTTTTAGCTTTCACACCTCCAAGGTGAGTTCTGTCATTACGAGCTTGGCTTTAGTCATCTTTGTCAGCTGTTATTTGAGGAATCGTACTTATTTTAAGATCACTGCCAGGTTCTAGAGCAGCATTGATGATTTAAGTAGAGTTCTTCAGGTTTATGAGCTTTGACGAGCTTAATTTTTACGGTGCTTGCGTTTTAACCCTATAAGAATGATCAAATATTCTAGTTTACGTGAGTTATCTCGTGTCTTTATTCCGGATCTACCATCACTTGAACTTTGACTGTTACTAAATCATCTTTACCTCTACTATTTTCAATATTGTTTACCTTATGCCTCGCGTCCATTTTGACTTCAGCGTTATTATGGAACCAGCAGACGCCAGGTACCGGTTCAGCTTCGATCCGGCACTCGAATATGAGCCGTTTGCCATCATCTTCCTGTCTGATGGCCGGCTTGCGCGCGAATGTAGGCGCTTTACCGTCCACTTGTCTGGAAATTGATCATAACACACCTTTTACTACAACTTTGTCATGGGGAAAGTGATTGAAATAGGACTATCGTTTTTTTAATCTTCGAGTCTTAAGCACGAAACGATTCTCTACATTCAACTTTTAGTAAAAAAAATATAGCTTTATGTGTAAAATGTATTTCTTTGTAATTTGCAAAATCTTGCAAGAAATGATTTTGAACTTATCCAGAATTTCTAATAATCGTATAAAATTTATACTCACTTCTGTTTTTCTTCATCAGCAGCTGAAAACATAAATATGATAAATCAGTTTCTGTTATACTACGAAATACCATCCACAGAGCTAGAGTAACGTTTTAAAAGCAAAAATCCCGTGAATTTAAATAGTTAATTTCAAGATAAACAGACACCTAACAGATCATTCCAACATCTACCTTATTTTATGCCAACACCTACCAGACATAAACATTTGGGTAAGAGCAATGATAACTCTAGAAATAAACACGAGGTTTTTGGAACTCGTAAGATTTGCTGGTTTTGTGTTTTAGTATTTTGCTAGTGCAAGGTTTCTGGATCATGACATTTTTATGATGTACTGACGAGTATTGCCGTGGAAACAACTTAAATCTATCCACTACTTTTCTCTCAACGTTTTATAGAGTCTTAGCAAAAACTCTGACAACAGGGCTAATCTTTCGGCCTATACAAATTTACTCTACCTATACTTTTTATAGCGTCTTTTATAGATTTTCCTATCTGTTTAACTCACATTTGTCACATCGATGTGTGTTTGTTTTTTTACGTTTTGTACGTTATTACCGTTTTATTACGTTAATTAGAGTTAAGCATAATGAGTCCCTTTATCGAATGAGTTATACTTTGTTTTAAATGCATTCATTTTTGTCGTCATTTTTTTTTACTGGTGCTGTCTTGTGAATTTTAGCAGATTTTCATTAAATGCTCCAAATTCCATTTCACCCAAAAGATTTAAAGCAATCCATTTTGATGCCAGCACATTAGTGTGTTCGTGACTACAGGCACGTCTTGGCTCGCTCCAAGCGTGGGTTAAACACTGAACTTTTTCTTAGACATTTGTATTTCTGTCTATGACTAATACGTTATTTGCGCAGGCATTTTTATTGGCAGGGTGTTGGATTACTGTTGTTGTGTTGTGACAAATGTTTGGACAAATTTTGACGTGTTTGTTTGGTTGGCGCTATTAGCTGAAACTCCCACCAGCTATCGTTTGAGGTGGGATTTTTCGGAAAGTCGCAGATAATTGTTAAAATCGTGGTGTTTTATTGTATTATTCGATGATTCCTGCTTTACATGTCTCGTAATGGTTACAGACTTATTGAAAATGTCATGCCCAATGTTTATTATTTACTAACACAGCTGAGGACATGTTTGCATATAGTTTCAAATAAGCTATAACTAACAACATATGTAATAGACTAGTTTTTGCCCGTGGCTCTGTCCGTGTATATTTTGATTTTTATGCCATCCTATAAGAACCTTTCATTTTTCGGGATAAAAAGTAGACTATGTTACTATGCGACCTTTGAACTATATCCATACCAAAAATCAAGTCAATCAATTGCTTTCTTGCTGTGTGAAAAATAACTAACATCAATTCGTAGAAATTTTCTCGTTTTAAATATTAGTAGAATCTGTGTTCAGCATTTATACCCTGAGTGAGGTATATCCTAACTTTCTGATTATTCAGGAAGTTGGGAAAGACTTCACTTTCTTTCAGACACTGAATTACGAAACAAACGGGACACGGGAACCCACGCGGGTTTCCATGTGTTCCCAATCTTCATACAAAAGTGCTACGTCGCGGGTCGTTTCGCGTAGCATGTTTTTTGCAAACATATCCGGTTGTTCTACGATTTGTTCATAGTTCACGTAACGTAGCGCCTGGCTTACTCGTATATTAATAAGCGAAGCCACTTTTAGACATTCAAATTACAATATCTTACTCCTTCATTACAGGTGAATAAATTTCATTTATGTCCATTCAGTTTGAGGAATCCAATAGTTACAAGACAGCAGAAAGATGTATGCCTATCAATTTGACAAAACTGCACAATAGGAATGGCGGGGCGAATCGACGAAGACTCTTTTTGAATGCCCCTTTTCGCCCCGCTCCAAACAATGCGGGGCGAAAGAGGGCTTTCAAAAAGAGTCTTCGTTGATTCGCCCCGCGGGCCGAACAGCTTGCGGGGCGAAACCACGAAAGAGCCGAGAAATCTATGGCTATTAAAATATTTAGTAAACTGCCAAATAATTTAAAAGATATCGAAAAGGAAAACTGTTTTGTAACACAACTAAACATTATTCTATTATCCAAATGTTATTACACATTAGACGAATTTTCTAACGTTAATCTAGAAACATAGTAATAAATAGTTCCAATACTAATAATAAAATTGCCATATCCTTATCAGGGTCATATGTATAACTATACAAAACATGTTAATTAAGAACCGCATGTAAATTTCATATGTTGCAATAAATGATTTGACTTTGAGAAAACAAAAAAAGAGAATACTCACGGCTAAAGTTAAGGTTGATGGAAGCGGCCACCTCGCCCATCTTGTTCTTAGCCTTAACCTTGTAAAGCCCCGCGTCTGTCTCGATCACGTCGTCCAGCTCGAGCACCACCAAGAACTTGTTGTTGGCGATGCTCTGGATCCTGAGAATAAAAAACATTTGATTAAAAACAATACATAATAGTACATTGTTCACCGAGAGGAGAAAGTGACCGATTACCGTCGAGGGTGTCGTTTGAAGCCCGAGCCGTAGGCGAGGGCTTTAAAACACCCGAGATCGGGAATAGCACTTTCTATCGAGTGATACATAGTGCTTTATACTACACCTACGAGGAAAATAAAAAACTAAATCTTTACTAATTGAAATTTATATTGAAATTGTTGCAGTTAGTGAAGCTTAATGTAACACTTGAAAATGGCGCCAATGGCGTCTGCAATTATCCCATGTTCTTTTTTCAAATTGTTTGACACCATCCAACACACAGCTAGTGGCCAGTGTCATTTTGCGAACTTGGAGATAAAAACTCACTGTAAAAACTTTTTGGCTTTTGATATTTAGGTTACCAGCGCATAGTCTTACCCAAAATTAAAAAAGAAAAACCACGTAAGAAATGGATTTTCATACACTTTTCTCTCCCGCTCAGATGCGTTTTCTCCCCGCATATTTGTTCGATATGCAATGACGTACTTTCTACCGTAAATTTGATAAAGTATCAAGGTACTTTCCGAGCAGGTGTAGTATAAATGCTTTTGCCGCGTACACAACCATTTTTCGCAACTGATTGCCTATGAGGAGATTTTCCCCTTCGTAGTAGAAGAATATTTTTTCCGTATACGCAACTAACGACATTTTTTTCATTACCTATTATACTACTCGTAGTATTCAGCTCTCGAGCCGCTCTGATCTAGTGGTTGTAACGCTGGCCTGTCATTCTTGAAGTCGTGGGTTCAATCAATCCCGGTCCAGTACCAATGAGTTTCTTTGGAACTTATGTACGGATTTTCACACCACTGGCTTTTCGGTGAAGGAAAACACCGTGATGCAACCTGCATACGTCCGTAGGGGAAATTCGATGGCGTGTGTGAATCCACCAACCCGCACTGGGACAGCGTGGTGGATATGACCCAATCACCCTTCGTGGGTAGGCCTACGACTATTAAAAAGGCTGGTACAGTACAGTACTATACTAAGTGCGATAAACCTAAAAACGGTGGTTCGTTTATCCCCGGGCACTACTGCTTGGCACGACCAGTAGTGTTAAAGGAAATTTCTCGACACGAAGAATCGACTCGACACGAAAAAGAAGAAATGAAATTTATCTCTCTCGTGGGTTAATTAATTTTCTGTAGCTGATTAAATCTATACAATCTGATTCCTCGTGAACTTGCTCATTATTTATCAATTACTGTCTTCACAAAAGTAAGAGAGCTCAACTGTTCATGGGATAAAACTTCGGATAGTCGATTTATTGATTTTCATAGGATAATTTTTGCGAGCTTCTTTTACGTAACATAACAAGTATTACAATAAAAAATACATTTTATTTAAAAACAAGCTTTTACTGATCAAGTACTCGCAAAGACGAATCAAACGAGCCAAAACTCGATAGGGTTGCGTCGTTTCATTACAGACTTCCTATGACCACCTTCCAGCTCTATCATCAGACCCTGGTTACCATTAAAAGACAAACTACTCGCCAAGACCATTCAAATGAACCCAAACTCGATGAGGTTGTGTCGTTTCATTGCTAAGTTCCTTTATTTATTTATTTATTTATTTATTTATCCACCTTCCAGCTCTATCGTCAGATCAGGACCATGTCATCACAATATAGCTTGTCACGCGATGTACACATGTATGTGAAATTTAATCTCAATCGGTAACCGGGAAGTGGATTAAATTTAACTTGCAAGATTTGATTACAAACCGACGGACAACGGGACAGATGACAGAAACTAAATAAAAGCTTGTAAAATAAAAAGAGACATTGCAAGAATGTATGAAGTTTCTTAGACCGTACCGTAGGACCTCCCCGTACCTGAATATTAGCATTTGTTTTGCAATATGTTATGTGTGTTATATTGTTGTTATTTTCTTTAATAACGACCGGTGTCCCACCGTTTAGGTACGGGAAAAAAATTAGTTTTCTCTTTAGTAGGTGTTACGTTTTAAACAATGAATAACAGTAAGTATAAGGGTGAGCTTAGCATTACGCGGGCTTCCGCACGTTTTCTTACTAAAGTTCGTAGGCTCCGTCGCGTAGCCGTATTGTAATAGGTAGGTAGGTACTTGCACTGAACCTGCTTTATTTGTTTCGTAATATTATATTGCCATGCTCGCCATTTCACTGTAGTTAATGCTTTCCACCCGCTGCTTAGCTTTTGCTTTTCGCTTTCAGCACAATAACCGCAGTCGGTCCCAAGCCCGGATAAAGAGTGAGGGCACTAGAGGGGATAGGGTGTACGGCATTTCAAACCATTCCTTGGTATGCCGAGCACCCCATCCCCTCCGCGGCAGCCCGTGGCCGGGCGTGTGTGGTGGAGGAGTGCGGCCTCCCTTGTGTTTCTCGGGACGACCCGCTCACCACCTAGCACGCGAAATATCGGGGGGAAGTAGCTTGGGCAACTGCTTCTACCCTTCGCTGAGCGCCCATTAACTGTCTGCTTGCTCCACAGTTCCTTTGCTAATAATAATATGATGAGCCAAAACAACGACACTAGCATGCCCTGTGATCCGGCTAGCGCCCGGCGCCCTCTGGTTCCCGGGCCGGAGGGTGTGAAGTGGGCGACCGAAGGCGACGGCGGGGTGGAGTCCCAGGCCTCGCCGGCCGCAGCTGCTACTGGACGGACGGACGCGGCAGCCACCCAGCAGCCAGCAGCACCTGGACCAGTGCAGAAGCCTGGAGCAGGAGCGGAGCGGCGCGGGCGGCGCCGGGAGACGGCGGCGGAGAGCGACGCTGGAGTAGGGTCAGGTGGGCGCCGGGAGGGCGGCTGGCCGTCCCCCGGCTTATATCGCGGCATTAGCCGACGAGCTTTAACGAGGCAGCGCAGGGCTTTCGGGGACCAGCTGAGGGAGAGTTGGCATCAGCTGCGGCAGGAGGGCGTCATGCCTCTGCCCGGTATGGCGGCGCTTGCGCCCCCTATCGTGGCCTGCATGATGCGTGACCCGCGACAGGCGGCGAGCCTCGGCCGCGTAGCCGCGCCACGTCCGGGCCCGAGCGCCGGGCCCGCGACCGTCACGGCCGGCGCGGCGCGCGCCCGAGGGCCGCCGCCTCCCCCGAGGGCTCTGCCGCTGAACGCCCCACACGTGGCGCGCGACCCGGCACCGATCGCCTCAATTAGTGCTCTCCGGCCTGGAGCGAAAACCGCCCTATGCCCGTCTAACGGGCATAGGAGGGAAAAGTGTAAGGAGGTGAGCACGGGGACGGGGAAGGGGATAGAGAGAGAGGTTGCCGGAGTCGTTGCGTCCGACATGGACACTCCACACTCGGGGGTAGGAGAGGGGACGACCCGAGGAGCTAAACGTCAACGGAGTTCTGACTTCGTCTCACCCACGTCGAGCGTGGCAGTCGACAAAAAGATCTGCCAACGCGCGAACTCCGCCGATTCATACGCGATGCACAACACTCGCGGCACACACGAGACACCCGCGGGCTCGCTGCTGCCCGGCGGCGGCGCGCTCGCGGGCGGACGAGGTATGGTCGCCGCGGGGCCCTCGTCGTACGCCGAGGCTGCCAGGACTTGGGGCCCCGCGGTTCTGATTATGGAGCGCAGCCGTGCGCCGATGGAGGAAATGCGCGCTATGCACGTAAGAATGACAGTCGAGCAGGCACAGCAGGAATGCTACGTGAACGGTGAGATACAGGCCAACGGTCGCCTGCCTCAGTTCGAAAGGCTGGCGACGACGTCCCGCGGCGGGCTGAGGTACGTACCCGCGGACGACTGCGCACTCGACTGGCTCAAGTCGATAGTGGAGAGGTCGCCAGCTCTGTGGGAGGGCTTTGGCGAGTGCGTCGTCGTCCCGGAGAGTGAGGTGCCGCGGTACTACTCCGCGGTCATAAATGTCCCCGACTTTGGGAGAGGAGTGCCGGCGCTGTGTGGCGACGGGCCGGAGCATCTTGTGAGATACCTGGCCGCGATGAACCCGGAGGTAGGTGTGGAGAGGTGGCGAGTGTTCACCCACAAGGTGGAAATCGTGGGTAGCGCTCGTAACCACCTCCTAGTGGTGGGTATTGCGCCAGAGGACTTAGAGCCCCTCAGACGCGTGGACTTTCGTCTATATTATATTTGCGCGAAGGTCTTCGTGAGAGTCAGGGGATACAGAGCCAACAGAGGGGGCGGGTCGTCGGGGGTGCCGGGGGGCGAGAACGTCGGGGGCGCTGCTTCGTGCAGTCAAACCGCGCTCGCGCCGCCCGACGCCGACGACGACACGCCGCTCGCCGAGAGCATGGGGTGGACGCGGGAGGAGGAGGAGCGGTTGCTGGACGCGGCCGACGAGGGCGACGGGATGCTGGACCTGTACGGGCTCAACATCTTTTCGCCCGCGTCGTCCATGGACACGGATCGTGCAGGCCCCTCCCGCGCCGACCACGATGCCTAATGTGTAGGTAGGTCCGCATAAATTCTTAAAAATGGATTGCCAAACTCAATTAATTCACAAAAACACACACACTTCGACTGCTTCGGCAGCCGGAGGTTCACATAGTACACTAAACAGTGGCCCTAATCTCAATATCATTCAAGGTAACATTCATCATAGCGTCTCAGGCTCCGCCGCCCTACGCGAAGCCCTTGAGAAGCGACAGAACACAATAGCACTGGTCCAGGAACCGTATTTAATCCGTGGCAAGGTAAGCGGCTTAAATGGTCTCCGAGGTAACGTATTCATTCCTCCCGTGCAAAATAAAATGCGCACTCTTATATATATCCCGCAGCCGTATAAGGCGTCGTTGGTGACACATTTGTGTAATGATGATCTCACTGTAGTTAAATTAGATACCGGTCTTCGAGGCAACCTCAGCACCGTAGTTGTAGCCTCGGCGTACCTAGATATCACAGAAGATGCGCCACATCCGGCGCTCGAAGAATTAATGCTTTTCTGTGCAAGTAACAAACTAGAATGTATAATAGGATGTGACTCAAACGCCCACTGCACTGTGTGGGGCTGTCCCGATACAAATGAGAGGGGAAATGATGTGCTTGAGTTCATCCTCAGGCATGACTTGAACCTACTTAACCATGGCTCTGAGCCTACTTTTGTAACATCTTGGGCCAGAACCATTATCGACATAACACTGGCTACAAGTAATATCTCTAATACAATCAATAATTGGCACGTGGCGACTGATGAATACTCTGGTTCGGACCATAGATGGATCAGATAGTCTAACCGTTGGTAAGCACGAACCACGAACCTATAGAAACCCGAAGAAAACTGACATACCTACCTTTAGAACTGAACTCGAAAAGGCTATGTCAGGAACACCACTAGATCCAAATGCGGAACTATCTCCGCAGGAAATAGAGACCACGACAGAAGTACTGGTACATGCTTTGATTACAAGCTATGAAAAAGCTTGTCCGTTAAAAAAGGAAAACTATAGTTCAATTCCTAAAAAAGACAGATGGTGGAATAAGGACCTGACCAAGCTCAGGAAGAAGGTCAGACACCTTTTCAACAGAGCTATGAACACTGATGCACCGGTGGACTGGCAAGAGTACAGAAAGATGCGCCACCGATTCAAGGTGGAGGTCAAAAAGAGCCAGAAAAACTCTTGGAAAAAGTATAGTAACTCTATCCAATCCAAAACTCAGAAAAATTATATCCGGTGACTCACAAATAAAGTTAGGCACTCTGAAGAAAGCTGACGGTACTTACACAGCCTCAGAAAAGGAGCAATTTGAATTGCTTCTACAAACACACTTTCCAGATTGTCAACTGAACGACACAGATGGATGGGAACCACATATACCACATAAACCTGGTAAGGAAGATTGGGATTTTGCAGATTCTATTGTCACAGAAGAGACTCTTCTATGGGCAATTAGTACTTTCCAACCACACAAGGCACCCGGACTAGATGAAATATTTCCGGCTCTCCTGCAATGGGGCCTAAAACTAATAAAAACACATCTTATCGCCATATTTAGATCGTGTATGGCGTGGAGATATGTACCTAAAGCCTGGAGAGAAGTGAAAGTGGTATTTCTACCAAAGCCAGGAAAGACCGATTACACAAATCCAAAGTCGTTTAGACCAATAAGCCTCAGCTCGTTTCTATTGAAAACGCTGGAAAGACTCTGCGATAAGCACATAAGAGGTGGACCCCTAACGGAAAATCCAATCCACAATAATCAACATGCCTACCAATCGGGCAAATCAACGGAGACTGCTCTCCACCAAGTAGTCTACAAAATTGAATCTGCACTGGAAAGCAAACAATCCTGTTTGGCCACTTTCATTGATATTGAGGGGGCTTTTGATAGGACAACTTTCCCTAGTATTGAAGATGGATTGAAAAAACACGGGGTAGACAGTAGAGTAAATGGTTGGATAACCACAATGCTCGCTGGCAGAACAGCCAACATTGAAACGGCAGGCGCGACGCGCTGTCGAGTCACAAAAGGCTGCCCACAAGGAGGAGTTATGTCACCTTTACTATGGGTAGTAGTGGTGGACGAACTCGTCGCACTCCTTAACAAAGAAGGCATTGTCACTGTGGCATATGCTGACGACCTGGTGATCATGGTGTCCGGACTATTCGAGTCGACTCTGTGTGAGAAGATGCAAAAGGCGCTCAAGATCGTTGAAAAATGGTGTGAACGCCATGGACTTTCTGTGAATCCACAAAAAACCGAGTTAGTGTTATTCACACGAAAAACCAAGAAAACAGACTTAAAAACTCCTTCGCTGTTTGGTACTAAGTTATCACTAAGCAAGGAAGTTAAATATCTAGGTATCTGGCTAGACAGCAAACTTTTGTGGGGAAAGCAACTTGAATATGTCACCACGAAGGCAACAAATATTCTGTGGCAGTGCACCAGGGCGGTGGGAAAAGACTGGGGTCTTAAGCCAAAGCTCTGTCACTGGCTCTATACAGTCATAGTGCGTCCAGTTCTCACATACGGCTGTGTCGTGTGGTGGACACGCACGAGTCTAGCGACCGCTATAACTAAACTACAACAAACGCAAAGACTTGCGTGCTCTCTAATCAGCGGATGTATGAAAAAGACACCCTCAGCTGCTCTCGAAGTCATCTTAGGGCTCACACCACTGCACCTGCATATACAGCAGGAGGCGATGGCTTCTGCCCTACGGATTAAATCTACAAATCAGTGGAAAAGTACGGGTGCCACGACAAACCACTGCAGAATAATAGATCGGGCGACAGCAATAATTCCCGAAGCAAGCCGTGGTACGGATAGAATAGCTAAAACTCATCTCGACAGCAAAAAGTATGAGTTGATTATAGAGAACGATGTATCAAACGATGTATTGCCATCTTGGAATGTGTACACGGATGGTGCAAAAAACAAGGAAGGAACAGGCTGCGGTTATTACTCGCCGGAGCTTGGGCTCAGAGAGTCCGTGGCCGTGAGTAAAACTACAACAATTTTGCAAGCGGAGGCCCTGGGCCTGTTACTAGCCGCAAAAGCACTTGAACCCTTAAATGAGCTTCTGACAGCTACTGGAAACAGAGAGGCCAAAAAAGTCATCGTGTTCACGGTTGACAGTGCTGCTACCATCTACGCACTCAGAAGACCTGTAACAAGGTCTAGAGTCATTGCTGAGTGTCATACAACACTCCAAACTCTATCACGTAAGCATAGAATCATCGTGCGTTGGACAAAGAGTCACGGTTCATGTACGGGCAACAACATAGCCGACACCCTTGCCAAAGAGGGTACGAGAAAACAGGTTAGGGACGGGGCAACAATACACTGTAAGCCGACAGCGATGGAAGTGCGTGAATTGTTGCGCCGTCACACTGAAAAAGAACAACAGAATATGTGGAACAAAAGGGAGGATTGCAAGCATTCTAAGGCTGCTTTTCCAACCCTGAATAAAAACATCACGAACGACCTATTGAAGTTGCAGCGACAAGATCTCCGACTTATGGTAGGCCTCATAACTGGTCACTGCAACTTAAATAGCCATCTATATAAACTGGGAGCCACTGACAGCCCACTTTGTCGTGGCTGTTTGGAAGAAAACGAAACTGTAGAGCATGTTCTGTGGCATTGCAAAGCCACAGAAGACACTAGAATAGCTAACGGGTTGCATGACGCTTCTGCATTGGCATTATCATTAGCTTTGTCATCCACATCGCCATCATATTATTCACCATCTAAGCTACTGGAGCAGTTATGCCAGCGGCCCAGAGCCACGCTCCGTTACTTTAAGGAGCTGGGCTGGCTCGGGTAGACGCTGGAGGGGGAAATGCACAAAACACCCCATGCGGGACGTCAGTGCAGGACTTATCGCCCCCACATCGAATAAGAATAAGAATAAGATTATATTGCCATTTTTTTTAAAGCGGCCTACAATTTACTAAGGAATATATTTTCCGTTCGTATAATTATGGAATTTGTCGTAAAATATGGCGGTCATACAAACAAAAATTAATTAATACAACATTTTTCTACAAACTAAATATACGTCCTACTAATATTATTAACGTGAAAGTTTGTAAGGATGGATGGATGTATGGATGTTTGTTGCTCTTTCACGCAAAAACTACTAAATGGATTGAGATGAAACTTTGCAATAATATAGCTTATACATCAGAATAAGTGTTAAGTATGTAGGATAAATTCTGCCATCGGCGAGCTATTCTAGCGTGCGCTCCAAGAAATGTCAAAAAAGAACTGTCAAGTCAAACGTTTTTTATTTATTTTCCACTTAACTTTATTAAGGGTGGTAAGGTAGGGCCTCGAAATATCATGCGGGCGAAGCCGCGGGTAAAATCTAGTAAGCATTAAATGCTGATTTTTTGCAGTGCATTTGTTTGCTATTTTCTGCTTATTTTGAAGTAAGGAACCTACAAAGTCTGGGTCTACGGGAAAAATCTTTTGCAGTTCAAATTAAAAACCGGCCAAGTGCGAGTCGGACTCGCGCACCGAGGGTTCCGTACATTTAAGACAAAGATCTCTTTATCGTTTAAGTAACTAAGTACTAAGTAAGTATTTCAACTTGATAGCTCTACGCGTGCATGAGGAAAAAAGTAATAAGTTTATATTTATTAAAAAATATATATTTTGTAATGTAACTAAAAATTTAAGGTTTTCGGAATTTTTCCTTTATGTGTGCTATAAAACGTTGCTTCATGCCAAATTTCAAGATTCTAGGTCGACTGGAAGTACCCTTTAGGTTTTGATTCCCTTGCGAGTACTTGCGAGTTTCAAAATATGCAGCTTAAATTGCTGTTTCTTTTGATTGCGTTGACATAGAAGTTTGATTTTGTTACAGCTTAAAGGTATTATAGACCTGAGTATTTGGTATGAATTTCAATTTAATACCTCTACGCGTTTATGAGGAAATGGGTAGTAAGGTTAAAATTATTAAAAAAAAATATATTATGTGAGGTAACTAAAAATTTATGGTTTTCGTAATTTTTCCTTTATCTATGCTATAAGACGTTGCTTCGTACCAAATTTCAAGATTCTGAGTTCACGGGAAGCACCCTGTAGGTTTTGATTCCCTTGCAAGTGTCGAAAATTTGCGGCATAAACGGCTGTATCTTTTGATTGCGTTGGCTTAGAAGTTTGATTTTTTCACAGCTTCAAGGGACAGTAGACCTGAGTAATTGATATAAATTTCAGCTTCATACCTCCACGCGTTCCTGAGAAAAAGGGTCTTGACAGACGGACGGACGGACAGACGGACAACAAAGTGATCCTATAAGGGTTCCGTTTTTTCCTTTTGCGGTACGGAACCCTAAAAATAGCTTTAAAATTTTCCAAAATCAATCTTTTAATAATAAAAATTAGGACATCCGTATAGGAATCTGTGTTCTTTAGATATGAGTATATATATCTGTGTTCCAAATTTTTATTTACTTCATTTGAGAACGTTTCTTATTGCTTATCGTAGGGCCGAATGTGATTTAAAGACAGACTTTTGAATATAAATAATCAATCTACATAATTAGTAGCAAATGTTTCTTCTCCTTTGTATGTAATCCATTTTAAAAAATATTAAAAAACTTATTGGGAATTCAGAAACTGCTACGCAGAATGCCATCTTATGTTCAGATTGAACCACATTCGAAAACTTTATTTAAATGTTTAAAAAATGTTTGGAACATTCTAAAATATTTGCCCTCATTCTGAATAGTCGTCTAAAAGAAAAAAAACATGTGTGTATTTAATTTGTTCAACTACCCTGACTCAACATGAAAGAATTCTGTCACATAAATAAAATTAAAGAACAGTTGCTGATAAATTGTCTTTTGGTGGTCTAATTTTGTTTTACAGTTTCCATTGTCAACACTACTACGTTGTACGTATATCAATATTTATGCCATATAATTTGAGGTCAATGAACTTTACGGACTTAAAATTTCTCAGAAAACTACGGTTTTTTACAAGACTATTTTAGCTCTGCTGAAAATCAAAATCAAACGGTTTTTGGACGATTTTTATAAGATTGTGATAAAATCACACCGTATAATATACCTATATTTATACTAATATCAACTGGAGGCTCTGGAGTCGATTGAGAGGCGAGCCAGGAGGCTGATTGACAACGACACCTTGACTAAGTCGCAGCTGCAAAGTCTTGAGCATCGACGTAAGGTGGCGTGTTTGTCGGCCTTTTATCGGATACACTTCGGGGAGTGCGCTCAGGAGTTGCACAATCTGGTCCCACCTGCCCCTTTCTTCTATCGTACGGCTAGACAGACGCGACCAAAGCGCCACCCTTTTATGGTGGACATTCCGCGCGTTAGAACCAAGCGTTTCGAGTCCTCATTCCTCATACGAACAGCCAGAATGTGGAACGCTTTGCCTGGGTCTGTCTTCCCGCTAAAGTACGACGTGGGTGTCTTCAAATCCCGAGTAAATAGGTATCTTCTAGGTAAGCGTGCTACATCCTAGACCGCATATCTGCTCAACATCAGGCAGTATGTAGTCAAACGCAAACCTATGTAGAATAAAAAAAAAAAAAAATTATATGTATAAATTTTGGGCAAATACAAAAAAACTATAATTACATGAAACATGAAGTAAAGAGCCAAGCTTTTTATTCTATATCTATCTTTTGACCAAAAAGTATTGTGTAAAGTTAGTAACCTTGTAGAGTTGTGAAGAGCGACGCGACACCCCTGGTAGGGCAGATTCCACTGGTCTAAAAAATGAGTGGAATCTGCCCCACCAAGATGAGACGAGTGGGGCAGATTCCACTCCAAAATATGAAGAAGTGGAATCTGCCCCAGCAGTGGGGCAGAGTGGAAGTACTCAAAACAATTATGCTTAGCCATACTCTTTAACGAAGAAAGTTTTAACTTTAAAGTTGGCGTTTGTAGAATGAATATATTTTAGAGCTAGCCTTCTTGGTTTTTTATGGTAACTAACATTTTTTTACAGTGAAAGCGTTATGTGTGCTATTTTTGGCCCATTTAAAGATTACCTTGTTAATGATAATTTCCTGTGTTCAATTTGACTTTTAAATGCTCTGGAGAATATATTTAAATAACTTATAACTATGATTGGATGTTTTTTACTCAATCACGTAATTGAATCTCAAATTTTTAACGGATTTCAAAGAATTTCATATATTTCACAGTGATAATTCTTTAACTAAATCAACGCATAGTTACGATACTTTCAGTTATACTTAAAATATTCATTGGCCAAAAAAAATAGTTAGGCTGTTATGAACTTGCCTACTCAAGGATAACTTAAAAAATAACTTCCACTTTCTATTTATCTATGCTTTCCAACAGGTGTTCTCAATGCTACGAGGTAGTAAAAATATAAGCTCATTCTTTGCCAATTCAAATATTGTACGACTAGAATAATTGAACGTTTTGAAACGGGCAAATACAAACGCTAATAACCGATTAAAAGAAAAGATTAAAAAAATTCAGAAAAATAAACAAACTCAAATTGTTAGAGTCGTTCGGGAGATCTTTGATCTTAATCTGGAGAAGCAAGCGCTTCCTCTCACATTTTGAGGCCATCTCGGCGAAAACGTAATTAATTTCAGATTTATTTTGAATCCCAGTAACATATGCTTGCAGTGAATGCAGTGAATCATTGATTTGTAATCAGCCGTTTACCAAATATATAAAGCTAAAACGCTTTTCATCTGACTGTATTTTTTATGTTTATTCCTGTCGTCGTTTTGTCATTATTTGCCTAATTCTAGATGGTTATAAAGTTCGTTGACATTGGCTTACTGTATAGGCTTACTATTCTTTAGTTAGCTCTACATTTTTTAAATTACATTTTTGCCAAAATACATATAAATTTAATCATGAATTTAACATTTAATTTGGGATTTCCAGTCACTTGGTAATTTGATCTTCAAATGATCTATACCTATGCTTACTAGATCAACACCTTATTGTCTTTTTGTGTAATTTTCATTAATAAGAAATAAAGTTACCACATTATATACGATGGATGATACAAATGTAGATGGGCGCTGATTTGATTCAAACTCTATATATAGTTTATGAATCAACCTAAAGATATGGAGACAAAAACGTAACAAACATTGTCAATAAGATAAATGAAGCCACTCTTAATTTAGAATCGAAACCGAATTTCTTTTCAATGAATGTCAGAGCACCAAGTCGTCTGTGCCAAGTGTGTCATCCAATAGCAAATGCCTTTGGCTTCAACACTTCAAAGGAAGTACTGCATCAACATTTAGTAAAGAAAGGTATGGTGATAACGGACATTGACCTATCAACATTCAAATCAACATTGATATTCATTCTTGCAAAGGAAGGTACAGAAGTTAAATTTTACGATGGCATTAAAATAGACGGCCACGGTTGATCTCATTATTGCACCGGAGAGAGAAAATGGAAAAGTGATGACAGATTTAAATGTTTTCAGGTGAAACTCAGCTGCTTTTCAACCTTCACGGCGACACCTTGAGCTGTTTATTTTGGTCGTGTTATTGACGGTGTCAAAAGATTGAGACTTTTTTGAAAATTTTTAATTTTAATTTTCAGCTACATAGAAATCTCTCTATAGAACAGTTTGGAGTACAATCGTATGAAGTATGACTTTAGTATTTACTTCACATTCATGTAAGATGTCCCCAAATATTTATTTTATTTATTTATAATGTTCTAATTCTACAGTATTTAGCGTCATTAGTTCATATCACTTTTTATTTTGTTACCTATGTTTACAGATTACTGAGTATCGGTTTTTTTCTCACAGTTGTATTCGAAATATAATTTCCCATATTAATAAACTGATAGGCTACTGCGTCAACCTGTCAGTGCATATACCTACTTGTATACTAAGCCCGATTACAGAGGCGCCAGCTTAAATTTAATAGCAACGTAAAAAGCGTTCTCTCTATCGAATGCCTAAAGTGAAAAAGAAACAGAACTGTGCTATTTAGCTAATATAATTACGATGGCGCCTCTGTAATCGGGCTTAATATGTATGTAATAAACCATCCAGTTTTCAATTGTTTGTCACAAGATTTCGCATCGTTTCGTGATATGAAATCGTGGAACTTAACAAGTTTTAACTTTCGACTTATCCTACTACTTAATACGAGTATAACTAACATAAATATCAAATGTTTTGTAATGAAATTTAGAAAGTTTTAAAACGATGTTGTTGTGTGACATGCCTTGTTTTAAATGTTAAATACATCTAATACAATACTCTAGAACAAACAAACAAACAAACAAAAACACTTTATTAGACAACCACATTACATAAAGAATAAATTACAGGGACAAAAACAATACAATTTAGGTTTCTAACTGGCGGCCTTATCGCTTTAAGCAAAACAAAAAAAAACAAAAAGAGGATTATTCCAGTCTGTAAATGAAATAATTCTTTTCTGTCCCCCGGTTAGTGATCGGGGGACAGACCGGCATGATTTCACTCCTTAACAGGTCGGTCTGTCCCCCGACTAAATAAATTATTATTTTTAAAGATCCCTCAAACCGTGAAAGTATCAAGCTCTATTTGTTCTTCCTCTTTTGAAGATCAAATTGCCAGATTACACTTAACAAGATCTATTTACGAGACTATCCCTGTCAGGACGAGTATGGGAGTACTGGGAGAAAATCAATATCGTATGTTAAGGACCGACGACGAAGAAGATTTGCAAATTACACAGTAAATAAATAAATACTCACTTAAACTGAGTCCTGCCGTCTTCCTTGAGAAGTTCATCGCTCCTGTACCAGGATATCTCCGGCTTGGGCGAGGCCAGCAGCTGGCACTCAAAGACGAGCTTGTTGCCGTCATCCTCCTGCCGGAGCGCCGGCTTCTGCGTGAAACTCGGGGCTAAGTCGTCAGATACCCCCATGGCGCTAGCTACAGGTCATTACGGTAGAACTGTGTACGCCCGCTTGGAGGTTGTCTGTGGACAATATGAAATGAAATGAAACAATTTATTGTCTAAATAGTACATTGATAACAAAATATAATTAAATATTAGCATCTATGTTCCTATTTATGGACTCGTCCAACATAAAATAAAATCATAATAAAATATAAAATAACATTAATAATCAATTAGATTAATTAAAATTCAATAATTAAATAAAAACTAAATAAAACTGTGTTCCAAAAACTATTTCGCATCTGTGTCAGAAAGCGATAAATATTTTGAATGTATGTAGGGGATTTTACAATCTACCCTCAGATGTTCTGCACTTAAAAACATCGATCAGCTGTACTGTCAAGTCATACCTGAACAAAGTAAACAATAAAGTTTTCAAAGTAATGTTTGTAATTTTAAATCCGCTGGCTTAGTTATTAAACAATATCAATAAATCACACATAAAACTAAATTTAAAATCACAAACTACATCTATACTAATAAATATTACTTTAGGTTTCATCAGTTAACTCTGAATACAATCTTGATTCAGGTCTTACTATACGAGTATGTAGCCTTTGTAAGTTCATTGTCAAGTTTTATACTAAAGACAGATTGACTCTGCCAATTTTTAAGGTGCTTCCTTCTTCGGGAGCATTCGCGTGGAATGTAACGTTACCGACTCGAATATTACATCGATGAGCGAGGAGTACCAAGCATTACTTTTGTACATTATATTTGTAATAAGTAAGTTCATATATAGGCGGGGTAGCTAGCCTTAGTATCAGAGTTTTTTAAGCTGCCTGAAGACCTCTGATATGGCTCAACGGTTAGAAAAGCCGGGACCTACAATGTAATGTAATGGTCAAAGTCGAATAAAAATTACATAACAGGCAAATAATCATCAGCCTGGGTGGCTGTATTGGTAGCAAATGCTCAAAGTCGAATCTAAGATATGAAATTAGAAGCGAATGCTCATGGTGAGGGAGCTCCTTTGGAGTGATGAACGGTGTAAGTAAATCCAATAGTCACAAACCACAAATGCCTAAGCTTGCGATCGTATTAATTAAATGAAAAAGGCATAAAGATGGCTCGTTTAATATGCACACACACACATACTAATTAGTAGTAGTGAAGCAAGTTTTAAATACATGTGTTTTGTATAAGTAACCTGATGTTTTTGAACGTATACTCGTCGTTCTACCGCGTATATTTGATATCGATCGTATTCGATCAATTTACATCGACCCGAGCATAATATGTGTGTACGCATGCCTCGTTTGATTTTTCTTATTTTTTTTTACTACCGGCGTTAAAACGGTTTATAATCGGTCTAACTCAGTGAATCGTCTCATAGCACAAACCGTCAACAACATAAAGTCGTGTTTCAAAAAACAAACTTTTGTATCATATTTTTATTTTATTTATTCATACACAAAACAAATCAAAATCGTTACAATTATGATCTGGATTGTAATTCAAGTACATGTGTACACAGAATGAGAAGACATAGAGGCTGTTGGTTTGGTAAAAATGTAAAATGTATTAATAAGTAAATGGAAAAAGAAAGTAAAAACAGGATATAAAGGAAGAATAACAAATACGGAGTACCTACGCACTCAGCAAGCGGATGTGCGCACTCCGTGCAATCCAAGAATCATACGTATTTTAGTAGCCAGGCGCAACCCAGAAGTTGCACTCGACCTGACGACGGGTTTGGTATAGATAGAGGATATCTTTTACTTGTTTAATGTAAAATGTAAATTTTGAATAAAATACGATTCCAAACTTTTTATTTACAAATTCGTTATACTGACGAGCCATTCTCACAAGGGGATTGAAAAAAGATCAGTATGTTATTTTTGTGACTATGTAGAGCAAAGCCATTGTTTTTCGCTCGATATTAATAATGGCAACAGGTATGCTTAAAATATTCAC
Source organism: Hypomecis atomaria (assembly GCA_964007245.1). Classification (NCBI taxonomy): domain Eukaryota; kingdom Metazoa; phylum Arthropoda; class Insecta; order Lepidoptera; family Geometridae; genus Hypomecis; species Hypomecis atomaria. The sequence goes on from OZ023305.1 coordinate 8,677,278, forward strand.
AGAATGTTTAATTCTGTATTCAATTTAATAATAAATGATTAGATTAAAATGAAATAAATATTTAAGGGGTGCTCCCATACAGTACGGAACCCTTCGTGCGCGACTCCTACTCGTTCTTAGCCGATTATTATAATGTCGGGCTTTCAACTCGAAAAATCTCACATGCTACTAATAAACTATGTATCTGTGTTTAGGTGTTACAAATCCTTATTTTTCACGTTGTTCTCAAAACTTTGAATTTTATTTGTCTACTCGTTACTTACCCGTACTTGTGATAGGTAAAAGTACCAGTTAATTTAAGTACAGTGTCACAGCACAGAAAAAATACATGCATAGGTATTTTGATTTAATTATGGATTGATTAACCTGACATAACGTGTAAATAGTATTTATGAAATAAATGATTATGATTATCGGCCAGGTAAATGCTTATTGTGAACTTGCGCACTGAATCTTATGTGTACCTACTACATTATTTACGGTATGTTAACACTTGAAAAATTTTATGCCATATAAATCGACTAACACTAAAACATACTTAAGTATAAAGGCAATTATTCAAACCTAGGCCCTGAACTACACTTAACTTAGCACGTAACGCGCACGTTTTAATACTACAGCAGTTTTGTAATATAATTTGTACGTAATGCGAGTGATTTTAAAAATTACGCTCGTTTGGCCTCGCTCTTAGAATTTATGTGGAATTTCACACCACTGGCTTTTCGGTGAAGGAAAACGTCGTGAGGCAACCTGCATATTATGTCCGTGGAAGAAATTTGATGGCGTATGTGAATCCACCGACCCGCACTGGGCCAGCGTGGTGGATATAGCCCAATCACCCTTCTTGCGTAGGCCTACGTCCTCTAGTAGAATATTAAAAAGGCAGGTACAGAGAAAAACGTTAAGACTTTTCCCAAAGCGATAATATGGCGCTATGGTCATCATCTGGTCTCGATCGCTAGTCTCTACATCTCAGTATTAGGTCGTGTGATATCCTAAACATATTTATTTACACTAATGTTGTAACATTCTACTTATGTTTCCAATACTTGACCTATAATGACTACTGTTATAGCGCAGACAACAAAACACTCAATTTAAGCAATTTCACATGATGTTATAATATCCACATCGATATCGTAAAATCTCATTATAACATCGCGCGCTCGCTCCTGATTGGCCCTGCGCGAGATTTTAGAATGGCCTTAGATTTTTTTTATTTTTTATTAGTGAAGATAAAGTAGTGTATATGCAACTGCATATAACACCCTTCATTATATGACAGTTGCATAAACTACTATTATTTACTTATGGATTTTAATAAATTTAATTCTACGCACTATTATAGCCATCTAGTTGAAAATTATCATCTTGATTGAAATCGTGTTTTTAGGGTCCCGTACCCCAAAAGGTGCAACGCCCTACCTAACGTCCTACCCACCCTAATATCTGTTGAAAACTCGGTTCTTGAAGTTGTTGACTCGTACGTCTACCTAGGACAAGTACGAGTACCTAGTCCAGTTAGGTAGGTTAAGTCGAAAGTGTTCGATCAGTGTGTGTTGCCAGTGATGACTTATGGCACTGAAATGTGGTTTCTAACTATGGGCCTTATTAATAAGCTCCAAGTAGCCCAACGAGCTATAGAGAGGTCTATGCTCGGAGTATCTCTGCGAGATCGAATCAGGAATGAGAAGATTCGCAGAAGAACCAAAGTTACCGACATAGCTCAGCGGATTGGCAAGTCCCAGCGAATTGGCAAGTTGAAATGGCAATGGGCAGGGCACATAGCGCGGAGGACTGATGACCGATGGGGTCGAAAAGTTCTTGAGTGAAGACCACGTACTACGTATGCGCCAGGACGTCCACCCCCAAGGTGGACGGATGACCTCATTAAGACCGCAGGATCACGCTGGATGCAAGCCGCTACCAACCGGTCTTATTGGAGATCCATAAGGGAGGCCTATGTCCAGCGGTGGACACCCTATGGCTGATGGGTGGATGGATGGATCCCAAAAGGAAAAAATAAAACCTTTATAGTTTTTACCTATACGTAATACCGTAGAAATACGTATATCTATGGTTTCTTGTAGTTGTTAAAGTGAGTTAGCCGTTTATGTCACAAAAATCCGGATATTTCGACACTCACAAGGAAATCAAAATCTGTAGAGTACTTCCCGTTGACCTATACCTAATTTTAAATTTATGTGGAGAAATGTAAAAAAAACCTATTTGTGTGTTTTAAGGGACAACTAAAGCCATTAGTTCACTTTCGCGTAAATAATATAATCGATGATGACCAGCGTCTGCGATGACATGCTCTGACGTGAAACAGACCACTTTCTAAAACTAACAAAAATCATTCAAGAACTTCTGTCTGTAATTAACACTAATGTTTATTAGTATACCATCTAATTAAACAGCTGATGGCTCTTGTTATTTATGTCTATTATCACTAGAGAGCGACCGAGCTTTGCTCAGAGCGCTTTTAAAATTAATCGAAATTCATGTTTTCTTATAAACAAGTCAGCCTACAGAAAACTTCTATATACAAAATTTTATCAAAATGGCTACAACGTTCTGAATGTATACCCAAATATTTAACACATATAACATACAATTACACATACAATTATACATTCCAAGAAAGTTTTATATAAAATGTAGAGTTAGTAAACTGACTAAAGAAGTATGCTCTATATTGAACCCCTTATAATATGGATTCCAAAGAGTTTTCGTTAACATACATTTATGGTTTAAAAAGTACATAGTTTAAAAAGTCTGATTTATTGTATCAGTGATGTGAAAGTATTCACATCACTGATCAAAATTAAAATCAATGTCACTAACTAAAGCCTCTCGTTATGTCATATTATCATTTCCATAACATACCTTGATCTTATTTAAAAAAAAAAAAACTATCTTATGGCTATATCATAAAACTCCTGCCCAGTTTGATTTGAAGTAGGTGAACCTAGAAAAGCCTATAGTTTTTTTTTTAAATATTGTTCTACCTTTTTTATATTCAAATGGGACCCACTAAAATGAGCCTAAAATATTTCACCCACACGCGACTGCACAATCGTAATCAATCATCGATCGGTCGAGCTAAATCCATATATCATCCACAGCATTGTTGGCTGAAGTCTCAAAGTACTCTCGACTTGGCGTCCGAAGTGCTCGGCGATTCAAGAAAGTGACTCACATCTCTCTCACTCAGATGTCGGTCAGCGCCATCTACATTCGCAAGGTGAAGTGTAAGCTTGTGGGTGTCCTGAGTAAAAAGTTTCACGAGAGTGAACGAAACGTCTCGTTCTATTTTTGTAACGGCCGAAGGCCCCCGAAACCTTAGTCCGACGCGAACGAAGCGAGAAATTTTATAACATGCATTCGATGGACTTCCTCCGATTACCTAATCACTTTTCTTTAATAATTTCCATTTGTAAGCTAAATATTAATACTTAATTAGCATTTTATGGTTAGGATACGACGTTTCAATTATTTTCAAGCTCCAAAAAACGTTAAAATATCCAATCACATTCAAATAAAGCTTAATACGGCTTTAGGTTCTTCAAGGGTCTAAACGTGGACCCTTATTTTATATCATTTAAAAAAAACTGTTTGTGAATGAAATCGACAATGAATTTGAAACTTGAAAGCTCAACACATAAAATTAAAACACATACCCAAACGCGGTCAAAAAAATCCAAAAGTGTCACTATGCACTGTAGTCAATAAAACACTGTCACACGAATATTATAGAGACGATCGAGAACTTGACGAAAGCAAGTGAATTTCGTGAGAAATCGGTTGTCGCCGGCGGCGGGAGGCGTCGGGTCGTTTTCGAAATCGTAACTAAACTATGAAAATGTTGGCTGGCGGCCGAGGCCGGCGCGGCGGAACGCGCGTGGGAGGCTGCAGCCACGGTTGGATAACGGACTCGTCATTCGGTGACGTAGCGCTGCAGAGGTGTTTTCCACCCAACATAGACGCTGATCTAACCGTTCAGGATCTGAATTGTTGATGCAGCTGTTGGGATAGGGCTTGGGCCAGAGCTTTTTAGAATCGTTATCGTAACTCACGATAGATTGGAGCTATATTATTGCTACGTAACCGACCTGCTGTTACACTACTAAATAATACAAGCGTTTGCTTATGAAGCAATATGATTTCAGATCTTTTCTTGCGTGTAGTATGTGTGGTAGTAGTAAAATCAGAGTATTTCAAATTATTCACTTCATTAAATATATTTCACAACATTTCTTTAACATTTACCTCGTTTTCTTCAACATATCTCAAGTTTAAATCAATATTTATTCAATCACGTTGATGTACGTACATGCCTATCACTTAAGACTCCCTCTTTTTTAACATTTCCGCTTGTCAATCAATTACAGTATTCCATTTAACAACTTCACAAAACACATCAACTTATACGTTACGGACTTCACCATTCGCGATTCAGACAAACAAGTGCCTCTTGTTTATGTGGAATCGTAAATCAGATGGAGCTGTAAATTTTTCTTCAGCTCTTAATATAACCCGTTGGCAACTGGAGTCAGGTGACCAATAAATCAGCGGAATTGTCGTCGCGTATTTTAGCTTTGGAGTTATGATTGATGCAGGTGCAGACTTTGATGTAACTGGTGTTATAGTGTTCAGGGCTGAAAGCTTTTGTGTCAAGTACGACGTAAGAAGAATTAGTGCGAATATATCATAGACACTGGCTAATGATGTTGTAGAAGAAGTGAATGAGATTGATACGGACATTTAGTGGTTAAACGCTTGGTACTGAATTAAATAAAGGTTTTGCTGATGTTGCTGTAGAGACTAGTGTCAATGTTTGCAATGTTACACTAGTCCTTAGTCAAACGTTTGCAGTTTTCGTATAAATTTATCAATGGTAAGAACAAGCTTCTGAAAGCCAAGGTTAAATATGATCACTTAGCAAACGTCGGGAGCAGAATTTACAAATATACAAAACAGAGATGTAAGCTGTTTCCGTTCGAGATTCTTATAAACAAAATGGTGAACACTTTGAACCACATCCAAGTGGCCATTGTTTCTACAACAATGTTCTCCGTATTGCAATTAGTGACTACAATTTAGAATCATGAATGCATGAATGGATTGACAGGAACAAGAAATCTATTTCAGTGGTTGTGTGGGTTAAACAAATATCGGCGCCTACGCCGGCATTTTCGGTGGACCAAACATCCTGTTTGTGGAATTTCGTTCTGGGATTTTCAACGGAACTGTGTTTTTAGGGTTCCGTACCCAAAGGGCAAAACGGGACCCTATTACTAAGACTTCGATGTCCGTCTGTCTGTCACCGGGCTGTGTCTCATGAACCATGATAGCTAGGCAGCTGAAATTTTCATAGATGATGTATTTCTGTTGCTGCTATAACAAAAAATACTAAAAAGAGAATAAAATAAATATTTAAGGGGGGCTCCCATACAACAAACCTGAATTTTTAGACGTTTTTCGCTCTATATTAATAATGGTAACCGGTATATGCTTCAAATTTTCACAGAATATTCAGTTTTATGTTTACTTAAATAATAAATAATAAATAATAAAATGAAAATAAAATAAATATTTAAGGGGGGCTCCCATACAGTACGGAACCCTCCATGCGCGAGTCCGACTCGTACTTGGCCGATTATTTAATATTCTTCATTTATTTAATTCGATAGGTTCGAATAAAATAAATGAAGAATCCCAGTTTTCTGAGATTGCGTGTGGATATTTTATTTAGTTGGGTTTATTTTCATATTACCTGAATTTGTCCCTTTTAGACCATGAAAACCTATTTCAATACATAGTTTCTACCAATGTTTTACAGAGATTGAATAACTTTTTCATTTATTCCATATTTGTAGACAAGAGCTTCTTTCTTATGCTGGATATTGGCCTCTCCTACGTAGATTTCTAATATGAGAGTATGACGAGGCGCTACATCCTGCGTACTCTTGCAGTCTTCATTAGGTCGACTGACCACTTTCTGTGATGACGATTACTACGCTTGGCAGGCGACAGTCGGCACGAGAACCTTTAGATGAAACACATTTTGGCCGATTTCATATCTAGACTAGACTCTCTCATCATCATCACATCTCTCTTTAACCCGAACAGCGCAGCCGGTCGCGGCTCAAAAATGCGGGTCGCGTCACAGTACATTCGAATTTTTCAAAAATTTGTCGACCGTGCCAATGGATACACATATTATGTAATGTTTTCGTTAATATATTCGTACCACTGAACAGAAACCGAACTAGCACGTGAAAAAACATATCATTTCACCTCCAAGTCCAGAAACCAAGCTGTTTTTCTGATTGATTTGGTTGCGGCCGGTGTTTGCACAAGCTTCACTCTAGCTGTGCGAGTGTAAACATCGGATTGGTTACTCGACGTGTGATTTGGCAGGCAAGGTGTTAGCGAGATTTATACGAGATCGATGACTCACGTCGCACCTAGCTGTAATTGATTTTGTACTTGCTAATGTAACTAATATTCGGCTTCTATTAGTGGTAAAAATCGTTACACGATTTTTTACTAAATCACCATAGGTCTACAATTTTCAAATCACTACCTACTAGGTGTGGTTTTTCTTAGCTTGCAAAAGCTTTCCATAATGATAATTTGATATACTGCTAGTCGGTGGCCGCGGCTGTACCCGCGTTACATTTAGATTTTATGCTATCCCATAGGAACCATTTACTTATATGGGAAAGTAGCCTATGTCATTTTCCAACCATTATCCATATCCATGTTAAAATCAAGTCTACTTATTTCTATACCTATTTCTGCGTGAAAGAGTAAAAAACTAACAAACATACCTTCGTTTTTTATAATATCAGTACCTTCGATTTTCTGACGATGAGCAACCGCATAGCAATTTTTGGTCAACTGCTATTTTAATTTCTTCTGAATGAAATTTGGCACTAAACGAAATGTTTCCGAGCAAAACTTTTGAATCACGCGAAAATAACTAATTCTATGTTGTGCATCTCTGATTGTATATTTATTGGAAATGTTGACTTGTGTGATTAAATTTGTACGAACACACAAGTAAAATGAATGACCACGAGAAAAACATTTTCACATCTACGTTTACGATAAATGTCTTGCTTTTGCAGAATTTAAAGCAAGCTTTGACCATAATGTCCTCTCATCAAAAATTAATGTTCACCACTACTCGAACTCATTATAAACGCAGAAATGAGTAAGGGATTTGCAATGAATTTGCATCTCTGCGACATGGCCTCAAAGCAATGCAATATTCTTGGAAGTTTAGACATCTTCCGCAATGATTTCGTTTCACTCGAGGCACAGACTGAACCCATTAGCCAAGGATATCGTATTTTGCAATCTGTTTCAAGTTACTGCATCACAATTAAGTAAGTAATTTGAAATAACAGTCAGCAGTCCATTTACCACGTAAGGCAGGTTGATGAGAGAGACCTATGTCCAACAGTATATATTCTACAGCTGAAATTTTGAATCAGTTTCATTCAACATCCCTTTCCTTGTCGTTCAGTAAAGACGGACTTAAAAATATAATAAATATGTGTCCTTGGTCATGTCAGCAACTAGCAACGAGAAGAAATATTCAGTTCCACGAATTTACGAGCATGATGCCCGGAAGTGTAATAGCTACGATGGAAACCGGACAGATGTTTGAAAAACTGATGTTTGAAATTACCAACAACTTTGAAAGCAAAAATATACGTGATAGATTTTAGTTTGTGAACTTGTTAGCTGCCAAGTGCATGTAAAAGTATTTCTAATCTATGTGCATTGTATATATCAGCGTATCACTAACGTATACCCATTTTGATCAATTTTAGAACCATTTATAAGTATCCACTAGATGACTAGAGGCAGCTTCAGGACTAGCGGCTGCCTCATCTGGACACGCGATCCTCAGCCTGAGGCATAGCCCTGAGCGAAAAGAGGAAGAAAAGTTGCCTCAGCCTAACAATATTAGATACTGCTGAAATGAATATGTACATACCTTATTTCTTTCTTTAAGTACATTGTCAGCAAAACATAGTGCTCTTTATTTCTTTATTGATGATCTAATCAAGACTGCAGGAAGACGCTCGCTGCAAGCCAGTCCGCCAGCAGTGTGTCATTTAGTTTAGGTACATGTTAAGTTTTTTATGCCTTCAAGTTTTAATCACTAACTCTTGTGGTATTTTTAGTGGGCAAGACAGTAGCACAATATAATAATCTTGCTCCAGTCCCGCTTAAAAAGAGATATATGAGACCTGAGATAGATATTTACTTATATTTGGCATCATAATTATTATTAGAATAGATATCATGTTCTCTTGACCCTTATTCAATTAGCCAGTCTGAGTGTAGTTTATAATTAGGGCTTCGATATGTTCGCGTGGGTGGACTTCGAAGGAATTCGAACAGCGAGTTTTTTATAGTTGGGTCATGATTTTATTCATGTCGTGAGCAATATTTAAAAATAAAGCCAAAATTATCTATGAAACGGAGAAAAGGTCCGCGTAAAAATATACCAGTTTATGTGATTTCGATCTAAGTATTAGCTTCTCTAAAATATTTGTACGAGAAAAATAGAGGAATGTAGAGTACCTACATAATAATCATTAATGCAAAGTCAGATGATTTTTGATCAAGATCTTGTGATATTTTAGAGAAAGACATAATTTTCGTGTTTAATTTTATTAATTACGTACCATATTACCAGGTAAAGTAGATGATGAGATGATTACATATGCCATCTCCTGTCCCGTTTAACTACTTGAATCAACTTCAGTATTTTATAAAATGTTCATCTATTTAATCGCTCTTGAAATATGAAATATTAAAAGAATCCAAAATGTCTCTATTTACAGCTATATCTAATCAGCACCAAAATAAATCAAATAAAGACGAATTAAAACTAGTAATAATGACATAAAAGGTCGTTCCCAAAAGTTCTAGTTACCGGGACCAAATTTTCCCGGTAGTCCTACCGTATACCTATATACCGGGACAAAATTTTCCCGGTAGTTCTACTGTAGAAAATGTCGCTTTTAGGGCTCATAAGGTCGAATTTGCTTAAAATCTAATAGGTAGTCAGTCTTCGTATTCTTACAACACGTGGAGAGGTCAAAAACCTCTTCGGTTATTTTCTCCAACACGAGCGCGATCTCGTTAAAAGAAACCAACTCAGTGACGTCTCTGAAACCGGAGTTTACACGAGTTTATATTTTAAACCAAAAGCTTTTTCAAAGTGACGCGGTGAAAGAGTTCTCGACAGTGAGTCTAACGATTCAGGTGTTTTTTTTTATCACGAATAAGTCCGCACTTGACCGCCAACTCGCCTGATGGTAAGCGACGTTGTGGTTGAAGATGAAACACGCAGACCTAGAAGATACCTATTCACTCTGATCTTGAAAAGCCTTAGATTGTATCTCTTAGGAAACAGGAAAGCAGGAACAGTTCCATTCCCTGGCGGTACGAAGAAATTTTGAGTCAAACCGCTTCGTACGTATCGAAGGAAAATTGACAGTGTAGGGGTGGTAGTGAGGCGTCTTTATACTTGCGCTTTAGTAAAAAGGGGATGGCAGGATAAGGTCGTGTAGCCCAGATATTTGAGTTCTTAGAGCTAACGGGAAAATATTCTAGTAGACTGGCTGGCTGAAGCGCATAACTGCTTAACATCAGGCAGTATGTGGTCAAACGTAAACTTGTATTATGTAATAAAATGCTTTGTAGGACTTTCACCTGACAGACAGATGACCTCATTAAAATCGCAACCTTTGTTTTTGCAGTAAAAGAAAAAAAGCTATAGAATTTTATCATTTTTAATAAAATCTTTAATCTTTTTACATTAAGAATACTTTCTAGCATTGCGAAAACCATATGCAAATTGCACATCACAGTTCAAAAGATAAATGTTGCTTGTTAAATGTCAGACATATAGACAGCCCGATAAATTAGTATTAGATTGACATACCTAAGGGACAGACAGAGAAAGACGTCGATTTTCTGATCTCAAACTACTTGCTTACGATTTTAGAAACATATTTAATGATGATTTTCTAATACATAAATCACTGTGTAACATATTATACACATAATAACTCTACTAGCTTACCCGTCTAACGTTGTTTTGACACATAAAAAAATATTGTGGGCCACCCTTATCACATAGGGGTATTAAAACAGCTTACGACGCATTCCCAAACCTATCAAATATGTGTAAACAAAGAATGTAATAAACATTGGTCATGCCATAGAATAAGAACAAAGTCTAGAGACGTACCAAAATAGCAAAAGATATACATCACTTGGTCCCATTTTAATTATGAAATTCAAAAGGTGTTAGATAAAGATGCACATAGTACACTCGAACTTACGTAATTTCGAAGGGTTTCACGAACTAGCATTGAGCTATCTCGGGTGTCCAAATACAAAAAAGTACAAAGTAGGAAGGTAAAATGATCAGAGATTTGAACCTTCTTACTGGAACTAGAGGGTTCAAATTTCCGAAAAAGACATCAATAATCTAATTAAATTTTAACCATTTTGACATTCCAACTGGTGATTTTGACGTATGCGACAGACATGGCGTTTTTTTTTGTTTCACTCACTCTCGCGTATGCTGTATAACCAGATATGAATAAGACAGCTGTAACGTCATTGTAAGCAATACTTCTATTACTTGTTATTCTTCTGAGGGTCAAGCCCTTTCGGAAAAGTTTAAAACCATCGACATTTTTTCTGTTTTAAATATTGATGTTGAAAACGAAAACTGACGTATAGAGGTTCATATATTACACATGCGGCGTAGCTTCCCTAGAAGACTTGAAACATTTTTGTATGGTCTCTTACAAACCTACCTGTGCGAATATTATTTTTGACGTGATAACATCTTATAAATCGATGAATGATGGCTGCACGCTCGAAAAAGTGTCACGTTCCATCTGAACCAAGCGTGCAAGCGAGAAGGCACGATCAGCCTAAGCGTTCAGTTGTTGATTTAACAATGTTTTCTTATGACGTTATCATGTAAAATTATCGTATTAACCAATTTTTAGGGTTACCGTACCCAAAGGGTAAAAACGGAACCCTATTACTAAGACTTCGCTGTCCGTCTGTCTCCAGGCTGTATCTCATGAACCGTTGTAGCTAGAAAGCTGAAATTTTTACAGATGATGTATTTATGTTGCCGCTATAACAACAAATACTAAAACAGAATAAAATTAATAATTAAGGGTTCCTTCCATACAACAAACCTGTATTTTTAGCCGTTTTTCGCTCTATAATGATAATGGTAAGAGGTAGATGCTTGAAATTTTCAAAGAATATATAATTGTATATCCACTTTAATAATAAATAACAACATTAAATTTTTTTATTTTTTTTTAACCTATACTGTCCCACTCCTGTGCAAAGGTCTCCCCCATTTCCTTCCAGGAGTCGCGATCCATCGCAACTTCCTGCCAACCCCTCTCGAATGAGTCAAGATCGTCACGCCAGCGCTTCTTGGGCCTTCCCAAGAAGCGCTGGCGAACAAGAACATTAAAAGAACAAGAACCTTTTAAGAACATTAAAATAAAATAATTATTTTATTGCCCCATACAGTACGGAACCCTCCGTGCGCGAGTTCGACTTGTACTTGGCTGATTATTTTGATAAGTTTTCGTACTCTTATCGAAGCTTTCCTTGAATATTGATAGTATGAGTGCTCTCGCTACAGTCTCCATAGTGACGCATTGTTATTAGATCGAGATCTATTCATAGATCAGACGCAATCTCCATTGTACGCTATAAATACCGCCAGTGATGTATGGCCGAAGTTTTATAGACGAATGCAGGTGCCTTTAAAAAGAATGGACTCGTTTTATGATGCGTGTGCAATAAAACTGCAGCATAACAAAGTTTTATGAGTACGGATTAAACGTATGGCCACCACAGTCTGCTGTTGCGAAACTAATGCGATTCCGAATGCGTGCACAATGCGGGACCTCTACCAGGCTATCCACGGCGGGACGAGTACTGGGAGAGAATCATATAATGTTGAGGATCATCGACACGACGAAGAAGAAAGGGTAGTAATGCTCGTTTTGCTTGTTGAGGGTCAGTCATTGTGAGGAAACCTGCATACGTCTTTAAAAACAATTCATCATGCATCAGCAAACCAAATTGTCTTGGGCGAGCCAATATTCTTAAAGTGAATTACTAATGGCTTTGTTTAGTTATAATGATTTTTGCTTACCTCGCCATCTCACGTTTTCATGGAGTTTCGGGAAATATTTAGTGATGATTTTCGCAGAAAGTATCGTAAGTATCGCACAAAGAATCGTAAACATCCTTATATATATCATGGTGTATAAATCCCAGAATTTTGAACATTCAGGTTTCTTCATTTTTCAACTTGATTCTGATGTGCAAAATTTAAGACATGGCTCATTTTTACATAAGTCACGAGAATTGTAATAAGTCACGTGTTTTAAACGACTCAAATTCTCGATAGCAAATGAATAATATCCAAATTACACCTACGCTTTCCAAGGGATATTTATGGCAATCGCAACTCTCAGAATAGCATTTTGATGTAACAACAAATGCGTCACACTTCGAGTTTGGTTCTGTAATGTACTCTTACGTCGGTACTGGTGATTTACAGCTTGTTAGCTCATGCAATGGACTGAACATTTTCTAAGAAGGTGTATGTAGCTGTAGGTATGAGTATATGAGTGTGTATATGATGCGAAGGTGTACAAGTTGCTGTTTTCCTTTCTTGTTTTATTTTCATACAGATTGCTCATTGTTGTGAACAACTTTTACTACATATAGGTACATTAATTTCTACAGTAAATATAGCAATAATTTGAAAAACTGTGCATACCGTAATAATGCTCATACTGCACTTAAGATCAACTTTTCTGTCATAATATTGCAATACCTCAAAACTGTCAATTTGACTTTTTTTTGTTTTTTATAACGCCTCTCAAACGAAACTGACATGTTGCAGAATGAAATGAAAGATGAAAGAAATGTTGCAATAGTTCTGCGCTCTAGAATATTTGTAATTTTATTACAATGTTTTACAAAATACATATAATTCCAGCAGGCGCCGATTTTACATCCGGGACTAAATATAACAATGTTCCACGTGGCTTCCATAAATCTTAGTGGACTGTAAACAGTCAGTTCACCAGCAACTCGAATGAGAGCATTAAATTGGCCAATAAAACTCTTTGGCACAACAAATAGTAAGTAAATAAATTTCTCTAGAACTGAGACTAAAATTGCGCATATGCATTAGGCATGTAGTTCAGGATTTCCTTGCTGGACATCATCACACAGGTAGGGCGGCCCTATAAATTTTTAGTAGGACAATTTTGATCGGGTTGCATCAAGTTGCAAATTCGTCAACTCATAAGGCCGATTGGCGTTGATTAATTATTATTTATAGGCCGCCATCGCGCACGTGTGGAAAGTATGAGCTCGTAAGTGCCACACAAATATTTTGCAAAAGTGCAATGTATTTGTGTGGCACTTAGTCATTTTTAAGTGGCAGTAGGTGGAAGGCTCTGGATACCTTCATAATTTAAAAAAAGGGGTTGCACTCCGAATGTGCCGGCAGAAGTGCAAACTTGAACATATAAAGTACTATCATTTATGTGGTACAATACAATATCACACACGGACACTCGCGCAAGCGCTTTGCGCCGCTTAAACGAAACAGCAGAAACAGGCATACATTTTCGCCGCGCGGTAGTAAGAGAGGGGATATTACGCTGCGCCGGCGGCCTACTCTCCCCCCGTCTTACGAATTTTCAATCATTTACGTGTCCTGACGCGAGTTTAATATTTTTTACCCATCCCAAAAAGTACACAACGCAGCTAAAGAAGTGTTCACTTCAATAAATTGTACTCAGACTCCGACAATACCTGCAGCTCATAATATCGTGATAAAAAGTTCAGTTAACGAGAATAAAGCAAAATGTCTTGCTATTACTCGCTATTTCCCGTAATTTTTAAAATAATTTACAGCTCCTCACTAAGATTGCTTACGTCGGAGATACCACTGAAGACGAACGAAGATTAGAACAAGTTTCTTATCTTTGCATCTTTCACTATGTTTTCTCTATTTTCCTCTATCTCCTGTAATTAATTACTAGCTAGCATTCTTGTAATTTATCAGCCTTTGCCATCTGCCGTTTCACTTCAAAGACGCCTCCAACTCTTGTCAAGATGACCTCTACTCTCTTGTACCACTGCCAAGCTCTTGAACTTTTTCAAACAAAATACTTATGACTAATTAACTAATAACACGTGTAATTAAAACGTTAGACGATCAATTATGTTTTATCTGATACTATAAAGCAGCTGATTCATAGCAGTTGATTGTGATCTTATATTTTATATATAATTCTAGTATTAATAGCAGATGCGTTGCCAATGCAAGTGTTTCAATTATCGACTAAGCGCGGTGAAGCTAGATGTCAAAATCTCAGTGTCTTTTCGTGTCGATGATACCTGACAGTTCCATAATTCCTCCCAGTACTTAGCTACGCTCTCGTCCAGCGGGGGGAAACCTCGTAGAGTTCTTGCATAGTGCATGTCATGTATTCGGCCACTGAGGGCACGTAAGGAGGTCCTCCATAGTTTGCGCTGGTGCTCCGTAGACACTCAATATTTTTATCGAACTCATGTTACTCAGGTTACGATTTGTATATTTTTTTTTATGTGTAGTCCTAGTTCTGAGAATAGATCGTAGGCTATTTTTATACTCCTTTGTAATAAGGGTGGCCCTTTCCAGATTTTTTACATGGTAAAACAACTTTTGCTGGGTCAAATACTTTTACATATGTAGGTGTAGCTGTTACACTTTACAATTTTGCTGTAGTAATTTTGAGCCACCTAGCCACCAGTGTTGGAGTTACAGCCGACTGAAGGCCTCATTCCTAAAGGGTTAATAAAACCAAGGCCTACTATTTAACGAGTCATGCGAGCCATGGAAAAGCCTGTGGTGGTGAGCTAACACGGAAGATCATTGCTGCAAAAAAATGGATCGATTTTGATGGTTCCTTTTTGTTTTAAACTAGACGACCCGCCCCGGCTTTGCACAGGTGTATTATACATATAAACCTTCCTCTTGAATCACTCTATCCATTAAAAAAAACCGCATCAAAATCCGTTGCGTAGTTTTAAAGATTTAAGCATATAGACAAACAGACAAAAATAGCGACTTTATTTTATACTATGTAAGGAAGTTGATGTTAGTAACAGCGGTCCTTAATTGTATTTTAATTATTTTTTGTTGGTCGAGGTATTCAAACTTAATAATTTTAGAGATCTTTTTAATTAAACTTTACGAATCAATCAATGAGCTCTGTGAAATTGAAGAACTGAATAAAATCGCAGGGAGCTACTAATAAACTGTCCAGTAAATACCATTCAAGCTTATCCCAATAATAAATTCACGAAATGTCACCCAAACGACTCGGCAGCTTCTCAGTCACCTAATTCACATTGAAACGTCTTCAACGAACTTCTATTATTGAATATGTTCTAATATTACGTAGGTACGAGCTGGTGACTGAAACTGGATGTTTAAGAAAATTTGGAAAGTAGCGTATTGTTTTGCTGAATGATTTGGCACGGACGAGGTTTTTATTTTGGTGATAATCTAATCGTAAATTGATTGTTGGACGTTGAGTTTAGACTAGAAATGTGCAAAGATACCAGCCAGGTGACCATCACCTACTGGGCTAGCGAAGTAATTCTATCGACGTGTCAGAACGAGACTGAGTTATGGTTAAGTATATATCTGTCACTTTTAAACATCCATCCATCAGCCAAAGGACGTCCACTGCTGGACATAGGCCTCCCCTATGGATCTCCAATAAGACCGGTTGAAAGCGGCTTGCATCCAGCGCGATCCTGCGGTCTTAATGAGGTCATCCGTCCACCTTGTGGGTGGACGTCCTACGCTGCACTTGCCGGTACGTGGTCTCCACTCGAGAACTTTTCGACTCCACCGGTCATCAGTCCTCCGCGCTATGTGCCCTGCCCATTGCCATTTCAACTTGCTAATCCGTTGGGCTATGTCGGTAACCTTGGTTCTTCTACGGATCTCCTCATTTCTGATTCGATCCCGTAGAGAAACTCCGAGCATAGCCCTCTCCATAGCTCGTTGGGCTACTTGGAGTTTATTAATAAGGCCCATGGTAAGAGACCACGTTTCAGTGCCATAAGTCATCACTGGTAACACACACTGATCGAACACTTTCGTCTTGAGGCACTGAGGTATGTCGGACGAGAAGACATTACGCAATTTTCCGAACGCTGCCCAACCGAGTTGGATTCGGCGATTGGCCTCTTTCTTGAAGTCGGACCTACCTAACTGGACTACTTGTCCTAGGTAGACGTACGAGTCAACGACTTCAAGAACCGAGTTCCCAACAGAGATCGGGGTGGGTACAACATGGGAATTACACATGACTTTCGTCTTCTCCATGTTCATCTTAAGACCCACCTGTTGAGAAACCCGATTGAGGCCTTCGAGCATCGTGCTGAGTTCCTCCATCGACTTTGCCATGACTACGATATCGTCGGCAAACCGAAGGTGAGTGATGTATTCCCCATTGATATTGATGCCGAATCCTTTCCATTCCAGGAGCTTGAAGGCGTTCTCCAAAGTGGCAGTAAACAGTTTCGGAGATATTACGTCTCCCTGTCTTACGCCTCTTTTTAAAGGGATCGCCTTGGAGCTTTCTTCCTGTACTCGGACCGACATAGTGGCGTTATTATACAAGCACTTCAACACTTCGATATACCGATAGTCAATCAGGCATCGCTGGAGAGACTCAAGCACCGCCCAAGTTTCGACCGAATCAAAGGCTTTCTCATAGTCCACAAACGCTAAGCAAAGAGGCAAGTTATACTCTTCGGTCTTCTGTATGACTTGCCGCAGCGTATGTATGTGGTCCATGGTACTAAAACCTTTTCGGAAACCGGTTTGTTCGGAACTTTAAAACACGTCGACAAAACTCTTTTCGTGGTCGAATTCTAAGCTAGCCTATGACTAAAAAAGACAAAGAAGACATCCAAAGATAGGAATGGTCTATGTCAAGCTGTGGACAGATATCATACCTACAATCTATCAGTGGCATTACAGGACGTCCACAAGACAAGTTGAAGAGCATACCATAATGAGACCAAAACCCTTAGGACCTTAGAAACTTTTATACAACCGTGGAAATCATGCGCTGCAGTGCTACCAACAAATACCGAGATATAGACGTGATAAATTAATAATGTTTGGAGAATAGGTGTAGTACAAGAAGCGTACACCAGCTATTAGAACGAATTTACGCCAAAGAATACCATAAGGAAGAGTATTAATAACGCAAAAACAATTTAAAAATCCACATATTATGAATCAGTTTTACGGCCCCCATGAATTAACTTTGATTTAAACTTCCATTATTCGTTTAATTCTGAAACCAATAAATCATAACTAACCACCAGAATTGCAACTTTTACAATTTCATATTTCGAAACGTGACGACTTGGCCACGAGCCATTATGAGCGGGACAGGGATATGTTTCCGCTTGAGTGGGATAAAGACAGGTGATAATCTTGTGTGAAAAATATTTATGCTAAGGTCTACATGGAGACCAGAATAGAATCGGTTCAGCAGTTTATGTTTGCGTTCAGAAAATGAAGGTTAACTTGCGGACGGAAAGGTATTCGGGATTTAAAATTCTTTGGTTAAACAAACAGTTTTGATGTTTGTTATTATTTTGTTGTAATTTTTACTGGTTCGGCTTTTGATTGGGAGTTTGATAGGTAGTCTTCCGGCATTTTTGGCGAACATTTTCTACATCGTATTTTTTAAAATTGAGTTGAATTTAATTTTCGGATTAGTTCTGAATATTTTTAACATGAAAACATCTTATAAATCGATGAATACCGGCTGCACGCACGAAAATGTGTCACGTTAGGCTTGAGTCGAGCGTGCAAGCGAAAGTGCGGAACAAGCGATAGAGAGGCAAGATCGGCCTAAGCGTTCGGCTTGTTTCAGTTGTTGATTAAACAAATTGGTAAAACTATCGTCAGTAAGCCGATTTTACAGACAACCATTTTTTTCTAATTGGACAATTTACAATAGTCAGCTGATGACAGATGTCACGTGGTCACAGATCTTCCCAGGGGCCTTACTGCGTAAGCGCTCTGACGTTCGGCTTCACTTTTTCTCCTGCTCGCGCCAGTTACTCACGCCACGAGAGCGAGCGGGAGGGAAAGCGAAGCCGAACGTCAGAGCGCTTACACAGTAAGGCCCCAGATCGACTTACTTCTTCTAAATACTTAAAAGACTTAGAAATAGGCCGACTCTCGCGGACGTCGCTCTACTTTCCTACAGGAAATAAACCGTATGAACTTTATATAGAGTATCTCGGGCTGAAAATAAGTTTATTAGACTCTCTAGAAGCGGTATTGAGCCACTTCTAGTCTACATGAATGATTGATCACCACTATCATTGATTACTTTATGACAGACGTAATAAATTTTCATTTTCATTTCAATATGGCTAAAAATCATCTCAAATGCATTTGCTTTAGCACATAGATACACAGTAACACACGCCAATGATAACCTCTACAAATTAGATAAATAAATAAACTTATGTTACATATAAAATTATATGGTATACTACATAGTATAAAGCAAAACCGTTATTTCTATGTGTCTGTCTGTGTATCCGCTTATATCTTCCAAACTACACAGCCGGTTTCGATGCGGATTTTCAACTTCTGGTCAACTTCTGGTTCTCTGAACTTTATGCTGTTGGAGACATATCAATTACAGCAGGTATTTCTGACATCCTAATTTTTTAATATTGTATTTGTAGTTTTATGTTTGGTACATTTTAATTAGTTTTAATGTAATATTATTCATAGTAATTCTGTTGAGTACACAATGAATAATTTGTTATTTTGACAATCCGTAAGGTGTTGCTCATAGAATATTTGTTGTATATCAATGTATGTAATTATCCTTACCGAAAATAAATATCTATCTATCTTTATACACTAGATTGGGGAAATACATTCATTATCAGCTTTTAATTCGCATTTCTTTCAATTTATCTGTAACAATAGCCATGATGACTGGGTAAAAAAATCATTAATATAATTAGGCAGAGAGTTAGATTATCAAAAAATAATGGACACGTATTTTTTCTTTTGTTAATCAAACAATAAATGACAAAGGTAAATCTTGTCAATGTTTGAGAGTGGGGGTCGTGACGTCACCTCTCTTACAGAAATCTATACATTTGTATGGCACTTGTGACGTCACGCAAAACTTTGACGGGCTATATGTTCATCAATGTTTGTTACATTGACAAAAGAAAAATACGTGTCTAATATTGTTTGGTAGTCTGTCTGACGAACTAATTATATTTTTAGTAATCATGCTTATTGCAATTAAAAGTGAATACTGTAGTATCCATACGGGTCTTGTTGGAAAACACTCGCTTTACTAAATAAACAAATACTAGGTGTGGATTTTAAATCCGGTCCCGTATTTATGAGTACTTTTTGTACAGATTTTTACGCCACTCGCTTTTCGGCGAAGGAAACCTACAATAAATTATGTCCGTAGAAGAAATCGGATGCCTCAGATGGTGTATGTAAATCCTCCAATTGACTGAGTTAGAGTGGTGGATGTGGCCCAAATGTCCTGTTGTTGGTAGGACTATGTTTGGCAGTGGCAGTGGAAGGTTGTACAGTACTGCAATTAGATGGACAACTCATGAAAGAGAATTCCTTCCACGTGACGCTGCTTGCGTCAGATGACCAAAGGCGAGTTAGCTGACCTGACGCTATCGGTATACTCTACCAGCTTATTTTTAGATACTCTTTGCAGTTATAAATTAATGATTTATTTTAGGGGATCTAGAAATGATTTGCTATATACCGTTCGTTATTGGCTTACTAAACAGTGTCCGATTGGGTGGTTTCATTATACAAGTCTATTCAACTAGGTTTTACTAAACCAAAAGAGAGAGAGAGAGAGATTCGGACCATTGTTATGAATAACTTTTACTGTGGGAACGACACAGAATTCAACAAAAAACAGCTGTTTCATATATTTTCCAAATCCGGATTGCAGTTTAGTAGGAGACAGTTGATGTTTTTTTTTAAATTCTAGCTTTGCCATATAGTAACATTTGTTAATAATGATGTTCATCATGATACTCATCATTTGATAATAATGATGTGAATCATCTTCTTTACACTTAGTACTTCTGAATAACTCTGTATTACGAAAATGAAAGGCCAGAGTCCACCACTCTAGAGTCTAGACTGTATGAAGATTATTAGATTTATCATATATATGTTCGAGACCGTTTAAAGTTTGAAATAAGCTCTGTGTAGACTTTCTCACAAAATCATCCTTTGACGTTTAAAACTGTTAAAAAGATAATTATTTTTTATTACCGCTTTCCACCGTGTACAGTATTCGAATAATTTGCACGAATCGATGCAATATCTTTGTACAGTACTGTTGATTTATCAAAAACGGCTCAGCTGATTTCGTTAAAATCAGAATGGATGGTCCCATTAATCCTCGGGAATACACCCTTTCGAAATAAAAAAAGATTTTTTTAAATAAGTCACAATTAGTGAAAATATTGATGAGCATACACAAAAAAATACATATTGACGAACATAGTCTCCTATCTCCTCCTTTGTGAAAGTCGGTAAAAAAGAGGATGTAAAATTTGCTCGAAAGAAAATAAGTAGAGTATTACGGTGGATACCTTTTGCCCAAGTCGCATGGCATTGACTTGAATCAAACATTACCACTACTTATGTCTCATGCTAATGGTAACTGATACAATAATTATTATTTACAGCGTACAATAAATATACATTGCAAAATTAAACAACGTTCCGCACGGTCAGAGCGCTACCATGGCTCGGATGACACGTTAAATTGTAGGTCCCGGTTGTTTTAACCGTTTAGCCAAGTCAAAGGTCACCAGGCGGCCTTAAAACTCTGACACCAGGGCTAGCCGGCCTATACGAAGTTACTTTTTAGGGTTCCGTACCCAAAGGGTAAAAACGGGACCCTATTACTAAGACTTCGATGTCCGTCTGTCCGTCTGTCTGTCTGTCACCGGGCTGTATTTCATGAATCATGATAGCTAGGCAGCTGAAATTTTCACAGATGATGTATTTCTGTTGCCGCTATAACGACAAAAACTAAAAACAGAATAAAATAAATATTTAAGGGTAAACCCATACAACAAAAGTAATTTTTAGGAGTTTTTTGCTCGCTATTAAAACGGCAAGAGGAATGGGGCTCCTATACGGTACAGAACCCTTATTTCGCGAGTCCGACTCGCACTTGACCGATTTTTAAATATACATTTTGCGGTGTTCGCGTATTTTCTACTTTTGTCGCATCCGCCCACCCTGGGGGTAGACGTTATACTCTGCACTTGCCGGTACGAAGTCTCTATTCGAGAATTATTCAACCCAATGTTGGTTTAGTTTGTCTAAAAAACTCCTAATTTCTAAACAGATCTCGCAGAGAGACTCCAATCATAGCCCATGTTAATTCATGGATTCATTCATAATTCAGTTATGAATGTGAATTGATGTGATACTCGTAAGTTCATTGTTGTGAATTTAAGTTATAATTATTTTACATTAACCTGAAGTGTAAATAGCATTAATGTAATAAATTATTATAATATTATAAGTACCTAGTAAAATTTAAAAGAAAATATTTAAAAAATCGCAAACTAATATGCCCGGAAGAAATCACTTTCAGTGATAAGGCCGCCGGTTGCTTCACATGTTGTAGCATCAATTTTACTAAATTTTTCTGTTTTATGTGTGTGTGAATGTGAATCAATAAAGGGTATATCTATCTATCTATCTTCATAATTAAAATCTAAATAGACGTGAGATTCAAGAAATAACTAGGCCCCAAACATTTTGCTAAACGTTATTTAAATTTTCGACCTACATTGAAAGTGATTTAGTCCGCAATGAAAGTGATGAAGTCTGAACAGTTGTTTGGCCCCACGTGTCAAAAACGTGACATACGCGAGTAGCGTGGCGTAGTCACGTGACATAGTGACGTTATTCATTTTATTTATTCAAGTCATGATATAATGCAGTTTTAATCATCATTTATTCACATAACGTATTTACTTACTATTCTATAACTGCTCAAAAACGTAAAAAATAGAGAGAATATGATGACAGTAGTACTAGAAAATCTATAGTTCTCAACTCTGCCCTATGTTAAACAGTGTCTTATGAAAACGCACCCTTCTGACTCAAGGCAGAAGGTTGCGTTTTTAAATCATTTATCACAAGAAGGGCAGAATAGTGAAAATAACAATAATTAGCATTAATACTTAGCGTAGCTTAACGTAGCACCGTAAACTCGTAGCTGGGTCGCTACGCCACTGCTACGAGCTACGATGTTCGTAGCAATTTTTCGTAGTACTATATCTTTTGTTTACTGGCATCTAATGTTGTTTTAGGATAGTTCCAGTATAGTAAGTAGTGTTATTAGTAAATAGTTTTTAGTTTTTCCTTGTTACTAATAGACGAGCATAAAATTATTATGATCATAATATATTGTCAAATATGAGTTTATGCCTAAATGAGAGTTATTTAAATATGAGTTTATGCCTAATGAGAGTTATTTTTACGGAATCATAAAAATGAAAGAGTGTAATGGTTATTCATTAATTACCTATTAGACATAAGAATTTAGGTATATTCCAAAGACATCATATAATTTTAACAAAATAAGAAAACTCCAAATAGGAATGCAATTCTTCTTGTAGCTATGACAACAAATAATTCCAGTTATTTTTCTATTTCAAAACGCTTTTTAATTTAAAAAGTAGTTCAACGTGCATCGCGTAATGTAAGCAATGATTTCAGATTTTGATGCAAACAAAATGTCAAAATACATCGTAAAAGTCCACCATCAAGGCTAAACCGACATATTATAATAGTTTAACGACACATTTCCACCAACGAACCGAATTATGTACTGTAAATAATTGCAATTGGGCTAACAAGTCTATTTTATGTTTTGAGACACTTCAAGGCTTATGGCTCTTAATATAAGGTCGTTTTTGACATTACTGTCAATCATAATTAACTAACTATTTACCTCCTCTAATTTTCAACTGGCCTCGCGAATTCTAAATATTTGCCAATCCTTGGCCGATTTTGCTAATATATGTACTACGATTTCTCACGAGATGTGATTGGGCCAGATCCACCACGCTGCTTTCACATACACCATCGGATTTCTTCTACGGATGTATGCAGGTTGCTTCCCGATGTTTTAATTCACTGGGAAGCCAGTGTCTTTTCTTGGATAAGCCTATGTTCAGTAGTTAACTATTTCGAAGGCCGGTACAGTATTACTAACTTTTCTAAAATACTACGATAAAAAAAAATGTTGTAAATCAAAACATTGTACAAACTGATTGCTTTTCACGAACTGAAAATAATCGAAATATAAAAAAAAATGTTTATTCAGATATCGGTTGCCATTCTATTGGAGAAGCCTAACAGTGGACGTCCTACGACTAGTATTATGGCAGTAAGATAATAATATGATAAGTTTAAATATTTCTGTTTGATTTAAAATGTTTGCTTTCTTTGATTACTAAAATGTCGCTATAAAATAGTAATTGTTGTTCAGTATCATTGGGAATTATTAATATTAAACTGTTAGAATTGTATTATGAGATGTATAAGTTATTGTTTGTTACCACACGTGACCTGTTATAGGTTATTTTGGTAGTTGTTACTAATCTGTGTCATGTAAACAAGTGTAATATTCATGTTTGCATCCACAATTCAGTGGTTAGAATCGACTATTATTCATCTTAATTCTAACAGAATTTATACCACAAATATTTATACATAGGTTTTACTACTAGTACTCATACAAATACACTCAAAACTATGTACAATGCTTCAACGGACAAATAAAATATCATGTAGACATATTAAAAAAAAAACTCAATAAAAAAACGCTTTTGGCACTCAAAATGCCTCGGTTTGCGACGTCGTATACTAATATACAACGAGCCTACCCATCTATCATATGCATCAATCTGTCAACCGTAACACTATACCAATTTCATATACCAAATTTTACATCCCTTAAAACCGTATCGAGAGCACGACAGTGATCGCATTTCTAGCCATCCTGTTCTATTAATACTATAACCTACGAAGAGAGTTCGTCATCCACAAGCTCGGCGGGACGGCCGAGTCGCGCCCGCCCAAGCCGACGACTGCGAACACCGGTTCAAAAATAGTCGGCGCGCTCGCCACCCGTTGCATACAAAAGTGGCCAACCATAGGCTTATCAAATTTCCCTGCCCACTCCCCGTCCCACGCAACACTTATACCATGCGTTAGTTAGTTAGCACAGCTTGCGTGGTTAGCTCTGTTATCCGTACTGCAGCACTGACCCGAAGCATTAGCAAGGCACTTCACTTACACTAGATAGTCTAGGACACTAGAAACCGACACGAACGCGACAGTGGTCCGGTTGCGCGAGCGATGGCCACCACACTACTGCTCCGCCGCTGCCTACTCGCTCCCCGACCGGACAAAAATACTCCTCATTGTGTACACAACACTTATAATACCTAGGCTTTGGTATAAATCTCAGTAAACTTTATAAATAGTCAGTTTTGGGTGGTGTACTGCAGTGCCGTTAACCCAGATGGAAGGTCGGAGTGGTTGAGGGTGCAGCATGAGGGCGCGCTGACTCGCCAGCAGAAATAGAAGCTCTGAATGCATAAACTTGTTCATAAGCGTCCGAGTATTCATGACCACCTGACTAATACTTGTGGCGTTTCATTGAGAGGATGTATTCAATAAACATTTTATTGTTATATTTTTTATGTTACTTTCAATTTATAACACGTATAAGAAACACTAGCATAAAACCTTAATGAATAAGAATCCAAACAACATATTTTTACGTATATGTGGACAAAATCAACTATATTATTCGTAGATTAAAATGAAAGAGTGTAATGGTTATTCATTAATTACCTATTCGACATAAGAATTTAGGTATACTCCAAAGACATCATATAAATTTATCAAAAACGGCTCAGGCGATTTCTATAAAATTTTAAAACCATCTCGGGAGTCATCATACCTTTTCGAACTAAAAAAGAGTATTCGATTCGGTTTACAATTGGCGAAATTATCGATGAACATACACAAAAAAAAAATACATGTACACAAACATAGAACCTCCTCCTTTTTGGAAGTCGGTTAAAAACAAACCGACATTAATTTGATCTGAAAACATGATAGTTAAATCTCAAACAAAATTTCAGTCAACGGGTACTTCAAAATTCAAAAAGTTACTGGAACATTACACCTCTTGCTCTTCTCGTTGTAAACGCAATGACAAATCTAAGCTTAAGAATACTTTAATGAATGTATTCTAAAGCATATTTGCAGCAAAAGTATAACAACAGACGTGTTGTCTGCCAATCGCACTCCATAGGTATATTCCATATTCCAGGATAAAAAATAGTCTAGAAAAAAAAATTCGTTTACAAAAGTCTGTGAAATTCTTAATCCTAACTTTACTACTTTACTACTTACTTTTAGTTGTAATAGAGAAGACATTTATGTGTCCATTTTGCCCAGGCCTTGTATGATGCTTCATAATAAGTGTTAAAATACATGTGTAACAAATGGACGGCAAAAAAATCGGCATTTTAATGCTTATTTTAATTCGATTAATGTCATAAAAACTATAACTAACTACATAATAACTGTAGGCTTATATCAAAACAAATTTTAATAATGAATGTCAAAGTCATTTTAACAAGTAGGTAAAGATAATATTTAGGTACGGTACAAGCTCTGTACATTTTTGCAATACCTATCCTATCCCTTTTGTCTCTAAGAAGTTTCGCATGCAATTAATCACAACGAAAATGCAATTTTACTACTTTTACTACGAAATACTCTAATAATTCCAGCATTATTAATTCTCTGTACTTGCTTTTTTGCCTATTTTGAATGCCTGCAAAATCTCGGAGCTTATTTTTAAGCTGTTTCCCGTTTGCACGTAGGTATCTTTACCCTGTATCCTCCATACAATAAAACACAGCTTCGTAGAACCCATTGATCTATGAAAATAACGGATCCTGAGTAGTGGATAGCAAAATACATTCACAGTACGCTCAGCTAAATAGAAAACATTCTTATTCATCATTCTTCAAAATTCGGATCACTGAAGCAGCTCTAAATGAAGTTTGATATTTACATATGGGTTTTATTTATAAGTTCATGCGTAAACGTAGCATATCCGGGAAAACTCATTTTGTATTAAATTTTGCATCGATCAAACTTACTATTCAATCATTGATTAAATCTAAAATAGTATTGCTTACTTGCGGCTCTTAAGTAAAATGTTCTGCACAGTTATACATAATTATAAGGGTCCTTGGTCGGCTTTTATACAGTTCATCTTATGTCAATGCATCTCGGCGTCGATATTGTGTGGACTTATAGTGCCAGGTCAACAAAAACAATAGATGCAATGAATTAACCGGGATTACCCCAAGGCGAGCGAAGTGGGCCGCCGAGGGCGACGCTATAACGGAATTAGATCTGTCACACATTTGCGAAACGTTGTGCAATACCGTGGACAGCTCCATTAGACACTTGTTTAACTTTTGCGGTTTTTATCTTCATTTTAGATGATACGAGTTATTCGCGCCGAGATATCGGAACCCAAATGAATACTTGAAGAAGGTGTTGCTTTGCAAAGTGCAAGTAAAAGGTCTCTTTCAAATCTTCAATTATCTTTCAAAGCTTTTTCATATACCTACATTATTCAAACTCGCGTTAATTTCATCATCATAAATAAATAGTACAGGAGCTATTTAAATTATTGAAATGGTCGAGCTACTGGGAGTCCGACACGTATTGAGGATATATCTACTCATCATTACGAGTAATTTTTACTGTGGCACCAACCCCGAAATCGTAAAATAACAGCTGTTCAAAACCTTTTAAGGTTTTAAGTTTCTATATAAAAATCGAAGTTGTCCATAGAGTATTAGACACCTCTAAAAATCGCTGCATTTTGCAAAATTTACAACACAGACCGTCTTACCACAAAAGTTTTACGCACGTTTCAGACAATGTTTTACACTACAAATTGCACGGTTAAACAGTGTTTAAAGGGTATTTAAATCTTTTGTGGTAAGGCAGTGTGTATGTTTTGAGTTACAACATATTTTGAAATATAGATTAAAAAACCTTACGCAATCAGTTGACTATTATCGCCAACACATGACTTGTTAAATATCACGCTAATTTGGAGATGCACCAGATATATTATTATAATGGATGGACTTGCCGTCAAAGACTCCAGTAATTACGTGTCACTTAGTGTAATTATTAAAAGTAATTTATAGGCATGTTTATTTTGACTACCATTCTGTACCACTATTATGAATTTGTCAAGTTTTTTGTCCGCTTAATCAATGAGTTATAGTTCGGCCGGTCAGAGAATGCGTTCCTGACACGTCATCTTGAAAAAATGTTTTTGGCCGATATCTCGGAAACTATGTACTTAAGGGCAAAAAACATTAGCATCATTATTGTAGAAAATAAAATTTCGCATCTTTTGTTTACAATAAACTTTTTTGTAAAACTTACCGTTTACGATTTATGGACCATTTCATGTTTTAAGAAATCCATTAAATGAAATTTCATTAAATGGGCCATAAATCGTAAACGGTAAGTTTTACAAAAAAGTTTAATGGAAACAAAAGATGCGAAATTTTATTTTTCTACAATGATGATATTAATGTTTTTTGCCCTTAAGTACATAGTTTCCGAGATATCGGCCAAAAACATTTTTTCAAGATGACGTGTCAGGAACGCATTCTCTGAACGGCCGAACTATAGTTTACTTAGTTTCATTTCCACACAAAGTTGTAGTTTAAGGTAATATTTGGCCGATTTCGTTTGTTTTAGCCACAGCTACACTTCTAGTTCGAACCAGATATGAGAGATCCGCAGACGAACCAAAGTTACATAGACATAGTCCAGCATATTAGCAAGTTAAAATGGCAGTGGGCAGGGCACATAGTTCGAACAACGGATGGCCGATAAGGCCGTAATGTTCTCGAATGGAGACCACGTAGCGACAGCATAGCGTAGGACGTCCACCGACTAGGTGAACTGACGATATAATAAAGATCGCAAGAACGCGCTGGATGCAGGCAGCTTCCAACCAGCTTTATTGGATATCCATAGGAGAGGCCTATCTCCAGCAGTGGACGTCATACTGCAGATGGATAGATGGACACCACTAGTTTGTATCAGCCGCTGTCGACAGTTGCAGTTCGTCGCTCGGTTCCAAATGACATCTTTCACTAAGTTTATCGAGCGATTAAAAAACTTAAACTAGGGATACTGGCCTATAGTCAGTAGTACGGTTGTCTTTAAAGCAGTGAATTTCGGGTTCGATATTAAGCAGAGCAAATATTTATAATGCTAAGCTAATTTATATTTATAAGAGCAAATGTATATTGTGAAATAAATCATAATTTTAAAGGCTCCTTTTAAATTCTCCTTCTCGTAACTACATTTGGAGCTTATTAACAAGGCTCCCGCTTTACATACCATAAGTCATTACGAGTAACACTTATATACTACTCGAAAACAAAAAATGAACTCGTTATTTTAATTTGAAAACCACGTTTCTCCCAGACAGTCGTGCTTTACCTCAAAATAAATTAAAATAACAAGGTATATTGTGCGACTGCTGATTTCCAACGTTCTCGTGTCAGTGCGTGGCCTACTTAGGGATATAGGTCACTCGTACTGAACCACTCGTAACGATATAACAGTACTTCATATCTTGCTCTTTGCTGGATAAATTATTTATAACCGACTTCAAAAAAGGAGGTTCTCGATTCGACTGTATGTAGGTTTTTTAAGTAACTTACGATAAATATTACCTATCGGAATCTGCTGAGTCGTTTTTGCAAAAGTCAAAGAAACGACAAAGTCGTGCGAACTATTCGAAATTTGTACACGGTTGGAGTCCGGATGTGTCATTTTTGGCGAAAGATAGTTATTTAAACATAAGTATCGAGACTTGGCCAGCGCTGTGGATATAGCCCAAACACCTTTCGTGGGTAGGCCTACGTCCTGCAGTGGACTATTAAAAAGGCTGGTACAGTACAGTAAGTATCGAGATATGTATCTATCTAAACAGTTTGTTTCCACCCACTGCGCACTGCTGGAACGAATAATCCAATCATGAAAAAAAAAATTAAAAGCTTTTTCCGGAATTGAGTCGAGTCCTCGCCGCGAATTCTCCTTTATGTCTTCTGTCGAATGAAAACGGATGCCACGAAGTGGTAATTGTACTAGTTTGCAGTGATAGCATATATTGATACTTATTCCGACGCAACATTCATGAAATGCATTGTTACTGGTGACGAGGCGTGCGTTTACGAGTTTGACATGCAAACTACATAGTATAATTACCACTTCGTGGCACCCGTTTTCAGTCGACAGAAGACATAAAGGAGAATTCGCGGCGAGGACTCGACTCAATTCCGGAAAAAGCGTGAAATTTTTTTTTTCATGATTGGATTATTCGTTGGCGTAAATTTATCGTTTCTGAAAGAGCATATTTTGGAGGCGATATAATAATTTTGGACAAATAACTCATTTTTGTGTATTATCGATCGATTCCCGGTACTTTCTTGACAGAGTAGTATATGTAGATCTTAAATAACATGTTTTAAAAGTTATACACATATGACACTATAAGGGTGTGGCAACGTTAATAAATATAATACCTCTATTATATTCTCCTATTTTTTATCAATCAATGCAAATGCTGCTATGAGATATCTGTATCGTATCATATCTCAAAAAAAAAACACCGAATCTACGGTTAAAAGTTAAGTACCAAATCATCGAACAAGGTGCTGATAAAAATTACGGTTTCGAGTTTATTCACTGCCGGCTCAAGAATATAGAAACTGAGAACTGTTCACAGGTACACCAGATGAACCACCGCACTTAGTGATTCAGAGATAAACCTTGATCGGACTCGAATCGTTCGATTTTCAAATAACACGAGGGTGAAGCATTTAGCAGCACTGGCTTTCAGTTTCTGGATTCGAGAGATTAGTAGTATGAGTAATCATTTGCAGATAAACCTAAGGGGAAACCTATGTCCAAGATAAAGATAATGCAATCTGGCATCGAGAAAGATTGACAATCGAAATCGCGGGTTGAACCTGGTCACGATTGAAATTTTACTGACGCAGATAGCACCATCAGAAAGATACCTATACTAAGCAGTGGGATAAAAAAGGCTGTGGTCGATGATGATGATGAAACTACGATTTCTCGTATCTCGTTGACGTTCTCAAAAAGTGTACCAGAATTACGAATTACGTAATTGTTCAATTCTCTACTGAGCGCTACCGTGTCCCGGAATACACGTTAAATTGTAGGTCCCGGTTGTTTTAACCGTTTAGCCATGTCACAGGCCTTCAGGCAGCTTAAAAACTCTGACACCAGGACTAACCACCCGGCCTATGCCTACGAACTTACTTACTTTTTAATATAAGTATAATATAGGCCCAATTATTAAAATCCCGTTGTAAATTTTATAGCAACGTAAAAAGTGTTCTCTCAATCGAATGCCTAAAGTGAAACAGAAATATATTAATTTTAATTTTAATGGCGCCTTCATAATTGGGCCTTAAGTGTACTTAATTAATAATATTATGTACATGAAGTTTAACTTTATTAAATGAAATTCCCGACGACTTATACCGAAAGCGAATCTTGTTGGCATTCCCAGAAATAGAGTGTTTATTATTAGAGTTTCATTTGTTTGCGTCGGATGAGTCACTAAATGACGAATTTACTATTGTGGGTACTTTGTAAACATATTGTGGTTCATTAGCGGCGCCTCGCGGTTTTATCTGCTCTCCTATATGAAGTCATTTTTTAGTCAAACGTAGTTTGTCTAGCTCAGCGGTTCCCAAAGTTGTCTAGGCTACGGCCCAACTAATACAAGTTTACAAATCCGGGACCCATCTCTAGGAAATTTAAACATAAAAAAAGTAAGTAAGTTCGTATAGGCCGGGTGGCTAGCCCTGGTGTCAGAGTTTTAGGCCGCCTGAAGGGCTCTGACATGGCTAAACGGTTGAAAAAACCGGGGCCTACAACCATTAATTAATAATATGAATATAATACTTTTCAACTAAATATATCAATTACAAAACTTAATTTTCGCAAAAAATGGGAAAACTCCCTTCCATCTTGAATAAAATTCGAAAATTTCGCTCGAATTGCTTACATTATTTTTGATTTTTCGAAAACGGCTCAGCCGATTTCTGTAAAATTTAAATGGGACCACCTCGGGAGTGTACACCCTTTCGAACTAAAAAATAATTTTTCGGTTCGCAATAATTGGTGAAATTATCTTCATCGATAATTTCATTTCATCTTGTACTTGTATTAGCCTTTTTTAATAGTACACTGCAGGACGTAGTCAAAGTCAAAGTCAAAGTGTTTATTTGCATGATAGTGGGTATACAAAAGATCATAAAATTAATACAAACAAATATCCATCCACTAACAACCATGATAGGTGTGCAAAATTCAATAATTGAAAATTAAAATACATTTCAAATTGTCTTTGTGAAAAGTTCTAATAAAATAATTACTAAATATTGTTAATATCTATAAATTAATGTTTACAGCCTCTATTATATGTATGGAAGCGACACGCTGTTTTATTAAGAAATTCGTCAACTTCGTAAAAACACTCCGTCACCAACCACTTCTTCAGCTGAAAGCAAAATCTCTTGTATGGGAGTTCAAACAACTCCTCGGGAAGCGAGTTAAAGATCAAAGCAGCCATGTGTATACAATTTTTCCTAAACATCTCGAGCTTAGGTTGTGGTAGTTTGAGACGTACTTGAGGAGCCGACCTCTTGTTTACATTTTCGTAGCGCTCAAATAAAGTTGGATTGTTCAGTACAAATTTGGCCATCTCATAAATGTAAAGACAAGGAACCGTTAGCAAGTTCTTAGCTTTGAAAACTGGTTTACATGAATCGTCCCATTTCATACCATACATTGCACGGATACATTTCTTTTGGCCAATGAAAACCTTACTAACATCACAAGAATTTCCCCATGTAATGATTCCGTAGCGAATAATGGAGCAAACATGAGCATGGTATACTTGCAGTACAGTTTCCTGAGACGTACATTGTCTTAGTATTAAATACAAAGCTATTCAAGCGGTTCGCTAGTAAGCTTACATGATCTTTCCAAGTTAAATGGGCATCAATAGTTATACCCAGAAATTTTGTGCTATTAACCTGTTCAATTTTATCATTTCCGTAATTTATATTCAAAGGTGGTAGTTTCTTTTGAAACGTAGGCCTACCCACGAAGGGTGATTGGGCCATATATCCACCACGCTGTCCCAGTGCGGGTTGGTGGATTCACATACGCCATCGAATTTCTTCTACGGACATATGCAGGTTGCTTCACGATGTTTTCCGATTCCGATGTTAGTGTGAAATTCCGTACATAAATTTCAAAGAACTCGTAGGTACGGGACCGGGATTTGAACCCACGACTACACGATTGTAAGATGGGTGTCACTACCTCTAGACCACCACGGCCTCAATGAATCATCGATGAACAAATTACAAAAAAAATACAAAAAGACGAACATAGACCTCCTTTTTCGAAATCGGTTTAAAGAGAATGTATAAAACAAAGGAGAATTAAAAGAAACTCACTCACTTTATATCATCTGACTTTATTTGGGACCTGACAGATTACCAAAAAGAAATAAATCCAATCAGTTGTCAAAAAGTCAAATAACTTTCGCGCGTCATCACAAAATTATCCAGTAAACAACCACTAAAAATGTTATAAAAACCCAAAAAAATACTCATGATGTGAACTCAATGTTTTAACTTACTATGCTAAGTCTGCGAGGGTTCCTATTGGTGATGTTGAAAAGCGCGTTTATTGTTGCTTTCTTCAATATCTCAAAACCCGTGGTAGCTTTCACTGGTCTGAAGAACTGGTCCAGAAAAGCTCTTTATGCCAAAGTCGACCTCTGCACTCAATCCTGCTATAGTCAGATAATACCAGGTTGGTACTTTAATAAGACATTTTCCGTGTCACCGAAGTTCATAATTTGGTAGGACTTTGGCGATCGGTTTTTATAGTGCCCTGTTTTTTATAGCACTGATTCTGGTTTACATTTGGTGAGAGTAAATGTAAAATCTACATTTTACACATAAACTAGCTACAAACTAACGTATTGGATCAAACCTTTAAAAAACTGATTAAAAGTAATTTTAGGGTAAAATGAAATAAATTTAAAACAAAACAAACAAAAAAAATATTTGTGGAGCAATTCCATTTTATGTATTTCCTGATGATTAAGGTATAATGGATGGGGAAATAGAAGGGCGCTGGGTTAAAAAAAAGTGTTTAAACAAAATTACAATCGCGCCGTCGTCACAACAAAAATATCAGTAAACGCCAAACAAAAATCGAAAAAAAACAAAACTACTACGAACTTCAGTGGCAGGATACTCCACGCTCCGCACTGTAAGAAGTTAAAGCTCCAGCCAGAACCAAGAATAAAGCATTTTCCTCTCTGTTACCCAGGGCTATACTTAGGCAATGCAAAAGCGGCAGAAGATCCAAATGTGCTTAAACATCTTGGAATCTCCCATGTGCTCACCGTTGAAGCGCGCCGCCTACCGAAGTATCTTTACATGGGTACCAACATCAAGAACATGTTCATTAGGGCCCTTGACTCTCCTGACACCGATCTCCTGTCCTACTTCCCTCTATCCAACGCTTTTATCAGCGATGGGCTGCGAACAGGAAACGTCCTTGTCCACTGCCGCTTCGGGATCTCCCAGTCAGCAGCCCTCGTCATCGCCTATATCATGCAAACCTTCAAACTAACCTTCCATGACGCGTTCCGATACGTCAGAAATCGAAGAAAATTCATCCAACCTTCCTATTATGTTGATCAACTCAAAGAATATTAACGTCTCAACTACAGCGTGAAGAGTTTAAAAAAAATGGAAGCACACATAACTGTGTATTCCACAAAAAAAGGCTGCAAAATGACATTAATCATCGTGGCGGTCTTCATTGGGTTTCTTGTACCAGTTTTATTGATTGTTTAAGTGAATATTTCATTTTTTGCTTTAAAAGTTAGTTTTTATAATTCATAGTAGGTAATAAAGATCAAGTTTGTCATCTGACAGTTCACACAGCGAAGTTTTATTTTCCGTTATACTTTCTTGTTAACTTTATTTCTATATACTTTAGGCTCCTTTCACAGAGACTTTTTGTGGTGTTTCCAATTTGTATATATTCAAAAATGTCGTGACTTTCACAATCAGTCACGATACAAAAAACCGTCGCTGCCCTCCTGTATAAATCACTTCTTTTCTATAACTGGGCAATTACTCAAAGATTACCTCTAAAAAACATAAAAACGGTACAATTATCTGACCATACTTTTCTTTCTCCCAGGGCTCTACCTAAGCAATGCGAGGGCAGCGGCGGACCCCAATGTGCTTACCAGCCTCGGCATTACCCACGTCCTCACGATCGAAGCTCAAAAGCTACCGAAGTCTACCTTCGAGGATACCAATATCAGCACCTTATTCATACGAGCCTATGACCTGCCCCACGCTCACATTTTGCCTTACTTCCCAATGGCCAACGCGTTTATCGAAGAAGGACTTCGGAAAGGGAACGTCCTGGTCCACTGCCACTTCGGAGTATCTCGCTCCGCCACGATAGTCATTGCATATTTGATGCAAAAGTACAAGATGACCTTTGAACAGGCCTTCGTATACGTGAGGCAGAGAAGAAGATTCATCAATCCGAATTCTGGATTCGTGGCTCAGCTGAGAGAGTACCAGCGTCTGAATTACGACGTTAATGGCATTCAAAGATTTGAAGCGTATATGAACGTGCATGCGAGAAGACATAAATATAAAATAGCTTCGGCTGCAGCAGTTCTTTTTGGAATTATAGTGCCGGCGATGGCGCTCATCTGATGAGAGTTCACTAATTTAATTTAATAAGCACAGTTTAACTATACGCATATGTTCACGTAAAATAGTTATTTAAAATATATAATATGTATTTTGAGCAGACATATAAATAAGAACCCACTTTACTACTAAATTGATTGATATGTCCTCAAACCCGAAATTAAAATTATGGACTACGATGATTTGTTTTTCATTATTCATATTGTTATTTAAAAAAGTAAAGCAATTTAAACAGCTGTTATCTAACTTTGCTAAAATGCATGTGCACTAAAATGTACAAAAAGCAGCTCTAATTTTCTTATACATCCACTTATTATTAAAATAGGCCAGTATTATTGTTTCCATCAAATAAGTAGGTACCTAATATTATAAAGTAAAATCACATTTGTCTGTCTGTCGATCATCTTAGATCTTCTTAACTACGGAACGGATTGCAATGCGGTTTTCAATTATTTTAAAATTACTCTTCCCGAAAACTAGCTATAAATAAAATATTCGCTCGGACCCGGGTGAAGTCGGGACGAGCAGCCAGTGTTAAATTAGCCAATGTGAGAATCTCCAAACCTCCATGGATGCACTTTCCGCGCAAAAAAATACGCGCTCTATATTAAAGAATAATAAAAAATATTTATTTCAGGGCTTTACCTTAGTAATGCCAAGGCAGCAGGCGACCTCACAGTGCTCAAGAGTCTAGGCGTCACACACATCCTCACAGTGGAGGCCCTTAGACTGCCAGATTCCACCTTCCAAAAACAGAAAATATCCAACCTTTTCATCATGGCCTACGACAACAATGAAACAGAACTGTATCCTTACTTTCCTATAGCCAATTCGTTTATAAACAAAGGCAGGAAACATGGAACTGTTATCGTCCACTGCCGACTGGGGGTTTCAAGGTCATCCACAATTGTAATAGCTTATCTGATGGAGAAGTACCGTCTTACTTTTGACGAAGCTTTCAAATTCGTTAGAAGTAGAAGGCCGTTCATCAACCCAAATCCGCATTTTGTTGCGCAATTGAAAAGCTATGAAAATAATAAATATTATGTCAGCCATTTTAGGAGGCTGGAGGCGTATTTAAAGATTAATTCTGGGGAAAACAAAATCAAGATGGCGTCGATTGTAGCTGTTCTATTTGGGGTAGTGTTGCCAGTTGCTGTGTTTCTTGTTTGAATTTTGTCTAGGTGAAATGTTACAGAGAAATAAATGTGTGATTAAAATCAATCTAATTTTTATTTCAGATATAGTAGCTTACTCACTCAAATAATAACAGATTTCATCATCATTGTTTCGGCTGTAAGAGTCTACTGAACACTTATAATTATAACGTTTCCCTTATAAATTTGCAATAGAACCGATTCTTAAGAGCTTACTTATGTGGTCATATTTTTGTTTCAATCGATTATTTTGTCCCCCTTATGAATAGTGGTTAAAAGTTAAATGAAAGTGTTTAGGTAACATCTGCGCTTTTTATTACTACTGTTTAACATCGGTAAAGATGTGGTTAAATACAAAATAAAAGCTTGCCTAACAGTCTAAGTAAAAAAATGTTCTTAAGAATGTATTCTGTCTATTCCACTAGCTTTAGCTCTAGCTATGGCTAGTAAAAGTTTTAAACCAAAAGCAATAATATACTTAGCTGGCCAACGTTTTATAATGATTTTACCTTAGATAAATGTAGGATCCTTACATAGTATAAAATAAAGTCGCTATTTTTGTCTGTTTGTCTGTTTGCTTAAATCTTTAAAACTACTCAACGGATTTTGATGCGGTTTTTTTTAATGGATAGAGTGATTCAAGAGGAAGGTTTATATGTATAATACACCTGTGCGAAGCCGGGGCGGGTCGTCTAGTTTTATAATAAAATAAAGTTAGTCTAACACTAAAATAAAGTCGATACTTAGCATTTTTATGGTGGTACCTATAGCTGAAAATACTTTGCATATAACGATGTTCTGGTAGCTTAAATTTAGAATATTTCTATTTTTATACAGGTAGGTAATACCTACGTATAGGTATTTATCAAATTCGACTAGATCGTCACGTAGCGTCAGGAGAGCTGGTTTTCTGAAACATCTGGTCTGGAAATCATAAAACGCCCACAATACAATAAATCACTAAACTACTTTAATCAAATTTGATTACTTCCAATACATCAACACTATGTTCCAGTACATAAACACTGTTTCATCATCACTACATAGTTTAAAACAAAGTCGCTTCCCGCTGTCTGTCCCTATGTATGCTTATATCTTTAAAACTACGCAACGGATTTTGATGCGATTTTTTTTAATAGATAGTGATTCAAGAGGAAGGTTTATATGTAAAATACACCTGTGCGAAGCTGGGGCGGGTCGCTATACTTCCGCCAAATTCGATGTGAAATGTTTACCAACAAAGCGTTGCCTAGCAACCACTAACAGCAGGGGTAGAGAACTTTTTTTTCTAATGCTCAATTGATCACGCTTCTGCCCGTGGCTTCACTCGCTTTATTGTAAGTTTATAATGAGAGTGGGATCTAAAGATGAGAGAGGGATCTAAAGGCTCGTACACAAGAGCGCCGAATCTTATCGACTTTATGCATCTGGATTATATTTAACGCGATTTTGTATTATAAATAATCGGCCAAGTACGAGTCGGACTCGCGCACGGAGGGTTCCGTACTGTATGGCCCCCCTTAAATATTTATTTTATTTTAATTTAATTATTTATTATTGAAGGAAATATAAAACTAAATATTCTGTGAAAATTTCAAGCATCTACCTGGTACCATTATTAATATAGAGCGAAAAACGTCTAAAAATTCAGGTTTGTTGTATGGGAGCCCCCTTTAAATATTTATTTTATTTTGTTTTCAGTATTTGTTGTTATAGCGGCAACCGAAATACATCACCTGTGAAAATTTCAGCTGCCTAGCTATCATGATTCATGAGATACAGCCCGGTGACAAACAGACAGACAGACAGACGGACATCGAAGTCTTAGTAATAGGGTCCCGTTTTTCCCTTTGGGTACGGAACCCTAAAAACTAGCTAAGCTCGCACTCCAAAGCTTCCGTACTGGCATGTAAGTAGGTAGGTACTTACATAAACTATTAAAACATTACTAGGTACTATAACTCAAACAATTAATCGACTTCAACATTGGATGAATGTCACGACAAACTGAACTTTGCAGTTGATTAACCTTATAGATAGATGTACGTGACTCAGCTGCAATGATAAGTTTGTAATCGAAAAAAGTAGATTTCTGCACTCAAACGAAAAAATGGCTAGGGTTGATGCAAATTTCAATGTAAGTAATTACTGAATATTCTGATTTCTTTTAAAACTCACTTCTTGGCAATTTGTTATTGCTATTGATCTATAAATATAGTAAATAAATATGACTTTTCGATTGAAATTACGAAAAGTCTGGACGATTTATATGACAAACTATAGAAAATCTGATATCCGTAACACTGTCTTGAAGTGATAACCCTACCTGCTGTCAGTGTTGCTAGGCAACGCTTTGTTGGTAAACATTTCACTTGCATTTCACATCGAATTTGGCGGAAGTATAGTACTTTATAAAATAGTGACTTCTTTCTTTGCATATTAGTTAAATAACATAGGTTTTGAAATTCTCGAGTGAAGACTACGTATCGCCAAGCGCATACTCGTAGATAACCTTATCAAGACCGCAGGATCACGCTGGGTGCAAGCCGCTTCCCATGTTATTGGAGATCCGTAGAGGAGTTGTTTGTCCAGCAGTGGATGTCCTATGGCTGTACATTTCAGTGGACCTCCATCGCTGCGCTTACAGGTGCGTATGCGTACTCCATACGGCAATTCTTTGGAAAAAAGACAATGGATATTGACATATTGTACTGTACGAAAGTATTAAGAAAATTACATACACCTTGACGCATCAACGCGACGTCTTTACCGACGTGCGTAATATGTGTTGACGTGGTGCATAACATAATACATTGTACTTAGATGACTCATACCCTTTTTTCTGACATAGTACAGCAGATTAGTAAGTGGAAATGGTTGTGAATAGGGCATGTAGTTTTCAAGAACGTATACCGATGAGCACGCCATACTGGCTAATTGTGTTTGAACTATGCATACAATTTTTAATAAGACCTCTTGTAACCACAATGACTGCGAATAAAACTTTTGACTTGACTTTGACTTTGAGATTGTAAAATTCTCAAATGGACGCAAAAGCAACAAACAAGCTCTGCGTAAGTCGTCCGACAACAAGGAGGACCGACGATCTGGTAGTATAACCCTAAATGTGATCTGGTAGTATAATCCTAAATGTGATCTGGTAGTATAATCTCAGTCCTAAATGTGTGCAAAAAAAACAGGTACAAAATTTAAAAAAAGAAATATGTCGGATCCATAAAAAGAGGCACCGCATCAGTTATGTTTCTTCAATGTGGTAATGATTTATACCACTGACCCAACAATGCTTCAGTGTGGCGTGGCGTGGGTTTAGCGGGCGAGGAGATAAAGGCGACGTCACGAACAATCAGTTTATTGCACAGAAGATTACGTATGGTTACAATTATAGAGAATTTTAAGCGAAGGACATGGCGTTCCGCAGCGTAACGCACGCTGCTACCATTCTATCAAGAATTACAAGACTTGAACCGTTCTAATCTCAGTTTTCCATAACCTCTCCCGAACCAGCTCTATTTACAACTCACAACTCACTGACATCTGTCTGACCTGTCACCTCGCACTTTCCCGCCCATCGGCCGATCATGCGATGTCATTGTCACTTAAAACTTCCTTAGAATCAGTCAACAGCGTTTGTCACAAGCGTTACCCCAGGAATGTTGCCACTTCCATTCCTAGTCCTTCGAAATTATACTAAGTGGCACTATTTAAAATTAAACTTAAAGCTATTGTCCCGTTACGGCCATCTTGACATTCGCACGTCCTCGGGCGATTATCATCAGTATCTGTAACAAAAGAGCAATGTGAATGTTTGTTTATCCACCAACCCGCACTGGGCTAGCGTGGCGAACAAGGCATTCACCCTTCGTAGGCGTATTTTCAGCATTGGGCTATCAAAAAGGCTTGTACAGAATATTTGTTTACGTTTACGCTCGTCCATTCCTGACATAATGTTACTTCTAATCGTGTTCGAACGATGACTACATAAGATATTAAACAAGAGATGACTAGACAAGGTAAATAATAATCGGTAATTGTTTTTTTACATTTGCGAAGGGTAGGAAAATCAACACTCACTAGGACAACTCTTTGCCAATTCTACCAAATCGCACACCCAATATTAGACAACAGTGTCCCTCAAACCGCACTCACCACCAAGTAAATGCGAGAATCGGCAACTGCGTCTCTTTGACTCCAGTCCATCGGTATGAGACCGGATAACAGCGTCCCTTCGATCTTCGCAAGAACCGGACAACTGCATCCCTTCGACTCAGCCCAGATGCAACTTTCGTACAACCCACCTACGCTTATCAGATACCAGATCGAGGCATGAGACCGGATAACAGCGTCCCTTCGATCTCCGCAGAGAACCGGACAACTGCATCCCTTCGACTCAGCCTAGATGCAGTTTTCGAACTACCCACCAACAAAAATTTAATGAGTTCAGCTTTTCTTACCCTCGCGTTTATTATTACAGAGAATTTAAGAATCACTTAAAATATTTCCTTGACCTACCTCCGAAAGTAAAATCTGTGGCAGCATTGTACCAAGAAGTTTGTTGAATCAACAATAAACTTCTTGCATGGTACTGCCACCTCCTTGTGGAAACTGAAAATTGACTGACCGAATGTTGAAAAAGCCAATCATAGACATGGGCTCAACATGACAACAGGCTATCGTAAAATTTAACAACGGGTTGCATTACTCTAAAGTATGTACGATAAGACTTTGTCTACTTTATTATTGTGTAAGGTTCCTTTACATTCTCTTAAAAGTGACCAATATTTCAGGTCTGATCTGACGTCCGTGATCCGGGCGACGTAACGTTCACTTTAAATCCAATCATTGCGCGCGGTACTAGGAAACTCTACACAACTAAGTCAGATTTAGTCAAAAACATGCAGAACTACTTTCTAACTAAAATTGGACGAGCTCACCCGGGGTTTTGTCAGATAGCTTCTTGCAGATTGGTAGTTATTGCAGGTGACCCTTCCCAGCTTCCCTGGACCCTGGACCCGCTTCTCCAAACAGGCTGGAGCGATTTGTTCTGGTTAACAGTACACGAAGCAAGTTCTGTTCTTCTTCTTCTTTTGGTGTAGATTGTATTGTAGCATAGTGGTCTTCTTTGTTATCATTCGCCATTTTCTTTTGTGATTTGCTTGATAATATTGCTCTGATTCATAGGCGACAATGATTAATGCAGTCGAAGGATTTTTCTTGTAATCCTGCATCTCCTCAGGATCTAGCCCTTCGATCCCACTTCTGATGTCGGATCCATAAAAAGAGGCACCGCATCAGTTATGTTTCTTCAATGTGGTAATGATTTATACCACTGACCCAACAATGCTTCAGTGTGGCGTGGCGTGGGTTTAGCGGGCGAGGAGATAAAGGCGACGTCACGAACAATCAGTTTATTGCACAGAAGATTACGTATGGTTACAATTATAGAGAATTTTAAGCGAAGGACATGGCGTTCCGCAGCGTAACGCACGCTGCTACCATTCTATCAAGAATTACAAGACTTGAACCGTTCTAATCTCAGTTTTCCATAACCTCTCCCGAACCAGCTCTATTTACAACTCACAACTCACTGACATCTGTCTGACCTGTCACCTCGCACTTTCCCGCCCATCGGCCGATCATGCGATGTCATTGTCACTTAAAACTTCCTTAGAATCAGTCAACAGCGTTTGTCACAAGCGTTACCCCAGGAATGTTGCCACTTCCATTCCTAGTCCTTCGAAATTATACTAAGTGGCACTATTTAAAATTAAACTTAAAGCTATTGTCCCGTTAAATATTTCTATCTACGACCGTATTCATCAAAACCGTTCGATAAGTTTTCGAAATCCGAATTTTGATCAAACAAATCAATTAACAAATATATTTTTATACAAGAATAGCTAGTTTAATATAAAAGGTAAGTTGTGATTCCTGTAGTTCGTACAGATGAAATCGAAAGGTGATGTTGTATGGCAAATAAAAATGCAAATAAAATTGAAAAGAACACGAAATTGGCAACAGTAACAAGATTACAGTTTGTTCTCTACAATTTCTTGGCAAACACACACACATACATATGAAAAAGCTCATTCTGAATCGTGTAATTTTGTTAAAAAAAGTATCTATCTTTCACCATCCTTTTGACGACAATATTTTATGAAACATTTGATTTTATAAATACGCTATATAATGATTGTAGTCTGAATAAATCATAGGTAGAGTTTTATTATTTAATATGTACATAAATGGTAGAGATTCGCGCACAAAGAAAGTTAAAAATGTTTGATGTCGGTACTTAGATACATACTATCTAAATAAATCGATAAGAGTCTTCATCACCATTTAAGCTATATGGAGTATAGGACATCTTCTGGTGGACTGCTGCTATAAATCTCCAATAAGGCAGGTTGAATATGGCTTGCATATGGTCTTGCCTCGATGCGCTTGCTGGTAGCTATGTCATCCACACACGAGAACTTTTTGACCCCATCGGTCATCAGTCCTTCGTGAATGTACTGTACTGTACCAGCCTTTTTAATAGTCCACTGCAGGACGTAGGCCTACCCACGAAGGGTGATTAGGCCATATCCACCACGCTGGCCCAGTGCGGGTTGGAGAATTCACATACGCCATCGAATTTCTTCTACGGACTTCGCGAGTTGCGCTCTTTTAGGAGCTCTAGTATCTCTAAAGAAACGCACCGGAGCTCCCAGCACTTACTGCCCATACTTACTCCCATAATGTCGGCGCAGCATACGAGTACTCGTACTTATATCGTTTTTTCCTAGACTAGTTTCACAATGAATACCAACAAAAGTTAACACTAAAACGTACATAATGGGTGGGTAGAAATAATTATGATTTCCGGTACGACACCTGCGTGTCTTGGCAGAATTCTTGCAAAATACATAAAAGTGACGGGCACGCTCCAGCGATTATATTTAGATATTTTTATTAAGTGTTGATCTATAACTGATGGA
The DNA here is from genome assembly GCA_964007245.1 of Hypomecis atomaria. Classification (NCBI taxonomy): domain Eukaryota; kingdom Metazoa; phylum Arthropoda; class Insecta; order Lepidoptera; family Geometridae; genus Hypomecis; species Hypomecis atomaria. The sequence goes on from OZ023305.1 coordinate 8,720,632, forward strand.
GCGGGAGACAAAATTAAGACACTTGGGCTAAATACTCATAATATAAAATTGCTAGTTTCATATACGTTAAGAATTAAGTGCACTGAGCCAGCGTGGGTGATAGGTTTTAACAGCTCTTCTGGATAACCCTATGTTCGGCATTGAACTATTTTGGTGTATGTTTAAGCTTTCACGGTTTTTGAAAGGAATTACCCTTTCGATAGCAAATCAAACGAGATTTTTGCCAGGGTTTCGTAAACAAATTACTAGGTTTTGTTTAAAAAGACTACCTGTACGCGAGTACCAAGTAGGAAACTAAAAAAAAAACATTCGATTTCAGAACAGATGAAAGCTTTCGTACTAGTAGAGATGCTCTAAGTACTTGCTCGGTCAATTATTCAGATTAACAAATCATTATGAAAATACAACTTTTTAAATACAAGCTTTTGAGATCCTGGATATCATGTAGCAGCAGAGTGCTAGCCAAGACATGTAAAACGAGCCCAAACACGACGGGTCTATCTTGTTTAGTATGGGAGTTCCTTTGGCCACCTTCCGACTGCATCATCAGATCAGCTCCATGGCACCATATTATTGCATTATCACGCGATATAGCGATATCCGTGCTATATTTCAGCTCAATCTCAAACCGGAAAGTTCGTCAAAATCATTGCAAGTTAAATAAAAGCTTGTAAAAATATACCTACTATGAAATATGTATTATCCTATACTTTTTTAGTAACAGTATAAATTAAAAGACATTTTTGCATAATATAGAAATCAAGAAGACTAAATTCAATTTAAATCTACAAAGCTTCTGTTTCTCAAAGATCTACTTCCTAAAATCATTTTGAGAAATCCTTGATTGAAAAAACTACGGTTACACATCATGGGAATGATCTCGGGGACGATTCAGAACACGGGTTTAATACTTTTAATGTTTCAAACGTCTTATTTCCGTGTAACATTAAATTTAATGATCCGTAAGAGTTTATGATTTTGCTACATAAAAACATGTGATCATATTTATGAATGGCAGCTCTTGTGGGATGTTATGTAAGTATGTAAGTACCACGCAGATTATAACAATCTTGATGGAAGATGAAATTCTCAGTTGCTGAATATATTTTACTTTTTTATTCTAATGGAAAATATAAAGTGTAGGTACGTCTAAACGACGGACATATTCCAGCTACCTCTTAATATATTTGTTCCATGGTTATCATGGTCAAATTATACTATGGTATATGGTATGACATGGCTATAGCTACCCGTAAAGTGCTTAAGAAAAAAATAGCTATTCAATTAAATCAACATTTTTTCAAAGGTCATTGAATATTTCGAGGGGAGCTGATTTTTTACGACTTCTGTGTTACTCGTAGATAGTATGTAAAGGTTGAACATAAGGATAATTACAATACCATGGCCGTGTGGGTCGTGATTTAACCGTTTAGCCATGTCAGAGGCCTTCAGGCGGCCTAAATTAAACTCAGACACCAGGGCTAGCCACCCGGCTTATACGAACTTAATACCATACTAGAATATTTTCATCATCGGATACCCCCAGCATAAAAGCAATATACTTAACCTAATGTTTATGGACATATTGTCTAAATGTATACCTAATTTCTATCTCTAATTGCAAATTGCAACACAAATAAAGGCCACCGGGCTAGTACATCTGAGACTTTTTAACGGGATGTCCATAGGTTGACCAAGGAAGTCAGCGAGTGGCGACTATCGCAGAAATGGACACCAGCAGTGATTAAAGATGTAATATCACCACAGGACAGACGAGAAGATTGCTGAGTTAGAAGAAGAGTTGAGTAGATTGCGTTGGGATATTGTGGGGTTGTCTGAAGTCTGTAGAGAGGGGGAGGACACGATCACCTTGAAATCCGGCAACCTGCTTTACTACCGGGAAGGTGACCAACGGTCCCAAGGTGGTGTTGGCTTTCTCGTTCACAAGTCCCTCACCAACAACATTATTACCATCGAAAGTGTGTCGAACAGGGTGGTATACCTAATACTCAGAATATCCAAGAGGTATTCGCTGAAGGTCATTCAGGTATACGCACCGACATCGTCACACCCAGATGATGAAGTGGAGACTATGTATGAGGACGTGAGTCGGGCCATTCATATGTCTAAGACCCACTTCACTGTTGTTATGGGGGACTTCAACGCAAAGTTGGGCAGAAAAAACGATGATGAGCTGAGGGTGGGGCAATTTGGATATGGGCAACGGAACCCTAGGGGCCAGAGGCTGGCTGATTTTCTGGAGAGAGAGGAACTCTTTATGATGAACTCTTTCTTCCAGAAGCCGCCTCACAGGAAATGGACCTGGATGAGCCCTGATGGTTCCACGAGAAACGAGATAGACTTCATCATGACCACCGAGAGACGAATATTTAATGATGTCTCCGTGATCCACAGGGTGAAAACCGGCAGCGATCACAGAATTGTACGAGGCACATTAGATATTAATGTTAAGCTCGAAAGGTCCCGCTTGATGAAGTCCACGCTCCGACCTACTCGTGAACATATCCAAAACACCGATGACTTCCAGCTCGAGCTCTCGAATCGTTTTGCTTGCCTAGAGAACCTTGCGTCGGTAGACGAGATCAACAACGGGCTCGTGGAAACTGTCCAAACGGTGGGTGCTAAGTTCTTTAGACCCCGCCGTTCAAATAAACCGCAGAAATTCTCCGATCACACTGTAAATCTCATGGCCGAACGACGCTCGCTAAGATTGCAGTCTTCCGATGATGCAAAGTCATATAGGCGGCTCAATAGACAAATTTCGAAATCCTTGCGGAACGACATCCGTCTTTTTAATACTAATCATATTAAAAAGACAATAGAGCGAAACAAAGGCTCCAAAGTGTTCGCAAGAGATTTGTCTATTGGGCAAAGCCAATTGTCAAAGCTGAAGAGAGAAGATGGAAGTATAGCGTCGACCAAGGCAGAGGTATTGGAGGAGATCGAAAGGTTCTATGGACAGCTATACGCTTCGGTCGCTAAGCCTGTTCGCAGCGCGGCCAAAGCCAAAAATCCAAGAGCCAAGCTGACCCGACACTTCACCGAAGATATCCCGGACATCAGCCTGTACGAGATTAGAATGGCCCTGAATCAGCTTAAGAACAACAAGGCGCCGGGTGATGACAGTATCACATCAGAGCTTCTGAGAGCGGGTGGAACACCGGTACTAAAAGTCCTCCAGAAGCTTTTCAACACCGTCGTCCTCGAGGGCATCACGCCAGAAGCATGGAACAGAAGCGTGGTGGTGTTGTTTTTCAAGAAAGGTGACAACACCTTATTGAAGAACTACAGAACCATCTCGCTTCTGAGCCATGTTTATAAGCTGTTTTCAAGGGTCATTACGAACCGTCTCGAGCGCAGGCTTGATGACTTCCAGCCTTCCGAACAAGCCGGTTTCCGAAAGGGCTTTAGCACCATGGACCACATTCATACGCTGCGGCAGGTTATACAGAAGACCGAAGAGTATAACTTGCCTCTTTGCTTAGCGTTTGTGGACTATGAGAAAGCCTTTGATTCGGTCGAGACTTGGGCTGTACTCAAGTCTCTCCAACGATGCCGTATTGACTATCGGTACATCGAAGTGTTGAAGTGCTTGTATAATAATGCCACTATGTCGGTCCGAGTACAAGAAGAGAGCTCCAATGCGATCCCTTTAAAAAGAGGCGTAAGACAGGGAGACGTAATTTCTCCGAAACTGTTTACGGCTACTTTGGAGAACGCCTTCAAGCTCCTGGAATGGAAAGGATTCGGCATCAATGTCAATGGCGAATACCTCACTCACCTTCGGTTTGCCGACGATATAGTAGTCATGGCAAAATCGATGGAAGAGCTCAGCACGATGCTCGAAGGCCTTAATCGGGTTTCTCAGCAGGTGGGTCTTAAGATGAACATGGACAAGACGAAAGTCATGTGTAATTCCCATGTTGTACCCACCCCGATCTCTGTTGGGAACTCGGTTCTTGAAGTCGTTGACTCGTACGTCTACCTAGGACAAGTAGTCCAGTTAGGTAGGTCCGACTTCAAGAAAGAGGCCAATCGCCGAATCCAACTCGGCTGGGCAGCGTTCGGAAAATTGCGTAGCGTCTTCTCGTCCGACATACCTCAGTGCCTCAAGTCGAAAGTTTTCGACCAGTGTGTGTTGCCAGTGATGACTTATGGCACAGAAACGTGGTCTCTTACTATGAGCCTTATTAGTAAGCTCCAAGTAGCCCAACGAGCTATGGAGAGGGCTATGCTCGGAGTCTCTCTGCGAGATCGAATCAGAAATGAGGAGATCCGTAGAAGAACCAAAGTTACCGACATAGCCCAACGGATTGGCAAGTTGAAATGGCAATGGGCAGGGCACATAGCGCGGAGGACTGATGACCGATGGGGTCGGAAAGTTCTCGAGTGGAGACCATGTATCGGCAAGCGCAGCGTAGGACGTCCACCCACAAGGTGGACGGATGACCTCATTAAGACCGCAGGATCACGCTGGATGCAAGCCGCTTCCAACCGGTCTTATTGGAGATCCATAGGGGAGGCCTATGTCCAGCAGTGGACTTCTTATGGCTGATGGATGGATCACCACCTGCATCAGGAAGGTTATTATTTCTCGAACGAATCAAGCGGATCGTTTGGTGACATTTTAGATGGTAGGTAATAGTAGGTAAGGAAGCTGTATACATCTAAAGCTTAAGATCCATCTGCGGTTGGTGTTTCATAGCATGATACGTATATCCCTTTTCTGTTTTCAATCATTACTATTCTTGCGACCCTTTACTACCTCATATCAGAGCCCTTAGTGCAGGTTTTGCGTAGTTTACTTAAACTTTCGCGTTCGCGTGTGGATACATTTTACATACATTTTGGTTAGTTCTTCCTCTTTTTCGCCAGGGGCGCTGTAAAAAAATGTATAGAACCATGCGGAAACCGGGAAACAACTGTAGTTTCATTTTACATGCCAACCTGGACTAACCCCTGAGAGCAAGATGGCCCTGATATATTTTTAATATATTATCTCTTTAATAGCTCTCATTCTCAGAAGGACATTAAATCATTTAAAATCTCACCGCAACTGTTATTTTTAAGCTACGTATAATTTCTAAATCACATTTTGCTAGCTGTTATATAGCTGACCTCCCGTGGTTAAATAAAATGAGCGAAATTATCGCCCCAACCGGCGCAACGAGTGCCAAATACATATCTTTGTTGTTCTTACTATTAATTGGCCAGTGTATTTCGGTATGGCTAAATTTAACAGAGGTTAGACACTTAGACAGGTGCTGCTCACTCATTAGACATCTGGTGAAATTTTTGTGAGTTGTTTTGAAACGGCGCGGACAATTAGTTTTCATGTTTTTTCAATTGCGAAATTGTTTTTTGATATCTGATATTTAAATTCGGTTTATTATCATCTCAGCTGCAGGACGCCCACTGCTGGACAATATTTTTAACGAGACGTGTTTGAAGCCGCTTGCAACCAGTGTTTCTTATGGCGATAAGTTTAGTACCTAATACGTAGATAATACGAATAATAACTTCACCAACTTATAATAACTTATGAAAAATTCAGAAAACACGAAAGGCGCAAGGTTCTTTTGAAAATCTGTAAGGGCGGCCTCTGCCACCTGTACTAATCCTCTGTATGACATGATGATGATCACCCACCGATAAATTAAATTAAATCTTTTCGTACCAGCTGCGTTTTCATTGCATCGTGGCTTTGATTGTGGATTGTGACTGCTACATAAAAAAGAGTCGTTCACATATTTGGAGAGACGGAAGCTAAAACATTTTCGCCTGTGGTGTACCTAGATATATTTTTAATAAGGAATTGTATGACTCTACTTTTTACTTGATAGATCTCCCTCTGAATGCCGTGATTAGTTAGAATACGGCAATACACACTTCGTTTTTGATATTCTAATTCTTAAATACAATGTTATCTGTTTGCTCTGTGGGTCCTAAGCCGAAAAGGGGTGATAAAGACCATAATTATAAACAACTTATACTATATTGGGCCAACCTGGATTTCGAGAAAAAATATCAGCTGTTCCATACAAAATAGCAACTCGGACTCGACAAAACGTATGAAACAGCTGATTTTTTTTCTAAAAATTCTGAGTTGGCCCTGCAATAAACGTTGTTCTTAATGATAATCTGAATCACCTTTTTTCGGCTTAGGAAAGCCGAACACCAGTTCTGGATAACCCTGTATATAGATAGTTTAACTAAACTCTTAGGTAGCTTTTAAACCCTATAGAATTACCTTTTCCTAATGCTATAACAGAATTGCTTCGTGAACGAGATAACTAGACTCAAGCACGGGTAGCACGGCAAAGGGATGAAACCATTTTATCCACTTTTAATGTCAGTTGCCATTGTCAATCCATACTTTATTTCCTCTTCGAAGGGATATAATGGTGGAAAGACCATTAATCCCTTTGCCATGCTACCCGTGCAGGCATACACTGACTATTTTAACAGATGCAATGAAAATCTATAGAAGGATAGAAAATGCTTAATGCTTATGCCCATCGGTAGAAATTCTGCGACAGACCTTTCAATTCTGATAAAAAGCAAGAAAATAAAAAAATATGTCATCATCACTATCAGCCGTAGGACCACCTCTGCTCGACATAGGCCTCCCCTATGGAATTCAACGAAGACCGGTTCGAAACTCCTTGCATTCAGCTTGATCTTTCGGTTTTTATTAGATTATTTATTGGTCCATCTTGTCGGTGGTCGTCTTACACTGTGGTAGTCGGTACCTACTACGTGGTCTTATTTACTTATTATCGTCTAACGCTTTTAAAACGTCAATTGTTACACCGATGCACAAAAGCGGTCCCGAAGATGTAGGTATTGTAGGTAGTAGCAATTATCGTCCCATTTCAAATATGCCAACATTTTCGAAAATACTTGAACGAATCATGAAGAGTAGATTAGTTAAATACCTTGAAAATCACAACTTCTTACGTGTCGTCGACGACGTCAGAGGCGGAGTGTGAATCTTACTTATCAATCATGTGGCTGAGATAATGGAAGCGGGGGACAAGTGTTTCGCAATATTCCTGGATATTGCGAAAGCATTTGTTACAGTTTCTGTACCTCTACTGTTGAAACAGTTCAAGGAGTTTGGTGTTCGCGGGCTAAATTACAATTTTTTAACATTATCATTTATTGAAATAAATTATAACTAGCAGCGCCCCGCGGTTTTACCCGCGTTGTGCCCGTTCCCGTGGGAATTTCGGGAATTTTTATACATATAAACCTTCCTCTTGAATCACTCTATTCATTAAAAAAAACCGCATCAAAATCCGTTGCGTAGTTTTAAAGATTTAAGCATACAGACAAACAAATAAACAAACAAACGAAAATAGCGACTTTATTTTATACTAGCAGCGCCCCGCGGTTTTACCCGCGTTGTGCCCGTTCCCGTAGGAATTTCGGGAATTTTTATACATATAAACCTTCCTCTTGAATCACTCTATCCATTAAAAAAAACCGCATCAAAATCCGTTGCGTAGTTTTAAAGATTTAAGCATACAGACAAACAAACAAACAAACAAACAAACGAAAATAGCGACTTTATTTTATACTATGTAAGGATACAAGCTATGCTTAGTTTGGAGATCTCAAGCTCATTGTCGCCACATGTAGGTAGCTTGTTTTTTGAATCAATATATTTTGAATGCACGACAGAAAATGAAATATATGTTTCTCTCTGGATTCGCAGTTGGTGGTTCTCAGGAGAATTAAAATTAGCAGAATAAGAGAGTAGCTCGAAGATTTGTAGACTCGATCCGACATCCCTTCGTTTTCGCGCTTAACTAGCATAAGAAAACTTCTTTCATACACCGTTTTATTTAATGCCGTCTGCTGGCAACGATGTTTAAAATAAATCGTCTATTTTGATGGCAGGCTATGACGTAACCACGAGGAATGTAAACTACCGAGGCGGCTATTTCGGTATCTCTATTCTGGACGGTCAGAACGCCTGTTTTCTTGAATCTTCGTGAATTCATTGTCATTTTATTCCCCTGGCTCTCTTAGGTGGCGGTTTGGCTTCTTCTCATAAGGTTTAAATTGATTTATTGGGTTGTGATCGATGTTCTTACTGAGATCGAATCGGAGATGAGGAAATAGGTCGACGAAATAAATTGACTGATGCAAATCAGCGGATTTTTAAGTTACAGACATAAGATTTGATCGAATAAATAATTTTATTGTGGTAGTAAAATTCGTAAGAGTGTTAAGGCTACAAACATGCGTGGCGTAGCGCAGGGTCCACAACGTAGACACCATGATGTTATGGTCAGGTACCACTGCCTACTACCAAAAGGTGCAGTCACTTGAAAGAAAGTTTGCCACCCGACCTAAAGGGTGATAGCCTTGATTTTGGAGATTTTAAACCTCTAGAAGACATCCAACATGGCTAAACGGTTAAAAACCAGGGGAAATCTGAGTTACAATAGCGCATGTAAAGCCACTGCTCTTCTACATTTGGCAAGATAATATTATAATCAATTGCAACGGTTTTTAGCCTAAACTTGATAAAAACCAACAGGTTTTCATGCAAATATCAACAGTAGGTATCACAAAAACACATTAAAATTGCAGCTTCCTCAACATTTCACGGTACGTTTAAAACGGTACGTTTTACATTTGTTTCTTATATCAGAGAGGACGGAAATAATAGAGCATATTTATAAAAAGAAAATTTAATTAATAGTTGCGTTATATAACGTCACAGGTGATCGAAATGCCTTCACTGAAACATATAAAACAATAACTTACGGTCAAAAACATATTTTGTTCTTTTGTGCGTCCATTTACCTATATTTAGTTAAATAAACATTAACAATTACTTAAAACTAGTAATCTCAAATGAAAAATACAACTAAGAGATTCAATGATAATGAAACTATTGCTTTTATTGAAAGTAATTAAAACTAAGACAGTTACGACGTAAAACTTTAACAACTCAGCAAAATAAAAAGGGAAAAATCTATATAATGATAATTTTTACCTAATAATCTCAAAAATATTTTTTATGCTATCATTTTCTATATCTAAAGTAATATTACAAATTCTTAAGCTACATGTACCATTTAATTAGTGTAAATAATATTAACAATGTTTAGGAGGAATAATTTTTAAAGGCACAGAATACAACCTTGTTTGAAACGACATTTTTGTACATTTTTTAAATTATGTACAGTAAAAGTACGTAAAAATCTACACTTTTATGTGTTAAAGGTATACCTACTTAATCCTAATATGGAAGACGTTATAACTATAACTATGTACAATGTTTTCACGACCGTTTTGTCTTTTAAAAAACTGTTACTACTAGTGTACTTCGAAATTTTCGTTTATCTAACATTTAAAAAATATATTTAATAATAATCAGTCTCCAAAAGAGATTTCTTAACAACCTTTGTTTATATGCACCATTAAGTCAGATCTATATTAAAATTAGTAGTTTTAGTTACATTCTTTAAAAAATACAATTTTATTCGATCTTATAATATAACAGATTCGTGGCCCTAAGCTTTCATAGATACAACATTGCTACACTATAGGTACTTGGTTAATTCACAATACATCGTCTATGTTCATTCAAAGACAAAATCTTTTCTAACTAACAAACTTCTCTGTCAGAGCACTTGAAAATATCAATTGACTGAATTGGAAAAAAATATGGATAAGTACACACTACTGTATCATTTGCAGGTATTGGTTCTCTTCATAAAACGAAGTGAGGGAGGTCTGAAGATCGTTCACAACCATGTTGTCTCCCCCTTGCAAAGGATGGGTGCTACTCGATACCATTTCAGAACTTTTCCAGTTTTCACAATTTTCGACGTACTCCAAAGTCCGTTGATACGTATCCTGTCGCATTGTATTAGTATTAGTATTATTAGTATTACTACTCGCATTTTGGTTCTTCTTTCTTCCATTCGAAGCCTCAATTTGGGACTGAGAAATATCCCACACTTGGACATCTGCTTGATTTGGTTGGTTGTTTCGACTTCGTAAGCTGTTCATGCTGCAATCGGTCTGATCTCCTTTTACTTGACAGTTCGTCGACGCCCTCGCCCCATTAGGTTTCTGACTTCCAGTTGACATGTTCACGGAATTTTGGGCAGATTTTTGCATGTTGTGTTTATTGAACTGATTGCCAGGGTAGTCCCACTGGTTATAAGGCCGCTGATGGTTGTAATATTGGTTGTTGTTCATCATTCCTTGGTTGTACTGGTGATTGTTCTTTGGTGGAGGCGGTCCCATGACATTGGCTGCGTTGACTACGGAATTGTAAGGTGGTGGTTGAGGATACTGCATGTTTTGGTTGTATTGAGGTGGTGGCATCGGAGGGCATTGTTGGTTTTGCTGCTCACAGTAGTTATTCATAGCTCCTCGACTCATATTTCCGCTGTTGTCCACACTCATCACAGAAGACCTGGACATCTGCATCTGATGCATTTGATTCATTTGATTATTTGGATAGTTAGGAGGTTGAGGATACATTACTTGGTTATTGTAAGCAATATTTTGGTGGTTGTTGATTGGATGCATTGGTATTTGTGCTTGGTTATACTGTTGCATCATTTGATACTGTTGCATGATTGGCCTCATAACATTTTGCTGGTTTTGAACAGGATAAGAAGGAGCTTGATTGTAATTTTGGTGTTGATACTGATTCGGAATATTTCTGTTGGGCATTTTCTGATTGCAGTTTTGTCTATTCAGGTAGTTGGGAGGTGCAGGCATTTGAGGAGCGTTCATCATTTGGTTTTGAGTCATATTCATCTGATTGTGGTTTGTTTGAGGTCCATTCATTGTCATATTATTCATGTTCTGAATCATGGGGCTCGTCATTCCTTGCGCCATTGGGCTTTGAAGACCTGGATGCATTGGGCTTGGCATGCCATGGCTCATGGGACTGGCTATGTTCTGAGCCATAGGACTTGACATATTTTGGGTCATAGGGCTCGCCATATTTAACATTGGACTAGCCAAGTTCTGTGACATAGGGCTTCCGATATTGTTGTGTCGTGGACTCATCATTTGGTTTGGTATTTGAGGACTCATTAAACTTTGCATGCTTTGCGGACTCATAACATTATGCTGGGGTGACATCACACTCATCACGCTCTGTGGGCTCATCACGTTGTAAACACTCGGCGGACTCATCACGTTCTGAGGGATGTTGTGAGGACTCATCACACTTTGAGGGCTCATCGCACTGTGAGGCAAGCTTTGTGGACTCAACATCGTGTGCGCTATACTCTGCGGACTTAAAACGTTCTGGCTCATGACAACTGTTTTTGGAGTTGGATTTTGTTTTTGCGGCATTGGATTAGTTCTCATTCGATTAGATTGTTCAGTTTGGTTCGCAGCCATTGTTTGCAAAGACTGCAATGGGGTTGAAACACTCGTAGGTACACTTGTAACTGGTTTCGTACAGTCTTCCTTTTCATTAGTGACTTCAGGAATAACCTGTTCTTGAAGCGGTGTGTTTTTACTATCGTCGAGAGATTTAGTACCTAACAAGGAACCGCTGTTGCCCGACATACTAACGTCTAATGACCTTAAATCGACTGGAATATCACTTATATTGAGATCACTTCCTATGGCACCTAGGTTTTTGAGTAGAGAATCGTCACTGGTCGCTACATCACTGATTTTGTCACTGGAGTTGTTGTTTTCATTGTCTTTGGCGTCTTTGTTGTTGGTCTTATCTGGTTCAGGAAGGGTGGAGTCAGTTTTGGCTGGTTTTACCGTGTCGGTTCCCAATATGGATTGGTTAAGATATTGCATCATTTCGTCTGGTATTACCAGCTTGTTCTCGACCATTTCACCTTCAGCGACCTGAAATGTAAAAAAGAAGATTTAAAATTTGCACATAGTCAAGTATAGCAGTGTAAAGGAAGTACACGTAAAAAAAAGAGGGCAAACGTAACATTCAATTTAGATAGTATTTGAAATAACGGCGTACCTGTTCCAGATTGACTTCTTGGTTGGGATGGTGTATCTGCGCGGTCACCACCACGGTGTTGGTGGAGTTTGACCGCGACTCCTTGTACGTAATGCTCTCCTGGTCAGCTTCCGTTTTGAAAGGGAATGGTGCGTCACCCTGAAAACAAAGGAAAATTTAAATCTTTACACCTACGTTGTACAAAGAAGTAGATTTTTTGGCATCTAAATTAACGCCACTACAACTATTTCGCTTATCGCATGGGTATAGGTCAAATCATACAAATTGGATTACTCCGACAGTATCCGCGCCTCCTCTTTCACCAGCACGGTGAAGTTCCCGGTTGAAGTTCCAGCTCTAGCGCCAGCTCCTCGGCTCGCACCTCCGAACAGGTCACTCCTTGAAGGACCGCCTGAACAATAATGGTCTGAATTCATACTAACCACATCGTCTCCCCCACAGGGGTAGGGCTGGTACCCCTGCTGGTCGCTGAGGTTGGACTGCTCGGACAGCCTCCGCGCCTCCTCTTTCACTTGCACGGTGGGGTCCAGCTCCAGCGCCAGTTCCTCGGCTCTCACCTCCGAGCACGTCACTCCTCGGAGGAGGACCGCCTGAAAAGTAAAGGGCTGAATTAAAAATATGGATGTAGGTAACGTGGTCTTTTCTTCAGCGTGCTATGGAAAGGGCTATAATCCACATATAATATAATATATAATGGATGGATGTAAGTAGGAAGTCGTGGAGGCCTGGTAGAGAGCATTTGCCGTAGAATCATGAAGGTATCGTGAAGGTACGTGAGATCTCGGTCCTGTACCCACTGAGTTCTTTAGAATTAATGTACGGATTTATATACCACAGACTTTTTGGTGAAGGATAAGCCGAGAGTAAATCGGTTCGTGTCGAGAAATGTCAATGAGGGAAAAGATCAAGGTAATAAATTGATGGCGTTAGGAAATATCGTCTCAACCCGCAACTGAGTGGTTTCAAAAGTGACTAATACTTACGGTACCTACGCTTCTATATCTAAATAATTATTTTTCGCAAAAAATGGTAAAACCGCCTTCCATCGTGTACAAAATTCGAATATTTCGCTCGAATTGTTTACATTATTGTTGATTTATCGAAAACGGTTCAGCCGATTTTTGTAAAATTTAAATAGGACCACCTTAGGAGTATACTCTTTTGAACTAAAAAAGAGTTTTTCGATTCGGTTCACAATTGGCGAAATTATCGATGAACATACACATAGAACCTCCTCCTTTTTGGAAGTCGGTTAAAGATCTCTAGCTGAAATATCAACCTGAAACTATCGCGCAGTGAATATCATCCATTCAGTAAGAGCGAACATTCCAGCACACATAAATTAACCGCCTTACCACAAAAGATTTAAACACGGTTTAACCGTTAGTGTTCTATTGGTTTCCATGTATTTTTGCTAATTGCTGATTGAAAACTATAACATTTGTAATATATTGATCAGAATAGAGAATATGAGCTTACCTGATTGCCTTGAGATGTTCTGACAGCTTGAACAGCGGCGAGTGCCGATGAGGGAGCTGGAGCGTAGCCTACGCATGATACTTGACTAGATCTGGAACAAAACATAAACATGAATTTTACTCCGAATCAAGATTGATATTTAATTTTTTTATTCAGTTAGTTGCAGTGCTATCCCATAGGTACCTTCCTAGCCTAAAGTACGAGTCGGACACGCGCGCGAAGTGTTCAGCCGTGGTGGGTGGGTGTTGGATATGCAATGATTTAAGTGGACAGGAATAATCTGATCAAAATTGTACGGTGGATGAAAGCCACATTTAACCGATTAGCAATCTATAGGAACACCTGTCCAATAGTAGAATTTCTATTCTTTTTATAATTCCTTTCTTTCTGGGTGGGAATCGAACCCACGCCTCTTTAGGCCTGAAGTCAGGATCACTCTCAATCACTCAATCAATCAATCATTTTTTCACAAAAATTAAATTACATCAAATGTTGGTACCTACATAAACATTTTTATCTGAATTTTAAATTAGAGTTACTATAAAAGCGGTAGGTTCAATCACTGGACTGGATCAACCACTGGACCACACAGGCAGCAGGCAGTCAAGTTAGTAGTGCCATAAACAAGAAGACTACCTTCTGCTGTTGTCAGGCGAGAGCTGGTCGTAGTTGTTGGCGGGGTGTGGAGCGAGGCGCCCCCCCGCGCCCCCCGCGCTCGCCACCGCGCCCGACACCACCGACGCCTGGCTGCTCTTTCGAGATATGTCCGACGATCTGCACAAACAACATTCATACTAAACTTATGAACAAGATTATCGTTGAAGCAAAATCGGCCCACGCCCCAGTCTTCTACTATAGCGCGATCATTACTTAGTCAGTCTTAAGGTACTTGTTGGGATGTATATCCTAACAAGTACCTTAGCTTAATGTACTAAGAGCCAGCGATAGCCAGACCTTTGTACTTTTCTAAAAATAAGTTTTCTGTTCATGACCGTCACACGATTAAGGACTATGGAGTTTCGATTGTGGTTACTTTGGCAAATAACAAGTAATGGAGGTGTATTTGTACTGACTTTGGTATTACCTTGGTCGTTCTTACTCGTGTTGAGGATATGTACAGAGTAGCTTAGCTTTTATAAAATGAGGAAGGTCTGATCGTCGCTGGTTCTTGCTCTATAATAAGTGTTAACACGAACAGAAATAGAAATAAATGATCGTTTTATCCTGTGAAAGCCGTGACAATCTTTTTTAGATCAAATCGAACAGAAAGCAGATGTTATGTTGGCCATGATATTTAGCAACGTTCCGTACGGTCAGTATTTGAATGGGAAACCGCGGGTGACATTTTCCAACTGGGCGCTACCGTGGCTCGGATGACACGTTAAATTGTAGGTCCCGGTTGTTTCAACGCTTAGCCATGTCAGATGCCTTCCGGCGGCCTAAAAACTCTGACATCAGGGCTAGCCACCCGGCCTATACGTACTTACTTACTATAAACTGATTACACGTTAGCTAAGTTTTCGTTTCAAAGTTTTATCGTAACTCACCTCGCGCTATATAGACTGCTTCCGGACGATATGCCCGAGTCCCGCCTCGTGTTAGGCACTCCAGTCTTCAGCTCAACTGTCACGTTGGTGTTACCCAGTTCTGTTCGACCCTGTACTCCACCTGAAACGATGATAGAAAAAGTTGACAAAAAAATATTTAACACTATGGGATTTTAGATTATTAGGATACCTATTTGATATTATTTAGATATTTGTGGGATAACTATTAGGTAATGTTCCATTTTCTAGTCCTGAAATGTCTTTTGTTATTACCTTATTACCGATCCTGAATAATAAGCCAATAATGGTGATAAGGTAGTGACAACTGCCTTACAATCGTGAGGTCGTGGGTTCAAATCCAGGTCCCGTACCAACGAGTTCTTTGGAATTTGTTAACGGAATTTTACATCACTGGCTTTTCGGTGAAAAAACATCGCCTTTATAACATCCGTAGAAGAAATCCGATGGCGTATGTGAATCCTTTAAACCGCACTGGGCGGACGTGGTGGATATGACCCAATTACTCTTCGTGGATAGGCGTACCTCCTGCAGTGGACTATCAAAAAGGCTGGTAGAGTACAGTACATATGCTGAATAAAGTCATTCATTTCATTAACAAATGTAATCCAACCTACTTATAGTCACATTTCGCCTGGTCTCACGACTTATCACATTGTTAATAAGAGTACTACATCAGACTTAAATTGCGTCTCTGCCCAACATCACCTGATGTGTGTGTACTTGATACAAAACCACGAACGTCGCGAAAATGAGCCGTAGGAAGTTCTCAGCTGGACATAGGCATCCTCAATGGATTTCCATTAAGATATCGCAAAAGCCTTCTTAAATATTTCAGACAGATAGATAGAAATAATCTAAGGTTTCTCTGGTGGAAAGATGATTCACAAACCAGTTTGATAGAATACAGGCACTGTAAAGTAGTATTCGGCTTGACCTCAAGCCCATTTTTGCTGTCTGCCACTATCAACCACCATTTGAAACAAATCACAGGTAAGAATAAACAATTGTAAGCGGCTTGCATCTAGCTCGATCCTCGAACCTTCCCCAAATCATTTGTCCGCCTTGTAGAAACGCCCTACGTTACGCTAACCTGTACGGAGTGATCAATAGATGACATAACTTCTCATATACAAGTGCCTTTTCATAACTGAAGGTTCGAATTTAAGGTGCTCTATTATTGATGGTTTGTTGATATTTTCTTTGTCCAGAGCAAACCGCATTATCATAAAATATTAATGGATAGGCTTCGAGCAAATATCTACAGAGACACAGTCTCTAAGTGAAAGTAGTAAAAAAATGTCCGAGCGCCGTCATACATACCGACTTAGACATTTACATTAAATAATTCACAATGACCCGTTTTCTCGAATCTTGACGTTATGTGATCAAATAATGGATTGTAACCGAGCACTTTGGCATCGCACGGCGTTGTATTCGGCTTGCGATCGCCTTACGACTAACTGAAAAGCCTGCCCACTACGTAGTTTGGGCAGAGTTTTGGCTCGGACACTTTTTTCACGATTCTTTGCACTATTGTGACTCTATGGATATTTGCTCGAAGTGGACAGGTCTATTTCCCGATATTGCAAAGCTATGCTAATGGCTTACCTCCGCCAATATCAGGCGCATGCGGCGGCGGCATGAGCCGACCGACGCCCATCTTGTTCCCGAACCGCGGCATGTGGTGGTGCGCTCGAGGCTCGCCGATGGCAACCATCGCGCGCAGCATCAGCGGCAGCTGGCCCACTTCGCCCACCACTTCTTGCTCCACCTGGAAAAATGAAGACTGTGACACTCATTGTAAAAATATGTATAAGGCAAAAAGGGTTGCAAAGATACAAGCTCAAGTATCCGAAGAATCATTCGAATTGCCATTTCGTACACAGGTGCATAAATGCTATCTTGGCATATCTCAAAACTAAAACAATATCGATATGTGCAGGGTATCCTTGGGCCCAATCGAAATGGGAACGGCTTGTCTGCGGCAGACTTCCCGCATGGGGAGATTTGCCAGCTCAGCTATTTGAAATAGCGGTGTACGATTCTGAGTACTGACATAACTGTTTCGGCAAAGCGCCTTTAAACAAACCAATCATCTAAATCCATCCATCCATCAGCCATATGACGTCCACTTATGGACAAAGGCCTGCCCTGTAGAACTCCAATAAGAACGGTTGGAAGCGGTTTGCATCCAGCGTGATCCTGCGGTTTTGATGAAATCATTTATCCACCTCGTAGGTGGATGTCCAACGCAGCGCTTGCTGGTACGTGGTCACCACTCGAGAAATTTTCAACTCCTCCGGACATCAGTCATCCAAGCTATGTGCCCTGCACACTGCCATTTTAACTTGTCAATCCGCTGGGTTATGTCGGTAACTTTGCTTCTTCTACGGATCTTCTCCTTATTCTTGATTCGATCTTACAGAGAAATGAAATGATCTAAATACATCTACAAAAAGAGACATTGATCTAACATTCTTTTAAAAATCGATTTGAAAGCAATAAGCTATCAAATATCAGTGAAAGTTGTATAATGGTCTAAATACAATGATATTTACCTCTCCATCGAGCCTGAAGTACCCGTGAGCGCCGTTCTCATCCCCGAACCCACCGAGACCTGAGCCTCCGAAGTCGATCTCCCCACATTGAGCAGACAACTGTAACAATAAAATAGTGTATTTAAAAACAACTGAAGCTCTATTAAGACTAAATTTTGCCCGTGGCTTAGTTCCGTTAACAATCACAAAGATAGCGAGGGGTTATTGACTAAATTTTTTCACTTTCCACTTAACCTATTGGGATACAAAAAGACTTTCATGAAACCAGTGTTGTCCTATCGATTCAGCTCAACCGCTTTTACGGGGCACCTTGGGTTTACTATAGGGTAGTTGAGACAGGCAAATAATAATAAATATAACCAAAAGAAAACTAGTAATATTTGACTGCATCCGGAATTGCTTCTTTTTTCTGATTTCGTTAATAAACACAAAGACAGCGAACAGTAGATGAAATCATTTTTGATCATTTGCATTCGCACTAAAAATACCATTCTTACTTATTGCTGTTGCAATAAATGACTGAGTATAGAGTGTCCTTTCATAAAATTAGTTTTAATTACCTGATGAGCAGGAGTGTGCATGCCGATCGGCAGAGGAGAAGCAGGACTCTCGCTCTTGACGGAGGCTGATGACGTGTGTCCCCTGATGCCGACGGGGACTCCCCCTTCTTCGGAGCGCGGCGACGAGCCCGCGCCGCCACCGCCGGACTCGGCGGAGTCGTCGCCTCGACTGCAACCTGAAACGTAGAAAATATTTCTTTAGATATGTAGATATAGGACTTCGGACACGTTTGGAGACGAGGTAGCCAGTCCGTAGAGCGTCTAGTCATCCAGGGCAAAGAGGAAGGCACAAGACGCGCGGAAGGACGCCCATGTTATGAATCGACCAAATCAACTTTGTTATGTCATCCGAGCCATGTCAGTTATAAATGCCACCCACGGTCACCGATCCGAAGCTCCTTGGGCAGATTAAAAATATACTTAGTATAAAAAAGATCCGAAAAACACACGCGATAAACTAAATATAATAATTGTTTCATAGTTAAGATAGATCTACGATCAAACTGGGGTGTTCAGAAAAAATATTTCCAAAATAAGAGGTGAACAAAATGAGCTTAAGAAGGAACTTAAGAATCAATATAATTTTAGATTGTATCCAGAAGTTACCTTTATGTTTCTTACTGGCGTAGAACTCGGCTCCGTGAACCGTCTTCACATGCTTCCGAAGCGACGAAGGGTCGGTGTATCGTTTCGTGCAGCCTGGCGCTTTGCATACGTATGGTTTCTGAAAGAAAAACACGAAAAGTAAGTCATAGTCAGAAAAAAATTTTGTGTGTAGTTTTTACCCTATTGCTTACAAAGATAAATATTATTTAGTGAGTTGTGGTAAATAAATATTATTTAGTGAGTTTTGTGGCAAATAAATATTATTTAGTGAGTTTTCTAAGTTGTGGTGTACAGTTTGATGATCTCCACATTTTTGCTGTTTCAGAGCCAGCAAGCCCCTTACACCATATTCGACTATAAGGATTGCAGACATATTTTTTTTCGCACAAAATTGCAAAT
The DNA here is from genome assembly GCA_964007245.1 of Hypomecis atomaria. Classification (NCBI taxonomy): domain Eukaryota; kingdom Metazoa; phylum Arthropoda; class Insecta; order Lepidoptera; family Geometridae; genus Hypomecis; species Hypomecis atomaria. The sequence goes on from OZ023305.1 coordinate 8,739,809, forward strand.
CCGCCCTCCATCGTGTACAAATTTCGAATAAATCGCTTGAATTATTTACATTATTGTTGATTTTTCAAAAACGGCTCAGCTGATTTCTGTAAAATATTAATGAAACCACCTCGGAAGAATACTCTTTCGAAGCAAATAAGAAATTTTTGAATTGGTTCACAATTAGCAAAATTATCGATGAACATACACAAAAAAAATACACGCAGACGAATATAGAACCTCCTCCTTTTTGGAAGTCGGTTAAAAATGCACCTTTTCCGAAATTAAGCGTTTAGTAGGGGTAGCACACAGTTTTAAACATAATGATATTTACACACTTGTTTTGCAGCCCGGGTAGCACGGCATGGGGAGAAAACCATGGTTTTATCCACTCTTAATGTCAGATGTCATTGTCAATCCATACTTTATTTCCTCTTCGAGGGGATATATTGGTGGAAAGACTATTAGTCCCTTTGCCATGCTTCCCGTGCTGGTTAGATTAATTACCTCATTGCTGTGCGTCCTGTTCTGATGTTTGGCGCGGTCGCTGGCGTTGGAGAAGGCCTTGGCGCAGCCCGGGTACTCGCAGGTGTAGGGCTTCTCCCCCGTGTGGCTGCGGAGGTGGGTCTTCAGGTTCTCCAGCCGGGAGTATGCTTTGCAGCAGCCTTCGAACTGGATGTAGAACAAATGTTTTCATTATCACGGCATGAGTAATACGATATAGATAGCGAAATATATCGTGTAAAGACGTCATATTGAAATACAATCATGAGCAGCTAAAGCAACAGGTCAATGATAGCGTTAAATTTTCTGTTAAATTTCACGAATTAGCAAGCTTTGCGACTCCACTAAGTATAGGCCTCTTTGACAATACCATCAGACTCGGTCCTGTTGCAATCGTGTCCAACTTTGATGAGCGATTGTCAGGATCTCGTCACTAGATTATTTTATAAATGTATGTTTTATTTTCTTGGCGAGCACTCCACCTGTGATCACTTCGCCTGGACTGGACACATCTCCACAATATACTTACGGTACATTTGTGAGGTTTCTCCCCCGTATGCCTCCGCATGTGAACCACCAGCATGTACTGCGCCTTGAATGGTTTCTCATCTCTAGAACAGCCCACCCAGCGGCAGACAAACGCCTTTTTGCTAGCGTGGATGTGATCCGTGTTGATATGTTTCACCAAGTCATCCTGAGTTGGGAACTCGAGCTTGCAATCCACCTGAAATTTTAACAAATAAATGAATTACTAATACTGTTCAGATTGCAAAGTTCTTGAAATAAAAGCATGTTTCGACAAATACAGTGTAGGATGTTCAAGGTTGGCTTATGGACTCCTAAACTAACGCAAGTGTTCCCGTAATACCGACGCAGATTCGCAAAGAAGGAACACCCTAGGGTTTTTAGTGGGTACAACACCTCAGGTGGGATTCTCACATAACCACCCTATCTCCCACTGGGTAGGTTGGTATCCATAAAGGATTTTCCCAGGGAAATAAAAAAAACTAAGGACTCCTAAATTGAGCTTAAAGCAAACCACAGCCGATCGGTCCATTTAGAAATCTTTAGAACCTTATGTCTACAGTAAATGTCCGATAGAAATGAATGCCATAAAATAATTATTTTTGTATCCAACTTATCATAGAGCAAACAATGTAAAACATTTTTCACACTCCATAAAGATAACTGTGATGAGGACTGATGACCAATAGAGTCGAAAGTTCGTCAGTGAAGACTATGTACCGGCAAGCGCAGCATAGGACATCCACCCACGAGGTGGACAGATGACCTCATGAAGACCGCAAGATCTAGCAAGGTGTAAGCCGCTTCCAACTGATCTGATTGGATATCCATAGGGGAGGCCAATGTTTAGCAGTGGACATCATATGGGTGATTGATAGAATCTGGATATCTTTAAGGCCCGAGTGAATAGCTATTTTCCAGGTCGCTATACTCCATCCTCGGCTACACCATCGCTTTCCATCAGGCATCCAAAAAAGAAAGATAACAAATGAACGTACCCAATGACAGTTGGTCTCGATGAAGTCTCCCGGTTCGTCCTTGGAGTCGAGACCGTCATGGACGGTGCTCTCGGCCGCGGCCGACAGCGGCTTGTTGTGGTCTCGGGACATCATGCCAGGAGACCGGCGCTGCGTCATGCCTGATGCACTGTAAAGCAATAAACACGAGGATTAGATTAGCGATTAAATTAGTCGTACTTTTGTATCGATATGAGGTTAACTGAAACAGTTAGTTAAACATACCCCGAGAAAACTGTTCGTCTTAAAAGCAGATCATCTGCTTCAAGGTCTAGTGAAGGTCATGATGGAAAAAATCATGTAGGACAGGATGAGAGTACACTGGAACATCCTCTTCCTCCTAGTGTGACCCTTTGACCACACTCCCAGAAAGTGTTTGCTTTATTTTTCTCTTCACACTCATTCTCCATCCTCACCATCTACGCTTTTAACGCTTCATATAATCAAGTTAATTTTTTATATAAGACAAGTACGAGTTCCATCTTCGACCAAATCTCTTAAACAGAGATTGGGTCTAAGATGTACATAGAATGCTTATCTAGAAGGTACCTGTTCTGTTAAGTATTTTGTGATGGTAGAAAGAAGCCATTTAGAAAAAAAGAATATATTCTCACCTATCAGCCTCCATAATGCTAGTTATTTCAGGCTGTTGCGGCGGCTGCTGCAGATGTTGCGGCGGCGTGCCGTCCAGCGTCAGCCCCCGTCCGACGTCTACTGGACCCATCAGCAGCTGCGTCGGCGATGATATGTGAGATCTGAAGGAAATAAAACCAATCATAAGAAGTCAATGACAATTATGTAAGATCTGAAGGAAATAGAACGAATCAATAGTCAATACTGTGATGTATGTAGTGTAGGGTAGATATAAATATTGCATGTACCTACCACCTATTACCTGTTTATGTAAAATACATTAGTCTTGATTTTACCGCGCACCTTGTTTCATTGAATATGCACAGTGGCGCAGTCGGTAGGATGCAATGGATGATACATGATGAAGGAGGAGGAATAATGCAGGAGAATGGTGGACGCACCTTTATCAAGTTACTGACGCAGCCTATCGGATTAGCAGTTGAAGTAGTAGCAGCCAATGTAAATAGCACGTAGCTGATGATCGGTGGAATCATAAAGTTCTCGTATATCAACTGCGGTGCTTAGGACGGCGACATCCGAAGTACAATAAAGTCAATGAAGGGTAATTACTCGATTAAGACCGCATAGATGCAGGCTGTTTTCACTTCTTCTTAGCTCTAGCAAGCAAGCTTGCAGGTCTATAATGCTAAATATCACATGTGCTGGACTGTGGCAGCATGTTCTAATACGTGCAGCACAACCGACCTCTTTGAAGGTACGGAAAATGTCACTGGAGTAGCAACATTCTAGTCCAATAAAATACGAACGAACTTTAAAAAATCGACACGAAAAGAAGAAGAGTGATATAATACTCGTATATAGGAAGTATAGTCATGCCAGTGATGTTGCACCTGATAGAAGATAGACTCACCGATGGATGCCGGCTACTAGGTGCGCATGCGCGGCATGATGCGCTGCTGCAGCCGCTGCTTGTTGGTGCGCGGGGTCCAGCAGTACCCCGCCTGCTAGCACCCCGTTACTGCCCATCACGCCGCCTCGCGCGAGCAGCTGTTGCGCTAGAGACGCGTGTGAGAGGGATAGCGCTGGTGATATTGCTCCTGGAATTAAGAGGATAGAAACATGAAATAATCATTTTCAAAATCAATGTTAGTAAGATTGCGAACGATAAACCAGTCGTTCAGAAGTTTCGCAATAATTGAAATATTCAACAAAGACATTTGGTACGAATTTTGGTAAATAATAAAAATAAAATCAGCCAAAATTTATTGGCCTCGTATGAAACTCCCTAGGCTTGCCATAAAATCCAACCAGGTATGGTCCGTAGAAGAAAATACTCAAGAGGTGTGATCTTACCAGCACTAAGATGTCCATAGCTGCCAGTAGAGGCAGCAGAGGGCGCGCGCACAGCCAGGCTGGCTGGTGATGCCCTGATCACAGCTGCCAGGTCTAACGACTCCGCGGAGTAGGGGCTCCAGGAGACGGCTCGCTTGCGGTTAGCTGATGCTGCGATGGCACCGCCCGATAGCCTAAGGCGGGTGGGTGATGCTATTCGAGAACCTGGAAATATGAGCAAGTCAAATTAAATACTTCCAAAATTTTCGACAACAGGTCTTTAAAATTTTAAGTAGCTAAGAACCATTTTAATTAACATTTACTTTTAAACCGATGAATCCATGGTGGACTAGTGGTATTAACACCCGCCTTACAATCGTGAGATTAAATTTCATTATAATGCTATGGACTTGTGTTTGAAAAAAAATATTAAATAAAAAAATACAGATTGAAAAAAAAACAGATAAGAAGTAGGTCTGTAGTATACCTTACAAGGCGGACGTCAAATTAATAAATAAAAAATAGTTATCTAAGGTTAGATATTATACATTATAAAATCGACTTTGTCCTGAAAATTTGTTACGGTTTGGCAAAAATCCCATAGGAGATAGAAAAGTAATGGAAAAGAAATGAAATGAAATATATAAAGGAAAAGTTAACATACCGTCTAAACTAAGTTGAAAGTCCTGGCTTGCAAGGGTGCTGCCAGCAGCGTGTAGCTCAGGGTGTAAGCTTCTTGCTGCGCTTAAATATTCTAAACCTAAAACAAGTAAAAAAAAATCATCAGTAAAAATAATATTCAAAAAAACATCGTCTAAATTGAAAGGAAAAATATCAGGAAAAAATCTAATTTAGAGATGTAGAGATAGAATCATAATTATTTCAATTAGTTACGAAACTAAATTACTTTATCAAATTAGACATCATACGTTTTCTTTAGCAATAATTCATTCAATTTACGAGTAAGTATATCAATGGCCGCCACCAATACTCTACGCTAATTAATTCTGAAAATAAATCTCATCAGTAAAAGTAATATTTAAAAGAATTTTATCATCTAAATTAAAAAAATATCAGGAAAAATTTAATTCAGAGATTCAAAAATTTAATTTTAAGAACGATACTAAATTACTTTATCAAATTAGACTGAAATACATGAGCTAAAAGATCCATCAAATCACACATAAATTTCCTTTAGCTATAATTCACTCAATTTACGAGTACATCAATGGCCGACACCAAAACTCTATGCTAATAAATTCTGAAAATTACATTTATATGGAAATCACCTATAATAACGCCTCTTCCACAGAAGCGGCTGGTCCCTGCTCTGGCCAGTTTATAGATCACAAATCAACTTAGTCACTATATACGGAGCTAAATGCAGTATCATACCTCCATACAAGATGTACATTGACTCATCTAGTTTCGCAGTGGGTGGGCTAATAAATTGGCATGCAATACATGCGTGCATAGCCAATATAGCTGTAGTAAATTTGCAATCGGTCATCAACGAAATTTTAAGTAAGTATGTGATGTTCGAAAAAGTACTTCTTGTTTTCATGTCCATATCATTTATAGAACATATCTAAAGAGAACTCTAAACGAATAAGGTTGGTTACAATTATGAATATAAAAATAAACTGATGTTTTTTGAGTAAGTAAACAATTTTACTTCGGAGTAGAATTCCACCAGTAGAGTTAATCTAAACGGACTCAATATCCGCCAAAAATACGCCTTAGTACTCTTTAACACTGTTTAACCGTGCAATCCGTACGGTTAAACATTGTCTAAAGCATGCGTAAAACTTTTGTGGTAAGACGGATTGTTTTCAGACAATATTTTCTTACACTAAACCTACTGCTATATAATTTTAAAAATTAAGTACGTAGGGAAATATAAAGACAATGAAAAGCTTTAAAAATGAGAAAAAATGTGTTTTTGTAAAGTCAGCATAGTAACATTACACTACATTAACATGGTTGTAAATTATGTAAACCTTTTATTTTTCAAATTTTTAATTTGTATTGAAATTTTAATTATAACATAACTAGCTTTTACCCGCGGCTTCGCCCGCGTTATATTTTGATTTTGGCTTATGTTTATGTCGGCTGCGAAACCTAACCTAAGCGACAAACATCAAAATACCTTAGAGGAATGCTTTTGTTGGCTAAGTAACGGTTGGAGTGTATATACAACCCGCCTGTGTATTCCCTCCTTGTCGTGGCAGGGGAGGTCTAAGGCAGCTGAAAAGGCGGCGCTCGAAGTCTCCCTCTTCTTTGGGTCTTTCCCCCAAGGCAGCTTAGAGGCTGGCACTCGTAGTGCAGCCGCTTTTAACTAAAGCAGCTGAGAGGATGGCCGGTAGGTTGCCTGCCTTATGAGGAGTGTTGCTTCTCAGGCGGGCTGCAGTGCCGCTCTTGCGACGCTGCAACCGAGGATTAGGGGCTGCGGTGGGATGGAACTGGTTGTGTGGGTGCCGCCACCTACCCTACCTTCCGCTAGGCCGTCAACCTGTTGGAAGACGCAGTGGGACTGCAGGGGAAGAGAAGTGTCGGTATCGCGATGGCCGTTCTCACTGCCCTCTGCAGTTGAAGAGGCAGGCGCTGGGCTACTATGACTGACCCGTTGCACTGGGATCAGGACGTTGGAATGCTGTCCGACGCTCAGTGCTGGTTACTCCCGAGTGGTGGATGACGATGTGTCTTGTGCTCCGAAACACACCGTCATTATGGCGGGAGCGCAAGCTCCGTTATGGAGCCCGAGTCTGGGCTAGCGCTGTTGAGTGCCGCGAAGGATTGCGAAAAATGTAGGAACGTCCTAAACTTGAAATGACAGGTTATTTCTGGCGCTTAGACGGCTGCTACCGCGGCCCGCTCGCTTACTTTTCATCCTATCCTACGGGAACTGTTAAAGTTTTTGGGGTAAAAAGTGGCCTTTGTCACTTTTCGTCTTTCAAACTATATTCATGCAATAAGTCAAGGCAATCCTGCTGAGAATTGCTGAGAAAAAGTTATTGTCTTATCCTACGGGAACCGCAATTTTTTCGGAAAGGAAAGTATCCTATGTCACTTTCTGTCTTCCAAACTATGCCCACCACAAAAATCAAGTCAATCCGTTGCTCCATTGCTGAGAAACAGTTATTGTCCTATCCCATGGGAATCACGAATTTTCTCGGGATACAAAAGTATCCTGTTATCACTTTCTGTCTTTTAAACCATAGGTATCCATACCAAAAATCAATTCAATCTTTTGCTCCGTTGCTGCGTCAAAGAGGAACAAACCAACAAACTTTTCGGATTGATAATATTAAAGTATGATAATTCTGTACCATAAAGGTAGAATAAAGAAACATGTTAAACCTCTAATGATAGAAGATTTAAAAATATTTTTAATGTCAGACAAAATGACGGCCTGTTATTAAACGTCATAGTAACATGTAGCATGCAGAGGGAAAATAACTTTTTATCCAATTTTAATGTCAGTTGTCATTTTCAATCCATACTTTATTTCTTCTTCAAGGGGATATAAACTTGGAAAAACAATTTGTCCCCTTGCCATGCTACCTGTGATTTATAAAAGTCTGCAGACAATGTCACCTGTCATCTAATTACGTTTCGCTGTGACGTTTCGTTAAGTGTCATAGAGGAATTAATCACTTAGCGTCTTTGTGATAGTGGCGACAGTTTTGCTTTCGATAGTTTTTGTCCTGTCCTACAGGAACCATGCAATTTTTTGCTTAACGTCTAATGATTAGCATCTAAAATTCGACGCGCTTGGTTTTGCTCTTGAGTTTCAGCAGTTCTTTGCGCTTCGTGATGCTCGGCATCTAAAAGTCGCTGCGCTTGACTTTCTCCTTAAGTCTCAGCAGCTCTCTGAGCTGCGTGACGCTCAGCATCTAAAATTCGACGCACTTGGTTTCGCTCTTGAGTCTCAGCAGCTCTTTGAGATGCGTGGCGCTCGGCATCTAATGTCAAACGCATTTAAGTGTGCTCTTCAGACTCTTGGCTTCTAGCAATTTTCTTTACGCGGGCTCCGCTAGAACTACGCGCTAGATTCCATTTGCGTTTTGTAGGCATACCTATTAGAATGAAAACTACGTAATTAAACTGAAAAAATACATGTAACCTTCTCTAAATTTTACAGGAAAAGATTGATTGACTTTGACATTTGCAACTCGAGCAGCCTTGAATGGGCATTGGGCATAGAGAATGTAATTTGGAAAGTCAAGATGCAAATTACCATTTGTCATGGTAGAAAATAAGTTTTTTCTTCTAAGATTCTAGCCAATGCGTTTTCATCCCCCGTTTTCAACCCTTTAAAACTATTTTTTCGAATCTAAAAGTAGCCTATGTCCTTTCTCAGGCTCTAGACTATCTGTGTACCAAATTTCATTCAAATCGGTTCAGTAGTTTTAGCGTGAAAGCGCGACAGACAGACAGACAGACAGACAGAGTTACTTTCGCATTTATAATATTATATATTATAATATTATATTATAATATTATAAATATTATATATTATAATATTATTAATATTATATATTATATTATAATATTATAAATATTATATATTATATAATATTATATTATATAGTAATATAGTAAATATAGTAATATAGTAAATATAGTAATATATAGTAATATAGTAAATAGTAAATATAGTAAGGATGATGAATAACAAATATAACCTGTTTAAATAAATTAAACCAGTAGTAGGTACAATTTGTACGTCATAATTTAGTTCTTATGCTTAACAAATAGTAGCAAGCTCTAATACTGTCTTTATGATAAATTTATTCGCTCAGCCATATTATCACAAGATTGAGTTGTCAACATGTTGAACCTCTGAATATAAACGACCGGTTTAATGCGAATCGTGATTAATAAGCACTGAGTTCCGTTTACGAACTATTTCACGGAAAACAATTCAGCCGCTGACTGTCTCGACATATCTCACTAATTGGACACCCTATTTCACGCCTGACATTGTCATCGCCATTTGTGTTTTTGGCACCATCTTTATTTCAGACGCCATTTTGTTTTGAAGGACGTATTTAACGAGTTACTACTGAATTAATATCTTAACGAATTTTTATGTGGATCGTAAAAATAGCTGCCTAATTTGAATTTTATATCTCATTGTTGATTGTTAACAAGCTGACTGATTTTATTACTTTCTCAGAATTCATGGTGCGTAAAAACAAACTAAGAGCGAGGAAACCTACCTGTGCTCTAAGCATGTACCCTGGCGAATAAATTAATGCTCGACATTGGTAGAGATTAATAATTAATAGGTAGGTAGATACATAATTTTAATCTATTTAGATTTCTTTAAATGAGAATGTTTTTAAAAGAATTCTTGCAATTATGGGCTGTGACATACAACAATATTTTCACCACATCTACCTTTTACATGACTGCTTGTAAAACAATTAAACTACCTATATATGATTTAGGTATGCACTAATGAAGCTAGTTTAATGTAGGTATGTTTCAAATCTGATATTCTACAGGAAACTGGATAGTAAATACAAGAAAACTATTTTTATCTTGATTTACTAATTAAAAGAATAGACTAGACGAAACTTTAACATTTTAACTTTGAAATTAACCACATTAGTAACTATTTATGGTGGTTAACTCTATAATTATATCATTTTGAGCCGATTTATTCAAAATCAAAATAGAATTCTTCAGCATGATTCAAAGTACCTACTTAAATTAATGTCTGCATTAACTCGCATGTGGTCTTCAATTAATTATCCGAAATACAAATCATCCATGGAGAGGCGTCGTTGTAGCCGCGAATTCATCTTTATAATCACATCGTTTATACCTAAGAAAACAAACACGCCGAGGGTCCGAACAAAAAAACTTAAAACGATTTTGATTTGTTGATCACGCTCCTTTGCCGGTGTCCGACCGGTCGTTTTAGTCAGAAATAATAGGTTTGGGAAGCGAAGGCGTCATCGACCACCAATTTGGCGAGCCCAACAAAACGAGCTCCGAAATATCCCACGAAAATAACGTATGTGGTCTGCGTTTGACGCGCCGCGAACACCGCGAAAACTTTTATGTCTTCATCTTTTGTGAGAACCGACGGATTCTACGTGTCCTAAATAAAAAAGGAGTCCCCTTATCACCCATCGGATTTGAACGAAATCGAACCTGACCCAAATTCCATTAGCTCACCATGGTCACCCTAACGACATTGGTGTAACCGCTCGCAAAAAGCTCATTCGAAATTTAACTTTAACTTCTTTTTCCGAATGAATAAATATCGAAGCGAACAGCGTTACTATTGAGTCGTTTTTTGTCTGAACTGGTTATCGATATGAGTCGATTTGATGTATTAATTTTCATCCGATCCGATTGGGCGTAAAATTAGTCTCATAGACATCTAGTGGTTCCGTGGTCACGTTAAGCGTTAAAATATGAATGTCAATGGCTTTGTTGGGCGGCGCGGGCGTCTTTGGTCGCGGTGACTTTGTAACGGGGATACTAATGAGACGCACTAAGTTATGACTTAGTTCGGTTCGAGTGCGCGGCGAGATGAAGGCGTTGCGAGGTGAATCCGTAATGTCGAATACGTTTTATGATCTTGAATATTCAGCGTAAAAAATGAATGAGATGCCCGTGGCCACTTAATTATGGGGTCGGGTGATAGAGTGGTTACGAATATCGTTATGCAAGAACTCGTTCCGTATCGGGGATCCAATCTCACGCTTGCCTGGTAAAGACGTTGGGTGCCTTAAAACTAGGGCTGGTCTACAAAGATGGATGGAAAAAAGACAATAAGACTTGTAAGAATAGAGTACTGATTTCATTTTAGTGAATGTTACATTGAGCCAATGAAATACACAAATGTTTCGTAGTAAAGATACCTAGGTAAATGAGTATCTCAATAAAATGTATGTTTAATTAAAACTCTAATTGAATATTTCGAATGCATACATATATCTGCAATTTTCATTCAATACGTTTGGATATCTTTAACATAATAAATAAAATTAGAGACCAAAATCAATAAGAACAAAATCTAAAAGCAGACAACCCTAGAAAAAGTGCCAGGTGTCAATTAAAATGTCATCAAGCAAACTAGCCGCACAGTGGTTCGCACCTCGACTCGCGGTCCCAAAACTCAAACAATCTAATGTCATAAAACGATTAGTCGAAATCAGTAAAAAAACTTTAACGCACGCTAACGAAGTTTTTATATTTTAATCAAAAGAACATAAAAACATGGGCGCGGTTTGTTCAGGTAGCTGTGCTAAGTATAACGTGTATATTGCAGGTGGTTCTAAGAAATATTTATAAGGATAGCCGGCATTTAGTTTTGATGAAGATTTGAATTGATTGAAAGGTCTGTAATTGACCTCTCCCACTGGCACAGGGAGGTATCATATGCACTTCTTTTTTAATCGGGATTGTATGTTTATTAATCTCTATTGTATTTTCAATATTTTTTTGAAAACAATAAAGAGGACTTGAAGATAATATGACGGCAGTTGTTTTTATCACATTGGCTTTTTTCACGTTGATGCGAATAACGGATTTAGAAAGTTATCCTTAGGTACTGAATATGTCGTTGTTCTATTATTTAATCTAGTTAATTACTCACAAGCCTTATGTGATTTCTTGAAACAATAAGATTATCTTCGTATTCATACTTAAAACATTAAGAATAAATACTGAATTAGAAATAAAATTATCAACTTAATCTTTTACAGGTTTTGCTAGTAAGATCCTGTTAAAAACGACGCATACTCAGTTATTATGTCTCAATCTAAAGGATAAAAAATACAATCTGTGATGTGACGCATCCATCGCTTTAACAGCACAAAATTATATTCTTAACAGCATAATTGCACCTGGATGGATCTAGTTATCACTGTCTCGTATCCTCTTTGGACTTTTTAATATTTTCATCCCATTCTCGCAAATCGTTTTAGCTTTATTCCGCGATCATCGTTTATGATTTATTCATAAAGATGTATCTTTTTTATTTTTAAGTGTTTCATATTTCGAAGTGGCTCGGGACTGTGATTTGGGCCACTACTGTATTTAGATTAACAGCAAATTATGTAGTTAGAAGATGGGCTTTTTGAAAATGTTATAGATCATTTTATGTTAGTTATTTCCTACCACGAAAAACTTGAAGTTGCTTTTGATTTCACAATTTATTTATGACAGTTATTTTAGAACAATGCCACAATGTGCAAGTGTCTCTTGATAGCAGAAAATTACTTAGAATAGCTTAGCTTTAATGATGTTTCTGTGTGTAGAAATCTTTATATTACGAGTATGTTTTCATTATTATTATGTTATTTTTCAATCGATATTTTTCGATCAGTTGTTGTTAAGAAAATACTTGTGTGCATGGCGTCGGTTCAATGTTAAAAAAAAAGAGTCTTGCTTTTTTTATTTAATTATAAGTTACATTATTTTAACTTACATACAAAAATAAGTACTTATATGGAAAACCTACAAGTAATTCTTGAAGCCGCTGATTTTTCGGGTCATTAATTTACAAACACGGTGTTAATGAGAAGAATATATTTGGACCAATTAACGACCTCGGTAATAAAGTTCACAGATATAATTGGAGCCTCATTATACCCGCACTCCCGCAGGTTGGCTTGACACACGTGGAAACGCTAGTGAAAGCTGACACCTCATTAAAGTTACGGGGGTTGAAATATATTGAAAATTGTTTATTTTTGGACGTAACACAAATCCAATGTGTTTTATTGCTGCATTGTCATTAATATCAAAATTATAAATATTGTATTTAATTTGCCATTCTTAACTTTAAAAAGCTTTAAATAAACACTGACATTCTAAACTGCCCAAGTTGTTTTTCCGTCAGAAATAAAATTATTTCTGAAGCGTGGGTACAGGGAATCAAAAATTGATGGACCACTTAATGTTTGCTTTGAAATATTGCGGTGGAATATTTAAAAATACTTTTTTTTTCATTGGTAAATTAGTCCTAACTGAACTTACGATTTTACTACACACATTTTTGCGATACTAAATGACAAACCTTGCCCAACAACAACACCCTTGTTCCAATCCAATCCTTGTATTAAAACAAAATGCCCACATTTTCTGCACAAAAAGCATAAGATGACAATGCATCTTCAAGGGTTCAACTAACGCTGGTTTGGAAATTTAACACCGCCAAGCTGCTCGCACGTGTTTCCGGGTTCTAATGACTTGTTTGGGGTAGTTTTAATTATTGTGGTTTTCTGATGACAGGAATAGCTTTATTGTATTCGGAAGCACCTACAAAGTTCAAGTTGAATCTCAGTGCTATGTGTGAAGAGTAAGTACGGTACTCGATCTCGATAAAGGCGATCAAATTCAATCGAAAGTATAATACACGCTATGAGTCTTAAAAAATATCGAGTGATTAGCACCTAATGTTATTATTTTATTCTGAGTAAACAAAAAAAAATCAAGTATGTGCTAGGTAATATAGTTTTGATAATTTTATTGATATTGACCACAGATCTGTTGTTCTGACTTCTGTGATATTGACCCCTAGTATTCCAAAATTTCATACGTGGTTTGTAGTCTTCATTGCTACTGGACCAGATAGAGCTAATTTTGAAGTTATTTTTCAAAAATCATTCGTCGATATTATCCATCTCTTTTGGCTGTAACTATATGTACGTTATAATATTTATCTTTAATACATGTTATCAAAAGGTTTAAAATACTAGACCCAGGTAGCACAAAATAGAACTGAGTGGAAAGAAAAGTTAAATAAACAATCTATGCGCACAAGATATAAACTAGACACACACGCGTCATCCTACATCTACTTACTCTACATCTCCCACATAGTTCAAATAAGTTTGCAGAAAATTCCAACATTAGCGTCAAATTATAAATAGACGAAACAAAAGTGTCGGCATGTGTTGCCACTAATTAAAATTAATAGATTTAATCCCGCATTGCCATGTCAACACAAATGTGGGCTACGGAAAACATAAATCAAAGATACTGGGGTTGTTTCGTTCTTCCGAGAAAGCGAATTGTCGCTTCAACACGTGTTTTTTTGCGAATGTGACGTTTCCACATGTGGCGACATCTTTCGGTGTCGGGTGGTTTGAAACGTGAAACTGTTGTGCCACAAGCTTTGTTGTCAAACATCTGTGATGCTGACACATCTCTATTAACGAGAAAATGTCTGTATTTATAGGAAGCGGCAGTGAGGACTGCGTTTTCGTTTTAGAATCTCCATAATCAGAATGATCAAAACAAAGATGGGTTAACGATATTGTGATAATCGCGGGTCGTAACTGGACACGAGTAGCACAGGGCCGAGACAAATGACACCAAAAGAGAACTGCTGACTAAAGAAACCTGCGTATGAAGGTGATGAATACAAAAGTCCGAATTCTCCAGAATATTATTTTTCTTCTTTATCACAAATACTGTGTAGGTATATTGTTAGTCTTAAAGACAGTTTAGGTTCTAATCTGATATTTTTTCTAGTTCGCGTAATTAGATATATAAAATTTATGGTGTCATTTGAGCTGCGTAGCTCGATTAATTAAGCGTTAATGCTTAGTGGAAAATGGCACCTTGAGTCACTCTTCCAAAGACGAAGATTGAAATAAAACTAAAAGAAATAGGTACTGTATTTGTAATAATATACCTCTACAAAGAGCTCATTATTTATTTAAACGGGAGAGAGACTAGACAATTAAGTAGACATACCTAAATGAAGCAGTATCTATAAAATGCAGTTGCGTAGGGGCTTGAAATCAAGGGATACAAAAAGCATGTAACACACCGTGAAATCAGAAACAAAGGCTCTATTCAACACGAACTATGTGTGACTGATTGATTAATTTACAACCTACGTTCGGATTGAACTATAAAATCAACGTTTTCAGACGCGATAATTAGTCTACTAATTTGTATAGGTTACGATCTACACGTGGTTTTAGTGTATAAAGTTGTAATTGATATGAAACGAGTCAATTATTAGAAAACTACGAGAATACCGGAAGTGGGATCTCGCTGAACCTACATACAGAAATACGAGGGACTGATGAAAATAAATAAAAGCTTGTAAAATTGTAGATACTATTTAACTAAATTCTAGAAAAAAATTGTACTTATATTAAAAAAATACTTGCTGTATCTTAAACGTTAAGTACCTACTCGTTAATTAAGTATAGTATTATCTATTTAATCGAAAGAAACTTAATTTGATAAGTTAGCAAATCATTACAACGAACACTAAACTTTAGACTAACATCTTTCATATTAACATTTTTTTCTAAAATAATAATAATCTGAATGATTTTGTAGCTCTATCCTTGTCTCTTACTGCTGCCCGTACCAAAATACTTTTACCAAACTTCTTAATTTTAAATTGAAGGTTTTTTATGTATATTACATGTATGTCTAAACATAATTTCTATCGTAGTAATAATAAATCTAGTTTAATTAGCTTAAGCGGGATCTTCACTCTGACAACAGCTCTAAGTGCCACTAAGTATTCTTAAAATGGTTAGATGTACCGACTAACCAAGCATTAACCGGCCTTCTTTCCCATCACTTCTACAATGAATAGATAAACAAAACAGATAGCCATCATCATCACGGCAATTACCAAAACATAAAACACTAGGGGAACACGTAAACTAATTTAGTCTTATCACGGCGCGATTAGAGACCTCGCATCAAAGTTTCTGGCCAGGAATAATGTGGCGTGGGTGAAGCTGGCTGGCCCAAGTTACACGTAGTAGCGAGTAAATAAAAATGAAGAAAAATACGCCCTAACAGAAAAAAAAAACATTTTAAGCATCAGAAATTTATAGTAGATTAGATTATTCTTTTTCGCTAAAAATGGTACAACCGACCTGAGTCATGTACAAAATCCCAATAGTTCGCTCGAATCGATGCATACAAATTTTACATTATTGTTGATTTTTCTAAACATTTCAGCCAATTTCGTTAAAATTAAATGGGACCTCGTGTCGGGAGTATTTTTAACTTTAACTAAAAAGTTTTTTTGAATTCGGTTCACAATTGGCGAAAATATCGATACAAACACAAAAAATACATACAGGCGAACATACGAGTATAGTAGGTCCACACATACATAATGTACCTCAAAAAATAAAACGTTTTATGCATCAGAATACGAAAATAGAATAGAAAAAAATATTAGCAACTATATTCATGTTTCCCCTATATTTAAAAACAAATTACTGTTCTATTAACAATAAAAAAATCAACTTGGATGTGTGTTTATAAAACTGAACGAGTTTTTATCTAACTTTGAAAAGTATTTTTGTGATATTGTTTTTCAATACTGCATTGTTGCGATTTTCATCTTAATGAATGAGGTTGAAACTGACTAGAACTGAAATCACCTTCTTACACTTAACTTTATAATATTTAAAATTCGTACTATCACGTAAAATTATGAGCAAAATATTCATTACACGCCTTGCATGACACCTTCTACTTATGGGCGTACCTGAACCTACAATTTACGCCCAAGGCGTTTACGTTAAAAACCTCGACCCACAAATTAATATTCGTTAAATATATGCAATATGCATTTCAAAATTCAAATTAATCAATAAATATGACGCAACTCTGAATGGAGTTTACTAAAAAAAATATAAAAATAATTATAAAAAAGGCTTCTTCGTAGATTGACATTCAGGGACAATGTTTATCTGAAACCAGTGGGTTCAGTTTAAAACAATGCATTAGTTCTTAGAAAATATTGTGAACGACTGAATTGTTTAAAATTTTGCAGATTTCGGTAAAATATCCATAACTCTAAAACAGCAGCATACAGTACAATAAAAACTAAAAAAATGTAAAATGGACTATCAATGCTAATACTAACGGGAGAGCTAAAAAAATCGTCTAAACCTTTTAAAATAAAATAAAGCAAAATTCTAGCTTCTGGGAATTCATTCCGCTACCATCTTCTAACCCATTCCACATCCATAACCCATCTCAAGAACCAGTTCCAGATGTCTCAATTCCGATAGAGAGTGGATCAATCGATACCGGATCGAGTTTTTAAATCGATCATGATTGGACTGGTTCTTGGCTCGAAAAAAACCTTTGAGTTTTCTAATGAAAACCTTTAGAAATGTGGTTTCGTGGTGATTGGGCCCGGGAGGTGTTTGATTGAAATATTTGGAGGTAAATTAAAAAGTTACGGGTTATGACCGAAGGGTAACGCTGATTGGATAAAATAACGGGTACAGAAAGAATAATAAAACCGAAGGAGTAGATACAGTTAAGGTCTTTTTGGCTTGGAGATACATGAAGTAAGTATTTTTTGTAGTGAAATCAGAATTTCGTGGTGAGAAAAACATATAGACTTGAAAAGTAAAGATTTTCAAAATACTGCTAATAGTAAAGTTAGAAGAAAGACACTAGCTTGTATAAGGAAAGTAGGGAGGTGTCAATATTTATTATTTTCGCTCCTATTTATTTTATATTTTCTTCTCCTATTGGTATACATCCCACTCTGTCCCTCTTAGATCCACATATAACCTCTCTCTTATGACTCCTTCAGCACGTTGTGAAATTTTTTATGGTAAAACATTCGCATTCCAGGCTGTTCAGCTTTGGAATGAATTGCCTGTGTCTATTAGACGCGCTCCATCTCTGGTGGTTTTTAAAGAAAATGTATGTAATCATTATATGTCGCAGTTACCGTCTCTCTAATTATTCTCCAAAATTATTTATTTTCACTTATTTTTGCCATCGTTATAAGCTGTTTAAATATAGTCATTTATAATTTCCGATATAGTTGATTTATTATATATATTAGTTTATTTTATATTATGTATAAGTAGGTTATTATTAGAATTTATTAGAATGTATGTTGTTTAAGTAAGTATATTTATCACTTTCATGCACACCCCGTCGCCTATACCTTTTCGTTAATCCTTAACATGTAACGGTTGCCTGGAAGAAATTGCTGTTTAGCGATAAGGCCGCCGATTGTAACACTTGTTTGAAGTTTTCCTAGTTTATTTAAGTTTTGGTGTGTCAATAAAGAATTTATCTATCTATCTATCTTATATTTAAAGAAGAATTACGGAACGCTTTGCCTTGTAAACCAATAAAATCATATAGGTATTGACATACCTTACACAAACAGGTATTATTATAAAGTGACCACAACTGACAGAAATAACTCTCTTGTGGAGACAAATAAAAACAAAAACACTACACGTGCTTGATAAATAAAATATCGTTAAATAACCAACCATAAGGGTTGAAGTGAAGAAATTATCGCTATTAGTGGTACAAGACTGGAGTTATTGAAATGTAGCGACGCAGCGGGAGGACGGCTGAGAAATGGACCATATCAGTCATGCGGTCGGTACAATTGATGATTGGTATAAGCTCAGCTTAGTAGTTATGGGACTTTACTGTTTATGGCTTGTAGAGCTTAACGGTAGGTTATCCTAGCCACCTTGATATTATAAGACTCACAATTTCAGGTTCCCTCATTTACTTCCTATGTTTATGCTTTAAGCAACGGAATGATATTGACAACTTTCTTTGACGTCTGTCTGAATGTTTAAATTTTATACACAAAATTTGCTTGTGCGCAATTTTCAGCTCTATGCAGGCATCTATACGGTTTTTTGAAAACAACGATAGTGCCATATTTTTATCACTTCATGCTATACCTATATTACTTATTTAGTCTCCTAATAAATTAACAGAATATGCATATTGCAAATCTCTATTTTAATTCAGCATTAGATAGGTACGTCCTTCAACATACAGAACAGTGGAATCAATTCGGATTATTTGGCACTAAAACACCAAGTTTTTATTATACATCAATTAGGCTGATTGATTCTTTACAACATCGTATTTATTCAAGCCAATACATGGTATGTATTGCGATAATATCAAATTGTACTCGGTCCAGCCGCAGACAAGAGATTGTATCAATCAAAACCAGAGAACAGGTTAGCATCCAAAACAAAAACTGGAGTGATAAATAGATTTGTAACTTGTTATTTATATTCCTGGTATTCAATTGGAACTTCGTCACTTTTTGATTTGATGTCAGTTTTGATGAGCCGGTCAGTAATTTTTTGATTAACTGCCGGAGTACGTGAGTATTCTGATTTGGTACCGCTAGTGTGCACTTTGGAATTTGGTTTGGCTACGTCGCTACGTGGAAAGACCTGGGGATAGACAAAAGTAGTCGAATTAGATAGCACCCTACAGCTCAAAATTTCTCGCAAAGCAGAAAATATGAAGTGCTTTAATTCCCGATGTAAAAATTTGAATGTGATTATTTGTTTTAGTTTGTGACATGTTAGGTTATGAGCCCTTCAGTATGCAGAACTGAAATAAAAATAAACATAAAAGCAACAATAAAATCGCAAATATTTATGAACCGTTAAAACCAACTCCGTAATAATTGTGTTTCACAGAACGAAAAGTCATTCAATTAACGAATACGAGTTCGGAATTAAGCCTTCTTCATTTAAAATGCATTTATCCGGTCACTTGTCATGCTCGGGCGCATTGTCGCCGTCTCTTTCTAAAACTTGTTTAAACATCACCTCTCTGTTTCAGATCTTCGATGCGGCAGAGGTTGGAGCTGCGACAAAAAGTCGTGCGGCATTCTTATTGATATCTTTGTGTAGATAAAGAAACCCAATTTTTGTACTATCTTGTCAATGGAGAAGCTGGTCGTACAGGAAACCTTTTCTGTAGAGACTGTACAGAGTATTTTACTATCTCGAACTAAACTAAAAAGTATTGTGTTGAACAGAGGTTTCATATTTTTCATCATCTCTCGATTCCCGATTATTTAGGGTTAGTGCATGCAGCGAGTACTTTTTCGATTGTTTCTGGCGTCCGTCTGAGTTTATGTTATTTTCGTTTTTTTAATTGAGTTTATTCTTATTTCACCTTTCCACATCAACTTCATCATTTTCTTTATTTTTAAAAAATACTTCCATACTACGACAGATGATATCCAAAGTAATAATTACACATTAATAGGTACATAAAATAGTATCAAATTGTTGTCTCTACCATATGCGCGAGCGCTTGATTTTGAAAAAGCAGTAATTGAAGTCTTGATCTATACGTGGAAGAAATAAAAACTCCTTCACCGATTTGTCCAAAGTGCAGCTTATCGTTTACCTTCCAAAATGTTTTCCATCTCACTTATTTGATAAAAGGTAAAAAATAACCATTCTCTTGAACACAGATTGAACGTGTCAACTTTGCCCGTGACACTTTGCAAATTGGAATTCGCGGCAATTTACCGAGGCATAAAAAACATAATCAATCTTCTGGCATATTGATTAATCCCTTAACGAGTTCAACGACACTTTGGTCCACATTCGTTTTGTTTGCTTTTAATTTTTCAGTGTTGTGACCCTACTTTTCTAACTCATCGCATCAGACTACATCATGACAAAGTTTTGATATTGACATTAGCTTTCATTTTGGTTGTTCAAAAATACTTTACAACTTTATACAAGGTCTGATTTTAATACAGCTTTTATAAACATAGGCAACTTCATGGTATGATAATTATATTGATTATATTATTACTATACGTATTCTATATGATTTTCGGGAGTAATATGAACTCTTTACTTTCAACATATTTCACGCTCAGTTTAACCAAAACTGGATCGAATTTACGATTATCGAAATAAAGACACACAAATATCGTTTTTCATGACTTCATGTCCGAAGCCACTTCTTTTATTTTGCTCCAATTTTATGATTCTGCCCTGATGGAATAAAACCTTTATTGCTTTTAAACATTTGCCTTCCTTTCCTCGAATCGCACAAGTGTTCATTTTATTATGGTCATTATTTTTTGCGTTAATAATCTACAAATAATGAAAATCAAGTGCATTATTAAGCTGATCGTGATTGGCACCTGTACCATTAGCGACTTGATTAAAATGTTTCATGAAATTCTGAGAAGCAAAAACCTCACAGCAAAACGTGGTGATTAACATTTCGAACGGAAAAAACTGAATAATGAAGGTATCGGTGTGAACAACTTTATCAAAAAGGCAAACATGAGTAGTTGAACACTTACGTGTCACCCTTGAAATGCCCTTTAAAGTAAATGCGAAAACTTTATACCATATTGTGCCAATCATATTTATTTTCCACGCGTCCTATTGCATTGAAAACCTTATTCGACGAGTTCGTTAATGGAACACTAACAAGATCTAAATTGAGTAAAAAACGTTTCCAATTAACTTTTAAGTTATCTCCTACAATTCTTAAGATGGTCTTGCTTAACATCATAATCGTGAATCTTATCTGATGCATTTATAACAACCAATTCTCATTCTACTGCTTGTCTGATCAGATTATAATTTACCTCGTTTACATAATGCACGTAGTTTCTTTTAGCATTGTCGCGGTCAGGATCGAGCATCGTAACAGGACAATTTATATCTGAATCTACAACTCTGTTACCGCAACTGTAAAGTTTCATGTCCTCTGTGTCTTGTACATCAGTTGCTTCTGTCGCAATTTCAACTTTACTAAATTTTGTTAGGGTATGCTTTTGCTTGTTAAATTTTCGTCTGAATGTTTGGTTATTTGTTTTAAAAAGGCTTTATCGCGGCACGTACACTCGATTTGAATAAAAATACGATTTATATGTGTCGGGGGTTCGGTAAAACGGTGTAGGGTTACGGAGCCGGTCCAGTCTCAAGCTCCCAATTTGCTGGTGCATTTCTGAGTAAGTTATTAAGTTTCGGCTTGTCACTTGTGTTGCGAAATTTAGCAGTTGGCTGATGACGGACCGCCGGTCTTCACGATTTTATATTAATAACGCTCGCTTGGTTGCAACTAGCTTTTTTAGGCGTTTCGAGTGTCAGATTGATTGATGTACTTACCTATTTTTTTCGCTATGATTAAATCATAATTATTTTAACACAGATCTCTGACTACAATATCTGCAACGAGAATATAAGCTTTTTTATGTGGTCTCGTTTTTATTCGATTGACATTAGCTTCAATTTATTACTTCCTTTGGTTTTATCTATTTCAAGTCAGACGTGGTTTTTGCATACAAAATGCCAATCTTTATATTATGTTGTTTCAAATTCATAGTAACAGCTGTTTTGTTAATTTGGCTCAATTTTTAGTCAAATCTATTAATATCGCCTACAAAAGTTCATTAGCATTAGCTTTAAGTTTTGCATTTCCGTTTGATTTTACTCTATTAATTAAAATAATACTTCTTCTCCTAATTAGTAAATGTTAGTATTCGCGATCGTCTGATAATCCAGACGAGTCTACCGAAGAGCGAAGGTCATCCATGGTCAAGTAGGTCTGTGTACCATAAAACTGGGTCTGGTAGTAACCCGACGCTTGGACGTTCCAGTTACTTTGGATGGATGTGTACAACATGCTGTCAAGATAAGTTTTTATTTATTTCTGTATTTCATTCCATTATCTTCTTGTATTTTAAAATGATTCAAAATTGGTCTTATCTCTACAGGATCACGGTCAGCCGCTATGATTTGTAATTATATTTGACAAATCATAGCGGCTGAAATTTTTTATATCAAGATCTGTGATTGGTTGACGACTAGACTGCGACCGTAGGCCGTAGCTGTTTTTCGCCAGAAACTGGAATTGAATTTAAATAACTATATTTTAGTATTGAATCTCTGTATGTATATTCATACAGGCCGAGTGGCTAGTCCTGGCGTCAGAGTTTTAAAGCCGCCTAAAAGCCTCAGCATTGTATAACTAAAATAGAGACATAGCCTACCACTAGACTATAAGTACAATGTTTAATTCCTGCTTATAATAGTATTGTAATTATGTATAATTTTGCCGTTAAGATTAGTTTATCTGTTGTCTATCTAAAGATAAAAGTTATTAAGTTCATTTAATTTAAGTGCTTCTATATAAGGAATGGCTAAAGGCTTGTTGAATGCCGATTAATGCAGAACGCAATTTTAATGTACAATCATTTCGCTTGCCAAACTTGAAAATTGTTCAATAAAAGCAACGAATTTTGTACAGCTTTTATAGTAATTGTCGTACACTTTAATTACATTGTATTCTTCTCTTTATCTTTGGATTATGTTTCGTAATGAAATTCCAGAATGATACTCGGTGATCTTTCTTATAGATAAAAACTATAGGTAAAAAGATAACAATTTGATGCTTTTAAGTTAAATGTAGTGTTTATCCATATGATTTGAATTTATGTTTTTAATATTGAAGCAGTTTTATCTACATAGAAAATATAAAATATTATTTTGCAAAGTGCGTAGACTTTCAGAGACATTTAAATTATTTTCATAAATATGAATATTTTTTATTATGGGACGAAAAATAATAATCATCTGCTCCATACATTTTGTAAAGTCAATGCGATTTCACAGTAAGTTGGTCTCATTACTTCATAAGTTTTCCTATTACTAGGCATTTGTTAAACGCCTTGTATACTTATATAAAAATTGGTTGACTGTAAAGTCTGTTTCCGGATGATGATTTTACGTCATAACGTCATAGGCGTCACAAGCCGAACGCATAAGCCGATCGTGACTCTATCGCTTGTTCCACGCTCTTGCCTGGCCGCTCGGCACAAGCGGAACGTCACAATAAGTCATGCTTTTTCGTGCGTGCAGCCGGCGTTGATCGATTTATAAAACGTTTTCAGGTCAAAATAAATACTGGCAACATCTTGCATGAGCCGTCCCAAAAAAGTGCCGTGAAAAAAAATCCCGTCTAATTGAGCGTTATAGAGAGATGCGACAAGGCAACCCGAGCCGATTGCCGCCGACAACTGACACCGGTCACTGCGCGGCCGTACTTTTTGTCGCAAACACTCGTTTTGGGAATACAACACGGAAGGGTTGAGTTACTTAAATAAAATAGCTATTGCGAACTCACTTGCTGAGTACTAACTTTGTATAATAAACAATTTTAGTACTTTATAGATTAATGATTGGTCTCGCTGCGCTGGTAGCTAGACATTCAATCATCAATCATTAAAAGCTTAGTACTTTGTTACTCGTATCTAATAATTTTCTAAATAACACATTCTAGGATATAATTGTACCTGTTCCTCAGTATGATTAATTGATTATAGGGCCAACCCCGAAGTCGTGAAACTTATAAAATTTACCAAATTTGGACAAAAAGGAATATGCATGTTTTTTTATTATTGAACGATAGCTTGGATCATTAAACAATGATAAAAAAGTATCTGGTACTTAAATTTTAATTTTATATAATGAAAAAAAAACAATAAACTTTTGACGGCCTAAACTAATATTTTGCCCCGTTTTGTTCACAGAGCGACATGGACGATGACGTCGTGTTATGAAACAATATGGCAGTGAGAGAAATCAGCTGTTATCTGTCACTTACCGGCCATAGGAACCATAGAGTTTAGAGATATAAAGAGGCGCCCATAACAACAAATTAAGTTTACATGCTGATGAGCTAAAATGGCTGCCAGTTTTTTAAGCTCCGGCCTGGAGCAACTATGGTTACCAGTGACCAGTAGTAGCAACGAGTGATTGTGTCTGATCACCGATACAGGACACAGTAACTACAGTTCCCTGTGTCGGTGTCCGGTGTCAGAGACTCGTTTGCGCAGTGAGTGGATGATTTCATACTGGTTCTAAAGAAATCATATATTCATTGGTTGCTTGTATCTCACACAAGACACACGTTTGCTCCCTGCCTCCGTCGATGTATGTCTAATCGGTAAATATGCACCTCGGGCGAACAAAGTGCATATTCTGTGTAACAACTTAGAGCTTTTACACATCGCTTGCAGCTTATAACTTGTACCACCGCTCTATGGTATATAGTCACACCAACAATAGGCGACATTAGTACGGTCATGTTAAATACTGAATAATACGTTGTTAAGCACTTACACCGGATTGGAGACTTGAATGCGATGATAATTAAATCGTTAGTTTCTTTGAGCTTTCACATTTTGATGATTTTTGAAGAAGGCCGTATATGCTAGCTGGGAAGTTACGAAAACTTGTTTGACAGTAATCAAATGCTGGATTGTACATTTTCTTTTTATTGACTACATACTTTTTATTGCTACTATGCGTCTTTACGCTATTACTTCCGAAGTTTCCGAATGCAAGGTTTTTACTTACCTACTACTTTTTAGGAAACTTAATCAAGCTTATAAGATTTCAGGATTATCCTACTTCATCCCACGTGAAGATTGATCAGGTTGCTAGTAAATAATGATCAATGGAGATACGTCTTATGCTATAAGCTAGCGTATATGATAAAATAGCTGTATAAGGCTTACGATATGAAAGTCATTAATCAATTCCATATTTTTCGAAGTGGAAGCAAGCTCAAAACCTGCTGTGTCTTAACGTCTCGATTAATTTTTGGATTTGTTTAGCTGTCACGCTCATCCAAGGACTAATTGCTACTTATGTATATTGTCGAAAACGCTACAACAAATCGACGATATTCTTAGATCTTTTAAAGCGTTAGAACTTTTTGAAGGAAAACCAGTAAATATGTAGTCGAATCTGTCTGAACGTAATTGCTTCTGTGATTTGCAGTATTGTCCACTGTCAATCCACATTTACATCGAAGCCCGCACTGAGACATCTTAATTGCTGTTACAAAAATCATCCCTTCGTTACCGCGTGCCGATTCGAATTTCGAACCCGTGACTTACGCCCGTCTTTTAATGGCCACTTTAACGTATCTGTCATCTTTCACGATTTCAACTTTCTTTCAACTCTAGCTCACAGCAATAAGGTTAGTTTTTCTCCGACTCTAGCGAGTTAGGAATGGTAGTAGTCGTGAGTTTAAATCCTAATTAACACCTCTGTGTATAGATAAATTGAAAGGATAGTGTAAGGTTCGAGCTGTTCTCTTCGGGAGATACCGCAAAAGTTTAGTGGGGAAATGTCGTAAGTGCACATTGGTGTATGGCAGTTGCGACGTTTTTCAGCTGGTGGGTTATATTGTATGGTTTGCGCTTGGGTCCGAAGCGGGTTCATTTCAATTGGACAGTGAGATTGTTTGAATTCTGTTATGGTTAAAGGCAAGAATGAATTGATTAGTAAATGACTGTGCTAATTAATGTGTGCGAATGATTTTTTGCGACATAATTGGATTAAAATACGAGAGAGTAAAATAGGTTACTTTTTGGAGAGAAGTTGAGAAGTACAGCCTTATACTGCTATCGAAGAATGCTCAACTAGGGCCAATGTTAATGGTTCAGAGTGTGATAAGACAAAAACTAGGTATAACATTTTAACCCAAAATGGAAATAAAAGTTCCTTGAAGCACAAACAAATATCTATTCGAATAATATTTTTGACAAAAAACATAAGGAAGAAGGAGGAAGGCCCAATTCAAATTCGCTTAAAAGCGACTTAGATGGTTATAGCAAGCACCTTAGAATCCTAATGAAGAATATTATTATACAACTTGCAAGAGCCGGAACAAATCAAGTAATATTTTTATTTCATTAATAAATACCTATAGCAAAGATATACAGTTTATACAATTGCTAATCAAAACTGCATCCACAGTAAATTCCATAGAACAAAGCGCTATCACGAACCGCATACTTTACGAACCCTATCAGAGTTAAAACAATAACGCACCAAGCATTTATGATAGATTAATATCTATTATTTCCCAGTAACACTGCCTTCGGCTTCTTGTTACATTAAGAACATGAAATAATTGCACAAACAGTGCCTGGGTATGCACATTATTTGCAATAACAGTTTTGAGTTACAGGTTTATCTGGCTGGCTCGGTGTAGCATTACATCGTTCACACAGGGCAGGGCTGTCGGGACTCTGTTATCATCACCACTCACAGTTAGTAATTGCCCGATTTTGAGCATAAACCTTACCTACATACGCCATCCCTGTAGAGACTTGGTATTTTTTTGTTTTAAGAATTAATAGCAAATAAGCAATGACGAAGAAAATAATGAAATGATGATAAAAAGTGATCATTGCCAGAATAGCTGGAGTGTTGTCAGAGCATTTCCTGCTATAAACAATGGCTCTACAAAGCACAGATCAAGTAAATAAGGATCAAATAAAGAATCAGAAAATGGTAAAAGGTACAAGTAGGTACCTAATCGCTAACATGCTGAACTTCTGAAATTGTTTTCAAATCACTGCTCTCATTCAATTCTACCCCTAATAAGTCATCATCATCATCAGCCTACTGTACCAGCCTTTTTTATAGCCCACTGCAGGACGTAGGCCATGAAGGGTGATTGGGTTATATCCACCACGCTGGCCCAGTGCGGGTTGGTGGATTCACATCGAATTTCTTCTACGGACGTATGCAGGTTGCCTCACGATGTTTTCCTTCACCGAAAAGCCAGTGGTGTGAAATTCCGTACATAAATTCCGGTTGGTACGGTGGTGGCCGGTGTCATTACCACTAGACCACCACGGCATTATTATCAGCTTATTCCAGCCAAATTAGTAAATATCTACAGTAAATTCAACCAATGCACCACATATATTGCAAAACACCACACCGCACGCTTTAGCTGCAAATGGCGTTTATTCAAGCAATTTAGCGTAAGTACATTCCGCGGCAGCCCTATAATTTATGAAGTGCAGCCAATAACTCTCAAGTTCAATCGCAGCTTATCGGATTGTTTTCATTGTTTTAGCGTTTTATGGCGTCTAGTCCGATGCTGGTATTTTTATACCCCACTTTTAGTAGTTTAGTGTTTGCGCTTTAGTGGGAAGTTTTTTAGTAGACGTGTGAATTTTGCTCTATCTAGGTTATCCTTTAGAGATCCCGTGTCTCCAAAGTACGTAACGTACTCCTAAGTAAGTGACCCATTTAAAACAAGGGCTACCAGGAAACAGATTCAGCCTACTTTTGGGCCCATTAGAAAGACACAGACTATGTTTTCATAGTTAGTTATAATTTTGATTAGCTGAGACTAGGTACTGCTTAGTCTGGGTACCTACTGCTGAAGCTGGTGGATATTGGGTAAGTCTTAAGTCGGTACATACCTCTTAAGGTGTTAGCGTTGTAGAGGGGGTGGTCGTATGGCACGGGGCGGTACGCGGGGTGGAGGGCGGCGAGGTAGCTCAGCTCGCTGGTCGCGCCCGCCGCCGCCGCCGCTGCCGCTGCTAGCCTGAAACAAACAAGACGAGAGTAGTTAGAGATTTGTAAAAATGAAATTGGTTATCTGTAAAGTCGTTTTACGGACGATAATTTTACGTTATAAAGACATAAGAATATAGGTACATTGCTGAATCAACAACTGAAACAAGCTGAAAGCAAGCGGCTGATCGTGCCCCTCTATCGCTTGTTATGCGCTCTCGCTTGCACGCTCGGCTCAAGCGGAACGTGACACTTTTTCGTGCGTGCATACGGCGTTTATTGATTTATACCACGTTATTACGTCAAAATCGGTGCCGTGGTGCCTTAGCCCGGTAGTTGTACGCGTGTTACAATCACCTGGACGTGCGTTCAAATCTCGGTAATGTACTTGATAATTCTCTCTTTATGAAAATCGTATGGATTTCCACATACCTACTGGCTTTTTGATAAAAAAATCGTAAGTAAGTCTGAATACATCCGTAGATGACATACGATGACTTAGATGAATCCACCAACCTGCACTGGACCAGAGTGGTGGATATGAGGCACTTGGCTATCTTCGGTAGACCTATGTATTCAGACGTGGACTTCAAAAATCCAGTATCGTACAGTAATAAGAACAACAGCTTAGATACTCTAAATTAGGAAAAAGAATTTTCGTAACAAAAGTAAGAGGTAATACTGTTTTCCATTTTCCAATGCTCAAACAATTTGCGCCAACATAAAATACCCATCTTAGTAGCAAAAACCTCTAAACAATTAACTAATTACAAAGCTGAGATGATCTGTAATTAGCCGACCGAAATATTTCGAACACAATGACACAATAACTTTTTCTCGTATAAGTTTTTGAAAAATATTCAAGGATTTCGGAGTATCGCCGCGGCATCCCGGTGCGTTCCTCAAGGTCTGGCGGTGGGGTTCCGTGGTAAAAAGAGGTCGAAAATTAGAGATGAGATTAGGACCGCATATTAATATAATAATAATAATAATAAATGATTGACTTTTTTGTATTGTATAAGTACTAGCTTTTACCCGCGGCTTCGCCCGCGTTATATTTTGATTTTGGCTTATGGTTATGTCTGCTGCGAAACCTAACCTAACCGACAAATATCAAAATACCTTAGAGGAATGCTTTTGTTGGTTAAGTTACGGTTGGAGTGTATATACAACCTACAATCACCCCATGGAATTCTCGCCTTGTCGTGGGGAAGGTCTGAGGCAGCTAAAAAGGCGGCGCTGAAGTATCCCTCTTCTTTGGATCTTTTCCCCCAAGGAAGCTTAGAGGCTGGCACTCGAGGTTCAGCCGCTTTTAACTAAAGCAGCTGAGAGGATGGCCGGTAGGTTGCGTACCTTATGAGGAGTGTCGCAACTTAGGCGGGCTGCAGTGCCGCTCTTGCGACGCTGCATCCGAGGTTTTTTTTTTTTATTATATCGCGATATATCCCTGACATGATCAGGGGTCTTAATTACAAATGAATAAAAACTATACCTATATTTCAATGTTTTTGGCTGTTTGCAGTTATAATAAACATTACAATGGTACAGCAAAGTTTATACCTACTTGTTCCTAATTATTGCTTTTTTACAAATAAACTGGGCATTCCAAGATTATGTGCAGTGGAGTCTCCTCTTTTGTGGGTTCACAGATGCACGATGGGCTTTCCCTCAAATCGATGTAAGTATTGGGAAAACTCACCATGCCCCGTCAGCACTTGAGTTATGATTCCCACTGGTGCTATTTCTCTTACGATCTTGTATGCCGCCCTTGCATCCGGAAAATATGTTTTGGTTACCGCCGCTGTGTGTCCATCCTGAGACCGCCGGTTCGACTCGTCAAGAGAGTCCTTTCGGATTTCTCGCTTGACGAATGAAACGGGGCAGTTATCGTAAATAGGTCTGCACTTCGAGTGCAGTGCTGCTTCCTTTGCTAGCTGGTCCGCTCTCTCATTTCCCTCCATCCCCGCGTGCGCTTTAATCCAATAAAGTTTCACTATTTTATTTTGTGCGTGTAGTAACTTTATGTTAGCTTTGAATTTACTGCTAAGGGATGGAGGGAAGATACGCCAACTACCGTTTCCAGTGCAGACCTGGAGTCACAAAAGATTTTTGCTTTTTCGGTAGCGTCAAGAAGTGCCAATAACTCGGCCTGGTACACGGAGCACCAATCGGCCAATTTCAGCTTGCGGGTACTGATCTCAGAGGCATCATCCCAAATGGATAATGCCGCCCCAATTTTCCCTTTAATTTTGCTGCCGTCTGTAAATATGTTAATTTCTCGGTTAAGATTTTGCTCTAGTGCTGCTCCGTCTGCCAGGCATATGAACTCCAGCTCCTCCTGCTGCGCTGGGTGTGGCTTCTTTTCTGTCTCTCTATCTCCAGTTACTTGCTGGGAATAACCTTTCTCAGTTTCATAAAGCAAGGCTGCTTCCTGGACTCTGATATGACAGCCGAGGATTAGGGGCCGAGGTGGGATATATGGAACTGGTGGTGTGGGTGCCGCCACCTACCCTACCTTCCGCTAGGCCATCAACGTGTTGGCAGACGCAGTGGGGCTGCAGGGGAAGAGAGGTGTCGGTATCGCGATGGCCGTTGTCACTGCCCTCTGCAGTTGAAGAGGCAGGCGCTGGGCTACTATGACTGACCCGCTGCACTGGGACTAGGGCGTTGGAATGCTGTCTGACGTTCAGTACTGGTTAGTCCCGAGTGGTGGATGACGATGTGTCTTGTGCTCCGAAAAACTTCGTCATTATGGCGAGAGCGCAAGCTCCGTTATGGAGCCCGAGTCTGGGCTAGCTCTGTTGAGTGCCGCGAAGGAGTGCGAAAAATGTAGGAACGTCCTAATCTTGCCATGACAGATTATTTCTGGCGCTTAGACGGCTGCTACCACAGCCCGCTCACTTAGTTTTTATCCTATCCTACGGTAACTGTTAAAGTTTTTGCGATAAAAAGTGGCCTATGTCACTTTTCGTCTTTCAAACTATATTCATGCAATAAGCCAAGGCAAGTTGCTCCGTTGTTGAGAAAAATGTATTGTTAAGTCCTACGGGAACCACAATTTTTTCGGGATGGAAAGTATCCTATGTCACTTTCCGTCTTCCAAACTATGCCCACCCCAAATATCAAGTCAATCCGTTGCTCCATTGCTGAGAAACAGTTATTGTCCTATCCCATGGGAATCACGAATTTTCTCGAGATAAAAATGTATCCTATTATCACTTTCTGTCTTTTAAACCATAGGTATCCATACCAAAAATCAGGTCAATCTTTTGCTCCGTTGCGGCGTCAAAGAGGAACAAACTAACAATCTTTTCGGATTGATAATATTAAAGTATGATGATTCTGTACCATAAAGGTAGAATAAAGAAACATGTTAAACCTCTAATGATGGAAGATTTAAAAATATTTTTAATGTCAGACAAAATGACGGCCTGGTATTAAACGTCATAGTAACATGTAGCATGCAGAGAGAAAAAAACATTTTATCCAATTTTAATGTCAGTTGTCATTTTCAATCCATACTTTAGTTCCTCTTCAAGGGGATATAATGGTAGAAAAACAATTTGTCCTCTTGCCATGCTACTTGTGATTCATAAAAGTCTGCAGACAATGTCACCTGTCATCTAATTACGTTTGGCTGTGACGTTTCGTTAGTCCATATTAGCGTCATAGAGGAATTAATCACTTAGCGTCTTTGTGATAGTGGCGACAGTTTCGCTTTCGATGGTTTTTGTCCTGTCCTACAGGAACTATGCAATTTTTCGGGATAAAAAGTATCCTAAAGCTCCTTCCGCCTTTTAAACTATGTCCATGCCAAAAATCAAGTCAATCCGTTGCTCCGTTGGTGCGTAAAAGAGTAACAAACCAACAAACTTTTCGGATTTATAATATTAAGTAAGGATGTTTAGTTTATTATTTATAGGTGTTTTCTTTGATAATCTCTAGTTACGGCCACTATTTTATGTTCTTGTCAGTGTCAGTTTCGTGCAAGGTTGCCTGGAAGAAATCGCCATGGGTGATAAGGCCGCCAATTTATAATCATACTTGTTTTTTTGTCGTATATGTGAAAATAATTTTTATTTTTAAATTGTGGTTGTAAATAAAGAGTTTTGTCTTGTCTTGTCTTGACTTATTCAGTGATTCGCTCGAGGGAAACTCGCTCATGCGAGCGAGTTACCGCTATTCAATTTTACCTATTTTTTGTGTCGTTATGTCGCTCCCACTTACAAAGTACAGACATAAGAAAAAGTATTTAAACCAAATAAGTATACGTAGAATACCTTACTAACACGGTTGTTAGTAAGGTATTCAACTTATTTGGTTTAAATGACTTAGACCACATTGGCTGATTAAGTTGGAAGTTAAGTACTGTCTATATACCTATTTATTTACATTTCGATTTGGAGATGCAGAACAAATGGAATGATTCAGTGTTATTTTTTATCACATGCATAAGTAAAAGTTCTTATCTTTTATTTTTTTATACATTTAGCACAGTGTTTTATAAACAAATACAAAAATATTTATTACCATAAAATATGTACAGATCCAGATTAACAATAGTCCCCGCACTAGGGCTAGCATGTATCGCGGGAAACTGAGGCCGATTACTTAAATATGGTAGAGAACGTCTATTAATTGTCATAATATGTTTGTCATAAAATCATTTACAAAAAACTCTGATCATTGCTTGCGAAAAATGTTGTTTACACGAAAAAAAAAACACATATTTTTATGTAAGTAGACACACGCTAGACGTTTGCTTGTACGTAGAGTTAAGTAGAGTAAAAAGTTACCACGTTACCCACTGCTACGGGGCTTTTAGATTAGTTTTATTTTTATTTTAGTATAAGTTTTTATTTTAAGTAGGTTAATTTTAATAATTATAGTCCAAGTAAAATATACATTTTATTCTAAAACTTTTACAGCTTGAAACTATAGTACAACTCTACTTCTAAAATATATTGTAAAAAGGTACGAAAGTTCCTGAAGGAGTTGAATCGTTAACAATTTGAGTTGTCAATAAATCAGGTTTAAGATTTTTCACGACATGTTTTAGATCACTTTCCGTAAGACAATATACTAGTAAGGTTTAAATAGGTCTTTTAAAGTAGGAAATGTAAAAGACCTATTCATATTAATGAATAACCACAGCAGAATTGGTCCATAGCTGCATAAAATGAAGTGAAGAACATTATTTATATCTCGTTGGACTTTCATGTGAAAGTTTACAATATTCGAACAGTCATTATTCGATCCTTACAATGGCTCATCTCTAATGTTAACCCTGATACGAACAACAGAGGCATCCGTGACGTAATATGTCTGGAAGCTTTCGAATAAAAACCCATTACAAACAGCTGGAAGTAAGGACGTATATGCAAGTTACGGCCCGATGAGGTTGTAAAATATTATTTTAAATCAACAATTTACTTTTACAATAATCATTTTTGCTTTACAATCTGATTTAGCGAAAGTTCTGTTGTATCGCTCAAAAGCATTTTTTAAAGCTAAAATTACTCGTAATTTTTTTCGTAGGTATGCGTCCTATGTTGACCTTACCTGCTGCGTGACAAAATGTATAAATGGTAATGAGGTGAGTAATCATTTTAGTTGTTCCTCTATTCACGTGAAACCTAATTACAATTTTAATTAAGTATTTAAAACTACAACAAAACAGATCATAAATAGTTATTGAAAACAAAATAGTAAATTGCTCTCTAAATTCCCACATTAACCGCAAAATTGAAACCTAACCTCAACGCTAAACGCGCAAACCCAATAAAAGAAAAATACAATCGCAATGCGGCCAGTAATAAAATTATTAAACAAATCAAGCTCATAATAATGCAGAAGAAAATTGTCGGGTGGGCCAGTGGAATAAAGAAATTATCCTTACCGGCCACGGATTGCGCCCTGCGCGGAACAAAGACGTAGCCCCACAAAAAAGACACAAAAAACATGGCGGCTTACAAATAAAACAAGTGCAAAAACGCGCGCCTGTGCCCCGCGTGACGTCTTCATGTTCGCTGTCTTTTTCGCACACGAAAAGCTCTCATAAGTCATCCACATGTCAGACAAGGACGGGTGTATAAACAACGTTTTGCAAAGAAAGTTTTGAAACTTGTTGAGAACAAGTTTTACAGATTTCGCGCAGACGTGCTTGGGTTTGAGTGTTTGTTTACATTATTTTTCAGCTCTACTCAGATCTAATAAAGACTGCAAATATCCATAGAAATGCTAAGAATAACTTTCAAATCAGGACAATCATAAAATGACTAGAATCATTTACAATAAGCGCAGTCGTAATCCAATTTATTAATTAAATGCACAGGCACTATGAATTTCCGTAATCAAAAGTTACGACTGAAATGGCACTAAATATAATAGCAAATGGCTCATAATTACAAATTGCTCTACAATCATCTTAATTAAAAGTATTACAGCTGCTATCAAAACCGTAATCAAGTCAATTTTGACTTTATTACGGTTTTTGCTTATATTCGTGTAAATCACTGGCAATTGACAGGTACGAGTAAGATTGTCAGCCATTTTGAAAGTCTAATAAGGTTGGTTGATACGTTGGTACGACTCAATTATTGTTTCATGAATGTTTCATACAACCGGTTTACAATTATGGTGGACCGAGCGTGCTTTTTACTGTTGCTCTGTTTTTTAGCGAAATGGCCAATTAGTCGGTATTGACAGCAACATAGTGTTATTAAAAGTAAACAAAATATATGTATGTTCTACTAGTAGAAATGGTAATGCACTATTTTATCTCCTAAAAATGGCTAGATTGAAAACCAGTCATTAGACTAGTAGAAAGAAGATATGTACCTATCTTAGACATTAGTCTAAGATAGGTACTTACATATCTTACTTTTGATTTTAAAACTGTAAGGGAATACCTATACGTATTCAAATTTCTTGCTACCTATTTCTGAAGCTTTGAAATACCTATGTAATTGGAAAATTCTTATTCTAATTATTTCTAAGTCTGCTTATATGTTTTTATTCCGACAAACGATCCTTTACGATCAACCTTATTTTTTTACTGCACACTGTAACACCCAAAAGTGGTTATACGATCCATAAAATATTCATGTGCTGATAATGATCTCTCTTTTACGCATTTTCATCAAGAATTTTATAATAACTTAACGTTTGTACAAATTTCAACGAGAGTGAGCCATTATTCAAGATTTAGCGAAAGAATGGAAAACCTTAAGGCGCTTAATTTTAAGGGCTTATGCACACTACGTAGGAATTTGATCATGGTTAATGCAGATTTGTGTGAACAATGCTGGAAGTATTTATCCTATAAAGACTAAATAAATATAAAAAATTAAAATGTTATCCATGCATATATTTTATCGCATTAACTACACAATTCAAAATATGTGTAATAATATGTATTTAATGAAAAAAACGGACACACCGGACAACCGAAAGAACCAGATAACTTCAAGCGTTCCCGATATTGAAGACCTTGACAGACGGACGGACGTACATGCAGACAGAAGAACTACATAGTGACACTATAACGGTTTCATTTTTCCTTTTCAGGTACGGAACCCTAAAAATTAGATTTGTACGAAAAATATGATTGAAACTTTTTTTTTTTAAATAGGTATTTAAATATAAAAAAATCTGTTAAAAATATTACTAAGGGATAAACAGCAAAATATTTTCTTGGAACCGTACAGCCAAGTTGCTTGAAAATCCTTCACATGCAATGGCCTTAAATGAAGTGTCCAGTTGACAGATTTATAAGGGTCCACGACGGGAATTGGGATCAGTGAATAAAAAATAAAACTTTTCGTACCTTCTGTGAGAATTAACACGGAACATCGCTGAATGCTCGCTTTGTGTACGTGATTTATTTTAGAAGTTTAAATTAAATTCGAGAAGCATATTTTTGAAATATTTTTTTAACGTAAGCCTTCTAAATATAGGAACAATACAAATATTGACACTTAGAGTTTACTTAATTGCAAGATTACTACCTACTTGTAGAGTTGAACAGTTTAAAATTTTCTTAGACTGTCATAAGAATTTTTAACGTCTCCTATAGATAAAAATACTCCGTTCGCACTCGAGTTGCACTCCGGGAGTGTCGGCAGACGTGAAAACTTGCTCCCTCCGTCTAACGAATTTTCAATCAATTTCCACTTCAAAAAATCTTGCTAAAATCTTCAAACAACTTTATTTAGATAGACTATCGATTGTAGGCATCACAGTTGTAATTATTAACGAAGGATCTGTAATAATGCACAAAAAGTAAATAGGCAACATGTATTAATTTTATATTGCAACCAATCATTATCCGTAACCACAATCATTCTATCTTAGGTCTGGTTTGCACATAAAAACAGCAAAAAAACTGAATTATTACGTTAAAATTTAAAATAAAAATGAATGACATGGACATGAACAGGTAGAGGTAACACCTACAAATTCCGATTAATGTTTTAATTCAAAAATGATATACTCGTATCATTACAGAATGAGTCGATGTGTAACCTTACCGTTGTCCTTTTAATTTTACAAATACGCGAATGTTTTAATTGACCGAAGCGAAACGAAGGTCTCTGCTTCAACTCTACAATTTTGCTTTCGTTTGTCGAGATGTAGATTTTCGGACAGCTCGCATTTTCAACGAATCTTGACGAAACTTGGTATAAAGGATCTATTTAAGTATTTAT
Organism: Hypomecis atomaria; assembly: GCA_964007245.1. Classification (NCBI taxonomy): domain Eukaryota; kingdom Metazoa; phylum Arthropoda; class Insecta; order Lepidoptera; family Geometridae; genus Hypomecis; species Hypomecis atomaria. The sequence continues at coordinate 8,776,607 of OZ023305.1, forward strand.
GGTTTTTTTTTGTCGTCGCCGATTTTTGATTGAAGGGGTACATATTTCTCTTAAAAAGAGGGGAAATTTGCTATTCATAAAACCAAGCTTTTTTTTTAATTTCGCAAAAATGTTTGAATAATTGAATTGGCTCAATGGACAATATCGCTTCAATTCAAAAATTTAAGAAAGCAAAAACTGTATAGCTTTGGCTATGAAAATCATAAGAATTATAGTGAGTCACGCTGTACGTACAAGTGTGAAAGGGTCCTTCCAAGAAGGTCTGTCTGCGGGATACTACAAGGAGGTCGTTTAGTGCCAATATTTTATTGTAGAGTCAAGGTGCTGACCGTGTCGGCATCGACACCTTAATAATAACCTCAATAATGAATACCTACAGTACCTACACCTCTGTTACTAGTATATATGCATCAATAATTGTTCAGTTTTCCTTCAATTCACTCTCATTCTATAATATAAAGTAATAAGTAGGTATTATTTCTTGACGTCTTAGTGTTTCTTTAACTGTTTTCTAATTAAGTATTTTGGATTATTTTTAGACTTCGAGCTTCTGTACAGTATAGGTAATTAAAAACGGTGAGCTATCGCTTCTAGCTGGTTTTATTGTAAATTAATTAGGAAACCCTATGTTCATCAGTGGACGTCCTACGACAGTCAAAGACAAATGAAGAAAATAGCTATTAAAATCCTATAAAAACCATCTTAGACATAAGAGAGCTTCTTTTCTTTAAAGCGTTTTGTTAATTTTTGTGGTGTTCAAATGTGTTTTTGTATTGTGAAAAGTAACTATCCCCTTTGTATTCGTTAAAATCAGCAATAAAATTCAATTCACATCCGCAAACATATTTCAAAGTGAGCTAATAATAGTGCGTCTTAGAACAATACAGCATTATTTGTATCGACCAGTTTGCAGATAGAGGAACAATGAGGCTCGCGGTTGCTGTCCAATCTCTGCCAGGCATCTACACGCTGACATGTCAATCCTGCTGCATTATAGAATAGCTGTGGTAAGTGTTGATTTTGTGACTGTTACATTTTATGAAATAGAACATTTATATAAGGAAGAAATCAACATCTACACGCTGATATATCAATCCTGCTGCATTATAGAAAAGCTGTGGTAAGTGTTGATTTTGTTACTGTTACATTTTATGAAATAGAACATTTTAAAAAGGAAGAAATCAACATCTACACCACAGATCAGTTGTTCCCTGATCTGTGATCTACACGCTGACATGTCAATCCTGCTGCATTATAGAATAGCTGTGGTAAATTTTGATTTTGTTACAATTTTACATTTCATGTAATAGAAAATTTCGATAGGGAAGAAATTTACACTATAGATAAAGAAACTACAAAAATAGGACCAATGAAATTCGTGCTCGCTGTTCAATCTCTACCAGGCATCTACGCGCTGACATGTCAACCCTGCTGCATAATAAAATAGCTGTAGTAAATCGTGATTTTGTTACTGTCAAATTCTATTAAATAGAAGATCTCGATAAAAAAGGAACATACTCGTATCACCATCAGAAATAAAGAAACTACAAAATTGGGCTTAAGCGATTGGATTGCATTGGAAGAAGATTATTATGTTATGGTAAAGTTGCAAGTAATAATGAAGATGAAGTGAGGTATGTCACTAATTAATTATACCGATCATTTTGTAGCAAGTGATTCGTATAAGCAATATTTTAGTCATAGAGCGGTCGTAACCGTTCTACTACGAGTATGAGTGAATATATTAAAAACAAAACACTTTCGTTTATATATTAACTAACATCCGCCCCGGCTTCGCACAGGTTTAATATACATATAAACCTTCCTCTTGACTCACTCTATATATTAAAGAAAACCTCATCAAAATCCGTTGTGTAGTTTTAAATATGTGAGCATACATGGGGACATGGGGACAGCGGAATCGACTTTGTTTTATACTATGTAGTGATAATGACGTACTTACATTCGTAAATATTACTTCAGAATATGCCTAGTAATTCTGATTCAAATCGTTATTTAAAAAAAAAACATATTTTTGCTCTACAATGCCAGACCGGTCAAAGTCCACTGAATAAGAAACCCGCAAAGCTGAACCCAATCTTGCTCACAATCTACAGACTGACGTGTCAATACTGTTGAATAATGCAGTTAAGTACTGAGTTACTCCGAATCCATTGTTTACACAAAACATTTGAGACCAAAGTAAGTTGCAAGAATGATACAACAAATATCTGGCTGAAGAGCACAACACTTACGGGATTTAAAAGCTATTTCTAGAATGGTACTTTACTGCAATACTGTTTAGCACCATATCATTCTAAGAACTCTTGCAAGACTACTGGTTACGTTGCATTGCTGCGTGGTATACAAATTAAAATTATTAGACATGTTGCACAAACACACAGTATAAAAAGTAACATTGGCGCCTAAATTACAGAGAAAATGTTAAAATGTATAACAAGTTGTTAACATACAATAAATCAATCATGTTACTACGAGTGCACTAGATAAGCAGAAGACAAAGTTCAAATGCGCTTTCGAGCTAAGTACGTTCACAGAGTCGATAACAGTTACTGTACAATGATGAAGTGTTATGAGCTCGCACATCTTGACATGACCGATTGCATGTACGGAATTATAACAAGGGCAATTAGTTTTGTTGGTGAGCTCACTAATGTAAATATCCATTCGCTCATAGGCATCCCTGAACAAACTGTACCATTGGTGAAGACCACGTACCGGCAAGCGCAGCGTAGGACGTCGATCTACAAGGTGGACGGATGACCTCATTAAGACCGCAGGATCGTGCTGGATGCAAGCCGCTACCAACCGGTTTTGTTGGAGAGCCATAGAAAAGGCCTATGGCTGATGATTGGAAGGCTGAATGTTAAAATAGACAACATTTTAGAAGCTCAAGAACATAAAATATCTCGTAAGAGTAATGTAGTTTATCTCTGTAACAGGCAGTAAAAAAGGTTTCCGGAGCTAGGTATCTTTGTAAATATAAAGTTAGGTAATTACATTGATAATAAAGTGAGCAATCGAGTTATTTATATCAACACAAAGAACATTTTCTTTGAGTTCTTCGAGGATATTTACGACTACATACCTACAGCTACTGGGCAGACTTTAGAGATAATTGAAACGTATTTAATTAAAAACATTCGTAGTGTATCAATCTTCATACAGGCAGGACTATAAATAAAACCTTTTATTACCGACAAGCATGAATGCAAATCGTATAATTGACTTTGAACGTCTTCCATTGTCGAGTTCAAAACAACATCAACTTTATTATAATAAGTAACCACATCGGTATGTAACGTGTGATACTAATAAAAATAAGTACCTGCCCTGCCCTGAGTAACGCCATCGTTTTATGCTCTATTTTTCAGGGAAGATTTTTCAGATATTTACACGGGACTCGGAAAATAATTTAAGATATCTCATTGTTTAAACAATTATTTAAATATAGAATATATCACTAATATTTTGCAACAGCATACAACTATCAAACGCTAGAGTTAAATCAGTTACATAATATCGGCATTCTGCTCCAAAACAAGAGTTATCATTAAAATAAGGTCAAACAGAATTTATAACTGAATTATTTGGAAATAATATGAATAATGAACACTTCCTTGTCGTTTTACAATTTAGTTATCGACTTAATTGCCCTATATTAGGTGTTCGATAGATCAAAGTTAAAGGGGTCAGGCGAACGATCTCGGTATCTGTTAACAAAATAATAAACTTGTCTAGTTCTGATGTTAAGCAATATATTCACAAATACACTAGATTATTTCATAAGATTTAAAAGGGAGTCATTTGCTTAGATTTGCTTAGACAAGTGTAGTTTAGGTACAATTAGGAATCTTAACCAATATGTACGTACCTAATTTGAGTGATTTACTCGTATCTTAGTGAACTGCGGGACAATTCTGACAACCGATTTCGTTACTAAGGTGACACGTTCTTGAACTTGTCTCGTTTTTCTGACAGTTTTGAGCTATCGGAACTGTCAGAAAAACGAGAGAGGTTCAAGAACGTATCACTTTCGTAAAGAGATCGGCTAACAGAATTGCCCCACTGGTTTTGAAGAACTCCTATATTCTTTTTTGCTTATTGATTTGTAAAGCTCTAAAGTTTCAGAGAAATAAATTGTTGCTATTCCGAGTGTAGTTTTGGTTTTCGTAAATACAAATACTCATCGTCCTGAACAACTTTTACAAAGGGAGCAACTCTGATATCAACTAACAAGTACAAAACAAAAAGAACTAGTTGAACTATGCATACAAGGCCTGGAAGCTATTATTTTTCCCCCCACAGATTGCCTAGTAAACAAACAATTGACCAGAACAATAAACCTCTGACCCAATAATTAAGCCCTCATGGGTGTAACCATAAATTAAATCGTAGATCATCAAAATATGAGTTTGGTTCAATTGTGGCTCATTTAGAATTTGTGTTTGTATGAAATCATTGTAATCTTCATCATCGTCATCGTTATGGATGCCGTTGCAATAGAGCAGAAAATATTCTTAAGCTGTTTCAAATGTGTAAATATTTTATTAAAGAGGATTTGTAAGGTCCATTTACAAACTCTTAAGATTCCTTAATTTCTATAAAATAATAATGCTATACATAAATGTAAAGTCATAATCAACACATAGATTCGACATTATTTATTATAGAAATTTGCCTTTTGATAATAGAGACATCCTCAAAAACGTAATCATAATTCAAGCTGTTTTATTACCAAATGAATTATGACCACAGTTCAGAATCAGACAAAGTTGCACAATTTTATTATTCTCTTTTATTTTACGACAACTCCGGTGCGATTGAGACGTCCATAAAACGTAGCCTCGTTAGAAACTAGTAAAAATAATAGTTTTATTACATCTATTCGGACATGTGTCGAAACATCGCTCTCGTTAATTTGGACTTGATTTACTGACTTGTGTTTATCTGTGACATTATTTATGATCGTATAGTTTTATTGTTTAATATTTTGCGGGGTTAGTAGATCAGATGAAATGTAATGATAGGCCAGTCATATCGTAGAAATAAAAAGGCTGAAATAGGAATAATTGCGGTAAACTTGCTATTTTAGTATGTTGTTTGGGTCCACCTGGATAGTAATCATCCAGATTTGCAGCAGTCTGAAATTCTCGCGCGCTGAGTAGTTACTGAAAAACCAACATGATGAATTTCTTGAAATCATATGATTGTCTTGAAATTTAATTAAAACTGAACGGAAGTAGAGGGAAAATAAGAAATACAATATACAAGGGACTTTTAATAATTAGAAAGTGGTTATTGGGAAAACTCGTGTAGAAATCGTGAAGTCGTGGTTTCAGATTCCAGTCCATACCAATGTACTCTTTGGTAGTTTCAGAGAAATTGTCACTAAGTTTCAAAAAGTCAAAGGACTAAATTTTTTGAATTCTCCAGATAAATCATTTAAACGTAGGTAATTAAACGAAAATGTTATTCGATTGCTTAATGTTCTTTATTTTAAACAAAATAAAACACGTATTATGTTCAACGTCTAAATAAGGAAGGTAATAAACTCCCGAAATGGAGTTTGGGAGCTTTTTAATCCATATGCAGTGAAAATAAACAAATCCGCTATTGTAAACAAACGTCGGATGCGTGTGCTGCTGTGTACAGCCGCAGGGAAAATGGATTAAAAAGTATTTAAAGTTGGAATTTTTGTCCGGCTCTACGATGGTGTTTATTTTTTTATCAATAGGATGAAAACCGAAAAAATAGAAATAAACTCTAACTGACGAGCCCTGGAAGTCTGCCCTGGGTGACACCAATCCATTTTTTTTCCTATTATTGGCACTAGTTAAAATAGTGCTGAACCATATTGTGAGTTTATATAATTATGATCTTAGATCTTACATTTTATACCTAATACCTTAAGCTGTAATGTAAAATAGGCGGGCGCATTGGGGCCGACCTGTAACTGCCCACTTATTAATGTTGTAAATAATATAAAATAAAAATAAAATAAAATTTAAAATGTTAGAAATATAAAAATAACCATATTATAGAGTGACGGACGACGGAGATATCGCATAACTTTTAGATACACTTGAGAACCTCATTTACAGAACTCGCTTAAAAAAGAAGGAAAATGCCGAGGTCAAAAGGACCAAGATCCATGGACCAAACAAACTAGCCGCTTTTTAAATTACAGAAAACACGATAGAATATGTAATTGCGACTATTTTTGGGGTACAAATATAAATAAATGTTATTATTTAGAGAACAATCGCAGAACGGTCCCTTGAAAGTTCTGCTACCGACTTTTAAATTAACTAACTACCAAATTAACTTTATTAGCATTTAAAAAGTCTAAATGTTTGTAGGATATGATTATCTGATACGTTATTGCAAAAAATAAATAAAGCCGTTTTATGAATACCATAATCTAAATTGCGGGTAAAGAATGATCTATTCAGTGTCTAAAGCCATCCAATTCGAATTTATTGATCCAATAAGGAAATCCTGGTGTTCCCAGCGCCTGTACCGTCTCCGTATTACGGGCGAGCGCTGACTGACGCAGTATATGCGCGTACGCAGCGTCTGTTTACAAATAAATCATCTGGCGTTATTTTATAGCCTCGCGTCAGTATTGCCTGCGGGTCGTAGGGATGGGACCTTGCGGACCAGTGATGTTCCTGATAAGGCCGACGGCTCTTTTAAGGCCGTATTTTCATACACATATTTTGTATTAAAATTAGGTTGATAAACAATACGGCCTTTTTTTTATCAAATGTGGCCTACTTTCCCCTAATGTACGGCTATTTTGAGGTTGACATACGCCTGTACTTATATTACGCATAATACTTACCCTAAAACTGAATTGGAACAACACTGTTGCGGACTCATACTGTAATTTCTTAACGTAGTGGATCGTTTATCCCTTTGACACTACAGCACCCCTAGCACGGCAAGGGGACAAATTGTCTTTCCATCAATTCATTCCCTTATTTATCCCCTAGGAGTGAAAACAATGTATGAACTGACATTGACAACTGACATTAAAAGTTGGATTAAATGGTTTTATCTCTTTGCCATACCAAGGATGCTGCTTGGCATGTCTAGTAGAGTGAAGACTATAGCGGAGAAATTACAGTAAGACTGATAATATATGTTAACAACTACACCGACCGCTTAAAATCAGCCGGGAAGGGATTAACGCGAAGCTTTCTAGTATGAAAAAAAAAACAAATTCGGAACTAGTAAAATGTTTAAACAGCTTTCTACATAATATTTACTTCACCTCATATCACACCTGAAAATCGCTAGACTTAGATTACACCTAAAAGCATGAGCGTATTTTTTTTCGTTTGTGAGGCGAGCTATTCTAAAGAGTTAATAGTTATCGTCACAACCGACAAAATGTACTAATAGATAGTAGTTTTCGATACAACTAGCCACAACTGTCCCACGCGTCCCATCCCTACGCCTAGAACGGTCATTTCCTCCACAGGTCATCGGACCCGATGAATTATGACGTACGAGTATTCTGGGCGCGGATGCCGACGACGGAAGACTTCCTACTGGCCAGGACCTTGGCTCCGGCAGCTTTCATCTTGATGGATAGATATGCATATTTATAAACAATGGGAATTAAAGATTGTGATTGGGTTTTAAACGATTATCGGGGAGTTGTGTAATGTGGATGTTTATTATAGAGAATCGGGAGTGAACGTGGAGCATGAAGAAGAATATTGCTTTTAATGGATTGTAGTACATTTTTTGCTTAAAATTGACGAGATTAGCTACTTATTCATCTGGCGATAATGTTACGTTTGTCCACAAAATTGAACGCAATTCACTTTTGAACTTACCTTAACCGAAACTTTAAGCGCTGAAATTGTAGAAAACAAAATAGAAGCAGACAAACATATTTTTGAATCGGATAAAACAATCCTTGTTCAAGCACAATATAATTATATATGACACATCCATATTAATTAATGTCGTCTAAGAATATAATTAAATGATTTTAATTTTACTCGTTGTGCTTCACACACTAGGTTAACCTATCTCAAAGAATTGTTCCCGCGATCGCGACTAGTTTTTGAAACGTTGATAAAGAACAATTCTCTATGAATATTATCTCCATGTACACGAGTATAAAGCGTACTCGTATATTTACTCTTCAAAGTTACGTTTAAACTTTAACTAACTATGATGCGTATATTTGGTAACAATACAATTGCGAGAGTTATCAGCGTCCGACCTGAACTGACCCAGTGGATATCTTAATAGCTGTTTAGTAATATTTAATGTTCCAGTGGAATTTTACGAGTTTTAAAACGCATTTATGCGACGATGTAGTTCAATTGTTTGATTAGTTGTGTAATACTAATGATACTACTTAGTGTATTGTTGCTGGCATTGACTACAATTTATCAATTATACATGTGATATATTCACATATCAAACTGAGGTCACAAAAGAAGAACTTGCAAAGTGGGCTCAGACTTTGTACAGTAGCATAAATAACTTACATAAATTAAAAATTTAAAAAACCCCCGACACATTGACAACCGTTTTGAGCACATTTGTAGAATTTTGGTTCTTCCATCCCCACTTTAACCCACCATAACTCTTAAACGGCTCAATCGATTTTTATAAAACATAGCTAAGAACACTCTCGATTAAGTCTCCTTTCATCCAAAAAAAAACTAAACTGAAATCGGTTCAGTGGTTCGGGCGCTATGATGCCACAGACAGACAGACAAACAGACACGTCAAACTTATAACACCCCTCTTTTGCGTCGTCGGGGGTTAAAAAAGCTTTAAAATATGGTAAACAGATTCACAGAATAAAACAATGGTATTTAATGCTTTATTACAAAGGAAATTCGTATTTTATAATTTGATTTTTGTTCAAGGCCGCCATATTTTACAAGCAATGTGAAAAGATAATAAGATCCGAAATTATGAAATTCCTTTAAATTGTGATTTTTTTTAAAGAAAATAATAGAAAAATAATTTTCCTAAACAAATAAAGCAATTTATTAAATAGTATACCAGGTAATGGCCCAAGCTCGATATAATAAATTTATGCAATAACTCTTTTGAACTGTTATTCAGGGGGGAGAGCCCAGTTATGTCGTGGGCATGCGTAATAAGGTAATGTTTAACATCAAATGAGCGTGCAGATCATCTTGTCACTCAATCGTTTTAAAAAACTCATAGGGACAGTTGCGTAATAGGAAAATGTATTTGCCTTAAAATAACTTATCTTTGTTTACAATAGGTACATATAGATTCCATGGACTCTTTATTCGACAAAACTTAAGAAACTAAAGTAAATCTAATTTTCATTTATCCCCCGTGGCTCAACTGCTTGGCTCAACTAGTAGTGCGAAGGAAAATTTTACTTCTACGTGACACTACTAGTAGTGCTATGGGTACATTTCCCATTTTAACAAATGTGCCTTTTGATTTATTCCTTTTGTGCTTGCTGTCGTCAACTTTATGTATATTTTTAATATGTCCGACAATTCACAGCAACAACAGCTATTCATAGAACAGATCTTATCAATTGAAGTTCAATATCATTTAACAACTTCAATGTAGATGGACATTTACGACTTTACAAGTCTAGGTTTGTATGTCCTGTCTGTCCTTGTTAGTAAGTAATGCGTTAGATTCAAATGGCATTCATAATGATAACTTTTAGGTTACCTTGAAAACTTTACTTTTTATTTTTATTTTATTTTTCAATTTAAATTTCCATCATAAACTTCATCACCATCATGGTCCACAGCATTCATTATTCTACTGCTGGGCATAGGCTCCCTTCAGGTAATATCTATCTTGACAAACTTATTTTATATAATTTCTTTAGTGTTCATGTTAGTAAAGTTTTAGAGTTTTATTTGAATGGTGTTAAGACATTTCTTTTAGTAGTGTTAAGACGTTTCTAGATTTAATGTTATGTGTTTTTTTATGTATCCTCATGCTGCTACTGAACACCTTTTATAAGCTATCTTGCTTCTACATTTGTCAAACTTTAATTCATCTAATTTAACCTACTAGTTATTCTAGTAAGTTGTTCAAATTAATTTCCTTTCAGAACATTTGATTGACTTAAAACTCAAAAAGTGTCATTAATTGGACCACATTTATCCCTTCTCCTGTCCGCGTCTCAAGTTAAAACGCCAATCAATGATCAAGTACCATTTCTCAATTAGCAAACTGCATACCTTCAACATAATAGCTGCAACTGTCACATCACTTACTACGACATGGTCACATAATTTACTATTATAGAGCTGAATGCACCTATTGATTGACCTCGTACAATGAAGCCCTGTTGTATGTAATTTTAGTACTTTCTACATGACGTCAACTAGTTGACTTGATATGGAATGGTCGGTGGTTCTGATTGGGGAAGGTCAATGACATTTGAATGCACTTTAAGAGACTGGGATGAAAATGCAGGAAGTACTTGAAATTTTGATTTAGTATTGACGCGATAGTAAACAACATAGAATCCATGTGTGGACTTTTAGCTGCAAATTTATGTTAGACGTATTACTAGTACTTTTTTAGTGTTTTTTGTTTGTTTTATTTATGAAACTTTAACAAACATCATTAAGTTATGTTTGATATATCTAAAGTTTTATAACCCAACATTAATTTGGTAACGAATAAATTCGCAAGGTCTTGAAAAGAAAAGCAAGAAATGTTCATTAAATCACAATGGAACAGTATAATACAGGACCGATAACCAAATGCCTATTGATACAATGAATACACCTTAAAAATTTAACGAAGAAGCCACTGAAAAGTTGACTCTACCGACACTTTAACATGACATCAGTAAGTACCTAAGTTTAGACCGAGTTTTTAAGCCACCTGAAAACATAGCTAAACAGTTTTACCGTGTTTAAACCAACCAATGACATTTACAATATATACATAAATTCTAAAATCCAAGCCCCTTAGCTCGAGGCAAGAAAGTAATTCAATTAAATCTTCTAAAATAAAACACGGCTACGAGAAAAAATACTCCATTCAAGTACTTGTGAGTAATTATTCATTCATTCACTTACGAGTATACCCATTAAAATAACTATAAATATAACTGAACTTGTGCTTTTTTCCTGTGAAAATCATCACTACATAGTATAAAACAAAGTCGCTTCCCGCTGTCTGTCCCTATGTATGCTTAATATATCTTTAAAACTACGCAACGGATTTTGATGCGGATTTTTTAATAGATAGAGTGATTCCAGAGGAAGGTTTATATGTAAATTACACCTGTGCGAAGCCGGGGCGGGTCGCTACTAATTTAAATAAAGAACTGTTTGATAGCGTCAATATTTACTTATTAGAGTGCTGTTATAATTTTAGAAGTGATGGCTGTACAAAAGGCGCGATTAATTGATTTATATATATAATTAATGGGCGTAGAAGTTCTACCAAACCATATAATTACAGACGAAACATGCTGGAAGCACGTCGCTTCCAACTGATTTTACTGGAGAACAAAAGAGAGGATCCATATCTAGTAACATAGCAATTTAAAGTTTCTATATTGTAAATGATTCAGATAATGGCATGCAAGATTACCGATAGAAATGTTTGATTTTCAAATTAAGTGACAAGAAAGGAGACGTAAGATGCTCTCAGGAGTATTTTTTGTTAAAATAGACGACATAAGCACATACTGAATTATAGTCGTCGCGTCCAAGCAGAGCTTTTATTACAAATACAAGCTGTGAATTTAGCAAAGTTTACGATCTTGGGGCATATAACACTCATAATTATAAACAAAACTTACTTCGCGACCGACTCTAATATAGCAACGGAAAATCTCATGTGGACATTCTGTTTCGGTCAATGAAATTTTCGTACGGAAAAGATGTTTATGCAATTTGAGAGTTGGTTCTCTAACAAGAGGTGTTCATCTTAATGTACTAAGTAGAGTCCTAAAGTCTAGAATTAAAGTATCTCATGAGGTCGTGCGTAAGTTACCAGTATAACCCGGTATAAGAGAGGTCTGCAAGTGGACGTCCTGCACTTAAAATAATGAACTCCAAGTAGGTATCCTTCACAGAGCCCGGTAGGAAACATACCTACACCTTCAGGTCTTACACGCGTTATAAAACTCGGAATAACTCGTAAACCCTCTCCAAAGCCGCTCTAGGGCATTTTTTATTGAGACGCTGAGTTTACGACCCGCAGAATAACACGCAGTTACTACAGCTCTCGTGATTTTACGAGGCTGGTCGCAGATTAGGTGGCAGTTGGAAGGAGATAGGGTTTTGACCTTTGGCAATAACATATGGAAATAGGAGGCTAGAATGTGGCTAGGTAATAGAGGAAAGATTAGCTCTCACTTATTTGCAATTGACTTATTTGATGGGTGGAACAGGGACCACGATAAGTAATCTTTTAAAGTGATCTCTAACGCGAATAATTAATAGTATGTGATTGAAACTTATAAGAGTTTACAGACAGGTAAAGTGTGTCTGTCAGTGCAGTAATTTAGTAGTAAAGTAAGTGTAGCAACGCAAATATCAAAAAGATATTATCCGTTGATACTCGTTGTTCAAAAGGTAGCTGACATCTATAATACTACAACTCGCCAATGAAAGTTAAAGTTAGTAGGTAGTCAAAGTTAGATTGTGCGTGAGTTCGTTACCATTGATCTAGACTGAAACAAACTTTTTGGCGGTTGTGTTTTTTAAATTAGCAATCCTTGCGCAGCTGTGAGCTTCAGTCAGGATTGAATTCTGCGCATCTTGTAGCTAACCTCACAACTGCCAAGAAGATTAATGATCTTTTTATTAATATTGATAAAATAGATTTTTATTTCGAACCTAAAATTTTTATTTACCCGTCTTACTAAAATTAGTCTTAAGTTTTTAAGTACTGTTTGTGTTCCTATGTACTTAAGTTTTGCATAAATAAATAAATAAATATTTGGGGACATCTTACACACGACGTCTGACCCCAAACTAAGCAAAGCTTGTGATATGGCTGCCAGAGACTGATATACTACATATACATATGATTAAATACATACTTATCTAGATAGTAGCTAAATAACACCCAGACACAGAGCAAACACCTATGTTCATGCCCTAAATACTCGTACTTGCCCTGTGTGAGGATCGAACCCACGCCTCTTTGACCCAGAAGTTAGAGTCACTAACCACTGAGCCACCGAGGCAGTCAAATAACTATAACTATGAAGAATAATATATAAATATATACATAAAATAATAACGGAAATCATACAAAAAAGGTACCAGGGCATCATACCCTGAAGAGGGAAAATTAAGTACGATAACTAAATCGTTATCAAAACCCACGTATCAAAAATATTTGGCCAGTTTTGTTTGCAATGTCGTAATGAAATAATAAAAACGTAAACCGGAACTTTATGGTAATGGATTTCGAAAAATTTGCTGCAGTTAGTGAAAAAGATCAGATGTCCGATAGGGATGGTGGTTGGTGCAAGTTGTAAGAAAGATGTGAAATAAAAACAGGGATGTATTATGTAAAATACTACTATTTCAAAACAAATTAGTTGTCCACTTCATTGAAGATAAGTCTAGATATATTATAAATGCATGTTGACAGATCTTACAACGCTGAATAGCAATATTGTGTACCAAAAATTGCAAAGCTCAATAATTTCAGCTACAACGCTGAACAGTTTTAAATTCCGCCTCCAGCGCTGACTTATTGAACACTCCTTTCACGATGTAAGTGAATTATTTGATGACAATGTAATTATTGATTAATTTATTTATTTATTCTGACTAATGAAATTATTTCTCTACATTGATTGTATTTAATCGTTTATTTTTTTATGTAATTTTTGCCTTAGACTTTTTTTTTACCAAATATGAGTACGAGTAATGCATCTGAGATGCCTACCGGAACAATGGAGCAAGTTTTGTTTAAGTAAGCAAAATTAACTTTGTATTTCAATATTCTAAGCCACTAATAATTAAGCTGCGGTGGCCAAGGGGTAGTAGCGGTTGCATAGCAATCGTGAGGTCGAGAGTTCAAATCCAGTCTCGTACGGATGAGTTTTTTGTATTTTATGTACGGTTTTTCACAGCATGCGGGTTTTTTGGTGAAGGAAAACATCGTAAGGAAACCTGTAAAGTCCGTAGAAGAAATTCAGTGGCGCTTATGAATCCACCAACCCGCAATGAGCCAGCGTGGTAGATACGGCGCAATCACCCTTCGTGAGTAGACTATGTCCAGCAGAGGATTATTAAAAGTCCGGTACAGTACAGTACTATTGATCAGTAGATTAAAACAATCTAGATTTACGAGTAAGCACTTTATAGGAAAGCCTAATACGAATGTGCAAATAAATACGCTCTCGCCATTTCTTGTGTCTTTGGCCGAATCCAAGCGATAACATTTTACGATTCCTGACAAAATTGTAACAGTAACTTTTTTATATTTATGATAAAAATATAGACATGAATGTCACTTAATAAAGTGACATCATAACTTGGCCGTTTTATTGTAAAAGTCGTTTGCAGCTTTCGTTTTGTTACCATACTTAGATATAATAAATATGTATTTACGTTTATTAATATTAATAAAGAGTTTATTGCATTTTACACCCTATGGTTGGCTACAGTTTAGTATTATTATTTTGAAGTGAATTGTCTGAAATAAAACCAATTGCGGGAAGTGGTCACCATTCAAAAATCAACGATAATACTTTTTGGTACATTTCGTACCAACTTTAATTACGTTTACATCTAAAAATTATAATTTCTAAAAATCATGCCCCTTAAAATAAAGTATGTACCTAAATAATACAATAACTTTCTTTCCTAATTTTCAGGGAGATGAGAAACACTACATTACTGATAATTTTAATACTATAATACAAAAGTAAAATTAAAAATACTCCACATTATTTTTAGACTATTTTCTTTAGATCAACCCTTGATCGCTGCCGGAATCTCATTAGACACCCAAATTTCAACAAATTTAACCCTTCACGCGTCTATATTTACTTAATTTTCTAAAAGTATTGGTGTAAGTAGTGGAGTAAAAGCGATTAATACTTGATTGAAATTATGAAATGTGTAAAAACTGTTTTCTTTCTAAATCATAATTTTAGATAATTATGTACATTCATTAGTAAATCGAATTACAAATTATGTAATCTTTTATATTTTGGGTTTAAAAGTAAAAAAATAGAGAATAAAGGCGCTAGTATTTTTTCACGAAAAACTAAATCACGAACGACTTTTTCACGAAAACTTTGTCACGAAAAACTTAACCACGAAAAATCTTTGCCACGAAAAATCTTGGTCAACATGTATTTTGTTATTTTTCTGACATTTTGACATCTATCGTAAAATACGAAAAATGTGTCATAAATTATTATTTACTAAATATTTTCATCCGCATCAAAATTATTGTAAATTAAGCTGAATTAAACGCATAAAATATTGGTTAATAAAGATTGTAGATTTTTTTCTCCGCTTCAGCTCGTGATAGAGACCGCGGCGCCACAAGTTTGTTGTCTATGCAAACAGCAGGTGGTTCGTTTCCGAACTAACGCGCTTTGATACCAGATTGTGTTACCACTACTAACTTTCAGTAACGTTCAGGTTACAGACTCGTGTATTAGTGAATTCTCAAGTGTGAATGATGCTTTGTTTTTGTTGATTTAGGTATTGCAGTATACGTTACTTTATTTATACTTATGCATGATTTTCCAAAAAGTTTGAAAGGTTTGGTGTAGTAACTCAAATTGACCAATTTGTTAGTACTTAATATTTTTATTTTGAGAGTATTTTCTAAGTTAACTTCACCTATAGCTATAAATCCTTGAGTTTTTCGTTTACCACTAAGTATTTAAAAAATAAAGAATTTTTGAAGCTCATGTTCTCAGAGAATTTAGTTAGGAATCTAAAAGAGACCATGTACAAAGTGTTATTTAAAAAAAAAATACTAATTCTCAAATGTATATCTACTCTTAATAACGAACAACAAGTACTATGGGGCTAACCCAGAAATCACAAAAATAAAGATCATGTGTTCGATAAATTTTGTCGTAAGCCAATTAACTTTTTGTATGAATAATTATTTTTCGCAAAAAATGGCAAAACCGCCTTCCATCGTGTACAAAATTCGAATATTTCGCTCGGATTGCTTACATTATTGTAGATTTTTTCAAATACGGCTGAGCCGATTTCTGTAAAATTTAAATGGTACAACTAATACCTCCTCGGGAGTATAGGTACTGTATACCCTTTCGAACTAAAAAAGATTTTTTCGATTCGGTTCACAATTGACGAAATCAGACACAGACGAATACAGAAACTCCTCCTTTTCGGAAGTCGGTTAACAAAATGGATTTTATGTCCGGGATTTCACAGTAAATTTATTCGTTAGATAATGAGAACATTACTGTAAGATTGTGAAATTGGCAAAGTAACACTTGTATACTATAACAATTGCAAATTACAAAAGACAGTGTTAAATATATGATTCAGGTCAATCGCTCATCAGCTCTCTTCCCGCCTCCCACGTTACATCTAAATATAGCTTACACCTAGTTTATTGTAAGCAAATTTGTTTGTCACACTGTTTTGTCATAAATATTTATATTTAAATCCTTATGTCAAAGGGATATGGTATTCATTATGTAAGCGGGACATGGTGATGTTAATGTCTTAGTTAATTGTGACCATCTTTTGTTGTGTACTTGAGATTATACCAGTCATTACCAGTCTCTGTTTAAGTATCTAATAAGTTCGTTTAGGCCGGGTAGCTAGCCCTAGTGTCAGTTTTTGAGCCGCCTGAAGGATTAGCCGCTGTACATGGCTAAACGGTTAGAACAACCAGGAGCTACAATTTTACCTGTCATTCAAGCCACGATAGCGCTCAGTTGTAATTGCCACCCGCGGTCACCCAACCGAAGACTGACCGTGCTGAGCGTTGCTTTTATCTTAGACGTTCGCTAACGAACACCTAGGCAAACTACGCTATGAGCGCTACGTATCAAGTATTTAATTAGAAATAATGAATGAGAGAGAGCAAGTAATAAGAAAATAGGCCTAAGAGCCTATGGGTGTATTTTGTAATCAAAGTTTGGCAATTCCGCAAAGTTTACAGAATTAAAACTACCACTACTAGAATAAATAATTCAGTTACTAAGCATGTTAAATTTTACCAGTCTAAGAAGTATTTCAGTTTCCTGTTTTCAAAATAATTAATAGAAGCAGCTCGTTTTGCGCCGATGTAAGTATCACACAAAACCTAGCACATTTATAGGTGCTGAAAAATTACACATCATTTACACATCATCAACCTTAAATTATACATCATCCATCCAAACATCTGCCTTAGGACCGGTATGTGGTCTCCACTCGAGAACTTTTCGATCTCATTGAAATTTCGAAATTATACATATACCTATTTAGGTAATAGAATTGTATCTAAGAACTGATAAACTTACTGCAAAATGCGACATAACATTAGATTATTTCAAAAGTCATTTCTACCGCATTACTTGCACAAAAATAAACCCCACATTTCATTAAGCTCTTAATGCATATCAAAAAATCAAGCACCGCGCACACTTGCGTCGTTAATTTATTACACAAAGGTCTCCCGCACACTCGCAATATAAAATCGCGCGACCGATAAACGCGCGATTGTTTTCTGTCAAGCCGTATCGCGAGTTGCCTTGATGAATTGTATGACGTATCAAATGGACTTTTATTGGTTCAAGTATGGTCATTTGTTGACTTTTTTTTCTGTGGGAGCTGTGAGAGAAATTGATTTATGGGAAAGTTTTCAGATTTTACAAAATTACTCTTTTTCAATATTCTGGTGCAGACAAATAATAAAATTTAAGAGATTTCAGAACTTAAAAATAATTTAATTATTTATATATTATTACGTTTGCTGTTGTTCTGGTATTGTTTCTAAGCATGCTTTTGTGTGTAAATCAGTATCCAAATTATTACAAAATATTTAGATAAGATTCTTAGATTTAAAATATACTTTAAACGCTCTTCTAAGTAAAAACATTTGAAGTTCAATGTGAATCACGATCATCATCAGCCTATTTAATATCTGTGAGTGTGAACCGCTAGATACAAGCCTCTTCTAACGAGCGTATCTATTATCATGTCTCGATCGACTTTTACCTTTGCATGGCATGCCTTTTGCATCTGCTTGCTACCAACTACCGTTTCGCAATGCAGGTGAAAGAATAAAATAAAATTCCAGCAAAACACCACGCGCACACAAGATCCCATAATCAATCAGTTCAATAAATCTGCCCTAAAGCTGCGCACACAATAAGATTTTAATGAGTTCGCTTTACACGCAGGCCGGGCGCACACTCGCGATTGTTTCGGCTACCGTGCGCTAGCGCACGCGACGTTGCATGACCGAAACGCTTTTCAAACTTTTTTTAGGTTATTAAAACGTTTTTATGGTCCGCCTGTTCGATTATTGGAAATAAAAAATGCTAATTTAATTACGATAGTTAAATTTTGGAATATCATTTGGTTGTCGTAGGTGGTTTAATGACTCAATAATGTAGAATGAGCTGTTGGAATCAAATATGTACTAGCTTAATCGTATTAGCTTGATTTTATCTGCTTTTAAAATTAATTCTCGCCTAATTCGGATTGCGTGGATACATTTTCGATTTTGGTTATATAATGCAAAAATTCATGTTTCTAATTTGTAAGCTTGTATATTGTGTATATTTTTATACTATATGTATTTAGAATGGTGTGACTAAATAATATCGGTTGAATTAAGTAATGTCACGTTTTTACTTCCTAATCACGACTTTGATAAATTCATCAATAATATTTAGTTTTTACATAAAATATGTGAAAGGTATGTCAAAACTTTGTTTCAAACTCTATATGTTATATCTATGCTCTTATAATTATGTACGTAATGAGATATTACTAAAGGCAAACCAGGTAAGAGATGAGTGCATTTTGAGTATTAGAGGGATGGAAATAACATGTTTCTACATTTGATTGTATATAAGTGCTTAAGGTTAGGTTAGTTAGTTTTATTTACGTGCATAAAGGTGTGACATAATGTGCAGAAATCTGTATTTAAAGTTAATTTGAAACTCTACTGAAACATTTAGTAAAAATTACTACTCCATAAGCTATATCACTCAAAATGTTTTATAATTAAATTAGCTATGAAATAAGTAAAGCCAAAACAAAGCCATCAAGACAGGGCAACTTTTTTTCTACGGATTTCGTAGTATGCGTCTATTTTTCATAGCAAAATACAACTCTGTACTAGTATAATGTAGATGTTAGTACATAAATGCATCTGCATTTAGAACAACATCGCAAGCATACCCAACAGCTATCAAAATCCTATTTAAGACGCGTACACACAGCAACATAAGTTTATTGTAACATTTAGTAGAGTTACGGCTTGCTATAAATCTGTAACTGTAACAGCCTTTTTAATAGTCCACTGCAGGACGTAGGCCTACCCACGAAGGGTGAAGGAAATGAGGGAACATTTTTTGTGCAGTATTTTTACTACATAGGAAGAAAGCCACACTTCCGTCAATTCTTGTTCCCTTTCTTTGCCATAACTGTACATTTAACTAATTATCTTAGTTATTTATAAGTGTGATGTTGTTTGTTAAAGCACAAATTTTTATCATAACAGGCGTCTTTACAATTCCAAAGTTTCATTGAACATCCGTTACACTCATCATATCAGTTAACAATATCATTTAGAAGTAAAAATATTGTTAAGGTACTTAGAATCGAGGTGCCAACTGCAACTGCTAATAGCTGCATGAAGTCGGCCGCAGCTGCACTACTGGTTTTTATTTATTACGGATACTTTCGGATTTATAATATTATCCTTCTTCCAAGTGTCGCGGCAGAAACACGACGACTGCTACTATAAGCTAAGTACATACTTACCTGGTAGCAAACTAAGTACACTTGCTACTGTATGTACCGGCATTTCCCAGGATAATTCCCGTTCTATTTACGCCCGAGGCGTGGTCACCGTAATGACTGTCAAACAGGATGCCGGGATCGAGCGATTTACGGCCGGAACACCCTACACGCCACGATTGACCATTCCTTCCTCGGGATATTAGTCTGTGAATGGCTGGGGCAAAAAATGTCGCCTTAAGTGTGAGCATAGTCTGCATAGTGCAACAACAAAGGCTTATATTGAAATATTTTTAATGACGTCTAGTTTTCGATTTATTTATTTTAT
This sequence comes from Hypomecis atomaria, assembly GCA_964007245.1. Classification (NCBI taxonomy): domain Eukaryota; kingdom Metazoa; phylum Arthropoda; class Insecta; order Lepidoptera; family Geometridae; genus Hypomecis; species Hypomecis atomaria. The sequence goes on from OZ023305.1 coordinate 8,796,887, forward strand.
TGATAAAAATTAGTAATGTTTACTTTATTTATTGAATAAATCAATTATGTAAAATAAAGTAAAGGCTATTTTAAATGAGATGACCACTTGACCAGTGTTGAGATGTGTTCATGAAAAGTATAAGAGTGAAGAAATCTTCAAATTACCTAATTCGTACTATTTCCTCCTCAGCTAACCTATAAAAAACGAGGCAGCAAACTGCGGTACATAGTTCAACGTGAGTTTTCGGATCAAAGGTTTTGAAATCACATGAATAGACATAAACACAATAATAGATATGTATACAATATCAAGTAGAAAATTTAAGAGTTTTTCTATCATTATTCTCTAATTACGACTACGATGTAAATAACAAAAAACAGATATAATCACGAAATTCTAATCGAACTTAACAACGTCCGAAACGGACACAGACCGGACATGGTCTTTCCATTCATCTAATGTTCCATGGCTATAGGGTCAATTTTCGACCCAAGTTGTCCGAAATCGACACATGGCTTCATTGTCAGTTTTTTGTCAGCGCCATTAGAAGGTTGTTAAGAAAAGGGCAATAGATAAATATTGGCCAGATCGGAAGGGGATAATAAATGGCTTTGTCGGCACATGTGGCGTGGAGGACGAATTAGTGGTGCGATTTAGGAAAAAAAGTAATGTCTTCCTTAGACCATTATAGTAGTGGTGGTATTTTAGTGGTTACTATACTCTAGCTAGTGGTTACTCTACCTTTGAGTTTCCTTATACTTACCCTTGAGAAATTTTTGTTTATTTATTTTATTTGTTTTGCACAAAAGCCTCCATAACGGCTCTTACGATTGTTGAAATTAGTGATAGCGTTTTTCATTCAATTTTTATAGAACATGTTTACAAAAAATGGGAATTACTATATTTATTGCGTTTGTACTAAGCAAAGCTTAGTCACTTTTTTTGGTTGTTACTCTTGTAGATACCTCCCCCAACCTAAGTTCGGGACACTTTTATATAGGTATAGTAATCCTTAATCCCATCAACCATCATTTTTTTAAATATTACAACGAAGTTAAACATCGTCACTAGAATAAAGCAATAAACTAAACAAATATTAAAATTCAATACACCGCTACAACGTTAATATTTTCTAGTTAGGTAAACAAGATATCAAATATTGAAACTCGATTCAATTCCAAAAAATATTTTAACTTACACAAGGCGTGAACACATTTCTATGCGTAAACAAAACTTTCTAATAGAATCCCATAAGTAACACAAAATACGACCTCCGAGCCCATCCTAATTGAAATCTAAAAAAAGTATCGAATTCTCACAAAACAGTAATGTCTGTGTTTACGTCTCGAGAAAACTATCGGACAGAAACGATTCGATATCAAATGACACGATCAGGTTTTATAATAACAACACTGATATAAATGATAAAAATAATGATACAAACGATTCAAATGATTATAAAGATGTATTCTATAATTGCCATGGACAGTTAACAGCTGAAGAAACAATGGCCGACGTGTGTGGCACGTAGACCAATCGATGGTCGATAAAGCTTTTGTCTTTGCTCTTTACATCATTTTTTTTCTTGTCGATGATTTGTGAAGACAGGACGCGTTCACAATGAGGCCAGTGGGATGCGGGCATCTGAATAGCGCTTTATTACTCAGCTTGTGTGGTGACATGCGGCTAGGAATAGCTTTCTATGGATGCTTGTTGACTAAGAGGTCGATGCTTAATTTTGAAGCTTCACAATGTAATGGATATTATTGTTTTGTTAAGGGATTATGCAATGTCGTGTCAAAGTTTGTGTTTGGTAATAACTTGAAATGCCGTCGCGGTGTGGTTATAACAAAAATCAGACAGTAACATAAAGCTATCACTTTACGGTCTTTATGGTTTAGCGGACAATAACCCATCATTAATTTACTTGATCTATCCATTTGAACTTGTCATTTATCACTTATTCTGAAATACAATAGTTAATATCTATAGAAATTATTCACACTCACACGACAACACTTCACGGACGTGTGCGCGTGAACACGTAATTGAGACGAAAATAGTGAATGAAGACAAGATAAATGTACCGACAAAAGAACCAATAAACACCGACAATCCAAGCTATGTAAAACAACGGAATTGACTTGTCTAAGAGAAACGCGCGGCTAAAAACGCTGAAGCAGAATTAATAGGTGCAATGGCACGCAAAGCCTATTCATCAGTTCAAAGGGTTCCACTTAATGAATCAAGCGACAGCCGACTCGCAACACCTCTTTTGTGGCCGGACAAAATCGACTTTGACGGAGCGAACGAAGCCAAAATAACCGATCGTGTCCTACCCATTGTGCGTGATATAATTAGAACGGTTCGAAATAAACACGTGGTGGCAATTATCGCGGCAGCGGGTTAAATGAGCCACCGAGAAACTGTCGTTAATGGTACACCCATCCGGCGAAGCGACTAAATCCACAATATCACAAAGAATCTCAGGGGTTCCGAGAAAATACGGATTTTATACTTTCTTTGGATTACGCAATCATTATAAATTATGAGGATACGTTTATAGCTCGTATATTTTAAGCTGAAGGAGTAAATTGCATTAGCACTCTAGTCTGGCTGATTTATGACGTTAAAGCTGCTTTAAATGAAGACTGATTTGAAGCTTGATATCGTGATGATTACAAAGGAACTGTTGTAGAGAAAGGGACGTGACATCGATGCGCCAATCAGTTGAATCGAAAGTGCTTTCGAGTATGTAGTAAATTAACATTTCGAATGTTTAATTTCATGTTTATGTGGAGGGAAGAGCGGCCGCGAGGCATCGGGGCATTAATCATCTCCGGCGGCCGCTGGCCATGCATCACCCTTCCTTTGAGCTCGGCAACCAACTCATTTGTTGAACCGAACCATCCTGCTTTTATGAACGTCCCTCCTAACATTGTAAACGTCTCAATCCCTTTGACGACTTCCTGTCCGTCATTTGTCACTTGCCGGTTTATGCACTCGTCGATCGAACCTTTCCCAAACTTTACGATAGCGTTTTGTTGTGTCCAGTTACGGAAGATTAATGCTGTCGTCAAATCGGGCCGCTTTCGTGTCCGATGTTTCGCAATAAATTATCATTAAGTAACACCTTGTCTCGACCGTACGGGGTTTTATAGTCGACCGTAAACCACGAGCTAATACGCCGACTCTAATCTAATCTAAAAATTTCTACCTGCTCCCGATATAAACTATCCCAAGAAGAATAAAAAAGTCCTTACTGAAGTTGAAATAAAAACGGTTGCACTAATGGAACCGCACACGCATAAAAGCCTACAAGAAATGAATATGAATTTTACAGATAACGAATAAGTATTAATTGCAAATGAATACGACAAAGTTGGCGTATTACTTGAAGTCAAGCGGAAAATACTCGTAGTTTGCGCAATTATGTAATAAAAGACTAGTGGTATTTTCGTATTCGATGCTAAATTAACCACTCTATTTTATGAAGTAGTCCAATAAACGAGGTCTGACGCTTAGAAGCGAAGGGATGTGGACAGCCGTAATATTAAAGGACACTTGCACTGCAAGAGAATCATAATGAAATTACATATGTAGATGGTCTCGAACGCGAAAGCGTTAAAACATCCGATAGATGTAAAAGCTAAAGACAGAGTAAACCTAAAAGCAGAAAAAATGAATGTAATTATAACTCCGCCAGAGTAATTTAATGAATAACAATTAGCTTACGGTAGTGAGTCATTAAACAGACATACAATTCTGCCTCAGTACATTAAAATAATAGTGCATTACGTTAATAAGTGAAATTGAACACGCAAGAAAAATATTGGCAAAGAAGTAAATAATACTATTAAAATAAAAGACTCTCATTATGGATATTGACCTATGCTGTAACGACAGGCTTTTACGTGTGCGAATAACATAATAGTTAAAAATAAATGTTTTGACCATGCATATACATCATAGTTATTAAACGCAAAACCTTTTAAGGGCGGGTCTAGTACATCTTGACAAACAACTTTTATATTAAGACTTTTGAAAATTCACAAAAAAAATCGCTTCTCCATACATTTTGCCGCGTGTTGACGAACTTTTTGTATGAAAAAGCTGATTTTTAGGGTTCTGTCCCAAAGGGTAAAAACGGGACCATATTACTAAGACTTCGATGTCCGTCTATCTATCTGTCACCGAGCTGTATCTCATCAAGCATAATAGCTAGGTAGCTGAAATTTTCATAGATGATGTATTTCTGTTGCCGCTATAACAACAAACACTAAAAACAGAATTAAATAAGTATTTAAGGGCTCCCTTACAACAGACATGATTTTTAGAAGTTTTTTGCTCGCTATTAATAACGGCAAGGGGAATGGGGCTCCCATACTGTACGGAACCCTTCGTGCATGAGTCCGGCTCGGACTTAACCGATTTTTTTTCTTCGTGATTTTCCAACAGTTCTAGAACAAAAGTTGTTTGTCTAGATGTACTAGACCCGCCCTTAAAAGGTTTTGCTTTTAATACCTGTGACACGTACTCGTATAAGATTATTATGTTTGTTCATCAAAAAAGAAATTGTCAAAATATGAAATGAAAACTTTAAAGCCTGTCTTTAAAAATTTTTAGAACTACTGCACTTAACTGCGTAGTCACACAAAAAATGCATATTATTATGGGGGCACAAGGTGCAAGTTTTATAGTTTAACACCGCCGCGACACTTACAATAAACATGGATATTAAACAAGGATGGCGGTTAACATACCTGCACAACATGCTCAATAATAATAAGATTATAAAACAAGTGGAGTAAAAAGCAGCTACTACAGTATACTTATAAAGATACACTTACAGACAGCATAGGTACTTATTAAGATTGAAGAGGGTCACACTAACAAAATCAGATTTTTCTTAACGCTACAATTCGAAATTCAAATGCTATTAAATGTTTTAATGGTTAACTTGTTTACAGGTAGTGACTTCCATCTCTCGTTACTCATGCTTGAAAAAGATAATTTAATAAACATGTACTAGCTTATTTACAAAGATTAGGAACTAACCATTTCAGTAATGAAGTTTATTCTGACCGGTAATAAAATTAATAGAACCACTAGTTAGTGGTTATACCGATGTTGTTTTGCATTGTATATATACAGAAAAATAACTCATTATTATGAACAACTATTATTGTGGAATCAACCCTGAAATTGCCGAAAAGTAATCAATTGCGTCTTACAAAAAGTATAAACGTACCTATGTACGAACCATTTTTTTTATTCCTAAGGTAAGATTATAAAAGCGGTAATTTTTAAGATGGTCAAAATCTTCGATGGCTAAATAATGACAATAGCTATTAGCAACCGAAGCCTACAATTTAACGCCATCCGAGCTACGAACACTCTGTACCAGCCTTTTTGAAAAGTCCACTGCAGGACGTAGGCCTACCCACGAAGGGTGATTGGGCCACATACGCCATAGAAATTCTTCTACGGACGTATGCAGGTTGCTTCACGATGTTTTCCTTCAACGAAAAGCCAGTGGTGTGAAATTTTGTACATAAATTCCGAAGAACTCATTGATACGGGACCTTGATTTGAATATTCGACCTCACGATCACGACGATCGCTACGAGCGCTCATTCCTAAATAAGAATGGTTTATGACAATGATTATTTAGATAATCTAGATACCTACTTTGAAGTAGTTTTAGATCCTGAAATTGAATGACTTAGCAAGTCATGAGGATACCTACTACAAAATGATAAATGGCACGAATATATAAAAATAATATTAAAAATCCAAAAGCGTGTTTATTGGTTTGTTACTCTTTTACACAACAATAGAGAAATGGATTGACTTGATTTTTGGCAAGGATATACATAGTTCAAAGATCGGAAAGAGATAAAGGTTACTTTTATCCCGAAAAAATGAAAAGTTCTAATGGAATATCACAAAAATCAAAATATCACGCGGAAAAAGCCGCCAGCACAAAAGATAGTAAAATATTTGAAGTACTTACTGCGCATGATGATGATAATGCGTAGCGTGATGCATCGCCGATGCCTGGCCTCCTGGCGGGGTGGCTGCATGGAAGGCAGCGAATGCTGAGGGAAACTGCAGCGGTAGAAACCCACTCCCGGCGCCGACCGACTCTCGATCTGGCATATTCACTTCATCGTCTACCACGCTCACAGTTTATATCACTCTATCCTGACCAGCTTGTAGCATATTCATATCACTTTCTTTCACTGGGTATTTTTCTGGCATATTCACTGCATCGTCTACCGCGCTCACAGTTTATATACTCTATCCTGACCAGCTTGTAGCACATTCATATCACCTTCTTGCACTTTATATTTTTATTTGCTTACATCAAATTCTGGTTGCTTCACTACGTCACTAGCATTGATATTTTTTGTTACTGTATGTATAACGTCCGGTCGTACATTATCAAAGTTTATCTTGTCACTGTTTTATTGAACTAATTTAAAGAGGTCACCTGCTTTTGATTCTTTTTAGTATGGTCTGTCGTTACAATTTTATTCGTAGTTTCTTGTGCATATTAATATTCTTTTCAACATTTTCGATTGTTATTGTTTGTTTTAACACTATTCATAATTATCAAGTCAATTCCAATGTTATCACCAACATTTTGTTAATCATCGTGTTGTTATTTGATATCATCGTTGTTACGTAGACGTGTCATTTTTCCGCTGGTTGCATCTGAAACAATGAGATTTTTATAAGTGACTGGTTAATTAGGTTATTTTATTAGTCTATTATTTATTTTTAGAGTTGGGGAAGTAATAAAAATATAATTATGTTAGTTGAGAGTATGTTATTAAGTATGCAGTGTAATATAAAAGAGATAGATAAATCTTTACTAGATACCACTTTTAACTTAAATTCAAATGCTGGAAAAACATAACATTAAGGTTTCTAATTTACAGCATTTTATTAACTTTAAGCAATATTAAATCATCACCATTCGAAATTCATCACTGAAAAATTGATAGAAGGTAGAGATCATGACTCTCAGACGTGATGAAAGGGAAACCGACTAGATGAGGAGGAATTCTTTTAGCATATGTACTTAACCTTCCTCACAAAAACCATTTCTTAACATTTCTATACCAATATTATTAAGAGGAAAGATTTGATTGCTTGTTTGCATTGAATAGGCTCCGAAACTACTGAACCGATTTGTAAAATTCTTTCACTGGTGGGAAGCTACACTATCCCCAGTGAACATAGGCTATATAATATTTTCAAAAAAATTGGCGGGAGAAGCCGGGGCGGGCAGCTAGTACTGAATAAAAATTGTGCATACATTGTTTGCAAATATGTACATTATTATGAAGTGGACAACTAATTACGTGCGTAATAGGGATGGGAAAGAGACTTGGTTACGCCGGAATGTCGCATGCCGACGGGTGACCGGCAAAAACGGAAGCGACAAATTGAGGCGCGGCCGCACTGTCATTAGCACGTACGGAGAAATTGGGGCGTGGTGCAAGTGTCGGCAACATTAAGAAGGTATACCTAATCTAATAATAAAATTAAGTAAACTTTGTTTGAAATTTCATATTCCTACTAAATTATCGGTCTGTACTTGACCTAATTGTAGTAGAAGCTAGTGTATGAAGTATTGTATTTTGTTGCTGTTAGTAAAAACCGTTGTTGTAGTAAACTTGGCTGTTAAAAAAGAAATGAATAAACTTTAAATAACCTTATTAAACTTTTCAATAACATTCCATGTGGGTGTTTTTTGGGTCAATGAACTTTTCAAATGAATTATAGGTACCTAATAATTATTACAGATCACAAGATCCATAGACTAGCTATTAATATAAGATATCTTTTTTTAGTATCGAATAGCTATTGTTATTTTGCAATTTCGGGATTGGTCCCATCGTAAAAGTTGTTCATAATGATGTGCGTATATATCGCTGCAAGTCCGTGTACTTTGCAAATCAACACATTTATACATGTAGTTTTGTACCACGTAAACTTTACGGTTATTATAATTAATTTAATATTTTTAAAACAGATACAATAAACAAAATAATGAATATGACGTTTAAAGCCATGAAAAGATCACTATTCAACTGTAAATGTTTGTGAACAACAGTATATTTTAACGTATAACAATTTTACAGTAATGAAACTTCCAAGCATATTCCATAAACCAAAAGCATTCATATTTTTTATTTCTATTCAAGAGAAAGACACATTAAATTATAACCGCAATTACGTCTGATTATCACATGAACCACACCATATATAGTGTTGCAATCACAAGAATTCTTAACGTAATTAATGAAGATGTGATTGTTTTGGACTCGGTCGACATTGTCCTCGACGGCCTCGACACAACACTATTAATAAAAGGACTTAAGTCTCGAGAGGGGTATCAAAGTTAGGTCTTTTTGACTAGACATGTTTGTTATAGTTCCGTAATGAAACGATCGTTAAACTCGATATCGATTGTCGATACTCATTTTCATTGAATGAGATTTACGATGTTTATGCATGCAAAATTGGCAGGCGTTGCAAGTGTCGGATTTTATCGGCCATTCATGTATCGAATCGTGAATTTTGAATGCGTTGAATTAATGGACTGTTTTGCTTTTTTGTCGTACTTACACAGTACAGTTTTGAAGTCAGATTTTTAGACTTTAGGATTTTGTTAGTTTTATTATATTTTATTTAATCATTTTCAGTATTCAAAAATATATAAACTATTTAATTAAACACTATAATTTAGAAAAAAAATGTTACAAAAATAAACTTATTTAGTGCCGCAAGTATATCTGAAATGTGAGCATGCTCAAGATCGATCCGTGTTAATTTGACGCATCATTTAATTTTATCGACATTGTCCCATCACTACGCCTAAAACGGGTGCCGTAATGTGCACGCGCATGCCTTCCCTCTTAATACGGTCCTTAATTACAATTTAATTGTTTTTAGTCCACGAATTGTTTTGTGTCTTCTCGGAAACAGGGACTCAGGACTGTGGCTGGCATTTTTAGTTTTATATCGGGATGACACTGACTTTCTAAGTAGGTAGGTATATTTTTAATTTTCCAAACTGTGTTGATATTCACCATAGTCCGTTCCATAACCGCTGAGATCTAGGGTCACGACGATCTTTGGCGAATATAATTACCTAATAGGTTTGCTTTAAAAATATCACTATATTTTAGTAGTTTTTAAAAGATGACAAATGCGTGCTGAAAATAGGTAAAAATTATGGTTTACTTTTACGACTCGTGCTAAATACTTCAACAGACATCAACTAGTTCAATCTCATCAGTTATGGAACGGACTATAAGAGTGTATAGGGCGGGCAGATAGCAGAGCCTGGCCTAGCCTATTGTCAGGTTTTAACTCTTAGTCCTTATTCTGAGGGTTTTAAGCTGTTTGTTGGTTCGTTTATTTCTCCTTCTCACAGCAACGGAGCAATGGATCGACATGAGTTCAAACAACAGAGAGTCAAGGGCTAATATTTCGCGAGTGAATCCGCAAGCAAAAGTCAATGGGTAATTAAAAAAACTGAGCTCTACAAAGTTCAGACTGATAAATGTTTTTTACATAGTTATATTCTTGACTTGAATGATGATGATGATGATTACCAGGTCGTTTTCGGCCACGGTGAGTGCGTAGTTATTTCTTAGGTTACTTGATGGGTGAGTCACTCCTCACATTATTAAAGTAACCAACGAATGGTAAGCGGAAAAGTGGAGGACAGTTATTGAGGTATAAAGATGTAATGAAGCACCACATGAAGGGGTGTGGGATCGAGCCCTCAACATTTGAAGATTAAGTAATCGTTCTGAGTGGAGAGTCGCTTCACAAAAAGATCTACGAATGTGAAGACCAACGAAGGCGCGATCTAGATGGGAAAAGAAAATAACTTAAAAACAGACCGCCTGCAAACATACTTTACAATTACGTAGATAGTGTCCTCACTTGTAGCACCTGTTCTCAAACTGAAATGAATAGTCGAAGATGAGGTGCCTAGATTTGGTGACAATTTTATTTCAATCTAAAACCGTAATATCCACGATGCTTAATTGCATTGAGGATATACTAATCAATTTAAGCCCTATTTCATACTCGTAAGTTGTGCAGTGTTTTATCTCTAGACCTGTCCAAGTGCTTGATAATAATAAACATCCCACCTTGTCTACTTTGGAGTACACAAAAAGCGAACCTGTGAGCTAATTATTCCCATTGCCATACCTAGGGGCCGTAAATGTAATTATAATGAAAATAATGACTTACTATTTTATCGCGCAGTGGTAAGAAATTAATTTGTAGTCATTTAAAGGCACTCATGACTTATTACTTTTACTACATCTTGTTTACAATTTGAAGTTTGAACGTTTGCCATTTTGAAATGAAACTTTGTTGTTGAAATTTGTGGGTACTAATTGCGTTGTCAATTTTGCAAGAATTTTGGTAATTTATATTTCTCGTTTGACCATTTGTTTGTATCAGACTCATTTTTATAACTGATAAGACACATCAGATCAATGCTAATTAGGTAGCTTAAAAAATTTAACACAATTACTAGCCATAGCCAACCCCGGCTTTAAAAATACTTACTTACTCGAGAGCTTTTGTTCAAAGAATCTCTGAGCGTCTAATGACGGTTGAAAATTTAAGTTTAAACTATTTGTTTTCGAACTCGAAATGAAAACATTAAATTTTATTGATATAACACTTTATTTCTGAACTAAAATTTATTTATTTTTCCTACGACTGCAACTTATTTGTTGTTAAAACAACACAAGTACATTTTTGTAACAGACTGCACGGTACAGCAGATTACAGTGTCATCAGGACACTGCTATTATAATTTTATGAAATATATTCCGTGGCCAAAGCCGTACATAGTCTGCAGCAGCGGCTGAATTTCTGTCGTCCGACGACACTGAAGCATGCTGCTCTAGAGCGTAGACAGTTACGGAATTATAACTCAAATCTACTTAAAGAATTCTTCGCAAAGTCTAATCAGTAACCCATACATTTTCTACCTTTCATCTAGCCGGCCAAGTGCTTCCTACTCGTAAAGTCCTTGAGTTTTCTCCAATGTCATATAAAACGCAGTTAATCAATATGCATCAAGCAGGCGCTGCCAATTATACAGACTAGGAGTCAGCGCCAAAACTCGGCTAAATAGTCGTTTGGACGGCGGAGCACGAGCTCATTGGCTAAGTATTGTAAGTTAGTGTAGATGGGCCACAGTGTCAACAGAAGGTTAAGTATTGTAGATACACTAAATACTAGCAGAAACAATGATATAAAAATCAAAGGATGCTTAAAGATTTTTAAAAAGCTGTATCCGTCTTGTATGAGTAGCTATGCCAGTCATCATTATGAACATATTTTACAATGACACCATCTCAGAAATATAAACTTAAATAATCATAAAAATATAAGTTTTAAAAAATACAAGCTTTAGAGGTCCTGGATATCATGTAGCAGCTGAGTGCTAGCCAAGACAAGTAAAACGAGCCTTTAGATAACTAAAATCTAACAATATGTTTGGTGGAATTGGTTGATAAGCTTTTGACAAAAATAAATAATTGTTATTTCCAATGATGATGGGTAAAAATATGCGACTAACAGCTAGGTAGTATTAATCATTCGTAGCGTTATAAAATTTCTTATAAAATATTACTTTGCTTTGGCGAAGATGTAAATACATATACTACAGGAAGTACCTCATTAGGATGACGTATCATATTATTATAATTTATCTAGACGGCACTAAACTTCTACACTGAAAAATTCTACATTTAAATAAATTGTGTCAAATGAAATAATTTTACAGAATGCCATCAGTTTTCCACTACTTTTTGACCGACGATCCGCCGGAGGAGGTACTCAATTCGACGCGTATATTTTTACGTATAACCACGCACAATTTTTTTTTATAGTCGTCTTATTTCAATAATTATTTTTTTATTGGAAAGAGTATACTTCGAAATTGGTCCCATTTAAATTTTATCGAAATCGGCTGAGCTATTTTTGATCAATCAGCAATAATGTAAAGGCTACATCGACCCGTGCGAAATATACGCGAATTCTGTACACGGGTGAAGTCGGTCATGCTAATTTTTGCAAAAAATAATTATTGAACACAAACATAACGTGGCCTACGTTTAAATAATAGTGATTAGTTTAAGTTTTAACAATATTTAATACATACTACAAAAACAATATTCTAATCACCGAAATTAGGCAACGTTTCGCATGGTCAGTATTTGGATGGGTCGACCGCGGGTGGCATTTTCCAACTGAGCGCTTCCGTGGCTCGGATGACATGTTAAATTGTAAGTCTCGGTTGTTTTAATCGTTTAGTCATGTCAGAAGCCTTCAGGCGGCCTAAAACTCTGAAAACCGGCCTATACGAACTTACTTAGGGTATTTGAGTCTGTATGAAACACCCAAGTATTGTTTTCAATACAAGGCTTGATACACTTTTCGTTTTCTGATAAAAAGGATTATTAAAATTGTTCGTTTTACAATGTTCTCTCTATAATTGTCACAAAAATCTTGATATCTAACAAAATTCGCGAAAATAAATAAAACACTTGGCTGATTAGGTTACTTTATTCTGATAGAGAATCAAGGGCCTGTGGCTCTACTTGAATTTAGGAAAAGTAAATTAAACTAAAGAAAAATAAATTAAACAATATCTACACTGTGTGTTGTGAGCGGCAGGTTCTTTTACATTGTCCACTGATTAAAATTAATAGTGTCACTCCATGAGAAGTTAATAAAGCACATATGTGCGTTTTATTTTGTACACGAGCTCTCAAAATTAATAAACATGACAAAAATAAATATGCAAAACAATTCGCAGTCGGCACAATTCGGCACGTGACATATTAGCCATTCAGCCAACTTTACCTACTTCAATAACTTATTCTGCGCATCTATAAGTCAGGTGAGACAATAGACTCCATCTATATGGCCTCTGCTCGGCGTCCGCGGTTTGAACACGAATCGTCTAATTAGAGAGCGTTTAAGTCGTCAGCGCAGACTTGCAACTATCGGCATGATGTACTGCGCAGTGTGTAGCGGATGTGCGACTTTATTATTTATTGATGAAGTGATTGCAACTCTGTTCACGGTCAATTACGAGAGGGAAACTCATATTTCCAAATACAATCATGATAAATAACATTTCATAGGTACTTAAAATAGCTGTAAGTGTCGTAGTGGAGTGTAGTAGAAGCCATGGTGGTTTAGTGGTAATGACACCCGCCTTACAATCGTGAGGTCGTGGGTTCAAATGCAGGTCCCGTACCAATGAATTCTTTAGAATTTATGTACGGAATTTCACACCACTGGTTTTTCAGTGAAGGAAAACATTGTGAGGCAACCTGCATACGTCAGTAGAAGAAATTCGATGGCGTCCAAATCCACCAACCCTCACTGGGCCAGCGTAGTGGATATGGCCCAATCACCCTTCGTGGGTAGACCTAAGTCCTGCAGTGGACTATTAAAAGGCTGATACAGTACAGTACTTAAAATAGCCTCACTAGCATTCCGAGCGTTAGCAATGCCATGAAACGCAAGAATACACCTAGACCTAAAGAATTATTTAAATTCGTCACCTTAATATCTGCACGGCCAAGAATTGAAACTGTCGCAGGACAGTTCTATCTAAGGTATCGTAGGTCTATATGTAAGTATTCCAAGATGCACCAGAAGGGTAATCAATGAGTCAGAGAGGTTCTTTATGAATCTTGGATTGGAATGCGTTATGTGTTATTACGTGTGTAATATATGTCATATACTTCATTATGTTCCAAACTTTTTCAGCAGGCTTTTAGCCAAACGAAAATAAGATGAATAAGGAAAAGTTCTTGACATCGAAAACACTTAAAGATAAGAAAAAAATCTTTCGGACAAGTTATGACAGTGTTAAGTAAACTACGCGTAAGACAATAACTTCACTTTTAGCGTCGAAAACTACAAAAAAATGCGTACTTAAGGTAAACGCACGCGCAGGTTACGCAAAGCAGCTTGTTCTTGAAACATGCAACATCCTGAAGGTAATTTTTCCAAGAATGGATAGTTTTCTTGGCATGCAGATAAGGTTAAAATATGCCACGATTCTGCGACGCATGCCTCATTCTGACACTTGATGCCACTGAGTGCTTTCCAATAGCAGACTACCATATTATAGATACCGCATCCCTAAATCTTTGGTCTAGCCAACACACAACACAGGAAAATACAGGCAAACACTGTTTACTTATTTGCACTAGATTAAAAAAATACACAAAAACTAAAGGCTAAATTAAAATGTGGATGAAGATGTAAATGTGCATTAAGATACAAATATTCCGTGTTCTTATTGGCTGGCTTAAAGTTGTAATACGCCACTCCCAAATATCAAACTCTATGTGTATTGAAATCTGAAAAAGTACTGTAACGATATTTTTTATCCAAAACTAAATTATTTTGATATTACTAATTTCACTGCAGCGCGATTTCAGTGGCCTAAAGAAATTAAAATATATTTTAATGCTTTAATGCGGAATCCATATCAGGTAACCCTTGTTTTCAATGCTACTTGCGAATTATTCTCTTGTTAGTATTAGACACGTTACGTTATTGTATTCGCAGTAAGACTGATAGACATCTCAGTGATAGGGAAATAAGGAGAGTTTAAATCATTTGATTTATTCCCAATAGACATCATTATCACGGTAAGTAAGTAAGTAAGTAAGTTCGTATAGGCCGGGTGGCTAGCCCTGGTGTCAGAGTTTTTAGGCCGCCTGAAGGCCTCTGACATGGCTTAACGGTTAAAAAAACCGGGGCCTACAATTTAACGTGTCATCCGAGCCACGGTAGCGCTCAGTTGGAAAATGCCACCCGCGGTCACCCATCCAAGTACTGACCGGTGATTATCACGGTGGCTAATGATGATAATGATTGGAATGACAGTATAATAGCGTGACTGATAAATAAAATTAATATAATGTTTAAGAGCGATTTAAGTAATCTCATTTTATTAATAAAATGACTTTGTGCATCATAATGAAGAAATTACTACAATAGGACCAAAATTGAAATCGTGAAAAATTCATTACATCCATAATAGGTAAAAAATAAAAAAATAAAAATGATTTATTGACACCAGTATTACGAATCACTATTTCGCTTTCAACTAAATATATATTAGTACTAAATTTACTTTCTACTTATACTTACTAAATATTAGTACAATATCCAGTATCAAACATAATTACGAATTTTGTACTGGCTACCAGCGCCCTCCGTATACAAGACTACTAAGGTATAGTGGGCTTGAGTATTTGAATCATCTTTAAATATACTTTTAAGAGACTATGGATGGTCAAATTGTTTTTTTTTATATAGTATTAAGAAATGTATTGTATTTTATTATAGTTACAAAGGCACTTGCCCGTCAAAAAATAAGTCCGCCTTCTAATTACAAAACAATGTTACCAGCTGTTGATTAACCTTTTCCCCACCTGTAAGTAATCACTTACTTACCTTTATTTGAGGCTTGCATTAAAAAAACTCATTATGTCAACGCAAGATTGTCAAGCATTCCGATTTATGTCTTTTTAATACAGTTGTGCGACAAACATGGAGGTAGTATAATTAGTAGATATAACAACTGTAGTCACGAAAAATTCGTAATTAAAAATGTATGGTCAGGCTTTTTTAAGCTTCAATTTAAACGTTCAAAACTGAAAGAACCGAGTCTTGAGTGAACTAATTTATCTCTTTCTACTTAGATAATTTCCTACCAAAAACACCTTTTTTTGGTAAAAAAAAAAAAATACAGTAAAGCTGCGTACGGCACCTGCATGCTATTTTAATTTTGTTTTTTTTTTAATCTAATTTTTTTATTGATTCATACACAGAGTTTACATCGAGAGATACAAAAAGCTCAAAAATTTGTGAAATAGCTGGTGGCCTGATCACTAAAAGTAATTGAGTAGTAGGACCATATTTTTTTCACTTATATGGTCCTCCAGTTGTACATAGTAATTAATAGATCCTTGGCGACAAATTAGCCCGTGCCATAATAATGACAATACAAGGGAAGTGCGCAGGGTTTTTTGCATGATTGTAAATGTTAAATAAAATACACAGAATAATTGAAATGTTTTTTAAGTTCAATTATTATGATTGTGATGACTTTGTTTTTATTCATTTTAAAAGGAAGTGCAATGTTCCAGCTACTGTATTTACTTTTAACCCGACTTCTCAAAAGAATTGCTCTCATGAAGCTTTGTTCTTGGATAGCTTTTTTGCGTATTAAATATCTAAGTAAAGCTTTTATAACTGAGAAAATAAAAAATGTTTTTTAAACCAGTGACAATGGAATGAAAAATTACCTTAAACTTCTGTTTTCAGGGTTCCGTACCCAAAGGGCAAAAACGGGAACCTATTACTAAGACACCGCTGTCCGTCTGTCTGTCTGTCTGTCTCCAGGCTGTATCTCATG
Organism: Hypomecis atomaria; assembly: GCA_964007245.1. NCBI lineage: Eukaryota > Metazoa > Arthropoda > Insecta > Lepidoptera > Geometridae > Hypomecis > Hypomecis atomaria. The sequence goes on from OZ023305.1 coordinate 8,813,379, forward strand.
AACCGTTATAGCTAGAAAGCTGAAATTTTCACAGATGATGTATTTTGGTTGCCGCTATTATAACAATTACAAAAATAGAATAAAAAATAATGTTTAAGGTGGGCTCCCTTACAACAAACCTGACTTTTTATATAGCCGTTTTTCGCTCGATATTAATAATGGTAACAGGTGGATGCTTGGAATATTCACATAACATTTAGCTGTATGCTTTTTTTAATAATAAATAATTAAATTAAAATCAATCAATCAATCATTTATTTCACAAAAATTAAATTACATCAAATGTTGGTACCTACATAAACATTTTTATCTGAATTTTAAATTAGAGTTATTTTAAAAGCGGTAGGTTACAACGCAACGTCTCGTAAGCAGCTGTACTAGGAAACCCTGTGTTACATAAAATAAAAATTTAACGGGGTTTCCCATACAGTACGGAGCCCTTCGTGCGCGAGTCCGACTTGTACTTGGCAGATTATTTTACTATTACTACTATGCGTCAACGTAATGTAGCGCATCAAATCTCAACAATTTTGAGAGATATTTAATAGTACTATTTCTATATAAATGTGATACTTTAACATCAATCTATCGGAAAAGATACTGAAAAACTATTGTGTCTAGAATCAGCTGCTAAAGTTTATAAACTAGAAAACTCAGTACTTTTCCGAAAATACGAAGAAACTCTACCTGAATTTATTGTTTATCTATAAAGGTCTGTTAATATAAAAATTAATCGCTGCTTTTCCCATCATTTTAAACCAACCTTATCATAAATCAATCACACAGGCCAATCCCATCATAACTGTACAGCATGGCACCCTCGGCTCCTTTCATGAGACTTAGCATTCTGCTTACGAACATCGCGTACATCCATAATTTACAATGAGCCCGGCCTAGACTCAACACCTTACATGCCCCGGCTCTACCACCTTGTCATAGTGAGTCTACTCACATCACTTTAAATGTAGAGGAAAAATTACGTTTTGTTTTAGTCCCCTGATACTACAGTAGTTTCGACCGTATTGGAAAATATCTCGATTGCAGACTGCCCCAAACCTTAAAAACATATATTGCGGTCAAAACGATGTGTCATAAGTCGTATCGGGATAATAGAGACTAAAACAAAACGTGAGTGATTTCTCTTTCATAGATTTTAAGTATGTGAAAACCAAGTTTCTATAATAAAATTGATTTCCTCATTTTTACTTGCGTTCGAGACTGGTCCGCGCAATTCGAAGCTTGAAAAGGGCTGCATAATGCAATCAAAACTATTGTCGTACCTATACATGCTTGAAATCAAAATTCTACGTGTATTCCCCGATCAAATATTTAATTTAATATGTGCGAAAACCACGTTCGGTTTCAAGTAATAATGATGGATTCTAAAACATGAATGACTAAAAGTGTTGGTGTTTTTTTGTTATGACATGGTGGTAAAGTATAAGGTTTGGAAGGTGGCTTGCCGCGGTCGGTCTAAAGGGGAATGGACGTGCGTCCGGCTGAATAAAGCATGTGCCGTACTGACTACCGTATCGCTTATTACATATCTTGACTATAAAATTGCAATAGCACTCATAGCGAAGTTTGACTAGGTGTTTGTCAGAGATCACCAAATTTAAGCAACGTTCGGCACGGTCAGTCTTCGGATGGGTGACCGTGCGTGACATTTACAACTGAGAACTGACCGTTACCGTGGCTCGGATGACACGTTAAATTGTGGATTCCGGTTGTTTAACCGTTTAGACATGTCAAAAGCTTTCAGTTGGCTTAAAAATTCTGACACCATGCTAGCCACTCTTCCTATACGAACATTTGGTGGACTTTGTCCCAATTGATCATCGAGGGTAGGCCTATGTACAACAACGCACTGTTAAAAAGTCTGTGCAATAACGAACAGCTCACAAAACTACGTTCTAAAATTACGTAATTTTGTGCCTGTGATATTTAAAGCAGTGGATAAAGCTCTCAATGGAAAAGCTCCCTTATTCCCCGTACGCAAGTTCCGGAGATGTTTAATTTATTAATTGAATAACTTTATAGTCCATTGTAAGCAAAATGCGAGTACCTCACGTGTTATTCTTATTCGAGTATCCAGTAGCAGTTATGGCTTCCTTTAATATCGTTCAATTTTCATCTTCAATTGAATAATGGATAATAAACGTGATGGAATGATGTATTGCGTTAATTTGATAATGATTAATGCAATTTGTAGGATGTTCTACAGTAAGTAAGTTCGTATGGGCCAGGTGGCTAGCCTTGGTGTCAGAGTTTTTTGATATTTATTACAATGTTTACATAATTCTAGAAAATGAAAGTTCTGGTTTGTCTATAACCCTGTAGTGTCCTATTGCTGGGCAAATGCCTTCCTTCGATCTTTTCAGTTCTGATGGGCTAGTGCTGATTTAAAAAGTAAAAGCTTGTTAACATACAAGAATAAACCATGTAAGTAATCAAATAACGCTGTGATAAAAAAGATTTTCGAACCTAGAGCTAACAAATTTCTTATTTTACTGTCTCATCATTGAGCACAATTTTGTTTCAAAAAATACTCAAATAAGCATATGATTTTGACATTGAAAAAAACAGACATATCTGCATGATTATTGCAATCATAATAATAAAAGAAGAAAAATGCATAAAAGAAAAACGACCTATCTTTTTTGACAGTCTCTTTACTTGCCTTTTTCAACAGAATATATACTGAACCAAACTAGACATTTTTAAATAATCGGCCAAGTATGAGTCGGGCTCGCGCACGGAGGGTTCCGTACTGTATGGGAGCCCCCTTGAATATTTATTTCATTTTAATTTGATTATTTATTATTAAAGTGAATATAAATTAAATATTCTGTGAAAATTACAAGCATCTACCTGTTACCATTATTAATATAGAGCGAAAAACGTCTAAAAAATCACGTTTGTTGTATGGGAGCCCCCCTTAAATATTTATTTTATTTTTAGTATTTTTTGTTATAGCGGCAACAGAAATACATCATCTGTGAAAATTTCAGCTGCCTAGCTATCATGGTTCATGAAATACAGCCCGATGACACACAGACGGACAGACGGACATCGAAGTCTTAGTAATAGGGTCCCGTTTTTCCCTTTGGGTACGGAACCCTAAAAACGACCTATCTTTTCTGACAGGCTCTTTACTTGCCTTTTTCAACAGATTATATACTGAACCAAACTAGACGTTTTTAAAAAAACTAGACGATTGAATCAGAGCCATTAGGATTCGATCAAAACCAGTAGTAAATTTCAATTTATTTTGCATAGCTCTTAAATAATTCAACACCTCCAATCGTCGTGGGTAAATCAATACGCATGTAAACTAATTCAGAGCACAGTCTAAAAGGCCATGCTCTACCCAAGCAAAACGGAACCAGTATATACCATAAATAGCATATTTCCCTGGATATAAAACAAAATTGAACAGGATTCGTTTTCTTTTGTTTCTCGCTAAGCAAATATACCATTTACCCAACACTTCACAACTCTTTACAGTTTACAACTCTCTATCACATCTTGCTACGCTCTGCTTTAGTGGAGCTTGTATGTACCTAAGATAGAAAACTAGACAGAGACCATTTTTATGTACCCAGTGCTCGAGACACTTATATGAAGTAAATCAACATAAACCGCCAAACGCATATTTACGAATGCAGAATGCAGTGTTGTATGAGCGCAAATTGATAAGTGAGTTATTGTTCTCTTGTGTAATTATTTATTGGTATTATGCGTAGTTGCGATGTTTAAAAAAAGTTCCGTGAGAAATTAGCTAATAAATTGGCAATGCACTAAAACTATAAACATAGACTTGAATGCACGTAAATTAAACCTGTATATGTATGTATAGTAATATTATTTTAATTATAAAACCTATAAACAAAAGGCAAGGCCCGTCTGTCTCCGTGGTGAAAAAATTCAAAATTAAAATTTAAGTCCCCGCAGCTCCGCTAGATTAAGAAAACGTGTCGCTACTGCAATATCTGTATTATCTGTGGCACTGACGCATAATAGGAAAACACTGGCAGTGGGCTTGAGCATTTGGATTATCTTTAGACCTTCAAAGGTCTGAGGGTGATCCAATGCTTTTTGTGTAATAGTAGTGTAGTTCTGTTGTAGGAAAACACTTGAACCAATGATTTGATTTATTTAGTCTAGTAACGTATTTTGCGAGTGTGTACTAGGCATTGTAAGTTAAGTTACGACATGGGACAGACACGGCGCCTAACCTACTTAATTATTAAGCAGAGTACTCACTTAAAGTGTATCAGATAATAAAGTACCAGATGATGACAAATTGACAATACTGTTAATATGCAGGTGCATAAACGAGCGAAAAACTGGAAAGTGTGATCGAGTTGACACCTTCCAATTTTACCTTAATTGTCGTTAACTTCTGATACACCTATTTACATTCATCTACAAAAACGTTTTAATGGTACATTATTAATTTTTACTAACGCCCACTTTAAATGTACAAAACAGTTTCTTGGGTACCAGCGATTTGCACTATCATCTTAAATTTATTTCAAAAACGTATTTCAGTCTGGTCGATTGAAATAACTGCCAACTATAATTCGTATCTAAATATGTATTGAGTACAACTAGGCTAAGCTTTTAGTGTTTACTGTATGTACTGTGTTCTGTTTTTACTGTAACAGTGCGAAGACAAAAGTTTATGTGACAATAGACAAAGTATATGGACTTGTATCAGAGACATTTCGTGACATACCTCCAAATGAGTACTCTGCTTTAGGCACCTTCACGTTTAGGACTTTATTTATGTTTTCTACTTTTTTATTACTTTTTCGGCGTCGACTTCTTAATGACTTGACGCCTCTGTTTTACAAACCTATCTATGCGTCTACACCTTTACCTCAAACTATAAATTAGGCTTAGTTTCCTTAGTGATAGAGTTCGATTCTCATTCATGGTTAATTCGTTAAATTGATGTTAAGTTTGTGGATTAGTTACAGTATTCCTAACACGGATAGGAAGTAAAATATAAAACTAGCGTGAATATAAACATGGAACAATAAAGTTGCAGGTGAAACTTATTTATTTACATTATACATTTTATGCGTTGATTGGTGATCATTTTCGGGATTTACGATTTGGAGCGACTGGTTCTTTTACGAGTTTGTTTTATAGATTTTTGGTACTATGTATAGCTGTGAATTAGTGTGTTCTGCGTGCGTTGAATGACAAATATTGGGTAACTAAATTCTTGGTTTAAGAGCAGTCTTTTTAAATTTTTTGTTAAGTAATTTTGTATAGGCCGGGTGGCTAGCCCTAACATGGCTTCGTATACGTCCGATGAAGAAAGAAATTCGATAGCGTTTGCGATTCTGCCAAACTACACTAGGTACTAGGCCAGTAGCGTGGTGGATAAAGTGGATATGGCCCAATCGCCCTCTTTATGGTCTATCCTGTGTTCAGTAGAGGATTATTACAATTGCTTGGAGTCACCTAAATTGAGTACGACGTCCAACATTGTTACAGTTGTTCTGACAATGTTATATATTATATTATATCTTAGAATATTATACTCAATATTAAATCTAAACTACATTTTTTTTTCTAATTCTTCTAATTTTCTAATTCTAATGTCCAAAATAAAAGCAAAACCTAAATAAATATGTACACAACAAAATATTGTTCCCTGAGTAGGGACAAGTTTCCAAAACACGGGTTCGCTGCACCCAGTATGGTAGCTAGAGCAACCGAAAACTTGATGTGCTAATAAATACTTTTTGAATATTTGAATTTTTGTTTTATGGTTGGTTAAATGGAGCGGTCGCCTGCAACCAGTAATATATGATAGTTTTGAACCAACCAACCTTACACATGGACCTATTTGGTCGTGGTTGGGTTAAATTGGGACACCTATAAGGGATAATACCGCAAAGGCAAAATGCGATATGCAAAAATGACGCATGATAAAGATATCGTCACAATTGTATATTTATGTATATTGGTGTGCGACCGGATTTCCTGTAAATATTTCACGGTGTAACACACACCAATCAACAAGTATTAATAAACACCAACTAAAAATCAACAAACACAGCTTCTTATTAGTTTCACTCAAGGAAAACTAAAAACCATTTTGTAACATAATTTTATTACGAAAATAAATTATTTTCGGAGCACTCAGCAATTCGAGGTGTGAACTGACAAACCAAAAGTAACTACGAGTAACTAGTTTGTTTTTTAAAAATATGGCCAAGTGCCAGCAGTTACTGCGTTATATTACCCGTCTCAATATACTGGAGTGATGAGATATTTGTGCACCTTATATTTATTTGTTCCGGGAATTATCCATTATTTTTTATGCTGGGTCTCAAGGTTAACTGAAATAGTATCCATTTATTTATACGAGTACGATCCTACTAATATTATAAATGCTAAGTTTGTGAGTAAGTATGGATGTTTGTTACTCTTTCACGCAAAAATTACTGAACCAATTTGGATAAAATTCGGTGTGAAGGTAGCTTAGACCTTGGATTAACACATAGGTTACTTTTCATCTCGGGCTAACTGGCGCAGCTAGTCTACAATCCTATTGAAAATGACGTAATATCTACTTAAAAAATGTTCTAGCTATTTTAGCTTCATGTTACTTTAATAGCGATATGTAATACAAGTATTATGCAACTATTTTAAATTGTAGGAAATTTTAATTTTAGGTAAAAGCTAAAGGTACATTTTTTTTCTCGATTGCTCTTTGCTCTAAATACTTTCACCGCACAAAAGACATCAACGCATTATCACCTGATTTAAAATTTAGAAAATGCATTATAATTTGATAACTGTGACACCAATATTCAACCTTTTAAAAGAGACTCCTAACAAAAATATAATATCATTATTTCTACTTTTTATTATTTGTAGAAATTACGAGTCGCGGTTTTGTCTGGTCACAAGTCTTGTTAGTTTGTCAATCCGTCAGCTATGGTCACCAGCACAGAGCTAATACAACCAGAGAGATATCATAGCGCTGCCTTCGCTTGAGGCAATTCTAAACCACAAATATGTAAGAAAAATCTTGCCCAGAGCTGTCAAAACTCTCAAATGTGAATTGGAATTTGACACTATCGGGAAAAAAACATGATAACAGCCTCTGAATCGAGATATTTTTCATGTCTCTTTCTAACTCATAGCATGTTATAATAATGCATCTCCTTCAGATTTTCTCGATCAACCACATTATTCCTTTTTGTTGTAATAACTCTGTGGTCACCAGTCTTGTTGAGGGAAACTTCATGCGCGGAACAAAACTAACTGCAACCGCACTTTGACATCCAGGCTGTCAGCTTTTCCTTTTATTTCCACCTTTGTGGATACCATGTTGCAACTTTGCTATGAAACAAAGAGTTAAATACTCTACTGACACGTGCAACGGACCCCATCGGTCACAGACATGTCCCATTATCTCTTGTCAAAGTGTAACGTAATATTTGTATGTATGCCATGTCTGCCTTCTTTTATACTTAGGTGGTTAGTGACGCTTAGTTAGTTCCGAATGTCCGAGCCAAGCTAAAAGGCAAATATTTGGAGTAAAATGTAGCCTCGTTTTCGACAAAAACTTGTTGGACAAAGATTTTTGAGTTTGTGAAATGTTTGAGAAAGGTTGTCAGGCTTAGAAGTTTTCTGATGGAAACTTGCTTGTCATTTGCTTAAACTTTACCAGGTAGTGTTATTTGTTATGAAAAACATTTCCAAACAGCATACATACAACACTTGAATGAGATTTTTTTGCGTGGACTTTTTTATGTATCAACAACAAGATTGGTTGGAAGCGGCTTGCATAGAGCATATCTCTACAATCTTCATCAAATTATTTTTATTCTAGCGACCCGTCCCAGCTTCGCACAGGTGTATTATACATATAAAACTTTCTCTTGAATCACTCTATCTTTTAAAAAAACCGCAACAAAATCCGTTGCTTAGTTTAATAGATATAAGCATGCATAGGGACAGACAAAGCAGGAAGCGACTTTGTTTTATACTTAGTGATGATTTTTAAACTGTCATTATTGGTTCATGATTTCTTTAAGAAAGCTATTGGATGCTATTGTAGGCTATTACTTTTGCATCAATCAATGAAGTCGTTTATTTGCTTAGAATAAATATGCATGTCGGTGTAATGTGAATGTAGATACTATTGCGAACTAAAAACTAACACTATGTAAGTAACTACAAATACGTTTTTGTCTTTTGTTTTCTCTCTGACATCTTGCATCTAATGGGCTATATGACTGCTACTTTGCTTCTCAGTTCATATAATTGCATAAAACAAAGGAAAAAATGATCGTCACCATCGACTAAAAACATTACAACGCAGCACGAGTCAAAAGGAAGCTCTTCATCAAAAAATACCTTGAAATTTTCGTCGGTCTCAAAGGAAGTAAAGTGTATTATAAATCAATGCTAATGGCTTACAGCCAAAGCCTAAATTGAATTACCTAAGTGTATCTTGAATATGAATTAGGTAATTTTGTCGCGACGCGGTGCTGTTGCTGATGCATTTTTGTGCACGGATGTTGTTAGGGAGGGGAAACATTTATACACCGATATTATTCTTTATGACCATAAAGTCTTTATATATCCTAAGGATGCCTGGCAGAGATCGCTATCAGCAATAAGGCCTCCCATTCTATCTATCTATATATCACGATGATTGACGAAGCGACATAGAATACAACTTAAAAGATTATGACACACTCATGAAACTTCATATTTTATTTATAATGCTTGAGCACTATGAAAGTTTGTGCGTTATCGTAGCCTAGCTGAATTTGTAAAACATCTGGACGGAAACCAAATCGCAAGTTACGCAGGTTCAAATCCTGTTTTCACAACATTTTTTTGGATTGTTAACTAAAAATCTTAATGGAACATATATTTTATTAGACTTCCACTTTTTGGTGAAGGAAAATACCGTGAAACAATTTATATACAGGGTTATCCAGATCTGGTATACTAAGCCAAAAGAGGGTAATTAAGACACCATAACGACCAACTTTTACAATGAGGCAAACTAAATATTCGCAAAAAAACAGCTGTTCTTATACATTTTGTCGATTCTGAGTTGCAATTTTGTATGAAACAGCTAATTTTTTATTTATCGAATTCTGAGTTGGCTCCATAGTAGAAGTTTCTCGTAATGATGGTCTTAATCACCTCCTTTCGGCTTAGTACAGGGTAGGCAGATAACCCTGTATGTATGTCCGTAGAAGAAATTCGACGCCGAATACAATTCTCTTCGTCCTTCGCCTGGGCAGGTCTACTTGTTCAGTAGTGCTCATTAAAAATCAGTCAAGTGCGAGTCGGGCTCGCGCACTAATGGTTCCGTACCGTGTGAAGCCCAATAACTCCATTCTTCTTGCCGTTGTGAATAGCGAGCAAAAAACGTACTCTCAAATCACGTTTGTTGTATGGGAGGTACTGATAGCGCGCGAGTTGAATGCAGTCGGGGTCTGAAGTAAAGAGCGGAAGCATCTCCCCCCGCTATCCGCACGCCCCACCTCACGCGCCTGGGCAGGTTGGGCGTGCGGATAGCGGGGGGAGACATTCGCATTCCTAAGCTCTGCATTCAACTCGCGCGCGTACAGTAGGGAGCCTTTAAATATTAGTTTTATTCTGTTTTTTAGTATTTGTTGCTATAGCGACAACAGAAATACACCATCTGTTAAAATTTCAGCTGTCTAGCTATAATGGTTCATGAGATGCATCCTGGCGACAGACAGACAGACGGATATCGGAGTCTTAGAAATAGAGTCCCGCTTTTACCCTTTGGGTACGGAACCCTAAAAACCCATACCGTATTCTCTACCGCCCAGACATGTTCACCCAAATTTATATCCTTAACTGTCACTTAGTCTGTTTTACTATTGTCCTCAGTATTTGTATTGATTAGGATTCTACACCTATGCTTTTTGGGGACGGTCGTATAAATTTTATCATTAGTTGAATGCTAATCGTAGGCGATTAATATTATGCTAACGTTTATTTGGGTGTCTAATATGGGTGGGTTTCTGTCAGAACACTGCTATGCGCAGGTATGACCGTTAATAGATTGAATACAAAGTCGCCAAGCCTATAAAATTGGGGTTTCTAACAATCCAAAAATGGCGAATAAATTAAAATTAACTCTGTTGGATTTTTGTTTTATTTTTAAAATTCTTGTTCTATTATGCAAAAACTTCTATTGGTCATATTACGAGCGTGGTGTTAAAAAACATGCCAAATTATGATGGTTTGTCAATAGTCTATGAAGAAAATATTTTTATTGTGTATTTTTAAAAAGATGAATACGTGTAAATGAGTAAACGATTAAAAATATACTAGAGCATAATAATTTTACTCTTCTCTGGTCGCGTCAATTTCGATGGTACTTCTTATGTCCTATTTTACTAAATTATGCTAAGAATGACCTCTTTTATAATTTTCCGGAAAAAATAAATTAAAAATAACTAAATCCAGCCCATCTATTATATTTATTTAATCATCATTTCGGTCAAAACCTTTTCTTTTTTTAATTCATATTGGTTTAGAGTTAGTAAGTCACATTCAAATACATAGATACTTATACGACTTATACTCGTGTCATAGACTAACCTCCTCAAGTAGCTTAGTTTATGCTTATATCAACGAGTCATGTTTCACAAACCGCTGATTATCATTAACACTAACGCTTGCGCGTGCATATACTTAGTTTGCGGTTATCGCCATCTGCGGTCTTTGTTCGGATAAAACTATCCATGTAGAACTGACCGCAATGGAGCTTTACAAATCTTTATCGAAAAGTAAAGTTCGGTTGTAATTAGTTGAAATTTGCATCAAGTACATTTGGATCTATTACATAAAATAAATAATTAGTTTTCGCAAAAAATGGCAAAACCACCTTCCATCGTGTACAAAATTCGAATATTTCGCTCGAATTGTTTACATTATTGTTGATCTTTTAAAAACAGCTCTGCCGATTTCTGTAAAATTAAATGGGCCCACCTCGGAAGTATAGGTACCCTTTGGACCTAAAAATAATTTTTCGATTCGGTTCACAATTGGAGGAATTATTATCGATGAACATACACAAAAAAATACAGGCGAACATAGAATAACCTCCTAAGAACCTCCTCCTTTTTGGAAGTCGGTTAATGAAGAAGATAGTTATAAGATAATAAATAAGTGAATGCATGAGTAAATACAACATTTTTAGAGTTGACCCCAACAGTCTATCGTCATTTTGTTCGTATATCATCAGGGTCGTTATCATTTAATCCACACGACGTTCACTTTTAAACATTAGTCATTGTCTCGTTCATAGTTATTTACAAGGACCAGTCAGAAGCAGTTTACATCCTGTGGATTTTTATTGCTTATAAATACGCTGCCAACCACTGTCTTGTTCGATAGTAAACAACTGCATATTTGTACTTAAAAACAACAATTAGCTAAAATAGATATCATCAAATATATGCCTATTTGAAACATTCAAAACAAAATACTGAAAATAGAAGCAATTTCAAAATAATAACCACAGTTTTACCATTCTTAAACTGACTTAACTACTTATACATTCCAAGAAACAAAACTCGATATTTCTGAATCCGCAACAAATCAAAAAAAAACACATTATTTCATTGTTTCTGAGTACAGTTTCACTTAAGTTTATTTAAGTTGCCCCAACATTGTACAGAGGCATTTAACTGCAGTAAGTCACGCGCGTGGCTCTTTATTGGACTGTTTACTAAATTAAACGATGGTTTTAATGCTTTTTTTGGTGGAACAGGGCCTAAGGTTGCATTGTTTTCTTATAACAGACTTTAAAGTTCGTTAAACAGGGCTCGGCTACCGATTTTCGGACTATTGGATTTTTGTTTCTTTTATATTTGTGGCAAAGCTTACTAATATTATAAATCCGAAAGTGTGTTAGTTGATTTATTGGTTTGTTTCTCTTTCAAGCAGCAACTGAGCATCGGATTGACATTATTTTGGCATAGACATAGTTTGAAAGACGGAAAGTGACATAGGCTACTTTTTATCCCGAAAAATAAAAGGTTCCTATGGGATAGCACAAAAATCAAAAAATGACGTGAGTGAAGCCAAGGGCAAAAGCCATTTAAGCAATAAGATGACATATTTATTTATTGTAATAATACCCAGTGAAATGAAAAATGACGAAGAACTTAAATACAAACTGATGAAACACCGTAGGTTTCTAAAACGACACTCGATTTTAAACGAACATATTTAATGAGAGTCTGAACGCAACAAATGTTATGAATCTAAATCGAAGAAAATTGATTTTGCTTGATTTTATCAGTCTGTTAATAAAATAACGGATGCATTATACGACTAATGGGCTGAACACTTTCCAGTAGACATAACATCATAAAACGCAATACAACAAGTTGTTTAATTTAACAAGTAATGACAAACTGCAAAACCGACGAAACGTAAACAAACATCACACATCCGTCCAGTACGCTGCTATACAAATCTGATTACTTGCAAGTTGCAACTTGCAATTTAATTCGGCTTAATCCCAAGGGAATAAAGTTTAAAAAGCTCAATGTAAATATTTATTTAGTACCAATGGCCTGAAAATTGAGCATATGATTCGTCATGTGGTGCGGTGGAGCATAACGAATTATGTGGATTGGTATTGTTTTTACCAAGTAATATGTCGACCTTAAATGGACATTGGCAAAAACTTTCCGCAATATTATGCCGCGAAACTGTAACTACCTACTATAAATTAAAATTCTATTTACATTATTTTTATAGTTGCGTCGGCCGAAACATCGTCGGAATAATAAAGTATTCATTTAATTATTTGTCTCGTATGTTCAGTCCGCAATTAGTAAGAATAATGTGCTTAACTTACGATAGCAAGCGCGCTGATAGTTAAAAAAATATTTATTTACAAGATTTGAATGAAATACTGGATAACATTGTCATAATTTCTATTTTTGTTGAAATTAGCGTGAAAGAACTAAAAAAATACAGTGCAAATTAAGAGTTTAAAACATCACTAATAAGTAACTATTATTTGAGTGACCATAAGCTGTATAACACAGAAATCTATATTCCAATATTAAAATTTAAATAGAGAAGTGATCAATGCTCTTCTAAAATTAAAAAGAACATCTGAATCAGGTAGCCGGCTGGCTCGGTATGCGCATACGCAGCCCCTAGAATCACTTCTAAGAACTGGGGTGAAGGCGCGCCCGCGCCCGCGCCGGCGACACCGGCTTTTGTGCATTTACAATAATTCACCTCTTTTTATCACTCTAGGGCCGTTTGAACGGCTGGAGTATTGGAGATATTTCATAGGATTATTGGAGACACTGCTGCTTGGATTTTTAATGTGGAAGCTTAGTTTCTGTTATTCCGAGCCTAGATATATTATAGCATTACGATTATAGAGATAGTAGCGCTCATAGCGTAGTTAGACTAGGTGTTCGTTAGCGATCATCGAAGTTAAGCAACGTTCAGAATGGTCAGGTTTTGGATGGGTGACCGCGGGTGATATTTCCAACTGAGCGCTACCGTGGCTCAGTCGACACGTTAAATTGTAGGTCCCGGTTGTTTTAACCGTTTAGCCATGTCAGAGGCCTTCAGCCGGCTTAAAAACTCTGACACCAGGGCTAGCCATCCGGCCTATTCGAACTTACTTTGTTATAGAGATACCTATTAGCTCACCCGGTAAACGTTGTTTTATCACCTAAATGTAAAAATCTAGACAGGACCACCCTTATAACTTAGAGGTTTAAAAATATGCCTACAACCTATTTTCAGACACCTACCATACTACTCACAAAAAAAAAATGTTTAGCTGTTTTTGAGGAGTTTCATGTGAAACAAAGTGAAACAAGATTTTAATTTAGATGATTATGTAGTACAGTAATTTAATAAAGTAACCCATATATTATACAGGCTGTTGCTTTACAAAGCGTAGGGACTTTGAGAAGGATACTGTATATGCTCATCATTATGAATAACTTTTACCATTGGACCAACTGCGGAATCTGGAAATAAATCTAATGTTTAGTACATTTTGTCCAGAACCTTGTCAGAGGGGAGGCCTATGTCCAGAAGGCTCAACTGGCTGAGGCTGATAATATGATGATCTGAAAGCGATAAACTAATTTTCACAAAACTATGCGCACAACTTAATCCAACCACAATTAAACTTTATTTCTGTAAAAAAAAAGCCTAACAGATCAGCAGGTGTCGCTCCAGCGTAACGACTAACGACGTAATAACGAACCGATCGTTTAGCCCAAGATCCTACGCATTTTTTACCACCCGTTAAAAAATATCCTACAGTGCCAAGCTGTTTCGTAAATTAATGATGATGACTCCGTTTTGAAGTGACAGCTGACTTGTAAACGGCTGAAAATTATTAGTTTTGGAATTGGAGTCGTGTTTTATGAAACGCGTTTTTATAGGCATGTAGTTAAGGATTTTAATGCTGTCAATTTATACTTCCTAGCATTCTAGTGTTTTATTGAATTGAAAAGTCATTTGTGGTTTTGAAATTAGAAGCGCGTTTTATGAAAGACTTTTTAGAGGCATGCAGTTAGGAGTTTTAAAGGTGTCAATGTGTAAACTAGCATAGTAGTCGCTTGTGATTTATAGAATAAGAATGGAATGTATGTAATTAATTGGTGTTGCTAGGATTTATAAGGAGACTTGGTGGAAAATTTTAATTTTATTGTTGCTTTACGATTACTTACCACATGTTTTGATTGTTGTGTTTTATGAGAAGATACACCTGAAATAGAAAAAAAGTTCATTATAACTTTATCAAAAGACACAAACAACAAAAAAATACATAATTATTAAGAAGTAGGTACTCGTAAGTATAAGTAATAAGAGATCTTTAGTCTTGAAGATAGGTTGAAACGTGGCACTTTTATTTGTATATTTTAAAATGATACCATAAAGTTTGTTCAGATTGATGAGTTCTTATCGTTCTAATCTAGAGTATTGTTGTGATGATCGAAATATACGAAGTAGTATGTAGCAATTAATGCCTAATTTATTCAAAAAGTACCTGCAATCTTATGTTTTAATAAGTAGTTTGTTTTCTAACTATTGTTAGCTTTAAGTTTTATAATACAATTTTTTTAGGTTAATATTATTTAAGCCACCTAAATACACATTGTATTATTTACTATATTGATTAATAAAGAATTATCAAAATCAATGCAGAGTATGTCTGTGTATATTCGTACGTAATCTACACACTTTCGTTCCGTGTAAGTTAATCTCGTAAACAGCACACGAAAATCAGTCAGTTATGTACCAATATTCACATTGAATATGGGTTTACATATCTTGACTGTCTTAATTAACAAAATGAGATAGGTGCCAAATAAAGATTTTCAATTTATCTTAAGGTGGTTGTGACTCATTTTTGGTGTGTGTTAAGCTTATTTTTGGTGAGTGAATTATTGTTTTTACACTGAAAAACAGATGACTGTATTTATAGGAAATTGAAAGCGATATTTTACGTACATGGCGAGATACCCAATTACTTATTTTAGTCGCAGGTTAATATTTTACATTTTTAAAATTATTTTTTTTAAATGAAATTGAGTTTTATATCGATAAGCATTTATAAGCGATTCTCAATTTAACTTCAAAAGAAAGTTTAAATACTACTTCGATACTATGGAGTAATTCTGTTTTCTGTTAATAGGTTTTTTCAGAGGTTTTGAGTGTATTCATGTTTTCAATTCAAATTCTAATTCATTAAATAATTTGGTGACAGTTCTTATGAATTGATACAGTTATGGTTTTATCTGTCGAATTCTAGCCTATTTTTTACAAGTACTGATTTTATTTTTAGTTGTATTATTTTTCGTGTCCATAATATGCATGCATATACACATTTTTAGGATGAATGGAAGTTAACTTAGGAATATATTGGCACTTCTATTCATACCTACAACATATATAAATCAATGAATGTGTAGACCTAGTATCTTATTCCTCAACATAAATAAAAATAAGTAACAACTTGATGCCTTTGCTCTCACATCATATTTTTAAACCAGACCAAGTTTTTACATTAACAAGCGAACGGCATCGGCAGCACAAAATTAAGTAATTTTTTACGCCCAATTATAATTATTTGTTACTGGAATATATTTTCTTGGCCTTCCTTTTGGGGCGCGTTATGTAGAAAAGAGAAAACACGACTTGTTGATATCGATAAAAAATAAATGCATTTCGATTTTAATTTGATTTTGACGATTTTCATGTCATTGTCGCGAGTCATAAAATATTTTTTACTCCAATGTTGATACATCTCTTGTATTAAATAATGTATGTTATTATTACTTTGATGATAAAATTCCGAAGCCTTGAGACGGCTTAGAAAAACCTTGACACCAAGGCTATCTGACTTATATGAACTAGTAAATAAGTTCATATAAGCTAGATAGCCATATTTATCAAATCATATAATTGCATATTAAAAGCATTTTAGTTCTTTTACTCATCTTTATTGTACAAACCACATAACATCCGTCTCTGAACATAAAAATAAATGTATATAAATTGAATCTTTCAATGAAATAACAATTACGGTATCGAGTCTCAATAATAAATTAATATAATAACTAAGATATCGACTGTTGTTGTCTCACAACGAGTCTCCTCCCTAGCCGGGCACGGAGCTAGAGTTGTACCACTAGTCGTGGTCACGACAAAAAAGCTCTCACACGCACTCATCAACTCGGACCTTTCGATTATTCATGCGCTACGCTGTCACTCGGATCAATTGTTGCAGGAGATGTTGAAACCACCATAAATATTTAACTGAGAAAAGTAAAATAATAATTCTGTTTAAAAAAAGAAGAATTGAAAACAAATAAAATGACATTAATTGTATCATTAGATAACTGTATGTTTCAAAACTTAAGTCGACTATTATTTTACAGAAATAAGCCAATTGCTTAAAATAAATACTAAACTAAAACATATCTGTACAAACATGACAAATATCGAGAGATAAATTGCACCAAGTACTCAATAACGCTTAATGCTCAATAAGCATATCTTTTGTAAGTGCACATTAACGTCATTAAGCTACTCACTAGTCTCAGATAGCACAACTTTATCACAATAACCTTTCCAAGTGGTTTTAACATCTCTAGATAGATCGCGCATTCGAGTGACGGCTGATAGAGTCGACCAAGATAATGACATCTGCGGTAAAAACACGGACAGTCGGTTATTTATCATCCAGTGGCCTCTTTAATTATCGGCCGTGTGGGGACCGCCTTAACGCGAGTGAGAAACCACCTTTATAAAGCCGTTTCGCCTTATGAGGGGTGATTTTTGACGGATACAATTCGTTGAGATTTTCTTATTTTGGTAGATGAAGTTTTTTTAAAGTTCACTTTTTTTAAACGTCGTAAGCAATGCAGTATTTTAAAATCTGAAAATGGTGGCATTTTGTAGAACATAGCACATAATTAAATTGGGTGATTACCTCGTGATTTTGTTTTATCAGTACTCCTATACCAAGTCATTGTTAACATTGGCATTGGCACAACCTCAGGAAACTTTAGTACCTAAATCAAGACGAATTATATTATCTTTAGACCTTCAAAGGTCTGATGATGATCCAATGCTTTATATGTAGTAGTAGTGTAGTTTTTTGTAGTTAATAAAGGCACTTTTGCTAGACGAACTAGTAGTAGTCTTGATATAGGGACTAAAGCTTCCGCAGGTTGTAGCTATATCAAGACGAACTAGTAGTAGTCTTGATGTTTCCAGTGTAAACTTAAAGTTAAAACCAAAACAAAACTCTCAAAAAATCTATACATTTTGTCGACATTCGATAATCTTTTTACATAAATCAGCATTTTATTCTTTAACCATCATTTTTATTCAACGATCTAGATATCTTGATGATGATCACTGAAAGTTGACATATTGATGCTGCATAATAATAAAAAAAACTATGAAATAGTCGAACAAAATAAGAGATATATTTATTCATTTATAATAAGTAGAATATAGAAAATAACATATTTATATTTTCAGCGATCATTAGCTTAATTCAAATAAAACTACGTTTTAAAATTAAAACATGCATCTTACAGTTGACGCTAATCTCCAATGACTACGTTTCATTACTACCTATCATTAAAGAAAAACGATAAAAATTCAATGGATGATAGTTATTTATAACTCTGGATTAACGATCGATTATTCATTGAAAGTTGACATATCGATGCGTTAGGGACAAAATAAAATGTCGATATTAAAATATCGAAATTAAAATCCCGTCACTATTGAAATATTGCAATTAAAAGGTTTTAATCTCTATATTTCGATTAACCTAAATACAGAATCGATTTTAAGAAATCGCCGATTCGGGTCATACACTCGCACTATATCAAAATTGAATAGGGTTGGCATAAAACGTTATTTTTTTCAGCTGAGTGTGATAAGATAAAATTAAGATTCAAGATTCAAGATTCAAGATACTTTATTTGTTAGAAACATGGTAGTGTAGACAACATACAAAGTCGCATACAGATTTTCGTAGTGTAGGTAGAGATCGCATGTTCTTGCCCATCGTGGCGTACAAATGTTAAAAGCATAATTATCAAAACAATACAAGCAAAATTTTAAGTAATAATGTAAAAATAAAAATAAAGAATAGTACTGATTTATAAGATAAGAATTTATCTAATTTAACCAGCGCTCATAAATAAGAATAATCTTTTACATTGAATGTTAGTGTATACATATATAATCCATTTTGTATATATAATCCATTTTGTTATTTAAATTAGCGTTTTAATCTGGCACTGATTCGTAACTACCAGAAACAATTCGTATTCACGAAATTACTTAGTGAACATAATTTGCCAATTTAATTACTTTTTGTTTGAGTTTTTTAAAGGTCACAAAGCTAAAAGAAAACAAAGCTACAGATCCAAACAAATACAGAATCAGTACCATTAGTCAGTGAGTAACAGCCCTATGTATGACGCACTCGCAAGTGGACGCGATAAATCTTGTAAGGGTTAATTAAATGCCACCAGAAAGCTTTATAAGTGTGTAAAGAACCCTATAGTGAGAGCTTGGCGTAAGTAAATCGAATGATTAGGGACACGAGCATTTGTATCGAATAGCTACACGTACTATATTTATGTACCATCGACATCGATAAATCATGCATATCGACATTGTAGGCATATCTACGCCGCCTACATGTACAGTCTAAGTCTAATAAGCATGAATTAGAATGTAAATCACTAATTCTAGTTTTATGTGGGGTTTGCAGTTTTGTACACTGTCCTACTGCCCCATTTATGGTATGGTATGCGTTTTCCCGGGCGAGCATTCTATGCAAAATATCGCAACTTCTTAGAATGACCGTGGTGTTGAATAAAAAATCTAACCTAAATTAACAGGTATTTTTTTTTCTATGATATTCAATGCATTTGGAGAAGTAGTAGAAACACCTTCGAGTGGACACTAGTTAAAATAACTGAGTAAAAAAAATATAATCACAACTATAATAGAAGCCTATGACGTCACTTCTACGTTAAAGTGTAGCTAGACATTGGCACTCGGAACTTTAACAATGTTTAAAAAAATCACGCGTAATATTTTTTGTACCTAGTCTAACTTTCGTACTAATAATACTTTTAGCCTATTGCCTAATCTAGAGACAATTTAGAATGCATTTCCACCAAAATAATTTGGACTCTTTCGCGCAGCAACGAAGCGACAAATCGACTTCGTATTTTAAATACAGTTTAAAAGTCGGAGAGTATGATAAACTACTATAACATTACACAAATGAAGCCGCAGGTTACAGTCTCCTATAACTTGCACTAGACACCTCCCAGTGCCTGTGCTAATACATCTCCAGATTAAGATCTAGCGGGAACTCAGTATCGGGCATCGCGATCTACAGCGCCCCGAGCGTCGGGACTGGGAGGTGTTGAAATGCGAGGATAGAGAGCTTTATTCACGAGAAAATACTAGTTGAATTGGTATAGAAATGTTCCCTGTTATTCACTAATTATATTATTTATTTATTAACAGCTAACGAGAATAACAAATAACTGTTCTGTGGTATGCCTGCGCACGGTTGTTTTGTGCGCTCGCGCGCCTATCACTTGTTTTTCATTTTTGTGCAATTGCTAATTGTTGTATTTTTATCTAATCCAAGCACCAAACAAAATTATAATTATAGTCATCTAGATACCTAAATAAGTTGTGTAATTATTATAATATACTTTAGAGAACTACAGATTGTCTAGATAAACTTAAGTTAGGTTTTAAGGCAACATTATTACCGAACTTTATCATTGTAAATTGTAAAATAAATTTAAAAAAAATACATAGAGATAGACGATAGTCAGATGATGTCTTTAACACTGTGGGTAGGCCATGGATACGGCTAACACAGGACCGGAAAGAATAGCGAGAAAGAGAGGAGGCCTATACTCAGCAGTGGGTGGAACAGGCTTATAGGCTTATTAGGCAGATTTAAAATCTATTTAAAACAAAGATTGACAGAAGTTGAACTTCCGCAAAGTAATTCAATCAACTATCTTAGGCAAATACTTTTGCGTAGACCGTCGTAGCCATCGTAGCGTTATGCGATTGCTGGTTCTACATGATTGTAGAACTTAAAACTTTATTTAATTTATGACAACAAAATAACAGTAATTATATAATCCAAACTTTTACTGTGTTTCCGTGTGTGTATTGAAGTGCAGCGCTATGTAATGCCAAATTCAATCAACTAACAATCAATAACAACCATATTATTTTCGTAAGTTTTTGAGCTTAAATTCTTTTTCAATACATTTTATTGCCAAAATGACACAATTAGAACAGGCCGGGAGCTCATATCATTTTCAAAAGTCTTTCTGGGCGTCTGGTGGACGCGACGCGTGACCAAAATGCTGGTGTTTATTTGGCTCAACGCATAAGCATTGCCATTCAGCGTGGCAATGCAGCCAGCATGCTGGGCACGCTGCCAACTGGCAGTGGGCTTGAGCATTTGGATTATCTTTAGACCTTCAAAGGTCTGAGGGTGATCCAATGCTTTTTGTGTAATAGTAGTGTAGTTTTGTTGTAGTTAATAAAGGCACTTTTGCCAGTTAAAAAAAAAAAAAAAAAAATTAGAACATCTATGTCAGTAAACAAATAATCATATTTCTAATAAAATAAATTCATTCAAATACTAAATTGTTAAATAAATTAAAACTCTGGCAAATGTTACCCACGTTAACTTGTAGGTATCACATACTTACATGTTGTTGTTAATTTCCATAATTTTAATCAACGAAATTACTTATTAAGTTAAAAATTCTGTGAAATTAGCTATCAAGATTCACGAGTTATTACAATGTTAATTTTGCAACGTAGTAATTATGAATTGCTCATTCATAAGGCAATGTTTCCGTTACATAAATCGCGCTTTTTATCTCAGTAAATGTAAAATCATTGCTGTTGAAAGTTATTTGTTTTATTTACACGTTATGCTAAAAACTTCCTTACAGATTTTTTTAATATTCTATGGTTTTGTGGATGAAATTTTAAATCATAGGCCAGTAAAATATCAGAAAAAAATATATACAAATTATAAAACAAATAGAAATAAATTACACATTGGCTTTGAAGTGCATTTACTATTGCAAATCAATGGTTAGTTTGTTTATCTGACGTACTTTAATTAAAGTACTTAGATAAGTAGGTACGTTTTTCATGTTGATTTTATATTTTGTCTTTCTCTTTATCAGTTCAATTACTATTGATAATAATATCCTCTTTGGGTCTTTATTAGTAAGGTCCAAACAACCCAATGAGCTATGGAGAGACCTATGCTCGGAGTCTCTCGAATCTAGGAGGAGATCCGTATAAGAATCAAAGTTATTAACATAGCCCAGCGGATTGGAAAGTTGGGATGGCATTGGGTAGATAGCATGGAGGACTGACCTGAGACCCCGTACCATCGCGCGCAGCGTAATACGTCAATTCACACGGTGGACGGATAACCTCATCAAGATCGCAGAATTGTTCATCAAGTCGCTTCCAAGGATCTTACTGGAGATCTATAGAGTCGAAAAGTTCTCGAGTGGAGACCGCGTAGCGTCCAGCGCAGCGTAGGATATCCAGGCACAAGGTGGACGGATGACATCAAGATTGCAGAATTGCACTAGATGCAAGCCGCTTCTTACCGGGTCTTAATGGAAATCTACAGGGGAGGCCTATAGCCAGCAGTGGACGACCTATGCCTGAAACGGCAAATATAATCTTTTAAGACTCGAGAGTCAACAGATTGAGACATGTTAACAACAGAACGGAAGATGTCTCGACAAATTGTTCTCGTATTGTATCATATTCCAACCATTCAAATAGCTCTGCGACTCTGTGATTTTGCACTGATTTGTTACAGAAACATTTTCAAAATTACCAAGAACTCGGGAAAACTCGAGACATGGTGTTCTATAAATCGGCGTAAAGGTACAAGTGAGATAAGGCGAGAAATACTGGAGACGGCGGCGTCAATGTGGTTACTTCACGCGTGTTGTTGATATTATCCTATTGAGTAGTGATGTGACATGCGCCCCTAGGGTTGTGATGCAACATATTCGAAATATTACCAAAAATAGGTTAGAAGAACTATAACTGTTAGCTTCTATTTAGCTTATAATTTTGGTACGATTTCTAAACATCCAAGTCTTCATACGAAGAGATTCTAATCGTCAGACCCTAAAATGCTTAAGCATATTAGCATATTATAAATTCTTAAGCATATAGGTATTTAAAGGGTAGTTTTTTTTTTTCAAATTTTAATTAAGCTAGAATCTATCGTCCTACTTAATAACTTAAGAATGTAGACAAATGCAAGCTTATTTTGTCATCCGAATAAGATGGCGCGCGCAGTGCAGTAAGTAAGTATAAAACATGTGATAGATAGAAAAGTTTAATTTGTTCTGCGTCACATATTATTTTTTTTTTTTATCGGGCAAAAGTGCCTTTATTAATTACAACAAAATACAATACTATGTGCTAAAACTACTTACACTACAAATATTACTAATACATATACAAATATTCTTGTCATGGAAAGAAATGTGTTTTTGTACTTGCACGAAACGGTAGCACAGTAAGAAGGTACCTACTAACCAAAGGTAGAACAGATCTACAAAACATACAGCCTACCTTATCGATTGCAGTGTATTAGAAAGGAACAAGAACTATTTAAAGTATCTAGTCTAAAGCCGACCACTGCTATTAATATTAGCCGTACAGCAAAATTGCGAATGGCAACACTCGCAACACTAGTTGTCAACTAGCTCATTCGCGCGTATCGATACGATCGAGACCACACGTGATGCCATTCGATTATCGATAGTGTGATCGGGTGAATCGATTCTGTGTTGACACCGCTGCGAAACCGAGGCAGGACTGAATACGGAGTGATACCGCGGCCGGAATCTACAATTTTGCTTGTACAGTAGCTAATTTGACTTTAGTTGTGTGTACATATTTATATATGCAAAAGTCTGGACTAGACACATAGTAATCAGAAGTGATCGGTTTAACTGGGTAGAAGGCAGTGCACCCGAACAAGTCGAGCAAAAAAAACGCAGTTGTACTTACATATTGTTCTCGAAGCCATTCAGGCCATTTTCAACCCCCTAAAACTTTGTTGTAAATAAAGCTAGACGTTTGAATTTTTCATAATGTAGATATCCTGATAGATATGCATTGATTTGCAACAGCAAGAGTTAATAAAGAAACATGGTTAGTTTTCGTCATCTCGATTGTAGCTTGGTTTTGTGCAATGGGTCCAAAAATATCAGATTATACCTTGAACCAAAATAACCTTTATGTACAAAAAGTTGAATTCACATAATGTTGAATTCCTAAAAAGCATAATTTCCCATAATGTTGAATTATTTAGAATTAATTGATAAGTAGGTAAATAGACTGTTTTGTTTACATGTGTTTATTGTTCTTTACGGTGCACTTTTTATCAAAAAGTGGTTTATATCACGGTTCGATTAATTAATAGCACTTACGTAATAAAGCATGGACACTTAATGCCTTTATACCAGAATTTATTAGCCAGTAAGACAAGACACTTTTAAAGCTTTTTTAAGTGACGATCGCCGTAAAAATGTGTTACTTATTAACGTTTCTCAACGTTTTCTAAAGAAATTGTAATTTACTGTAGTACTTACACTTATTCATTTATTTACATACGCATAAGATATAAAACTCAGCGTAATGCAACATTTTTCGAAAACAAAACATAAGGAAGCTCAAGCAAGTAAAATGGTTAAGTGGGTAACTTATTAGAAATCCCTGAATGTGCTTAACAGATGCATGACCTTTAAGCATTTAACGTACAAAAAATCAATTAAATTGTAACTCTAGCTTCGAGATTGAACCTAAAAATGCAAAACTAAGGCTTGGTTGCACCAAGTTACTTTAGCAATGACAAACATGTTAAAGTAATGGTTAGGGAAAATAATGTGTTGCACCATTTGACAATTTGGAAGATGACGTCATAACTTTAACTGTAACCGTAACCGCCCACGATTCACTGGTTAATGTTATTGTCAACGTTAATTGTCTGTCAGAATTTTATAGTCCTGATAACTTTAACTATTCCAAGGAATACGCTGGTGCAACACATTTCGCAGTCACTGTTTAAGTCAGCGTTATTGTTATTGTTAAATTTGACAATAATCTTAACTATAACTACCAATATGGTGCAACCGAGCCTAAATGTCTCTGAATCTAGGGTAAACCTAGAAAGGACGCTTTAAAAAACCAGATACATCTTAGACCACATAGACATACCTATTAACACATCGATAGTCATTAGCGATCCTATTAGCAGCCGTGGTGGTCTAGTGGTGACACCCGCCTTACCATCGTGAGGTCGTGAGTTCAAATCCCAGTCCCGTACCAATGAGTTCTTCGGAATTTATGTACGGAACTTCGGTGAAGGAAAACATCGTGAGGCAACCTGCATACGTCCGTAGAAGAAATTCGATGGCGTATGTGAATCCACCAACCCGCAATGGGCCAGCGTGGTGGATATGGCCCAATCACCCTTCGTGGGTAGGCCTACGTCCTGCAGTGGACTATTAAAAAGGCTGAACCAGTACTACAGCGAACCTATTTGAAATTAAAAACATTACTATTAAACATCCAGTTATTTGTTCTACTACCTAGCATTAGCTTAGCGGGAATCAGACAAGTCTATGAATGTAGACCTACATTTTTCTTCAGTCAAATCTTCCAAGGGATTCAAGTAAAAAAAATGCTAGCAACAAATACAATATAGGTACGAGTTGCTAAGCCGAACAAATATAACAAAATACACTTTCGACGATAGAAATCAGGTTCCATCCCACATCTACATAACTATAATATTATAACCACCAATTATAACCAATTCATCATATAATAGTGACATGATTAAAAGAAAGGCTAACAATCAATGCTTAATCAACCTATTCGGTTTCAAAACCGCACCTATCAATAATAATAGTGATGGGAAAGACGATAAAAATGTCAATGTCGATAAATAGAATTGAATAGTCATCTTACGAAGGAAAATTGCCTTTGCATGTGGATGTACCGTACCGACTTTTTGTTAGCCCACTGCTGATCATAGTCCTATAGGATGAATTAGCTACAAGCTGCGCAATATCCAATCCTGACCGAAGCTCACATAAAGCTGCGCGTTGATTGGGGTACGCACAGCATGAATGTATTATATTGTAAAAAATAAGATTTTGTTTTTGAATTTTAATTCAAGAGTATGAATTACCTTTAATTGCCTAATTTTATTACGAATAATAATTTTCTATATGTTACAAGAAACATTCTCCGATAAGAAAGACATAATAATGTTTTTTTTTTTTTTAAATTTGTAATACGAGTATAAGAGTCACAAATAAAATACATTTTGTATCTGTTACAATTTACTTTGCCACAGGAACTCGTATACCAATAAAAAAAAAGAAAAAAAAATGTTTGTTTGAACATAAGTTTACAGTAGTCTGAATAATTCACCCAAGGGCTCCTAAACTAGTTAACAACTGTGTTTCAGGAGCCGATGGACTCTCCTATAGGTACACAATTTATTTATAAAAAGTATGCCAGTTACACATTTTAGACAATAAAATTTAAGAATAGTTAAAATTAGAATGTAGTACATGATTAGTTGCAAGTTGCATGCGATAGTTTACTTCTAACTCAAGTTATCCTAAAATCATACCCTCGCCCCGAGCCTATGAATGCCCTCCACTATAAAGGTATGATTATCGATAAAAGTAAAACGCTGGCCACACGTAGAGCTATCGCCTTTGTATTGCTTTAGTGTACATCGTACCCTCTAATATCAGTAACTCAATTTTAAACACACTTTTATAAATCTTAATTGACACTTCACCTCTATAGAGTCATATAAAAAGTAATAGTGACACTAATATTTCATTTGACACAATTTCAATGAATTTTCTTAGAAGGGAAATTATAGTAAAATGAGTGCGTTAGCTCTTACATACATATTTTTAATTAGTTTTATTCACAACGAAAACAAACTGAAATATGCAGGAGTAGAGAAACGTTCTCGTTACAATTACCAATTTCAAAGAATAAAAACAGTGACTATATAATATAAAATCTGTATTGAATGACGAAAATGAGTCTAGATTTTCTCTAAAAAATGGGACACGACGATTTAAAATCAAATTAAATTAAAAAGTGAAACTAAATTGAGAAATTTAACGTTTAATATTTTTTAAAAATACTGAAATATACAGGAGCCAAAAAATAACAGAAGACCTTTTACATAAATGTGCTGTTAACTCTTTGACTGATGGGACTGTACTCTCTCTCTTTCATAATTTTCTCTACTTGCCCTCGGTCCGCACTGCGTCACTACGCAAAACTTGTTTCGCTGCTATACTGTTTTTATATGTACGTTAAATGCGCACACACGAGCGATTATTAAGTAGTGTACGTTTCAATTGCGAAGGTGTGCTTACTATATTTATTGCACCTCTTCAATGGCTGAATAGAGATAAACGCGAGCCCATTGCTTAAAAAAATAAAGAAAAAAGACATTGTGTCCAGATTAATGTTGTTTTTGTTCAGGGCGAGTGCTTTATTGTTGGGCTTATTTGTTATCTGTTGCAGAAATCGGTTTGAAGTAATGCGTTGCAATTTTTTATTAATGTAGATCATGTTTCACTTATACTAAACTTTTCTTCCGTGACTTAAGCCTATCTTGCTTATGGTATACAATAAAAATATATCGATAAACCTTTTTAAACCGAACTGGAATTTTAAATTAATTTCAGTCATTTAAAAAGAACTATGCAATAAATAATAAAGAAAGATTTCCTCATCTCTGTTATTAAATAAGGCGTAATGATCACAAAAAATGTCTTTCCACCCAAAATCAGAGAGAAATTGCGATCGCCATATCATTATGCGCGCATTAAGCGCATCCCTAATAAAGTAATCGCAAAAATTGCAAAATTATCGATTTCTCGAAAACACTCGAGTATTATCGAAACGCAAACGGCTTTGTTAATTACAGGGCGCAAACGAAACGCATCTCTTAATACTGAAAACGGACGACTCAAACTGTCTGACCAAATTACTGTAGTATTCGACAAATTACGGAACTAAAATTTTTAAAGCAGGAACATATTTTTGTTAAGAAAATGCTATAGTGTCTCTGTCAGTTGATTATACAGAGAAGTTAGTTGCAATGCAATTGTTCAACGAATTTACGAGAAGCTGTCATTATGAAGGAGCAAGATGCAAGCCCCCACAACGGCAAATTGGCACTCGATAGTGAGGGGACACAGATATCGATTAATTACTATAAACAGGTTTTGGTACTCGACGTATAAATTTATTTTTCTGATATCCTTTATTGCATTCCGTGCCCGTGGTCACGGAACGAATACGATAATGTTGTAGATTTCCTTTAGTTATTTCATGTAAACGTAAGTTTCTTTTCATTAAAACCGTAACTAACCACAACATAATTATCAATAAAATTAAATACATTAGATTTTTTAATCTAAACGTTTGATCTTATTCTAAGTATGATATCTATGTTACTTACTTTGTGTAACTGTCCACAATTTGATAATTTTAAATTTTTAAAATTATTAATACTTTACAAGCATGAAAACAAACATGGCATATTTATATTCGAAGAATTTTAAATTAACCTTTCAATAGAACTTCATTTCAATTAAGTTCGTTGAATTAATTATTATAATTAGCTCTCAACTTAGACGCTACTTGGTTGAATTTCTCTACTTCAATAAACCTTACAGCATCCAGACAAGTCAAAAATAATCATTCAAACCTTAGTTACGTTAACTATAGTTACAAAAGCCACCGGAATTCCAAAACGGTCTCGGGAGCCACGAAATTGCAACGGAAACATCAAAAAACGAATAAAAATGTTCGAAACTGAGCACATAATTGCATAATAACACTAATAACTCAGAAACGATTACTGTAACATTTTCAATTGAGCATTATTATTACTCCAGACTGAAAACACGTGAATTTGTGTGCGGTGAGAGAAAAGGGAAAAAATACAGAATGGTAACTTTTGATAAATGTACTTGCAACGTGTAACTAAATCAAATAATACATACTACAGTACAGTAGTATGTAATATTCTACCTACTACTGTAGGTAGTGATTACATATTTGAGCCATTTGGAGTTGAGACATTGGGTCCGTGGGGGCCGGGAGCTCATATTATTTTCAAAAGTCTTTCTAAGCGTCTGGTGGACACGACGCGTGACCAAAATGCTGGTGTTTATTTGGCTCAATACAACGCATAAGCATTGCCATTGCATGCTGGGCACGCTGCGCTGCCAACTGGCTTGAGCATTTGGATTATCTTTAGACCTTCAAAGGTCTGTGGATGATCCAATGCTTTTATGTAGTAGTAGTATAGTTTTGTCGTAGTTAAGAAAGGTACTTTTGCCCGAGTAAAAAAAGCATTTACTAACACTAAATCAGAGATGTACGTGATATAATATTGTACCGCCTTGGCGTCATGCCAGTGATAAAAATCATATTGGTTATCTGCAAAAACCATGTTAAAAGCAAACCCAGAAACTTTCTTGAACTGTATTTCTTATCGTTAATTTAATATTTAAATTCTCCTACTACAGAAATACAATTTAACCGAAAACATTGACTAAGATTTCCTAGAAACTGATTGCAAAATGCGTCTTAATCAAGCCTTAGACTGTATGTCCACTAAGTGAAAATAGCGTAGGTACCTAGCGTATAGCGCAAGAACAAAGTCACCAGGGGAATCACTATAGGTATTCCATTCTATTTTACATCGGGCATGTGTTTTGCAGAGGAAGAGAGTTACCTATACACAGTAGGTAGTAGGTACTTTTTATGTTCATCAGACTTCTTTTCTAACACAAATAAATTATTTTTTTTAGCTCGTGCTCGTTTACAAAGCTAGTATACATGCACACAAACACTACCTATTACATCATCTTGCTGTTGTAAGTGATTCCTTTCTATCGGTTAAAAAATTGAGCTCCTGTTATGTAGCTCGTAAACGTGTGGTGGAGACGCAGCCTTGCCGAGTAAGTGAGTACACGGCCCATGCCCAAGTGCAGCCAGTTTTTGCGCCGCCCTCGAGCTCAGCCGAGATTCCAAGCTGTATAATGAAGCCATTACCCGCAAGAACAAGCTCCGCCGAGCTTAAAAAAAGCAACTTCTACCCAAATCGCCCGAGGAACTCTCGTGCGTCGACATGCTGTCTTGCCAGCGTAGAAAAATAACCAAAAAGGCTAAGTTCGTTAGGACTCGTTTCGCGGTCTCGCTTTCGAATCCAGAATGTTTTTTTTTTTTGTTTTAGGAGATTCGTTTTTTTTGTTAAGGGGATAGCAGAGCGCTCATCGACGCTTTTGTTCTTCTTTATTTTGTTTATTAATTAAGAAGAGTGATAATTAATTATTAACTACATATCAACTCCATAGTAAACAGAATAAATAAGAATGCAATTATTCTCAAATTGTAAAAATGAAAATCAACTGTTCTAAAAATTATGTCGAGTCGTTGATTTTTTTGTATGGAACAGTTGACTTTTTTCTTGAGCAAACCGTAGCCAAGCCAATTCTTTTAACAATAAATCAAAAGACATAGGTATGTATCAGTAACGTATAATTTCAGGTTTGTTTTAATCTGGCGTTAAGTTTGGCCCTTAAGCAGTTCTTGTCAAAAGTTGCCTTTAACTAGAGGTCGGAGTAAGATCTCATGGTGGAATTTTAATGTTACTTTAATTGACGTTTTTGATATAAGTAAATATAAATTAATAGTTAAGGAATACGTCATTAGTGGTAAGAAATAAACTAGAATGACGTGGCGTATCTGTTTGTACATCGAGTATTATTTTTTAAGAGGAGGACGTCAGTTTGAGCTCTCGTTATACACAATAAACACATAACTAAAGCTGGACATCGACACATTGTCGGGACGTCTGTAGCAATGTTAGATGTCGACACCGATTTGGTTGGCTTCTACCAAACAGGAAAATGTATGATAGCTTTGATTTATCTTTTCTAAGAATTTAATCTTGTATAGCTTAGAAATAAACTACTTCTAATACAAGGACTAAAGTTGGTAAGCGAAACCGCATGGTAGTGCAAAATCCAGGCCCCTTTTTCTACCGCTTTCTTTGGAGATGTATAGGGGAGGCCTATACAGCATATTACAGATATCTTCTAGCCAAAAAAAAATATCTTATATATAAGAACGAGGACGAAAGCACGTAAGCATCAAAGCCGTCTTAAAAACGTACGCTCAGATGTACAATATTTTTTTTTAATAAAATTAAACATTACAAAGTAATTGTATGCAGATATCGTTCCTTATTACAATAATGTTGAGGAGTATGTCGTAATACAGCAGGCAGTATCTTTTAATTTACATATGTATTGTAAACTCCGAATGGAAGGGTGGAGGGACATGGAAGAGGTTGCATGAGGTTTTCAAAGATATACTGTAAAAGCTTTAACTTATATGTTTAACTAATTAATGCGTTACAAAAAAATGAAAATAGGCAAAATGTTTCAACACCCATACAACAACATTAATCAGCATTAGAGACCTAAAATTTAATTTGTTACAGTTACACAGTAAAAAAGTCTCTAAAACTAAAATATTGTAGTGGACTCTAAAGGAATTTATAATGTAGAAAAAGACATATACCATATACTTGTGCTACTTCAAAAGTACGAATGAACGTAGAATTATTTGTCTTAAACTGTTACAGACAAACAAAAAATATCAAAAAGATTACTTCCTTACATAGTATAAAATAAAGTCGCTATTTTCGTTTGTTTGTTTGTTTGTTTGTTTGTTTGTCTGTATGCTTAAATCTTTAAAACTACGCAACGGATTTTGATGCGGTTTTTTTTAATGGATAGAGTGATTCAAGAGGAAGGTTTAAATGTGTAAAATTCCCGAAATTCCCACGGGAACGGGCACAACGCGGGTAAAACCGCGGGGCGCTGCTAGTCATGAAATAAAAACATACTCGTATTTGTCAAACGAGTTTACTTTTACACTTTTAACTTTTACAGAAAATATGTGGAACATTACCCTTATCTAGGGTATTACATTAGATTTTAATACAGTCCAAAGAAAATCAAATGAAAGTGACAAAAACTCTCATCAACGTTTCCAAGCCACAAAGGAGACGGCTCTAAACAGTCTCATTCTGGTCTCATCATCATCACAAGGGCCCGACATGTTAATCTGAGATCATTAACCGCGATAAAGACATGCAGTGATTACCCTACAATATGAGACAAAAAATACCTTCATCAATTCAAAACGACCAAAAAACGGAGCGACAAACTTACACCCACGGACTCAGGGATGTAATCAAGGTATGGACATCTGGGGCCCGTGAATAGTTAACGTGCCCGTGAAGAGTTAGTAACACGTCAAATAATTTTACTTTAAGCCTTCAAGTATATGTTTTAAAAAGAAAAGCAAATCAATAGCTGCAGGAATGGCTTTTCTATAGTATTTTTTTTTTATTTACCAACGAATTTCTGCTCGTGTCATTACTTGGAGGTCAACTTTCAATAAACCCTTTTAATCACTATCACTACATAGTATTAAACAAAGTCGCTTCCGCTGTCCCCATGTATGCTTATTTCTTTAAAACCACACAACGCATTTTGATGCGGTTTTTTTTAATAGATAGAGTGATTAAAGAGGAAAGTTTAATATTTTTAAGTATAACAAACCTGTGCACATGTTTATTAAAATACTATGAAAAACATACTTATACTTACCATATTATTTTGGTAAGTTGTTCTCGAAAGTTTCAAAGTACATATTTGGGGAACGCACATAAAGTAAGTTTTTATTTATTGTTATTCATCTTTGCCTATTTTGCTCTTTCGGCCGTGCTCCACAGCCTAAATACGTCCACCCACACAGACCCCGAAGGAATAATAAGGTAATTTGTATAAGAAAAAAAATGTAGCGCGACTGCATGACGCTTAATTTGATTATCAGACGTCTTAGAAGTTTATGAGACAACCTAACGCACGGAGCAAGATAAACATAGAGTTTTGATGTAGTTGATGTACTTTTCTCGATAAAACTTTCACTTTGATAAAGATTATCGGCATGTTATGTTTTTGAAATGTCGTCGAAAAGGTTGTAAATTAGATTCGTATCGTTTTATTATTCCAGAAGTCCACATTTCGTCTATGATTCAGCTTGGATTTTGGTTGTTGCCGCAACGTAGATAACGTAATACGTTTTGAAAGGATACAAATTCAATAGATTTAGAGTAAGAGTAGTAACGTTGATTTTGAATTGAAAGCATTGTGAGATCTGTAAGATTGTGACACACGATTTGGACATTGCTATTCTATTCAAAAATAAGTAGATCTATGCTTTTGTACAATTTTAGGTTACTTCTGTTCTGTCTTCTGAGAATTGTCGTGTTTTGTGACAAAATGTTCAACTCTTCAAACCTGTACAGCTTGCTTCCGTTCCAATCCTAATAGGTACATATTAAGTTGATTGAATTGGTTGATAGATACAAGATCACTGCATTGACACGAAAATATTAACAATATGACACTTTTCTTAATTCAATCAGGATATGATAACCGTACGCAATAGTTCCTTTGTATGTAAATAAGCCGCTTCTCATTCGACTACAAACTTAACCTCTCCTATATACAAGCGTGTAAAAGAATACTAAAAAGTGTTAATGAGATGTTGAAATCAAAGGGCCCCAATCAATAGCCGAGTTTATGTCCCGATTTCTCAACGAATATCTATTTTATGGATTTTAAAATAACGTAACTAGACGTAGCTTTCATCTCCGTAACGAACATCTTAATCGAGGGAACCCAATCTCGCCTAATGTTGTTCCCACTACACTCAACATTATCAAAATCACATTAGACCTCGAAAACTGCGTCGGGCACAAGAGCAACCGCTATGGTTGCCACTATACAAATTTTCATGAGTTGTGAGACGTGGAAAATGATTGAGACTATAATTATTGTCGTTTATAACCGTGAGTCACTGTACCTCGAGATGGGAAAAAGGACTGAGACCTTGCAAACTGATTGCTTAATTATGAATGATTCTGAGATTGAAGAAAAATGAAGAGTGATTGTTTTTTTCTTGAGTTGTTATTTTCTACGTACGTATTTTATTATATATCCTTTTTTTTTTAACGCAAATAAGTCCGCGTTTGACCACCAACTTGCCTGATGGTAAGCGACGTTGTGGTCGAAGATGAAGCACGCAGACCTAGAAGATACCTATTCACTCTGACCTTGAAAAGCTTTATATTATGTCTCTTCGGAAACAGAAAGCAGGAAGACTGTTCCATTCCCTGGCGGCACGAATCAGAAATGTAGAGTCAAACCGCTTCGTACGTATCGAAGGAAAATCGACCTTACCTTAACCTTACCATCCTTATCCTTACTAATATTATAAACCCGAAAGTATGTTTGTTGGTTTATTGGTTTGTTCTTCTTTCACGCAGCAACGGAGCAACATATTGACTTGATTTTTGGCATGGACACAGTTCGAAAGACGGAGAGTGACATAGGCTACCTTTTATCCTGGAAAAATAAAAGGTTGCCATGGGATAGCTTAAAAATTTAAATATTACGCAGGCGGAGCCGCGATCAAAAGCTAGTAAATATATTTAAAACACATTAGCAATTTTGAGTGGTGTAAACCAACCAACCAAACCAGCTGGTGGGTTTCCATAACTCTCATATGGCAACATTGTGTTGTGATTTTTAGATGAGGTTAATTTTACTTTTAATTTATAAATTATTGTTCATTTATTTTTTCGTGGTATTCTTGGATTAATGATTGGTTAGTTTGTGATGATTGGTCGCGCGACCAAACGTTAATCTAAGGTTATTTATTGTTTTTAACTTTATTGTTAATGATTTGAAATGTACTTATATTCATGACGTTTCAAAAGTGTATCTTAGGTACTTAATTGAAATAAATATATTTGAACTTTGAACTAATAATACTGTGGCAGTATTTTCTTTATGTTCATAGGTTACCTACAATATAGAAAATCATGATATTGTAGAGTGATCACTGAGTCACATTTTACTAAGTAACTCAGCGTGATTGCGAGCATATAAGAGTGGGGCCCCTGACAGCCCTACCAAACCCGTAGTCCCGGTACCGAGTACAACTAATAACTCAATCCTTGGTAAATTACGGGACGCACATCACTATCATTATGGAACATTCGATTTGAAACAGTGCGATAAGAGTCACGGATTCATTGATTGTTTGTTTCCAATCCTCTACTTCTAGAGATAAATAATGCAGAAAAGCATAAAAAAACATTAAAAGTAACACGTAACCTAAAATTGCTCAAAGCGAAAAGGCCGCTTTTGTAGCAACTAATTTAAAGAAAATTACAAATACCTCATCTTTATTTTATTTACTACTTTTTGGAGCGCAATAAATTATATTGTACATATAAGTAACACAAGACCGTGTAAAACTTTTGTAGTCGTCTGAAAGCCTTTGAAAAGCCGTTATTAGTTCCCAAATATTTTGAAGCATTGTATTATTAATATTATCTTTGTTTTCTTATGGTAACTGTTATAGTTCAACATTCTGGATAATCCTCATCTGTCATGGGCAGGAGCACACTTAATATCTCGTATTTCTCATTTCGTTAATCATGTAAAAAAATACCTAACATCTAAATCTGCTATTTAGTTTAAATTAAAAATTATAATAGTTTGATCAATCTTAAAATTCTGTTCCAAAACAAAAATATACATTTAACTAGGTACTCTTTCATTAATGCTATTCAATGCACATCTTCAAGATAAATAATAAAGATATACAGACTTTTAAGACTTATCAGGAAACGCTACCGTAGGTATTGAAATGTTTCAATTAGCATAAAGCCATTGCAATGATTCTTCGATGTTACGATGCTACACCTTTTATTTGACGTGTTTAATCTTAGCAGGTTAATGGAATATAAGGGCCAACGCCCATCTGAACAACATGACATTTGCTCACGCTCACAACGTTCTTACTACAGGTAGTATGATTGGTAGTAACACTGGTAACAAACCCAATTTTCCATACGCTCAACAAGAAATCTTAAGCCATTCGGCTTAGCCAGTATTCAGATGGATGACCGCAGGTGGCATTTCCAACTGAGCGCTGCCGTGGCTTGGATAACATGTTAAATTGTAAGCAACCTTATTGTTTCAATTATGACTACTTCCAGAGTAAGCTAATTGAGAATTTAAGTATAACTATATTTTGTTTTATATTGTATGTAGGAAGTGGAATTATCGATTTTTAAAACAGCGCAACTGAAAACTGCTGCCAGCATGCTGGGCACGCTGCCAATTGGCAATGGGTTTGAGCATTTGGATTATATTTAGACCTTCAAGGGTCTGTAGATGATCTAATTGCTTTTTATGTTGTAGTAGTTTAAGTATGTAGTTTCAGCTTAAAATTGTATTTTGTTGTAGTTAATAAAGGCACTTGCACTGAA
This sequence comes from Hypomecis atomaria, assembly GCA_964007245.1. Classification (NCBI taxonomy): domain Eukaryota; kingdom Metazoa; phylum Arthropoda; class Insecta; order Lepidoptera; family Geometridae; genus Hypomecis; species Hypomecis atomaria. The sequence goes on from OZ023305.1 coordinate 8,849,539, forward strand.
AATAGTATCAAAGGCCTCTGAGACCACCGTCGTGTTCAGCAAACACGAGAAGCGCCCACTTAGGTCTCGGCTTTCGTTCGCACTCACCATCAATTTGCACTCACAGCCCGTGCGTGAGGTTATTATGTAAGTACAAGTACTTTCCAATAAATCCTATGTGCACTTATTCGCTTCAAACTTACCTTTTTTCAAAGCTTTCGATAAAATATGAAATTATAAATTCTATGGGATCCAACTTTGCTTTTTTGCAAGATTTGCAGATTAGACTCGGATCGGAAAGTGATTAGTAAAAATATAAAAAAGCGTAGTACAAAAAACATCGATAAAACAAACTTTACAAAATAAAACATCGTCAAATTATTTAATATAATTGATAAATCAGGAATTTTACGAAAACACGGTAAATAAATAATAATAATAATACTGATTGTAATGAATAAAAATGGTGTCAAAAAAATGTAATAAACCAAAAATATCAATAGAAAATTAACCGTATTAAAATGTCGATAAAATATTCGTCACGTCGAATATTATACCTGTTTGTGGCCTGTTCGCTTTGTACGACACGCCCTGACCATTATTGTAAGATGGCCGATAATGTCGATGCCCGCGCTAGTGTAGGATTGCGTATTGTTTTTGGTTGTATGTATCAATTCATTATTTTTTAAATAGATGAAACACTAAAACGGGCTTATTAAAATGAAGAATGATCGTACGATACCCATATGACATCAAAATGAAGTTGATGTTGACGTACTGTTTAGTTCAGGGTCGGTGTAACTGAAAATATTGGGCAGTGCCTGTAGAAAATTCCTTCGCACCAAATCGCAGCGTTTGACATTCTGAGATATTGAATCCCTTCTTGCCTATGAACATTGTAAACACATTTTTGTAAAAATAAGAGATCAGCAGAGCAATTCTGTTAGCCAGTTTCTTTACTGAAGTGATACGTGCATAAAACTCTCTCGTTTTTCGGACAGTTCCAACAGCTCAAAACTGTCAGAAAAACGAGACAGGTTCAAGAACGTGTCACCTTAGTAACGAGATCGGTTGACAGAATTGCCCCGCAGAGGTGTATAATTTATAAAAAGACGACCGATAACGAATTTCAAATATTTTTTTGTTAGGTAATTAGTTATGTTTATTATGTATTATTTTGTTAGTAGTCAAATTATTATTAATTTCAAATCTTGCCTTTAAACGTGTAAAAATTTGCTCAGTTAGCACTAGTTGTATATTAAGCCCTGTAAGGGCGTTGCAACACTTTGCACTAGTAACTTTTACACTAGTAACTTTTACACTAGTAATTGTATACTTGCAACGCGTTGCAAGTATACAATTACTAAGTCTTTTCATAATTTATTTTATACACTAGTATAGGATTTAACTACATTGTACTTAGTATTAATAATGATTGTACTAGCCATAAAGCTGTCTTGCTTTTTATCGATATCGATAACTAGTGTCAACAATCCCAACACTAGTAAACTGAAGACCGGCCTGGACCCATGGAGCGTCTTTATCACTGGCAATGAGAGAACATGTAACGTATGTATATTGTACGTACGTTTTGTGTGTTTATAGCTCTACATGGTATACTCGTTGAACTCATACATTGATGTAAATTCTTAAATAAATGTGGTCGTGTTGCATTTTGTAGGTGGCTGTTTTGGTTTTGGTTTCGATACGAATTGAAAAATACTAATAAATGAGATAAAATATTGCATTTATCACAATAAAAACGGATATTTTAATTTTTATGACGAATAAGAGAATAATTAATTTATGGCAAAAATCCCCAGTGAACCTTTTTAAACGTAGGCAACAACACTTTTTTTAATTTTTTCTCAGTTTTTAGTATCACAATGACAATACTGATGTATATGTACTGAATCCATTTTTTATTTGCCAAATATAAATATCGATGTCGATAAAAAAATATCGTCATCGTTAATAACGAAAGTTGAAAAATTTATCTTAATTTTACAAATCTCCGGTCCCAAGATACACTTCAACTAAACAAACGCACGACCACTCAATACGGTCATCGTTTAAGTCTAAAAACTAATGATAGAAGTGCATTATTGATTGGATGCGCGCACGCAAAAATAGGTAAATATTTACCGCACCAACGACACTAAGTAATTCATTTTGACACAATTTTTGGATTCAAAATTGTCTCACACAATGTACTGATTTAAGTAGGTTGGAATAACGGTCCATCACGATTCAGTCATGAACTGCTAATACCGACAGCTGAAACAATGTCTTTAGAAATGGCACAAATATCGATATCGATAGTTCCAAAGCAATTTATTATAAACATTTAATCTTGGTTCCCAAGATACACTTCATCTAAACAAACGCACGACCACTCAATACTCAATACGGCCATCGTTCAAGTTCAAATACTAATGATAGAAGTGCATTATTGGTTGGATGCGCGCACGCAAATAGGCAAATATTGACCGCGCTGGGTTTGCCGCGACGCTTCGGTGCAGCTTACTGCTCGTGTCAATATTTACGCGGTCGTGCGCATGCGCTACTAGGGTTGCCACTACAGAACTTTACAAGAACTTTTTTTAAAATCTTGCACCGTTTGAGGGCTATTCGTTTATCTAGAATTTGCTAAAAGAGCTTTAAAAAATGTGGCAGGAGTAGGAGTTACTAATTTTTTTTAAAATAACGTCTTTACTTGTCTGATAGAATTTATTGCCATAAAACGAAGAATGTTATGAGTATGGTGTGAGTATCAGTGTATCTGTGTGTGTTGGAGATTCGTAGACGACATTACTCATATTTTTCAAAGAAATGGACCGATTATTATGCTTTTCATTTTTGCTAGGAAACTCATATAGTCGCGATAATTTAATAATTATAACTACTCCATAACATAGTATAAAGGTAGCATTTCAGTAAAATTCGCGAGAGAAAATTAAAAGAAAATCACTCTGGTACGAGTATATTTAACCGTTTCAAAGTAACTTCAGTTATAGTAGAATCAGTCACAAAACCAGCTGATTAAAATTATAGATGTTAAATTCTATTTCATTTCTATTATGACAGCCCTACGCGGTTGTGTGACTAGGGGCATTTCTAGAGCAAACTTCCATGATGAGGGAGAAATATCTTAAAATATATAACAGCTTTGGAGCCGGATTTCACATTCCTTGCGCAAGTTTTTATAAAGTTTCAAAATTATTTATAATAACTGAAAGTTAGGGCTTTGTTATTAAGAACTGTACCCGCCTTTTAAAATGTTTCCATTGGGCAGATTGGGCCATACCCATCACGGTCCAGAACCGGGTTTGAGCCCATGCCTTACTCTTGCAAGGTGAGCATTTCACCCACTAGGCCATCACGGCTTTGAAGCATAAAATTAGGAAACACGTAGAAGGGTAACGCTACCTTTCCCCCATTAATAAAAAAAATGCATATAGATTTTTGTTGAAAATTGATTGCGAAAAATATATGATTTTTTTTAATATTTTGAACTTGATGATTATAAAAAACCATTCTAGTCAAACTCTTCTTCCACTTTACGCATTTTCAAGTATTATAAAGAAAAGTCATTTCATAATGATCAGTTATCGAAAAGCTATAAGCAATTTGAGATCGTTCACTTAAGTTCTCTTTGTCAAAAGTACTTGATTATTCTAATAACAAATTATATTGTTTAGACATGTTAATGTTCAATTAAATAGTAGGTTGTACTCGTATATCATTATTACAACCACTTCCTTAACAGTGAATCGATTAGTTTCACGCCCAAATTCTTCAGCCACATTTACGTTACAATGTTGAAATTGTACCCGTGTGTGCACAGACATGCACATTGTGGACACAATGTCATATTTATATGACATTTTAGTGTACATATTTACATTAATTTGGGAGCTGTATCATTCTATTTGCATAGGTGCAAGTTTACGTTGAGAATTAATATTTGTTTTTGCTTGGCGTGTTTGTTGATTATCTTCTATGTCAAATAAACGTATAAAAATTAGATCAGATTCTTTATATCTTTGAGTTTATTGTTTTAACATAAAAAATAGAATTCGTGAACCGTTTCTCTTTAAAAACCATTTTTATATTGTGTTGCTTTTGAGACACATCAAATTTCTGAAAGAAATGTTGACTGCATAACAAGCAATTGGTCCGTTAGTATCATTTCCTATTCTTGTAAAGTTAGCCTTTAATAAAATTATTTTTGGCGAGCCCTTAGTGTCAGAGTTTTTAATTCTCTCTCTCTCTCTAAAGTATTCTGATATGGCTAAACTGTGAAAAAACGAGACCCTTAAATTAACGTGTCATCATAGCCACGACAGAGCTCTGTTGTAAATGCCATCATTTTCAAGAAAAAAGTCTTTATTCCAATTACAAGCAAAATACGCAATCTGATTTACAAAATAGATCTAACCTTATCACACCTCAATATCATGTACTTTATAATGCACATGCAGCATAACCATATTGACGAAAGCTGGTCAAAATCAATATTGACAAAGACCAGAATCCGAAATACCAATACGCTACTGTTCGCCCCACGGCTTCGCTCCGTCAATATTGGCCAAACTTAAAACATTTTCCGAGAATCAGTTTTAGTGTTACTGTGAGATATTGTGGGCAAACTTGTCTATTTAAACTTCAACCACCTTAAAGCTCAACTAACTAAAGTTATTTTCGACTTTGACTCATCGTATTAAGGGATATGAGAAGGCAAATTTAAAATTGTAGCAAGCAAAGGTAGCCCTGTTCTAATTGAAGTGTAGGTGCTGATATGAGTTTGGAACTTTAAATAAAAGAAAACCTGATCATTATGATTTTTCTACGAAAGCTCATAGAAAGTAAGGTTCCAAGAAATTTTAATTAACTGCTCTGAGTTTTACTTTTCTTCTCATCAAGGATGGCCACCATTGGACATAGAACTCTAAGGAAATATCACTAAATCTTAATTTGTACAGAAAATAAGCAATCGGCACTCTAGTTGTTAGTTTCAACATGAAAATCTATCAATATCAAACAGCACGTCAATGCATACTCAATCATATTAACCCTTAACAATGCACGTACTTCAAAAGGGACGCGCAAAAAATAAAATCAATAGACCTGCGTCAATTTTAAAGTAGGTCCCATTCAAAATTCTTCTCAAAACTTATAATTTTCACAAATCCTCACTTTCTTTTGTTGTGAATATTTAACCTGTCATAGCTTTCATTCGTCTTACTAAGGACAATAGGGTATTCGACTATTCGTACCCGAAATATGGTCACCGTCCACTTGTTCAAATAATCTGTCTATTTGGTATTAAATATGTTTAATCTGGTCTTTTGTGTGCTTTTCAACTGCTGCAAATCGTTTAAAATACGAACATTTGTTGTATAATAGTGTGTTAAAGTTTGTGATGTCACCGAAAGCTTTTGCAAAATTAACCTTACGGGTGCTGTTTATGTTTTTTTTTTTTAATGTTAAAGATTAATTATTTTACTATATTTGATTTCAAACAGAAAACCTTATGAACAACACTCGATAAATAATTTTATACAGCGAGATTTTCTTAGAAAATATCTCTGAAATCTACACTATTCGTTTCTAATACTCATTAAATATTAAATATCTGCAGTATCGAAATCATCAAGTTACACAAGAAGGTACTACTACTATTTATTAATATTATAAATTCTAAAGTGTGTGTTTTTGGTTCGTAAATCTTTCACGTCGCAACGAAGTGACAGATAGACTATTACATTTTTTGCATGGAGTCATAGACTGATATCACGGGTTCACCCGCTTGCTAAAGCTAGCAGGTACACATATAAAATAGCACCTATAAACTACAAACAAATCTAAATAAATCAAACCGTTTATAATACCATAGATTGAATCCCAAGGGTTGAAACAATCCAAACACGGGTCCATAACCGTCAGCTCGTTATACAAGCCCTCGGCAAAACAGTAATTAGGTACGAGAATCGTATTTATAGCCTATATAAATTTTATCGTAAAATACTCGCATATAAAATACGAATGTGCATTATAACGCACATTGTGTATTTTGTTGTGTTAGGGTTGATTGCGAGTGATTTTATGCTTTGATTGTTATTGTAAGTGCGAGTTCAGATTTTAAGGTTGTAAGGCCGTGAATTGGTTTCTCAAAATGTTTATCCTATACCGGCAGTGGCTTGGCAGAGAACATGGACTTTCTATACTTAAAATTATGAATAACTTTTATTATGGAACCAACCCTAAAATCGCGACAAAAAAAAATTCGTCACTCTCGACAAAATGCATGGAACTCGTTTTTTTCATGATACCCTCGTTGGTTCCATAGTAAAAAATGGTCATAATGATGAGTACAATGATATATATCAAAATATATTCATCGTCTGAATTCACAAACGTATATCTAACATCATTTTTTTTCTTTTTAATCCGAATCGTATAAAACTAGCCAGAAAGTTATCCAAGAAGTCCGTAGAGCAAGTTGTGAAAACAAACACATTACAGCGCTAGTAGGCGGGTGATAATGTCAGTTTGCTGAACGAGTTAGCGATACGGCGCGAGCTACCGGCGCGCGCGCAGTGTCTGCTACGTTTGAATCGTTATCGAAAGCTGTCAGGGGTAGCGCCCATAGAGTAGCTTGACTAGGTGTTTGTCAGCAATCACCGAATTTAACCATCGTTCAGCGCGGTCAGTCTTTGGATGGGTGACCGCGGGTGGCATTTACAACTGCCTTATACAAATACACGAAAGCTTATATCGATTTTTTTATAGGGCAAGTGCCTTTATTAACTACCACTAAAAATAAGATATACATATTCTAAAACTACATAAACTACTACCACATATAACAAGCAATTGGATCATCCACAGACCCTTGAAGATCTAATGATAATCCATATGCTCAAGCCCGCTGCCAGTTGGCAGCGTGCCCAGCATGCTGGCAGTATTGCCACGCTGAATGGCAATGCTTATACGTTGAGCCAAATAATCATTGATTGATTGCTATATCAACAGGCTGTAAAAGTGTACTTTTGCATTCTATTGCGTCCCCTGCTCGCGCGCTCGTATTTGGGCATAGCTCTTCATTGTCGAAAGCTGTTCGGTTAAATAATCTTCTCATTACTTAAACTTTACTTTCTACTGTTGTGATTTAAATTCATATTTAGAATAGGAAAATTCGAAAGTTACAATAACACTTTTGAATACTTGTGTTTTTGTAAATGGCTCTTCAGTGCGACGCGTGCAACAATATTGTTTCAGTCATATTTGGATTGTTATTCCACCTCGTTTTTAGGGTTCCGTACCCAAAGGATAAAAACGGGACCCCATTATTAAGACTTCGACGTCCATCTGTCTGTCTGTCACCGGGCTGTATCTCATGAACCATGATAGCTAGGCAGCTGAAATTTTCACAGATGATGTATTTCTGTTGCCGATATATAAAAACAAATATTAAAAATAGAATAAAATAAACATTTAAGGGGGGCTCCCATTCAACAAACGTGATTTTTAGGAGTTTTTTGTTCGCTGTTAATAACAGCAAGAGGAATGGGGCTCCCAGACTGTACCCTTCGTGCGCGAGTCAGACTCGCACTTGGCCGATTTTTATAATTATGATGACTAGAACCGAGCATTTAGAATGGTATAATTTGAAAAATCAGTTAAATGTATTTAGAAGAAGACAATCTGAAATTAAAATTTAGAAATTACTGTTTTATTTTGTTTTTCATGTTTTATCCCCTGATGCGACGCACAGCTCTATTATTTTTCTAAATCGAAACAAAAATTTGATCGTTACAATTGTGACGCTGATAATGATGTAATGTCTCTTTGAAATCCCGATTTGTGTTTTAGGGTTCCGTACCCAAAGGGTAAAAACGGGATCCTATTACTAAGACTCTGATGTCCGTCTTGTCACCACGCTGTATCTCATGAACCGTGATAGCTAGACAGCTGAAATTTTCACAGATGATGTATTTCTTTGGCCGCTATAAGAACGATTACCAAATTCCAAAAACAGAATATTTTTGCTCCCTATTAATAACGGCGAGAGGAAAGAGGCTAAGGGGGCTCTAGCACGGTACGGAACCCTTCGCGTGCGAGTCCAACTTGCACTTGGCCGATTATTTTCAATCAGTCATCACGATTTATTGTCACTAAATACTATTTTATCACACAGTTGTTTTCATCTTCTCAAATCCAAAATCCAAATAGGTCACATCAACTTAAGCGACAATTTAAATTCATTTATGTGTAACGACATAAATATATTAGAATAGCTATCAAGCCACGCCGTACATGTCAAAAGTGTCATGTCACGGAGATATCATGTCATGTAGATAACAACAAACGCACCTGTACCCTTCAAATTTCCCTAAAATGAAGATATTTTATCCATTTTACGCTAATCCATATTCTGTTGCGTCACAATGGATGCTGCGTATTGATTGTGACAGTATATGAGCTTATGAGAACTTCTAACTTGTTATCAAGTAGATGTATAACAAAAAACGTTGAACGAAGCCCTATATTATGCTTTTTGGTATTTTTGAAACTGCTGTACTGTATCGGCCTTTTGACGTGATGACGTCTTTCTTATAAATCGCACGCACAAAAAAGTGATAAATTGCCCGCCTGAGCCGAGCGTGTACCTAAGCGAGAGCGCGGAACAAACGATAGAGAGGCACGATTGGCCTAAGCGTTCGACTTGTTTCAGTTATTGATTCAACAATGTTTTTTTACGACGTTACCACGTTAAATTATCGTCCTTAAACTGAATTTAAAAACAACGAATTTTGTAATACTTCACTGCTGAACATAGGGCTTACGAAAGGCGATTGAGCCATATCCCCTACGCTAGTATTGAGCGGTAGGTGGATGTAAAATTGCGATAGTACAATTAAAACTGGTAATGAGATCAATTAAATGTTCTTTGTTTTGGCTTTCCTACAATGAGAGCAAGATTCTTAACTGGATTATTTTGCGTGTGAGTGACGCGAAATTTACAACATTCTATTTATTTATAATTTCGTTGAACATGATTTTCAAAGTTAAAGATTATAACTTCGATTAAGGACAATCGTAATAAATAATAATAAAAAATAAATAAAATAATAAATAACGAGTTTTTATTTTCTATACCACTAGCTTTAAGTCGCGTTTTCACCCGCATGATTAGATTAAAAGTAACCTATGACATTTTCCGAATTTAAAAACTATATCCATCCAAAAAAATAAGTGTATCCGTCGCTGCGTATAAAGGTAAAAAAACAACAATCATACTTACTTTCGAATCCATAGTGAAAAACATTTTTTTTTCTTAAATTTGTTTTCAGTAACTGTAAATGTATATCGACGTAGAATTATATCCTATACGTCGCGTCGCTAGTACCATTTTTGTCAAATAATTATTTTTCGCAAAAAATGGCAAAACCGCCTTCCATCGTGTACTGTTGATTTTTCAAAAACGACTCAGCCGATTTCTTTAAAATTTAAACGAAACTACCTCAGGAGTCAGGGGTATACCCTTTCGAACTAAAAAATAATTTTTCGATTCGGTTCACAATTGGCGAAATTATCAATGAACACAAAAAAAAAATCGAACATGGAACCTCCTTCTTTTTGGAAGCCGGTTAATGAGCTTTTTGTCAAAAACGTCCTGCGACCGTCAAGATGAAAATAAAAAAAATACTGAAGTTTAGTAAACGTTATATTATAACTCATGAACTCAACTTGCACAGACACAGACTTCATGTACTGCGATCTACCGTAACAATGGTTTCGGAAACGTGGTAGAGTCGCCCACACGAATTCCTGTGGAACTGGTTCTGTACTTATTAGAGCGAGGGAAACTTATGAGAGCCTAGATTGGAGGAAAATACGATGGCTCGCCTTAGGAAATGGGATAAAACGAGTCGAGAAACAATAAACTTTTCTGCTTGTTTATTAGAAGCTGTTTTCGATCGACATTTTTTGTGGAGATAGATTTATCTATCGTTACTTATTGTGTCTCGCAGTTAATGGTTCAGGATTTTCTGAAGTTTTTCGCAAAGAAATAGCTTGATCGACTTCACCCGTGTACAGAATTCGCGAATAGTTCGCACGGATCGATGTCACATTTTTCACATTATTGTTGATTTATAAAAAACGACCGATTTCAATAAAATTTTAATGGGACCAATTTCAAAGTATGTTCTTTCCAACAAAAAAATATTTATCGAAATCTAACCGAAATCGAAATACATGAAAAATTGAGTTGAGTCGAAATCGAATTTAGTACCTCCTCCGGTTTGGTTTGTCGGTCAAAAACCTAATAAAGGTAAGTCGTTTTTATAACTGCAATGATATCCTAGCTGGAATATACCCGTCAATTTGTATTAAAAAAATAAGTTAAAAAACTATGGAGCACACGGATGTTGGTTTAAACGTGGAACGTCTGTGTGAGTGAGATGCTAAAAAATGTAGCAGTAAAACGCTGTACCTGAACCACTTCAATTCCATGTTTTGCATGTACTGTATGGGCCTTTTTAATAGTCCACTGCAAGACGTAGGCCTGGCCCAGTGTGGGTTGGTGGATTCACATACGCCATCGAATTTCTTCTATGGACGTATGCATGTTTCCTCACGATGTTTTCCTTCACCGAAAAGCCTGTGGTGAAATTCCGTACATAAATTCCAAAGAACTCATTTGTACGGGACCGGGATTTGAACCCACGTCCTCGGCCGTCAACTGCTAGATATAAGCCGCATAGCACGGAGATAGATCTTCAGTCGGCTCGGTTGGAAGCCACTTGCATTCAGTCTCCTCGCTATCTACCTGATTAGTGAAAATCTTACACAACAACCTGCTTTTTAGGGTTCCGTACCCAAAGGGTAAAAACGGGAGCCTATTACTAAGATTCCGCTGTCCTTCCGTCTGTTTGTCACCAGGTTGTATCTCATGAACCGTGACAGCTAGGCAGCTGAAATTTTCACAGATGATGTATTTCTGTTGCCGCTATAACAACAAATACATACTAAAAACAGAATAAAATAAACATTTAAGGGGGTCTCCCATACAACAAACGTAATTTTTTGCCGTTTTTTGCTCCATATTAGTAACGGCAACAGTTAGACGCTTGATATGGGGCTTGAGGGATTCCCATAGGGTACGGAACCCTTCGTGTGTGAGTCCAACTCGCACTTGGCGAATTGTTATTTTTACAGCAAACAAAATTAATTAACGCAATACCAATATTTGACCTCGCGTACCCGACACATTTGCTTAACCAGTAGGTATGTTTGCCCGGGATTCCTCTGTCACTCATTGGGAGCTAGCGGGCATCCTGTATGTCTGTCTGTATGATAAGTTGATAAGATAATGCCTTGCTTGATTGTTTAATGCTTGGGTTATGTGATTTCCGGTGCTTGTAGCTTGAGATAAGTGGAAGCTTTGAACAAACCCACTTAGGAGTTGGGAGCAAATAAATTAGTGGGGAAATTTAAAAAGCATCGATGATGGAATGGAATTAATTCAACTATGAGAATAGTGAGGATGTAAAACTCTAGATTATATTTCCAGGAGCTCTATTTTTGAAATGTTAGAAAATGACTTTTATATTCGCACGTTTTCCTATCTCGTTCACAGATTTTCTATGCTTGCTCTAGCTAGAAAGCACGAAAAGAATTTTGTCAACATGTGAAAAAGTGACAGATATTTATTTCACCATAACTCTGTCTCGTCCTGTCACGTCAAGAGAATTATTTCGTGGTGCGTATCCTAGTTGTTGTTATATCCTAGTTATCCGGATGGTCTTGCTCGTATTCGTGTCCGATCGGTTCAAAAAGCCCTATAAACGTACATATAATGTTAGAATCTTCAAAATTTGAAGGAACTAAGTATTTTTATTAATCGTAAGTACCACATCCTAGAACGGAGGACCGCAGGCTGTCCATGTAATAAAATTCTAAAATGATTTAACAACTAAGTGATTTAATTTTGACAAACGCAGGTAAGTACTTAAGTAGGTATCTGCGAAATGATATCTTTTTTTTATTAATGTATGGTTTTCAACGACTTACCTGTTTAAATAAGACGCATGTTTGTTTAAAGTAATGCAGAAGTTGTAAGTAAAAACTTGTTGCACATAAAGCACTAATCAAATCAAATCCAACACAAGTTGGTATTAAAAACTTAAACCTTCACATCATAAATCTCAAACGATACCATAGTAAGTACAGTAGCCTACAAGGTATCGGTAACTACGGACCGGATTTGTCACGTTTTGAACCAAAATCGGTAATATCGTAGGCAGGCTCCACCAAAGCTGACCGGATAGGAGATTATATGAGATCGCGCGATAAAGAGATATAAGAAAGATTTCCGCAGCCGATTGGTTGGTTGTCGGATAGAAATGGCTCTAAGCAAGAAGACTGTCATTTGCGCCTTTTTCTGACTTTGTCTCTTCTGTTACTTTTCTTCCTTTATGGTTTATTTGTGGTGTCAAAAAGTGTTGTTGTTTTTCTATTGTTTTGTTTATCACTACCTAATTAATAAAATAGTCTGGCAGGACATCGGTATGTAGAGGTGAAACGACGAAAGGTGAATCAAGGTGAATTTAATCGAAAATATTTTCAATATCGCGGGTCATATTTGAACACGACGATTGGTAAAGGAATGAAGCAGATGGCATTAAAGAGATGGCACTATACTGCTGAGTTTATAAAAGGCAATTATGTTCTAGACTCACGAGCTACGCTGCCAATCTCGCTTCGGTGGACTCTGGATCTATCGGTAACAACGGACCGGATTTGTCACGTATTGCACCAAATCGGTAATATCGTAAATAACGACATTACGTCTGACAGCACACCTTGCGTTTCCATTACAAATACTTAAAATCAGAAGTGAAGAATGGCCACGTGTAGGGATTAAGATGGAGCAGATGTGGAAGTTAAACATTTCAGTCATGGCAACACTGGTGAATTACCTATTTTGGATGGATTTTTGGAATGACGAGTAGGAAATCACAGAAAAGCTATTTAAAAATATCAGTACTAAACTTGACAACATTTTTGATCATTTCAGTCATTAATAAGATTTTAACTTCATCTACTCATAATGCCCTATCACTACATAGTATAAAACAAAGTCGCTTTCTCTGTCCCTATTTCCTAAATCCCTACTTTAAAACTACGCGACGGGTTTTGATGCAATTTTTGTAATAGATAAGAGTGATTCAAGAGGAAGGTTTATATGTATAATACACTTGCCTGTGTGAAGCCGGGGCAGGTCGCTAGTTAATAAATAGGGCAACAAAGGCAATTGCATATTTCAGTTAGAAAATAATTGTTTTAGTGGTTTATTGTGACTTTCTCAGCCTAAACAGATAAATTGAGATAAACTGATTTATTGAGCTAGAATTAGCAACTTTATTTGCATCTCCAAGGAATCTTAAGAAATTGTATTTTAGAAGTTCTATTTGTTACGCTCTTTTTTCAATCTGTAATCAAAACAAATAATGGAAACCGGAATAACGAATTATATGAGATCATGACCAGTTTTCATTCAACTTTTTCTAAATATTAGCTACTGTAAGTTTCTTATTTCAAATGGTCTTGTAGCTTTGCTTTTAGTTGTCCATCTTCTCTAACTAATCTGCGACAAGTGTAAAATTTCTGCGAACCGTTTAATGTGTCGAAAATCATTAAATACAGCACACAAAAGATTGTTTTGTGCCAAAGGAACTAGTTTCACAGATATACAAGCACAAAAAAGCGTATTTTGATGTCTAAATAGATACGTCAGAGCGTTCAGGTAGACGGTAAGGTGTATGGAACAGCGTGACAAAGTTACTAGTGCAGTCGAGAAAATGGAAAACTAAAACAAATCAACCGGCAGATGTTGATTTTATTTTGTGGATACAATTAAGGATCTCCCACTCAACTGTACAGTTAAATTGGTCTGTACCACAGTTTTCGGTGAAAGAATTGTCATTAATTTTAACGGTCGGCGGTGCGGTGATTTGTTCGGGATGAAGAAATTTATTTTTTTAATAATTCGATAGCCGATTCGGAATTTGATCAAGATGTGTACGAGGCTTTTTGTGAGATGATTTGTTGTTTTACGCGTACGGATTTTAAAATTAGAATCTCCTTTTTTAACGCAAAGAGTTCTGTTGACATCGTATTTATTTTCGTAACAGGCCGCACAGAAAATGTTCCGCAGAAAAAGTTAAAGACGATTGCGCATCCAAAAAGTTTTCACTCAAAAAATGCAGCGTTCACCGAATTTTATTACGTCGAACTACATCCTAATGGCATTCAACAATAGGGAATTTATTCTACCTGACGATCCTGTAGACTATTGTTCGTTCGGATCCCTCCGTTTCTTTTTTTCCTGATCCTTCTTGTTAGCAAGTCTTCGAATAGATCTTGGGAGGACAATGGCGGGTTACATATTTATAAGTGGGTGGGTAAAATACAGGTGTTTTGTCTAAATCGGTCCATGGTATCGGCGTGGAATCGAACGGTAAGTGATAGCTTTATTTGACGGGGCGAGGTCTTCGGGATCGGATGAAAGTCGTTGGGAGGACAGAATATGTATCGCTTAAGAGATATTCAGAAATGTTTAGTAATAGCAAAGACGATATAATTGGTAATAGATCGAGCAAAAAATCTTGTGCCACTAAGTGTAAGAAATACAAGAGACGTAATTATTCCGTTTTAATTTATTTTCAAATTAGATAGGCAGGAAAGTAAGTAATACATCGATTTTGGATAAAACTACTTTAGATCCTTTTTTTTAAATAGGCTCAATGTTTCAATCTTACTATCTCTCTCTCTCTCTAACAATTGTATTTACTGCTTCTACAGATCTGAAAGCAACTTGTAGTAGTTACCCTGCAACCTCCCGTCGAGTATTTAACGCAAAGGACTTCTGGTTTTTATTTAGTATGCAATAAGTAATATTTGAAGGATTTTCTAACTCACAGCAGCACGGGAAGCATGGCAAAGGGAAAGACTTTTCCACCATTATATTCCCTCGAAGAGGAAATAAAGTATGAATTGACATCTGACATTAAGAGTAGATAAAATGTTTTTTCCCCTTGCCGTGCTACCCGAGCTGGTTAATTTTAAGTAGATATGGTCTATTTGGCATCCTCGTTATTTGGTCATTTTTGGAGAGAATTTTAAGTTTTTCACTGTGGATTAATCATTAAGTTTTTACGATTTGTCTCTAATCCTATATTTCAGGAAATTCCCATTAGACTCAAGTACCCAACTTCACTTCTCCCAAATAAATCAACCTGATCTAACCAAACCAAACTAAAGCTCGCATTAAGTTGTTCATCTCGAGAGAGTTCCACAACCTTAGAGATTACAGAACACAGCTTTCCGACTCGAGCCGCTAACAATTTTTTGTCAGAACCTCACGCTCCCAAACCGGACATTAAAAATACTGGTGCGAGTATAACAAATAACTTTTTTAAGTATACCAATGAAGCCTCTTTGACACTTAGAACGAATTTAGCACTTATATCTAAGATGGTAGAGCTTAAAATGTGATTGAAAAAAGTAAGCACCAATTAGTTCTACCCCGAAAAGATGGCTCTTTCATCGCTTATTTTAGTAAGTTTTTTTTTGTTGGTTCGGAAATTTTATTTAGTGAAGGCCGAGATTCGATGCGCTTCTGTGTGTTTATTACGACGCTGACTGTACAAATATTTTGTGTTCGTGTTTTCTGGTCTTGTCACGGTGTGGGATCGATCGAACTTGGCTAGTCTTTAAGAAAGTATTGATTGCTTCTTCAACTGTTACGTAACATTAGTTTTTGACCAACTTCAATAAAGAAGATTCTCAATTTGACTGCATGTCTTTTTCTAGAGTCGTTTTTGTTAAAACAACAATAATGTAAAAAATAAAACTTGAACGATGGTACATCGCGATTCGTGCGAACTATTCGAATTCTGTATAAAGTGGAGTGGAGTGCCATTTTTGGCGAAAATTATTATTATCATCTAAATATTTTGCTATATAAGTAAGTAGGTACGAGTTTGGTTCAGAGCGCAGAGTTAAAAGTATGTTTAAAACTGTATCAACAAATCCAATACCACATATCTGGCTAAAAAATTATTCCCAACAACATGTAGAACAAAATACTGTATTTTATTTAAAAAAAATACGTATCGTAATATTTGCTCTATCCTCCAGTAATTAATTATTTAATCTGATTTATGACTATTACCAAAATAAAATAAACCCTATGAAATCTTTATCATGTCTTGTTTATACTACTCACACTAAAATGCATCTTAAAAATTATCCAAAACATGTATACATCCAGCCCCAATTAACGCCTTTTCTCCATGCTTTAAAACATTTTCTGAAACATACTTTACAAAAGATATTCTCTCACTATCACGTAAATTTAATTAATGAGCAGTATACAATTAATTAACTGAATTTTCGTATTTACTACAAGATTTTATGGAGTTTTCGCTTCCTGCTTAGCGCTAAAGGAAATGCGTTCATTTTTATGATACTCTAGCTTTTACCCGCGGCTTCGCCCGCGTAATATTTTTTCGCCAGAGTGCATCTTATTTTTTTGAAATAAAAAGTAGCCTATGTCATGCTCCGTTATTTAAAGTATATTCATATAAAAATCAAGGCGATCCGTCTCTCCGTTGTTGCATGTAAGAGTATATAATAAACAAACCAACAAGCACACTTTCGGATTTATAATATTAGTAAGAATATATAGGTAGTAGGTAGGTACTACTGTACCTAACATTCTAAGTGAGAAGGTCTTAATTTCTTTACGTTTGAAAATAATTAAATTTCAATCAAATTCAGTATTTTTACTAGCGTGGACGTCCAAAGCTACGTTTGTTTGACTCATAACCCTCCTCATAGTCTGCCCACTGCCATTTCAACTTGCCTGTACTATATCGGTAACTTTCGCTCTACTACGAATCCCCTCATTTTTAAATTGATCTCGCAGAGAGACTCATAACCCTCCTCATGGTCTGCCCACTGCTATTTCAACTTGCCTGTATCTATATCGGCAACTTTCGCTCTACTACGAATCCCCTCATTTTTAAATTGATCTCGCAGAGACACTCATAACCCTCCCAATGGCTTGTTTGAACAGACTACTCCAAGCATTTCCTATTCCGATCCAATGTCTTCATCTCAGAGCGTGACCGCACTTGACCTCGTGCTCTTCCAGACCAGTTCCCGGCCAAATAACTAAACGACTTAACGATATCGGCGAAATTACTGGGGTTTTTTATTTATTCCCCTTGCGAGCAGTTTATTCGCTCTCGATACGTTTTTATTAGCTTCGAAGTGCTGGAGGACTTATTTTTTCCTTCATTTCGGTGTTAAAGACCAAGAAGTACTGGACACTAGCGTCTAGTCTGGAGGAAAACGTAAAATAGTAAATTACTACTGCTGGGCATAGACTTGACCTTGATATTTATTCATCTTACTAGAAAAGTTGAATAACTGAACGACTGAGGTTTTTTTATTTATTGCTTCTTACGAAGTTTTGCCGAGGATGTTCTATTTGAAAGAATGTGACTAAAAAGTAGACATGAAATATTTCGGTGAAATTACTGTTTTTTTTTGTTTCCCTTGCGAGCAGTTTATTGGCTCTTTGTTAACTTGGAAGTGCTGGAGGTCTTCTATTTTCGGTGTTAAAGTTCTACGCGAAAAGTGCGACTTTTATAAACGCGCCTATTCGAATAAGGGGAAAACGCAAAATTGAGTAAAATAGTGAAATAACTAGACTAGATAACGTATTTAATAAACGTATAACTAAACGACTGCACATAAAATAGGGTGCAATGAGCCATT
This sequence comes from Hypomecis atomaria, assembly GCA_964007245.1. NCBI lineage: Eukaryota > Metazoa > Arthropoda > Insecta > Lepidoptera > Geometridae > Hypomecis > Hypomecis atomaria. The sequence continues at coordinate 8,867,380 of OZ023305.1, forward strand.
TAACTTAACAAAGACATCGATTTACCTAATCTATAAAATCGGCAATCGACTTTCATCAACTAATCTAGAAAGAAGTAAATGCGAAAGAAAATAATATTTTTAGTGGTTTGCAACCACAAAACGACAACAACATAACAACCATCATTCCCTCACCAACACTGCAAATACTGCAATGCAACATTTAGACGACAAACATTATCGATAAGGGTTTATAAATAGGCGAAGATCCAAGTAGTTAATTCAAATAAAACGCGTTTGCCGTCCGGGAGTCCTACAAGTTGAATAATTTTATTATCCACAGCGAAAATAAATTGAGTGTTCGAGTATTGGATGCAATATTCATATTTTATACGAACTAGTGCGTAAATATCGCACAGGTTGACTCTGGGCCTGGTTTTTGTCTTGGTTTTGTTTGTTGGTCGTAGGAATCGTAACTAGGTATTGTGAATACGGGCTTTTGTAGATTTAGAACTGCGATAGATTTATTTTTTTTTCTCATGATCATTTCAGCTCTAGGATGTCTTGTTGACTGCTGGGCATAGGCTTGACCTTTAGAATTATTATTATAGGACTGGTAATTTGCGGCATGCATCTGGCGCGGTCCTACGGTCTTAAACAGGTCTTAGTACTCGTAGTATTAGTTTATTCATAACACGAAAACTTATTGTGCTCCATACATTCTTGATTGAAAAACTAACAATTTCATACTAAAGGTACCTACAGACTATATTAGTAGCACCTTGATAGTAGATGTCCTACGATACGCAGAGAAATCCTGTGTGGGAAAGTTCGAATTGGTGTAATAAAAATAAGTGTTCCTGACTTTTTACTTACTAGTGACTATGTCTTTGTTTACTACCATCTTTAATTACGAGTACATTACTAGTTAAACATTTTAATCTTTTTATGAACAATTTCGTATATTGTGTTTAGTGCGACTCTGATAATTTTAGTTTGACAATTTTGCAAGGAATTAAGTTTTTTTAGTTATGTTTATTCTTTTCCTTGACCACTAACTAGACATTATCCAACATATCCAACTACAAAAAAAACGTCATTGCCATTGCCAAGCTTCTCGACTAAAGTTATCTCACAGTACAGGTGCGCTGCAAGTCATTGTAGACCGAATCCGAGTTCGTGATTTACTCTAAGGTTCATTGACTTCATTTCCGCTCCAAGTGCGGCATTACCTCCTCTCACGTCAAAAATATAACTATAAATCTTAGAAAAAAACATCTATACGTAATAATTGGTTATAAGTTTTCAACGATCATCTTTTATGAGGAAGATGATTTAGGATAAAGAACTGCGAGCGGCGCCGCGGGGCGTACGACTATAGGCTCGATGGACGCAGATTAGTGTTAGTGCAGATGGATAAATTATGACACTACATAGTTCCCGTAAGAACAAACGTTTCGAAGTATGAATCGTCATAGTCAGACTTATTGCTATACACTAATCACAGTAGAAATACTAATACAGCAGGTAAACAAGTAGCAAGCAAATTACAGACAGGTACCATTTCAACTCTTATATACGTCACACGTAAAAACCCTTTTACATAAAAATGTATGTGTAATGGTATTGTTTACCAAGTGTACTTCAAATCCAACAACAGTGATGGCAAAAACTAAATAGTAAGAAGTTTGTTCTTCTTTACAATCCATAAAATATAACACGCTTCTTATTGATCGTTTTATTTTTTTAACAATATGACAAACTTTAATCACGACCTATACTAATTTTAAATTCAAACAATACTTCCACGCATTTAGAGTACAAAATAACTTTATTTGCCTTAAAACACTTTTAACCATATTCACTAGTAAATCTTGTGAGTTGACCATCTGATTTTCTAATCGCCACTAGAGACGTGTAGTTTCGATAATTACTTAATCAACTCGATCGTACGTCGATTGCGAGTTGTGTCGACGACCGCGCGTGATTCGATCGGAATCGAGTTACGTGCGATGTTTTTTTGGATGCGGTTGTATTTTTGGTAATTTTGCTATGATTGGCTGTTAGGTGCTTTCGAGGCTGGAGGTGTGGTGCATTGTGAGGTGTACGTTATTTTATGGCACAATAAATATTGGATAGTTTTGTTTGTAGCTTTTGAGATGTGCCGAAATCGAAAAGCGGAATACTGATAGGAAAATCTCAATGCTAAAGATGCAAACTGATTACAATTTATCAGTCATGGTTAGAAATTCAGAAAAATTGTTGATCCATGAGATTTTATACGTGTTGTTTAATTTTCAGATATTTTTATACTTTTGCACGGGTGAATAATAAATTAGTAAGTGTGCATTAAAGATAAAGGAAAAAACGTAAAATTATTTTCATATAGTACTGCTACCGATCTAAATAACTACTGAAATGTTTATGGAACCATTCCACGAGTGTATTACACATTTCTTCAAACAACAAAGAAACTCATAAATCAGTGGAGATATCCACAAATACATACAGTTATGGTCGAAGTGAAGAGTTCCTCTTCGTCAAAAATATATTTCCAATGAAATCTACACTATACTGCTAGTTGCTACGATCGATAAAAAAATCGACTACAATCTCTAACATCTTCCTCATACAGTTTATCACACAACTATTATCACATTACAAGTTCAAAGAGAACCTAATCGATTTTATAAAATATCGATTTATGGATTGAACAAGTCATTACCTCGGATCGTCTTCGTGATCGAGTCGCGCGGGTCATGACTCTATTCGTGGCTCATTCTAACTTAGGGTTGACACTTAACACTGTTAATTGTTTTATAGAAAAATATTTTAAAGAAAACTAGTGACCCGCCCCGGCTTCGCACAGGTTTATTATACTTATAAACCTTCCTCTTGAATCACTCTATCTATTAAAAAAAAACCGCATCAATATCCGTTGTTTAGTTTGTTGTTTTAAAGATATAAGCATACATGCGGACAGCGGAAGCGACTTTGTTTTATACCATGTAATGATAGTGATAAGTCACTGTTTTAAGAAACAATTTAAAAAAAAACTCGACATGTCACTCAGCTGTTTAACTGGATTTTGGTATCATTTGAGTGTGCGTTTTGATGAAGCTTCGCGACCAATTTATTTAAATAATAGGTATTGTTCCGATTTATTTACAGAACGCATTCACCAGATTAGTTATAATTTTTTTTAGATGAGCAAATGTATGTTGAATGTGTATTGATGGTATATTGAATGTATATTGAATATGTATTCCTACGCTGGTGTTCCTCATTTTTTTCTATGGGGCTGAGTCATGGACCATTACAGCTGGTGACTGACGACGCATTGATGCTTTCGAAATGTGATTCTGGCGGTGCATGCTGCATATTCCGTGGACGGCTCATATAACAAACGTCTCAATTTTGGAAGAGCATAAAGTAACATAGAGACTTTTCAAGCATTTGTCTTTAAAGAGTGTTACAATACTTCGGGCACGTCGCGCGTGAGCCCTCCGACTACCTGGAGAAGCTGATGGTGACCGGAAAGGTGAAAGGGAAAAGACCCAGGGGCGTAACCCAATGCAGTGGTCTGACCAAGTGGGCAAAGGACTAGGCATAACCATATCTGACGCCATACACCAAGCGGAAGACCATCACAGATGGAAACGCATATGTCATGAAGTACCTACTACAGAGACGGGACATCACGACGCTCAGCATTGAGCAAACGACCTGAGAAGATGAGCAAATAATAAGATAGAATATTCTCGGGTGAAATGAGCTTCTTTTTCAAGGGAAATTTGCAGATCTTTTTGTGGAACAATTGAGTACATTCCTTGCGTCATATTATATAATATTATACATAATACGAAAAAACAGATCATAAGCATAGAGCAAACTGTCAATATTACAAAATAAACTAGAACCTAGAACTTAATTATAATCTTATTAGCATAACTGCATTTTAAATTTAAAATCTAACGGATAGACGTCCGGTTACAATACACATAGGATATCCAAAAGATTTGTATTTATTTGTATTTTAGATTTTCTTCTCAGAAAGTCTTAATCATAATATTCCTGATTTTATTCTTGGTGTGTTACAATTAAAAGATTATCACGCTAAAAAAAATGTTAGATAGGCGCATCGGTCTTAACTTGTACTAAGATCCTATTTTTGACAGCATTTTAGTGCGCGCTCCTTCTGATGTTTCCAACAGTAAAGGACGGCAATAGAATTAAGTTTGTATGGTTTAGTAAAATCACCGCTAATCGAGCTCATTGTTAAGAAAATGACAGCCCTGTTTGAGGGCGGTTCGGGCACAATCGTGCGCCTGCGACGGTTCGTGAAATGTGAACGTTGGTTTTCTAAATTTGAATTTGAGTCATGTGCAGAATCATTTCTTTATTGTTTCTGAATTGCTTTGTGGGTTTCAATAAGTTATTTCTACGGTAATTTACGGTACGGTAAATTAATACTCCTAAGCTCCCCAGATTTGTATTAACATACCTACAACATTAATAAAAATTAAAATAATTTTTATTGTTATATTTAAATAATTGGCCAAGTGCGAGTCGGAATCATACACGAAGGGTTCCGTACCGTATGGAAGCCCCCCTGAATATGTTTTATTTTTATTTATTTATTTTTGAAAGGAATATACAATTGAATATTCTGTGAATAATTCAAGCATTTTCCTGTTGCCGTTATTAAAATCGAACAAAAATTAGAGCGCCCCCTTAAATATTTATTTTATTTTAATTCCATATTTAAAGTGAATATTTAGTACCTAGTAGTAGAACTAAATATTCCATGAATATTTCAAGCATCTACTTGTCACCGTTATTAATATCGAGTGCAAAACGGCTAAAAACTCAGGCTTGTGGTATGGGAGCCCACCTGATTTTTTTTCTAATTTTAGTATTCGTTGTTATAGCGGCAACAGAAATACGTCATCTGTGAAAATTTCAGCGTTCTAACTACCACGTTTCATGAGATACAGCCTGGTGACAGACAGAGAGACAGACGGACAGGCAGCGGAGTCTTAGTAATAGGGTCCCGTTTTTACCTTTTGAGTGTACGGAACCCTAATAAAAGATAGTCCAAATAAGACGTCTTGTATCTACCTAAGTGTAATTAGATATTTTTAATAATAACACTCATAATTTTCTTGGGCTTTTGGTAGGTACTATTTTTTTTTACCCGAATACCGAATAGAATAGGATAATAAGGCTTAATCCTTTAAAAAACCCGTACATTCCAGAACCGTAAAGTTGGCATGTCTCTATAGGAACAATCATGTAATCTGTGTTCAGTCTCAATCGCATAAAGTTTGAGCCGAAATTATTAGCCGCTCACTCCACGATAATTGGTTGGTATAAGTTGGATCAGTTTTGGTGGTATTGACAAGAAGATTTCATAAGTAGTATTTGAATTATAATGTAGCATGAACATGAACAAGGTTAAAGATTTGTATTTATAAGCTTTAAGATTTTTTGTATAATAAACCAATTTTAACGTATTTTAAACTAAATATTTTTAAAGTCAAATATGTAGTCAGAAATAACATATTCGCGGGATTTTTTTATGGAATTTAGTCTACTTGATTTGCATATTATTATGGAATCACACTTTAATGAACAATTTAATTTTTGATGATAAGAGAAGGTAAAGCATTTATATGTACATCGTACAGTTTCTATTCACAAAAAAGCTCAATATTCATTATGACTAATACTGTGACAGTTTTAGTTTAGCACATTTATCAAAATAATTATAAAGAAGAATTGGTATATACTTAAATTACATCCCTGATTTCAGAGCGGCCTTAAACTCCGGCGCGAACTATACTCAACCATGGAAAATCACGACGCAGTGGCTCCCAGGCATGGGCTGAAGTGGAATCGCCGTGAAACTTGCAAATTACCCACTCAGGCGCATATTCATAATGCTTTTAAAGGTCCGCTTTAGTGTGTTTTAAAATACATACACGTGAACTATCGGGACCGAAGAAAACGTCGGTGAAATAGGTAATAGCATAGTCTAATTTTAGTATATCTTTGGGAAAAGGGTTTATAATATTATGGGCATTTTATCTGCTTACATTTCATATTGATGATTATGGGTAATGTCTCCTTTTATAATAGACTTGTAAGTAAATGCAGAGTAGATTGATGATGACAATTGAATCAATAAAAACTATGATTTATTGATACCTTAGCAACAATCATAGATTTTATTTATCAAATATCAATTCAATTTATGTGAATAATGTAATAATGTCTGGAAGGAGAGAAGGGAGGCCTTTGCCCAGCAGTGGGACAACGCAGGCTGAAATAATAAATAATAATAATGTAATAAGTAAAACATCGAGTAATAACGGAAAGCCCCTAGTAGCAGATATAAAATCGGACATTATAATAAAGTAACTAATTTTCTTGCAACTGCAACCTAAAATTAATCTTGCACTCTGATACTAAATAATTCCATATCCTGAGGTTTCTTATATGATAAAGTAGACAATAAGCTGAAGATGAGCCTTTATAAAGAGAAGTCACCACCGTCAAAAGACAACGGTAACACCAAAAGCGATCAGTACGTTGCCGAGGGTAAAATTTCCGGGTAAGTGCGTGTCTATAGTATTTCCAGACAACTTGTAAAATACATCATCCTATTTATATAATTACGTAAAAAAAACTTGCAAAATAAAGAACTAATTTAAATATATCCCTAAGGCGATACTATAATCCGATAATCCATAATAAACATAGTCTGTTATGTACGGTACCTGTGTTATGAACTTTGTCGCTTACAGATATTTTAAAGTTACTTAAGTTATACTATTACATGACATAAGTAGTATTTAAAAATTGCTTAACCTAGTCTACCAAAAATAAATGAGTAAACTATTAATAAATTACATCTACAGGCAGTTTTGGATACAAAGATCCATATTCTTATTTCGTACAGTCTTCCACCCCGATATCGAGCAGGTCTTGAGCCATTTTATTTTTCCTTAGACCTTATAATAAAAGTCTAAAATTAAAACAGGAGTTTTACTCGATTTGTTTCTGGTTGCAAACGGTTTTATGGGAGATTATCCGAGCTTTTATGATTCGCGTCCTGGGTTTCTGTTTAGGATCTCTATAAACTTTATAACTTAATGCAGTTTTTAGTGTGATGCAATCTTTAATATCTCTGTTTTTTAATGTGATGCAATCCTTAGGTTTTGCATTTTTAATCTTTAATTTATGTCTGATGGTATGGTGATTTTTAGATGTATATTTTTATCATAGTTTCGCGACCGGATTTTTCATGTGTTGCTCAAAAATATTTTATTACAGGATATAATTTTTAAAACATTATTTTGTATTTTTACATGTGCAAATAATACTAAGCACGAATCCAAAACGGTACAATGTCTAAGCAATAATTATATCATTGTTGTTAAGTTTTTAGGGTTCCGTACCCAAAGGGAAAAACGGGACCCTATTACTAAGACTTCGGTGTCCGTCTGTCCGTCTGTCTGTCTGTCACCGGGCTGTATCTCATGAACCATGATAGCTAGGCAGCTGAAATTTTCACAGATGATGTATTTCTGTTGCCGCTATAACAACAAATAATAAAAAGAAAATAAAATAAAAATTTAAGGGGGGCTCCCATATAACAAACCTGATTTTTTAGACGTTTTTCGCTTTATATTATTAATGGTAACAGGTAGATGCTTGAAATTTTCACACATAAGGTAGTTGTACATTCACTTTAATAATAAATATTAAAATTAAAATAAATTAAATATTTAAGAGGGGCTCCCATACAGTACGGAACCCTCCGTGCGCGAGTCCGACTCGTACTTGGCCGATTATTCATAAATATTTTGTTCTTGGTGTTTAACTTTACTAATTATTTTATATTTTCGTTCTTTATTCAAGTTAAAAATCTAAACATGGTAATTAAAACTAATTTATAGGAGTAAATCCTCACCTGACTTTACTTTCAATAGGTAGTATTTAACTATTACAAAATATTTATCTGTTTTCTGAAGTCTTAAAATATTCTTATCGCATTCAGAAGATACAGTTCAAGAAGTTTCAGTTCATCTGAGCTCAGCTTGAGGATGCACAAAAACCCGCAAAACATAATAAATCGCGTCACACGTCGGCATACAAATCCAGCCATTCCCTGGAAATACTAAAAACGTGACTGCACTGCAGCACCGGCTCCCCGTCGTTCCGGGACATTTCTTTGTTTTTAAACAAAAAGTCAGCCCCTTCGCGTTCTGACCGGAGCAGGTACAAGTCGGTCCTCGAGACCACATGTTACTGTCTTCCACACAAAATAATCCCCGAAAAGAGCACAAAGACTAAAATAACATGCAAAAATAACAACACGAATATTGAAAAAAGTCGCTACGCGTAACGCGAAAATCGACTTTTCAAACAATGCCCATTTCATTCCTTCATGCATTTTAGCATTCAACTTACACGGTATGATGTCAATAAATTATCGCACAGTAATTTAAAGCAACTTACAATTGATATCTTGATTAGTCAGGTCATCTCGTGTCAAACTATATCGTCGAAGCATAAGCAATCCATTCGTATAATTATAAATACTATACACAACACATGTTCACTTCTCAATCTTTGGGAATATTCACTGGGAGAATTACAATCAAGTCACTGCACTTGCACTGCGAATGTTCAATTGAAATGTCAATGTTTTAATTTAAAATAAACGGCGAATGTTTTTAAGTTAGCGTGGACGACGCGTACAGACGTCCGCAACGCGCGCGGCGCAAACTGATATAACTATACGCAAAGCGGGAGGACTCCGGAACGCACTCGGCATTCTCATCTCAATCTCGCCCGTCGAAACGAGACAGTAACATGACAATAAACGATTGTAAAACGTGTAGAGGGAGCGAGACAACAGATTTCTCATTATGCACGCGTCGAGTCTGACATTTCAATCGCGCCGTCCCACTCACACCGAAAGTTATTTCCGTACAAATTATATGCGGGCGTATTTGTGTTCCGTCTCACTCAGACGCGGATAGTGCTAACCAGATAATGTCTTAATCGCATTTTCTTAGTGCTATGCTGACTGATGCACTAACATAAACAATGATAATTCATGGATTTGCATCAACGATCAAGAATTTTTATCGAGTGATATAAATCGACATGACTAAGTGGGAGGTCTATAAATATGTATTAGCAAATAGGTATGTTTTAACACTGTACAAACTGCACTCATTTTAACTCATTTTTAGATTAGTGTTGATTAACTTGTGATTAATTTCACAGAGCTAGATTTATTTTTTAATTATTTTTATTTTAAAGATTTCATCAAACTAAACCTAATCATCATGTCATTCATAATTAGTTAAAATAATTTGATCAAACTAAATCCTATTCGACAATACTAACACATGCAACTAATATTCAAACAACCAAAGCTACTAAATTAGGTACCTACTTTACGCCAGTAAAATAACATTACCTATTATCGTCCTTTATCTAGCACATCTATTGTCAGCCAACTGTTAAGTGAAATTCCTTCTTCAGGTATAAAACAGCCTTATCTTTAACAAAACAATAAACAGTAGATAAATGAGGCAGAGAAGTTAAAACTGTGCAGTCACACAGTCATAAAAAGGATCTTCCAGTATAAAATCTTGTGTAAATAGAAGAGTTATTAAATTAGACAAACTTGAAATTAGTTGTTCGATATTGTGGTGATTGGTATAGCCTATAAGTAAAATATTTAGTGAAATCTATCAACATCAATGAATGAGTAAATAATCGGCCAAGAGCGAGTCGGACTCGAGCACAAAGGCTTCCGTATTATATGAAAAAAAAAAATATTGAGGGGATATTTTATTTTAATTTAACTATTTATTTTTAAAGGGAATATTCAACTTAATATTCTGTAATTATTTCAAGCATCTTCCTGTTGCCGTTATTAATATCGGGCAAAAAAAAACACGTTTCTTGTATGCCCCCCTTAAATAGGTATTTTTTTTTAAATTTAATTATATATTTTTGAAGTTAATATTCAACTAAATATTCTGTGAATATTTCAAGCACAGACTTCAGCGAAGTCTGTGCTAGTTCTAGCTCTCACCTTTATTGAGAAACACATAAGCCCTGGACTTACTTTTACTATGATTGCCGGTAAAAGCTATGTTAGTTTTTCCTATTAAATGATGAAATATTGAAAACAAACCAATGGAAACGTGTGACATCTATAATGTATCAAAAATAAGCTAGCTACCTGCTAAAGTGCAAGACGAAAAATTATGTTGACTACAAATTTTTTTCGAAAGTCATTTCAATAAACATATATAGTACGAGTATGTACCTATTTGTAACGCTTACGCAGTATGTAAGACTGTATTTTAAAATATTCTTCTAAACCATTTTTCTTTACCTTTCACATCTACGATTATTTATCGGTACTCCTAAAAGTACTCTTTTGAATGACAATCAAGGATTGTAACATTTCGACCATTTATTAGACACATAAGTGCATACCTATATTATTATACTATATAAAGCTTAATTACCACTCACTGACTGACTGACTCACTCACTCACTGACATAGAGAAACCTAAAGGGTATAAGGAGGTGTGTGGGGGGAAAAGTGAATATAGGGTCGTGTTGGGGGTGGTTCACAACCTCTGGGAAAAATCCGAAATTGGAAGAAAGTCTTACCCTGATGGTGAGATGCCCTCGTATCTCAAAAACGGTAAACAATTTTGGGAAAGCACTCGAACAAAAAATTGAAGAAACCCTGGGACCTCTTTGGAGAAATGAAAAAAAAGATGGCTTCCGAACAAAAAAAAAATGGCCGCCATACAAAATTGAAATGTTAATATCTCGTAACCGGTACAACTTGGATGGGGAGTGTTTGACCAAATGTCATAGGGAATCGAGAGAGCTACCTGGTGGGGTCGATGAAAATTCAAGATGGCGGATTTTTTTTTTTTTACTTTCGCCATACATTGGTTCGAAAGTAGTTTTGATGAAACTATTAGAAATGACAATTTTTTTTTTTTTCAAAATAACAAAAGAGTGCCTCGCGGGCCGCTTGCGGCCCGCGCACCGCCCCAAAATACTAGTCATATTATAAAAATAAACATTCACGTCCAACTTCCCGTAAATAAAACGCCATCAATATAATAACGTAAACGTAACGAAACGGACTAAATAATTATCTATTTGTGAAGTGGTCAGCAAACACTTCGGCTGGCTGTTTGTCCAGCGACCTCTGGGCAAATGTTTGTGGTCCGATGACAGAGCTGACGACTCAACCAGCGTTCTTCTGGGAACTACAAAAATTCCTAGGATACACAGAAGCTGCAACTTCATGAACTTTGAAAACCAGTGACATAGAAGAACTTCAGAGTTTTGAGAGACTTCCAAAAGTAAGCCATAAAGAAGGATGCAGAGACTGTCAAAACATTTTTATTTTATTTTTTTGCAATCATTGATCAACACATCTTTTCTAATAATGATATGAGCTTCAAAAATATAGTGATTTTTTGGTGTTTTATATCACTAGTTAAAATTAAAATTAGACCACCAGAAAAATTACATTATTTTTTATTGTTTTTACCATCTAAATCCCCTACCAATGCTTTGGCTTTTGTTGCTGTGGCCAAATATTTTAAAACTTCATTAAAAACGAACTTGTTCATATCAGAACAGTATTAGAAGCGTCATAAATTACTCAGACGAACATATCATTTTTAGAAATAAACTTGGGATAAAATGAGTGTATTCGTATACAACAGGTATTCGTATGTATGAGCTGCCGACATCCTTCTTTGACCTGTAGCTGTATGTCGAAGATTAGTAAATTATGCAAAAAATATTTATCTGTTTGCGGCGACCTCTGAGCAAAATTTTGTGACAAAGCTGACGACTCAAACAGCGTTCTTCTGGGAATTACAAAAATTCCTTGGCGACACAGAAGCTGCGCTACTTTTCTTGAAATTTGGAAATCAATGACATTGGAGAACTTCAGATTTTTAAGAGACTTCCAAAGGTAAGCCTTGGAATTTGACCTGTAGCAGTATTTTGTATGTCTAAGATTAGTAAATTTATAATTAGATATTTATCTGTTTTTCTGACGACCACTAAGCATATTTTTGTGGTCTGACTACAGAGCTGACCACTCAAACCAGCGTTTTTTGGGAAGTAAGTACAAAAACTTGGACATACAGAAGCTGTGCCATTTTTTAACTTGGAAGAATCATTTTAAGTGACTTCAAAATCAAGCCCGAACTTAGCCTTTGGGTACGAAACACTAAAATAGAAATTTAAAAAAAAATGTTATAGAAATGTTTGAGAAACTGGCTGACTTTGAAAGAGATACTGCTAAAATGCTAAATATACATGCATGCCTAAGAGAAAATAGAAGAGTAAGAACAAGAATACCAAAGCAAAAAAGTTAATCAAAATGATTGAAAACCTTGTCATGTCCGTGACTGTTACTTAGGAGAAAGCTTAGGGCTTACATTGTTGCAAACAAAGAATCAAAATCATCTATTCTACTCTTTAGTCATTTGCTGTTGGGTACCCATCACAGGAGCTCAGGTGATCTATTCAATCTAAACCTATGGTGAATTTTGAACATTCAAAAGCTGTACTGTGGGTTTTAAATTATGTCACTTATTGCCATTGATGTAATTTTTTAAATTTGTAAATTACATCAATGGCAATAAAATATAATGTTCAATTTTTAAAAAATTACATCAATGCTTATTGCATTAAAATAATACTAAGTAATAAAAATATAATCATTTGTCTCAATTGTTTGTCCAGTACAGCCAAAAGTTTGACACCCTTGTCAAATTTTGGACAAAATACATTGATACCACTTCTAACTGACATTCTTGTTTAACTATAGGTATGTATTATATAACTATATTAATTTTTATTTTAAAAAAAAATGTAATCAACCTCATTTTTAACTGTTGTTGCGTATTTAAAATGAAAATGTCCATGTAGATTACTAACATGTCTAATAGGTACATAATCAAAGCATGTAGCTTGGTGTTAGAGCTTTTATTTTTGTCGTGATTATGTAATAAAATAAATACCTAAGATTCCGAATAGAAATATTAGAAACCTTTTTTACTTAGTTTATATTACATATTTCACTAAATAGAGAGCGAACCACAAATCCTAGTACGAAAAGTAAAATGAACATTTATTTAAAAGAGCTGCATTACGAAAATAGATTCTCGAGAAACACCAACAATGTTTGCCCACTTAACACTCCAGTCAAGACTGCAACACAAGTACCAAGGGACGATAAGAAACAGGCTCTTGTAAGATCTACCGACATACTATCACTTACAAAAGAATGTCCAAGTTGTCGACAGAACGCGTGAAATCGCGTCATTCATAATAGGTACCCTATGAATCATTTATTAGTTGCTTGAACCCAGAACCCCAGACGCACGACAACTAACTGCATGACTTCTTAATCCCGCTAAAAAGAAAACGTCTCATCAGTGCAACGTGACAGTAACATCTTCACGGTGACATAAAACATTGTCATCTCACAAAACAATCCCTTAAAACAAACAAAAATAAAGTCTACTTTTATTCAAAAAAACATTATTAAAACCGATTCGAAGATCAAACCCGTTTTACGAATGAAATGCTTCGAGAAAAGGGACAGGCTACAAAAAGCAATCGCGGCGCAACGATACTCGAAAGCTCAAAGGACTTGAGCTGTATTTTGTTTTGTCTGAGCGAGATAACTTGATCATCTTCTCAATGTACCAAACGGCTTAATAAATCCATCAGAACACACTCACGACCTTACTCCCTTCCAATTAAACATAAACCGATGAAACGCGATGCAAATGTTCCCTTTTCGAACTGGACATTTCGTAAAAAGAACAATTTACAAGTTCGTCTGGAGCAAAATGAGACGGAGCATGGAATCCTCTACGACAAAACGAGAGGTGCGATACGAGAACCGGAGTGGGAGGCTGTGTATTTTTTCTGAGTTATTATGCAGGTTTCGATCATTTAATTAAGACATTTTGTGCATTTATAATGAAATAACAATATGAGTCAACGTAACGAACGCCTTTTTTAAATTGCTGCGTGAAGTATTTGACCTGAAGTTGAATAATTTAAGTGGTCAAGTGCTTTTGCTTCTTTTTAAGTTTACTTTGAGTGAAGAGAGGAGTGTTTCTGTTCGATCGATGTTTGCGGTCAACTTATGATATATTATTATTGCACTGTCACAGTTTTGAAGTCTTTTTGTATGCGAATGCTCTTTTTAAATGGAACTCTACGTCTACCTACCCTACTTTTATGGAAATTGCGAAGTCATTGTAGAGTCGCGAGATGTGACTTCGTTATGGAAGGGTTTTTTAAGGCCCAACACAAATCCATCCATTCATTCATCAGCCATAGGACGTCCACTGCTAGATATAGGCCTCACCTATGGATCTCTAATAAGACCGGTTGCGGCTTGCATCCAGCGCGATCTGAGGTCATGCGACCACCTTGTGGGTGGACGTCCTACGCTGCGCTTGTCGGCACGTGGTCTCCACACGAGAACTTTTCGACCCCATCGGTCGTCAGCTCTCCGCGCTATGTGCCCTGCCCACTGCCATTTCAACTCGCCAATCCAATTGGGCTAGACATAGCCTAGACCAGCCTAGACATAAAATTACCGACAGGTAATTTTGGTTCTTCTACGGATCTCTTCATTTCCGACACAAATAGAGGGTATTCAGTTTGATAATTATGTATACGAGTAAATAATTATGTTTATCGGTAGTAGTATATGAACCTGAACGAATGAATTATTTCACACCACTGGCTTTTTGGTGAAGGAAATCATCGTGAAACAACCTGCATACCTACGTCCGTAGAAAAAAATCAATGACTTAGCTAAGTATGTGAATCCACTAACCCGTACGGGGCCAATGTGGTGGATGTGGTCCATTCATCCTTCGTGGGTAAGCCTGTGTCATGCGGTGGACTAATAAAAAGGTTGGTACATGTACAATTTACAGGTACAGATACTACTAACCTACCTAACGTCATGCAATAATCAAGAGGGAATGCAAACAATCCCACGGGTCTCGTTTCTTAACAATTTGCAGGACATGGTCAGCAGTCAGCATATTCGCAGGTGCAAAGCAATTTATCTTTCCTTACTGTATAAGCGCATTCTGTGCATTTTTGTATTAGAAAACCTCTTTGAAACTTTGTTTGAAATTGTATTTTTGACCGACGAAACGGAGGAGGTACTCAATGCGATGCGTTTTTTTTTTAAATGTATAACCACGCATTACTTTTTGCGTAGAGGTCCGATTTTGATAATTCTTTTTTTATTGGAAAGTGTATGCTTCGAAATTGGTTCCATTCAAATTTTATGAAAACCAGCTTAGCCATTTTCGATAAATCATCAATAATGTAAAAAAAATTACATCGAACCGAGCGAAATATTGCGAATTCTGTACACGGTTGAAGTCGGTCATGCTATTTTTTGCAAAAAATAATTATGTATACATGTAACTATTGTAACTTATATAAACTCTTAAGCTATAGGCGAGGAAAATACATCACAGCACATGTCAATTCCCTAGTTGGCTGAAACCTCGGTGCCTCATCATCATAACAACCATAGAACATCTACTTTTGATCATAGGCCTCCGCTATAGATCCCCAATAAGAGCTGTCTTATTGAGGATCTATAGGGGTTCCAATCAATTAGCGCTCAGGTGGAAACGTCACTTGCGGTCTCCCAACTGAAGACTGATCGCACTAACTGTTGTTTCACTTCTGTAAACGGTACGACGCACAGCTATAATGCTACATATCTTTATAACTCTTGCTTTCCCCGCGGCTTCCCACAGAATCCTTAATTTTTCATATATATAAAGTACAACACTTCCGACCTTTGAACTATAGACATGAAAACAATCAAGTCGATCTATTGCTCTGTTGTTGTATGGAACTGTCTGTATGTAACAATTTGTCTGTTACATACATTAGGGTAACAGACAAACCAATAAACCAACAAAATCACTTTCGAATTTTAAATGAACTAGCGACCCGCCCCGGCTTCGCACAGGTGTATAATACATATATAAACCTTCCCCTTGAATCATTCTATCTATTAAACAAAACCGCATCAAAATCCGTTGCGTAGTTTTAAAGATATAAGCATACATGGGGACAGACAGCGGGAAGCGACTTTGTTTTATACTATGTAGTGATAGTGATTATTAGGTATTATGTACTCGTACCTAATAAGGAATTAAGTATAGAGAGGAAGCCTTAGTACCTACTAAGTATACCTCATAGTGCTCATAGCGTAGTTTGACTAGGTGTTTGTTATCGATCACCAAAGTTCAGCAACGTTTGGCACGGTCAGTTTTCAGATGGGTGACCGCGTGTGGTATTTACAACTGAGCGCTGCCGTGGCTCGGATGACACGTTAAATTGTAGATAATTACCGCTTGTTTTAACCGCTTAGCCATGTCAGAGGCCTATACGAACTTACTTTTACCACATTTCGAAATTAACCCACAAAACCAATCAACGTGGGCAGAGCCGATAAAATAATTTATTAACTGAAACAAACCCACTTAGACCGTTTTCTCACCGCGCCCATAAGAATAAGTGATCACTTTTATTTAAAAAGATAACATAAAGTTTCGAGAAAAAATAAACATTTTGATTAGAGTAAAGTGTCACGGGCAATGGAATTTATGTTAATCGTATAGAAAAAAAAGGTTCAAAACCAATTTAGTTATAAAGTCGACAAAAGGTGGTTACTTAAAAGTCTCCCGTATAACTGCGATAGTGGCTCTATTAACCGACTCTACTAATAAATTGGTCAAATTGTACTAGCTTTTGGATTAAGGGAATCTGTAAGGATATGAAGGCGATGACCGAGGACATTTTGGTTGGTTATTTTTTTAGATTTTGAAGCTTAACTTAATACCAATTATAAGGCATATTCTATTATAGTTGATCGGATAAGTAGAAATGAAGAGAGCTTCGTAGTTTTTAGGGTTCCGTACCCAAAGGGTAAAAACGGGACACTATTACTGAGACTTCGCTGTCCGCCTGATTTCGAATAGGTTTGCGTTTGACTACACACTGCCTGATGTAAAGCAGATATGCGGTCTAGGATGTAACACGCTTACCTAGAAGATACCTATTTACTCGGGATTTGAAGACACCTACATTGTACTTTAGCGGGAAGACAGACTCAGGCAAAGCGTTCCACATTCTGGCAGTTCGTATGAGGAATGAGGAATGTTTGTCTGTCTCCAGGCTGTATCTCATGACCCGTGATAGCTAGAGAGCTGACATTTTCACAAATGATGTATTTATGTTGCCGCTATGACAACAAATACTAAAAATAGAACAAAATAAATATTTAAGAGAGGCTTCCATACAACAAATATGAATTTTTAGCCATTTTTGCTCGAAATTAATAACGGTAACAGGTAGACGCTTGAAATATTCACAGAATAATTAGTTATATATTTACATCAAAATTAAACAATTAAATGAACTAAAACATACTAAGGGGGGCTCCCATATGGTACGGAACCCTTCGTGCGCGAGTCCTCGTATTCGTACTTCGCCGATAATTAAGCTCCAATATCTGGCTATAAGTAAAACAAAAAAAAATAGCCAAGATGGTACAAAAATGAATAAAACTCTCACTTGCACTTTATGCATTCCTAACATCGACTTGGCATTTTTTTTATTCCTGATAATAATTTGAATATTAAAAAAAACTGAATAAGACACTCGTGTGATTATTACTCGAGTCTACTTCCTGATAATTATTTTTCGCAAAAAATCGCAACACTGGCTTCCACCGTGTACAGATTAGAATAATTTGCACGAATCGATGTGACATTCATTGTTCATTTTTGTTGATTTATCAAAAATGGCTCAGCCGATTTCGATAAGAGACTATTTCGGAATATACTTTTTCGAACTTAAAAACTATTTTTTAAATCGGTTCACAATTGGCGAATATATCGATAAACATACACAAAAAAATATACATACAGACGAACATAGTACCTTATCCTTTTTGGAAGTCGGTAATAAAAATTGGAAAACAAAATGGATGAATAAAAATTGCAAAACAGATGTAAGACACATCTAGAGAAACAGTATTCAATACTTTTTCTCATCAATAAATAATCTAATATAAATTATTCTAGACCGCAACTCTACGGGTGACTTATTGATTCGATTAATGATATAATTTTATACCTTACAGGTCAAATGAGAACCTGTTTTTTTTTAAATCTTGTGACAAGAAGTTTGAAGAATGCACTGTAGCAGTCTGACGTAACCGTACACACTAAGAATGATTGGATCATATCCACCACGCTTGCCAAGTGCGGGTTGGTGGATTCACATACGCCGTCGATTGCCTCACGATCTTTTCCTTCACCGAAAAGCCAGTGGTGTGAAATGCCGTACGCAAAATCCCAAAGAACTCATTGGTGCAGGATCGGCACTTGAACCCACGACCTCACAATTGTAAGGCGAGTGAAACTACCTCTAGGCCACCTAGGTTGTTGCGAAGTTTGTTGACTTTGAGACTAAATGTATGGAACATCTGTTTTTTTTTTCGAGATTAGTTCCACAGTTCAACTAGGTCATAATAATGGTAAAAATAATAATTATATGTCCGTCGTCTCTAAAAACACCCGACATAATTAACCAAAACCCATTATTGTCTTTTCCAGACCATAAAATCCACCAACACGTTAAATTGTCCAAAAAAATCCAAACCTATCACTTAATCTGCGGCTTAAAATAAAAATTGATAAATAACTTCTTACCCCGATAATGCTATGACTAATCGATGCCCCACCGTATATAATTAATAAAACATACTATATTGTTAAAGTCGCGGTGTCGGGTGCGCTGTAGGGTTTCCTAGGCCTATTTGGATTTATTGGCTTGTTTTTAAAGTACTGTTGGAGACAAACCTAGTATTTATAGTAATATCTATGTGTACAAAGCGTGAGCGTAGCGAGCGTATCGTGAGATGAGACGGTATGTTGTTTTTAAACTTTCACGATTTGAACACATTATTATTCAAGTTCAAGTTGAATGGTGATGGTCTTGTTTTTAAAGTACTGTTGGAGACAAACCTAGTATTTTTAGTAATATCTATGTGTACAAAGCGTGAGCGTAGCGAGCAAATCGTGAGATGAGACGGTATGTTGTTTTTAAACTTTCACGATTTAAACACATTGTTATTCAAGTTGAATGGTGATGGTGGATGACGGATGGTGAGGTATTTATTTATCTCGTAATTTTAGTGCGCGATTAGTCCCGTAGCATAGGATAATAATAAGACGGTATGTTAAAAGGCAGGAGCCCTTGTGCCTTTAGCCAGGGTCTAAAAATAATCAGTAAAAAGTTAAAGAAGAAGAGTATTATAGATATCGATCACGAAATGAACAAAGTACATATTGTAATTTAAGGACATAACGAATCGATTGCTCAACAAAAATATACCGAATTACCAGATACCTACCATCTATTCAAAAATTAGTGCATAGAATTTTGAATTATGAATTGCATTCTTTACATGGCTGATAGTTATTATTTTTAAGCTCAAAAAAACGTTTTGGTTTCAGACAAAGACAGTTTCAGAAAGGGACCCCTTATTGAAACTGTCTTTTGTTTTAGACTGGAAGTTTTTTATAGTTGAAATGGGATAAAATGAAAATAACTTTCCACTATGAAATTTTAATACAATACATGTATGTGAATTACATTTTGTTTTATTTTTAAAAGGCACCAATTATATTTCAGCTGATAAAAGTGACTGCATCCCTTATGAAAATCATCGATTCAGTCCATCGAAGATAGTTTATTTTTTAACTTTATGAAAACGTCCATAGCGTGTGCAGAAGTACTAATAAGGTTCTCCATTTTGAGGCCACCTTCTTATCAATTGTCCGATTTTTGTCTTGCACATGTCATAAAAGGATCTCCAACGGAGCCAATGACTTTCTCAAAAACAAAACGCCTTCTCAGAATTGCACTTATGACCGCGTCTGTACCCGTAAACGACGTACGGATATTCGTTTTTCGAGAAAAAGGTACCAAGAGAGTCCAGCTGTGCGATATTTATGACTTCATATTTGTTATCTCCTTCGCACTTGTTGGTTTTTAATGCATTTGTCCTTGTCCCTGAAGTCCGGTCTCGGTCTTTTCTATTGCGTTCGGTCGGAGTTGTTCTCGAGAATTGTTCATGAATATTTTGAATTTAGAAAGATGTTTCAATAAAGTTTGTAACGGACGATGGGTATTGGGTATTATAAGTTTGGAGACACCTGTCCTGTCCTGTTTTCTAACTGTACAAGTAAGTTCAAATAGGCCAGGTGGCTAGATCTGGTGTCAAAGTTTTTAAGTCACCTGAAGGCCTCTGAAATAGCTACGAGTAAATGGTTAAAACAACTCTATAAATTTCTGTTAAGTATTAAATTAAATATTAGATTTACAAGCCGCTGGTGGTTTGTAGTTAGTAGCTAGTGGTAGTCGTAATAATCGGTCAAGTGCGAGTCAGACTCGTGCACGACGGGTTCCGTACCGTATGGAAGCCCCCCTTAATAAGTTTTATTTTAATTATTTATTTTTGAAGGAAATGTACATCTTAATATTCTGTGTATATTTTAAGCATTATTCCTGTTGCGGTTATTAATAATAAATATTTATTTTATTTTAATTTAGGTAACTATTTATTTTTAAAGTTAATGTTTAACTAAATATTCTGTTAATATTTCAAGTAAGTAACTGCCTGTCACTGTTATTATCACGAGTATCGAGTGAAAATCGGCTAAAAATTAAGATTTGTTGTATGGGAGCCTAAAAAATTTATTTTTATCGGTTTTTAGTACTATTTGTTATATTGGCAACAGAAATACGTCATTTGTGAAAATTTCAACGTTCTAACTATCACCGTTCATGAGATACAGCCTGGTGACAGACAGACAGACGGACAGCGGAGTCTTAGTAATAGGGTCCCTTTTTTACCCTTTGGGGACGGAACCCTAAAAACAGAAAGTATTGAACTTAATTTTTTCAACATATTTTATATTCAACAACAAGTGGGTAGAATCTTTAAGAATATTTCTTGCTTAAATAACGATGATATCATTTCAGTAGGTAACTATAAAAACAAGACTGCAGTGTCATGGAAGGCTATAAAAGCAATAAAATTAGCAATATGTTGCTTGTAGCAAACTTGTAGCTACCAAATTAAAAAGAAATTAGGTAGCTGGAGAGCTGAATTACTTCGAGTAATAAACCATAACATTTCAGTTCAATTTCTGTTCGTAATTATAACGAGGGCTACGTCCTAACGAGGGAACATGAAACAATTTATGGAGTGAACAATCTCGCATAAATTAAAACCATACCTACACTGTGGTGTTAGTAAGTAGTACTTAGATATTGTAACGGCTTTTCCCACTGATGAACATAGGTCTACCCATCAAGACCGATTAGGCCAATACTACCACGATTTATATCAAAACTCAAAGGACAAGGCATTTTTGTTGGTATAGTCTGACCGTTTAACTGAGTCCTCGCCTGCGCGGGTACAGGGGCGCGGGGGTAGACGACAAAGGGGGACTGAGACAGGTGCGGGCGGTGGGGACCCGCCGCCCGCACCACGCAGGCGAGGACTCAGTTAAACGGTCAGACTATAGTTAGGGTTAGGGTAGTTGTAACCCCTGAATGACGTGACAAAAGGCCGTTCTGTGTGTCATCATTATCATCATTGTAAACTTAGGACATCGACTACTGGACATAGGCCTCTCTTGTAGATTTCTAATAAGACCAGTTTGAAAAGGTTACCCACAGTATTGATAGCTGCTATTTTGGATACATCCATTGATCCACCTTGACGGTGATCATCCTATGCTGTGCTTACAGGTGGTGGTCTCCATTCGGGAACTTTATACTTTTTGTTTTTCTTTCATCATCATCAGCCTGTATCGACCCACTACTGGGTATAGGCCTCCTCTCCCTTGTGCCAGTTTTCCCTGTCTTGGGCTTATCTTATCCACGCGTATCCCGCGATGGATCTGATGTCGTCGACTCATCGGGCTGGTGGTATGCCTACGGAACGCCTGTCTGCTATTGGAAGCCATGGAATTGTTTTTCTTCATTATTCCTCATTAAAATACCTTTCTCAAAGCATCAAGAGATCATCATCATAAGATTTTAATAAACATAACAAGCATCTTGTAACACGGATACGGCGGCAAAATAAATTGAAGTTCAAAGGTATTACGTAAGTGCACCTGGGGTATTAGTTTACTAAGTACTGAGAACACTACTGCAAAGACTTGAAAAGGAAGGATCGGCTCTTAATGGTTTTACCATCGTATTAGATTTCCGCGACACAGGCCTAGCCTAGTGCGGAAATCGCGGTACTACGTTTTTTTTTGTATAAAACTCTCATAAACATAAGTTATATTGTTTTTATTATATGTAGCATCTGTGTAATTTTTTTCTATGTTTGTGTTCGTAAAAATATTTTCATTTTTCATAGAGTTGATGACAGATGTATGAGAGAGATGTATTATAGAGAGATGTTTCAACTCGTCTGTTGTACAATCTTTAGGAACTAAATTTCTATGGATGAATTGAAGAAACGTATAAATTACCTACTGTTTTGGTAGGTAAATGCAAAGTGTAGAAACTTTCAGTGATTTATATAACTAGTACCATTGTGAATAATTTAAACTATGAGAACTACCATGATTTTAAGATCGAAAAAGTCAATTTGAGACTACTACAAGGTAAGTTTTGAAAAATAAATCAGCTTTTTCATACATTTTCTCAAAAACTGATGTAGGATAAATACTTTTTGTTTGGAACAGCTGATTTTTTCACAGAGCTTTGAAGAGAGAGTTAGTATCGTTGTTTTTTTTTAAATCAGAGTTGGTCTCATAGTTTATGTTGTTCACAATTATGAGTGGGTATGTATAATTACGTAGATAGGTATCTCCTAAGCCTGTACCCTATTTACGTCGAAAGCTTTCTAGCCCGGTCCTTAAAAGTAGTTTAAGTCTATGAAATAAAACCTAACAGAGTTCCAAGTACTGAAAACTGCTAGAATGGCTAGAATCTATTGTGAGAAGTAGATTAGAACCAATTCGAACACTTGTTTAGGTCAATTTTAGATATGTACCGGTAGTAGGTTTATAAATAATTTGTTCCTGTTAGTGGCCATAATAAGAAGGCTCGAAACTAAGTATATCATTTAAAAAGCTACAACAACGAGATTGGAAGCATGGGCGTTGTTCATAATTCATTTATTCTGCGTGTACATGGTGGAAAATATAAGGGTAGGTACAGAGTGGCGTAAATATGGACCCCGTCAGGTGCAGCAAAATGAGAAGAAAGGAAGGCGCCATTTTAAATAACTTTTTTCGCGAAAACTTGCAAAACCGCCTTCCATCGTGTACAAAATTCGAATATTTCGCTCGAATTGTTTACATTATTATTGATTATTCAAAAACGGCTCTTCCGATTTCTGTAAAATTTAAATGGGACCTCGGAAGTATAACCTTACGAAATAAAAAAATATTTTTTCGTATCGGTTCACAATTGGGGAAATTATCGACGTACATACACAAAAAAAAATACATACACACGTACACACCAAAACACGAATAGATACAAAATGTTGCTTTGCAAAATACAGTGACTGTCAGGGTAATACAGGGTGAAAGATAAACCTTGTTCGGGAGTTGGGGTTCGTGACGTCACTTCTATGTCAAATGTCAAATGTAATCAAATAATGCAGCCAGCATGCTGGGCACGCTGCCAACTGGCAGTGGGCTTGAGCATTTGGATTATCTTTAGACCTTCAAAGGTCTGAGGGTGATCCAATGCTTTTTGTGTAATAGTAGTGTAGTTTTGTTGTAGTTAATAAAGGCACTTTTGCCAGTATAAAAAAAAATCAAATAATACATTTGTAGTCTACTCGTGACGTCACGAGGAACTTTAACAGTCTTATTCCAAAACACGTTTTAATAACTTTAGTACTGGACCTTATTTTGTAATAGTAAACCGTAGGCCTGGTTTAAACATGGTACTTCCTAATAAACTTTTTTGGAATTAGACTGTGTCGGTCTGTATCTTCAATATCTTCATTATATGTTAATTTATTAACTAAATAAAAAATACGTGTCCAACATTTCTTGGTATATGTAATCTATCTGACGGACTAATTATATTTTTTGTCATCTAGCCTAATGTAATCAGTTTAAAACCAAAAAGATTTTTCACATCTATGTAGGTAATCCGTGACTGTTTTAGTTTAGCATCCGACGTGACCCGATATAGAAGAACTTTATTCTTGTTTGGCACGGTGCAATGAGTCTATTTGCCAGAGGCACTTTCCTGCCTCCGTTTCAGTTCCTGGTTGCGCTGGTTATAATAATCTTCTAGGCACCAGTGTTCTGGTTAGTAGACAAGACAAATTACTAAAACACGCACATGTTGTTCGTACTTTAATTTAGTAAAATATGTAGTTTCATAGAACACAGGCCTGGATTCTACCAAAACGGAGTAGAACTGTACTTGTAGTTAGTAAGTCTTCTGCGTTAATGCCATAGATATTAGCTTAGCGGGAAAGAAAACAGTCGTAAACGGGAAAGATCTAGTACATATTTGCAATAATTACGTCAATATGAATCGTAAAAAAATTGTTTTATACCAAAATTCTTCTATTTTACCTAGGTATACATACAGAGTTTTTCATATTCAGCAAGGGTGTACTGGGTCAAAAGAGGGTGATGCAATCTATCATTGTGAAAAACTTTTAGGTAATACCGGCCCAAACCAAAATCCGAAAAAAATCTGTTGTTTCATACATTTGACAGCTGATGTTTTTCTACAATTAGGAACGTATGTTTTCTTTTGTCTATTAAACAAAATTTGATTAAGATATAGTACGTTAAAGCTCCGCGTGACGTGGTGATGGTGGCGTTATGACCCCCACTCCCAAACTTTGACAAGGTTTATCTTTATCATTAGTTGTTTGATTTACAAAAGAAAAAAAACGTGTTCTCACTCGAAAAAAGAAAAAATACGTAACTCACGGACTAATTATAATAATGTTTTTTTTACCCAGTCATGCCTATTCTATACCTACCTTACCCACCCTGTATACTACGCTTTGGTGTAAGTAGACTGGGTTTTTAGTGTCAACGTCAGCTTATTTCAGACCACAGCACGGGAAGCATGGCAAAGAGACTAATAGTCTTTCCACCATTGTATCCCCTCGAAGAGGAAATAAAGTATGGATTGACAATGACATCTGACATTAAGAGTGGATAAAATGGTTTTCTCCCGTTGCTGTGCTACGGGTAGCACAGCAAAAAAACCATTTTCGTTGGGAGAAAACCATTTTCGTTAGGAAACCAGAAACGTGCTTCCTCTTTCACCAACCATCCCTGTTCTGTGCTAATCTATAATCCTCATCATGTTCTCAGTGTCGTCACGACATGTCGCATACCTAAAAGTCTTTTAGGTCCGCTTTCCTGTATTTGGCATGGGCCCTATCAGAATTATTTTCAGCTAGGTGCCTCCGCATATCAGCGACCGTAATCCTAGGAGAGCCTGCGCGAAGCCTCTGGTATCAATAAAAGTACCGCTCCGTTCTCGAACTATCCGAGGACCTAGGAATATTAGGACAAAAGAAGCCGGAGCCAACGCCCTTACACCCCTTCCGATGCCCATGTTACTATCCCTTCATACTGTTATGAGAGATTAGAGACTTACCTGTCTTCACCCCATCTGGCCAAGTGTCCTGCCCATCGCCACTTGATTCAAATTGCATGGAAACCGACATTTTCTACGTTCTGATGGACGACGTTCTTACGGATTTACTTTTTGGGCGTCATCCTGTGAAAATGGAATACATATTTTACTCTTTAGTATGAAGACCGGCTCTTTGATTATACAGGGTTAGTCAGAACTGGTATACTTAACAGTTGGGCAGAAAGAGGGTGATACAGATCATCATTATAAACAACTTTTACTAAAGGACCAGCTCGGAATTTGAGAAAAAAAATCAGCGGTTTTACAGTGGGTTGTGTTTTTGTATCATTATGAAAAACTCTTAATTGTTTATTTTAAGATAAACTCATAAATCTGTCTATTATATGTGTACTTACGTAATTATGTACCTACGTACCACTCTTTTTTCAACTTTGGCGCCCTATATCTCATCAATGGTACACGTGATAAAAAAAATGGTTCAAGAAACCTTGCATTCATTTCAGAAACCCTAATCAACTTGGGGTGGGGTTAAGAACTAATTTCATCCCCACTTTACATGTATGGAAGCTTCCCCGTAAATACACCATTTTGGTAGTTTTAAGGATTTAAAATTTAGATCTATATTTAATTTAAACTATAATTTTGTTGTCAAATTTCATTCAATTTGGTTTATAAATGTGGAAGTGAGAAGGCACTGTAATATTCGGACGGGCGGACGGACGGACGGACGGCAACGAAGTTATAAGGGTTCCTTGTTTTACTACGGATCCTGGAAAGGGAACTTTTTTAAAACTGTCATTACGGGTTGAAAATGACTACTATGATATTTATCTATGTAACTGGACTACTTAGAAATCCCTAAATCCCCAAAAAGTAAACCCACAATTCCATAAATAGGATTAGAAAAACGTGTTTGTCCGTGTCCGTGTATCAGAATGGACTCTATATCTACTAATTATCACGTCTGAGGAAGGCCGATGGAGATATTTTTGTTTTTTCTGCCTACCCACTTAATAACATTCTTCACGCTGCGGATAAGAGTGGCGTGGAGTCGCTGGGATTACATTGAGTTGAAATGTTTACGGATTTAACCATGGGTTTACCTAAATGGGGGGTTTGTTCTGCGTGCCGCTGCAAACCCTAAATCATTATTGTCCAGAAAACCAATATTTTTCTGGAGTGGGCAAGAGTAAGCAGCTGCCTCGTACAGAAAAATAAAATCCTACCAAAAAAAAGTGCAAGTGGAATCCCTCCGCGCGGAAGAAGTGAAACTTCTACGCAACAGTGCTTTCATACCCCTCCATGGTAGCGTTAAACGTTTAACGCAACCTTGTTGGGAGTCACTTTAGAAGTATCACTTCAAAAAAGGACTTGCCTACATTAATAAGTGAAACACACTGAGAAAAGATTTCAATTTACGTAAGGAATCGCTGGCCAAAAAATATTATAGCCCTGGTGAACGCAAAGAATGCAGGTGTTAGATCAGGGTTAAAAAGGCGGTTACTTTATCTATTTTGTTTTCTATCAAAATATCATAGTCAGGATGGAAATCTTACTTGAAACTAATGCGGCAACCCTGATTCTAACAAAGTAACTGCTCGATGTAAACATTACCAACAACCAATAGGGAACGAGCAAGATGGCGGGCACGGTGGTAGCCTCCATTTTACACAATAATTGTTAAACATAAAATCATCCTTAACTGTATTTCATACTTATTAGAATTATTAGAACAATTATTGATACGTTTCAAGTCATCTATAACATTATGAAATCACAGTATTAAATAAAAGGTGTATGCAAACAACAATGGCCGACATTCGGACGTCATGATATTTCTCAGTTCTATTTAGCTACTACAACAAAACTACACTACTATTACACAAAAAGCATTGGATCACCCTCAGACCTTTGAAGGTCTAAAGATAATCCAAATGCTCAAGCCCACTGCCAGTTGGCAGCGTGCCCAGCATGCTGGCTGCATTGCCACGCTCAATAAAGGCACTTTTGCCAGATAAAAAAACAAAAAGAATATAAAAAAAAAATTTCGCTACTTATAAGTTTTATATTACTTAATACATCTTGAGATCGTTATTAAATATTATCCTATCAACTATTAGGGAATAGTTGATAGGATCACAATCACTTTGACTACAGAATAACACATTGATAAACAATATTACAAACACAACAAGCAATGGCGGATATGGTGTCTTGATTTGTCTGTTTATAAGTATAGAAGGTAAAGAAATAGTTTTAAACCAATAAATGAAGCATAGCGACGATTTTAAGTGATATAGAATATTATAATAAAATCCCCTATCTAACACATGCATTTTCTAAAAGATGATTTTTTGGTATTAGTTAGGTAGGTAGGTACGTTACATTGGTAGTATACAACACTACCCCGGAGTCACATAGGTTCCTCAGCGTTTTGCGCAGTCACAGTGGCGGATTTACCAGCAGGCTGAGTAGGCTGAAGCCTAGGGCGGCAGATTTCAGGGGGCGGCAAATTTCGTTTCGCTTAGTGTCAAAGTCAGGGGGGTGGTAGTAAAATCCAACAGCCTACTGGCGGCAAATGCGTAAATCCGCCACTGCGCAGAGACTCGGGGAAAGGGGAAAAGTAGGTACAAGGTCTTTGGGAAAACCATTCCCATTAGGTATTGAAGAACGTGGAAAATGTTCGCCTTACTTTCGCGCAATACCTACGTTCTATTGACGTTTAACACAATTCATTGATTCAGTTTCCATTCATAATTTAGTTTTTTTTTTTCTATATTTAAATATTTCAGTTAACTCCACTCCACAGTTTTTCTAATCCAACACCTAAGTTGCGGTCGCAGCGGTCATCGGGCGGAAGTCTACGAAACCATTCATTTTGGAGCTTTTAAAACGACTCCCACATTTTTTTCTCACTCACTTCGGTTTATGGCGGAAAAACAAAAAGTTGTAAAAAGTAATGTAGTTATTAGATGGATCTAGGATGTACTTACACCTAAAACTACATACAGCACGGGTAGCATGATGGCAAAGGGACAAATTGTCATTCCACCATTATGTCCCCACGACGAGGAAATAAAGTAAAGATTGACAATGACAACTGACATGAAAAGTGGATTAGATTATGTACCAAGAGAACCAAGTGGTGTCTAAGTGTCACGAGCGACAATTGGACCCTGAGCGTAGCGAGGTACTCTATAGTTAACTCCCGAGCGCAGCGAGGGTGTTTTAGTTTATTTAGCCCCGAGTTCACCAACGCTTATTTAAGTTAAACGTGTGATTACTTACTGTATTAAAACAACGATTAAACTCGGGTTTTAGACACTAGTTCACCAACAAATGTTTAATTTATCAACCGTTGGTTAAATCTAAAACAGCTTTTTAACGAAATTTTGCTGTTCAGCAAGCAAATACAAGTCATAGTCAAATTAGAATGTACCTATGAATTTTCACACAGAATGCACACAATTTATAATTAAACATAGAATGTAAATACTACATGAAAAAATGTAGACCATGCCAGCTCAATTTATCATGACCTAGCACGGGCATTGCAAAGACGTTTTATTCTGTCAAGTCGAATAGAACCTCCTTACAATACCAGTTGCCGTGCAATGTAGGTAAAGAGGTTTTATTCGATTTTGCAAAGTTCTAAGTTGAGAAATTTTCATACGAATTAGACGTTCCAAATTTAAATCACTACTCCCCAGGGAGTTTCATACAACATTATTGACCTGCCATCATCGAGCTGGGATGTGTGCTCGATGCCTGCCATTGAGATTCTACGACATATAATGGGTCATTTTCGAGCAGGTGGTATGAAAAATGGTTTTCTGCCTTTGCCGTGCTACCCGTGTAGTACATAGGTAAGTATATGGTTATCTACCCACTACCTACGTCTACAATGTATTTTATTAAAAAAAGACATGTCACTGTACCTACCTACTGTACTGTAACCTGTAACATAGGCCTATCTGCGAAGGGCGATTGGATCACATCCGCCACTACGCCTATGTACCTATGCACTACGCCGGCTCTGTGCGGGTTGGTATCATCTGTATAAAACTAGGCCGATGTGTTGTTAGCTATAAGCTGCGCAATTTCTAATCCTGACTGAAGCACACCTATAAGAAAAAAACGTTGATTGGGTTTCGCACAGCTTGTAGGTAAATTCACATCCACCGACTTGTATGATTCGGCCTACAGGTAGGTACTCAATAGAAAAATAAAAAACATTTTCTCTCACTCACCTTAGTCCGTGGTACAATGTGCTTGCAAGTCAATGCAAGGCACGTGTGTTTTTTCATCGCATCTCTCCACTAAAAAATACACGAAATTAAATGGCTTAATACGCCAGCCTAATATTATTTTTTTACATTCACGTGTAATTATTAGGTACCTACCTACTTTAGACAAAAAAAAAACGCAATGTTGGTCGATTACAGTTTCGGTTTTTGATGCCATCTACCTTTATGGAATGTAACTAAAATAATAGAAACTGGGAAGGCTTCACCAGTTATAGCATGCACCTACTTTAACGGAGTCACTATTAGTTTTACATCAACACGCTAGATGGCAAAAAACTGAATTTTGTTAATGGTAAATTCTATTTCCGGAAGATGGCAGTAATAAATTTCGAATACCCGACCACGTACAAAATATAGTCGAATAATACTTCAACAGATACTTTAAAGTGTATTTTTCATTTGATCGAATAATAGTAACGTAATGAAGTCGAAGAGAGCGAATCGGATGAAATGAGTCCCTATAATGTACAGCACTTATTTGATGACACCAAATTGTACGGGCAGGAAAGCACGGCCCGTATTTCATGTCCCATGCCACCAATTATCAGGCTGTACAATACGTGTTGTACAATACTGGCCGGACATTATCACCTCGTGCCAATAATGTACAGCCCGTATTTTGCGACACAATAATGTACCGCATGATATTTTGTGTCCTTTTCTTCGGGACACGTTTTATTGGTTTGTCTTTGACTTCTGTCCGATCCACAGAGGTCGGCGGATGAGAAGTTAGCCACAGATGACAATTTGCCGTGATTCGCTAACTATGCACAATGCCGACACCGCGTGGCGTAGTGGTGAGCACGGGTGCAGGGAGCACGAGGGGGGCATGAGGTTGGTGAGCGGGTGTGCCCTGACGTCTCGTTTCTCTGGCTCCCGCGCATACTTTTAAAATATCTTTAACTCGTAATAAGGACAGGTTGTTTCTGGCGCTTCGCCGGCCGCTGCCGCGGCACGCTCGCTTCGCTCGCTCGGCTCGCGCATTGTTGTCACTGTTCAAACCTAACCTAACCAACAGAGTCGAATTATCTTAGAGAACTCATACCTTGCCATAAAATAACCAAGGTCCAGGGACACAAAATATCAGGCCGTACAATATCGGGCTGTGCAATACTGTGCCGGACATTATTGACACAGGCCGATAATGTACGGCCTGTATTTCACAGCCCAATATTGCACAGACTGATATTCAATGGCCAGTGACACAAATTATCATGCTGTACAATATCAGGCTGTACATTATCATGTCGTGAATTACTGGGTCGTACATTATTGGCTCCCGAAATGAGCAGAGAATGACTTTTCTTTGACGGGAATGTGTTAGTGTTGCTACTTTTGTGTTAATATCACTAGATCCAGCGAAAATTCCGTTTCAATTGGGCATGATTTAAATAAGGTTCAAACGTACTAATGTGGAAGATTTTTAACGTGATCGTAAAGTGAAGTAATTTTTAATTGCTTTAAACTGTGTCAGCACAAAGATGTTACAAGTAGATTATTGGTATCAACAGTTTATCCCAGTGGACATGCAATATTATGCAATATGGTAGCCATCCTAAGACTTAGATGGTCATTATCCATTCTCCAACAATGCTATTTTTTTCTAATTACCGCACCCTCTTTTATTTTTCTTTCACACAAACGCAAACTTCATAATTTGATAGTAAGTAATACGTGTTAAGCACGCCCCGAACACGTAGAAACTTGCTTATCGAAGAATGGCTATCAATTATTCACAGTAATGAAAAATAATAAAGGGTACGGTAATTAGGGAACTCATAGGCAAAAGGCGCAAAATTGGAGAATGACCGTGATAATGTCAAAAATCACAGATCGCTAATGCTCTTGGAGAAGATTATAAATTTCAATTTCGTCTATCTAGGTACTAACATCATCAGACAGGATGTAGGCAGAACTTAATAAAATATGGAAAATATGAAAACATGACCTACATTCCATGTCTCGACGAACCCTTTCTTTTGTTTAAAAATATTTTGTCATAAGCATTTTATAAGTTTCGTATAATACTTAATCATCAATCATTATTTTTCATTAGGTTGATTGGATATAATTATGCTAGCATAGAAAAAAATGTGTGCAAGACGAGTAGTGGACGTGTTGAGCAGCTGGCAACATTATTTTTGTCTGCCAGTCTGTCGCCGCTTTTGAAGCGAAATGTCGTATTTCGCATCAGCTGAGGAATAAACGTTTTCGTCGTAAAAATGCTGTGCCAGTGTTTTTTACGTGTTTTGTGACTGAAATCTGTTAGAAATCGAATGTTTGCAGAAATACGGTTATTGTGAAGTGTTCGTTTGTGTCAATAAGTGAACGTTTCAGTGTAAAATCGTGGCGTAAACTTGTAACGTCGATGGGACTCAAGTTTGCCGGTTTTGTATTATTATGGTGAGCGTGTGATCGATATTTACCCCCTTTTGCTTCCTTTTCTTTTGTTTACCTTGATAATGCACATGTTCCGGCCCTTTTCTTGCAAACTATAGCTATGCCGACTTGTGCTTGGTACAATAACAGTCTGATTTGATTCACATAAACCTCGGGTTGTGTTTATTGATGTCTCGGACCAATTAGAAGCCAACAAGCACCGAATTTTCAATTTTTCGTGTTTAATTACATATTTGGTTCACTAAATGCATTGTTTGTGTTTTGTGGATGCTAAGTGTAACGCTTTCTCCTGGCATTCAGTTTCTGAATTCATTAATTAAGTCATTATGTTAGATTTTTTGAGTTGCGTGAATTGACCATGTGCATTGTGCATGCTTTTCGTCACGCTTCGATTACACTGCTTATCTGTTGTAATCTTGTGATCTGAGGCTGTTTATCTTAGAGATTGTTTACCTAGAATGTATGTATTTGCCTTGTGATTTTTCTATTGCAATGCAATTAGTAAAATTATAATAGGTCATGATTTAAACAGCACTAAATTATTCTCTTATTGCTATTACCCACAACATTTTGTTTTTACTCTGATACATTAGAATTTTCATCTCACCTTAATGCACAAGGTACATACCTTACTTGATATAAGAATAGTCTTTAAATTTTAATATAAACTTTATTTAATTATAGTAGGTGTATTTTTAGACAACAAAGTAAGTTTATATAGGCCGGGTGGCTAGCCCTGGTGTCAGAGTTTTTTAGGCCACCTGAAGGCCTCTGACATAGCTAAACGGTTAAAACAACCGAGACCTACAATTAGGTAATTTAGACAACAGGCAAAAGTTATTTATTTTAGGTCCTTGAAACAATTATACCTATCCTAGTATCTAGGATATAATTGTTTCTAGCAATTTGTTGTAACAATGATATCCTAGTAGGTATCTAGGATAACATTGAACAATTTGTATGTTACTAATTTTGTTTTTGGTCCTATAGTACCTATAAGTTAATCATAATGATGAGTACGATACTTAATATCCTGGGAAACGTCTTGGTACACCCTGTATAAGCAGAATCAAACTTCTTAGTGCCTCTGAAATTAGCTACAAGCTGCGCAAAACCCAATCCTGACTGAAGCTCACATAACAGCTGCGTGAGGATTGGGTTTGTGCATATAGCTAACTTCACAGCCACCAGAAAGTTTGATTCAACCTATAAGCAGGCAAGAATGTCGAATCCGAAGATGGCATGATGATAACGGACTAACCTTGGGACCATACTGTATTAGAGTCGCTGATAACAGACTACAGTGGAGACAGTTAGACGAGGCCCATATAAGGCACTCTGAGCTAAGGGACATTTTATAGCAATAATAAAATGTAGGTATTAATAGTTTTTGAATAGTATCATAAAATCATCTAAAAGTTTACCACAATAGGCTATTATATTGTTAATTCATCACATTCAATAGTTTACCTTGTACAATGGCCTACCACATAGCTAAATAATAAAAGGCCTCTCGGTGTTGGTCTCTCCAATGATGCCTACCAAAAGACCAGGCCTAGCCCGTGATGTGGTGGCCAAAACTCGCTCAGAATAAAAGGCTAATAATAACAAGCAGGATTATGAGCCAAGTACATTAACCATTTGAATTGGAGTCAGAAAGCCAAGAGCTCCATTACTTAAGTAATCAGCAAGATTGGTATCACAAGCTGATTTGATTAAAGTCAATTTTGTTTGATGTGATACATTAATTAAACAGAAATTAAAATGTGGGGTGTGGAGGGTATAGAAATAAAACAATATTGCCTTCATGGGGTAGATAACCGATAGGGCTAGTATGAGTTTATACCTAAATGGAAACTACAGTTGTGTCTATGTGTTACACATTTTATTACAGCATTCCTATCAAGAAGAATACCTAGTTGATGAAAATGTACGATAACATGTCAAAAGCTATAAAAGTTTTTGTTCACTATGAAAATCTTATATCTGGGCCTCAGACATTTCTTCGATTATTGTAAGCTAGCTTTGCCCACAGCTTACCATAAAATACTTACATTTTCACTGGATAAAAAGTAGTATAAGACACTCTCCGACCTTTGAACTAAAAATAAAAAAAAATATAAAAATGGCATTTATTCCCTAATACATGACATTACAAAACATTACTCTTATTTCTTAAATACCAGGTTGCCCACCGTGGACATGGGCCTCCTTTAAAATTTGCCAGAGCTCCCTATCTCTGGCTTTCCTGCGCCACCCTGGCAGCAGGTCATCATCTAACCTTTTTTTAGGTCATCCCCTGAGCCACCACCACCAGAGCATGACCTCTTTGGTCCATTTATCTTTTTTGCTTCTCAGTACGTGCCCAACCCAACGCCATTTTACTTTTTTTATTTTTTTTTGGCCCATGTCTGCTACGCCTGTGGCCTTTCTGATTTTTGTCAGTCTCCACCTATCTTTTAACTTTATATAGAGTATGCTTCTTTCCATCCCCGGTTGGCATACCTCACATTTTTGACTATGTGCCTTTGTCAGGCCCCAGGTTTGGCATCTGTATGTTAGTACAGGTAGTAAACACATATTGAATACTTTTCTTTTCGCATACATTGAGACTTCTTTCTTTTTAAAAATTTCTTTCAAAGGCCCTGGCCCAAGTGTTGCTCACTCTCTTTTGCACTTCTTTTTCCATCAGTGATCCTGGAGAAATAATTTTACCTAAATTTAATTTTACCTAAATTTACATATTCTTCCACATATTCTATCTCTTAGTTAAATATTTTAATAGCCTGTCAATTGTCTAAACACAACCATAGAACTATATCAATGCTAAAAATCAAGTCAATCCGATACTCTATTGCTAAGTTAAAGAGAAACAAACAAACCAACAAGCATTTAATATTATAAATTATTTATGACAAATGAAAATATAATAAAAACAAAGCATGCTTAGTTGTTTACAGATTTTAAGTGCATATTATTTACAGCATGACTTGGCCTAGTAAAGCATTTGGTGTAACCTTGTACAGATACAGAATGATACTGGGATACCATATCAGCTATAAATGCCATTTAACACCATAATTGATAAAGACAGGCAAGTCATTTGTTATCATTTCACTACTTAAATTGCACAAAGTTATTTAGGCACTCGGAAATAATTGATATTTAAGCAGGTACATTATTACTGATTTACTACTATTAATAAATATTGTTTTGGCGAAATCAAAGTTCTTGGCGGTGAGAAGTTGAAGTCGAAGCGTCCACTGCTGGACATAGGCTTCCCCTGATAATTATTCTTCAATAAGACTGGTTAGAAGTGGCTTACATCCAGTGTGATCTACAGGATCACATCGTCTTGATGAGGGTGTCTGCCCACCTTGTGGGTGGACGTCCTACGCTTCGCTTGCCGGTACGTGGTCTCCACTCGAGAACTTTTCAACCCCACCACTACAGTACCTATTTATGCTGACAGTATTCAGTTATATAATTACTTACTTAGTACTGTACCAGCCTTTTTAATAGTCCACTGCAGGATGTAGGCCTACCCACGTAGGGTGATCGGGCCATATCCACCAAGCTGGTCCAGTGCGGGTTGGTGGATTCACACACGCCGGACGAATGCAGGTTGCCTCACGATGTTTTCCTTCACCGAAAAGCCAGTGGTGTAAAATTCTGTACAAAAGTTCCAAAGAAACTCATTGGTATGGGACCGGGTTTGAACTCACAACCTCAAGAAGACATGCCAGTGTTACAACCACTAGACCACCACGGCTTATTCAGTTTTAATGTACTTAGTACTTAAATACTATCAATTTACACTACTTCAAGTCCTCTGTTGAGCTATGTTGAAATTCCTAGCATGTTAATTTTCCTTTTCCTATTAAGATATCAACAATGTGGCATGCCTAACTAATACTGGACTTAGAGAAGTAAAAATATATCAATAAAATGGATAAAAACTACTTACATATTACACTTACATTTTATTGCATCATTAATTTATAATGTAGATAACAGAGGAATGTAGACAATATTTTTATTATCAATAGAATAGCTAACCTTATAGAAATAGTGATAATATTTTTGGCTACTTATCTGCTACATGTTTTGCTTGATTATAATGAGCTAAAATAAACTTTTTACATTATAACAAAGAAACTCACTAGAGCACAATCTTTTGCAGATGTTATTTTCAAACTTCCTATTTGAGTACATTATTCTAATAGGTACTATAAGAGTATTAGAGCACTTATGAATAGGTAAGCTCGAGATAGCCCAACGTTGGACGAGGCTATGCTCGGTGTCTCTCTGCGACATCGAATCAGAAATGAGGAGATCCGTAGACGAACCAAAGTTACCGACATAGCCCAGCTGATTAGCAAATTAAAGTGGCAATGGGCAGGGCACATAGTTCGGAGACCAGATGGCCGATGGGGCCGTAAAGTTCTCGAATGGAGACCACAGACCAGCAAGCGCAGCGTAGGACGTCCACGGGCTCGATGCAAGCCGCTTCCAACCGACCTTATTGGAAATCTATAGAGTCTGTCCACCTGTCTGTCTGCCTGTCACCAGGCTGTATCTCATGAACCGTAATAGCTAGACCGCTGAAATTTTCACAGATGATGTATTTCGATTGCCGCTATAACAACAAATACTAAAAACAATAAAATAAATATTTAAGGGGGGCTCCCATACAACAATTTTTAGGAGTTTTTTTTTGCTCGCTATTAGTAAACGGCAATAGGAATGAGGCTAAGGGGGCTCCAACACGGTACGGAACCCTTCGTGCGCGAGTCCGACTCGCACTTGGCCGATTTTTAGGTCATTGTCCAATAATATTGATGATCCTAACTATAATAGTTTAACATTTTATCCCTGCTATTTCACTCAAGAGTAATAGGGCAACGCCCTAACATTTCACATTACTTTTTATTCTACAAGTGGATACAGTGCCGTCAAAGAACAGTAAGGATACATCATTGCAGTAACTTAACTGTTCAATACCAGCCTTTTACAATAGTCTAATGCAGGGCTTAGGACTACTCACAAAGGGTGACTGGGCCATATCCATCACGCTGGCCCAGTGCGGGTTGGTGGATTCACAAACGTCATCGAATTTCTTCTAAGGACGTATACAGGTTGCCTCACCCTGTTATCCTTCATCGAAAAGCCAGTGGTGTGAAATTCGGTACATTACCTAGGTAATTCCAAAGAACTCACTCTCCTCCTGGAGCCCACGACACAGGCTACCCTAGTATGGGCCCCAGTGTACACCGATTGTTTAAATATTACCTAATTTAAGTTTCAGTAAACTGTATTATGTTTTAATTAGGTGTAAGATTTTTAGTACCTACTAAGGTTTTTTGAATAAATATTTTTATTTATTTATTTATTTTATCCTATGTTACGGTCGAATCAAATTTAATGGCGTCTGTTAACTTAGCTACAAGCTGCGCAAAACTCACCACAGTTGTAATATGATTTTGCCACTGCGCAACGACTCGCCTCTCGTCACAGATGCCATTAAGTTTGAATCGTACTTATACCAAGAATAGGTACAGGCCGAAGCAAACTTCTTGGCGGTTGTAAGTAATATTAGCTAGGTACAAGCTGAAAACCTTTTTTTTTTTTTTTACGAGGGGGAAATCTTCTGAAGATGCCCTAACTGCATTGGGGTGCAGTAGGGTTATGTGGGATTGTACCCACTAAAACCCCCTCGGTGGCCAGCCTTTGTGCCTTCTCGGGAGCTCCGGGATCTCCAAAAGGAACGCACCGGTGCTCCCAGCACTTTGTGTGACTACTCGCCTGGCAGTAGGGCCAGGCTTGTGCGGTCCTCTACGACAGCGTTGCCACACACGCTGTCGTCCTCCTCGGGCCCGTTTGAGTGGATGGCCAGAGCCCCAACTCTGACCACCCACGAGCCCAGGGGTCCCCTTTAAGTAGGCTCTTACTACAGGCAGGGGATACCGATGCCGTATTCTCGTGCCCCGGCATCAGGGCAAACAAGCTGAAAACCTAGCTCACTTAACAGCTATGCGAGGATTGTCATCCGCAGCTTGTAGCTAACATCACAGCTGCCAAGAGTTTAATTCGGCCTGTACAAGATTAGCCATCCCGCCTATATGATCTAGTGCTTAGGTGATCTACCTACCATGAAACCGCCCACATTTTCAATGTTCTGCTATGTAAATATTTTGCCGCACCTCCCTTTACGCCCCCCTGGGGTGCGCGCCCCCCAATTTGAAAAATGATCTAGAGGGATCGACTTGGTGATCCTTACTGTTTCACCAACACTCCCCCAGGCGCGAAGCACATGCAGCCGCGTCGTAAAATCGCGTCTAAACAATGCTATCTCCACATCTGGGAGGCCGACCCGACGTGTGACGTCACGAACAAGTGTCTCTGATTTAAAGAGTTAATTAGATTGTAGAACACTGTTTGTTCCTTTAGTTTGTTTGGTCTGGTATTTACTGGTGTATTTTCACTTTGCCATGTTATTACCCAAGCTCCAAGTACTTAGCCTAATAATAAATAAATATTAGGGGACACACGGTTTCTGACCCCAAAATAAGCAAGGCTTGTCATATGGCTGCCAGAGACTAATATACTAAATACTTTTAAATACATACTTAGATCGATAATTACCAATAACAACCAGACACAGATCAAACTTCTATGTTCATCACATAAATATTTGCCTTGGGTGGGAATCGAACCAACGCCTCTTTGATCCATTAGTCAGGGTCACTAACCACTGAGCCCAACGAGGCAGTCAATGATGCTATGGAGAGGGCTATGCTCGGAGTTTTCGAGATGGAATCAAAATTGAGGAGATCTGAAAAAGAACTAAAATGACCGATGTATGAGAAAAAAAACTGCCGTGCCATACCAAACCGCAACTCAAAATCAACAAAATGTATGAAACAGCAGATTTTTTCTCAAATTTCGGGTTGGCCTTTTGGTTTGTAGGTACAAGTTGTTCGTAATGATGGCTGAATCCTTCCCGCTTAGTACCTCTTATTAGAATAGCTCCGTATAGATGTCGCCGAACCACTCGACTGATAATCGCTGAATATCAATAACTTCGCTTCCAAACCGATTCTTTTAGATCGACGTTACAACATCTATTTTATTCACATAATAATATTTATCTACACTAATGTTGTAACATTCTACTTATGTTTCCAATACTTGACTTATAATGACTAAAAGTTATAGCGCAGACAACAAACACTCAATTTAAGCAATTTCACATGATGTTATAATATCCACATCGATATCGTAAAATCTCATTATAACATCGCGCGCTCGCTCCTGATTGGCCCTACTGCGCGCGTAGGGCCAATCAGGAGCTGCGCTCTCATTGGTTAGATTTTAATGGCGCCAAGTTCACTGTGACAATACACGTACGCGTGAATTTAATATTTCGCAATATGTTTTTTATTTTTATTACTTAGTGAAGATAAAGTAGTGTATGCAACTGCATATAACACATTATATGACAGTTGCATAAACTACTTACTATAATTTTATAATCAAAGCCAGATCAAACTAGATAGCTGTAACCAGTCTACAGCCCCAAAGACCTAATTTCCTGCGATCCGGCAACTAAGTCTGAACATAAAACGCTGCAAACACGCCATTAAAGAAATCTGGAACATACATAACATTCGTAATTTATCGAGAAAAACTGTTACTGCCCGGCCCCAGTTTCGTAATGCTCGAGCACGGAACAAAACTTGTGCAGTTTTATAAGTTTACTGACAAATTAGCTTCTTGAGCTCGTTAAGCTGGGGTCTACTCGAAGGCTTACATTGGTGTCAACCGTGAAATAGACGAAATAAGTATGGACGTATAGGTGGGGAATAGGCATGATGACTGGGTAAAAAAATCATTATTATAATTAGTCCGTGAGCTAGATTATCAAAAAATATTGGACACGTATTTTTTCTTTTGTCAATTAAACAACTAATGACAAAGATATACCTACCTTGTCAAAGTTTGGGAGTAGGGGGTCATGACGTCACCTCTCTTACAGACGTCTATACATTTGTATGGCACTTGTGACGTCACGCGGAACTTTAACGGGCTATATGTTTACGAATTTTTGTTTATTTGACCAAATTTGAAAGTCTAATATTTTTTGAGATTATCTGACGGGTATAAATAATAAATAAATATTAGGGGACATCTTATACGGACTAGTTATATTTTTTAGTCATCATGCTTATTCCTCGTGGACCAACTGCTTTCGCACAACTAGTTAGGTTAAATCAACATTCTTGACGGCTGTGAAGTTAGCTGCGTAAGTGAAACCCGCAGTAAATCTTCGCGCAGCTTATGGCTAACGCCACGTCTGTCAACGTAAGTTTAATTCGGC
This sequence comes from Hypomecis atomaria, assembly GCA_964007245.1. Classification (NCBI taxonomy): domain Eukaryota; kingdom Metazoa; phylum Arthropoda; class Insecta; order Lepidoptera; family Geometridae; genus Hypomecis; species Hypomecis atomaria. Next base: position 8,908,268 of record OZ023305.1, read on the forward strand.
CTATAACTAAGCATAGAGATGTATAGAGAGAGAGGCCCGGTACGCTTCCAGCGATATTCGGTCCCCGCTAGATCAAGAAGACATGACCCATCGTGAAGTCTGTGTTACTAACCCACAGTTTCCCCTCCTCTATGAAGTGACAGCGAATGAGAAGTAATCACTCGCAATGACATCGTACGAAACTCAAATCACTCAGTTCCAAACAAACAATTAACGACTTGTACAGGTCGCGGCATATAGGTAAGTGTAGCGCTGAGTGAATTGTGGAGGGGATGACTGCGCATAGGTTTAGTATGGTGGTCACCCTCAGCGCTAGACTAACGTGCCGCTACCTGTATCTGAGCGCTTTTTAAACTAACCCATAACTGATCTTATCCGGTCCCCATAAAAGTTACACAATTTTGTTCCATGCCATTACGTACCCTTTTTTTTTTTAAATCTAGAGCTTGAATGTGTGCGAGACGTTGTTTGAACCTTTTAAAGATATTCTCCATAGCACACTTAGTGTCTACAACTATGTATTAAGTAAGTAATTAAATAAGTGCAAAAAATATTACAATGTAATAGCGACCTTTTAACAATCGAGCTTATTGTTCGCTTCGTTGGGTTCACGTGAAACAAGAAACTGGCTTTGCGTCCAGAACAAAATAATACTGATTAATTCTAAAAGAAAAGCGAAGTGCGGAAACGGTGGAACGGAAATCGGGCGCTGATAGAAAAAGTTTTCAGCTATAAAGGAACTGTTCTGTGAAAACGATCGCCCATTTCTTTGCCATTTCGTAATTTCAGTCAATGCTGTCAAGAACTTTTCACAGCTGGGAATTTGAACTTTATTAACATGGGTGCATAGCCAAAATTATCCGTGTTATAAAATAAAACGGCTGGCTTTTATTAAAATCACAGGAAACTACCCATTGAGGTTTCCGAGCTAAAGGACATTTGCCTTCCTGCCTTGAGCTCTGTTTTGAACAGTCGTGAGCAAATGCTACTTCTCATTATAAGAAAGCTATGGTAGAGAAACTCCCCAATTTCAATATACATTTTTCAATGAACGACATAAGTAACGTGATTACGATAAAATTAGTGAATGATTCTTTGAAAAGTGACTAGGCTGCGCTAAGCGTGGATTGGCAGACTTCAAATATCTTCAAATTTTTTTGCATATTTAAGTTTCCTTACGATGTTCTCCTGCATCATTTGAATCAAGAGGCAATCAACAACGCGCACATTAATAAGAAATCTAATTCGTATATCTCGTAAATCTTATCTGGAAAAAACAAAAGGAGCATAATTCCAGGAGATTCCGAATAAGGAATGTGAATTATGAGTTATGACAGACACCTACTTTGTTATTTATCCGGAGGATATCAACGACTTCTTATTAAACGTGGCAGTACGCAGAATTCACACCGAAGATATAATTATCTTCGAAAAAGCCCAGAAAGGTCGACTCTACGTACGATCATACAGGCAAATCACAATTATTGGGAAAAGGACACGAATCAAGCAAATTGCAATCTCTCGCACTTGGGCCGTAAAGACGAATTTGAATGATACCCTGCAACCCATATTGAAGTAGGTTGGTACTTCAATGTCTCTTGCAGCTCAGATATCACATGATATGACATTAACTGTAAGAGAGAATCATGCTGCAAAGCTGATGAAAACATGTTCATAATCGGCAGAGATATTGCGTTCGATTATCATAATATTGGACACATCCTAAAAACAAAACGCGGAATGACGAATCCCGACTTCTTTGGAAATAAGCTTCAAAATTATCACTTAGATTGCCAGGATATAATAAAAAGAAGGGAAGAAACGCTCAGTTTATTTATAAAATTTATTTTAGCCTCTATTCCCCTGGCTATCCAGTAAAAACTACGACAAGCATTGAAAACATTATCAACTGCCATTGCGCAGTCAAAATGAAAAGTCACAGCTGTAATTTCAACAGCTCATTACTAAATCTCATCGCAATGTCTGAAACCACTCTTCCAAGTCAAGTTGGTCCATCTGCGCAGTCATTCGTATCGGATATTTCGGTAGGATGATCTCAGAGGAGAAATGTATTCGATGCCAGACGGATGGAGAGCTGTGCCAGTCCTGGCAAGTTTAGGCTCTATCTGGGTGGATATAAAAGTGCTTCTTCCGTGCTTTATCTCATGGTTTGGTGGTCATGGCATCGAGAGCCTGGCCTATTAAAGGCCAAGGTTGGGGCCAGCCCTCCAACTTTAAGTGTAGGTATATCATCTCGTCTTGGTTCCCCATTTGAGTTTTAAAACTTCAAGTGTTAATAAGCGAGTAGGGCTTCTTGTGATCTCGATTTGTGTGCTTTATGCTGTGATGTGAGTCTGAGCAACGAGGTCTGATTATGATTCAAGGTTTTTGGTCAAAGCTCTTTGGTTACTGTTTTGCTCTTTCTACAATATAGAGAGCGAGAAAAGGAGTAATTAATAAGTTTCTGGATAGTCCATATTTAGACAGACTTATTGATAAATAATTTCCTGTTCTGAAATTCCCAAGCCACTAAAACTTAGTTCCAGTCATTGTAATACTGTTCAAGTCATGCTCGGAGCGTACTTTTAGATCACAGCCATGCATAACGGCAGAGCACTGTTTGGACAGACAACTATGGAGACACATGTCAATCCAAAAAATAACTAAGAAACTATCAGACCTAAACCAAAAGTATTGTGCTACTTGTGCTAGGTGCTCCAAAATATTTGCGAGCCAGCGATCTATGAGAGGTATCCTAAAGAAGTAACTCTACAGCTAAATTCTAGCTCAGAAAGTCCCAAGCGACTCTTAATCTCGGTCATTGTCATTCCGTTCAGGTCATGCCCGTACTTTTACCTTCACCGCCGTGCCCATGACGGTACAGCACCGTTTGCGATGACAACCAGATTTGTTTGTGTCGCTTGTTACAGTTAAATATAAGTGCATACCCATTTCTAGTTAGAAAGTGATTCGAGTAACAGATTGCCTTTGCCGCTCCGACTTGTTAATTGATGGGTGCATTTTGGGCAGGAATTCTAGGAAGACGAGTTGGTTGTACCTATACCTATGTAGGCAATGTAGAGATGTCTGTCAAGTTGCGTTCATGTACCTATTGTAAAATGGAAATTATACGAGTAATAGCACCAGAGTTTCCAAATGTAGAACTAGTCAGACAACAGTCATGTATTATAGTGTCTTGTAGGGTGTGTTCACTGATTAAGTCTCTAGATAGATACATATTAAGTAATACAAACTGCGAGAAAGTTAATTCTCTACTAAAGTATGTGTTTTAGGTAGTGTATATTAACTGTCTTTAAAACCCACAGTGAACAAATTCCTTTTAAGCCTAGGTGTAAGCGTATTGGGTCGAATATGGTCAAACGAAATCATGTTACGTAAAAGAAGCTTATTAAGTTGACGAGACAGATCTTTTCATCAGATACCGCTTCAATTTTTTTCCTCGAGAACAATATGAATGACGTCACTCTCCACATCCGAAATTAGGTAGGCTTAAAATGTCTAAAAACTGATTCTGAGTATAGCATGAGCAACCTAATGTTATTTTACATTGTCGTAGTTAATGTTTGTCGTTTCTAAACTACGAAAAAACAGGGAAAATATTTTAACTTCGATAAGGTACCAAACCAAATAGGGTAAAGAATCTTGGTCTTTTAAGGAAAAATCGACCTTAAAACACGTCATTGTCAATATCGTCATATGCATCCTTAAAAGTCACGTTAGCACACACTCATACATTTTCCACCATATTAGGTTCGTTTCCAAATCATTACCAATACCTATTCGAGTGGTAATTAAAATGTTGACGAGTCATTGAACCCAATATGACCATCGAATGATCAAATTTATACCTACAAATTGAATTCTCGCACATGTGCTTATATAGATGTCCTAGCCTAACGTTTTTTTATGATCGAACTTTGTGAAGCGATACTTTAGGCTGTAGCGGCCTTACCACAAAAGATTTAAACACGCTTTAAACACTGTTTAACCACGCAATTTGTACTGTTGAACATTGTCTAAAGCGTGCGTAAAACTTTTGTGGTAAGACGATATAACTTTACTATGTTGTAGAGTAGCGATAGAATAACTATAGTAAAAACGTATGATACAGTGTATTTACTATAGTTATTCGATCGCTGAGTAGTAAGTACTGTACTGTACCGGCTGTTTAATAGTCCACTGCTGAACATAGCCTACCCACGAACAGCGACTGGACCATATCCACCATGCTGGCCCATTGTTGATCGGTAGATCTGATATGCAGTGGTGTGAAATATTAATATTCTACCTTTGTCATAATGACATACTTAGTAGGATAAGTGACGTAAAACAGATAAACACATGAGATAATATGACTTGTGTTACCGATCCCACAAAACCTCATACCAATTTAAGCTCATCATAAATTACTGTTTTTCTATCAAAATAAACAATTATAACGTGAGTAAATCCATCATACAATGGAATAGGTTTGGCGCGATCTTGATATCAAAACCCCATGTCTGCAGTACTGAGAATTGGGCCAAGTGCGACAATAACCGTCCAGAAATCTTAGAACCCTGGGAGACTCTTCATGGATCTACATTTCCTCTTTAACGTGGGGGGCATCGCGGGTCAACCATAACTGGTACAGGTGCATTATCATAACCAGCCTCTTCAGAGCTTTCGCTTTTACTAACTCTACTGTCGTTAGTATAGAAACGAAAGCTTTACTTATGATGGTCTTCAGACAATACCACAACTGCACGCTGTTATAGTTGTTGCATCACAGTAGGTCATTCAATTGTTCAACGTTTGTGTTTATTTAACTGTAATTTTTCGTAATGAACTTCAAATTGACATAATGTCAACAGCTATTTGGCAAATTGTTTGCCGAAGTCGGCGTTCACGGTGTTGCCTTTGGTAAATACTAATATTTGGATGGCTTGGCTGTTTATTGTCGAATTTGTCTTATTCTTGCTCAAACCGATATTGTTTTCGTTTTACGATCTTATGAGATTTACTTACTGTTTATTTGGTGATTGGATCGATCTCGCAGATGTTTTGCGAATTATAGAAGTCTTTGTCATTGTCTCACACTAGCAGTCCGCCTCTACGTCATCGCGGTTAATATTAACAGCCTTATTATCAGCCTATATATCTGGTATAAGCTTGAATAACTGCACCTCTCGACATCATTCCCGGATCGAAATTAAAACGTCAGCTTTCTGAGTAGACAAAATGTATAAATATAATATATAAGTACTTACTTACTTGTTTATGATAAAAAAATATCGCAAAAATGGCAAAACCGCCTTCCATCGTGTACACAATTCGAACATTTCGGTCGACTTGCAAACATTATTGTTGATTTTTCAAAAAGGGCTCAGCTGATTTCTGTTAAATTTAAACGGGACCACCTCGGCAGTGTACCCTTTCGAACTAAAAAAGAATTTTCCGATTCGGTTCACAATTGGCGAAATTATCGATGAACATACACAAAAAAAAATACATGCAGACGAACATAGAACCTCCTCCTTTTTGGAAGTCGGTTAAAAATACTTCATGGTTGTTCTAAATGCTGAATAAATCTACAGCACCAAAGATAATACGTCCTAAACATTTCTATCTTACATTATAATAAGCCTCGTCACACGGAAATAAAAAATAATATAAAATCTATTCACTAAGTGCAAAGATTCAATCAGAAGTCAATTATCAAGACGATCAAATCGATTTCGCCACTTGACTGCATCGCTGTGACAACATGTGGCTTTAACTATTAGTCTACATCTTATTCCTCGTTGGAAACTATTAAAGTCATAGGTATCTAGAGAGAGGCATTCTTACTTTATCCTAAGTACTATGTTTATACGGGACGTATCGCGCAATAAAACTTGTGATATGTACTAATTAAGTAGGTACTACTTTTTCTCCCGGCGTTGCAACCAAGTTGCATTGGTCGTGGTCACGGGCAGACTAAATGCGAGGCCGTACTACTCAAATTGAAATTGTCACCGCGACACACCACACTGACAGTGTCTGTAAATGTCTTAATGCCTACAACACGCAGTTTGCACTTGTTGACTACAGGATTTCACGACACTGATAGTTTGAAACCATCCTCTCGGTTGAAATGACGATGTTTTTTAATTTCTACAGCCTCGCAAACTATTCTTGCGAAATAGTGTCGATCAGTGGAGAGGACTTTCGGGCCGTGGAGCTATAGTAGATATTTAATTAGACTGGTTAGTCTTCTTTGGTTAGGCTTGCATCCAGCGCGATTTTAATAAGATCATCTATCCATCTTGCCTGCCACCTTGGACGTCCTATGCTGCGCTTGCGCGCGCGTACGTGGTCGCCACTCGAGAACTTTTCGACTTCACCGCACGAGACACTTACAGGTGGCAAATAAATAGTCATATATATACCGCAAAATACACGTTAACTAAACATACATTGCAGAAGGGATTTGTTGTGTTCTGTGAGTAATCACTACATAGTATTTTAAAACAAAGTCGCTTCCCGCGGTCTGTCCCCATGTATGCTTATATCTTTAAAACTACGCAACGAATTTAAATGCGGTTTTTTTAAAGTGATTCAAAAGGAAGGTTTATATGTATAATACACCTGTGCGAAGCCAAGGCGGGTCGCTAGTAATTGTATTATAATTATTTAATAATTATTGTTTATTTGCGAGAGTTTTGTTCGAATTCGAAGTTATGTTCCAGCTAGATCGAGACGCTATGGTCGCTAATAGATAGCGCGAGCTATATCCCATCTTGGGACATCTGTGATTAAACCCAATTACTTAGGGCAATTAAAATCACGTCTCGATGGTGTAAACCTCGGTATAATTGTCCACCGGAGTGGAAACCAGCAGGGTGTCCTGTGACCGCAGCATGCCACTGGTGGTATGGCGGTTATCGTGTTCATTTTTTAGCAATTGATATTTTGTAATGGGTCAGATACCGCAGGATCGCTGGACGCAATACGCTTACGATCAGTTCTATTAGAAATTTAGAGGCCTAGGGGCGGCCTATGAGTCTATGAAATAGTTCTAATCATCTTCCTGCAATAATTCTTCCTGCTGTAAGTATGCAGTGGGGACCAAGTGGAGTGTTCAATACACAACCGAAAACACGCCGGATGTGTGAGCAACCACTATAACTATAATAACATGTAATTACGAAATAATCTAGCTCTTAAACTTTGCGTTGCGAATAGAAACTGGCGTTTATTGTAGGTTAAACAGCTCCCTTAGAGCTGTTGGTAGTACCCATGCTTCCTGCGCAATAGGTCACGGGTTCAGTTCTCGACCGGAGAAATATTTGGTGATAAATTGAATATCTGTTCTGAGTCTGGGTGTTTGTTGTCTATGTAGGTATAGGTCGAATCATACAAGTCGGCGGATGTGAAGTTTGCTCCTGTCTGCGCTGCGCGAAACCCAATTAACGAGCAGCTTTGTTTGAGCTTCGGTCAGGATTGGATATTGCGCAGCCTGTAGCTAACTTCGCATCCGCCGACTTGTATGATTCGGTCCATACGTGTGTTCCATGGCACATGGAATACTAGTAGGGATTATGTGTGTGTAGCGTTATTTATTTGAATAATGAACATGATGTTTTGTGCACTAGTTACTCATATCTGTAACGTATATTTGTCGGTCGCTATAGTCGAGTCGTATAGAAGTACTGAACGGAATTATTTTTAATCCCATAATTAAATCCAACCGACTTGAAATAACTTTCACACTAACAAGCGCTGCAAGTATCTTAGTAATGATGTGAAATTCCATAAATCTTCCAGGTTCATTGACAACGTATTAACAGTAAGGACATAACGATTTTCAAACACTGCACAAATAAATATCTGTTTGTACTGTGCTGTACCAGCCTTTTTAATAGTCCACTGCAGGACGAAGCCTACCCATGAAGGGTGACTGGGCCATACCCACCACGCTGGCCCAGTGCAAGTTGGTGATTTCACATTCATACGCCATCGAATTTATTCTACGGACATAAATGCAGGTTTCCTTACGATGTTTTCCTTCACTGAAAAGCCAGAAGCGTGAAAATCCGTACATCAAGTCCAAAGAACTCATTGGTGCGGGACCCGGATTTGAACCTACGACCTGACGATTGTAAGGCGGACGTCACTACCACTAGACCACCACGAAAGCCGATCAGTGTGTAGTGTGTTTACTGTTCTGCTTTTAAGTATCTAGATTAGGTCTATTCTAGATCATGAGAATGGTTTGTTTACCGCTTAAGAAATTTGTAGGAAATTTCCAGGCTAGATTAAAAAATAGTTTTATTTTACCTGTAGTGACTGTCCCACTACTGGGCAGAGGCTCACGCGTCAAAAAATAGAACTACCATAACTCCCAAAAAGCTTTATCTGTAAACGTGATCTAAATTAATCGAATGCCGATTATTCTGACGATGCAATTCAGCACACAAAGCATTTTTAACACACGTGGTTACAGCTTACTTCGTAATTACTACCGCGCGTCACTATGAAACAATCGCCCATACTGGTGTTTGTTCTGTATGTAGTGCAGCCACGTTAACTATCTCATCTTCACGTCCAATGGTCACCGCTAACAGAGGATGTGAAAATCGCAATAATCGTCGCGATTTCATATTGTTTCAATGCATGACTAGAATTTGTGTGGACTTTACATGAACCGTTCATTAGTAAGTAAGTAGACGTTCCATTAATGTTACTGTATTCTTAGGGCTTACATTTTTAATATTATCAATCGACGTCAAAAAAGGATGATCTCAATTCGAATGTGTTTTTTGTGTATGTTACGCGATTATTCCTAACCTATTTTGATGGGTCTTTTTAGGGTTCCGTACCCAAAGGGAAAAACGGGACCCTATTACTAAGACTTTGATGTCCGTCTGTCTGTCTGTCACCGGGCTCTCATGAGCCATGATAGCTAGGCAGCTGAAATTTTCACAGTTGATGTATTTCGGTTGCCGCTATAACAACATACTAAAAACAAAATAAAAAAAAAATTAAGGGGGGCGCTCCCATACAACAAACTTGAATTTTTAGATGTTTATCACTCTATATTAATAATGGTACCAGGTAGATGCTTGAAATTTTCACAGAATATTTAGTTTTATATTCCCTTCAATAATAAATATAAAATTAAATAAATATTTAAGGGGGGCTCCCATACAGTACGGAACCCTCCGTGCGCGAGTCCAACTCGTACTTGGCCGATTATTGTTTGATTGATCATACTTTAGAGGTGTTCCCATTTAAATATTATCAAAATAGTTTGATTGGTTTTTGAAAAATTAATAATAATTTAAAATTAGCATAAATTGATTCAAAACAAAATTTGAATAGTCTGTTGTGCACTTACCGAAAATGAATTATCGAATAATCTATTCCCAAAATGCATAAGCTCATGAGCACATGTAAAAATATTCTAAATTATAGAAGTCGTAAGGTCCAATTTTGCTGCACATATCTTTAAATGAGCCTTATTTACAAAATAAAAAGTAGTGTCTATAGTTTTGAATTTTCTAATAGTCTTTCCTGTTATGAAACAGAAATATTCGCCGTCAAAAATATTCAAGAGGTCTTAAGAAAACTGAAAGTATACGAAAAATAGAGAGAAACCCGAAAATTAAGACCGGCGCAGTGACCTTAATAGCTGTTCCATTATAACCTAACTCCAAGAAGTAGGCCCATGTTCCACCAAAGCGGAAGGGAGCTGAGTAGAGCGTTGCAGTCCGTATGCCCATTGCAGAAATGCCATATTTGCTTAATGAACAACAAAATACAGCTCGATTCGCTCATGTCTGTGTTTTGCATCGCGCTAAGCAAATATGCATCAATGCAATGTCAGATCCAAAAGAAACCTGACGCGTGTAGATGGTTCAGAGCTCTTTCTACCAAAAAACGTATGGAATTCCTGAGTAAGATGTATCAAACATGTATGGAAGTTACTTGTAATCAAATCTCTCACCGAGATGACAAACAAACCACGTCTCTTTCTAACTCCTACCGTTGTAAGTAAATCAATACATCAGGGCATTTCGATCGACAGCGTAATTATCTCTGTAGGTACTGAATGAGTTTAAATTTTTCAGGCGCTCGTTAAAATTAGAGTAAAAACCATTTTGTATAGAAATTAAACTGCGGCAAGTCGATGCCAACAGATGGCGTTGTAAAGATCTCATAGAAAATTGGAGTTAACGCTAACCATCGAGCGAGTAAAAAACTTGACAAACTCATACTCGGTGTACTGAGTACCCACTGTACTGTAATCCGTGTATGCAATGGACTCACGGACTATAACTCTCTTCCAGCTCCGCTTCGCTGTGGTGGAGTTTGAGTGGTACAGTCTCTCAGAATACAGGAACTAAGTCGGCCGAGGAAGTAGCCAGACGTAAACAACTCTGCCACGGTATAAGTAATAGTTTGTATGTACTCTCCGCTAATGCTCACTTTGCCTTTTCTTTCCCAAGTCGGCCGAAGCCGAAGCGTCTGCCATTATGCCACTGAAAGTTTTTCCGCTAATATCTTCGGAGAAAACTTGGTCATGCTGGAATTAGTTCCGTTGATGGTATCAAAAGAGTGCGATACTTTTTATGATGTTGGAAGTAGGTTTTGGACTCGAGCAGTAGTTTGCGAATGGTTGCGCTTTTGATATGACCCTCTGGCTCTCTGTCTGCCTGATTCGTTATCAATGTATTCTTTTCGCTGGTTTCTATTCTATATACATATATAATATTTTTATGGGTTTCCTTGCAATGATATACCTACTTCACAAAAAAAAAAAACTTCGCTCTGAAGCTGCAAGAGGAGCCTTTAAAAAGTATTATTTCAACTTGGAACGTCTTCCGTTTTCACATCTTCTTGTCTGCTAAATTCATCAGCTACTTTTATTAAGGACTTAATATACCTACTTCACAAAAAAAAAAAAACTTCGCTCTGAAGCTGCAAGAGGAGCCTTTAAAAAGTATTATTTCAACCTGGAACGTCTTCCGTTTTCATATCTTCTTGTCTGCTAATTACATCAGCTACTTTTATTAAGGACTTAATGTTACATTTCTATCTTAAATATACTTCCAATAATTATTGTAGGTACTATCTACTATCTGCATGCACTCCTGGTATCAGTATTAGCCCTGTTCTTGAAATAAATACCTACAGCCCCGCGTGGCCACGCAGTACGCAACACGCGGTAGGGCTGCCCGCCTGGTAGACGGTAAATTGCACGCTTACTGATTACAACACCACACGTTCGTTCGTCACAACGGCGCGCCCCTGCAACTGTTGTGTACCGAACTCAGAGGCGCGTAGGTATGATATGTGTTCCGACCATTTTTATGAAGACGGAATACTGCATAGATGCCATTACCGTGACACTAGTCATATACATCGCCCGATTTTAGGAAAAGTGTCCATGCATCATATAGTGCAATACCCGTTTTTAACCGACTTCCAAAAAGGAGGAGGTTCTATGTTTATCTGTATGATTTTTTTTGTGTACGTTCATCGATAATTTCGCCAATTGTGAACCGAATCTAAAAATTCTTTTTTAGTTCATAAGGGTATAATATCCCGAGGTGGTTTGTTTAAATTTTACAAAAATCAGCTGTGCCGTTTTTGAAAAATCAACAATAATGTAAACAATTCGAGCGAAATATTCGAATTTCGTACTCGATGGAAGGTGGTTTTGCCATTTTTTTGCGAAAAATAATTATCAGCATCCGCAGCCTTCTTTATCTCACTGTTAGACGATAATTATGTGTCTGTGCCTCGGTCCCATGCTAATCTTGTCCAATTTCAACCCGCGATCTCATCCCAATATCCCTTTTACACAAGTCACTGATGTTTATTTCCGAAAGAGTAGTAGGTACTCGTACCTACTAGATGGGTCGATGGTCGTTCCATATTGTCAATATCGCGGGTCGACCCTGCATCTTCACCTTTATTGTGCATCTTTTCCGATAATGGACTAGGGAAATGGAAATTTTCAAGGTATACGAGCTGGGGATTTGTGAGAGACATGGTTGAAAATATATTATTCTAAGTACCATGATAGTCATGTCAAGGTACTTCAGGCGGCTTAGAAACACTGACACCAGGTATAGCCACCGGCTTATATGAATTTACTAACTTATCATGATAGTGATGACACCTCTTTGAACATATCGTAAATTGTAAAGCAACCTGCATACGTCCGGAGAAGAAATTCGACAGCGCATCTGAATTTGCCAATCTTCACTCAGTGGTCCAGCAGCGTAGTGGCCTCATCGCCCTTTGCACGTAGGCCTATGTTCAGAGGTGGGCTACTAAAAAAGCCGAAACAGTTCAGTGATTTTCTCTCTGTGTCCTGCTCCTAAGTTAATGGTTTCATTTTAATATCAAATGACATTAAGTACTATCTTGCGTTCTAAATAATATGTAGGTACATCACACTGTCACACGTAAACAACCGTTCCAAAAGTCCGCGCACAAAAGTTTGAAAAAAAAAAACCAAAACAGAGTGCACTCCTTATAGCGTAAGCCCATCTCACACGAAGCTACGGCTACTCAACCTAAACTGGTTAATGGACGACTGGCTCTACCATTGGTACGAACTCAAACTTGAATTCTTTCCGTTGCCATTGAAAACTAGTTTTTGACAACTTTGTCGCATGAAAACTCATATGCGTAGTGCATACATAGTGCGTTAAATTGGGTTCCCGTTATTCCGAGTCAGATGCCTTAAAGTGACTTTAAAGTTTTTAGATTAGGGATGGTCACCCGTCTTAAACGAACTTATTATCTTATCAGCCTCCGAGCGTCGTTTTGAAAGTTGCCACGTGTGAGATTGGCCCGAGAGTAAAATGTAAATCCAAGAATCACGTCCCGTACCGTTACTCAGATTCAGTGTGGGAGCGTCCGAGCTAAATAAAGAAGCACCACCGCGACGATCTCTTTTGACTTTTTGCGACGGACGCCAGTGGAACTTGGTAACCACGTCATATGTTACGGTTGGAGTCACGGATAGTTGTGAAGAGATGCGTCATTTGATTCGCGCTAAAATATCGATTTATTTGAAAGCGTGGAGGAAGCTTCTTTGAACGTCTCTATTTGGGCCTATGTCCATTGTAAATAAGTGGAAATAATCATGGACTATACGTATGTTTTACATAATTGTTCAACTTCGACCAAGTCACGTCGGGCTGTTAATAAATGTCATAATTAACACAAACGAAACTACAGCACAAGTTGTATATAATTATTATTATAATATTATGTCTGATATATTATATTTCAACCGCATTGCGAAAATTAACAAGAATGATGTTAACATTATCTCATCAAAAACATAAATGTGAAATGAGAGCCAAAGTGTCGCCACCAAAAGAATTGAGATCTAACACGGGGGCCAAGTGTTCTGTAAAAAATCCTAAAGTTTAAGCTACACGATCATACCTACAACATTCTAAAGGGATTTACTTATGTAATTCAAGCTCGTGATTTGACTTGACTAGTTTAAGAATAAGTACAGTGCAAATAAGCATTTGTCTGTACGTGTAAACTAGCCAAATCAAATCTTGAGCTTGAATTACATAAGTAAATTTCTTTTAAATGTTGTAGGTAAGTATATTCTTGTAGCTTAAACTTTAGGATTTTTTACAGAACTCTTGGCCCCCGTGTTAGATCTCAATTCTTTTGGTGGCGACACTTTGGCTCCCATTTCACATTTATGTTTTTGATGAGATATCATAACTTTTTGTTCAGAAATAATTATTAGTTACATCATGATTATCATAGTACACTTATCTCTGAAAAACATAATATATATCTCTGAAAAAGTCATCTAGTATTTATTATATTACTATCACAAATGGCATGGTTCATCTATCGAAAATCTTAGTGCCTTGCGACGCTACCGCCATTTATTGGAGTATTGGTTACGTAAATTTTACAATTAGGTACTTTGTTAATAGTACTAATTATTCAATAATTTTCAGTTTTTAGATTTTTTCCTTTATTTATGCCCGATAGTCTACCTTGGTGCCAAATATCAAGATTCTAGGTCATCTGGAAGTGGGTTAGGTTTTTGATCTATAAGTCAGTGAGTGAATCAGTCAATGAAACACGAGTTTTTAAACGTTAATATATCAATAACTGATTGAGCAAAATTTATGAAATTTTGGATTCTTGATAAGCTAAAAGACTTTAGTAAATGTGCCAAATTTCATGTATGTAGGCTAAATAGTTTTTGAGTTGTGAGGGTGTCAAAAGTAGCTCCAAATGGTTCGTGTAATATTACACACGGCCGCTGCGTCGCCAGTTTTCTTTGAACACTTTGGCTGGACACGCTGCCGCGTGTCTAGATACACTTTTAAAACTTTCTAGGTTTAGGCAAACAATCTAACAAGAGAAAATTAATGAAGCCGAAAGTTCATCAGTCGAAAGCGAAACTATCTGAAAGCTTGCCGAAAACTTTGCACAAACTGTTCTTGTTCTCACAACGCGTGCTAAAAACGTAAATACCGCCTCTAAAATATCCACCCAGTGACATCACGTCACATGTTACTGTTTGACTGTATTTCTCGCGAATTGACGTCGTGATTCATTCAACCAACAGGTTGCTTGTAGAAATACGATGAAGTAATTTGCGCGAAGAGAACAATGAGATTTGTTACGGATTGTTATCTTCTGTACCGTAACATAGTTAGTTATCGTTCGCGAGGCGGAATTTAGCTCTATTTTTTTCTCGATTCGGCGAACATTGACTGTCGTTCTTTTGATTTAGTTCTACTTTGATTTGCAGAGATCACATTTAATTATACATGTTTAGTTTCTTTTTAGTCCCATTTAACACGTCGTGTATCGCACAATTTGATTTGTTATGGATTATTATCCTCTGTACCGTAACGTTAGATTTTGCCTCTATTTTTTAACCCAAATTTAACTTAACAAGGGGTCAACCCTGAAATTGCGGAAAACGTCAGCCAGAGACTATTCAAGTTCTAAAAATATTCGAAAATTACATCAAAGTTAAATTGTAATATATTTGCTTAAACTAGGAAGTTTATTAGCGACTTAATAGTATTTATTGAAAATTCGAGGCCAATCCAATGACATTGAACAATACTGCATTGTTATAGCAAATTGGGTGTTATTCTGTGCCAATTTCGATGATTTATCGATAAATGAGTTCATTATGTTACGGGAGGAAAAATCGCAATCAGTTTTTTAAATCCAAACTGCGATAGCGTATCAGGGTTTTTAAATATTATTACGGAGAGCTTGCATTTCATTACCATACTCTATTTCTTTCTCTTTCTTCTCTCGTCTTTATGTTCTTTCGTATGACCCACTACAAATTTTGTCATAAATTCTAGTGTTTCACCAAAATTCATAATTTCAGCTGCCCTTTTTCAATTAAACTGGCGCCTTTTAAAATTATTTATGACTTGTCGGAATCGGTCTCGGTCGTAATCCGATTTCATGACCGATCCGTCACCGACCTTTGGTCAAGGTAATAAGGTTAAAAGTTAATCAATTTTTAAAATGTACCTTTTTACACAATTGTTAAAAATCAGCGCCTCTCATTTGAAAAAAAAAGAAATTTGAAATAAATCGTCGCCTACAGGTAAAAGTATTAAGTAGTGACACATTACCTCACACAGCAATCACGCGAATTTAGTCAAAATTGTTAAAAAATAACTCAAACCTTTCATTTTGTGAAAGTTTCCTAAATTGAACAACAAAGAAAACACTAATTTGTAATTTCGAAGCTGTTAAACTCTCATCAGAGATCTCTAAGACACGTGAAGCTAAAGATAAAACAGGCCCAATAATCAAACAACTTATATCAAGTAAACACTCCCTTAAAAGAGATCCAAAAATAAAATCCTCAGTTATCTGGATCTAATTCGGTAAAGCAGCGCGTGCGCACGCATGCACTTGACTGATGAGAACATTGGAGCGATGAGTCACGGTCAATAAACCCTGCTGGTACGGTTGTGATTGGATCAATATGCGCACCTAACGTAGTAGTAACTACAGCTATAGAGATATAGTTATCGTAAGCACGACAGTGCAATTTGACGTTGTTTATCGTTATTGGAATCCCTCTTCTGAATACTTGCATCTTCTCATTGAGATTGGGGTTTGGCCATATAGTCTATATAAGCTTAATTGAATAAACCCTGGTGCTATTATGATTAGATCAATGCTTTCAGATCCATTTCATTTTTAACCGACTTCCAAAAAAGGAGGAGGTTCTATGTTCGTGTGTATGTATTTTTTTGTGTATGTTCATCAATAATTTCGTCAATTGTGAACCGAATCGAAAAAATATATTTTTAGTTCGAAAGGGTATACCTACTCCCAAGGTGGTTTCAATTAAATTTTACAGAAATCGGCTGAGCCGTTTTTGATAAATCAACAATAATGTAAACAATTCGAGCGAAATATTCGAATTTTGAACACGATGGAAGGCGGTTTTGCTATTTTTTGCTAAAAATAATTAAATTATTACTGTGTGATTACGGGAATATGTTTTACCTTCTACTGATGTGGAAGATATTATCGCAGGTACATTATAGCGAATTGTGTGGCAAAAAATTGTGCAATGACGAATTTTATAGCCACTTCTCAGACTTCACGGCGCGTGTGTGAATAAATATTTTCGTTGGATTATTGTTGTATTGCTCAAGTTGTGTATCATAAGAGAGATAATCCTGGTAATTTGGTTTTTATGTTCTTCGCCTGGCTTTGTCAGTTTTGTTGTTTGTCTGTCTATAATATTACGATTGCTAAGAGTAGTATAATTTTTAATCGTAGAAATAGGTAAGTAATACGTGTTAAGTATATAACAAACAAAACAATCATCTCTTATTATTAATAAAATAGTTCTAAGTAAAAGCGCTTGAAGCATGGGATCTCATAGAGATAACCTTTATAAAGGAATATAGAAACCACCATGCTGCATACAAGTACCTAATGTAAAATATATGTAATCAAATCAACAGTAAAATATTTCCGTGTCTTTCAAACCCAGCAGTTTTATCAATAAAACTTCCGTTATCAAGGCTCAGAAACGCCATTATCAAATTAGATACAATTAAGTACATTTATCAAAATTGCTCTTATTAATTTATTCAACCCATTCAAATATGGTTCTTAATTGCGTCGTATGTGAATCTAAGATTGATTCCGTGATAGTCGGCCTCGACACCCTTGTGATTGTGACCCAAGTACCAGATGCTTTATCACCCTAAAGTAAATCGGTTCATCTCTGAACAATTTAATCTGAAACATGTTCTCCATAGTACTAAGCGTGTTTGGTGAAATTACTTGCGAATAGTCTCCGCGTTGATCCCTTTTACAAACAATCTGACATTATTGTATTGGTATTTTCGTATACCACGTAGACACACAAAGACATCGTGAGGAGACTTGCATATCTGATTCCAGAATTAGATGTCTGCCAAGGCGGTTTTAGTGTGGTAGATTTTATTATCATTGCTATATTTTTTTTAAATTTCATATTGGTTTGCGTTTGACTACATACTGCCTGATGTTAAGCAGATATGCATTCTAGGGTAGCACGTAATATTTGTAGTCTTTAACTCTTTTTAGTAGGAAAAAGTCAGGACCCTGCAGTGGGAGCAATGAAGAAACGATAGGTTTTTATTGACTCAATCAAAGAATATGGCACTAATTTGTTGATACACCGCAAAATGTACCGATTATAAATACGTTTTGCTTCTTACGACATGGTAGAATTTTACAGATAGATTTAAACTTTTCATGAAAATTTAGGATCCAATGTTTAGACGAGGTTTTCTCAGTATTTTACCTCAACGGAATACCACCAATCCCTCGCTTCAGCAATCAAATAATTGTATCGAAAGAAACACAGCTCGTTCCATTCACTTTTCGCTGTTTACCTCCATGAATACAAAGCCTAAAATATCAAATCGAATCGTCGAACAACAACAAAACTTGTGTATCTTTCACTTAAAAGATACAAACTCCCTATTGTTGTTTTTTCGGGAAATCGACTTTCAGGTTAGCGGTAACTGTTTAATATTCGGTACGTACTTGGCCTTCTTCTAATCCACTTGGTTGTTCTTGTTATTCTATACTGCCTCCTCATTATGCATTCCTCGTCATGCCTCCAGGGCGAGGCTTATAGAAATGGAATTCTGTTTCCGATCGCTTTAATCTAAGGGTCTTTGCAACTGGGAACAGGCAAGCGTTACGTCATTTGAAGGTTTAGTTAGTGTCGGATAGTGACAACTTGCTTTTGCAAGCTATATAATATTTACTTTTATGTACTTATTTATATTTTACTTAAGAACAAATACAAAATACATATCCTGCTCTCATTGTGGCGTAGCTAGTATCGACTAAGCTTATTAATATCTGTAAGAGTAAGACTCGTAGTAATGGATACACCTTTGTCTTTGCGGTTTAGATTTGACAATCGCCATCTTATGTTCCAATCTGTGTTTCTACTTTGAATCTAATTGCGGTCAATTAAGAACCGAGTACAAGTAGCCATGTTTTGTTCACTTCTAATGCGCGTCTTGAAGAATTATATTTTCGATTGGTGTAGTTTTGGTAGCTTTGTTTTGCTCTATGCGCTTCTTAATTCTGTTTGCGATTTTTTTTTTTTTAATGTACAGTTGCTATATAATATGTCTAGTACAATACATCAAGTATAATACATTCGTACATATTATGCCCTGTCTTAGGGTGTTGCATATAATAATTTAGTATAAAGCAGAAATAGTTTTAAACAATAATACATAAATATAACAGACATTGGATCTGTCATATTATATAATATTGTACTTATTAATATATCCTGACTATTCAGATATTGTTCGTTTACATATTATGTACTTATAACTATTTTATAAAAGACTAGACGACCCGCCCCGGCTTCGCACAGGTGTATTATACATATAAACCTTCCTCTTGAATCACTCTATCCATTAAAAAAAACCGCATCAAAATCCGTTGCGTAGTTTTAAAGATTTAAGCATACAGACAAACAAACAAAAATAGCGACTTTATTTTATACTTTGTAAGGATTATTGCACGCTCGAAATAGGCAGGTTGTTGAATCCAATTTTGTCTAGCTTCACAAAGAAATTTTCAAATTACTTAGTATAACTTATCAGACCCGGAAATTACTCAAAACAGATTTACAAATAAAAATTTCACTCGCATTAAGTACATAAATATCATAGGAACGAGTAAATAATTGAAATCTTTTTTACTATACATATTTCTTATCATGTTACTCCCGATATTACATTTTCTCACGATCGTAAACGACAATCTTATTTATTTCACACTCTCGAACAAAGGCGATCACTACTAACACTGATTGGGATTCGTTTCGGCCGATAAATTGTTAAAGGCCAATAAAAGTTCCAATAAATCGGGCCCGGTGCCACCGGAAGTGACTGGACACTTGACGGAAAACATGAGGGTCATGTTTAAGTGGCATGTTAGTATTGACTGTAGACTTTAGTGAAGGTGATAATGCCCAAAATGCACGTAAAGACAAAAAAGTGTAAGATTGGCAAATTAAGAGTAGTTTATGTAGGACTTTACAGAGGGTGAATAATGCACAAAACGCACTTGAAGACAAAAAGGTATTATATGCTGTGTATTGTACACAGAATCCACAAGAAGTACCAGGACTTAATAAACGTGACAGTTATTAAAATTTAACCTACTAATCAATAGTGATTAAAGACTAATATTTCCAGTGTTTAGGGCAGATAGAGTCAACATCTAATATATCAATATAATAGTTCTGTAGAGTATTCTACCTATAGACACTGACTGATAAATTGCAACGAAATTATTTTAAATAAACATATTAAGTAAGTATAAGTGCACTGAAAGATTTGTTTTGCTAAAACATAATCAGCGTTTCGCTAAACTCTCACAATCGGTAAACCTATTTAGACCCAATGGTCTACATACGAGTATATACCAATGTCTGTGTAGACTTCTAAAGCGTGTTAAAGCCATACCAATTGTAAGTGTTGTCAGAATCGGTCACGATCGTGTTGGTATTCAATTAAATGGTGATGGTTATAAAGGGCTCTTTGAATACTTACGCTTTATATGTCCTTGAACTCTGGATACGTCTGTTAATGAAATGAAGGGTCCGAAAGGGAAACGACTTGTGAGATTCAGGTTTGTTAACAATTTTGATATTATATTTTTTTTAATGTACAATACGAGTCAATCTTAACTGCTGACTTTGTTCTTACCACTTGATTCATTTAGTGCGATTCACGAAAGAACATATAAATAAATATAACGGGGCATCTTACACACGGGCTCTGACCCCAAACTAAGCAAAGCTTGTGATATGCAGTGGCGTGCACACAGTTTTAAGACAGGGTAGGCAGAAAATTGTATACACCAAAAACACGTTGGTTTTGGTTCGTCGTCTTGTCGATTGATAATGTAATGTAATGTAGGTGATTGCCAAATGCCAGCTCAAATATCCGGTGTAGCACGACCTATCTCGATAACTTGTTTTTTTTCACCGAAAGATAGTTTTGAAATATCATCGCATCATATTTTATTTTCTCAATACACACACCATCTGAACAACTTTCACAGACAATATTATCCATTTTTCACTCTATTAACAACGTTAAAATCCTAAATACCTGATAGCGTAGTCACAAACACAATACACATCAAACAATATGGCGACTATTGACTATTGAAATTAGTAGTAAAAAGGGAAATATAATACCACAAAAAATGATGGCCATCTAAATGTATAAAATTCAATGAAACAATGATAGGTAGGTACTTTCTAAAATAATTGCATTGCATAGCAAACTTTCTTTCGGAAATGTTCGGTACGAGTCGTAATTGTTCGTGTTAGCTAAGCAAAAAGACACTGGCTTTTCATGCAGTTGTGTGCGTGATTTTTGTCATTGTGTGTCAGCAAAGCCCACGTAGCTATAGGAACGCACACACATTAAATCCGCATGACCACGACTTACCACGAGAGCACACATACAAAACATTAAGAGATCCATAGTTTGTGTCTTTGCCGTGGCAAGGGCGGGCGGCGCTCGTGCAGCGCGTATCGGTGATGCGAAATTACCTTCGATTGATACCACCGGCACTCGATAGGTGGAGCTGGTTCATGATTTAAGTTTTTTATGTTTTTTTGTTTATTGATAAAATATTATTAGATCTATTATCAGAACCAGGGTAGGCAGTGTCTTTCTGTCTTTATGAAGCGTCCGCCACTGGTGATATGGCTGCCAGAGACTGACATACTACATATTTTTTAATACAAACTTATATAGTGTTAGGTTTCGAATCGAGTTGAATCGTTCATCGGGTTTTTGAACGATAGATTGTCTATGAGTCTGTCGCCCGCCATGATGGTTGTCAGGTATGAGGACATTCGGTTGGGAGCAGCGACAGCGATTGGTCGTACATTCGTAGCAGGCATCGGAACGATTTGTGAAGGTGACGCGGAGTGCGTTACTGTCTGTGGACTCGGTGATTTTTAATGTGAGTACTAGAATAAGTGGAGTGTTTAATAAAGAGTTCTGCTTCTGAGATATATGTTTTACTATATTTCAGAAGTGGGGATAGCCCACTTTAATGCCCAACTATGCTTATTAAAGCAAAGAACATCAACCCTTAATGCATGGAACGTTATAAGATTCATTACCAAAAACTAGTTTTTTTTTTTTATGTGGGTAGTACTCAGACTATAAAAAGCTAAAAAATAAAACAATTGAATGTGGTAACTATTGACTTAACAACAAGCTTCCCAAGAATTAATCTATTCTATTAATAAGATTACATAATGAATCTAACTTTATTTTGATGTGAAAAAAAAATACGGCATGTGGTTCCTCGCTTGGTCTATAGCGTCTATTGGGGAGCATAATGCAACTATTTTTGAGCTACGAGGCATCGTTTTCGAGATATCTTAGAAATTAGATTACCTAAATGAAAAAAAAAAATAAAAAAAAAAAATAAAAAAAATATGGGCATGTGGCTCCTCGCGTGGTCTGTGGGGTCTACGGGGGAGCAAAATGCATTTATTTTCGAGCTGCGACGCACCGTTTTCGAGATATCTTGGAATTTAGATTAAATACCGAGTGACTGCGATAATAACGTGTTTTTAATCAAATTTTCTTCTTTCGAGATACGGAGCAATGCCGCAAGGCAATGAAACCCCGGCGCGACGGCGGCTCTCAACACCATCCCGAAGAAATTCGGAGATGGTTCGGAGGTCGAGAAGCCGTGTCCGCCAGGAGACGAGCGCTCGCCGCAGCCGTAGCCGACTGCGTAGTGACGGTCGCGAGCGGAGCCAGTCTAGAAGAGAGCTGGAGCGTGAACTTGAGCGCGAACGCGCTCGGGCGCGCTTGTTGGAGGATGAAATCCGCTGTGGTCGCAGCAGAACTCGACGGAGCATCGGCGAGTCACGTGGTGGGGACGCGCGCCGTGAGCGCAGCGCTGTCGTTGATCGTCACCAACGTGAACGCAGCGTTCTTCGAAGCCGCAGTCGGAGTCGAGTGCGGACGCCGAGCAGGGCGCGCGACAGAGTACAGAGCGACAGGTTAGAAAGCTCGCTATTTACTTCCGGAGATATTGCTAATTTACTTAATTCCATAACACAACTAAAATCCCAGTCAGCGCCCGTGGCGAACTCGTTACCAACTAGTAATATGCATCACAAGAACATAATTCCTGATTTCGATCCTTCCTCAAAAACGCAACGAATTGACATTTGGCTTAAAAAGGTAAACGAGTGCGCCACGGTCTACGGTTGGGATGAGAATGTTACTATACATTTTGCTATGCAGAAGTTACAAGGACTGGCGAAAACGTGGTTTGAGAGCTTAAACACTATACTGTATACGTGGCAAGAGTGGCAGCAAAAACTACTTAATGCATTTCCCTATGAACAAAATTTCGGCCAGTCCTTGGAAGATATGCTGAAACGGAAAACCCGAACCAATGAATCGCTCGAAGTGTATTATTATGAAAAATTAGCCTTGTTGAATCATTGTGACATCGAAGGCAAAAAAGCAGTTGACTGCATAATACACGGCCTGAGCGATAGAACTCTTAGATCTAGCGCTAACGCCCTTCGTTGTACTCAACCCGACCAATTGCTTCAGTTGTTGATGTGCAATAGGGATATCCCTCAACTTTTTGATAGAGGGCAGCCAAGGTTCAGACTACCACCCATCGACAATTGTGATGACGAATAACATAGATTATCAAATAAACATTAGACGACAATTATGATTTTGGTTACCAATTATATAAATTGATGTATTATTGTAATTTATTATCTATTATTATCTTTCGTAAATTATTAATTATTTATTGATTTGTTAAGCGAGATTGTATCACAGTAAGTCAGAATACTATGTCAATGCGGTGTATTTGAGAAGGGAAGGTTCAAGGCACCGATAGATATAAGTGGTGTCCATGAGAAAGAAGGGTTCATGGACATCAATATAGTGTCTGTGAGAAGGAAGGGTTCACAGACACATATAGTTATAAGTGATTGGCGTTCATGAGAAGGAAGGGTTCACGGACGCCAAATATGTTGTTTGTGAGAAGGAATGATTCACAAACACCATTAGACTGAAACATCTAGATATATTTTACTGTAACCGCGCAATGGTTAATAGATAGACACTTAGAACGATAGTTCATAACGTTGTTATTTATTTGGCTTATAATATATATATATTTTTATCATTTATTAGCCTCTGCAATGTACATTAAATGAAATTATTCGTTGTTAAACTGTAGTAAATTATCAATTATGTTTTGTATCAATGTGTCCATGAGAAAGAAGGGTTCATGGACATCAATATAGTGTCTGTGAGAAGGAAGGGTTCACAGACACATATAGTTATAAGTGATTGGCGTTCATGAGAAGGAAGGGTTCACGGACGCCAAATATGTTGTTTGTGAGAAGGAATGATTCACAAACACCATTAGACTGAAACATCTAGATATATTTTACTGTAACCGCGCAATGGTTAATAGATAGACACTTAGAACGATAGATCATAACGTTGTTATTTATTTGGCTTATAATATATATATATTTTTATCATTAATTAGCCTCTGCAATGTACATTAAATGAAATTATTCGTTGTTAAACTGTAGTAAATTATCAATTATGTTTTGTATCAATGATGTTGTTTTCTCTATTAATTTATGAATCTAGTTCTGATGCCTGCTGCAACCGAGCGTTAGGTTATACACGAGCGTTCTAATCCTGTGCATGAGGACATGCAAGAGGTCAGAATGGTCGAGTGTTAGGTTTCGAATCGAGTTGAATCGTTCATCGGGTTTTTGAACGATAGATTGTCTATGAGTCTGTCGCCCGCCATGATGGTTGTCAGGTATGAGGACATTCGGTTGGGAGCAGCGACAGCGATTGGTCGTACATTCGTAGCAGGCATCGGAACGATTTGTGAAGGTGACGCGGAGTGCGTTACTGTCTGTGGACTCGGTGATTTTTAATGTGAGTACTAGAATAAGTGGAGTGTTTAATAAAGAGTTCTGCTTCTGAGATATATGTTTTACTATAATAGTTAATACCTAAATAACACCAAGACACAGAGCAAACACCTATGTTCATCACTGAAATATTTGCCCTGGGTGGGAATCGAACCCACGCCTCTTTGACCCAGGAGTCAGGGTCACTAACCACTGAGCCACCGAGGCAGTCAAAAATCTTAGGTTGATACGGGACTGAGGCAGATGACACAGTAGATAGAGTCATGATATACTAATTAGCAGGATAAAAAAGGCTGTGGATGATAATGATCAGTTTATGTGTTCAATTGGGTTCACAGATGGTGGATGTAATATCGCGTAACATACACATAGTGCAGTCGCAGTGAGAACCTCATGTTTCGAAATCTGATAAAAATAAACAGTACTATGTAATTGTACTTAAGTTAGACCGAATTCAGTTTTAGTTCAAAATTCCAGCTACAGAAAGTCCAATGAAGCGTAACAACTCTAAAAAGCATTTGACGTTGAATTTGCATGCATTTTAAATGTCGCGATCCATTTGCGTTATGAAATTCCAGCTAGTGGACGCTCTACTAATTTTATTTCGTATTCCTTGGTTGCCATATCTGCATATTATTATGAAAAGAATAAGTGCTATAAAATGAAATATTCAGTCATTTTTTTGTCAACTTTATAGATGTCAATTTAAATTTTATCTTACTTGTGAATTCAAAGCTCTCCATCGATATGATTGCTATTAAGTACATCTTCTTTTAAAAGGGATTACGTTTATTCAGAAAATGAAGTGGTCTAAGTCACAATGTGCGTAATATTATGAATATACTTACTTTGTTTTTTCTTCTAGTCGATGCTTATACATAGATAGAAATAGATAAATTCTTTATTGTACACACAAGATAAACATACAGATAAAAAACGTTTAAACTATAGCGTGCAACAAGAGGCGGCCTTATCGCTAATAGCGATCACTGCCAGGCAACCTTTGGATGGAACAGGAATATAGAACAAGTAAAGACGGGCCTATTCAAATTTTATCTTTTTGTGAATTTCGAAATGCTCAGATTTGTATCTAGCAAAATTTGAAATATTCCAAATTCCGGAGAAGTCCAGCGTCGAGGAAAAGCAGACTTTAATGACCTGGAAAACCTTTCTCCCTTGGAATTTCGCAAGGAATCCTACAATTCTCAAGAGATTTACTCAAGAAAAATCCGAACGATTTTCGCGAGTGTTCAACATTAAATTGACTGTGAAACCTTTGTTTTCTACTTTCCCCTTAATCGTTCAAGTCTATGTTTTATTTCGGCAGTAATTACTGCAGTCTAGGCGTACTAAACGGTTGAATTTTGTCGTCTCCCGTATCCCCACTTTTTGCTAAATTTTATGGTCGAGTGCCCAAGTTCAATTCATGAGCATAAAAGACACATTTAAAAAAATATTGTAAACGTGTAGGAAAGTGCCCAAAACTGCAATAAACTTTCTTGGAAAACATGGATTTGATCTCAAAAAGCGATATCTTCGCATTTATTTTCTATCGAGCGGAAGTTTTTTTAATTGTGTTTTGAGTAAATCAATTAACTACCGTATAGTTTTGAGAATATTGTGTATTTTTTTTCCATCCAGAAACTCCAAGATATGATGGAGAAAAGTCAGTTTAACCAGGGCTCTTTACAAGTACTCGTATTTTGAGATTAGATAGCGGCTTAAAATGTCTATAAAATTTGCATTGTTTGAAATATCAAATTCGATTGTAGCATCAATCTCAAACAGCACTGCTCTCAAATCCTAGTCTAATATCCTGGAAAGCGAAGTTTTACGAGGGCATTTACGGCCAGCTGTGACAGTGTATTTATTGATGATTGTTTTATGGCCTCAAATAACGGGCTTGCACATCAAACACACATGAATCAGCCCAAATAGCTCAATAGGATCATGACGCTTAAAGTTCACAAGGCAACCAACGCAGTGCAGTACATCCTAATAAAGTAGAAACGAAATACAGAAGATTGAACAAAAGATAGAGACAGTACATGCTCAGAAATAAGATAGGATAGACCACTGCGTATATGTAAAGCCTAAATACGTACGATTCCTTCGTCTGTGTAAAAAGTGTCGTGGACCGTGGTCGTTGACCTTTAGGGGAAATCGATATCAAACTCATTGTGGATAAGGCCGCCACAAAGGGAGAATTAGTGTTATTCTGCGTATGTCGGTGATATGGCATTTTTATTCTTGGCCCCAATTTCTATACTGACTTTGTTTATGGGGACGCTTTTATGGATTACTTAATTTGAATCAATGATTAGTTTGTTTGGTAACTAATTGCTTAATTATTTGTTGATGTTTTACTAATTTTAAAGTGACATGTGATACTGATTACGCTCTAAGAATACAACTAGTTTTGGTTACAACTTACTTACAACGAATGAAGACTACATTGCCTAGTCATAGTTTTGCATATTAAGTCATTTTTACCGACTTCTAAAAAAAAGGAGATAAGTTCTATGTTCGTCTGTACCTATGTTTTTTTTTGTTAAATTCATCGTATTTTTCGCCAATTGAGAACCGATTTAAAAAATTCTTATTTTATTTCGAATTAATTTCGAATTGGAAGTATACCCACTTCCATTTAATTTTTTTCAAAATCGGCTGAGCCGTTTTTGGTAATTCATCAATAATGTACATGGATGTCACATCAATTCGTGCCGACTATTCGAATTCTGAACAAGGTGGAAGTTGGTGGTTCCATTTATTACTCTTTCTCATTATGAGTTCTAAAGTGACTTTTATTAATCAAAATATCAATTTTATCAGAAGACCATAACAGCCATGTACTTAATTTGTCTAAAACACACACATGAGCTTGTCTACCAGTGTAGTACTGGTATCAAAATATCTCATAAGATGACTCAATGAGAGTATACCTACTATCAACAATCCGCCTTTACCTGACGAATAAAAATATGTTTTAGCAGAATAAGATATAAAAGCTTATCGTAATATCCCTTTGCTAGTTGTAGTAACTCATAACGACCATCTTCCACGCATATAAGCGGTTCAACAATTCCAATTAAAGCACATAACAGCCATTTTGGCAGCAGACGATATAAAATCGATATCATACGGAATGCCGCACCGAATTCGAGAACCCGAATACTAAATTTCGCAGTTATATCGATCGTATGCACCCGGGAGAACTTGCAGTAATTTATAACTGAAGGGGCGTTAGCTTGGGCACTGCACTTGCCATTCATGACCTGTATTCCGGTGGGTTAAAGTTCAAAGTCATTGTCAGAGGGGAGTGCATGGGGGTTCGACCCACGTGTTACGAGTATTATTGCGTGATCAGGTTTTTTTCGTCGATGTTGGGGAAGTTTCGGACATGCTACTTATCTTTTTGTATTTTTTGTGTGATAGGTTATTTTCATCGCGAATGAGTCCGCCTCACCAGGCGTCATCCTCATCACAACGTCGCTTGCCATTGACTTCGATGGATACTTACATATCATTCTTTGACAACCTTCAGACTATGTCTCTCGGAAACAAGAAAGCCGGCAGTATCCATTCTTTGGCCGTAAGGATCAGAAATGTTGAATCAGCTTCTTATGTGTCGAAGGAAAGTCTACAGGTTTTTTCGTTGCCAAAGTCACATTATTATGTAACTCTATGTTTATACAATAGGTATAGCTTATCATAATGTTCTACAGTCTTCCTTTACCTATTAAGGATTAATATTCCTATTTTCTCATGCTCACGTCTGATAAATTAACATATCGTTGAATTTAGTTTAGTAGAGAAATTATAATATTAATACCGTGTGTATATTAAGACTATGTGTGTAATCATCCTTAAAATTCATCACAATCGGTTAATTTCAAGAGGAATAGTAATAGACCTAAAAACAACAATCATTTGCTATTCTATAATGTATTCGTATAATTTGCAGACTACTATTGGAGTAAACATTTTGATTGGGATCTGTTCTTTGTTTTTAGGGTTCCGTACCCAAAGGGTAAAAACGGGACCCTATCACCAAGACTCCGATATCCGTCTGTCCGTCTGTCTGTCTGTCACCAGGCTGTATCTCATGAACCGTGATAGCTAGACAGCTGAAATTTTCACAGATGATTTATTTCTGTTGCCGCTATAACAACATACAGAATAAAATAAATATTTATTACTTAATACAACAAACGCGAATTTTTGGGAGTTTTTTTTTGCTCGCTATTAATTAATAATGGCAAGAGAAATGGGACTAAAGAGGCTCCAACACGGTACGGAACCATTCGGGCGCGTGTCCGACTCGCACTTGGCCGATTTTTATACATTTTTTATTAATACATTGTCATTTAAACCGAGAACTGACTCATTTGAGCCGTATCCTTTCATATTGATGATTTCTGTGGATATGCTTCTACCATTTCCTTCACGATCTCGATAACATTATCTCACTTACCTTAATAGTCGATGCAACCAGATATTGCACAAAGACAGCAAGCTACCAACCGATCTTATTGGAGAGCTATAGGGGAGGTCTATGTCCAGCAATGGCACTGGACGTTCTATGGCTGAAACGACGAACCAGATAAGTCCCAAACAAGTTCCTTGGTAAACTCCAAACTGCTTTTATCCCGAAAAAGTTTGTCCTAAAGAGGAAAGATAGGGCGTGAAACTGCGGATCGCTAGTAGCGAAATAGAAGGTTGTGTTGGACGGTGTTAATTAACTGTTAACGATAGCAGCTTAACATACTTATCATAACAACCCATTCTATAGGATATTAGGTGTAATACTGTTGTTTTTTTTGTGTTTTATGATTTGTTTTGTTGTTGTTTATGTATTGTACCTCTTATTTTTGTTGCAAATAAATGTCTGTATATCTATTCCTTACTAGAGGCCGAATCAAACTTCTAGGCGGCTGTGAAGTTAGCTAAATATATAGCAACCTGCATATGTCCGTAGAAGAAATTCGATGGCGTATGTGAATCCACCAACCCGCACTGAGCCAGCGTGGTGGGTATGTCCCAATCACCCTACATGGGTAGGCCTACGTCCTGCAGTGGACTATTAGAAGGCTGATACAGTACAGAGAAGAACGACGACAACGACTAACAAACTTGTAATCGATGAAAAGCATTAGTTTTGAAAAAAATAATATTTTTAAACAGAATAGCACTAAGTTTGGAACAGCTGGTTTTTCACGACTATATTAAGAATTGATTTCACAGTAAACCTCGTGTTATGTCTTCACGATAAGTGTAATGAACTCCTTTTAGTTTATAAGTCCCCTTTAACCACCATGTGACGCTATAGAATAATCTAGATGTGTCTCATCCACTTTTCTCCCTCTTGCGATGATGCTATATTGATCGCGTACTTGTTTTGTACTTACACAGTCACCCCTCGTACAAACATTATTTTCCACACTGTTTAATCGTTTACGCAACACAATTCAATACGATTCGCCTTTGTGTATGGTGTATTGTTCGTTTATCCACTTGTTCTCTCCCGAATGCTGCTTTGTCCGCTGCCATTATCATATAAACGCTATGTTTAAAGTCTATTGAATCATCTGTGACAATTTGTTAGATTTTACTTCCTGTTTTATTTATGTGATTTGTTTCTGTTTCAGGATGTGCTGTTGGATTTCGTGAGGTACGTAATTTTATATATTGACTACTTTACATTTCTTAGACGTACTCGTACGAATTGCGTTGCGTAGAGTAGAGATTTTAGCTATGCTAATAACATTTCAGATAAGTTAGTAAATTATGACGTTAGACTTTAAAGTAGTAAAGTAAAGTTTATTTAAATTCTAGAAATTTCTACGTAATTTAATTCACCAGGGATGGCTGGAATATGATAGTTGAGTTTCGTAGCTGTATATTGAAAAACTTATTTATACTACACCTGCTCGGAAAGTACCTTGATACTTTATCAAATTTACGGTAGAAAGTACGTCATTGCATATCGAACAAATATGCGGGGAGAAAACGCATCTGAGCGGGAGAGAAAAGTGTATGAAAATCCATTTCTTACGTGGTTTTTCTTTTTTAATTTTGGGTAAGACTATGCGCTGGTAACCTAAATATCAAAAGCCAAAAAGTTTTTACAGTGAGTTTTTATCTCCAAGTTCGCAAAATGACACTGGCCACTAGCTGTGTGTTGGATGGTGTCAAACAATTTGAAAAAAGAACATGTGAAAATTGCAGACGCCATTGGCGCCATTTTCAAGTGTTACATTAAGCTTCACTAACTGCAACAATTTCAATATAAATTTCAATTAGTAAAGATTTAGTTTTTTATTTTCCTCGTAGGTGTAGTATAAAGCACTATGTATCACTCGAGAGAAAGTGCGATTCCCGATCTCGGGTGCCTCGCCTACGGCTCGGGCTTCAAACGACACCCTCGACGGTAATCGGTCACTTTCTCCTCTCGGTGAACAATGTACTATTTTAATCTTTTATTTGCGTGACTTTTCTTTCCTTGTGATTCCCTACTATCTACCCATTCATATTCAGTTCTCTAATATTCTAGCTAGGTACATCTTTCTTTGTCTTTTTGTTGTGTTGTTTTCATGATAATGTGTCTTTTACACATTCTGTTATGGTCTGCATATTTCAAAGATTGAATGACTCAATATCTAAATGATGTCTTCGATTTCGATGAAATTCAGTTGTTAATTTATGCAACTACGCTTGACGTCTTTGATATTTCTAGTTAATTTAGTCATTGATTTATGCAAACCCACGTTTATGTAAGCAATTAATTTTTTTTTTTTTCTCAACGTATGCTATCTTACTTCTGGGCAATGGTCTCCCCCGCTTCCTTCCATTTATCGCGTTCTGTAGTCAAATCCTGCCAACCTTCCCGGAAAGTGTCAAATCAAAGAAAAAACGTTCATGTTAGTCGGTGGTACATCAAACTGTTTACTTTTATACTTCTGTCTTAATCATCCAGTTAGTTCATATTCCGTGTTGTTTTCACCATACCAAACATTATACGTTCTGTGAGCATTCGCCCTGGGGTGGTTTTATTAAATTCAACTCGGCTCACTCTGTTATTCCATTTCAACGAACAAACAATATGTACGTTAACATATTTATCATGAATATTATTCTCAGGTTCGTGATGAGATTCGATATTCGCGCGAAATTCGGGATTTCATCTGGTAGAGTATCTATTTTATGCTCCGTTGCTTGTTGTATTATAATTGCATGGTTATGGAAATGTTTCGATTAGCATTATTTTTGTTTTGTGACTGCAGAAGAATACAAAAATAATGTCGATGTCCGTCTAATTCTGGATATAAGCTTATCTTATAGAACTCCAATGAGAACGGTTGGAGGCGGCTTCCGTCCAGCGCAATCCTGCAGTTTTTAACCGACTTCCAAAAAGGTGGTTCCATGTTCGTATGTATGTATTTATTTTTGTATATATTCATCGAGATTTTCGCCAATTGTGAACCGAATCAAAAATATTTTTTAGTTCGAAAAGGTATACTATCGAAGTGG
This sequence comes from Hypomecis atomaria, assembly GCA_964007245.1. Lineage (NCBI taxonomy): Eukaryota > Metazoa > Arthropoda > Insecta > Lepidoptera > Geometridae > Hypomecis > Hypomecis atomaria. The sequence continues at coordinate 8,940,351 of OZ023305.1, forward strand.
TCCCATTTAAATTTAATCGAAATCGGCTCAGCCGTTCGTGCGAACTATTCGAATTTTGTACACGATGGATGGAGTTTTAAGTATAACTTACTTACAATGGCAAAAATGGCAAAACCGACCGGTTTTGCCATTTTTTGCGACAAATAATTATGTAATAAGATCTGTCGGCCTTGTGGTTGGAAGTCCTAATATTGATTGAAGAGAATTTTTATTTTGCAGTAGGCACTACTATGTACTTATGCATTAATATGATAAACAATAACAAATAGATGTATCAACTATAAATATGGAATGTCAGAAATCATTGTAAGTAAGTAATACTTAAAACTCCAGACTCGGGTCAAATTAAAATCCGATAGATAAAACGTAAAACAAAGGCATTTATTCAAAACAATTCAAACTTAGAAACGAATTTCCAAGTTGAAACCGAAAGGTTTGCTCTCTATAAAATTGTTTTGAAAATCTGTCCGAAATTCCCCAACTCCAAGTGTTCCTTTGAGAACGTTGCGAAGATTAGAGGCTTTATGTTTACAGTGTTTAATTAAAAGGCCGGACCTTTCTGTAAATCAAATAACATAATTACACCTGCTGGCCGAGATTGTGTTGCTTTAATTAAAAAGTAGGCTTAAGTAATGCCTGGCTAATTTATTAGTTACCAAATCAAGGGGTTCGAGGGAAATATTAATGCTTTTGAAACGGGAAAGAGTTAAGTTACCCCGTTTTTAATATTTATTCTTTTATGGTTCATGAAGCGATTTTAATGATTAACAGATGGTGGAGGGAATTAAGGTTAGAGTTATTGCAAATTCTGAATCATAAATGTTTTAAATTTCTTTTTTTTTTTTAGGAAAGATGTGGAACCTTATAGTATCTCCGTCTCCGTGAATATAATAACCATGCATACAGTAATAGCGAATACAGAATCGACATCGGCTATTTACGGCTTTGTATAGCGTCGTATTTTTCTCACGATCTACCATTGGACAAACCAGCGACAAACGTCACGTATAACAATTTTTGGAGCTCTTTCCAATCAGTGGTGATTCATGAAACAGATAACACTCTCGAAATTAGCCGATTGTACTGTACTGTACCAACCTTTTTAATAGTCCACTGCAGGACGTAGGCTTACCCACGAAGGGTGGTTGGGCAACGTCTACCACGCTGTCACAGTGCGGGTTGGTGGATTCACATACGCCATCGAAATCCTTCCACGCACGTATGCAGGTTTCCTGTCAAACTTTTCCTTCACCGAAAAACGGTGATGTGAAAACCCGTACATAAATTCCAAAGAACTCAATGGTACGGGACCGGGATTTGAACCCTTGACATCACAAATGTAAGGCAGATGTCACTATTACTAGACCACCACGACTTCCATGGCCGATTTTATTTATCTCCCTCCAAATAGCAATGTTAATTATTTATTTGCGCGTACTGTATACCTTCTTAATAATAATGACTTGATCTCTTTTTAAATTAAGATGCAATATGTAGTCAAACGAAAACCTAATGGAAAACTAATAAACTATCTGACTATCTCAATGAATTCGACACGCCTAACGAATATACTGCTGGCACAGTAATAAAAATGTCCTTATTAACTAGTCGAATAGTAAAAATACCCTTCAATGTTGACTCAACCATGAATGTCTAATTGATTAAAGCCAAAGGGGGAAGCAGCTTCGTTGCTAAGGAGTGATTTTGTAATGGAGACAAATAGATGTTTAACTTGATTATGGAGAAGATGGACTATAATTGGATATCTGATCGTGTTGCTCGGCTAATTGTGTTTAGGGGGGGAGATAAGTTTGTTCCTGATAGTCAAAGTTAGTGACGTCGTCGCAAATATCTGCCTGTATTTTTGGACATCATCATTATCCGGTACCAACATAGATACAACAACACACTGAAGCTTAGAGGTTGGTTGCTGACTATGTATTTTTGCGATCCTATGCTACTGTTTTTAAGTGCTGTCGATACATTTTTATCAGTTATTTCAGGCTGTGACTGCCTCGGTGGCTCAGTAGTTAGAGACCCTAACTTCTGGGTCAAAAAAGGCATGGGTTCGATCCCCACCCAGGGCAAGTATTTATGCGATGAACATAGGTGTTTGCTCTGTGTCTGCGTGTTACTTACCTTTTGTTACCTTTCGAACTAAAAAAAAAAAACGATTCGGTTCACAATTGGCGAAATTATCGATGAACATACACAAAAAAAATACATACAGATGAACATAGAACCTCGTCCTCCTTTTTGGAAGTCGTTTAAAAAGTACACCACACATTTAACATTGCATAGAATTTTTGAAAAATTAAACTTCTGTTTTATTATCTCGAATGAACGTCTAACCGTTCGTTTAATGAGAAGAAACCAATGCTCAGCAGTGACACGTAAAAATCAAAATCAAAAGAAAAATTGTATGCTAGTGTTTAGTACCTGTTGGAATGTGTGAGACTTATTTTTTCATATCTATTGTGGGGGCTCTGGGGTGGTAGCCCCGTTTGCCCTCCCCTAAATCCAGCTTCAAGCAGTGGTAGAATACATAACTATTTACTAAAATATTCATGAAACAATAAGACATACTTTTTGAATAGGGCAAGTGCCTTTATTAACTACCACTAAATACAAGAAATACATAATCTAAAACTACATTAACTACTACTACATAACAAGCAATTGGATCATCCATAGTTACTATCTATACAAGTATGTATTTAAAAATATGTATATGTAGTATATCAGTATCTGGCAGCCATATCACAAGCTTTGCTTAGTTTGGGGTCAGAGACCGTGTGTAAGATGTCCCCAAATATTTATTTATAATTTAGGGTGCCAGTTGGCGTGAAAACTTACGCAATACACACAGATTTTTTTTTATGGTCAATCTTATGTTATATTAATTAAACTAATTCTATGTCTAACAGAGGAATCAAGGACTTTCAGTAGACCATCTGCTTGCTTACTGTAGAGCTGAGGAAATTTAGCAATGTCTGTACAGCGAGTTCTCGTTCCTGTTCCCACTTCAAGCCAGCATAAACAGAGAAATATCATACTCACAGTAGGACATTCTGTTTGCTTGCAATAGATATGATGAGGTTTAGCAATAGCTATCTATATCCTGAGCAAGCTGTCTAGTTCGCACTTACAGATTCAAATTTCGTGTCTGCTCCCATTTTAACCCCATTCCCATTTCTTCGTTTTATCTTGCCAACTCAATAGTTTGACTCAATAATTATTTTTTGCAAAAAAATGGCTTGACCGACTTCAACCGTGACAGAATTCGCGAATATTTCGCACGGATCGATGTCGCATTTTTACTTTATTATTGATTTATCAAAAATGGCTCGGCCGATTTTGATATGCGTGGTTATACATAAAAAATGTATACGCGTCGAATTGAGTACCTCCTCCGTTTCGTCGGTCAAAAAACTGTTCACATTCTTATGATTTTTCACTTAATTTTGAGAGCTTTTCTTACTTGAGTCAGTATTCCAACGTTGCGGACGACATTTTAAAAGGTTTTTGGAGTATATGTCGTATCTTTAAAACTTATAGGGGAAAGCAATTTTCTTGGAGGTTATTTAAGAAACAATTTTCTTTTCACTACAAGGTTCTCTCTTCACCAGAGGGGTCAAAGCTGATTTTCCACCAGATATTTGCGAGGATACGTATAAAAGCTGTAAGAAGCGTTTTGTATCCAGCGGGTACCCAGTCTTGATCAGATCATCGATCCATCTTACCTGAATACTTGCTTACGCTATGCTTGCCCAGTTCTGCAAACTAAGTAAGTGCCCTGCCTATTGCCACTTACACTTGCTAATCCGGCTTTGTCGGGCAATTATACAAACTGTGACTTAAGCTTTTTTGACCAATTTTTAAAGGTGCTCGAAAAGTTTAAAATTTTATTTTTGCTACCCCATGTCTCTGTCTTGGGTTGTGTAACAAAACTGAGGTATTATTCCGTCAACCATAAAGGGGCCCGTCAGCTTGTTTGGTACTCATAAAAAATATTACCACTATGAGAACTAGATTTTAGTTCTCATAGTGGTAATATTACGACCAAACGTACTCGTATGGTGAACGAAGCAACATTGTTACCGTTCTCGATCCCGTAACGCGTGGCCGGTCCACCGTTTACCGACTTTGACATGACTATCAAGAATTAAGATTAAGATGATGATAAGACAGCTCGCTTATTAAATTAGCAAACAGCGTGCGTTTCATTGTTTAAGTGAATTGTTGAAGAACTCTTAACAGAAAAGGTCAAAGCGGGGGAGATTAATTATGATGATAAAATTAATTAACCAAGCAAGTGTCGTATAGAGGTAATTTAATTAATGTTTGGATTTTTGAAATACTCTCCGAAATTATAAGCTAAAATCTGAGGCATGACATTACCGTGATGCGTACATTTATAGTGAAAGTACATGAAATATGTAGTACCTACTTATTTTTAATTGTCTTGTTTATAAATCTTGATAACAGAGCGAAAATCTTCAGAATTTCAAAGTTTCAAGTTAAAGGCATTTTGTTCAGCCATAGAAATCGTTAACTATTAATCTTCCAATAAAAAAAAATGTTTATAGCGTATCCTATTTCTGTACTTTATCGTTCCGAAAGCCAAGCTTCCCTAGTCAGTCAATTCAAATACATACGAGTACAGGCAAAAAGTCAAGCCTGTTCTACAAACTCGATCTAATTCGAACCCTTTGCCCTTTTAAAGTGATGTAAACTATGCATTGTCACGTCTATGTCTGCAGCAATCAGGTCACGTATCTCTGATACAACAGTTTAACATAATACGCCGACTGTCTATGAACTCTATAAATTCTTTCCATTAATGTCACCAGCATCGTCTCTATACACGGCTTCTATATTTAATATAAGACCTACACCCTCCCGTATGAGTCACCAGGACCGTCTCAACGAGGGTGGCCGTCCAAGCCAACATAAGCCATTATTTATAGATCGTTATTTTATATCTACCGAGGAAAAATCTACTTGTTTACAGTTCTTTGATTTTGTTGTTTCACGGGAGCCCGCCATTAAAAATGTGTTAGGAGATCGTTTGAGGTGAGGTTTTTACTGGTATTTTTGGTAATTGCTCAGGTTGTGTACTGTGTATCTAATGTGTTTAAGGTTCGTCATCAACACGAAGGAGCAATTATTTACTATGAACGCTAGTTAATGATTTCAAAGTAGTTTGGGGATTATCTCGTTATGTAATTATTTGAATCTGTCATTAGAATTGAATATGTTTTTTTAAATGCGAAGGTTATCTCGATATTGAGGTGTGATATAAGCTTAACGCAGGTATATCTCTCTCAGATATTCACGATAGTGTTTGTCTGTGCCATCATAATATTATGGTCCTACATGAATAGTTCGATTTGACGTAGCTTTGTTTATTATTTTAGTTTAATATGATTCACGGAAAATCTGTTGTCCTGGAGCTTCAAATATCATGTTCATATTAAGACGTGTTTCTCCATTAAATGAATATGATATTTTCTTGCATTTGCTCAAATGCATGTTTACTCTTTTACTTATTCCATATTGGCTCAAATTTGTGAAGAATGATGATTTTGAGTAGATTTTATATTATTGCTACTTCCCGAATGCGTTTACCACAAACAATCCATGCAGATATAATATCGATAAACCAGAGCACAGTTACGACACACTACAAGCCATAAGGAAACAATATATCATGCAACTAGACGCTATTGCAAAACCGAGTGCTGAATTCGGATACATTAATACGTGGTGCGGCTCCCTTACAGAAACAATAGCTTTTTAGTTACGCCTTGCAAAGTTTTCTAAAGCGTCGGTAATGGTGGTAGCACAATGGGCAGCGTACGTACCACCTGTTCGTGTCAGGGTTTCGTTACTGTTATGGCAAGTTTTGAGGTTGTTTTTCCCTATTGTGCGTGGAAACTGGAAAGCCGTGTCGAGAATAAACTGGCCATGGCACTGAACTAGTTCTACTTAACGGACCAGACGATGAAGTAGTTAGGATACAAAAACACCAATAGCATGTCTCTTACTCTACTCAGTCATTTCCTTTGCCTTCTGGGCTGTGCCCGACAAATATAAGAGCAATTGCGATCTCCACCAGTACTTATAATTTTCATTTTAGTTTTAGATATTGTAGAATACTAAAATAAATATGATCATTCGAGAACTAAAAACAACTGGTCACCTTCAAACTCTATTCAAATTTCGATAAGGTCCGTAGCATTAACCATAACTAAATTCAAATTGAAGGCATTGATAATAAATTGGGCCGTTCCTTCACGCGCCCTACCGTTCAATCAATATCAGCCAACGTTGACTAGCCCAACATCTAAAACTTTAATCCATTCGAGTATCGTGATCCTCGCTCGTAAAGACGAGATCCATTCCCCCAATTGCTCCTGCACCTGTACTATTGGCAATATTGGGGCCCACGTCACCGTTTCGATTATTCAAATGCTTTTTATGTCGAGGGCTGTGAGGGTAGGTCCGGGCTGACAAATTGCCTCCAGGCCAGACGGGGGACTGAAGCAGATTAGCAGCCATTCCTCAGTACTCTAGTTCTCTACTAAATATGTCAGAACTTTTGCACTGTTAGTGTTTTCAAACTCATATCGAACGTAAACGTTACTGCCTGCTTCGTACTGATTTGAACAGTTATCAATATAATTCATGCAATCTGTTTATCTATCTATCCTCACCTTCAAGACGACTAAAGCTTGTGATGAGTGTTTAAAGTGGCACTAATAAATCAGTAGCAATCGCTTTAGGCCAACCGGCGACATTTTTTTTTAAAGAGGATTTAAAATAGAAATCATGTACTTCTCTGACTTAGTCATCAGGTGTAATAAATACTCTTCTTCCAATCGTACCTTTTCTGCGATTTTTTTTCGTATCGGCTCTATGTATATGTTTCTTTATATGTTTTGGATTGTTTTTGTTAGGTAGATTAAAAAAATCGTAAAGTTTGTGTACTGAAAGCACAAGCGGACGAAACTGGAAACGTACCCCGCACTTGTAATGTTTAGGGGTCGTCGATAGCCTGGGGGTGTAGATTTTACTAGACGCTTGAACACGTTGAAGCATTCAGTACGATTTTATTGCGATGTTTTGAGGGAAAATACGCTGTAATTGGATAGGACGTTTGTATATGACAGACCTTGTAGAACCTTCAATAAATTTCTCGTCTTACGTATGATAAATTTTATTCGTCTATCGCAAATATACTTTATGTAGTCGTTATGTAAGCTGGCTTTGGTGTAAGGCTAAAGTGGATCAAATCAAATACATTAAACGAACACTAATGCTCTATGTCTAAAGTCGTTAAACTTTTCGGAAGTAAATGAGCTTTTGAATAATCCCCAAACGAGGACATGATACTTAATCTAGAGGACATTGCTGGCATTTGCTACAGTTATTCGTATTGTTCACGACATCTGGATTAGGTTAATACAGGTTAACGCAGAATTACCTGCCCAAATTAGGGCACGCAATGAACGTACGACGCCAAAAGTTGCCACCGAAATTAGGAGCACATTAAGCCGGGTAAGCTCCCAAGTTTCCAAATAAATCGAGGCGAAACAAGTCTTTATTTATAACGGTGTAAGTCGCCACAACCTTTTGTTCTCGCCTATACGTTCTTATCAAAGTTGTACCAACAGTAAATTGTGTTTACGTTGTTTGTTTCAAGGGAACAAAAGCATCTAGTTCCGTACTCCAGACTGTCGCGACGCCGCCTATACAACCTACCCTCTGTTACGATTTTCATGACCTCACCCGCTTCGCTCCCCCTGAGCTTAGGCATTAGGGTTCTTTCTATTAAACCTCATCCCACCTCATCAACAAACAATCTTATCACGCTGCATTAAAGTTCATTTCTCATAGAGCTCTAAAAGTAATCACGGACATTGAAACCGAAACAAAGGAGGTTGATCCTTAATGTAATGATGTTTGGGGTGGTTGTCCTTTCGCTGGGAGAGTAAATGGAAAATTGGTTTAGGTGCGGCCCGCGGCCCCGCGTTGGGCGCCAGTTATGAGGTGTCGAGGGACAATTTATGGCCTTGGAATGGTTGTCAACACTTTCTCGGTTTAGCAACTTGCCGATACATATCCATCTTATCATTCGACAGACAGCTGTGTTATTTCCCTCCAAAAATGTGTCATCTCTTAAGATATTTTCAAGACTTTCCGTGACAAATTAATTTCACGCTCTAAGCGCCGCGTAACAAGAATTTGTGAATTGTTTTCGTCGTTATCTGTTATTTTGTTACTACAAAATATTTAAATTTCATTTTGCGGTAATTTCATACCTTTTGTGTGAGTAGGCGACATTGAGTGACACACACCTACGTTTGGGATCGTGTTGATCCTGTACCGAAGTTATAATCGAGTAGCTTTTATCGAATTTGTACACTTGCTCATCTTTATTATTTTGGTTAAACTCCATTTCTGAAGCCTCCAAATATACATTAGGTTTGTTTTGGAATTCTAATTTAGAGTTAATTCACACACGTCCGACATCCCGAAGTTATTTCATTAAAGGGGTGTTCACGAACAAATTTTGTTATGAAATTATAACAAAGACGTCTGCCTTGCTCATCTTGTCAACCCGTTAGGCCCACATATAATTCCGTTTTCCACATAATTATAATGAGCAACAGTTCGCCTCTTTGATCGTTTTCAGCTAAATCGTGTGGAAACGTTTGAAAATGATGTTGTTGACTCAATTTGTGGTATCTATACACCTGGAGTAGGTATCGGAGAAAGCTAATTTGCAGATAAACCCCGCTTCGATGATAAAGAATGGTAAAATATTCAAGATAAATATACTGATCTGAGCATTCAAACGCTTTATCTATAATATTATTTTACTTTGTATTACGTAGCTATGAGACCTTTAGGCAATAGTTTTAGTTGGTATTGTCCTTGTTATTTGTAATGATACGCCTGATTTGCGGTGGAATTTATAGTGAGGATATAATAATATGTTTAGAACGTTATGCTTGTTTCATTTTGCAATTGGGATTTTTGAAATAATATTTTTTAAACTTAGCCTTATGTAAGTTGGTATATGGGTACCCGTGGTGCCAGAGGTTTTAAACTACCTGAAAGCCTCTGACCTGGCCAAACTGTTACAACTGAGCCTACAATAAAATTCTTCGTGTCATCCGGGCCACAGTTGTACAGTAATCAGTGGAATAAAGGAGATACTAGGTATACGATGATTACAACACTGGTACAGTAATGTTTGATCATATTCTGTAATACTACGTACATGTAAGTCTTCTCTCTTACACGCAGTACTTAAGTACAACATAGCGGTAAAGTTGTTCAAGCAATAACTCCTTGCCAAATATAGAGCGTGATTCAAATATGAACGCTGGTTACCAAATTCATTCAAGCAGTTCAAATATTTAGAATGATCCATTCACAAACCATTTCTAGCCAACAACACCACTATTAACCGCATTTTAATTGAAACTATGCGCGCAATAACGAGTACAACCATGAAAACCGCAAAACAAGTGTTAATAATATTTTCATTGAGCACGTCCGGGCTAATATCTGCATTGTTAACGTTAGCTTTAATTAATATTCCTGCAGGTATTATATTGCACGAATTGTGCTTAGCACCACCAACCGCACTTCGTTAATATTCATTGCCTTTATAATTAATGCTAGCTTTATAGACCTTCCTTTCGGAAGGTTCCTCGTAAAAGTTTCGATTTCTAGTCATGAAATTTCTATAGTAAGCTTACTAATTTGTCCAATAGTCGGTAAATAAGATACTTTTAAAACCTTTGAGGGCTGTGACAGGCAGTTTCTTATTTACTATCTGAAGTAAAGAATTTGATCCGCTACTTTCAGCTACTTATTGTACTGTACTGTACCAGCCTTTTTAAAAGTCCACTGCAGGACGTAGGCCTACCCACGAAGGATGATTGGGCCATATCCACCACGCTGGCCCAGTGCGGGTTTGTGGATTCACACACGCCATTGAATTTCCCAAGGAATTCATTGGTACGGGACCGGAATTTGAACCCACGACCTCACGATTGTAAGGCGGGTGTCATTACCACTTGACCACCACGGCATTTTACCTTACTACTTTTTAGCTACTTGTGATAATGGCATAATTGCTGAAATCTAATTCTTTTTGTATTCTCTCAAAATGAATAAAAACAAATTAGGTACAAGAGATTTTGTTCTGAATTCTGATCAAAGGAATGCTTACAATTGTAAAAATATATTTGCACGACTCAAACTTGCTATCTTTTATGACTATAGTGATCCTATTTGTACCCAATTTCTTCTTGAATTTCCCATCATACGCTCCACTTCCATAATATTTATCGCAAAAACCATTATTCTTATGTCTGACATTACTGTGTCAGCTCTTTTTGATGTAACTGCGGGAGGGCTGGGTTCTCCAATAGTATAATTAGGTCAAGGCGAGAATCGGGATCTACTCATGTGCGATCGAGATTATCACGGACACTTTCACACTCATGACATTTGTGAAGAGAGATACGATAATGTAGATAATCTCGAGTGCGTAAGAATCACCCTGACGAGGCTGGGGAAGTCCTCATCTCGCAATATGTTGACAGACTTACGCATAAACGTGCTATATCAGAATTTCATTTGCAGAAATGTGTATTAGGATATCGTAGTTTATCGACACCCTTCTATTGTCTCTCTTTTTTAGAACAAAAAATATTTTTTTTTGCTTCGTCCTCATTTTTAACAGACTTCCATAAAGGAGGAATTTTATATTTGTTTGTACGTATTTTTTTTTGTATGTATGTTCATGGATAATTTCGCTAATTGTGTACCGTATCAAAAATTATTTTTTAGTTCCAAAGGGTATACTCCCGAGGTGCCCCTTAAAATGGGACCCCATTTTAATTTTAAAGAAACCGGCTGAGCCGTGTTTAAAAATCAACAATAATGTTAACAATTCAACCGAAATATTCTAATTTTGTACACGATGGAAGGCGGTTTTGCCATTTATTGCGAAAATTTATTATGTTATTTTACAGAAGTTATTCCAAAGTTCCAAAATACCGCAAGGTATTCAAAAATATCAGGATTCGCATCACAAAATATTACTTTCTTGAAATTCTAAAAGTTCAGATATTCCAACCGTTCTTTTAGTATCGATAGATCACGTTTATGTTTTGGATTTTTTTTATATTCGTTTGTTATAATTATAGTCTAATTCATCAGTTTATCATAAATCTCTAAGTTACTTAGTTCAAAAATGCTGTTTCCATATTCTAGTTTGCATATTCACCTTTCTGAAATTAGCATCGGCATTATGCCTGTTACATTATAATGATCTCTTCTAAATTATAATTTTCATTATGCTTTGAGTCATTTATGAAAGTAGAAAGTGTAATAAATATATGATATTAAACAATTCTCAGTGCTCATAAAAGCCGGTTTTTATATTAAAAGAGAATATTATAAATCACAGTAAGCAAAGCGTTTTCAATGCGCTGGAAAGTGGAAACTGTAAGGTCAGTAGAATTGGAATTCGCTTCGAATTTTTCTTTTTTACTTTTGCCAAGTTCGTTAGGTCGATTTGGGAATTTTTTATCTTTGAATTGTTCTTTTCCTCCTATTTTATCTGATATTGTAATTCAGATATCGTGTCGATCATTTCGAGTGCCGGTGGGTAATACAGTCAAGTTTATCGCGTATCTCGTTGGATGTTTCCGATGTAATAAAGTACGAATGTATGGTTGTTATGTGTTTTACGGCTGTTATAAATAGGCTGTTTTTAGAAAGATAACAGAGATAATGTATGAATTATCTTTTGTATTGTTAATCTTTGCTATGCGTTGATAGGTACGCGATTATTTTGCACAAGTAGGTGAACGTAGTTTGATTATTTTGCTAGAGTAGTTGTTTGCCGTACTTTGTCAGACGAAAATAATAATCGGCCAAGTACGAGTAGGACTCGCGCACGAAGGGGTCTGTACTGTATGGGAGCTCCCCTTAAATATTTATTTTAATTTAATTATTGAATTTAATATACAACTAAATATTCTGTGAATGTTTCAAGCATTTACCTGTTACCATTATTAATATCGAGCAAAAAACAGTTAAAAATTCAGGTTTGTTGTATGGGAGCCCCCCTTAAATATTAATTTTATTCTGTTTTTAGTATTTGTTGTTATAGCAGCAACAGAAATACATCATCTGTGAAAATTTTACCTTTCTTGCTATATCGGTTCATGAGATACAGCCTGGTGACAGACGGACAGACAGCGGAGTCTTAGTAATAGGGTCTCGATTTTACCCTTTGGGTACGGAACCCTAAAAATGAGGAGAGTATGTTGACGGACCTAAGGTACCAAAAAATCCAATTGATAAGCAAGTTAAATGGCAATGGGTAGAACACAGAAAAAAACAACAAGTCGATGGCAGAGCACATAGAACTTAAACATTAGTTATGCTTATCTCGAATGGAGGCAAGTACCGATAAGTACTAGAGTAAGACTTCGGCACAGATAGTGGACAAACCACAACATAACATACACTGTTAAATTACGATTACACGCTAAATATCTACTTACCAAAAAACCTACTATTAAAATTGAAAATTTTAAAATTGAAACTGTCTAACAGCTGAGATGATGATCTTTTATTCGTCGAGGACTTCGAGCAAATATATCTACAGAGCCCAGTCCCTGAGTTAGAGTATAAAAAAATGTCCGAGCGCCATCATACATACCGACTTTGATATTTACATTAAATAATTCACAATGACCCGTTTTCTCGAATCTCGACGTTATGTCACCTAATAAGTGCTTGTAACCGAGCACTTGGCATCCCGCGGCGTTGTAGTCGGCTTGCAATCGCCTTACGACTAACTAAAAAGCCTGTCAACTAGCCCACTACGTAGTTTGGGCAGGGTTTTGCCTCGGACACATTTTTGCACGATTGTGACTACAGATATTTGCTCAAAGGTCGAGGCATACAAAATATCGTCAGACTTTATAAGTTTCTTTTGTTTATCTTCTTACTTTATCCCAAAAGTTTTACCTTACCATTCCGTTCAAAAAATGCTAAGGATCTTTTCCGGTTTCCAAACTTCCTAAGGATCTTGTATTTACATTTCTGGTCCGTTCCCGACATAAATACAATATGTCTTATAATGTAGGTACAGTTCACTTTGCACGGTCACTACGTATTGTTCTGCCGACCATGCTGGCTTGTCCCATATAAGCTGGAGACAGTGTGGGCAGATTACAGGAAGACATAGATGGAAAACTAGAAAAAGAAATAATCGGCCAAGTGCGAGTCGAATTCGCGCACGATGGGTTCCGTACCGTATGGTAGCCCCCCTTAATATATTATTTTATTTACTTATTTATTTTTGAAGAGAATATAAAACTTAATATATCGTGATTATTTCAGTCATCTTCCTGTTGCAGTTTCTAATATCGAGCAATAAAAGTTATGGGAGCCCCCCTTAAAAATTTATTTTAATTTAACTATTCATTTTTAAGGTACATTTTAACTAAATATTCTGTGAAAATTTCAAGCATCTACCTGTCACCGTTATTAATAGCGAGCGAAAAACGGACAGACGGACGGACAGCGGAGTCTTAGTAATAGGGTCCCGTTTTTGCCCTTTGGGTACGGAACCCTAAAAAGTTCATTTATGAAGTACTCTAACCATTGATCGAGAGAACGAAGTGAGATAGTCCCGGTATTTATTTTACGATTTTCTTTTCGTCTTTCCGGATGTTCGTTCCCCGCCACAGGTCGCAATTTTTCAAAAAAAATTGACGAACCTTGGTACGCGGTGTTTATATATAATTAGAATTTTATTGTCGTCTGCGATGTTTGTGATAATATCAATGATGATATTGTTTATTTATTTGTCAAGAACGAGTCGAGATATAAGCGTATGAAGATTCAGTTAAACAGATGCGGTCCACTGTTCCGAAAACTACTAGTTGTAAGAATAAGAATAACAAAATACGTAGATATTAGAGAGCGAAAAAAAATTTAAAGCACTTTTTGGAATATTTATGAACCGTCTATTCCCACTTATTTACCTCCAAATACACAAATTTAAAGAAACATAACATTTAACACAGATAAATAGGAAACTTTTTCGCGAATAATCGTAAAGGGTTTAAAGGCTTACACGCGCTTAGCGTACTCAACTTTAGTGTGGTGGGCTTATAATATTTTATTATTGGCATTCTTTGTACCTTTATTGAAATAAATAAGGATATTGTATTTGTACTGTTTGTACTATCTGAGGGCGCGGTAAAGCCCCCTCGTAGATTTGCAGATGTAACCACCCACTTCTCGAATCATTTTTCCTCATCTTCTAACCCCCATAAGTTTGGCTTGGATAATACTAGAGAAACCAAGTTTTTTGGATGCAATGCAGATTTATGAAGCACATAGATTTTATTTAACACTAACGACCCGCCCCGGCTTCGCACAGGTGTATTATACAAATATACATATAAACCTTCCTCTTGAATTACACTATCTATTAAAAAAAGCGCATCAAAATCCGTTGCGTAGTTTTAAAGATATAAGTCTATCTGTCTATCCCTATATATATAGGGATACTCGTAGACAGACAGCGGAAAGCGACTTTGTTTAATACTATAGTGATATGGCGTAGCTTTTTAGGGTTCCGTACCCAAATGGTAAAAACAGGACCCTATTACTAAGACTTCGATGTCCGTCTGTCTGTCTGTCACCGGGCTGTATCTCATGATGATGTATTGCCGCTATAACAACAAATACTAAATGTAGAATAAAATAAATATTTAAGGGATTTCCCATACAACAAACGTCTTTTTAACACCCGACGCAAAAGACGAGTGTTATAAGTTTGACGTGTCTGTTTGTGGCATCATAGCGCCCGAACCACTGAACCGATTTCAGTTTAGTTTTTTTTGGATGAAAAGAGACTTAATCGAGAGTGTTCTTAGCTATCCTTCCTTATCCTTACATAGTATATAATAAAGTCGCTATTTTTGTCTGTTTGTTTGTCTGTATGCTTAAATCTTTAAAACTACGCAACGGATTTTGATGCGGTTTTTTTTAATGGATGGAGTGATTCAAGAGGAAGATTTATATGTATAATACACCTGTGCGAAGCCGAGGGGGGGTCGTCTAGTGTTTTATAAAAATCGATTGAGTCGTTTAAGAGTTATGGTGGGTTAAAGTGGGGATGGAAGAACCAAAATTCTATAAATGTGCCCAAAATTTCGTACTATTTTTAGGTACCTAGGTTTTTGTGTCGGGGGTTTTTTAAATTTTTAATTTATTATTTAGGAGTTTTTTTGCTCGCTATTAATAACGGCAAGATGAAGAATGAGGCTCCCATACGGTACGGAACCCTGCGTGCGCGAGTCCTACTCGTATTTTTGGTGGGTTATACTTACCATAATAATTATCTTGCTTCTCAGAATCGTCTCTCTGCGGTAATCTGCAGCGTGGGTCGGCGTAGGCCTCACATCGATCCGCTCCCGCACGTGTATTACTTTTTTTTAATGAACCGCGCGGATCGTTAGTGACCTTCCCATGGGGCCATGTGGCAGTTCACTCAATTTGCTCCGTTTACGTAACTGATTAGCCCCGTGTATGGGCATTTTTATTTAATAAACTCATGTTCGTTTGGCTTAATCAGATTATTTCCTTATTTCCTATTTCCTTTGTTTTTTTTTTAATATTGGACAAGTAGATAGAGATCGAGATATATGCTTCTTTACCCATTGCGAGGTGCGTCTGTGTAGCAAATACGCGCACACTACAAAAGGCATGTTTCGTCATCATCCTCAGCCTTCTCTATCCCACTGCTGAGTAAGTATACAGGGTTATTTCTAATCAATTAGCATCCTTTTAGGGGCTTATTCTGTACATCAAAACTAACAACTTTTGTTCCGCAACTTTTAACAAAACTTAAAAAAAAAAAAAAAACAACTGATCCATACATTTTCTCGCGGGTGAACGATATTTTTCTATGGAAAATCAAATTTTTTTTTGAGTTATGAGAAAAGTCGTAGAACAAAAGTTGTTAGTTTCGATGTACCTACAGAATAAGCCCCTAAGAGGATGCTAATTGATTAGAAATAACCATATATAAAGCGCGATTACAGAGGCGCCAGCGTAAATGAAATAGCAACGTAAAAAGCGTTCTCTCTATCGAATGCCTAAAGTGAAAAAGAAACAGAACTATGCTATTTAGCTAATATAATTACGCTGGCGCCTCTGTAATCGGGCTTATAGGCCTATGGCCTATGTAGAATGCAATGATGTGTGGTTTGTTGAAATGAGTTGTTGTTTTTTGTGACGGAGTAAGTAATAATTGTGAAATTTTATTGGAATTATGCATTGCTGTAATTATTTATAATCAAAGCGTCATGTGCGAAATTAGACAGATTTGTAATTCGGTATCTTTATATTCGGCTTTATATTTTAGATCAATGGCGAGTGACCACTACAAAATCAATCAAACAATCGTACGCGAGCACGGGAATAGTTTGTATTAAACCTACTTAATAATCAGCCAAGTACGAGTCGGACTCGCGCACGAAGGGTTCCGTACTCTATGGAAGCCCTCCTTAACATGTTTTATTTCAATTTATTTATTTATTTTTTAGGAAATATACAACTTAATATTTTGTGAATATTTCAAGCATCTTCCTGTTGCAGTTATTAACGAGCAAAAAAATAACGTCTCTTGTTTGAGGGAGCCCCCCTTAATTATTTATTTTTATTTAGGTAACTATTTATTTTTGTAGTGAATATTTAACTTAATATTCTGTGAATATTTCAAGTATCTACCTGTCACCGTTATTATCGAGCGAAAAACGGCAAAAAATTCAGGTTTGTTGTATGGGAGCCGCCCTTAGTTTTTTTCTGTTTTTAGTATTTGTTGTTATAACGGCAACTGTAATACGTTATCTGTAAAATTTTTCAACGTTCTAGCTATCATCGTTCATGAGATACAGCCTGGTGACAGACAGACAGCGGAGTTTTATTAATAGTGTCCCGTTTTTACCCTTTGGGTACGGAACCCTAAATACTACACTATTTGTTTTTTTGAGAGAAACACGCAAATCTTCACAATCTGGGGAGTGTTGATCATAATAATGTAACATGTTCAAATTGCGCAGGTTGAAGAATCAAGTACTCTATTCCCCAGTTGAATCTTCACATACATATTTCAGTTGCGAAATGCTGAGCTTAAATGCACGAATTCAAAAGATGTGGGATGGGACATCGTCTCGAGTTAAATGTTTGATGATCCGAGGTGGCAGCGGGTCGTTAGCGTCGCGTTCTCAAAGAAGTTTTGAGACATTGCTCGAGTAGTAACTGTTATCTAATCTGCGACATTGCTGAAAGGCTCAGAATTCTCTGTTACTTCTGAAAGGGTTACTCAACGGTAGATGCTCTATTTTAGAGGATTAGTGCGCTTTGTCAGTAGGGGCGCATTTTACACTCTATTTTAGAGATTTACGTTGTGAAGTGCTCTGTGAAAACTGGTTTTATCTCTGGAAATGTTTTGAGAAAAATGATCTTTATATTCCCAACTGTTTTGGGCTATATCGGTCTGTAGTAATCTTTAACATTTGCACTAATAGCATAACCTAAGCACATAAGCTTATTTTTATCCCCACTTTAGATAAATGGGAGATAGACCGTTTTCAATGTTTTAAGTACCTATCTAAAATCGTATTCTATACTAAAACTATCATAATGTAAATTTTAATGCAATTTGGTTTACTTACAAATAAATGTTTTACATTACAAGGGGAACCCACCCTTAATCGTTTTACTACAGAACCATAAAAAACATGCAGACGAATTTGAGAACCAGCTTTTTCGGTCGGTTAAGTCGGTTAAGAATAAATGTTTAGTTGTTACGTCATTCTTACCATAGATTTTTACTGTAAAAGTTTAACAGCGCCTCTATAATATTACTGTAGTTTTGCTATACTTAATTGTTTAGGTAATATTTAATTGTGTACTTAGGATCATGAATCCAGTGTTTTCGCGTTTCCGTAGAGTAGAACATCGAGTGCACTCGTCTCTCGTACAATACAACTACTCGTACGTAAACAATTTTAAAAAAAAAACATATAGGGCCCGCGCATCATTCGCATACCCTGTTTTTTTTTAATCAATTTTATGAGCTTTTTCGTTTTCTTTAACGAATATGTCGCTCTGATTACATTTGCTACCTACAATTTATACTCTATGAAATAGTTTGAACAGCATTCTGGCCGAGTCCGACAGCGGTTCAGCCAGAATGCTATTGCAGTGTCCTATGTTATACATATTTTGTATTTTAGAAAAAATATTTCTGCGTACAAATTCGTTCTGTGCACACTCCATTATAATGTGATATATATCATCTATTCTGTCAGTACATGTTACACAGTATGGGGTGTTGGATATTCCCATCAAATTTAAAAAATTGTCACATGGAGGCATACCCTGTTAAAATGTGTTTGTGCGTTTGACCGACGTAAAAAGTGAGGAGGTACTCAAGTCGATATACAATTTTTTAATGTATGACCACGCATAGCTTTTTGATTGGTGGTACGACTTAGATAATTATTTTTTTATTGGAAATCGGCTGTGCCATTTTTGATAAATCAACAATAATGTGAAAAATGCTACATCGATCCGTGCGAACTATTCGCGAATTCTGTATACGGTTGTGCCATTTTTTGCAAAAAATAATTATCATATAATTTTTCGTAGTGTTCAGGGCGCGGTTTTACTTAATTCACATTACCGCAGTTCACGATTACCCAGAACTCGCATATCATCGCGTACTCAATACGACCGTGTCATTACGGCTAAACGCATAATGGACAATTAGTACGGCCCTGGCTCGTCATTCACTTGTAAATTACTCCAGACATGCGCATTATGTATTCGGATAATCTGCCACACGAAATGATGCCTCGCGTGTGTTGATTATATTCTACTAGCGACCCGCCCCGGCTTCGCACTGGAGTATTACGAGTATACATATAAACCTTCCTCTTGCATAACTCTATCTATTAAAAAATCCGCATCAAAATCCGTTGCGCAGTTTTAAAGATAATAAGCATACATGGGGACATGGGGACAGCGGAAGCGACTTTGTTTTATACTATGTAGTGATAGTGATGATACTAGCTGCGCCCGCGGTGTTACCCGCGTTAACCCGAGATAAAAAGTAGCCTATGTGTTAATCCAAGATTTAAGCTACCTTCATACCGAATTTCATCCAAATCGGTTCATCCGTTTGTGCGTGAAAGAGTAACAAACGTCCAAACATACTCACAAACTTTCTCGTTTATAATATTAGTAGGATTGAAAACTAGCTGCCCGGCGAACTTCGTTTCATGCAATATCTCGAAAAGTTATAGCATGTGTTATTCTAATGTATAAACATTACTATTGCAAAGTTTCATCTCAATCCGTTCAGTAGTTTTTGCGTGAATGAGGAACAACCATCCATACATACAAATTTTCGCGTTTATAATATTAGTAGGAAGTAGCTAGTCAAAAGTAGGTGTTTCTTAGCGATCCCCGAAGTAAACCAACGTTTAATACCTATTAAATTACTGTTCCACAGACTCCAGGGTCTGTGCCCCTGTAGTTAACCAACGTTCGAAGAGGTCAGTCTTCGGATGGGTGACCACGAAGGTAAAATTCCTAACTGAGCGCAGATGACACGTAACATTGTTGGACCCGGTGGCTTTATCCGCTTAGCCCACACATTGTCGTCAGACCCCACTGTTGAGTCGGCTTAATAATTCTGACACTAGCTAGGGCAAGCCACCCGGCCTATACGAACTTACCTTTTTTGACGTACGATGAAATAACGTCTTATAAATCGAACGCCGGCTACACGCACGAAAAAGTTTCACGTTCCGTTCTCAGACCAAGTAAAAAATCAAGACAGAATGGTGTGAACAAACAAGTGAGGCCGGCAAAACTATGCTTCGCCGTGTGCAGACAACACACATGTACACGTACAAATAAACTATGCCTTGGCTCGTCAGAAGAACTATGGCGGCGCAACAACGACGCACTCACACATGTATAAAAAACCGGCCTCACAGACGTTCCGTCTTGATTTTTTTATTTGGTCTGAGGTTCCGCCTAAGCCGAGCGTGCAAACGAGAGCGCGGAACAAGCGATAGAGAGTCACGACTATTCACGACGTAAAGAGTTGTACTGTTTACTCTTGTTGTACGTGGATACAAATCTCACCGACTATCTAAATTCGATACGATCAAAATCAACCCAGTGCATCTAATCGATATAAATAAAAGGCATGGTAGTAATATGTATTAATTCAATAACAAGCAATATCATGTTATCAAACCTATTATACCACTCACAAACAGTAGTTGGCCCGGAGCTATCATTCAATTGGGGCTGGCTAACAAGTGTCGCTACAGCGAACACTAATGTATTTGCTGCCGCTTCTCTATTGACTGATGTTTTAGCTAGCTACTCTTTGATATTCTGGGATTCTACAGGGCAATAGGCTTGATAAATAAAAAAATATAATTAGTCCGTCAGAAAGACTATCAAAAAATATTAGACACGTATTTTTTCTTTTGTCCATTACTTAAACAAAAATTGATGAAGATGTAGTCCGTCAAAGTTCCTCGTGACGTCACAAGTGCCATACAAATGTATAGACTTCTGTAAGAGAGGTGACGTCGCGACCCCCACTCCCAAACTTTGACTAGGTTTATCTTTGTCCTTTGTTGTTTGATAAACAACAAAAAAATACGTGTCTAATATTTTTTGATAGTCTAACTCACGGACTAATTATAATAATGATTTTTTTACCCAGTCCTCATGCCTATTTATTCGCTACTAGCTTTTTTCGCGACTTCTCACAGGATCCTTTTTGTAGCGCTCATAGCGTAGTTTGAAATGATTTTAATTTTAAAGTGCTTTCCAGCTTTCCATACTAGATTTATCTCAAAGAGTTGTCTTCTAGATCGGGCTAGTAATCCGAAAGAGGCAGGTCCTTTCCGCATAGGCATATATTTCCATACATTTAGAAGGGTTCCACTACAAAACAAATTTTATGACTAATATGTAATTTGATTTTTAAGATTTCCTATGACGTATTATTGTTTATGATTAAGAATTTTTAAATTATATAGTTTCTATATTTTATTTTTGCAAACAGACTATGTATGACTGACATGCTATAAATGGCCAATAAATGATCTAAATCTAGGTCCGAGGGTTCGAGACAAATTTTTGAAATGTTTATCACAAAGTTGTTTGACTAAGTGTTCGTTAGCGATCATCGAAGTTAAGCAACGTTCAGCACGGTCAGTCTTCGGATGGGTGACCACGGGTGGGATTTACCTGTGAGCGCTACCATGACTCAGATGACACGTCAAATTGTAGGTCCCGGTTGTTCTAAGTAACTGTTTAGCAATGTCAGAGGCCTTCAGGCGGCTTCAAAACTCTGACAGCTCCAGCCCTGGGCTGAAACCACCCGGCTTGTACGAACTTACTTACCTACAGGATACTTTAATTTTATTTCGATAAAATAATAATAATTTACATAATTATTTTTCGCAAAAAGTGGCAAAACCGCCTAACATTGTGTACATAATACAAAATTAGAATATTTCGCTCGAATTGTTTACATTATTTATGATTTTCCAAAAACGGCTCTACCGATTACTGTATAATTTAAATGGGACTACCTCGGGAGTATACCTTTTCGAATTAAAAAAGATTTTATTGATAAGAATTCTACATTGTGTATATTTCCAGAGTCTTTCGAGGGCTATAAAAACTTATTCTTAACTTCCTCAGTCGGCATTCCCTGAAAGATTCCATCCCAGCAACAAAATCCCCTGGGAAATCAAAGATACTGGGACTATCCGGGATAACAACGATCGCCAGCACAACAGCTATCCTACAGTCCGCGGTCGGACGTTTCCTGCATCCCAGGCCCTACTGTGGAGCACTTACGATAGCTCCTATTGTATCTGGTCCATTTCCCGACCACCATTATGCCAGTATCAGCCGGCGAACCCTGCCCATTCATCTAAGAAGGCCGCCTTATCTTTAAAAGTCCTCAACAGGCTGTGACGTAATGCCTTCGTCAAGAGTTGATGGAAGGCAGTATGTAAAGGTTTGATTGAAACTGTTTATCTTTGCCTGAATATTTGATTTATGGAAATAAGTTCAAGCAAAGTTCTATGTTGAATCTGCTGCGTACAATGCACACACTTATTTGTGGTCATCTTGTTTCTTCACTCTAAAATAAAATGAGATAGACTAGTCTAGATAGATAGAAAATCTACTTTTTTTTCAAGTGAAAAGTTATTTAGCGGCTTTGTGCACTTTATGGGATAGATGAAAGATGTTAAACTCGCGTCAGGACACCTGACCTGATCGAAAATTCGTTAGGCGGAGCAAGCAAGCAAGTTTTTTCTTCTGTCGGCTCTCCCGGAGTGCAACCCGTTGTTTTTGTCGTGCTCAGCATTGGAAAAATCACTGGAGATATCACGCTGAAAAGTTTTTGATTATAATCACTCTCTCAATTAACACAATTTTTAATCAATGGCTCCCAAATCGAGATTGTTTCTTTCAGCTTTTTAGTCTTAGGTTGCAAAATGTGGTAATTATTATTATGGCGAATACAAAGGTGCTAATCGATTCTGGCTCCGTTGCTTTTTCCATAAATGGGCGTGGATGAAATGTGGAACCTCGTAAGCGCATATAACTAGTAAACAAATAAATAACAGGGGTTTGAACTAGCTAGAAGATCATTGCATTGAAATTATCATTATACAACTCTACTTAAAATGACCCAGATAAGTCGAATCGACTGCTTGCAAAACTTACATCAGATCAGATAAAAAGTGCGAGCTTCCCTACTGACCAATATTCCTCAACCACAACTGTGGGCGGAGGTTTTCGACCTTAGCAGCCAGTTGCTGTTTTGACAGGCGTGATGATAAAAAACCACACCTATTACTGTTATTATGTCAATGAATGAAATCGAAGGTCCCGATTTTCGTCACGTCTGACAGGGGACTTGTCTTGTTAACGTTTAAAAATACGTACTTTGAGGAAAATTAACTTGGCCAGTTATTTATGAATATTTTCCGGCGTGATTTTTTTGCGTATCAACTTTGTGTCTATTTTTTTTTCCTGGAATCTTCTGTTTTCCTTTTTACGTTTTCTTACCACAGTATTATTATTTTTAACATGACTTCTTGTTATGGTTCTCGTATCTGTATTCTGTGTATTTGCGACTTTTTTGAACGTTAGTTTGACATCACTCACTAGTTATTATGGTTCTCTCATTTGTAATATTTACCTGTGTGTAGTGTTTACGTTGTTTTTGAACATCAATGTTTTTAATGATTCAAGTCGTATTACTTTGTGAATTGTTTTAAACTATTAATTTTATCATTGTGTATTACACTGACCGACTAACTAGTTGTAATAAAATTCAAATAACCTTATAAACAACTTTATTTCTCTGTTCCACCATACGTTTTGTACGAGTGAAAAGGTGATCCCTTTACATTCGTCTATAGTTTAATTGATCTTTCTTTTATTTGGTATAAGTATACGTACAACAATATCCGAAAGTTATACTGAAGTACATGAATTGCAACAGCGAGGCAAACGTCTCTATTTTCTGCTAATCTTTCATCAGTAAATCTGGCGTAAGAGATTCTCTCTTGTTTACTATTACCACTTGGGCAATCGAGATCTCCCATTACCGCGCGCCTTTGTATGTAAACAACCCGTCTTTCAATCAAGCTATCGTACCTGTCAACGGTAACGTAACTGCGCGCAGCACGTGCGCGTGCGCCGATGGGATGTGACGTCATCGACCGTAATAGCGGTGCATTATGGCGTAGAGTCGTAGAGAGATCATTAGAGGTCTGCGCTCCGCGGTGTGTGGACGTGTGTTGATTGATTGCGGTAAAATAAAGAGCATGGAATAGATGTTGGGTATTTTTCTTGTTATATTTTCTTGTGTTTTAAAAAGCGTAGTTCCAACGTAGTCCGTAATTGTTGCTTACTGTACTGAGCACATTTTATGACGTGATAACGTCTTATAAATCGATGAACGCCTCCTGTACGTACGAAAAAGCATGACTCTTTGTCATGTTGCCTGAGACGAGCGTGCAAGCGAGAGCGCGGACCAAGTGATACAGAGACACGATCGCCCTAAGAGTTCGGCTTGTGACACATAAAACGTTATCACGTAAAATTATCGACTGTATTATACCGACTATACAGCACTAGTTTTTAATTCGGCAAAATTTTATGAAAGTTCCACCAGAAAACAATAACAAGCGGGCGAAGTTTGAGTTCTAACTAAATGTTTTCCATCCATGATCCATCCCCTCAAAGCAAAAAAAATGCTTTAAGGGGATGGATCATGGATGGAAAACATTTAGTTAGAACTCAAACTTCGCCCGCTTGTTATTGTTTTCTGGTGGAACTTTCATAAAATTTTGCCGAATCAAAAAACTAGTGCTACATCTTTTCATTACTCCTTTCTATTTTTAAAATGCTATTTAAATAATCGATCAACCGTTATTTTTATTTAGCTGCGTACCATTTTATACGCATTAAATTAAAGTAATAACGTGCAATGTTATATCGAATCAATATGGAAACAGTTTTATTCGCTTTCATATTTACTGTTTGCAATTTCTAAACATTATTCACAGTTTGAGTACGTGACGCATATTTATGAGCTGAATGAGAAAACTGTTTAAATGTTTACGTACTCGCTTACTGTGACATGTTATTAACTTAGTCGGTGACCTACGCCTACATAGGGTCCAAACTTAAAACGGATTTAAGTTGCGTTATATAAACAGTAAAGTACATTTTCGTGATTTCACCTTATCGAGTACTAGCTTTTGCGCGCGGCTTTGTGATAATTTGATTTCCATCCCATAGGAAACCTTTGATTTCTTCGGGATAAAAAGTAACCTATGTCACTTTCCGTCATTCAAACTATGCCCATGCCAAAAATGAAGTCAATCCGCTGCTCCGTTGTTGCGTGAAAGAGGAACAAACCAATAAACCAACAAAAACACTTTCGGATTTATAATATTACTAGCTGCCGGTCCTGGCTTCGCCCGGTTATGGATGAGTTATAACTATAAACATTCCAAAAGAAATACCTACTCTAAAAGATAGTGAGATCCGCATTGCAATCTGATGTCTAGTTTGGAAGATAAAAGCGGATACACAGACAGACACACAAAAATAGCGGTTTTGCTTTATACTATGTAGTGATTGATTAATTAATAAGGATAGTAAGGATTTAGTAACAGCTTAAATTTTCCCAGCGATTAGCGACTCTTGAAGGATTCGAATCTACATGCGTATAATGGTGCTCAATTAAACACACATTCACGTGACAGTAGAAGTAAAAGCAGCAGTTTCGCGCGGGATGCACATCGCTTACAACCGATCCTATTAAGTTATAAGTAGGCCTATGTCCAGATGTCGACGACCTATGGTGGTTGGTCCTATGGCGAACAGCTACAGAGCTAGTGTGATTCAGCCATCACACAATGGTAAATTCCTTTAGTCCAGGTGGCCAATATAAGTTGTGCTATCATCATTTCATCATTTTGAACATGTATGTTTTATGTAGGTACATGTATCATATTATTTAGATATACTATAAAGGGTTATCCAGAATTGGTGTACTGGGACCAACACAAAATTCGAGAAAAAAATTAGCTGTTCCGTACAAAACTACAACTCTGACTCGACAACATGAATTATCCCCTTTTGAGTACAGGGTAAGCCGATATGATCGTATAATAATTATAATCTAATCTAATAGACTATAGAATAATCGGCCAAGTACGAGTGGGACTCGCGCACGGAGGGTTCCGTACTGTATGGGAGCCCTTAAATATTTATTTTATTTTTATTTTATTATTTATTATTGAAGTAAATATAAAACTAAATATTCTGTGAAAATTTCAAGCATCTACCTGTTATCATTATTAAAATAGAGCGAAAAACGTCAAAAAAATCAGGTTTGTTGTATGGGAGCCCCCCTTAAATATTTATTTTATTTTCTTTTTAGTATTTGTTGTTATAGCGGCAACAGAAATACATCATCTGTGAAAATTTCAGCTGCCTAGCTATCATGGTTCATGAGATACAGCACGGTGACAGACGGACATCGAAGTCTTAGTAATAGGGACCCGTTTTTACCCTCTGGGTACGGAACCCTAAAAATCGTAAAATTAGCTACTTACAAGTATAGCAGACACAAATATTTATCTGATAACAGGACCCATACTGCAAATTGTTGTACGTATAATTTACTCACCAGTCATTAGGTCATTGTAATTTTCGGAGCCGACACCTACGCGACAAAGTTTTGAAACCTGCAATATGGAGTTGTTTATTTTTCGCCATTTCACTTTCTATCGAAAGGTCAAATTACTTGCAAAATATATTGAAGGTTGGGAAGGAAGTCAACACGGAATAGAAAAAACAGGTGGATATGGGGTGTTTAATTTATGCCGGAACAACAATTGCCAAAATATGTAAAACTAACTAAAGGTAATAAATCTGTTGCATAATCAAATAATTAATAAATCTCTTTCAAATATTTTTTTTAATTGGCTGTTTTTTATTTTACAAAAATAGCCCAAAAACAGAAAAATATTTGGTAATAGATTTATTAACTTTAGTTAGAAAATTATGTATTTTGGCGATGGTGGTTATTATGCAGATTTACGCAGTTATTTTACTTATGACGCAGTTAGTAAGAGTTAACGTTTTGTTATCCATAATAAACTACGATGACGATCACAGATGGCGTTATTATTAAAATTGCTTAAATTAATGATAAATAAATTGATAACTGCTTCAATATCAGTATACTTAGGGTGTTATCATCCATCAGCCATAGGACGTCCACTGCTGGACATAGGCCTCCCCTATAGATCTCCAATAAGACCGGTTCGTAGCGGCTTGCATCCAGCGCGAACCTGCGGTCTTACTCGTAAGTACACACCGGCAAGCGCACCGTAGGACGTCCACCCACAATGTGGACGGATGACCTCATTAAAAAATAAATCAAGGCGTCAATATTTATTGTGCTAATTTTACTTTACTTTTGACGTGGATCTATCACAACAAAATTGGTTTAAATGTATGAAAACTGGTAGTGATCTTCATGAAAAATGTTTATTCCTGCAACGAAACCAAATTCAATCATTCATTATAATTGTGTCTTCATTATTAGGCCTGAAATATAAATAGCAGCCCACGTATTATAAATAAGCGTATCATAATTTTTACACACGGGTTTACACTTCACACTTTCATGTTTTTAGGGTTCCGCACCCAAAGGGTGAAAACGGGACTCAATTACTAAGACTGCTGTCCGTCTGTCTGTCACCAGGCTGTATCTCATGAACCGTAATAGCTAGAGAGTTGAAATTTTCACAGATGATGTATTTCGATTGGCGCTATAACAACAAATAATATAAATATTTAAGGTAGGCTCACATACACGTGATTTTATTCCGAGGGTCTCCCACAAGTTCGGAACCCTTCATGCGCGAGTCCGACTTGTACTTGGCGATTATTTTTTCAGCTCTATGGAAGTCAAGTTGATGTAGGTAGTGTTTTGTTACGTAAACGTCGTCCTAACGTCGGTCTCAGGTGGGTTCAATAATTTATCATTCTTTTTTCCTTGAATTTCTAGATATCCTTTCAGTCAATCCTGTGAAAGGATTAGGCTCATACCCTTCTCAGAACAGGCTCTCCGTAAATGTAAAGGTGCTCAATCGGTTAGCAATTATATTATTGAGTGCAAAAATGTTGCACTTGTACTTCCAGTGCTGTCGTTTCTTACCCAACGAAGATAATTTTTGTATAAAAACTATTTTATGGTCCTACCTTTCAGCTTTTTCAGGCAACTTAAAAAATGTAATCTCTGGGTTCACTATTAAAGAATACCAGCTTCTAGGAGAGCTACATAAAATGTAATCTCTGGGTTCACTATTAAAGAATACCAGCTTCTAGGAGAGCTACATTACTCTTAATCATAATACATCTTATATGTACATTTCACAGATTTTTTAAATCCAAATCAATTTTAATTGGCACAATGTAAAATTAAAATCACAAGTACATTACGCTTGCTTCTTGTGTAGCTTGCAATTAAATATTCAGATGGTTTAAATGTGACTTTTTTCAAATAGTGGACTGACAATTTGACTAGAATCACAGGATCTCGCTGGATACAAGTTGCACAAGTCTGATTCTATTGAACTTCTATTGTATCTATCCATCCATCACCTGTAGGACGTCCACTGCTGGACATAGGTCTCCGCTATGGATTTCCAATAAGCCCGGTTGGAAAAACTGTTAATAAGAAATATTCCTAACTGTACATGCTCCATGTTTGATGTGACGGTGATGATTTTAAAGTTAAACAAGGTCTATCGGTCAGTTGCATTCTCAAAATTGTTATAAAACTGTCAATAACTACGCTTTCAAGTAGTCCCTACGTCAATCAATAATCTATACAGCTCTATGTAGAGCCCCTCCCGCTACTTTGTTTCTCCCACGGTAGCTCTACAACTAGTCATTGCTGATGCTTATGTGTGATAAACTACTATTTATGGTAACTACCGGCTATGAAAATTGCTTATAATCAGTCAGCCGGAATAGTCACGATACATCTACTTAGGTTTGTTAACTAGGTTCTAGTCTTATACGAGCTGTATGTAGAGTCCTATGTTTGCACTGCACTTCTAGATCGATAAAATTAATTTACTAAAACAAATTTCAGGGAGCATCTTTGAAATCGTCATAAGAACTGTTGTCATCAGCCTGCCAACCCGCTGCTGGGCATATGCCTCCCTTTTTTATTCCATGCCGCACCTATGCCCATTTACAAGTTATGCCCATATACCTTTTAAACGTATTCATTGAAAATGGTTTACAACGATGATTATACCTTCACTGCTGGACGTAGGCCTCCGCTATCTCCAATAAGTCAGATTGACAGCGGCTTACATCCAGTGCAATCCTGCAGTCTTAATCGCGTTATCGCTCCATTTTGTGGGTGGACGTCTTACGCTGCGCTCACCTGTACGTGTTCTGTCTCCATATACCTCGTAAATATGTGAAGAATGAAAATACAAAACAACAGCTTGTAGAGCGAATACATTAATTTTAGAGTATAAATAATTGGTCAAGTGCGAGTTGGACTCGCGCTCGAAGGGCTCTGTACAGTATGGGAGCCCCCCTTAACATATTTTATTCAGATTCAGATACTTTATTTGTCAGAACATGGTAAGTACACTTCATACAAAATAGCATACAAGTTGGAGTTCTTACATAATGTTATTATAATTTAATTGTTTATTTTTCAAACAACTAAACATGTGAATATTTCAAGCATCTACCTGATGCCGTTATTAATATTGAGCAAAAAAAAACACGTTTCTTGTAGCAGACTCCCTTAATTACTCAAGTAATTTATTTGAATATCATTATTTATTTCTGAAGTAAATATTTAAATAAATATTCTGTGAAAATTTCAAGCATCTACCTGCCACCGTTATCAAAATCAAGCGAAAAACGGGCTAAAAATCATGTTTATTGTACGGGTGCGCCCATTCATTATTTATTTTATTCGACTCTTAGTATTTGTTGTTATAGCACCAACAAAAAAAAAAGAAAAAAAACAGCAACAGACGATGTATCTGTGAAAATTTCAGCGTTCTAGCTATCACGGTTTATGAGATCAGCCTGGTGACAGACGGACAGACGGACGGACAGCAGTTTTAGTAATAGAACCCTAAAAAATAGATATCCAGACACGTGGCGCAAACTAATGCGACTACTTAGACCTGTTTCGTATTCACGGTGCGCAAAAATATTATTTTCCTGAATTGCGAGCGTGGCGTACACGACACATCCCGGAAACGTGCGAGACAAAGGTCGCAGGGGGTGGGGGTGAAGGGTAAGGAAACAGGAGTGGAAGTTGAAACTCCCTCTGTTCGTAATGTCAGCTCAGACAGAGTTGATAGTTTGGGCGTATTGTTTTTTATTTTGGCTGCCAGAGACACGCTTTTTAACCGACTTCCAAAAAGGAGGAGGTTCTATGTTCGTGTGCATGTATATGTTTTTGTGTATGTTCATCGATAATTTCGTAAATTGTGTACTGAATCGAAAATTGTTTTTTAGTTCTAAAGGGTATACTCCCGAGGTGGTCCCATTTAAATTTTACAGAAATCAGTTGAGCCGTTTTTGATAAATCAACAATAATGTAAACAATTTCGATGGAAGGCGATTTTGCCATTTTTTGCGAAAACTAATTATGTATAGTTAAAAATAAACTACTTATAGATAGTGAATAATAATATGCTAATACGACTACATATACCTACCTAATTCTGACGCCGAAGCTCCCTCTCTTTGTGATGTCAGACAGACATGAAGGTTCGAAGTGTAAAGGAACTTTTTAATCTTCATCAGGCAGCAAGGGGATTCTTAATGTCATCTAAAGGCCGCTGCATACGTGACGGGTTTTTTCACGTACGGGACGGGACGGGACGGAACGGGAAATTTTAGAAATATCGTTCCATACAAAATGTATATGGAAGCGCATATGTCACGGAGACACGGACGGGACGGGAACGTGGCACCGACGGGGCGGGAAAAATATCGTCGCCAACGATGTTTAGCCCGTCCCGTCCGGCACGTGCCCCGTCCCGTCCGTGTTTCCGCTACGTATGCACAGTCACTCCGTTCGTTCCGGAGAGAAAAGTAGTGTTGTACGTTTGCATCACCGTCGAAAATGGACGACGATAAACTAATCAAGTGTGTACGGTTACACATCCAGCTTTTTACCTTTATAATTTAGCTAACTCAAAGTATTTTTTCAATTTTAGGGTTCCGTACCCAAAGGGGAAAACGGGACCCTATTACTAAAACTTCGATGGCCGTCTGTCTGGCTGTCTGTCACCGGGCTGTATCTCATGAACCATGATAGCTAGGCAGCTGAAATTTTCACAGATGATGTATTTCTGTTGCCGCTATAACAACAAGTACTAAAAAGAAAATAAAATATATATTTTCCTTGCGCGAGTCCGACTCGTAGTTGGCCGATTATTTAGTTTGTTAATGTTGACATTGTTGTTAGTATTTTGTGAGCAATAATTAATATTAATGCATTGTAGACATATTTTTGTGTTTAATTAACTATAGAATTGTAATTCTATCATATTAACGTAATTGTAATTAATTGAATTGATTGTCTTATTAAATGATAAATACAGTCAAACCTGGATAAGAGAGAGTTGAAGGGACCGCCCTCTCATTCTCGCTTATAGAGGTTTTTCACTTATCCAGGTTTCTCACTTATCCAGTTTCAGAAGTGGCTTCTCTCTCTTATAGAGGTTAAAAAATACGTCTCATTTGTATCTACATGCGTACTTGCAACTTAAAATGTACTAATTGTTCGGGTTGTGTTGATTAGAATTAAACATAGATGATAGTTTATTTATTCATTTTAAAATACACTTTTCAAAATTGTGAAAATCAGAAAGTCGACGCATTTTAATATTTCCTTGTCCTTTAAAACACTGAGACCGTATAGGATCTTTTGGTTTTATTATTTTATAAAGGTTTGATTCTGATAAATCAAATTCAATGCGTATTTTATTTCTAGTTTTTCTACTTTTGAACGCATTCAATAACTATCTTAAGTTTATCACTTAACAATTTATTTATTTATTCCTACAGATTTATTTGTTAACCCCGAACCTTTCTCCTCAATTGTTATAATATTGAAATTGATTAATCTCCTCCTTATCAACTGTAGTAAGTTTGACCAGTAAGATAGTGTAAACGTATGTGTGGCTATTCCAAAAAATGTGATACAAAAAGAATGTTACTTATTTCTACAAAATAAAAAAAAAATATTTGAATAGAACACGATCCGAAATCAACGGAATCAACAACAAGTTCCACGAAATTTAAGAATAGATCATAAAGTGCAGATGTTTCATTACCCTCAACTGTCTCTTATAGAGGTTCAGACAAGTAGTACTCTCAGTTATAGAGGTCCAAGAGGGAAAAACGACTCTCTCTTATAGAGGTTTTGGTCTCTCACTTATAGAGGTAATTGAGGGGTAAAATGACGGGACCTGGCAATTACTCTCACTTATAGAGGTTTCTCACTTATCCAGTTCTCAGTTAGCCAGGTTTCACTGTAGTTGTCTTTTTACAAGGTAAAAAGAACGAATGATATTTGTAGAATATTCAAGACGCGATCTTTTTAACTGAATATATATAACTTGTGACAGAATGTTATGAATAAAGTGATTATGATTATTATTTAGAGTTCAAGAATTATCTGTGGCATAAAATTGCATTCGAATTATCACTCACTGGAGACGGTAATCATTTATTGCATTGCAATTAAAGCCAATTGTTAAAATGAAAAATCCATCTTTCCTGTTTCACAACACTAGCACGTTAGATCCGAATTTACGTTACGGTACGTATGCATTAAGAACACGTTCCCGTCTCGAACGGGGCAGCCACGCCTCTTTCCCGTTCACGTCCCGTCCGAGGTATTTTCTCGTTACGTATGCAGCGGCCTTAAATCGCGGGTCGAACCTGAACACGATTGGCATTGAGGTTAATATCATTACAAGAGGAAGGCTTTACCGAGCAGTGAGATTAAGAATCCTACCGTTGTTAATGATAGCCCTACAACGACTCAGAATAATATTTACGGTTCCCTAATGTTTCACAAACATTTTTTGGCAAAATATCACTTTAAAACCAACTATTCGTATAATATTCATGCCAAAAAAATTTTACATTTTAAAAGTTTTTCACTTTACAAACAGCGTTTCGTATGTTATTTAATTTAAAAATACCTTATATCCACAAATGTTTTATTTTACAAATCATCATTTATGATATTTTGTTTTTCGTATATTTTTTATTTCAGATATTGTTCTCTTTAAAAATTTTCAACATTTATCAAAATGTAATTTTACAACAAATATTTTGAAAGTTTAAGTCCCTATTTTACGAGTTTTTTTGTGTATTAATCATTTAGCTGCTCATGGGTTTGTTAAACATTATCACATGCCAGTTTATGAAAAAAAGTTTGTGAAATGGACGAATATCAATATTTTCAGAATATCTATTGCTCTGTATTCTGTAGCAACTCTGCTTCCGCACGAACTGTTTTACTTTAGGTACTGACTTTTCCTATACATACTTGGAAGTTCCTTATCATTTAGAAATGACTTCTCGATTGATCTATTATACTATTATTCGCAAATCATCCTATTTTGTGGTCGTTAAAAAAATTTAATGTCTTTGGCCGCTCTATCATAATCTTTTACTACGTAGAAATCTAATCAGTCAAATAAAAATATACATTAAAATCAAAATAAAATGTCATAATTTGTCACCCATAGCTACGCGCATCCATTTATGTTGGATGGGGCAGTTAAAGCGACCAACAATCATTTTCAGGATGCCATTGCTACTGTCCCACGTTCGCCGCCGTAGAGACGCGACTTTCTTGCGTATTATTGCGTGAAAATCGTCTGTGCGCGCTAATCAGCAAGGTATTTCGGTAAATTCATTTTCACCTGCGGATCCCCATATCCCTGATTCGATCTCGCAGAGAGACATAGATATATTCAATGTAGTAATCTGTATTGAATTGTAATTTTTAATCTGTATTTAATTGTACCTACCCATGGCAATAATGCCTACTCAATTAATTATTACTACTACCCACGTCTCTCATTGTACGATGTCATTACTACGCTCTAATAACTGCAATAATTAACGCGTTATTCTTAATGTTACGCACGATACGCAAGATTTCACAAACGCTATTAATTAATATTTTAAACTCAACGAGAGTGATTTTGAGTGTGTATTGATTACCTTCACTCTGTGATAGCTTGACCCTTTTCCATAGGGAGTAAAGAAAGCTTATTACCTCGATTAACAGATTAGGATTAAGCACATTGTAGCCGGGGTGCAGAACGTCACAGCGTAACATAAATGCACAATTCGTAAGCCGTGATTGACAGATTTCTAGTAAAGTTTGCTGCCGCGAGCCTAGTAGTGACTGGGACGGAGCAGGGCAGACCGGGCCGCGTTGCTATCGCAAAAATATGCCAAGTATTGCCAGGCAATAATAACTACGCGTTATATCTCGTATCTGTACCAGCCTTTTAATAGTCCACTGCAGGACATAGGCCTACCCACGAAGGGTGATTGGGCCATATCCACCACGCTGGCCCAGTGCGGGTTGGTCGATTGACCATCGAATTTCTTTCATGGACATAATTAAGTATGCAGGTTGCCTCACGATGATTCCTTCAATTTCGTACATAAAATCCAAGGAATTCATTGGTACGGGACCGAGTTTGAACCCACGACCTCACGATTGTAAGGCGGGTGTCATTACCACTAGACCACTACGGCTTCAATCTCGTATAGAATGCTAAAAACTACCCTTGCAGATTTCTATCTGACCCTCCGCGGCCCGCTATAATGTGCTTGAACTTCTATAACAACAAAACGAATGATATTAACGCAATTAAAGTAATATATGTTTTAGTCTATTGCGTGAGTTTATTCCATTCTTTCACACAATATTTTGTAAACAGGTTTTGGTACAGCTAATTTTGCATAAGTAAAATTCTGTTAAGATTTATCGACTCTGACTTGTTCATTAACATGATTCGGCGGAATCAAGGCACTCTGGTAGAAAGTGGTAAGATTGTAACTGACACACGTTAAGTGGCTTTCAATGGTTGTACTTTTATTTCAGATTTCTCAGTGTTGTCGCATTTAACTGTAATAATTTATTATCATTATAATTAGGCCGTGGTATGCCAGTGAAAAAGCCTGTCTAAAGTTTGTGAGGTCGTTGGCGCTCTGGTTCAAATTCTGGCCCTGCTTCAATGCGTTCTTTGGAATTTATGTACAGATTCTCTCACCTTTTCTAGCTTTTCGATTAAGTAAAATATTATGAACCATACTGCGTACACGTTTAGAAGAGAAATTCTTTGGCTTGTGTTATTACACTGATACGGAACTCTTCTAAGGAGCATAAGCGTATCTAAGAAACGTTCAGAGATAGATAGATAAATAAACTCTTTATTGATTCACACACACATAAAACAGAAAAATAGAGAAAATTAGATGCTACAATATGTGAAGCAACCGGCGGCCTTATCACTGAAAGTGATTTCTTCCAGGCAACCTTAGGATGGAGAGAGATGGTACAAAAGAAAAAACGACGAGGTGTGCTAATTTAGAGGACACTTTAAAAATAAAAAAAGAATTATACAATAGACATATACATACAAATATTATAAATACTAATACATAAATAAATAATATCATAAAATAAACTAATAAATACTTTTAACTTCTAACATACACATATAACCAATGTACTCGTATAAGTAAACAAATACAATAATAAGCAAACTATAGAAATTAATAAAACACCCAAAAACTAAGAACTATTTGAAGATTGCGACAGATATAATTTTTTAACCTCCTCTTTAAAAACAATTACGGACAGAGCAGGGTGGTCGGTCAATGCCTACTCTAGAAACTTCTTTGCCAAGTGACTTGATTGAGCAGTTACCTCCTTAGAGAACATTTCAAACTACTTTACTAGCGTAGTGGATAAAGCCAAATTCCTCTTCTAGAGTAGGCCTATTAAAGGCCGGTTAATTAAAAGACTATTATGATAAGTCAGCTGTACCATCTGTTCGTGTTTTACGGAAAAAGTAAAAGCTCTCCTAGTTTATTACCGAACCATTCAAAATAACTTATCTCCTATTACACTTCAGAGTATCCCTAAAGAATATTAAAATAATCGACAAGACAATAAGATCCATTTTATTTTCAGAACAAAGAAATCAGTCGCGTATCAACTTGAGTAATATTATTTTTAAATATCTGGAAATTTTCGCCGTTACATTGATTCATTGCCGGATTACCGTCGGGAGCTGCGACTTTTATGTGACGTACGGGAAACTTTTTGATTTATTGAGATGAACAATATTTTAGGGATATCTTAATAATGTTTTAGTACGATCAGTCAAATTTAAAAAGTACTCAATTATCAGGGCTACTGTACAATGGAGATATAATTATAGATAATGTCACAAAATTATAAAAGTTTATGAGACAACTTTAAAATACATATATATATATAACTTTTAATACCATAAAATGTATGATTTTTACTATGGGAGAAACCCGAGTAACCTAAAATCGTATAAAAATGACCTATTCTATTAAAGAGGCTAGGTGACTATCAATCCTTAGTTACCCTTCAACTTACGATGTTTATAAACTATAGATGATTTGTGTAGGCTTGCGACGAAAAAAAAAACACCAATCAATTCGCTTCGCTCCGTATCTTAGCACATCTCATTTAAGTGAAACAACAGCATACAGCAAAAAATCTGTCATTAAGCCTTTGATGGTCCATCACAACAGCCTCCAGCCTTGAGACTCGAGTTTCAATTCCGAGTTATTTGAGAGAATTTCAACTAGAACCTCCCGGGTGGATTACCTCCCGTGCCTGACGGAAGTTCTACAATCTTCTGAGAAAATCACCGGAGACACAAATTAGATAATAATTACTATGGAACCGGAGCCTATTTCCACTTACAGAATTTTATGGTAACTACAGTGAACATATTAACAGTAACAGTGAAAATAGTCGCGCTCACAGCGTAGTTTATTTTTTTCTTTGCGTACATCGAAGTTAAGCAACGTTCGCAACGGTCACTCTTCGGATGGGGTGACCGCGGGTTGCATTTACAACTGTGCGCTGCATTGGCCCGGTGACACCTTATACTAGTAAAGTAAGTTCGTATAGGCCGGGTAACCCTGGTGTCAGAGTTTTTAGGCCGCCTGAAGGCCTCTGACATGGCCAACCTTATACTGTGGGTCCTTGTTGTTTCAACCGTTTATTAAACAGAGGCCTTTAGATGGCTGAAAAACTCGGGACACCAGTGCTAGCCACCCAACCCATAAGATAAGAACTAACCAGTGAAAATAAAATAAAAAATCAACTTTTTCATACATTCAATATATTTTATTGAATATACAAAGTACAAATCGCAAACGAATTAATTAAAATCGCTTTATACGAACACTCATAATAAAATCCTCGTTCCTTTATTCTCGTAGGTGTTGAAACAAATCCCTTTTCCATTTCCCTATAAAATGTACGCATGCAAGTTAAATCCAATCAAGGCCTTCCTTTGTCGATTATCCGGGAACATGCCCGTGTACGTTATACTTATAATTGGAGTCGTTTGTCTAAACTCTACTCCCTTTGGTATACACCTGAGTCCTACTGTATTGTGGTGGCCAGGAATTTTCATCTAAAATGTTGTCAAAATGAGACCGGTGACTGGCACTGTCAAAAAGTTATCAGTTCTCATGTAGAGCCAATCTCCTAATTCTACTAGCCCCTAATTTCACAAACTCTACATTTTAGTGGCTTCGCTTAGCTCGACTTGGCGGGCCATTGCCGTGTTCCCAGAAAAAATAACTTAAAGGATCAGAAGGAAAAGGGTAAATGGTAAACAGCTAATGAGCCTCGTGACAATAAGTAGCTACCGTCACCTGTGGATCAAACGAAATATGATGATAATATAGCCAAGCAGGATAATGAATAAAATTATAAATTGATTATTTAATTCGGATAAATATTACATACTTCTCATTTATATTACTGCTGCAAGATAGGTAGGCTTGTAACTACCTAGGTGACCTTATGGCCTTAACGCGCATTAGATTTCAGATCTTTATTGTGTGTATGTTGTGCTCCACAACACAAGTAACACCTGACACTATCAACAATTTTAAGACAGCAAGTTTCTGACTTTGCAATACTCTGTATTCCGATACTTCCGATCCTACTACTTTATTCTAATTTTTAAGTATGAGTAGATTAATATCTCTGAATTATAAATATCCAGACTTCTTAACCGTAATCGGGAGTATTTGTCCTGGAAACTCGGTGTTACATTGCCACTCTACGTAATTACACTCCTGAGGGTTCGGAGATATCACAGTGGTTTTTAATAGAAAAATATTTGAGTGCCATTGTGGATTACTTTGGATTTAATCATTGTAGGAGTATAAAAATTTCCTGCCATTTGCTATTTCCATAATACGGATAAATATACTTAGGTAAACCTGAGGATATTTTAATCCAAATGATGTCACACGAGTTCGTTAGATAAACAAACAAATTGTCTTCCACAAAGACTGTTCCTGTCTCCAAATGTCTCTTAGATCATATCCATTTTTCAAAATGCCCTCTTTCTCATTGATTTAGTTTACACTAACTTACTGGTCGTTTTTAGGGTTCCGTACCCAAAGGGAAAAACGGGACCCTATTACTAAGACTTCGATGTCCGTCTATCCGTCTCTCCGTCTGTCCGTTTGTCTGTCTGTCTGTCACTGGGCTGTATCTCATGAACCATGATAGCTAGGCAGCTGAAATTTTCACAGATGATGTATATCTGTTGCCGCTATAACAACAAATACCAAAAACAAAATAAAATAAATATTTAAGGGGTGCTCCCGTACAACAAACCTGAATTTTTAGACGTTTTTCGCTCTATATTAATAATGGTACCAGGTAGATGCTTGAAATTTTCACAGAATATTTAGTTTTGTATTCCCTTCAATAATAAATAATAAAATTAAAATAAAATAAATATTTAAGGGGGGCCATACAGTACGGAACCCTCCGTGCGCGAGTCCGACTCGTACTTGGCCGATTTTATTTGAGTACTTAAATGAAATTATCTTTAAATAAAAATCATGTAAATCATGTAATCATGTTATTGTTACCAAAAAAACTCAAACGAAACGACGGGTACCAATATTAGCATATTCTATTTTCTCTGTAAAACAAGACTTCAGGATAATCCTTGGATCCTAAAACATCTCTCCAGGCTCTCTACCGTGAAAAGTAATTTTAGAAAACATAACTTCTTCAATTTCATGCTTAGAATGCTAAGTGAGTGGCAACCACATATAGAATGAAGTTGGCATAAATTATGCGAAGGAATATGGCTCAAGAAATGTCAAGCAACAAGTAAGCGAAAGTTACTTTGAATTATAATCTGCTCTGTTTAATATTTAAATCATACTTTGGCTAAGTCTTGTGTTTTAGGCTCAGGAAAATCTTATCGACTCGTTAGATCTCAGTATGTAGTTGATTTTGTCTTTAGCTTTGTATTAATGTATTAAAGAGGTAGAGGCCCGCTGACCACATACCTCTTCGCTTTACGAGAAGCGTTAGACCATAGTCCATCATACTGGTCGAATCCACGTTGACAGACCAAGGTAATACATCTATTACCAGAAACCCTGATATACAGCTAAAGTTTCATGGAGAAATCAGACAAGAAAAAATATTCTGCTACTGGCTGCCTAACTTATATAGCTGGACTAGCTGGCTGGTCGTGCATATAGTCATATAGTCATTTATTCATAACACCATTTGTTACAAGTCAAAAAGAATATATATGATGATGAATGTTGATGTACGACATAGTGAAATACTTTCTCCAACGAATATATACTCGTAGACTACGACAAATCCTCCAAGAGAATCTCAAATCCTCATGAACACAGAATATTATACCTAATGCAAATTAAAACTTAAATGAAAATTATGACTAATTTGGCCAAAATACGTAGGTACTATAAATTTGTTCTCACACTTCAAAAGCCTAAATAAAAAAACTTTGTTTAAAAATACCGTAAAACAGCAAATTAAGAAATTTCAGCGTTTCAAACGCGATGACGGCTAAAGCAATTAAATTGAACACAGCTCCGTACGAAAAAAGCTAATTCCGAAAGTTACTTCAAAAGGTGTCGGATTGCTTTCCAGGGACAAGGCCCGCCGTTGTGATAAAAACATAAAATGTTTTTCAAGTTTCTCTTAATAATGCTTAATAAGCCTGTTGGTTTTACGAAATGTTCTCTGAATCATTTCGCCCGTAATGTCTTTTTAATGCCAACTAAAATGTTGCGTTTACTTGTTTGTTAAGCTTATTTTATTGTGAATTAAGATATTTAGTGCCTGCTAGCCTTCGAGCAAATATTTATAGAGTCACATATCGTGCAAAAAAGTGCCTAAACTCTGCCCAAGCTACGTAGTGGGCAGGCTTTTTAGTTAGTCGTAAGACGATTGCAAGCCAACTACAACACCGCGCGATGCCAAAGTGCTCGGTTACAAGCACTAATTAAATAATGTAAATAATTAAATAATATATTATGCTGTATTATTAACGTTGGACAAACATAGAGACAAGCAGAATTTGTTGCGTGGAGTGATACGTTGTGATGTTGGTTCATTCGGCGGCTTATTATTTTTGGCTGTAAATTTAAATGCATGAAAATTACGACGATTTCCGCGATACACGCTCAGATAAAATTTTCTCCTTCCTTCTTACACAGCATATGTTACTTTTTAGTCCTTAGGACACCAAAGCCGCCGGCGCATTGGTATCAGGGGGATCGCCTAGTGGCGGGCAACTGAGTCAGCAAACTTCGCAAAGGAGTATCATGCCACCGACAAGCAAACGGAACACTCGCGCAATCGCGGGTGTATGTCGATATGATATCATTGACCAAAACGAGCTTTGCGGTTCAGGATTTACGGCAGACTAGTTAAGCCACCAGAAGCTTTTGTGTGTAGAGTTCTTTCAAACGGATTGCTAAGATAATGCGGTCCAGAAGGGCTGTTTAGACCTTAAACTGTGGGTAATCTGTAACCTATCAAAAGTTAACCAGTTTGACTGCCTCGGTGGCTCAGTGGTTAGTTACCCTAACTACTGGGTCAAAGAGGCGTGGGTTCGATCCCCACCCAAAGCAAGTATTTATGTGATGAACTTTGGTGTTTGCTCTGTATCTGGGTGTTATATAGTTACTATCTATAAAGTATGTATTTAAAAAGTTTATCAGTCTCTGGCAGCCATATCACAAGCTTTGTTTAGTTTGGCGTGTAAAATCTCCCCAAATATTGTTTTTTTTTTTTTTTTGTATAATTTTACTAATGACACAAATACATGTTCGTTGGTAAAATTAGGCTAAGTATTTACCATAGTCAGCCTCGCGCCGAGGG
Source organism: Hypomecis atomaria (assembly GCA_964007245.1). NCBI lineage: Eukaryota > Metazoa > Arthropoda > Insecta > Lepidoptera > Geometridae > Hypomecis > Hypomecis atomaria. The sequence continues at coordinate 8,981,614 of OZ023305.1, forward strand.
GCTGCCTCAACCCGAGGCAGAACAACTTTCTATGAAAACGCAATCCTCAGCCTAAGGAACGCCTCGCCCTGAGCGAAAATAGGAAGAAAAGTTACCTCAGTCCGCCTCTAGTAGAGACTGCTCGGCCCGAGGCTACTTAAAAGGATACACAATAATACACATATCCTTCTCGAGTATTTTAAAGCGTTACTATATGCGAGCTTAAAAGAGCAAGTAAACATACCAATTTTCGCACAAAGATTATAATGTCAGGTGCATACAGCACAGCTCGATATTCGATTCGGGTCAGACTTTGAGCACGGCTCTTTTGTTGGCGAGATATTGAAAGTGCAGCGGACAGGTAATCTGGAGTATTCAGCTGAAGTGAACGCTCTTTTATGCTGCATCGGAATATTGGATTATTGAAAACATGCACCACCTATGTTGTTTTTAAACTTTCGCGATTTGAAAACATTATTATTATATACTACTGTCTACCCGTGACCACGATCGATGCAACTCTGTCGAAACGTCGGGATGATGAGGTATTCAATTATCTCGTAACTCTAGTGCGCGATTAGTCCCGTAGTATGTAATAATGATGAACCACCTACTCTTTCGTTTGTGACTTGCGAATTCTCAACACGGTACACGGTGTTGTTTTAACAAAGTTCACAACAACACTCGCTACAAGGTAACGTCAACAATAGTCGAGAATATTTTTACAGACTTCCAAAAAATAGGAGGTACTATGTTCGTCTGTATGTTTTTTTTTGGGTATGTTCATCTATATTTTCTCTAATTGGGAACCGATTTAAAAAATCTTTTTTAGTTCGAAAGAGCATACTTCCGAGGTGGTCCCATTTAAATTGTATTTATTTCGGCTGAGTCGTTTTTGATAAATTAACAAAAATGTACATGGATGTCACATCGATTCGTACAAATTATTCGAATTCTGTACACGGTGGAAGTCGGTGTTGCGATTTTTTCCGAAAAATAATGATTATGCTTGTGCTGAAACGCTCCGTGCATAACACGTGACGATTCTGGTAGGTGACGGAACGGTCTAGTCTAGTGGGCATAGTCTCATACTTTTCAATACAAATATTATTTTGTTGTTTGACAAGTTCCTATTACGGACACCAAGACCGTTATAGTTGGCAGATACCTTAATGGTAAGTATATCTTTTTGTTACCGTTATCTTTTTGCCATATCACAGCCCTTTTAGTAGCTATAAAAGTAAAATAAGTTTTCATTTACCTAGTTAACTACCAGCAACTAGGGTTATCAGGTGACAGGTTGTTTTAAGCAATCTGGTAACACTACCCGTAGCTAAGAATTTCACTAATGAGTCAACTAAAAGATCTTGTCACTAATGAGCTCCAACGTCTTTTGACGAAATTTTGTTTTCTTTGATTAATGTTTTACTATGGCGTATTAAATGCATTAGAATACCATGAAATCGAGATAGCTTAGAAAATGTTAAATGTAACTTTATGCCTCTTGTGCCAATAGTGTCGAATGAAATGTTGTAAGTGCTACACCTATTTGCTATATTTACTTGGCAATCTGGGCCCTATTTTATAAAGCTACAAGTTACAATTCAACAGGCAAATTGACATTAATGACGCAGTCTCGACCAATCACGAATGCGGATTCCGTCAATGTTGCCAGTTTTTTACTACAAGTACAAGACTTGTAGCTTTATAAAATAGGGCCCTGTTAATCGCTTTATTATCAAAAGGCTGATCATTAATGATATTATAGGATACAGCGTGAAATAACAGCATCAGCCATTCTACTCTGCCCTAGTTAGGCTAGTTTACACCCGTTAATGAAACTCACTATCCCAAAGTAAACCCGATTTCCCAAGCAAATAAACAGATCTCTTACTCGTAACATTGGCCCAAATGGTTTCACTGTAATTCAGTTAGTTATCTTTGTGTTCGCTAGCAAGTATTGTATAGCAGCTGTGAAATTAAATGTTGGAACTACAAGCTACGCGTAACCCAATCCTCCATCAGTCAGGATTAGGTTATCCGCAGGTTCAACATCACAGGCGCCAAGGAGTATGATTCGGACTATAAGAGCCTGGTCACGGTAATTTAGATATCATTACCGCGGCCTGGTTCTGAGAGTTTTGTTCTATGAACATAGAAGTATTTAATTTTGCTCTGTATTAACAAAGTGTTATTTTTGCAAGTACAGTCACTTTTTAACCGACTTCCAAAAAGGAGGAGGTTCTATTGTCGTGTGTATGTTCATTGATAATTTCGCCAATTGTGAATCGAATCGAAAAATTCTTTTTTAGTTAGAAAGGGTATACTCCCGAAGTGGTCACATTTAAATTTAACAGAAATCGGCTGAGCCGTTTTTGAAAAAACCAACAATAAAGTAAGCAATTCGAGCGAAATATCCGAATTTTGTACACGATGAACATCGATAATTTCGCTAAATGTGAACCGAATCATAAAATTATTTTTTTGTTCGAAAGGGTATACTCCCAAGATGGTCCCATATAAATTTTACAGAAAACGGCTGAGCCGTTTTTGGTAAATCAACAATAATGTAAGCAATTCGAGCGCTATGTTCGAATTTTTTATCCCATGGAAGGCGGTTAAGCCATTTTTTGCGAAAAATAATAATAATTATAGAGGTGCATTGTGCTCATAATCATGAACAACTTTTACTGGGGGCCAACTGCAAAATCGCGGAAAAAAATGAGCCGACACATTTATTTTAACGCGATAAAGTCCTCGCTTGACCACCAACTCGCCTGATGGTAAGCAACGTTGTGGTCGAAGATGAAGCACGCAGACTTAGAAGATACCTATATTCACTCTAATCTTGAAAAACTTAAGATTATATCTCTTAGGAAACAGGAAAGCACAAAGACTATTCCATTCCCTGGCGGTACGAATCAGAAACACATTTTGACACAGAAAGACATTGTGTCGAAAATAAATGAACGTCTTGTGTGGAACAATTGATTCTTTTTCACGATTTCGCAGTTGGCCTCATAGTAAAACTGTTCGGAATTATGATCCTATTGACCTCTGAAAGTCCCAACACTTTGCAAAGCAATGCTAACTGCTTTCGACCGGAATTATTGGAAATCTATTTGGGAGGTCTATATCCTACAGTACCTTAGATCTACAGTTAGAATGTTGATGATTCTTCTCTGCGCACCTCCAGAACATTCTGCTAATTCGTCCATAACGCCGAGCGCCTCTGTCACGTCACATCCTCCATCAACCGCGCAGTTCGAATACTTTCCCCTGAAGACCACGATTAAGTTTCTATATACACAAGTACAACTAGATCACCCATCTTCTATGTTTAATCCCTTCGCCACGCCACGCTTCTGCCCCCCACAAGCCTCCCGACTATGTCGTTTGTGTAAACTTGTCAGACGCCTTGATTAGCCTGGGAACGTGCCTGTTACCGTCAATAGACAAAACGGTAAATAGCGCGATTCGGGGATTATACCGATAGAAACGAGATGGGAAGCTAATTAAACGCTAAGGGATGCCGCGCGATGATTGGTTGATGGTAAACAAGAGACGGTTTGGCTGATTACTTGGTGGGTGGTGTTTATTCTCTGTTTAATAAGGGTGTGTTTAGATTGTAGTATGATCACACGATGCTATAGTTTACACAGTATCCTAGACAGAGTAACGTTAGTTTGCTTTTTATATGTGAAGCTGAGTACTGGGAGAGAATCATATAATGTTGAGGATCATCGACACGACGAAGAAGATGTGTGCAGTAAAACGCGAACTGAATTGAAATTAAAAAAAAAGTTATTAAGAGGACGTTGCGTACATTCGTCATCATCATTATTTCTGCTATACAGGGTTATCCAGAACTGGTTTACTAAGCCGAGTAGAGTGATTCAGGCTATTATTGTGAACAACTTTTACTATGGGGCCAAATCAGAATTCGAGAAAAAAATCAGCTGTACCCTTAATTTCTAATCGACTTCCAAAAAAGAGGAGGTTCCATGTTTGTCTGTATGTTTTTTTTTTGTACGTTCATATATAATCCCACCAATTGTGAACCGAATCGAAAAAATCTTTTTTTAGTTTAAAAGGGTATACCCCCGAGGTGGTCCCAATTAAATTTTAAAGAAATCGGTTGAGCCGTTTTTGAAAAATCAACAATAATGTTACCAATTCGAGCGAAATATTCGAATTTTGTACACGATGGAAGGCGGTTTTGCCATTTTTTGGAAAAAAAAAAATATGTCGATTTTGAGTTACAATTTTGTATGGGACAGCTAACCCTGTATAACAGCTCCCCTATAAATCTAGTGGCTTGCATCCAGCACGACTCTGCCGTATCAATTAAATAGGTCATTAATCTTATGCTGCGCTTGCCGATACGAGCTGTCCACTGGACCTAAACATCAGATCTGCGTGATGTAATCCTTACTGTACCAGCCTTTTAAATAATCCACTGCAGGACGTAGGCCTACCCACGCAGGGTGATTGGGCCATATCCACCACACTGGCCCAGTGCGGGTTAGTAGATTCACATACGTCATCGAATTTCTTCTACAGACGTAGGTATGCAGGTTGCCTCACGATGTTTTCCTTCTCCGAAAAGCCAGTAGTGGTGTGAAATTCCGTACATAAATTCCAAAGAACTCATTGGCAAACATTACCGTGTCATTGGTACGGGACTTGGATTTGAACCCACGACCTAACGATTGTAAGGCGGGTGTCACTACTTTTAGACCACCACGGCTTTTTAATCCTTGTTATTATTTCAACTTGCCACTACGCTGGGCAATGTTAGTAACTTTGGTTCTTCTACGGATCTCCTAATACTGATTCGATCTTCCAGAGAGATGTCCATTAGAAGTAAGTAAAAGTCTGCAACCATCCCTGGGCAATACCGGTGATCTAATTGAGTCCAACTCTGCTTTAAGTAATGTCAGCTATATGAGTTACATACTTTGGCTGATGTACACTGAGACTATCCGTCTTACCACAAAAGTTTTACGCACGCTTTAGACAATATTTAACAGTACAAATTGCATGGTTAAACAGTGTTTAAACGTGTTTAAATCTTTTGTAGTAAGACGGTATATGTTTGACCTGAGCTAAAATCTGAAAAAGTTTTAAAGTACTAGCCTTTGCCTGCGGCTTCACCCGCGCTTTCTTTGTAGCCCTTGTACTCACAAATAGTGTGGATTTTTATATGGTAAAAGAATTTTCCAAATCGGTTCAGTAGATTTATTACATAACATTAGTTTATTTTAAGTAATAAGATCCCATTTAGTTCGACTCAAATTGAAGCTCATTCAATGCCGGTTAAAAACAAAATTTAGTGGATTGGATCATAACTATTCGTCTGCATCTTACTTAGACAAGAATTAGTATAAAACTGTCTCTTCGCAGCTGTATCTGTTGCACGAAACTCTAAATAAATTACCGAAGCAAGGTCTCAAAATGGCTTCATTAATGTAGACCAGCCATTCTCAAAGTGTGCTCCGTAGTTCCGCCCTAGGGTCCCGCAAAGTCTGTAGGGGCTCTATGAGAATATTGATAGTAATAAGAAATAAGCGGCCAAGTACGAGTCGGACTCGCGCACAGAGGGTTCCGTACTGTATGGGAGCCCCCCTTAATTTATTTTATTTTAATTTTATTATTTATTATTGAACTGAATGTAAAACTAAATATTCTGTGAAAATTTCAAGCATCTACCTGTTACCATTATTAATATAGAGCGAAAAACGGCTAAAAAAATCAGTTTTGTTGTATGGGAGCCCCCCTTAATTATTAATTTTATTCTGTTTTTAGTATTCGTTGTTAAAGCGGCAACAGAAATATATATAATTCATAATTCTATAACGGTTCATGAGATACAGCCTGGAGACAGACGGACAGCGGAGTATAATAGGGTCCCGTTTTTACCCTTAGGGTGCGGAACCCTAAAAATGAAAACAAAAATAATCTTCTAACTAAGTACTTAGAAATGTTTCAAGACGATAATTGTTTTTGAAGAATTTGGCCTAATGAACTATGTAATTAATGTGCGCTTCTTTTGAGAAAATTTTCCTAAGAACTGAGTACAAGAAATGTTTTTTTGTTTAGGGCTCCGTCAAATATTTCACTTTCGAAAAGGCCTTTGTCACCAAAGAAGTTTGAGATCCGCTGATGTAGAAATTTAGAACGTACCTAATTTGATGGTAGACCGCGGAAGAAGGTCTGAAGGATGGTCGATCGCGGGTCGACCACGAAATAACACCCGATTCTGTTATCTTTAATTTCCATGTAACGTTGTTACTGTCACTAGAGAGGGGAGTTTGTTTCGAATCATCAATCGAATTATAGGTATTCGAATTGTAATTAATATGTATATTTGAGTCTTTTTTTGGGAACGTGGAACGTCTAACGTAATAAATTTAGTACATTTAGTTACTTATCGAATTCTAGAAGGCATTTTGAATTATATTCTTTGTTGATTGACTCTAAATTGCAAATTTCCTCTTCAGGGTGAGGTTTCTGTACGGTTGTTCCTAGATGTAGGTATTCATTTATCTTCTTCGAGCCAAACAAGCAAAAAAAATACTCTTATAGCATAGTATGCGCTATCAATCCTAAACCGAATCACTATCATGAAACTGGCAACGCTCACACTTTTACAGGCTCAAACAAATGAGCATCCTTGCTCATTTATATAACAAAATCGATTTATTATTCGAATAATTGAATAATAAATCGATTTTCCCATCCCATTCCCTTCTCTAATTGTCAAAGCGGTCCGTGCGATCGAGAACAAGCGTTCCCGTAATGAGCGTCACCGTCCCAATTCATTTGTTGAATTAGGGATTTCATAATGTTATCTTTGATTATTTTAATCAAAGGGACTAATTTCGAATATCTGGATGTAATAACGCTCTTGCTGTCTTCAAAGAGTACAATGTTTAAGAGGAAAGATAGAGCTACCACTGTCTTAGTCTTTCGGGAATTTCAATAAAGCTATAATCATCAGAAATATACTAAGTGCTGCTTTTATACGTGCACTCTGAAGAATTTGTCCGTTACAGCCATAGTTTCTCTCTCTCTCTGTCTATCTTTGATATCGCTCCGTCCAATTTTTGTTTTCCCCAAGAAGAGTTGTCATCATCTCTATAGAAACGCCGCAAGATTATTCCCCGACGACACCATTTTCCACAACACCTAACACTAATAATGCACATAATTATACGAGAAATTTTGGGACGGCACCGAAAATAACTGCGTTGATGTGTCCGAGCTTTCATAAGGTTACTGTTTGCGGCTAAATAAACACGGAGATCAAAGGCCTTGTAGTTTCACGGTGGCTGGCCGGAGGCGGGACCGGGTGGTTGCCTGCGGTGGTTTACTTATGTCCAGTTGTCAGGTAGGACAGCATCTCTGGATAAGGAAGATCTGTAAGATATGGTCCAACCTATCCTAGAAGACTGGTCAGTGGTCACCTTGTAGATTGGTTATCTAGACTTGCGAAATCGTTCCATATTACAGCCTTAAAAGAAACTTTGGCGACCTGGGGTACCTGGCGTTCGTTCAATGTGTAATGTTTTTCTATCATGAGAGGACAGTTCAATTCAGCTGACAATACTGGTGGTGTGTTTAATACTTCGAGCAAAATATCTACAGGGCCACAGTTCCTAAGTGAAAGTAGTAAAATAATGTCCGAGCGCCGTCATACATACCGACTTAGATATTTACATTAAATAATTCACAATGACCCATTTTTTTCGAACCTTGACATTATGTCACCTAATTAGTGATTGAAATCGAGCACTTTGGCATCACGCAGCGTTGTAGTCGGCTTGCAATCGCCTTACGACTAACTAAAAAGCCTACCCACTACGTAGCTTGGGCAGGGTTTTGGCTCGGACACTTTTTTGCACGATTGTGACTCTATATATATTTGCTCGCAGGTTCAATAGCACATTAGATAAAACAAATATCCGTTAGAAAAGACACCAATACCTATTTTATCTGTAAGCTTCCTAGCACTTGGATTTAAATCTTTTGTAGTATCATGTGGGGGCTGGAATTGCTTCGGGACGACTGGGACGATGAGCTCACTGATACCTGGAATTGAGGGAATATGTGACTTTAGTATATGAAAGGGAGAGATCACAGTGAAGTGAGAGAGGAAATGTGAGAATCAAATTCGCCGAAAATAAAGTAGAAGTAAGGTTTAGTAGTGGACTAATAATTGTCATTCAAAATTTAAAAGCAAGGCTTTGGTCGGTGAAGCAACTTCCACTTCTCGCGGTCCTCTGCCAGTGTTTTCACCTCCTTGTACGACATGACATCTACTACTAATAGGTCAGTACAGTAATATGTTAGTAGTATGGGGCGCGAAAACGCGAAACATAAATAGCGTTTATAGTTATATTTATGGCTATGATGTTAAATCTGTAAAACTGAAAGTCGATAAATATTGCAGTAAATTTAATACCCCTTACAGACGCAATAAGTCAAACCACAAACCCGAACTGGGAGCCACTAATCCCCGGGATTGAATCCAGGGCTGGAACAATCCAAATGCCCGTTAATTACCGAATCTCGTGCCAAATTACACTAGGCTTTATGCCGGAAAATTAATATTTTTACGTTAATTTTATACTTACTATAGTGCGTAGTTTTTGTTGTTATTTTGTAATTTTATCACGTCATATTGTTTCCTCGTCATCAATAATGATGAATCGATGAAACAGACGATAGAATATTTTGTCAAACATATTGTAATGGTCAAGTTGAGCGATGATGGTTAGCGCCTAATCTCTCTGTGCACGTGAACTTTGGGAACTTGTATTTGATATTGTTAATAGTAGACTCTATCCTTTATTTATCTGTTTTATATTCGTAGATTTATGTCATAAGTCAAGTGTGAGGGCACATAAGCATATTGTGCATGTACCAGCCTTTTTTTTACTAGTCCACTGCAGGACGTAGGCCTACCCATGGAGGGTGATTGGGCCATATCCACCACGCTGGCCCAGTGCGGGTTGGTGGAATCACATACGCCATGGAATTTCTTCCTTGGACATATGCAGGTTGCCTCACGATGTTTTCCTTCACCGAAAAGCCAGTGGTGTGAAATTCCGTACATAAATTACAAGGAATTCATTGGTACGGGACCGGGTTTGAACCCACGACCTCACGATTGTACGGCGGGTGTCATTACCACTAGACCACCACGGCTTCATATTGTGCATGACACATTACTTATTTACATAGTATAAAGCAAAACCGTTATTTCTGTGTGTCTGTCTGTATATCCGCTTATATCTTCCAAACTACACAACACATTTCAATGCTGTTTTCACTACAGCTTAGAAGATTTCTTCCGAAAGGTTTATAAGCTATAATTCATTTGTATCCGGGTGAACCCGGGATGGGCAGCAAGTACTTATTTATAACCAAATATAGTTTCGTCTACGCCCTACGGCATAGAACCGATAACATTCGCACCACAGGCCACAGGCCAATGAAAGTAGATTGTAGATGTAAGATGTAAGCTTCTTCACAGATAATATACCTAATTAAAAAACCCCCGACACAAAAATATTTGACAACAAACTTTCAATTGACAACCATTTTGGGACATTTGTAGAATTTTGGTTCTTCCATCCCCACTTTAACCCACCATAACTCTTAAACGGCTCAATCGATTTTTGTAAAACATAGCTAAGAACACTCTCGATTAAGTCTCCTTTCATCCAAAAAAAACTAAACTGAAATCGGTTCAGTGGTTCGGGCGCTATGATGCCACAGACAGACAGACACACAGACAAACAGACACGTCAAACTTATAACACCCCTCTTTTTCGTCGGGGGTTAAAAATCACAAAGTACATAGATAGAAGTCATAAAAACCGTAGAAGCATGCAACAACTGCAGACGCTGGTTGCTAGATTTTATCAGCGTAATTCTAACATAATCATTTGGGAACCAATTGTGGAGACTTGTGTAGGTGTATCCATTATCCACCCAGCAATGGATGCTCTAGACTTGAAGTTATAATAGTCATAATTTTTACGATAAAAGAGTTGTGTGCCCTTGTTTATAAAGTACAGATGCTTCAGCAGAAGCTATTTTAACAATATCCAAAGTGTTGCAAAGTCCATAGTCTAACTTTAAAATAACTTGTTGCAGGTACGTTGGAACTTCTACTCAAAACATCTACTGCCATAAGTCAGACACAATAGTATCATACAAGTATAGAAGTAAGTATGAAGCTTGCTACACACATAAGCGGGCCGGCATCGATCGGCACTGCCGCGCGGTAAATATGAATATGTGTAGATAAGTGTTCGGGAGAATACTTATCTACACATATTCGCTAGGTCGGACGACAGTGTTTCGGCAAAGACGGGTGGTAAAACTGAATGTATGTAGATAAATGTCCGGAAATGCCGCGCGACGGAAAAACGCGTTACGGTCGAATTAAAACAGTATTGTGCCGACTGGACCCGAAGAACTACCGATCGATACCGATCGACACATGCCGAATGATACTGAACGTAATGCAGTAAGCTGTTTCGGATCGGCTTTGTCGTTCGGCAAATGGTTCCGATCCGACTGAGCAGGCCCGCTGATGTGTGTAGCAACCCTGATAGAGCACGTTTTGCCAGTGAGTCATCACGCACGCACTGGTTGAAAAGTTCCGCTAATTTGTTAAAAGGGTTGGGTTTTGCATGGGGTGTGGGGTATTTACATATCTCTTTAGATCTTACTTAGTGATGGCTGGCGAGTCTGATCATTATTCGTTAAAATGAAGACTTTATTTTTAAGCCGATGTAAAAAGAGGAGTTTTGTAAGTTTACGTGTCTGTCTGCGTAAATTGTCTATTTCTATACGGGCCAATTCAGCAGTGACTGCCTCGCTGGCTCAGTGGTTAGTGAACCTGACTTCTGAATCAAAGAGGCGTGGGTTCGATCCCCACCCAGGGCAAGCATTTGTGTGATGAACATTGGTGTTTGCTCTGTGTCTAGGTGTTATTTAGGTATTATCTATATAAGTATGTATTTACAAACATGTATATGTAGTGTATCAGTCTCTGGCAGCCATATCACAAGCTTTGCTTAGTTTTTCTAAAAAAAATTCCATAATTTTATACTGGTTGTTCCTTTAGACGAGGATCTAGGATATCAATGTACTCATCATTACCTATACTTTTACCGTGGAAGTAATCCTGAATCCTGTTTAAATAATAACTATTTTGTGTGATCCAATTAAATTTGTGTGCCGATTTCAAGCTTGGTCTTGTAGTAAAAATTGAACACAATGATAAGTACAATGATATCCTAGAATATGACCGTCGTCTAGAAAAACCTCCTATTTCCGAACAATTAACTTTTTCTATTTTTTTGAACCTTAGGGTTGAGTCTCATAGCAAAAGTTGTTAAAACCGAGTTCGTATAATACTCTGTAAATATGGCAACGACTCAAAATATTTGCATATTTTTTATATTTTTTCTTCTAACTTGAAAGTCTAAATCGCATAGCGATGGAACTTTTAACACAAAAGTCACTATTATTCATCCATTCATTCCTCACTTATTAGAAACCTTCTCTTATTTCAATGTTATTCAAATAATTCTGAAGTTGTCCCTTCAAACATTTCAGGACTTATTGAGCTTGGCACAACTCCACGCCTTCGGTTTATGTTTTAAAAACAAGCTGAAACGCCACTGTTATTTTATAAATGTAAAAGTTTTTCGGGTCCGTTTGCGTTGAATATTTAAAGTACTTCAAATGTCTCCGAAATTCAAATGCTTTAGTTATTTTAGGTAAGTTTTTCTTAATATCGTGCCCAATGACAATGTAAACTTTGAGTTATGGAAAATTTGAATATAAATGTAAGTTTTTAAAGAAAATAGACCTTTTCAGGTCTACTCACAAATGCACCAGCGTAGTGGATATGATCCAATCGCCTTTTACGGATATACTGTTCTATGAAAGTGGAAGGAGCCGTAAGCATACATAGGGACAGACAGCGGGAATCGACTTTGTTTTATACTATGTAGTGATGATGCGTTTCGGGCTGTTATCAACCAAAGCCGCTGCTTAGTTTCTTGTTAGGTTACTTCATGGATCCTCACATGACTGAAGTAACCAATAGTAAAAAGATATGCTGAAGCGCCACATAAAGGGTGTGAGATTTAGCCCTGATCAGCTTCATGTTTTTTTTTTGCTATTTCGGGGTTGATTCCATTATAAAAGTTGTTCATAACGATGAGTACATTATATGCCTTTTAAAGTTCATGCACTTCAACAACACAACAACACCTGGTGAGTAATGATAATAAATATCGTTATTACTCATCTCTGATATTGTTTTACGAGTGTGTAGCCGCGTGGCAGCAGGCTCCCTGTGATGTCTTGCTGTTCTACAACTTACTACAATAAATTATGACTATTAAAATTCCGCTTAATAGGTACTTAATTTCAATATTTTCCATTCCTTGCACAACCGTACCACGGTAATGGTATCTATACAGTACTAGCGACCCGCCCCGGCTTCGCACAGGTGTATTATACATATAAATCTTCCTCTTGAATAATATCATCATCATTATTATCATTATATATCATATCATCATTGAATAATATATATCTATTATAAAAACCGCATCGAAACACGCTGCATAATTTTAAAGATATAAGCACACATAGGGATAGACAGACAGCGGGAAGCGACTTTGTTTTATACTATGTAGTGAGTGTGACTCGCCCCTGTCCGCCTTGAATTAAATATCTACATATTTATTTCAAAGATAGGGCCGAGTCCTCTACAGCTTCCACGTGGCCATGGAGTACGTAACACGCGCTAGGGCTGCCCGCCTGAGAAGTAAATCGCACACTTACTAATTACAAACCCGCACATGTTCGTTCATCACTACGGCATCTGCGACTGTTGGTGTACTGAGTGTGTACCGAACTCCGAAGCGCGTAGATATGATTCGCGTACCGACTGTTTGTATGAAGACTGAATACTGTATAGATACCATTCCTTGCACAACCGTACTCTGCACTCGCGCATCTCCGCGCCAGGTGCGCGTTCGCATCTGCGCGTGTTTACAAAAGCCGCACGTGTTCCACGTCGGAGCTTCTTCGCATTCAGCTTATAACCGGGATTAAATAGGGTCTAAAGATCCACGTGGGCCTTAGAAATCTTAGAATTGGTTACAGCGGTTTGGTTTGCACAAATTGGGTTGATAAAGGTGAGCCTTGTTTGATTTAGTTCTGTACATTCTAATTCCGCGTACTTATCGGCAAGCGCAAGGTCAGCAATAAGTCTCAACAATGAACAATAACACTCAGTATTGTCCAATCAGGCTTGAAAGGGCGTCACGAAGAAAGAATCTGATATTTTTTGGAGTAGAAGAGACAGAAAACAGTTATTTTGGTCTACAAAAAAGGATCTTAGATTTAATAAATATAAATATGAAAGTGAATTGCCCGCAAACTGAGATAGAATATGTTACACGTCTTGGAAAAAAGTCTGAAAAAATAAGACCAGTTATTCTAACCTTAACGACAATGAGCAAGAAACTAGAGCTACTCCAGAATAAGAAAACCCTACAGAATACGTCCTACTACATTAAAGAAGATTTTCCACCAGAGGTCCTTGAAGAAAGAAAAAAGCTTAGTGTACAGCTTCAACAAGAAAGAGAGAAGGGAAATAGAGCATACATAAAGTATAACAAGATAATAATAATACCAGAAAAAACAACAACACAAGATCAGCAAAAACTAGAGCGACATAAGAGAAATTTATCACAATCGCCTCAAACAGAACTAGTACTTGGCTGCGAAAAAAGGCCTAATACCAATAATCCTCTAAAGAAAAATAAGATGGACGCTTATCTGATAAAAAATAGTGGAAGAAAGACACCTCCCTTGTATCAAACCATTGAAAGCCAACAAAAGTATCAGTGACATGAAACAGCGGCCTCTCCACAGCCCCCAACACGGCTGGTCACCGCGGGGGTCACCGACCATAACCCTCCACTCCACCCACTATACATATGTACATACAATGCTCGATCGCTCCTGTCACATGAAAGACTATTAGAATTTCAACACGCAATAAGTACGATTAAATACGATATTATCGGTCTAGCAGAGATAAGAAGATCGGGTTATAATATAATAGAAGATGAAGAACATATATTTTGCTATTTTGGAAAAACCAAAGGTCAATACGGAGTTGGTTTCCTCCTCAAAAAATATCTAAAAGAAAATATAGAGAGTTTCGAAGCAATCTCGGAACGAATTTGTATACTACACTTGAAATTTGAAAATACAAATCTCTCTATCATTCAAGTGCATGCACCTACGATAGACGCCAAAGAAGTAGAGATAAAAGAATTCTATGAAACAATGCATCAAGCAATTAAAAAAAGCAATAAAAACCTTATAATTTTGGGTGATTTCAATGCACGAATTGGGTCGAAATTGCCTGGCGAGGATAGAATACTCGGTACATCTTGCTACGGAAAGCGAGATAAAAGAGGCGAAACTCTGCTACAGTTCTGTTGGGAAAATAACTTATTTGTTATTAATAGTCTATTCAAGAAGAAGACCAAAAACTTATGGACATGGCTTTCACCTAAGAAAAATAAAAGTCAAATAGACTACATATTATCAAACATCAAAGAAAAAATCATAAACTTCGAGGTAATGAGCCAACTGTCATTTAGCAGCGACCACAGACTTCTGAGAAGTACTCTTTTATTAACCAAGACAAAGAAATCTAGAGCTAAGTATAAAAACAACCGTTCGCCCCTAAAAACAATGGAAGACAGAGAACAGTTTTCCGAAGCTTTAAAAGAAAATATCAAAAAGATAAATCTGGAAGAAAATAACGACGTAGAGACATATTACAGAAAAATAAAAAATGCGATCGACGGAAGTTTTAAATTTAAAGAAAAAGAAAAGACAAAAAAGCCAAAAATAATTTCAGAAAACACCAAAATACTTATAAACAGAAGAAACGAACTCACGAATAAAAAACATTTAACAATTAATGAAAAAGCAGAAAAATGTTACTTATATAAAAACGTTCACAAAATCATCAAAAACGAATATCAAGACTACAGAATAAAAATAATCCAGAAACATTTAAATAAGACAGGAAGTTTGAAAAAAGGCTTGAAAGAACTCACTACTGCTAAGAAATGGATTCCATGCTTAAAAGCGACACCAAATACCAACAAAGCCACATCTACCAGGTCAGGAATAATAACAGTAGCCACAGACTTCTATAGAAATCTTTATACCGAACAGCCTACGTCTTCTAGCAAGAAGACTCAACTACAAACGCACAATAATAACGCTCTGCAAAGATTTTCAACGCAAGAAATATTTACTAAAATAAACTCTTTAAAGAAAGATAAAAGTAGCGGGCCCGATGGCATATCAAATGAGGCTATCATGGCAGGAAATATTTTACTAGCGCCACCGCTTACTATTTTATTTAACAAAATACTCGATGACAAGGTAATTCCTAGAGAATGGGCGGCTTCAGACATAGTCTTACTATATAAGAAAGGCGATCCGGCTGATGTAGGCAACTATCGACCAATTAGTTTACAGTCGAATATATACAAGCTTTTTGCTTCATGCATCGAAGAACGCCTTGCAAAATACACTGAAAAGTTTCAACCGGTAGAGCAAGCCGGCTTCAGGAAAAACTTCTCAACCATAGATCACATCCACACGCTAGAACTGGTCATTGAGAAATACAAGGAAATGAATCGTCCGCTCTACCTAGCGTTCATTGATTATGAAAAGGCGTTCGACTCTATTTCTCATGACAGCATATGGACCGCTTTTCAAGAATGCGATGTTCCTTTAGAGACGATAGAACTTATTCAAGACATATATCGAAAAAGCACCAGTAGAGTAAAGCTAGATAAAAAAGGTCCTGAAATAAATATAGGTAGAGGCGTCCGTCAAGGCGACGGACTATCACCCCGTATCTTCATTACCGTATTACAAAGTGTAATGAAGACGCTGAAATGGGAAAACAAAGGTATAAAAATTAACGGACAGTTTTTAAGTAATCTCAGATTTGCAGACGACATCGTACTCTTCTCGGAAAACGCTCTACAACTGGAAACAATGGTAAATGAATTAGAAGCTGTAAGCCGCGGGGTAGGTCTGAAATTAAACATATCCAAAACAAAAGTAATGACGAATAATGTAGAGACCCCTGTAAACATTGGCCAAATCACGCTGGATTATGTTCAAGAATATACATATTTGGGCAAACAAATATCATTTAAAAAGACCAGACAACGCGATGAGCTAAGTAGACGTGTGAACCTTACCTGGAACAAATTTTGGAGCTATAAAGAAGCTCTTAAGTCTAATCTTCCAATACATTTAAAGAAAAAAATTCTTGACTCGTGCATCCTACCATGTCTCTCATATGCTTCACAAACATGGATTTTTAATAATTATACAAAAAACAAAATAGCAACCACGCAAAGAGCAATGGAACGGAGTATTCTAAAAATAAAACTAAAACACCGAAAAAGGAACAAAGACATAAGAATCACCACTAAAGTCATCGACGCTCTACAACACTGCAAAAGGCTAAAATGGAAATGGGCCGGCCACATAGCACGCATGAATGATGATAAATGGGCAAAGAAGTTAACATTGTGGAACGGTCCCACAGGCAAGAAAAGCAGAGGCAGACCAGCGGAGCGATGGCTTGACGAAATCGTAAGACTAACAGGAAGAGACTGGATAGGAAAGGCAAACAACAGAAAAATGTGGAGAAAAACGGAGGAGGCCTTTACTCGTTGAGAGGTCCTTAATATTTGCCACTTGTACTTAATTAAGTTTTTATAGTTTAGTGAAATTTGCATGCTAGAGTTAGATTAATTAAGTAGGTTAAGAACAACTCATTGTTTAAATTTTTATTAAGGAAAATATAAGGCTTTTTATTATTATATTTATTATTATTGTCCAATCAGGCTGATAATAATAAATGAGCACAAAAGTAACATTTCTCCAGGCTAATACTGTTACTTAATAATTTCAATACTTCGTCTTCCTAAA
The DNA here is from genome assembly GCA_964007245.1 of Hypomecis atomaria. Taxonomy (NCBI): domain Eukaryota; kingdom Metazoa; phylum Arthropoda; class Insecta; order Lepidoptera; family Geometridae; genus Hypomecis; species Hypomecis atomaria. Next base: position 8,998,684 of record OZ023305.1, read on the forward strand.
TTTTTTTTTTTTTTTCAAAAAGAATATTTCACTGAACAAGTACTCGCCAAGACGAATCAAACGAGTCAAAACTCGATGAGGTTGTGTCGTTTCAAGTTCTTTTGGCCACCTTCCAGCTCCATCATCAGATGTCCACCATGTCATCATAATATTGCATAGTCACGCGATTTACACATGTATGCAAAATTTCAGCTCAATCGGTAACCGGGAAGTGGATCAAATTTAACTTGCAAGATTTGAATACAGACCGACAGACAGACAACGGGACAGGTGAAACTAAATAAAAGCTTAATAGTTTATGAAGAATCCAAATCAACATAGAGGTTTGTGAAATAAACCAACCGTAGAGCGTAGATTATATTATTAACGTGGGTGTCTTCAAATCCCGAGTAAAGGTATCTTCTTGGTAAACGTGATACACCCTAGGCCGCATATACCCTACCCCTAACCTAGACAAATATATAAGTGACAGATATATACTTTGCCGTAACGCTGTCTCGTTCTGACACGTCAAAAGAAATATTACTTCGTGCGCAATGCGCATCCTAGCCGGGCTAGACTGCTTAAAATCAGGCAGTATGTTGTCAAATGCAGTATGTTGTTTAGGAAAAAAAAAGTTTAATATCAAATTGTAGAAAAAGTGTTATTAGCGATCCTTCAAGTAGGAATTGCAAGGATTGTATTACAGATACAGTTTGTGGAACCTATTATGGAAGTCAGAGCCGAATAACTACATGTTAAAGTGATTTACTTGTTAGACCTGAACTTAAAACACATTTACCGCCATTAAATCCATATTAGAGGCGTCACCTCGGAGGCACGCTCCAAGTTCTGTAATGAAGGTTTTACACGGATATCTATTTTCTTAGTTTCATTTTCGATGAAGACGAACAAACGGTCTCAAATCAAACGAAACTTAGGACCGGTCCACACGGTGCGATGCGGCGCCCCACTACAATGTTTTTGCCTCATGGATACACGGTGCTGTGACGTTGCAAACAACAAACTCTAACTCGGTAAGTGCGCGTACACCTATCCCCGGTTCGTCTCTTTGGGTTCGAATCTGACGTGCGTGTAGCATACCATCGACATGCCTATGTAGAATGAGGACCACGGACGACCCTTGGAAACCGCGGAGTTCACCACACCAGCCTTTAATAAATCCACTGCTGAACTTAGATCTATCCATGAAGAGAGATCCGTATCTGAAGACTACACTGGCATATTGCGGTTTGATGGATCACATACGCCATTGAACTTCTGAACGAATGCAGGTTTCCCCACGAGGTTCTCCTTCACCGAAAAACCAGTGTTGTGAAAATCCACACATCAATTCCAATTTTTTAAAGTGACATTTGCTTATGTTACATTGTTTCGGTTATACAAATAACTAGAAAACATACTGCGGGCCCTAAGCTAGGCAGAAAAGCATGTGTCTTGGGTGCACAACATCATAAAACTATTTAATAAGTAAACATATATGTAGGAAATTTCATTCAACAACTCTGTCCATGTTCTCAATACGCTTCAAAAGAATAAGTAATTAAGCAACAGTTCCTATTGATATTTTATAGCAAAAGTGGTAGTGTAAATATCTTATTGGTACGAGACCGGGATTTGAATACGGGATTTGAATACGGCACCATGTGGACAAGCACTAATCGTGACGCCGCGCCTAAGCGCTATCGGCGTAAATTAAAAATCGATACATATTCCGCATCCAATACGTTTCCAGTCTACTGGATTAGTATTATACGTAGGGTTGTCACCTAGCTTTAAAGCTTTGGTTAGAATAATACGGAAGTAAATGGACATGAAAATAAATAATAGGGGCCTTCCGGGACTAAAGATTTCTAATAAACCGAAAAATATCCGAATTTTCCCCATAGTAAAAGTTGTTCATAATTCGACCATCTTGAGTCCTTTTTAGTTTAAGATACCATTTTTTCTACCATTACGTAAGTAAAAAGATGATGTACCGTGTCTAAAATCTCCACAATGTAGGTAGCATTTCAGAGCGGTGACGTCATCTAATCAATCTTTCAAAAGTTTTCTTCGTATGTTCTTTAACCGTAAATCGTATTTATAGAAGAAGGAGAAGTATTTATATTAAAGTTGTGAAACGAAATCGAATAAATGCAAAAGTAAAAAAAGTTAAAAATAAACGGCATATCAACGGTTCTTTTGCATTAATCTTGAGTCTTGATGTTTACGTCATGCTGAAATCCCGACTTACGTAGTAACATGAACGTACTATAGAGTGGACCAGGCATATAATAAGAACTAAAGTAATAGAAACAGTATTAAAATAGCAAGAGATATACATCACTTAGTCCCATTTTAAATAATAAGAATTTTAAATGATGTTAGAAAAAGATGCACATACACCCGAACTTACGTAATTTCGAAGGTTTTCACAAACTAGCATCACGGGTGTCCAAATTCAAAAAGGTAAAAAGTAGGAAGGTAAAATGATCAGAGATTTGAACCTTCTTACTGGAACTAGAGGGTTCAAATTTCCGAAAAAGACAAATGACCAAGTGTAACCAAATTTTAACCATTTTGACAATCCAAGTGGTGATTTTGACGAATGCGACAGACATAGCGTTTTTTCTTTTGTTCCACTCGCTCTCACGTATGCTGTATAACCAGATATGAATAAGACAGCTGTAACGTAGTTTATATTTGAGTAAAATTTAGCAATACTTTTATTACTTGTAATTCTTCTGAGGGACCAGGTATTAGAAATGAGATGGCATTATTGCTATCAGTACAAGGTTAAAATATAAGCTCCGGCTTTGAAGTTTGTCCGCCGTATTGCTGAAACACCACTGTGGCATGATCAGTTGTTCAAGTGTCACTTATGTCCAGTGATGTCGTTGATTACATATCAGTTTTCGATGCCATTTTGCTGTGATCATGACTTACGATTTTTCTACTTTAGAACCTCTACCTTTTTCATTATTCTAAGCCATGGTAACTATTATGTAATCTGTGCACCAGTTGCCCAAGCCAGCCGGAAAAAGTCCCGAGCCCTTCAGCTATGGAAAATGAAAAGATCGCTTTCATTCAATTAGAAGGCACTCCAGCCGCAAAAAGAAACTTTTAAACTTGTTGGTTTTATATTTTACCGCTTTGTGATACTTTCAATTTCATTCCATGAAATATAGGACCGTCTTCTTCGTCGTATCAATGGTTCAAAAAATGATAAATTATTTTCTCCTTATATTTGGCCACTGCGATTCCGCAGGTTGTAACCTCGTATAGATCTTTCATCGAATAGAAGCTCACGCACTGGGCATATAAATATTAGGGGACAACTTACACACGGTCTCTGACCCCAATCTAAGCAAAGCTTGTGATATGGCTGCCAGATACTGATATACTACATAGGTACAGAGGTACATATTTTTAAATACATACTTACCTATATATAGATAGTACCTAAATAACACCCAGACACAGAGCAAACACCAATGTGCATCACATAAATGCTTGCCCTGGGTGGGGATCGAACCCATGCCTCTTCGATCCAGAAGTGAGGTTCACTAACCACTGAACCACCGAAGCAGTCACTGGGCATATAAGCAAGTCATGCATACTCTGCTCAAGAGATCCGCAATCATATACCCTGGCAGCAAGAGAGTTTAGATCGAATCATACAAGTCGGCGGATATAAAGTTAGCTACAAGCTGCGCAAAAAAATCCAATTAACCCGCAACATTTATGTGAGCTTCAGTCAGGATTGGATATTGCGCAGCTTGTAGCTATAGGCCGACCGCTTAACGCGCGTATCGCCTGCGCGGGAGAAGGGAGCGGGAGGAGATGTTACCGGGTGGGTGAGAGGGTTACTTCTTTGTCGAAATGTAAATCTCCCCCCGCTCCCTTTTACCGCGCAGGCGATACGCGCGTTAACCGGTCGGCCTATATCTTCTAATCCGCCGACTTGAATGATTCGGCCTTTAAACCTAGGCAAAAAGGAATTTCCGATGATCAGTTATAAAAAGTTGATAATCTGAGCTCGCCGTGGCTCGGATGATATTTTAAATTGTTAATTTTGGTTTTTAACCTTATAGCCATGTCAGAGACCTTCAGGCGGCTTAAAAAACTCTCGACACCAGGGCTAGCCACCCGTCCTTTAAAGAATACAATCTTATTGTGACGCCTGACGTTACAACCCTACAGCAGACAATCGGGTCGTCGAACCCCTCCGCGATTAATGCTCTGTGTAATTGTATAGCTTTGATAGGTTTAGCGTATTGTTGTGCCTATTAGGTGACACTGTTTACTAATCTGCGATTACTGAGCTTCTGAGTGTGCTGTGTTATTTTGGAGATAGGGATATAGGGATGTATCTTTAGGCGACGCGATGGGCATATTCTAGATCTAGGATATCATTGTACTCATCTTTATGACCAACCCTGAAATTAAGAAAATAAATCTATATTTTATACATGTTTTTGTCGTTATTTTATAATAGCGCTCGTAGCGTAGTTTGATTAGGCGTTTGTCAGCGATCACCGAAATTAAGCAACGTTCCGCAGGGTCTGTATTTGGATGGGTGACCGGGGGTGGCATTTTCCAACTGAGTGCTACCGTGGCTCGGATGACACGTTAAACTGTAGGTCCCGGTTGTTTTAAACGTTAAGCCAAGTCAGAGGGCTTCAGGCAGCCCACTTACTTATTAAAATTTTCATATTCTTATTTCTAGCTACCAATTCTAGGTTGTCATTTTCAGTGCGCGATTATTCCCGTAGTAGGTATAAGAATAATGTGCTCAAGTCGCGAAAGTAAATTTAACTTTTTGAACACCATCTAAAAGCAATCAGAACTAGTTTTAGGTGCGGACTTCAACGGCACATTGATTGGTTCAGCAAGTGAACTATGAACCTCACCAGCTAGAACTGTGTCGTTAGTTTCACATCATTCAAGGGAACTTCGGGTCTGGAAGCACTAACAACTCGTAGATCTAAGGTTAAGAATTTTCATAACTACTATGTAATTTGATTATGGAAACTAGCGTGGTTTTTAGGGTTCCGTACCCAAAGGGTAAAAACGGGACCCTATTACTAAGACTTCGATGTCCGTCTGTCCGTCTGTCTGTCACTGGGCTGTATCTCATGAATTATGATAGCTAGGCAGCTGAAACTTTCACAGATTATGTATTTCTGTTGCTGCTATAACAACAAATACTAAAAACAGAATAAAATTAATATTTAAGGGGGGCTCACATACAACAAACGTGATTTTTAGCAGTTTTTTTTTGCTTGCTATTAATAACGGCAAGAGGTATGGGGCTCCCATACGGTACGGAACCCTTCGTGCGCGAGTGTGAATTGCACTTGGCCGAATTTATTTAACATTTTAACAAAAGTATAGCTCACGCTTTATTTTAGTAGATTACTGTTACTATAGTTTCGATCGCATTTGGCTTTTTTTTTCAAGATTGGAGTACGAGCTCGCGGGCTTGTCTCGCCTAGTACTAATAAAGCTCATTTTAAACGATTGCGAGTGCATTGCGAGACGGCTCCGCGTGTTAGCACTCGCCAACTTGAGAAAGGTCGCCGAACGCGATCGAAACTATAGTCGTGTTATGACTATACGAACACGTGAGTGAGTCCCGTTTAATATCGTTTAAAATGTGTGAAAACCACGTAAATTTCCAAAGTAAAACTAATAAAGCTTATAAAAATAAAGTAAAGTGACACCTGTGCTATACTTTAACTAAAATTTACTGTGTAATTAGCGCTATAAAATAGTACTACCTAGCGTTCAAAGCGAAGTTTGACTAGGTCTTTTTGAACGTTACCGCGAAATTAAGCAACGGTCGGCGCTGTCAGTCTTTGGGTGACCGCGTATGGTATTTACAACTGAGCTCTGTCGTGGTTCCGATAACTGACACGTTAAACTTTAGACCCCGGTATAAGGCGGGTGGCTAGTCTAAAGAGTTTTTAATCCATCCCGAAGCCTCTGACATGACATAACTGTTACACAACTGATACCCCAATATAACGCGACAGCCGAGCCACGGTAGCGCTCAGTTGTAAATACCACCAGTAGTCACCAATCTGAAGACTGACGGCGCCTATCGTTGCTTCATCACTTAGGAGTGCTTAGCAAGCTACTTGCTTTCACTTTCACAAATACAAACTGATTTTATTCTTGTACTACGGGAATAATGGCGCACTGAAAATGCGAGATACATAATAAATACCTCATTATGCCGACATTTCGACCGAGTTGCATCAACTGTGTCAAGAAGTGGCGGATTTACGTATTTGCCGCCAGTAGGCTGTTCAATTTTGCTAACCCTTTGATACTAAGCTGTAAAACTAATCATATAAGTTGTTTTTTCTCTGTGGAGTTTATAATGTTTTTATCAATTATAAAATTAATGGTACGAAATTTGCCGCCCTCTAAAATATGCCGCCCTAGGCTTCAGCCTACTCAGCCTGCTGGGAAATCCGCCACGCTGTCAAGAGCAGACATTGTGTTAAAATCGCGAAAATTTAAGATTAACACAAACTCATTTTGCTTTGAATTATGCTCACAATTTTTATTCACAATAATAATTATAATTTAGCAAAAGCGCGGACTGCAGGTAGAGCTCGCTACGAGCCCTCTCGGCGTCCTTTGTTGAACTTCCTAAAGTTGACTGACCCGCCACTTGGCGCCCAACGCCTACGCTATCGCCCGCGACGACGGATTTCCCTAGAGCTGTTGAAACACATTTTTTGAATATGTAAATTTTATTTATTTTTAACCGACTTTCAAAAAGGAGGAGGTTCTATGTTCGTCTGTATGTATTTTTTGTGTATTTGATAATTTAGCCTTTTGTGAACCGAATCGAAAAATTCTTTTTTAGCTCTCCCGAGGTGGTCCCATTTAAATTTTACAGGCAGTGAGGTTACAAGGTGCGCCGCACTTTCATAGAGACGATAAAACAACTAAAAGAACAATGTAAACCTTTTGAAAACGATATTAGAATAGAATTAGATATCATTTTATGATTCGATCACTTATCGAACTCGTTACTATTATGAAACTCGCTGCGCTAGTTTCATAAACTCACACTCGTGTTTTAATACCCTTCATTATATGACAGTTGCATAGACTACTATTTACATCCCAATGGCCACTGTTTTTGATCGAATCATAAAATGATATCTAATTCTATTCTAATATCGTTTTCAAAAGGTTTACATTTTTCTTTTAGTTGTTTTATGGTCTCTATGAAAGTGCGGCGCACCTATGCAAACGTTTTTGTTTTAGTTATCGCCTTACCCTTTTTACGACCTAGGTTTTATGTATAGGTATTTTACACTTTAACTTCCACTAACTAGGCACGGCCTGTTTTGGGATCTGATGATCAATATATTTTAACTAGAAATTGACTTCGGCTTCGCAGTTGGATCAATTTTGATACATTGTTTAAATAATCGGCCAAGTACGAGTCGGACTCGCGCACGGAGGGTTCCGTACTGTATGGGAGCCCCCTTAAATATTTATTTTATTTTAATTTAATTATTTATTATTGAAGGGAATATAAAACCAAACATTCTGTGAAAATTTCAAGCATCTACCTGGTACCATTATTAATATAGAGCGAAAAACGTCTAAAAATTCAGGTTTGTTGTATTTTGTTTTTAGGGTTCCGTACCCAAAGGGTAAAAACGGGACCCTATAGGGACAGGCGGACATCGAAGTCTAAGTAATAAGGTCCCGTTTTTGCCTTTGTGTACGGAACCCTAAAAAGGCAGTGAAAAAAGGAAAAAAAAACATGAAAAAATGTAAACATGGGGGGAAAACTACGAAGAGCAATCTTAGATCAAGTTAAAGTGCAAATGTCATGTCGTACAGGGAGGCGAAAACACTGACAGAGGCGTGGAAATTGCCACCAACAAGAGCCTCGCTTATCATAAGTTTAGAATGATTGAAACTAAATAAAAATTGGCTAAGTGTGAGTCGGACTCGCGCACGAAAGGTTCCGTACCGTGTTGGAGCTCCCGAAGCCCCATTCTTCTTGTCATAATTAATAGGCAGCAAAAAAACTCCTAAAAATCACGTTTGTTGTATGGGAGCCCCCCTAAAAAATATGTTTTATTTGTTGTTATAGCGGCAACAGAAATACATCAACTGTGAAAATTTCAGCTGTCTAGCTATCACGGTTCATGAGATACAGCCCGGTGACAGATAGACGGACAGACGGACATCGGAGTCTTAGTAATAGGGTCCCGTTTTTACCCTTTGGGTACGGGACCCTAAAAAGGAACCCTCAAAATTAATGAGCTATAAGTTACACGTCATAATTCATTGCGTATTAAACTACGGGGATACCTACCAGCGACTAGGAGCTACATACTTTTAAATTATTAAGAAGATAAGTTTCTGTTCCATTTGCTGATAAATATAACATTGTCAGTCGTATTTTATTTACCTACCAGTATAGTTACATTTAGCAAAACTCGATGAATAGATCTTCTCGCTTGGGATATCGTGACTAAAGGCTACACGGTTGATTCTGAAAACATTAGCATACACGTCAATAGTGTTTCAGAAACTAAGACAAAGGCCTCGAACGCGGAACACGTCTTACGTGGTGATTTGCGTTATTGACCGTGTCGGACGTTCTGTTTTTCGTTTGTCTGAACCACGTGCTGTATTGGAGTACGAAAAAGATTTTCGGTTTTATTTAACTTAATTTGCCCGTTTTTTGGATTAAATCTAGTATTTGAAATTTGACCCCCTTCCCGTGGACAGATTGACACACAGATTTAGTTTCGATGACAATACAATTTTTTGTATTCAGTATTGACGTAATTACAAGATGGCTATCGCCACAACATGGCGGATTATATTTTTTTTTACACAACCCCCTTAATATGGGTATCAAATGAAAGGGCTTTTCATGTAGAACACAGTTCGTAGTAACAAAATAAAAACACAAAAATGTAATTGGTAAAAAAACTTTTTAAATATACTTAAATGGTTATATGTACTGAATGCTAAAAAAAAAAATAACTCAAAAATAAAATCGCGGTGCGCAACGTACATAATGAAATCTTCCAGGCGAAGGCTCCACGATTTTATTTTTTAGCTTCTAGTACAAATAACCGTTTAATTTGACAAATTGAGTCCATAAGTGCAGTAGTTTTTTTTTATAAATTACATAAAATAACAAACGTTTTTAAAAATTTACGTTCTATGGCTATGGTAGCGCGCTGCGATTGGTGATATTGGTGCGGTCAATTGATATTGCTGTTGAACGGTTGGATCTATTATAGATATGACTGGGATCGAGGAGCAAACTTAGGCAGTTGTCATATTTTTAAAACCTCTCATTTAAAAGTGAACTTTTGCGTAACATGACTCAGTTACGTTCTATTGGTGCTGTCAAAAATAAAATAAACGGTTGGATCTATTATAGAGATACCGAACGACCAAAACTCGTAAACATACTAGGTCATGAAATTCATTCCCTATAAAATTGGTCTCCAATATCCTTAAGATTAACCGAATGACTATGGTAACCGGGAATGTATCCACAATATATCCTTAAGTTAATCCTTACATTCACGGTTTGTTGTTGTCTTGTATTCTGTCATATTCCTGTGTTAATTGCACCTCTAAAACACAAACACCCCTTACGAAAATGTTTCATCCCGGCACATTTGTCGTCGAGAGTTGGAATAGCTTACATTCCTCTAATGTTTGTCAAGTTGAAAATTTTCTGCTTACATATGAGATATTTCAGCTTCGGATGTGCCGGTTATGGCGTTTGGAAAGGTATGCATAGTTGCCGATTATTCAGCATCGGTTTGATTGTTATTGTCTTGCGTTTGTGGTAAAAATTTACCAGAAAGTATCATTAAAAATAATGGTATGACTCCACTTTTTGACCGACGAACCAAACCGGAGGAGGTAATCAATTCGACGCGTATATTTTTTTTTTTATGTGTAACCACGCATAACTTTTTTCGTTGTAGTCAGATTTCAATAATTCTTTTTTTATTGGAAAGAGTATACTTCGAAATTGGCCCCATTAAAATTTCATTGAAATCGGCTGAGCCATTTTTGATAAATCAACAATAATGTGAAAAATGTAACATCGATCCGTGCGAAATATTCGCGAATCCAGTACACGGGTGAAGTCGGTCATGCTGTTTTTTGCGAAAAATGATTATATGCCTATCGAATTACCCCTCCAGAAAATCCTAATAGTTGATAGCACTTACCTAGATGTCATGAGATGCTCAGCGATTGAGCCAAAAGAAAGTGCCAACGACAATATTAAAATGTATTGCACTGTCAAGTTCCTGAAATGTAAGATAGAGTCTGGCCAACGAAAGCTGTCCAAGAAAAAAGGCGGGAATTTTAAAAAATCAAGAGCTGTTAGCTTGTTTTCTAGTACCGCTCAGCTGATCTTATACCGTACCGTAGTTTATAGAACTACGTGCATGCCAAATTTCATGGAGATCAGCTGAGCCGTACTAGAAAACAAGCTAACAGCTCTTGATTTTTTTAAATTCCCGCCTTTTTTCTTGGACAGCTTTCGTTGGCCAGACTTTATGATTAAGTATTGCAACATGTGTATTGCTATGAGCGAGCAACAGGCTATGGCATAAAAACTCTACTTTTAGTAAAGTATATAAAGTCTTAAAATTATAGTAAGTTTGCAAAATTTATAGCGCGGACACGGACAAAAAAATTTACCATTCCGATGAATCTACGCAAGCTGAGCATCACGTGTTGAAACGGTCAAAGTACCCTCATTTGTCAGCCCGATTCCGTTCCTAATTTTTGTCGCCGCGCCGTCCGATAACGCTTTTAGATGACCCTCATGGGGGCTCGTCCCGAAACTCTTTCCCGTTGTTTAATACTTAATTTGATTGCTCTCAAAAAGGACCAGCAAGTGGCCCAAATAGGGCTTTTTAGATGGGTCTCGAAATACTTTTGGTAGTGCGGATTTCGACACCAGAAATAGATTAGACCTTTTGCCGTTGTTTAATCTAAAAATAAGCAAAGCTGGAGGTGGAGTAATTAAACATCTGGCAGATATTATAGATTCAAAGCTAGTAACTAGCTATAAAACCGTTATGGAAATTATTTTAGACGATTTCTTAACGCTCTTTCAAAACATAATTTTGGTTAAAGAATACACATTAGTCTTCAAGGAAATCTAATCCTGTCATAAAAGTACCTATATAACTACTACCAGATATCCATGATATCCTACCTTTCTACCCGTATAATGTTACAAGAAACTTATTACGTTTTTCTGCGTACCTATTTGCATAATTTATTCATATATGATCTAACCAAGTCGCCATTGATATTCGCGAAAACATAGTTCTGCAAACTTTACCGTCTGAACAAAAAGTATCTTTAGAACAGAAATCGCTGAATTTATACGTACCTAATAACATGATCTTCACCTTTGTATATCAAGATAGGTGTTGCTGTCTATTGCTAAAAAAAATCAGAATTTTCTCTCCTCAAATTGTTGTGTGGATTTTCCTTATTGCGCAAAACGTTCGCAAGTTACCGCTCACGTAAGAAAAATAAACGCGTGGGGCGTTGTATATGAAAGGTTGTTAGGTTCGTTAAATTTATAGGGAATCAGGTAACCAGAGATGGTCTCGTAGAGTTTGTTAGTACGTTATGTCTTTCGCTGTATTTTTAATAATATTATTTTTCTCTTTTCTCCTTGTAATATAAAATAGAGTATCTTGGATTTCGTATCGTTATTGTATATGTGAGAGTGTTTTTTTCATTATTTTCTAGCTATTCGCTATTGTTAGTATCATCTTCGAGATACTATATTATTTAGCTTGGAAGAATAATATTGAAATGTGGTGAAATGCGATCCTTTTCAGTATGGAAAGCTTGAATTTTCTTAATATGAATGTGCATTATTACATTTTATGCTCGATTTATGTATGATGTATTAGTTGTCTATGTATCCTCACCTCAAGTGTAGCTACAAAACTAAAACTAAGTATTACAAAGGTGGAAATGGAACACTAAAGCTTTGAAAAGAACATTAAAGCCGAACTCCTCAAAAACTCATAAAACAAACTTACATTTTACCTGAGATACGGAAGCTGGAAGTTTTGACGTGTAAGTTCACGTTGCTGGAGCTCAGAACGTTGCATACTAAAGAGATTTTACAGCAGACTTTGTGTTGAATGGCATTGACAAATGATAGGATTATGAGAATGATATATTGCAATGCAGTGGGCTTTGATGATTGAAGTTTGTTTTGCGATGCTATTATTTTTATTGTTTGTTTTGTTGAGATACTATATGTATTTCTTTTGAAATTGTACTTGTAATGTAAGTTAAATTGAATATGTTACCGATCTTTATCTGACATCTGTTCTTTATTTATTAATCAAATTGAATAAAGTTAGAAGTAAAGAGTTAAAATTTTTTCCTGAAATTCTGCAACTCTAAAATTACTTATGTTTATTGTTTGATTTGATTTAGATTAGTGCATACCTAGTACTAATATTTTTTCTATGCTTCTATCAAACTTGTAGAGAGTAGAGTGTGTTCGTTAATGTTTCCTAGAACTTAGGTAATTTCATATCATTAATATCATCCCTCAAATCTTTGCCGCACTCTATTAACTTATGTAAATTAAACCATTGTTCGTTTCGAAATCAACTTCTATTAGAGTTCTCAATTACTTAGCGCCATTAAGAGCACCTCTATCAAAGGTTGTCGTGAACTCGTGAGCTCATTTATGATGGAGCAAGTCAAGCCAAAGTTTCGCCTCAAGCAACAGGTGTGGCGTGACATTTACATGAGCAAGTGGATTATTCGGTTCATATTATGTCATCTTTAAAAATTCAGTGTTGTCTGTTGACTTTGTGAATCTCGATTTGTTCCGTATTGGATGCAATTTTAAACGCTTCAATTTTCTTCACGTCTGGCGTTTTTAACTCAACGCAATCAGATGAATGGTATCTATGTTCGACTGTACGTATCTATTTGTGGCATTGTAGCTATTAGAGGGATGAACCAATTTTGATTTAGTATCTTTAGGGATCTGTTATAATATCGATTTGGGTCAGGATACCTTAATGATTATATTATTACGTAACCTTTTCAGAGAAAGAGACGAAATAGCATTATTAATTGGTAGTCTCTGTTCTTGTCTCTAGCTTACAAGTATATATGTACACTTTATAGTTAATCGTGCTTGTAATTTTGTTATCCTGTTACCCGAGTACTCAGCTACGATCGATTTATGTACTAATAGAACATCTCGCCGAGGTTGTTTGATCGACATGTTTCGTAATAGGCATTTAATAGCTAAGCACGTTTCCATATACGCACCATATTAAATTACCTGTAAATAGACTGATTACCCATTAGAAGCAATATCCAAAACATAAAGCAACTGCTAAATATTGAACGTCCGATAGTCCGATACATCTTAACAATGGGTTACGCAAATGTAACGTATAGTGGTGGCCCCAAAACGCTCCCTTGCGGGGCCTTATAAGCCGGCTATTAATCATAGACCGTAAGGCACGTGGTATGAATGACAACGCATCTCGGGTGAATAATGTGTGAGTATTAATCAGCGATGAGAATAATAAGGATAGTGGATTATCATTTCGATCGGGGCTAAAGGTCTGGAGAGAGGGAGATTTAGTTGTGTTTTGTGCCCGAATCACATTGTGTTCATACTTATTAAGTTATTACTGCCATCCGTATAGTGACATTCGACTTCCGACTTACGAGAATTATCAGCGTTTACATCCGAAAACTTGCTAATTAAATCGTGAGAGAAATATACTTCTGACTCTACTCGTTTGTTAGTGCTCCCCGCTAAGAAGTATGCCGTGTGGTAGAATTTTGTAATTCTGGTCATCAATATTTTAAGCTTATGACCATCCAATTTAACTCAAACCACTATCTTCTTATTTTTTTCTAAAACATTTATACCTACCTATATAGGTAGGTACTTGAATATCTGCAACTGCAGCTAAAAGTGCAATATCGCAGAACATTTTGAATAAAAAATATGTCGGTTATGCGAAGATTTACGATAAATACCATACCAATTTAATCTCATCAATCTAAAAATAATTAAGTATGTAATTTTTGTAAATGTTCCGCTAACGAATCCGACCGACGATATCGCATCGGTCAAACGTGTAGTTTTTACCGTTGAATCAATCGTAGAAATCGCATAATATGATGACAAATACTAATAACTACGACATAATTCAAATAGTGCATAATTATTTTATGTATCGACGTAACATTGTAACATTCGTCTTATTTAAAATCGTCTGTTATCGAATACCTAATTCCAAATTACCAATATTTCCTTGTAAATCTTCACTGCTCCCGATTCGTACATCGGCAGTCCCTTAACATCACCATATCCAGAAGACAAACTGGCGATCCGGAGTCGTTCAATAAATCCTTCCTGTTCGAAAATAACTACAGATCGTCTGAATTGTAAATCAACGCGTTTGGTATTCAACCGGCGGGCAGTGAAACTGCGACCGTCTCTGTAAGGAATGCTAGTAAAAGTATCAAGAGCGTCAAGACGTTGCAGGTGGTGTATACTGTTTAGAATATTGCGGATAATCTGGATAAAGATATTGGTTATTAGAAAACGAGCTGCGAAGTTTTTTGAATTATCGTCTCTATTTCGTGTCGTGTATACGTTACCTTACACCCAAAGGAAGTTGTCTGGAAGAAATCGATTTAGCGACAAGACCGCCTTTTGTGCATTTTCTGATTTTATTTCTTCTGTTATGTGTTCCTATCTGTTGGTGTCAATGAAGTTTTTTGTATTGTATCTCCCTCTTTTCTCTCAGTATTGTCTCGGTTTGCAAAAGACGTGTTTAAATTGCCGTTGATATAATATGTTAGTCCTAGAAATGTATGCAGCGTTTTAATTGCAGCAGCAGCAGCGATTTATTGCCGATCATTGATCTTTAATATTCTCTATTTGAAAAGCTACAATATTGTTTAATTGGCTTTAAGTATCAGTGATATTTAATTTCCCAACTTGCAATATCTCTCTCTCGATCTGAAATATTAAGTTTCCATATCAGATCTACCTAAAGACCTAAGGCAAGAACTAATGGCCAATTATCTAATTAGGTACTTTAATTAAGCTGTAATACATTGCTTACTGATATAGTCAGATCATTATCTCGATACAAGAATCAAATCACTTTATCTCAAGCAATTGTATTGATAGCTTTCATCATTGCCTCCATCAACAACTTTAATGCTTATCAATAGGTTCATTGACATTTTACGAAACCTTGACGACATTGAAACGTTAATGGAGTCGTTATTGTTTTCTAAACGTTATTAGTGCCTCCATAAAAGATAAGCCTATTGTCAACTTATTGTTTGATCATCAGAGTGAGTCATTTTGTTAGTTGTCAATAGTATTCCATTGACAGACAGACTATTTGCTGTAGCTTCTGGGTGAACAGAGTAACAAAAACTAGTATCTAGCTGCCCTCCTTATGAAGGCTACAGTGATTGCAGTCAAATTTTACTTCTAAAAGGTTCACTGATTTTGTCAAACTAATTGTCTGCAGTTCCTACAGTCTTCCTTATGAAGGCAACATGGGAGTCCCGAACTGATACACATTAGAATATCACAGTAATGGAGCCACCATCATTTGTCCTTCCCATTCCCGGATTTTCCTTAATATTTCATACCTTTCACGGGCATTTAAAGTGTGTAACCTCTTTATAGCGTACAAATGGCCCATTTCGTACTGCTAATACTATCCACTGAACGAAACTTCGGAGAAATAAAAACACCCGACTATCTTCCCACATACGATCAGGTCTCTAATCTTTCTCAGTAACTGGAATAACTTTATGTTGTATTCAAATTCTTCAAGTAAACCTCAAAACTTAATTATACTCAGGAAATACATTTAAACTTCTATATTCGCCCCTTCTTGGATAAATTCGTGTAAAGTCAACTGAACCAGCGGGGCAATTCTGTTAACCGATCTCGTTGCTGAGGTGACGCGTTCTTGAGCTTCTCTCGTTTTTTTTTGATAAAAGATACAATATAACACTTATCGTCGCACTTTCCATGGTAAATAGAATTAAGTCTAATGTATTAAGACACGAAAGTTTCGCGGCAAAACAAAGCGTCTTCACAGCGGGAGTTCGTGCAGTTCTATTCAACGATTATTTAAGAAAAACGCATAGGTACTGAGATAAAAGACACAATATAACACTTACCGTCGCACATTCCATGGTAAATAGAATTAAATTAAGTAGTATGTTAAAATTGTTAAAAGATTTCGTTTCACTAATTTCACTTCACCAACTTTCGCAACAGAGATCAATCTGACAGTATGAGACTGACACTGACATATGGTTCGTTCATTTACGATTACGTTCCGTTCACAACAAATGGGGATTGGGGGTGTGAGGATATGATTTTAATTTGTTATTTGTTAAACTACGTGTTTCACTATGTCTTAAATATAAAGTTCGTGATAAATTGATACCTGACTATGACATATAAACCCAGAAGTGTGCATATTTTCTGAATTCCTTAATAGGTTTATAACGAATTCGCAATGAAGTCTGCTTAAACTGGAACGTACGGGAGGGAACTTCTAAATAAAGATCGATCTGCAATCCATTATGAAAATCGATCGATGTTTGCCAATCGTTGATATTGGGACGTAGATTGGAGATCGATCGGGAGATCGCAGCCGATCTCGGATCAGACCGATCTCTCGATTGAGGATTCGATATTGGGACCGGCCGTTAAACTGTCAGAAAAGCGAGAGGGGTTTGGGAGCGTATCACTTCGGTGACGAGATCGGTTGACAGAATTGCCCCGCAGATCTAATTCCTCGGTGTTTCATGATTTCTAACTATTAATTACTTTGCAAAGAGCAGCCAAATCAAATCTCTGAACTATTGGCTATACTGAATTTCGATTCGTTAATTAAAAATTCTTGCTGAGAGATGGAAATGGGTGGGATCCTTTTTGGCTTGCTTTTATGGACTATCTCATGAATAATTGTTGTTATTTGCGTTATTTTCATTGTATGCATAAATTGTGAGTCTTATTGCTATGACGAATACGATTCATATTTTCTACGTTACGGCTTCTGTGACGTATTTTTGTTTTGCGGCAAACATAGCTTCTTTTTATTATAACCACTATGCCATAAAATCCACCGAAAATATGTCTTTGAAAAACATCGTCATCTTAGTATTTTGCGCTATTAGTTTGGAAAGGACTAGTATTGCAAAGATGCATTGATTTAATTATTATAGAAAAAAAAAAGGCCAAGTACGAGTCGGACTCGCGCACGGAGGGTTCCGTACTGTATGAGAGCCGCCCTTAAATATTTATTTTATTTTAATTGTATTATTTATTATTGAAGTGGATAAAACTAAATATTCTGTGAAAATTTCAAGCATCTACCTGTTACCATTATTAAAATAGAGCGAAAAACGTCTAAAAATTCAGGTTTGTTGTATGGGAGCCCCCTTAAATATTTATTTTATTTTGTATTTGTTGTTATAGCGAAAACAGCTACATCATCTGTGAAAATTTCAGCTGCCTAGCTATCATGGTTCATGAGATACAGCCCGGTGACAGACAGACAGACAGACAGACGGAGAGACGGACATCGAAGTCTTAGTAATAGGGTCTCGTTTTTCCCTTTGGGTACGGAACCCTAAAAATTAGTTCGTAAACTTAGCCATGACTAACTCAAAAGTGATACTGTGACGTAGTGAGTGTCCTACTGTAGTAGATGCCATGGCGACCCTATTAATAACGCTTCTCGCTTCACTTTCGTTTTGTTATATCGCCCCTGACGTCCTGTGATTATTAATTAAATATTTGCAATTCACGACTGACTTATCCAATAAATACTCCATAGTAGCAGTGGGCAGGGGGCGTAGCACATAAAACTGATGGACGATGGCCGGAACACGGTCCATTCATATTCTTTTGGGAGGTTTTCTCAGTGGCGCTATTTATTTTCAACTCTGCATTAATTTTGTACGTTTGCGTTTTTCGAGTAGATACGACTTGATATGTACCAGAATTTTAAAGTTCCATTCGTAAATGATTTTTATTTTTTCAGTCAGTATAGTACTTTGAAATCAGAAATTTATTTATGTTACAAAAATAAAAAAATGTTTACACGCTATAAAATAAATAAGAACTTAACACTACACTAATATACTAACAACACTTTTGATGGTACTGAAATTAGATAAAAAGGCATCCTTCGAATGAATTTCGAAATTGACTACTGAGGAGTCATGCTCATGTTCACTGAGTTCAAAACCCAATAAATCCTCTCGATCTGATCAAGATTGTTATCTATTGTTTGATGTAGCTAAACTAGACATGTAAAAGAAACAATAGAATTACGACAAACACAAGTTTATAATCTTCATCATCATCCACATCCTTCTCTATCCTGCTGCTGGGTTCTTTTTCTAATGATGCCATTTGTCTCGGTTTTGTGCTAATCGTGTCCCTGGACACGACCCGCGATTTCCACAACATCGTCGACTCAGCTTACCGCTGGACGACCAACGATCCGTTTGCCTTGCCTCGGCCTCAAGAAAAGCCCTACTGCCTCAGGAAAAATGTAATTTAACTTTGCACTAAATTTCCGATCTAATTTTTTTTGTAAGGTTTAGGATACTGAGTATAAAATCATAAAATACTGAAAGATCCAGGTGGAGCTTCAAGCGCCATCTTGAAAAAAAACGTTTTTGGCCATTATCTCGGAACCTATGCACTTCAAAATTCATGAAGACCATTATTGTAGAGAATAAAATTTAACATCTTTTGTATCCAGTGAACTTTTTTGTAAAACTTACCGTTTACGATTTATGGCCCATTTAATGAACCGATTTTTCTATCGGTCGAAAAACAAAACTTAAAAAAAAAACTGATAAAACTGATCTTTAAAAACCTTTCATGACTTCACAAATCTACAATATTGTTAATGAATGCCGATAGCTAGTTATCGAAACAACCCTTACTGGTCTAACACGCGCCAAACTTGCAAGTAATAAAATTCAATGATCACAACCGTAAGGAAGCTTCGAAATACCTATCGGAAACCTTATAACGGGATTAGAGCGCGAAGGCGGAAGGCCTCCGCTGCGATAACGACGCTCCTATCGAGCCCAATCCCTGATTATAGACTCGAATAAAATGTTCCGAGTGTTAACTAGCAGATTATCGCGGATGTTTGATTTTATAGTGAAAAGATTTTTTTTTCTTACGTGTTTTCGGTCGGTCAGTCTTCGTTTGGGTGACCGTTGAGCGCGGGCGATACTTTCATCAGATCACTACCGTGACCTTGAGGCGGTATTTTACTGTACCTGACTTTTAATAGTCCACTACTGAACATAACCTTAACATAATAATGAAGGGCGATTGGGGCATATCCACAGCCCTGGCCCAGTGCTGTTCTGTGGCTTTACATACGCTATCGAAATTCTCCTACGGATGCCAGCTTGCTTTTCCAAAGTTCGGAGCTTGTCGCTTACAGAAACTTGAAGCTTCAGACTTCAATCAGTAGAACCGTAGAAGTGATGCTCTAGCTATGATAATTCCAGTCTTAGAGTTTTGAGCTAGTTTTAGTCACGTCTCTTTAAGATTTCATGTAATTTGATACGTTCTTAAGAAACTAATGATCTACGTTTAGGATCGAACTGCCAAAGAGTACTTGGAACTACTGACAGGGGATCACGACCTTCTACCCTTGCTTGATTTTTGAGATATACCTAGTCAATTTTAATATTGTGACCAAAGATGCTACCTTGTGCAACTCCAGTTCACGCATAAACGCATTAAATAGCTTTGGTTATAACATGTTATGAGACTAAAGGTCGATGATATAGACTGAAGGAAGCTTCAACGTACTCGGCATCCCAGGATACAATTTAACTCGGAATAAATCTTATTGCCTATTCTCAATGCCAGTTAGACGCTTCATTGATGTCACGTACCGGTGCTCTGACAGTTTGAACTGTGATAGACGTTACCTTGAAACATGGCGTGACCTTTCAGTACACACCTACTCTAAAAACAGTAGGTAGCGTTGAGTCGTCACATAACACAATCTAGGGGCCTTACCATAGACGTCCTATAGATAAGCTTTTACCCGGCGCGCATGACTATTAGTAGCAAATTCTCATATACCGCAAAATACATGTAAACGAAATATATTTCGTACCATGCAGTGTTGTATGAGCGCATATGAAAAAGTGATTTATTGTGCTTTGTAAGTAATACATGTGTACAATGACAAGTTAGTTTTAAGAAAATGTTATAGCTAGAGAACGATTCCGTCAGCTTTTTGTAGGATTCATTTCGAAGAATGTTTATCAGAGCTACGCACCGCCGCGTTATCCTGCCATTCCACTTTACTATAGAACAAGTACGAGTAGAAACACGACTAACTACCAACTCCACACTGTTGATTTTCCTTCGATACGTAGGTGTGTTTTGATTCCACATATCACACATCCGTATTCCGTACCTACGGCCAAGGAATCGAATAGACTTATCGGCTTTGTTGTTTCTTGCGAGGTATCGTTTTAGTCTGCGTGCTTCATCTTTGGTCATAAGTCACAAGTCACAACGTGACTTACGGACTTACCATTAAGCGAGTTGGTTGCCAAACGCGGATTTAATTGCGAAAAAAAACATTAGCGTTACACTTTGTTGTGATTTTAGAGGGTGTCGTGCAATTTTTTTTTCGTGTTAATTAAATCGAACATGTCCCATTTAGCGGGATCTGTGGCCCTTACAATGTTGATGAAGGAACCAATTAACTATTGATTCGTTTTCGAACATGATGGTACCTTCGGGTAATTGAGTTTGTTGAAAACTTCTCTCAAATACGGCGAGTGACAATTTCTGCGAGATTTTTAGATGGAATGCTTTAGAGGATGGTTGGACGAACTTTGTGTTTGTAATTACGAGTAGTTTTTTTTTAAGTTAGACATTTATCGAAAGGTTGCTCTTATTAGGTAATATATCTTTTATCTTATCATCATAGATATGTTAGACATTACAAGAGCGTCAGGAGTTAAGGAGCACTCATTGCTGAACAAAGTAAAACCGGCCGCTCAAACGTTCGATAAACAATTTGCAAATAAATAATAATTACTTAGACGTTACTAGTAGTTCTCCGAACAGTAGACCTCGTATCTGCTTAACTGGATCTTCATAAGCCTCTCGACTCGCTGTTGACTTCTTTGATTCATACTCACAAATTCTGTTACTGTAAGTAATCAGTATAGATACAATCTTACCAAATGTTGTTGAAATCGGCTTAATAGCACGACAGCAAATGTCCCCAACCCCAAGTGTTTGAGAAAAATACCAATCAAAAATAGCCGATGATAAAAGTCCATTATTTAATATTTTGAACCTGTGTACCAAGTTTAGTCAAGATTCGTTGAAAAATGCGTCCTGTACAAAAGAATCAACATCCGAACGGACAAAAGCAAAATTTTCAAAACTGAGACTGTCACTTCGTTCGTTTCGTCAATTATCATGTTTCTTAACTTCCCATATTATGCAAACTCATATCTTAAAGATTATAATTATCATAGGTGTTAAAGGCCATTGTCGTGTCAAGTGCTTGGCGTCATTTTACGGAGTTGCACTTTGACTTCATAATTTCCAGGCAAAATAACATTATTACTTGCAGTTTAAAATTTTAAAATACATTTTCCTTCTCCAACATAGAAATAATGTTATCTGATAAACCGAAACATAATCCCGACTTTTCGTTTGCTAACTTTCTATCCCCAACGCAAAGCTTTAAAAAATATCACAGATTTTCCTATGTCATTCTAGGAAAAACAAACAAGTGTACAGTCGCAGCAAAAATAGGACCAGCAAAAATAATCCAAGTGAAAACTACGCTAAGCTCCTTACATGCAAAAACATGTTTCATATTCGTTCTCTACATCCACAGCTCTCGAGAGATGGGGCATGAAGACTTGATCTAGCGGGGGCATAATTGCGCACACAATTTTATTTACTCACAGAGCACAGTAAATCACTTATTCGTAGGCACTCACCATTGAACATGGAAGAAACTAGAAGGAATCCTTCTGTTCTAGGCATTTAATGAAATACGCTAAGTAAAAATAATTACATAGACAGACTCCTTCATATCACTTTGAAAGTCAGGGAGAGCGCGCTACTATTTTCTCTATTTTTGAGTAGTCTTTGTGGCTGCACTTTTCGACCGTGAAAGTGTTTTTTTAAACCGATTTCCAAAAAGGAGGAGGTTCTATGTACGAACATATGTGTGTATGTTTTTTTTGTGTATGTTCATCGCTAATTTCGCGAATTGTGAACCGAACCGAACTTTTTTTTTAGTTCGAAAGAGTATACTCCCGAGGTGGTCCCATTTAAATTTTACAGAAATCGGCTGAACCATTTTTGAAAAATCAACAAAAATGTAAACAATTCGAGCGAAATATTCTAATTTTGTACACGATGGGAGGCGGTTTTGCCATTTTTTGCAAAAAAAAATCATTTTATTAAGATAAGATAACGTTTATATGGTCAATAACTTACATTTCTGGTCTTCTCTGTATTTGATGGCGCTCACTACACTGCATTCTGCAATCAACGTTACGTAAACATTCATTTTGTGGTGTATGATTTATTTCTACATATACCACCTAACCCCAAAAAATTTAAACACGCTTTAAACTCTGTTAAAAATTGTTTAAAGCGTGCGCAAAACTTTTGTGGTAAGACGGAAAGTGTCTCGCGCTCAGGAGTGGGCATTAATTTTAGGGATCTCAAGAGAAAGCCCTCTCTCGCCCTCTCTCGCCCGCTCTATCTACACTACCAGATATTCTGTACGAGAGATTTCAGTGCGAGGCAAAAACGAGCGTGAAACTACAATGCCTGTAGTACGTTCGTCCGTTTGTCCCGGTTCGATGTTTATTTTGTGAGCTTATATGGTAGAATTGTCGAGGTATTCGCAACTCCTAAATCGTAGGTACTCAAATTTTACCCCAAACTAAAAGGAGAGCTATTTCCCTCGGAATAATATGTAAAACAAAAGGCGGGTACGGTAGGTAATACTCGTTCAACGAGTTTCTCTAGACGACAAAAATAATTATATTCTGTTATGACCAACATTTTATATGAAACCAAATCAACAATAGCGATTTAGCGAAAAAAAATCCACAAAAAAAGTTAATTGACTCTCGATAAAACGGATAGAATAATAAATTAACAGCTGAAGGTTTTTTCGGCGATTTCAGGGTTAGTACCATAGTAAAAATTGGCCAATGAATATGAGTAGGGGATTGCCTAGAAAATGTAAGTCGTCTAAAAAAACACTCATTAAGTATAACACTCAGATTTCACGCACTCATTTTTGTGAACTCTTGCTGCCTAAATCTGTGATATTACAAATTACTCTTTGTCATAAAAATCTAATGCCTATTGATAATACAATCTCTTTTAGGCAATCTTTTGGCAAAAGGATTAAGGTAAGCGGGAGATCGCAATGTAAAATCTTGCTCAATGAGTTTAACATGGGAATTTTCCCGTTTTCAATTTCATTTTTGCACCAATCTGGAGAACGAGTGTTATCAGAGATGTAGCGTTTGATTTTTTATCGATCTTCATCGATAAGTTCCTGTTCCTCTGACAGAATATTTTACGACTCAATCTGGGAGGACAAAAGCATGTAACTTATAAGTTTGACGTTTATAAATGTCTAAAAGTCGTTTATCTCTGTTATGTCCTGGCTTAATATGTGGCATCATAGATTGTAAGTTAAAGGACCGATTTAAATGCAATTCTTTTTTGTTTGAAAGCTGGTGTAATCGAAATGGTTCTTAGCTTCATTTCAATTAAATTAAGACGCAAGTTGATCTGGCTGATTGATCCCCAAACGCAATTGGGTTTAAACTACTCAGTTACGCCAGAGATACATTGTATGTTCCTACATTTGTTGATCTGCTACCAACTTGTCTGATTTTTCATTAAAAAACTACATTAATCCATCAATGTTGTGCAATAATTTCGCGGATGATATCATCGCAGGTTAGCGTTGAAACATGATCTAAGTGCGACATACATTAGCATCTCCTGTCTGCCGGGTCGGTTAGTTAGTTCAACAAACATTACACACGGTTCTTACCTACTAAGTAATTGTTAGCAAACTTTGAAAAACTGACAATAATTCTTGGTTTTAAGTTAAAGCAATTAATTCTGGACCGAGCAAATAACAAATTGAAAGAATTTTATTCTTTAGTTTTCTAATTTTCTATTTTATTAATTTTATGCTCAGCCATACATCCTTTTTCTAGCCGACTTCAAAAAAGGAGGTTCTTAATTCGACTATGTTGTTTTTTTGTATGTATGCAAAGCGCTTTATTTTGTTTTAAGTAACCGACTTTGTTGATTATTTTTTTATTTGCTAGATCATACTTCAGAGGTTATATAATCTATTTAAATTTTATGGAAATCGGCTAAGTCGTGTCGTTTGGAAGCGGAATGCTATAGCTTCAGTACTCTTTCAGTGATTTATCTTTGAGCTCTACAACTTTTGTACTATTTTTTTATTCTTAGGCAACATGATTGTGACGAAATATCTACGGTACAATAATCAATAATTACCTAGAACGGAATTTCTACTCAATGACTACTTATAGCGATTAATTAATCGATATCGATGATTTCTCCGTTGCGTCGCCGCATCCCTAGCTGAAACTTTTTAATTGGATTTCGATGGGGGCCGAACGACCTACCGTTTCATATTCCTTGCCGTTGCCGTCTACCGGTGTTATGTAACGTTTGGAACAATTTTCAAACGTGCCCGTTTCCAATTTCCTTCAGATTCTGTCTGGGAATTGCGGTGGAGGTCACGTTTTTGTGCCTTTTGGAGGTCGATTTTTGACCCACTTTGGTGTGTACTCAATGCTGCAGAGACTCAAAGCTAATTCATACAATTCTTAAGTATTTTTCTATATAGTACAATTAGTTTAGTTAGTACAATACATTTTAGTTGTTAGAAAAGAAGATGTATCTTTGAGGAGCAAGCAGTCGCCGTCCCCATTGTTCTCAGTGAAAATTATTATTACTTTGTTGGAAGTACATAGGCGTATCGCTGGCTTTTGTAAAGATTTGAAAAAAATAGTAAAAAAGTATTAGGCTAAACCAGCTAAAATTAGGTTCTCTTGATGTCCCCGGAGGCAATCGGTAACCTTTTACTTTGTTTTACTTATCAATACTTGTTCATACTTGGTGTGGTCACCACAAAAAATCTTATTTTTTCACAGCAAGATAATCTAATACTATAAACTCTGGCAGCGCAGCGCCATCTGTTATAACTTACCTAACATACAGTTTATCTGCCATAGATCTGCGCGTGCGCAATACGCATGTTTATGACGAGTTTCTCTAGATCTTGTGTAGATGGCACTAGCGGTACTGTCTATTGAACTGTTTTGTTAATTCAAAATAATGTTTGCATTTGACCAATGTTTGATTGCGGTCTAGGATGGATCACGCTTACCTAGAAAGTATAGGTACGTTATTATGAAACTTACTACCTATAATTAGCTACTCATACATGAGCTCAATTCATAATCATGTTTCGTTCATGATTTAACAGATGTTTGTTACGAATAAAACTAGATCGATTTGGTTCATAATTGCAAATCTTGAAACTAAACAAACTTGTCAAATATTATCGAAATCAACTGATAAATAGCGCGACATCAAATTAACCCCCCTCCCCTTTTCCGGGAAATCCCTCGCCTACAATCAAAAATCGCTGACAAATAAAAAAATCTAGATATTAATGTTATGTAGAACCAATGTAAGTATGTTTCGTCGAGATTCGTTGAAAATCGAGCTATAGACGAAAACCAATAACCAACATCACCTCAGTCTTGAAACGTGGATTTCATAAAGCAGTCGTGAATATCGGAAGTCCGGGACGAAACATATAGAAATCGTGAATTTGTCATTCCGCGAAAGGATTTTTCGAAATTAAATGTCCAAAACCACTGCACAAAAACGACATGCATTTAGGGTTCCGGCATATGAGTTTGAGTACAGCTATTGAAATGTTCGCAGTTTCAAAACCTGAAATATTTTTAAACTACAATCGCGCATCGTTGGTTCCTATCTGCGCCCGTCCAGAGCAAATATAAGTAATTTAATACTGCATTGCACCATTTTCCCGGTTCTCGTCCGGGTTCCCCTATCTTGCGCTAATTGTGTTATGCATCTCGTAATTAGGCCAATTTTGACTAGGCTAGGTAACTAGGCCTGACAGACGCTTTACTACGAGTAGTTTGGGCTGCCTAATGTTTTATTGGATAGATCGAGCTTTGTTCAGAGCAAAAAGTATGAATAGATATGTACGTTCTCTTTTTTAGCAAAAATTGAGAATACGTTCGTCACAAATGAACAGACAAATAAATAAATATACACAAGGACTGATCGTTTAAATATATAAGATTAGGAAAATGGAAAGTTGTGCAAATATACTTTTAATAAAAGTGTTGGATGTTTGTTGTGATTAAAACTTCCTCGATTATCCCTGATTACTAAAAAAGGTACATACCTAGATGTTATCTAAATAAAATTATAGGTATATTAAGCCCGATTACAGAGGCGCCAGCGTAAATTTATTAGCAACGTAAAAAGCGTTCTCTCTATCGAATGCCTAAAGTGAAAAAGAAACAGAACTATGCTGTTTAGCTTATATAATTACGATGGCGCCTCTGTATCTTAAATTGATGCAAATAAAATTATAGGTACAATTTATATCTTAGATTGATGCAAATAAAATTAAAGGTACATTTTATATCTTAGATTGATGCAAATAAAATTATCGGTACATTTATATCTTAGATTGATGCAAATAAAATTATCGGTAAGTAGGTACATTTATATCTTAGATTGATGCAAATAAAATTATCGGTACATTTATATCTTATATTGATGCAAATAAAATTATAAGTATGTTTTATATCTTAGATGGATGCAAATAAAATTATCGTTACATTTATATCTTAGATTGATGCAAATAAAATTAAAAGTACATTTTATACCTTAGATTGATGCAAATAAAATCATAAGTACATTTTATATCTTAGATTGATGCAATATCCATATTGTACTTATTGTGAATCCTGGATTGTGCGTGTGTGTGTGGAACCGCAGCATTATCGAGCAGCAGAAAAAACCCCGGGTGCACTTGGGGTACTCCACCACGATTTGCATAATTACCGCCATCCAGGTACAACCTTTAATTATTTTGATAGGGATATTAACTTCTAATTTAGACTCCGCGAATCGCGGAAGATTGTTCGAACCTCTGAATCCAACTATTTGGAAACAGAGTGCTTTGATTTCGAACAAAAATTATAGGTACATTTTATATCTTAGATTAATGGACATAAATTTATATAGGTACATTTTTATATCTCAGATTGAAGGTTACTATTTTCTCTATGCTGAAATGTTAATTTTAGGTAAAGGAAAAGAATACCAAATTAAAATCAGACTTGCGTTCGCGCAGTTTT
Organism: Hypomecis atomaria; assembly: GCA_964007245.1. Classification (NCBI taxonomy): domain Eukaryota; kingdom Metazoa; phylum Arthropoda; class Insecta; order Lepidoptera; family Geometridae; genus Hypomecis; species Hypomecis atomaria. The sequence continues at coordinate 9,026,284 of OZ023305.1, forward strand.
TTAAATTATAATCTATACGAAAAACTAACATTAAAATATTTTTAACATTAAGTTGTACTTGTAGCCGAAATGAAAATAGTTTGCGGATATAAGCCAACCCCAATTAAGTTAATTACCCACCTGCAGAGCGATAAAAACTTTTCCCGTTTCTGAAAATTTGTTCAAAACTAGACGAGTAGACGGAAAGTTGACATTTAAGTACTTTATTTCTACTTTTGTATTTTATTTTGTAGGCTCTTCATAATATTAAAATTTATTTGCGACTAATAGCATTATGAAGTACAATACCTACATAGTGTTTTAGTTTCACAAAACTACTAACTATGTACAAAACTTAAACTAATAATCGGCCAAGTGCGAGTAGGACTCGCGCACGAAGGGTTCCGTACTGTATGGGAGCCCCCCTTAAATATTTATTTTATTATTTATTATTGAAGTGAATATAAAACTAAATATTCTGTGAAAATTTCAAGCATCTACCAAACCTATTACCATTATTAATATAGAGCGAAAAACGTCTAAAAAACAGGTTTGTTGTATGGGAAAAACAAAACAAAATAAAATAAATATTTAAGGGGGGCCCTTAAATATTTATTTTAATTTGTTTTTAGTATTTGTTGTTATAGCGGCAACAGAAATACATCATCTGTGAAAATTTCAGCTGCCTAGCTATCATGGTTTATGAGATACAGCCCGGTGATAGACAGACAGACAGACGGACATCGAATTCTTAGTAATAGGGTCCCGTTTTTCCCTTTGGGTACGGAACCCTAAAAACTAAACTTTTTGTTGACTATGTACGAGTATGTATACCTATTAGTGTAAAGTGGACAGGGTCTTGAATAAGGCGAAGACAGGTAATACCTGATAATGATATAAAACTACATAGTATCTTAATTTTGTTTTTAAACCGACTATCAAATCCCATTATCATTAGCAAACTAAACAAAAATAACGACACCCAAAAATATGCCTATTTGAAATTATAAATTCGGCAAAATAAGTAAGAAAAGGCTTCTTATGCGCTATGAGAATTCCACAATTGTGCCTAAATTGCCGTCTTACATGAAAACTTTTCCTCAAATGACACCCTTGAGTCTCATACTTGCGATTTTGAAACCCTCATATACGTACGGATTTGGTTGGAGCTAACCATAACACCGACATACAACATTGCTACAGACGTTGCGAAAACTGTGTCGATGTATAGTAGATAATAATGTTGGACAGACCGCGTTACACACAATCAGATCAGTCGGACAGAAGACTGTACACTGTAGCTGTTTGACGACCACTGCTGAACATAGGCCTCCCATATAGTTATCCAGTAGGAGTGGACCACCAAGCCGGTAGACGTCCTACGCTGCGCTTGCCGGTACGGCTCTATTCGAGAACTTTGCGGCTTCATCGGCCATCAGTTTCCCGCGCTATGCTCCTTGCTGCACTGCCACCTTAATTTGCTAATCCGTTGGGCTATATCGATAACTTTAGTTCGCTTACTGATCTCATCTTTTCTGATTGAGCTCGCAAGTAACTCCGAGCATAGGTCGGGGTTTGGTACCAAGTCGGAACGTGTATGAAGGCGTTTTTCCAGAGTTCTCGCACATCTTTAGTAAGGTTACCCGGCTCGCCGTAATTTGATTATCCCCGTCTCGCGTCAGGTTAGTTAATTTAAGCACGTAGAATCCTCTGTGAGTTTGGCAAGGGAACTTCTTTCATGTTGCCTGAATTTGGTCAAAATTAATTATTAATCGTATTAGCTCTACCGACGCTAAATTTTTAAATTTCACTCACCCTGTGGGACCTAGACAAAGAATAAACTAACAGAATACTCACTCCGGATGTTTTTTAGGGTTCCGTACCCAAAGGGTATAAATGAAACCCTATTACTAAGACTCCGCTGTCCGTCCGTTCGTCTGTCTGTCTGTCTGTCAGTCTGTCTGTCACCAGGCTGAATCTCATAAACCGTTATAGCTAGAAACTGAAATTTTCACAGATAATGATGATATTTATGTTGCCGCTATAACAACAAATACTAAAAACAGAATAAAATTAAAATTTGAGGGGGGCTCCCATACAACAAACCTGAATTTTTAGCCATTTTTCGCTCGAAATTAATAATGGTAACTGGTAGAAGCTTGTAATATTACCAGAATATTAAGTTGTATATTCACTTCAATAGCAAATAATAAAATTAAAAGAAAATAATATTTAAGGGGAGCTCACATATAAGTAGTACTGATCCCTTTGTGCGCGAGTCCGACTCGTACTTGGCCGATTATTTATATAATTAGTTGACAAACAATTTGACGGGCTTCTTGATAGTAAGAGGTCCGTGCCACCTATGGAAAACTACTAAATCCATGGCGTTACCATCGCGTTGTCTACTCTTAAAGGTTAGCGTTCATAGCGTAGTTTGACTTGGTGTTCGTTGTGATCATCGAAGTTAAGCAATGTTCAGCACGGTCAGTCTTCGGATGGGTGACCGCGGGTGGCATTTACAACTGAGCGCTACCGTGGCTCGCATGACACGTTAAACTGTAGGCCCCGGTTGTTTTAACCGTTTAGCCAGGTCAGAAGTCTTCAGGCAGCTTAGAAACGCTTGACACCAGGGCTAGCCACCCGGTCTATACGAACTTACCTACTCATTAATGTGTCGATTCTATTCTCATTTTTTTTAAAGCAACCTATGTTATATATTTGCGGAAAAGTCTCATGTGGAAGAGCATTCCACATCATATCATTCACATCTTGCTTCTCTATTTGTGGTTGTAAATAAAGAGTTTTTGTCTTGTCTTGTCTTGTCTTGTCTTGTCTCTATGAGATAAACCTCTCTCATTGGTTTTTCTTTTTGCAGCGGAAATATAAGTTGTTTTACTTCTGAAATTTTGAAATATTAGAGACGCTCTGACGACGCTGCAAAGATCATCACAGATACCCACGTTATAATTCTTTTGCGCCGAAGTTGAGGCTTAAAACTGCGGACGCCATACTCCGTCATGTGCCCAAGCGTGGGCGCGTTTTCCATGGAAATGCGTGGTTGTCTGCTCTACCCACGACCCAAAAAGAATTACAAGGGATTTATAACTTTCAACCCTCAAAGTGGTTTACTCCCACGCGGCAATATTAATACTACATCAATTGATTTGCGAATAAAATCGGCCAAGTGCGAGTCAGACACGTGCACGAATGGTTCTTTACCGCATGGGAGGGCTCATAAAATAAATTAAGCGGGGCCCCTTAATTTATTTTTTACATACAACTTAATATTCTGTGAATATTTCAAGCGTCTACCTGTTACCGTTATTAAATAATCGGCCAAGTACGAGTCGGACTCGCGCACGGAGGGCTCCGTACTGTATGGGAGCCCCCCTTAAATATTTATTTTATTTTAATTTTATTATTTATTATTGAAGGGAATGTAAAACTAAATATTCTGTGAAAATTTCAAGCATCGACCTGGTACCATTATTAATATAGAGCGAAAAACGTCTAAAAATTCAGGTTTGTTGTATGGGAGCCCCCCTTAAATATTTGTTTTATTTTGCTTTTAGTATTTGTTGTTATAGCGGCAACCGAAATACATCATCTGTGAAAATTGCAGCTGCCTAGCTATCATGGTTCATGAGATACAGCCCGGTGACATGACATGACAGACAGACGGACAGACGGACATCGAAGTCTTAGTAATAGGGTCCCGTTTTTCCCTTTGGGTACGGAACCCTAAAAACGTCAAAAAAATCACGTTAGTTGTATAGGGAGGCCTCCTTAAATATTTATTTAATATTATTTAACTATTTCATTTTAAAGTGAATACGCAACTACATAACTATTCTCTGCACTTCTCAAGCGTATTCTTGTTGCCATTATAAAAATTAAGCAAAAAAAACGGAAAAAAACGCGTTTGTTGTATGGAAGCCTCCCTTAAATATTTATTTTATTGTTTTTAGTATTTGTTGTTATGGCGGCAATAGAATACCTACATAATCTGTAAAAAATTCAACTGTCTAGCTGTCGCGGTTCATGTCATGAGATACAACCTGGTGACAGACAGACAGACGGACAGGTCTTAGTTCCGTTTTTACCCTTTGAGTACGGAACCCTAAAACGTAAATATTAGAGACAAAATCATAACATCGCAACGACACAAAGAAAGCTAGTTCTAAAGGATGGCTAGCCTTGGTGTCAGAAGCCGCCTGAAGGCCTCTGATGTCGTAAAACAAACTGATTAGTTAGTTCTTGAACTTGCTCGAACTCTACGACCTAATTCCTCCATTTCCTTTCCACAACAGGACAAGCCGGAAATCGCTTAAATACCATCACTACATAGTCGACAATACCACCTGCTCGTACTAAGCGATTCGCTTCTTCCTTCATAATGCGGACCGCTAGGGATTGGAATGCCCTACCTCCGTCATTGCTGCCTGGCAATTGCAATCTGAATATCTTTGAGACAAAAGTACCATACAGGTACCTTCAGGTACAGGAAGGTACCTTATAGGTACCTTCTAGGACTACAGGCTTCATCTTCGGCTACAACCTCGCTTTCCATCAGGCGAGTTGGTAGCCAAATGTAGCCCTAATTTGATAAAAAAAAAATGAATTATCCATTCTAAAAAACGATACGAATAATGTTCATGTAATTTGTTAGTCATTGAAAAGACAAATTGTAACGGATGATCAAAGAACGTTGAAGTAGTACGCCCGGAGGCGATCGCTTTATTTCATTTTAGAATTTCTAACTCTAAAGATAAATAAAACAGGCTTTTTTGCTTCCTAGAAATCATTGAGAAAGCAAAAGTTTGATATTGTATTAGGCATTTTTGCTTGTTTGATTTACCTTTTAACGTATACGTTCTGTTAGGGTAGGGTAGGTAAATCTTTGATTTTCGTTTTTATACAGGTGAAATTTTGATAGACAAGTTACAAAGTCAACTGTGGTTCAAAAATTGAAAATGTTGTTGGACACTAGGGGTGAATCAGCCTCTTAGCATGGGCACGGTAATTAAATAGCATTACCGAGGCATGGGCAAAAAGACAAATTGTCCTTCTGCCAAGTTATCCCCTCGGAGTGGAATCAAAGTATGAATTGACGTTGACAACTGACATTATAAGTGGATAAAATGGTTTTATCCCTTTGCCATGCCAGTGGTGCAGGTGCTGGTTGCAAGCCGGCTTTTTAGTCTTTTTGGGGATCTTTAGGGGAGGGTTATGTCCGGCAGTGGACGTTCTGTGGCTGAGAAGAATTAGTGTTACTGCGGTGAATTTTCATCTCGTGCCCTAAAAGACTGAAATGCGGGTCTAGCCATAGGAAGTGGAATTCAGGACTTCCAAGTTAGCTGTCAAAACTTTCTGGACCTGCAGATTAAACCTATTTATGTATGTGTTATAGTGTGCTACTACAAATGTTAAAATAATTTATTTACTAAATTAGAAAATCATTGAATTTACACAACCAACAAAACAGTTCACATACAAAGTGTCCAAATCACACCAAGAATGTGTCGGTCCACAAACATTCACTCGTAACTGGGACAGACTCGACTTCGGGTCAAGAGAGACGCAGGATTATTACAAATATTCCTTTGCCTTTCACTGAGGCATAATAGAAGTAAGTTATTTACTAAAAAAAAGGTCTTTGTTTGCACAAAACAACCAATAAAGGGAACAATCTCCGTTATTCATGCTCTGCCGTGTTATCCGTATACTTGTAGGACTGTATGTTGTAGGCAGTAACTTCATACTTCGAGAGTCAGCCGAACAATATACGCGCGTATTTTCTCATACCAACATTTTTCGCACAACTCCGTAACAAAGTGATTTGTTGTTTCAGATGCCTTCGATCTACACGTCGACAGCGAAACGGTGAAGTTTAACGAGAAAACATTCCCATCCCTAAAACAGAACAGCCGCGGGTTTCGAAATTTAAAATGCGCGAGTGTGATTGGTCCCGGTGCCGAGTGGTGTTGTGATCAGTGATGTGCAGTGTCGATTGTGGTTATCGATAGTCGTCAAGATGGCGACGATGGATTTGACGAACGAGGTGGTCCGGTTACGGGTCGAACTCGAGAAGGTGTCACATGAGCGGGATATGCTTCTATGTGAGGTGTCCAACCTCAGACGGGAGTTGGAATTGAGCGAGCTGAAGCACTTGCAAGATGACAGGTTAGCTAAAGTTTATTTATACCTACTTATTTAGTTTGTTTCTCTCCAAAATGTTACATAGACTAGTCATCTCTGCCATGGACTTATATCAAGGTTAAAATTACGGTTAAATAAATAGACCGCAAAGACAGACCGATGGTTCACTTTACAAGGGATTACTTTGCAAAATGGATTTAAAATAGTGTACCTATAAGTATTGGTACATACTTGATTACATTACTTGATACATGATTATGAACAATTTTCGCTATGAGACCAACCCCGAAATAACGATAAAAAACAGTTGTTCCATACAAAATGTTCATTGACTCCCGACAGAATGTATAAAATAGCTGATTTATTTGTGCAATTGCGGAGGTTTGTTCCAGTTTCAAGTTGTTCATAATGTTGAATTTATACATCTATATACTTCTATAGTCTAAAACTCCTTGCAAACTTCGCAGAACAACAACCTGTAAGTATATGAAAATAAATGCACGGTGCGTCTCCCAAGTATCCGTTTACAGCAGATGTCCTTGTCTCGCGACTTACTCTCAAACGTACTCACAGCTGAGTATACGAGATGAGGAATGATCTCAGAGACAATTTGCATCATTTGACAGGCGGCTATCAGCCAAAGCAGTCGTCTGTATAGCTGCTTCCGCGGTAACAAAGCGCGCCTACGTCTTGTGGCTCCTTTCAGAGGCTCGACAGTTCGTCGGGGTCTCTCGTTGATGGGTGGTAGGGCAAGTAACAAGTTAGGTGCGATTTTGTTACATGCAAATTAATGTTGACATAGTAAAAAATGCTTCGTACACCGACAAATCGAGAACAAGCGCACCATCTGTGTCGAAGGCGTTCAAGACATTTCATCATCGTCATCCACAGCCTTCTTTATCCCACTGCTGGGTATAGGCCTCTCTCTTACTGTGCCATCTGCCTCGGTCCTGTGCCAATCTTGTCCAGGTTCGACAAGACATTTACTTGGGATTAATTTAGAAATTGTACCTTTACTCATTACTCCGCTTATTACGGAGTACAATACGAGGGGCAGTAATAGATTTCATGCCTATACTACGAGTATAATGAAAAGTAAATACAATAAAATGCTATTGACACCAAAGTCAAAAAATCGGCCGAGTGCGGGTCGGACTCGCGCACAAAGGGTTTCGTATCGTGTTGGAGCCCCTTTAACCCCATATCTCTTGCCATTATTGATAGCGAACAAAAAACTCCTTAAAAAATTACGTTTGTTGTATGGGAGCCCTCATTAAATATTTATTTTGTTATGTTTTTAGTTTTTGTTGTTATAGCAGCAACAGAAATACATCATCTGTAAAAGTTTCAGCCGTCTAGCTATCATGGTTCAAGAGATACAGCCTGGTGACAGACAGACAGACGGACATCGGAGTCTTAGTAATAAGGTCCCTTTTTTACCCTTTGAGTACGGAACCCTAAAAACGAGGGATTTGACTCATGTAATCCCCAAAAGATTAAAAAGGACAACTTGTACCAATGACATAGTATGACTAGATACATTCTTTTGATATTGTAGAAAGTAACATAACTCAAAAAAATCATAAACGCCCACACCATAAACGCAAGTTATATTTTTTCCCCAACCCTTGTTGTTGTTTATGAGCCTGTATTGTCCCATTGTTGGGCAAAGGCCTCCTCTCGAGATTTCCAGTTTTGTCGGTCTTGTGCTGATTTCTGTCAATTTGGGTCAAAGGTGTTCAGTTCGTCTCGCCATATAGTAGGGGGTCTGCCACGTGGCCACACCGAGTCAGGACTCCAACCTTAATTTATATTTTTTCATTTTGTTTTTTTCTTACTTCCTCTGTCTCTTGTGCCTCGCTCCGTCAACACACGTTTGCCTATTACGTCTATTGTTCCTCGCGGCTTCCGACGTCAGAAGGTCCTTCGCACTCTTTCAAAAGCACCCTCGTACTCTGTAGAGCTATCTACATAGATACCGCACGAACAACATTGCTGTTACTGGCTGGTACTTGTGCTGTCTCGGCTTGTACAACTTTGAACGTTAAAACCATGGGTAAAAGTTATTTCGGCTAGCCCTTTTTTATGATGGGGAAATTTTCGTAAGAACACTGCTTTAGTGCGTATAGCTGCTGCGGGGTACAGCCGGGCTATGTGGGATTGCACCCACTAAAACCCCCTCGGTGGCCTGCCTTTGTGCTGTCTTGGGAGCTCTGGGATCTGCAGGGGAACGCACCGGAGCTTCCAGCACTTTTAATGATAAGAGGCCATCAATTTTAAGGATGAGCTTTATACGTAAACAGTAACTATGATAGTTTCCGTACATTTTAGTAGAGGATGTTCTAGCATCCCTAGCAGAAATAATATACCTAATTTAAAAACCCCCGACACAAAAATATTTGACAACAAACTTTCAATTGACAACCATTTTGGGCACATTTGTAGAATTTTGGTTCTTCCATCCCCACTTTAACCCACCATAACTCTTAAACGGCTCAATCGATTTTTATAAAACATAGCTAAGAACACTCTCGATTAAGTCTCCTTTCATCCAAAAAAAACTAAACTGAAATCGGTTCAGTGGTTCGAGCGCTATGATGCCACAGACAGACAGACAGACACACAGACAAACAGACACGTTAAACTTATAACACCCCTCTTTTTCGTCGGGGGTTAAAAAGGAAAAACTGAAAAAAAATATACTCACACATGAAAACGATATTGGTTTTTTTCATTTAAGTACTGTAAGTACAAGCACATACCTACCTAAGGCCTTTGATTATATTTAGCCGTGTGAAAAAAGATCGGCAAGACGTTAGGGCTCATTGAGCAGCTGTTCACATCTTTCATTTCAGTGTAGATGCTAAACAATATACCTATTAAAAAAAATGTTAAAGTCTTAGTAGTAAAGTTTCTTATTCCGCATTCTTTGAAACGGGTGATTGAAAGAATGCACATAGTGCATAGACACCTTGCCGACACTGGTTGGTACTTACTTTGTTGTATCCAGACAAGGCTTACGTTGCATTGGTAAACACAGATTTGCTTTTAGTGTATTTGTCTGGTAGGTGTTAGGTGATAATGTAGGGGTAGTTAGATGGTTCATTTTCGCTTGGCTAGGCTAAATTATCAGACAAAGTGATCGTACCACGCATAGCTCAAACCTTTTTTCTTAGATTTATAATTAAGTAGGCACTTATTGCAGCTGCTAAAAGAGTCTGACCCGGCAAGCGCAGCGTAGGACGTCCACCCACAAGTTGGATGGATGACATCATTAAGACCGCAGGATCGCGCTGGATGCTAGATGTTGCTAACCGGTCTGATTGGAGATCCATAGGGGAGGCCTATGTCTGGCAGTGGTCCTATGACTTGACCTAGGCCTTGCGTGGCTCTACCACTGAACGAAGACCACAGAATCTGAATATTCACTATTTCGCAACTTGCTTTTTACTACTATGTACTCGTACATGAAAAGTTACTTTTTATGTTCATGAAAATGTTTTTTTGGGATCCTACTGTTCGATAAAGCTTCTCTTGCAGTACTCTGTATTATATACTATTGTATATGTATGTGTTCAAATTTTTAAATAAAGTATTAAAAATGTATTTTTAGGGTTCCGTACCCAAAGGGAAAAACGGGACCCTATTACTAAGACTTCGATGTCCGTCTGTCTGTCTGTCTGTCCGTCTGTCACCGGGCTGTATCTCATGAACCATGATAGCTAGGCAGCTGAAATTTTCACAGATGATGTATTTCGGTTGCCGCTATAACAACAAATAAAACAAATATTCAAAGGGGGCTCCCATACAACAAACCTGAATTTTTTGACGTTTTTCGCTCTATATTAATAATGGTACCAGGTAGATGCTTGAAATTTTCACAGAATATTTAGTTTTATATTCCTTTCAATAATAAATAATAAAATAAAAATAAAATAAATATTTAAGGGGGGCTCCCATACAGTACGGAACCCTCCGTGCGCGAGTCTGACTCGTACTTGGCCGATTTTTTTTAAATAAGAAATTAACTGATGCAATAGGTACATACCTATATAGCTTCGTTTACATCCCATATTCTTTTCCAAAAAGTGCCGCAAGCATGTTTCATTCTGTCAGTTTCTGTACAAATCCATCTCGCTGATTGTGATCTACGCCCGTTCTCTGAACCAAGTCCAATCGGAAATTACTGACGCCGCTCGGCGCCGCTTCTAATCACTTTACGACGCGATTCGTCTTGGATATCCAAAGATTTTCCCTCTCGTATAACTCGCCTTGAAATAAATGAGACGTCGCATCAATGCGATCAGCGCTGATTTTGTGAAAAATAATACCAAAGTCGAATCAGGAATCAGGACATTCTGAAGACGAACGATTCTGAACCCACCGGATAAGCAAGTTAAAATGGTAGTGGGCAGGGCCCAAAGTTCGAAGAACGGATGGCCGATGAGTTTGTTAAGTTCTCGAATTGAAACCACGTACCAGCAAGTGCGGCGTAGGACGTCCACCGACTAGGTGGACATCATTAAGACCGTAGGAACGCGCTGGATGCCGGCTTTTAATCGGCCTTATTTTTAAATCCATAGGGGAGGCCTACGTCCAGCAGTGGACAGCTGATAGAAGAAGCGGAAAAATAAAATCAAGAAAATTTTGGAATGAGTACCTAGATCAGAACAGATTTTAAACACGATTGGCAATGCCCCGAGGAAGATGAGACTAAAAAAGATAGGCCTACACTTAACAGTAGGATAGAGAAGGCTGTGAATAATGATGATGAATAGATTTTTAGTATCATTGTAAAGAGTAGCTGGACAGTCCAATACAGGCTCAAGGAAATATCGTAGAAAATATTTTCTCTGAAATTGTTTCAAGCGTCTTTCATGTTGATATTCTGAGACTAATTCAAAATGTGCAGATACTTCTAATCAAATGTTCAAACTAAAAAATGCATATAGACGATCATAGAACCTCCTCCTTTTTGAAAGTCGGTTAAAAAGGTATTCCGAAACGCTTTTATGATAAAATTTGGCTTGATTCTACTGTCTAAAATCTTGCAATCTGTCACAGTACAGAAATGAAAACAAACAACCAAATAACTCACTAATTACGGACTCTTACTTTCTAAGCTGTGGCATGGTGTACTTTTATTTTGTCATGTCACACTTCATGGCTACTGTAAAATTAGCATAACATTTTTATAAAAATCTTGTGGGGGCGACACAATCGCTTACACCGAACTAAGTAGCTTGTCATGCGATGGAATTTAGTTCTATCTTTCGGTCAACGTTATTGTTTAGTGCTGTACTCTGTTTACATAGTAAAAACCACTAAGGAATGGTTGGTAAGTGAAACTTGTATCGCAGAGTACGGACGATTTTATTACGTTTGTTCGCTACTTAAATACCTAAAGATTTGTTGTATGATAACTCTCCTCATAAGTACTTATGACGTAAGGTTTGTTAATAGCTAGCTAGGTTCTGTATGAAAACGTGCGCGTAACGCGCTGTAAGAAAAGTTCTGCTTTGGAGATTTTCGCGTGAATAATTTAAATAAAATAACTTATATTCAGTTTACAATTCATTTTAACGTAATTGTACATTTAAAAAACATTTCTATAAACTAAATTGGTGTAACTAAATAAAAAAAAATACTTAACGAGTAACTTTACGTTTTATCAATAAAGAATCAGGCCCCTGCTCTAGTACGGCCAATAGATCCATTTAAGTACGATTATGTTAAAAAGAATTTAAAAAAAAAATGTAACTTAATTTGCAAGAAAGGGATTATACACTATAGGTCAAGAACGCATTTGGTCAAACACGGGAAATGACAAAGGGATACAAGTTTTAGCGAAATGTCAAACACGCGTTTAGTCAAACACGTATATTGTCAAGAACGCGAAATGTCAATCTCGTCATTGGTCAATATTATCAAACACGCGTATTACCAAGCACGCAAAATGTTAAAATTGTAAGTGCTCAAGAATATAAGTCCCACTGCTGGGCTCGGGTCTCCCCTAAGCGAGCCAAGTGCGAGTTAGGGGCTGCGCTCATCTTCGGAGGGTAGACACACGCACACTCACTCACTCACACACACACACACACACACACACACATACTTACACACACACACACACACATACTTACACACACACACACACACACGAGACACGAGAGAAAAGGAGAGAGAGAGAGAGAGAGAGAGAGAGAGAGAGAGAGACAACTAATTGCTCGTATTTATTTTTTCAAATATTACTGAAATAATTCAAAATTGTATTCTTGCCTAAAATGTGTCATTATTCATTTAGATATATTTAAGCTCAACAACGTTGGTTGTTGGAATTGAATAAAATAAAACAAAACTACATACTATATATGTATAATATGTATCTAATACCTACTAGCTATCGTTGGCGTTTTTTTTCGCCCCGTAAGAAGTAAGTTAGTGTAAACCTGTAAGCGTGTGTGTGTGTGTCTCTGTCTCTCTCTCTCTCTCTCTCTCTATCCTTCTTTCTGTGTGTGTGTGTGTATGCGTGTGCATGTGTGTGATTTTGTGTGTGTGTCTGTGAGTGTGTGTGTGTGCGTGTGCGTGAGTTCGTGTGTGTGTGCGTGTGTGTGTGCCTGTGTGTGCGTGTCTGTATCTAGTATCTACCCTCTGAAGATAGGTGCAGCCCCTAGGATAACCAAGTTTACAGCGACAAGCGATATTATAGGCCGTCAAACAAGTCGGTGGATGTGAAGTTGCAAGCTGCGCAATGTCCAATCCTGACTGAAGCTCGCATAAAGCTCCCTGCTTGTAGATTGGATATTGCGCAGCTTGCAACTTCACATCCGCCCACTTGTATGATTCGGCCTGTACAATTATTTTTGATCAAAGTTTAGGACAGTTTCATGATCGTTTTCAGTTCGCGACAAGACTTGAAACCGGTTTACAATTAATAATAAAATAAAATAAATAAATATCTTTATTCATCTAAACTTAGCCTAGTTACATAATCAACGAGCAAAGTAATTTAAATAATTTACTATACTAAAACTATTCACCATACCATACCTACGAGTACCTTCATTGTACGAGTACAATTCAAATACAAACTGCAGATTTATCTACGGCAATGCGCTGTACAATAAAAATAATATGCTATAACAGTTAATCTTGGCTTTAGTAATTCTAATAACGTTGGTTAAATTAACCAGAATGAAAACGTTTTTGTAAAAACGGTTTCTCCGATTTTTTGAGATTGAAGCTTAACCGTAAATAATCGGCCAAGTACGAGTCGGACTCGCGCACGGAGGGTTCCGTACTGTATGGGAACCCCCCTTAAATTTTTATTTTATTTTAATTTTATTATTTATTATTGAAGTGAATACCTACACAACTAAATATTCTGTGAAAATTTCAAGCAACTATCTGTTACCATTATTAATAAAGAGCGAAAAACGGCAAAAAAATCAGGTTTGTTGTATGGGAGCCCCCCCTTAATTATTAATTTTATTCTGTTTTTAATATTTGTTGTTATAGCGGCAACAGAAATACATCATGTGTGAAAATTTCAGCTTTCTAGCTATCACGGTTCATGAGATACAGCCCGGTGACAGACAGACAGACGGACATCGAAGTCTTAGTAATAGGGTCCCGTTTTTACCCTTTGGGTACGGAACCCTAAAAAGAGTGTTTTAAGAACCTTTATAACATATTTGCTCGTAAAGTGGCTGTAATTACACTAATTTCAATATCGTAATGGATTTCGTTACGCACTTGTGTATTATTGTAATGTAAAACGCACGCCGCCACCGACTGCTGTCACTCTGTGGTCTCGTTTCTCCTACTTTCACGCGGCGAATGTGAGAGACATTACGGCACTTGTGCGGTAATGTAATGTAAAACGCACGATGCTTAGACTGATGCACGACTTTCACTCCGAGTCAGAGTGCTCCATTTCCAGTGCATGTCTTCTAAGAGTTTTATTAATTTCCTCGCAAATATGTTATGAAACGTCGTATGACATACGGGCGCGCGTGAAAATTACAGCCGCGGCTTCCTTACAGCAATATCGCCTCGGCTGTAATTTTCAACTTACCGCAATTATATCATAATGTACTAGTTAACCGGTTTATTCCGCGAGAGGCCCGCGTACGAGAGGCGCGTCACGTGGCACATTGAAGGCGTTACGCTTGAAATATTCACAGATTATTTAGTTGTATATTCACTTGAAAAATAAATAATTAAATTACAATAAATTAAGGGAGGCTCCCTTAGGTAAGGAAACCTTCGTGCCGGCGTCGAACTCGCACTTAGCCGATCTTATTTAATTGACTTGTTTTGCTTATAAGTACTATTTTCCGTGTTTGAAATACGAGTTTTGACTTTTGACTTTTTGCGTGTTTGACTTATTGCGTGTTTGACCTTATGCGAGTTTGACTTTTGACTTAATGCGTGTTTGACGTTTTGCGTGTTTGACCATTTGTGTGTTTGACCTTTTGCGTATTTGACTTTTTGAGTGTTTGTCTTTGTATGGATTTTGACTTAACGCTTATTTGACCAATAACGTATGATCCTTTGTGAGTATGACACTATGAATAAAATCGGTTAAGAGTGAGTCGAAGTATAGGATCTACCTAATCTTAAAGCTTACCTATAAAGATTCAGATAAACAGATGTGAGGTCTACCATTAGGATAACTACTAGTTATCAATGTGAGCTTGCACGAGCGATATGGAAAATTGACGTATAAAATCCGGATTATACACTATAGGTCAAGAACGCATTTGGTCAAACACGGGAAATGACAAAGGGATACAAGTTTTAGCGAAATGTCAAACACGCGTTTAGTCAAACACGTATATTGTCAAGAACGCGAAATGTCAATCTCGTCATTGGTCAATATTATCAAACACGCGTATTACCAAGCACGCAAAATGTTAAAATTGTAAGTGCTCAAGAATATAAGTCCCACTGCTGGGCTCGGGTCTCCCCTAAGCGAGCCAAGTGCGAGTTAGGGGCTGCGCTCATCTTCGGAGGGTAGACACACGCACACTCACTCACTCACACACACACACATACTTACACACACACACACACACACACATACTTACACACACACACACACGAGACACGAGAGAAAAGGAGAGAGAGAGAGAGAGAGAGAGAGAGAGAGAGAGAGAGAGAGAGAACTAATTGCTCGTATTTATTTTTTCAAATATTACTGAAATAATTCAAAATTGTATTCTTGCCTAAAATGTGTCATTATTCATTTAGATATATTTAAGCTCAACAACGTTGGTTGTTGGAATTGAATAAAATAAAACAAAACTACATACTATATATGTATAATATGTATCTAATACCTACTAGCTATCGTTGGCGTTTTTTTTCGCCCCGTAAGAAGTAAGTTAGTGTAAACCTGTAAGCGTGTGTGTGTGTGTCTCTGTCTCTCTCTCTCTCTCTCTCTCTCTCTATCCTTCTTTCTGTGTGTGTGTGTGTATGCGTGTGCATGTGTGTGATTTTGTGTGTGTGTCTGTGAGTGTGTGTGTGTGCGTGTGCGTGAGTTCGTGTGTGTGTGCGTGTGTGTGTGCCTGTGTGTGCGTGTCTGTATCTAGTATCTACCCTCTGAAGATAGGTGCAGCCCCTAGGATAACCAAGTTTACAGCGACAAGCGATATTATAGGCCGTCAAACAAGTCGGTGGATGTGAAGTTGCAAGCTGCGCAATGTCCAATCCTGACTGAAGCTCGCATAAAGCTCCCTGCTTGTAGATTGGATATTGCGCAGCTTGCAACTTCACATCCGCCCACTTGTATGATTCGGCCTGTACAATTATTTTTGATCAAAGTTTAGGACAGTTTCATGATCGTTTTCAGTTCGCGACAAGACTTGAAACCGGTTTACAATTAATAATAAAATAAAATAAATAAATATCTTTATTCATCTAAACTTAGCCTAGTTACATAATCAACGAGCAAAGTAATTTAAATAATTTACTATACTAAAACTATTCACCATACCATACCTACGAGTACCTTCATTGTACGAGTACAATTCAAATACAAACTGCAGATTTATCTACGGCAATGCGCTGTACAATAAAAATAATATGCTATAACAGTTAATCTTGGCTTTAGTAATTCTAATAACGTTGGTTAAATTAACCAGAATGAAAACGTTTTTGTAAAAACGGTTTCTCCGATTTTTTGAGATTGAAGCTTAACCGTAAATAATCGGCCAAGTACGAGTCGGACTCGCGCACGGAGGGTTCCGTACTGTATGGGAACCCCCCTTAAATTTTTATTTTATTTTAATTTTATTATTTATTATTGAAGTGAATACCTACACAACTAAATATTCTGTGAAAATTTCAAGCAACTATCTGTTACCATTATTAATAAAGAGCGAAAAACGGCAAAAAAATCAGGTTTGTTGTATGGGAGCCCCCCCTTAATTATTAATTTTATTCTGTTTTTAATATTTGTTGTTATAGCGGCAACAGAAATACATCATGTGTGAAAATTTCAGCTTTCTAGCTATCACGGTTCATGAGATACAGCCCGGTGACAGACAGACAGACGGACATCGAAGTCTTAGTAATAGGGTCCCGTTTTTACCCTTTGGGTACGGAACCCTAAAAAGAGTGTTTTAAGAACCTTTATAACATATTTGCTCGTAAAGTGGCTGTAATTACACTAATTTCAATATCGTAATGGATTTCGTTACGCACTTGTGTATTATTGTAATGTAAAACGCACGCCGCCACCGACTGCTGTCACTCTGTGGTCTCGTTTCTCCTACTTTCACGCGGCGAATGTGAGAGACATTACGGCACTTGTGCGGTAATGTAATGTAAAACGCACGATGCTTAGACTGATGCACGACTTTCACTCCGAGTCAGAGTGCTCCATTTCCAGTGCATGTCTTCTAAGAGTTTTATTAATTTCCTCGCAAATATGTTATGAAACGTCGTATGACATACGGGCGCGCGTGAAAATTACAGCCGCGGCTTCCTTACAGCAATATCGCCTCGGCTGTAATTTTCAACTTACCGCAATTATATCATAATGTACTAGTTAACCGGTTTATTCCGCGAGAGGCCCGCGTACGAGAGGCGCGTCACGTGGCACATTGAAGGCGTTACGCTTGAAATATTCACAGATTATTTAGTTGTATATTCACTTGAAAAATAAATAATTAAATTACAATAAATTAAGGGAGGCTCCCTTAGGTAAGGAAACCTTCGTGCCGGCGTCGAACTCGCACTTAGCCGATCTTATTTAATTGACTTGTTTTGCTTATAAGTACTATTTTCCGTGTTTGAAATACGAGTTTTGACTTTTGACTTTTTGCGTGTTTGACTTATTGCGTGTTTGACCTTATGCGAGTTTGACTTTTGACTTAATGCGTGTTTGACGTTTTGCGTGTTTGACCATTTGTGTGTTTGACCTTTTGCGTATTTGACTTTTTGAGTGTTTGTCTTTGTATGGATTTTGACTTAACGCTTATTTGACCAATAACGTATGATCCTTTGTGAGTATGACACTATGAATAAAATCGGTTAAGAGTGAGTCGAAGTATAGGATCTACCTAATCTTAAAGCTTACCTATAAAGATTCAGATAAACAGATGTGAGGTCTACCATTAGGATAACTACTAGTTATCAATGTGAGCTTGCACGAGCGATATGGAAAATTGACGTATAAAATCCCTTTAAGCGTAATATATTTAAGGACTAAAGACTACATTGTGATTTACGATATATATCTTACGAAGGCGGCAGGTCTCCACTACCTAATTCAGCGTATCAATTGACTAATGGAAGCGTGGAATTAATGGTTATTGCTCGCTATCAATAGCCTTTGTGTTATAAATGTCGAATTAAACAAGGATGCTAAATCCTACTAATATTATAAACGCGAAAGTTTGTGAGTATGTATGAATAAACGGCTGAACCGATTTCGATGAAATTTGGTATGAAGGTATCTTAGACCTTGGATTAACACATAGGTTTAATCTCGGGCTAACGCGGGTAACGCCGCGGGACGCAGCTAGTACCTACTATAAAAAATACATTTACTATTTTTATTTGTTAAGGTTGTCCAAAATAATACAAAAAAAAATATTTGTTAGTTTTATAAGAAAAAAAAATTAGCTTTTGAAGTAAAAATTCATATAGATGATTATTGACTGGATACACAAATACATGCCCTTCAGCTCTAGTATTGTTCAACCTTTCTGTTACACTTTGTATACATTACATTTTATTCCAACGATAATTTCATTACTACTTACAGTTAAGCGTGACGGAGTATTATTTTTTTTTGACATAGGAATAGGACTTTACTTTTGAAATCTCACATGAGTAATACCTGAAATAAAATGTGCCATGTCATTTAAAACGCTCATACAATAAAATTAGAGGATCATACGTTATTGGTCAAATAAGCGTTAAGTCAAAATCCATACAAAGACAAACACTCAAAAAGTCAAATACGCAAAAGGTCAAACACACAAATGGTCAAACACGCAAAACGTCAAACACGCATTAAGTCAAAAGTCAAACTCGCATAAGGTCAAACACGCAATAAGTCAAACACGCAAAAAGTCAAAAGTCAAAACTCGTATTTCAAACACGGAAAATAGTACTTATAAGCAAAACAAGTCAATTAAATAAGATCGGCTAAGTGCGAGTTCGACGCCGGCACGAAGGTTTCCTTACCTAAGGGAGCCTCCCTTAATTTATTGTAATTTAATTATTTATTTTTCAAGTGAATATACAACTAAATAATCTGTGAATATTTCAAGCGTAACGCCTTCAATGTGCCACGTGACGCGCCTCTCGTACGCGGGCCTCTCGCGGAATAAACCGGTTAACTAGTACATTATGATATAATTGCGGTAAGTTGAAAATTACAGCCGAGGCGATATTGCTGTAAGGAAGCCGCGGCTGTAATTTTCACGCGCGCCCGTATGTCATACGACGTTTCATAACATATTTGCGAGGAAATTAATAAAACTCTTAGAAGACATGCACTGGAAATGGAGCACTCTGACTCGGAGTGAAAGTCGTGCATCAGTCTAAGCATCGTGCGTTTTACATTACATTACCGCACAAGTGCCGTAATGTCTCTCACATTCGCCGCGTGAAAGTAGGAGAAACGAGACCACAGAGTGACAGCAGTCGGTGGCGGCGTGCGTTTTACATTACAATAATGCACAAGTGCGTAACGAAATCCATTACGATATTGAAATTGGTGTAATTACAGCCACTTTACGAGCAAATATGTTATAAAGGTTCTTAAAACACTCTTTTTAGGGTTCCGTACCCAAAGGGTAAAAACGGGACCCTATTACTAAGACTTCGATGTCCGTCTGTCTGTCTGTCACCGGGCTGTATCTCATGAACCGTGATAGCTAGAAAGCTGAAATTTTCACACATGATGTATTTCTGTTGCCGCTATAACAACAAATATTAAAAACAGAATAAAATTAATAATTAAGGGGGGGCTCCCATACAACAAACCTGATTTTTTTGCCGTTTTTCGCTCTTTATTAATAATGGTAACAGATAGTTGCTTGAAATTTTCACAGAATATTTAGTTGTGTAGGTATTCACTTCAATAATAAATAATAAAATTAAAATAAAATAAAAATTTAAGGGGGGTTCCCATACAGTACGGAACCCTCCGTGCGCGAGTCCGACTCGTACTTGGCCGATTATTTACGGTTAAGCTTCAATCTCAAAAAATCGGAGAAACCGTTTTTACAAAAACGTTTTCATTCTGGTTAATTTAACCAACGTTATTAGAATTACTAAAGCCAAGATTAACTGTTATAGCATATTATTTTTATTGTACAGCGCATTGCCGTAGATAAATCTGCAGTTTGTATTTGAATTGTACTCGTACAATGAAGGTACTCGTAGGTATGGTATGGTGAATAGTTTTAGTATAGTAAATTATTTAAATTACTTTGCTTGTTGATTATGTAACTAGGCTAAGTTTAGATGAATAAAGATATTTATTTATTTTATTTTATTATTAATTGTAAACCGGTTTCAAGTCTTGTCGCGAACTGAAAACGATCATGAAACTGTCCTAAACTTTGATCTAAAATAATTGTACAGGCCGAATCATACAAGTGGGCGGATGTGAAGTTGCAAGCTGCGCAATATCCAATCTACAAGCAGGGAGCTTTATGCGAGCTTCAGTCAGGATTGGACATTGCGCAGCTTGCAACTTCACATCCACCGACTTGTTTGACGGCCTATAATATCGCTTGTCGCTGTAAACTTGGTTATCCTAGGGGCTGCACCTATCTTCAGAGGGTAGATACTAGATACAGACACGCACACACAGGCACACACACACGCACACACACACGAACTCACGCACACGCACACACACACACTCACAGACACACACACAAAATCACACACATGCACACGCATACACACACACACACAGAAAGAAGGATAGAGAGAGAGAGAGAGAGAGAGAGAGACAGAGACACACACACACACGCTTACAGGTTTACACTAACTTACTTCTTACGGGGCGAAAAAAAACGCCAACGATAGCTAGTAGGTATTAGATACATATTATACATATATAGTATGTAGTTTTGTTTTATTTTATTCAATTCCAACAACCAACGTTGTTGAGCTTAAATATATCTAAATGAATAATGACACATTTTAGGCAAGAATACAATTTTGAATTATTTCAGTAATATTTGAAAAAATAAATACGAGCAATTAGTTCTCTCTCTCTCTCTCTCTCTCTCTCTCTCTCTCTCTCTCTCTTTTCTCTCGTGTCTCGTGTGTGTGTGTGTGTAAGTATGTGTGTGTGTGTGTGTGTGTGTAAGTATGTGTGTGTGTGTGAGTGAGTGAGTGTGCGTGTGTCTACCCTCCGAAGATGAGCGCAGCCCCTAACTCGCACTTGGCTCGCTTAGGGGAGACCCGAGCCCAGCAGTGGGACTTATATTCTTGAGCACTTACAATTTTAACATTTTGCGTGCTTGGTAATACGCGTGTTTGATAATATTGACCAATGACGAGATTGACATTTCGCGTTCTTGACAATATACGTGTTTGACTAAACGCGTGTTTGACATTTCGCTAAAACTTGTATCCCTTTGTCATTTCCCGTGTTTGACCAAATGCGTTCTTGACCTATAGTGTATAATCCCTCACAAATATGGTTAGAATTTGGACATAAAACGATCTTGCCAAATATTTTATCCAAATCAGCTGAAAAATACACATACCTACAGCAACTATCCCCCTCTTTTTGAAGAAAATACCCCCCAATCAAAAAACACTGACGTGTAAAAAGTCCAAAATGTAGTATAAAACCTGTGTCAGAAGTTTCATCAAGATTCGTTTAAAAATAAGTAAGTTCGTATAGGCCGGGTGGCTAGCCCTGGTGTCAGAGTTTTTAGGCCGCCTGAAGGCCTGTGACTTGGCTAAACGGTTAAAACAACCGGGACCTACAATTTAACGGGTCGCCCCCACCCGCGGGTGGAAAATGCCACCCGCGGTCACCCAGTCAAATACTGACCGTGCGGAACGTTGCTTAACGTTGAAAAATGCAATCTGTAGTTTTGGACCTACATATCCAGACATATGAAAGAATATTTTGCCAATATTGAAGCATAGACGGTTCGCTCGCTTCGATCTCTCGGTCAAAGTAAATAATTTGTCAAGAGCGTGTCGAGACACCCGTGTGATAGGTAGCTAGCTCGCACCTGGCGCTCTACATGTTATGGATAAATTAATAAACCAAACCAATTATTGCTCAACGTTTTTGTTTTGATATAAGTCGTTCTAAACTAAGTTAAGTATTCTTGTCTCTACTACGAGTAAAGTTGATGATGACAATGATTCTTAACATCTAGTCTGCTTAGGACCGAACGTAAGACATTTTAGTTATAGGTAAAGCGGGCGTGTTCAAACCCCGATTCCGTACAAATGAGTTCTTTGGAACTTACTCGTATGAAGGTACGGAATTTCATACCACTGGCTTTTCGGTGAAGGATAACATTGTGAGGCAACCTGCATTCCTCCGTAGAAAAAAAATCGATGGTGTAGTATATTATTGACTGCCTCGGTGGCTCAATGGTACTCTGACTTCTGGGTCAAAGAGGCGTGGGTTCGATCCCCACCCAGGGCAAATATTTGTGTGATGAACATAGGTGTTTGCTCTGTGTCTGTGTGTTGTTTTGGTACTATCTATATAAGTATGTATTTAAAAATATGTATAAAAATATGTATCAGCCTCTGGCAGCCATATCACAAGCTTTGCTTAGTTTGGGGTCAGAGACCGTGTGTAAGATGTCCCCTAATATTTATTTATTATATGAATCCACCAACCTGCACTGGATCAGCGTGATGGATATGGCCCAATCACCCTTCAAGGGTAGGCCTATGTGCAGCAGTGGACTATTAAAATGGCTGATATTGTAAAGCAGGTGTAAGGTGTCAACTAAGCTAGAAGGTCATCATTAGAGCTTCGAGGTACGGTACGCCCTCGTTATATACCTAAGTAGGTATAAAAGCTACACGAAGTAGCGTGGGAGTTGCTTGCTACCAGTTGCTACCGACCACCGTTAGCTTTGTTAGCTAATCACTTTCCGTTTCTATAGATAAATGAAAGGAAAAGTGGAGATAATAACACTAGGGTCATAATGCCTTCTTTTTCTTTCAAAATGCGTCTAGAGTTTGGGGTCAGAGACCGTGCTTCTGAGATGTACCTTAATATTTTAATTAAAAACCTATATAAAGATTGTGCGTGTAGACTTGTAGAGAGTAGAGACGCATTTCGATGACTTGACTTCCAATTTTATAGAAATATTTTACCAGGCAATGAATTGCACATTGTACTCGTTTAAATGTTCCAAACTACACAACAGATTGCAATACTCGGCTTTCAATTTGTTTTAGAATATTTCTTTCGGAACGTTTATAGCTATAAGTACTTAATTCATTCATAAGCCGGGACGGCCAGCTAGTTGTATTACATGGAATGGAAAGTAACATTTAGATTGTCGATTTAGTATGTAAACTTAATGCCTAGTTACTAGGCACTAAGCATTTCGTACAGCGTCCATTAGCGTCTTATTCAGCCATTAAGTTGGCTGAGACGTCCCTCGGAGGCTGAAGGTGGAAACAGGGCCGGACTGTGAGTTTAGGGGGCCCTGGGCTAATACTACTTGGGGACCCACCTAGTTATTCAAAGTATAGAATAGCAAGATAGAAAAATCGGCTAAGTGCGAGTCGGACTCGCGCACGAAGGGCTCCGTACCGTGTTGGAGCCCCCTTAACCCCATAACCCCATACCTCTTGCCGTTATTAATAGCGAGCAAAAAACTCCTAAAAAATCACGTTTATTGTATGAGAGCCCCCTTTATATATTTGTTTTATTCTGTTTTTAGTATTAGTTGTTATAGCGGCAACAGAAATACATCATCTGTGAAAATTTCAGCTGTCTAACTATCAAGGTTCATGAGATATAGCCTGGAGACAGACAGAAAAATGGACATCGGAGTCTTAGTAATAGGGTCCCGTTTTTACGCTTTGGGTACGGAACCCTAAAAAAGACAGAGTCTGAGAAGAAAACAGCGGAGCACGATCGAGATCGAATGAATGTGTAATGGCTGCCGAACACTTTAACAGTCAGTTCTAAGTACCAACACCTGAACGTATGAATTGAATGGGTTTGATTAATCGCAGGATTCGCAGGGCTGCAAACTTTACGATCTGTTTAATTAAGTAAAATTGTAGAGTTTTTCGCATTATTGTCAATTTGTTTACACATTTAAACTGCGACATATTCCATGCAAATATTCGCGTTAGAACTTATATTTAAAAAATAATCAGCAAGGTACGCTACGAGTTAATTTTATTTTAATTTTTTGTAGATTCTGGTAACTCTGCACTCGAGCCCCAAGATACAAGCCTAGCTTAGTTTGGGGCTCACAGCTAATTTATTTGAAATGCATCTCTATCAGAATATAAGACAAAATCATATATAATATCAAATCGTAGAATTAGTTTTTCGCTTTAAGCTATGAGTAATAGTTATGTATTTCTACTTTTGGTTAATAAATATATTTATTATTATTTGTTACTTTGACTGCACTTAATTGGGGGTCTGGAATCCACGAGGCCCTGGGCTGAAGCCCAAAAAAACAAATGATAGATCCGGCCCTGTGGGTGGAACCTTATCTAGACATTACAGGCACCGGAGTGCCGCGCGATATCTACTGGGGTAATAAAACTGCTGAGATTAAAATTATGCCTGGTCTGGGATCAAAACAACCTTTGGGATTAACTAAAGGACCTAACCAAACTAACATAACTAAGTACCACCTACCACCTCATCAGCAAAACATATTTATCAGCAAAATCGATGGATTTGTTACAGAACAGAGCTTTTTGTATAGAACAGCTGAATTTCTTTCGTGATTTCAGTGTTAGTGCTACAGCAAAAGTTGTTCATTAATTTGTGACTAGGCTGCAGCCGCGCCCGCGCTTGAACCGGCGGCCGTTTGCGGGACGCTTAAAACAATACAAGCCCGCCCTTCAAACCCTCGACATGGTATACAACATACAATCCTGCACACATTGGGTACATCAGTACCTACATGTAATGAAGCATAAAATGGCAGATTCCCAGGCACGGCCCTCAGACCGAACACACGCAAACCGTGTCGAAATCACGGTCACTCTTTGCAACACTAATTTCCAAATTCATTTCTAATTATAGCTCATTGCTTCACCGCGATGCACGCACCTTCATATGGCTTTGATGACCTTAACCTGTGTCAAAATACAGCAACCTATTCTTTCACTTGATTGGAGGAGCCACTGTTTGATCTTCTCGTGCTCGCTTCTTGACAGAAACGAGTAGAAATTTTAGTTCACACGTCTTGCCGTCTTTGTGCTAAAATGGTAGCTTTACGTTCAGTGCTACCAGGAGGTGACCTCTCATTGCATGGGTAACAGTCATTAGCATGTCAGGCTTTTGTTTGTATGGCAGTTACGATTGTTTTGCTAATTTAGAGTTTGTTTAGCGTGTTCTATCTTGGATGCGCCCTTGACTTTCATCGGTACTTTAGTAGGTAGCTATGTTGAGTTTGTGACGGTATCAAAATATAAGTACGTCATCGTCATATCAACCGTAGAAAATGTCTTATGGATTTCTAACTAGACTGGTCGGAATCAGCTTGAAGTACGTCATAGTTTGATGGTGTCTTTATTTAGTAAAGTTAGTTTTAAGTAAAAGAGGCAATGTTAGTAAATATTTACAGTATTTTATCTTTCTTCTAACTTTATCATCATCATCTCAGCCGTACGACGACTGGAAAAGATCGACTTTAAAACAAAAATGCCAAGTCCGATGGGTCTTAAGTATCTATTAACTTTGTGAGTGACGTTCTATGTATTTCAAGACTTCAACTGTGGTCTTCATCCGAAATCTGTACGACCTCATCGGTTATCAGTTCTACGTTCGTGACCTGCCCACTGCCATGCCGACTTACAAATCTCCCTAACTTGGATCAAAAAATGAAACATGAGGGCACATCTTCTTCGTAATTAAAAGATAAAATAGTTCAGATACCTAGCAAACTCAGCCCGATTACTTAATAAAAGCATCGAATGTGGAGACTAAAATGAAATAAGAATATTAGGTAAAATGTTTTACTTTACGTAGATGTTTGTTTCTTTGCAATATTCCCTTTTTCCGAAAATCTCCTACATTTACTTACTTATAAATTTACCTTTGTAATAATTCGTAAAATAATTTCCAGTAATAACATGAACGCAGATCTTGTAGGATGGGACATGTCGTTTCGAACTACCGGGGGCCTTGTTCACACCAAACTCGACGCTATATCACTATCACTACATAGTATAAAACAAAGACGCTTCCCGCTGTCTGTCCCCATGCATGCTTATATCTTTAAAACTACGCAACCGATTTTGATACGATTTTTTTAATAGATAGAGTGTTTCAAGAGGAAGGTTTATATGCATAATACACCTGTGCGAAGCCGGGGTGGGTCGCTACCACCAATCACACAATTTTTATTCATAGTGTACCTACTTACTACATAACTTATCAGTTAAGTGTATAATATTTAAGTTGTTGTGTCATATTTTAGTCAAAAACGTTTGGTCTGCATGTGACTGTAAGTTTTTGATTGGTGAATAGTAAATTAAATAAAAATAAAAAATCAGGTATCAATAGGGGAGGACTATGTTCGGCAGAGGACCTACAGCTGATGGATAGATGAAAAAGCTTAAAAAAATATTTATTCATATGCGCTCACAAAATACAACATTCTGGATGGTTTCGTAAATATTCATTTTGTAGTATATGATGCGTATTTGATCACATAATTTCTAAAACAAGATAGATAACGCCTGTAATGTAGTTACGGGCTTTTCTTTTACGTTTTCGTACTAGCCTCATTGTTTTATCGACGCGTAACATAAATGTATGAGTGTCTCGCGCTTTGGGTCAAGAGAAAGCTTCTCTATAAATATCTATGGACATGAACGTAACATCGCCCGGGGGCTAATAAAACATTATGTCCTGTTGGTCCTTCAGAAAAGCCCCCGAGGGGCTTTCTCTACCCCCAGACAGATGAAATAGGCCGTATGCCCACGCAATTAAAACTTTGATGGTAGATAGAATGCTGCTCTTTTCCTTACATTTTTAGAAGGGAAACTAGAAATAATTTAAATAAAACCCGACTTGTTGCTTAAGCGTATTCGGGTAATAATAATGTTATACACGCTTTTCTACTTACTCTACTCACGCTAATCACTACATAGTATAAAATAAAGTCACTTCCCGCTGTTTGTCTGTCCCTATAATATGGACAGATCTTTAAAACTACGCAACGGATTTTGATGCTGTTTTTTTAATAGATAGAATGATTCAAGAGGAAGGTTTATATGTATAATACACCTGTGCGAAGCCGGGCGGGTCGCCAGTAATCGTGTTAAGTAACGAACAAGTAATGATGATGACAATTTGACAATATCCCTTTTTACACTAACTTAGGACCAAACAGTAATGCGACGCGGGAAGTACATACTTTTAAAATAGTAGTACAAAATAGGACTTTATTTACTTCTTAAGGAGATAAACATTCCTAAGAATCAATTTAACAAGATTAAATTAAAAAATTAAATAATCCCCAACGCAATTAGATTCCTACCGCTAACAAAGAGCTGGTAACGTTACCAGCTTATCTGAGAATACTCACATCTCACTCCCCTTTAAAAAAAACTAAATCAATAATCCGTTCGGAAGCTACGATGCCACAGACAGACAAGCACAAACACACACGTCAAACTTATAATGCCCTGTCGTTTTGCGTTGGAGCCTTTGGAGCTTGAAAATACACTCGAAATACAGTGCGGGCGCAACGCTGTGCCATGAGGTATAGTTACCAATTCTTCCTGCCAGTCTAGATAGCTAGGCTATGTCAGAAAGTTTCCAGTTGCACCTCGCGATTACTCAATATTTTATTTTATATACGATCACACGATCACCCACACAAATTAATGAATATTAATATGACACCTAAAATGGATATACGAAAATTAAAAATTTGGTATCGTAAAGTTAAACATTTGTTCAGGTGAACGGTAGCGACATTTTAGCGTTGATACGGCGAAAAATGTCATGATGTGGTCGAATGTTTAATTTATTAGGTATATTGAGATGCTAGCTTTCACCCGCGGCTTTGCCCGCTTAATATTAGAAAAAAACGTTCATAGACCGTCAAGAAGGCCTATCCCCTTAATATCCTGTATATAACCTATGTTATATTTTCGTTGACATCTCAACATACTTTACTTACACTGAATGCCTTTATTCTATGTTATAGTTTCATTTACCTTACATCTAAAAAGGCAATATCAGAGTTATTTCTATCTTGGTTATCCGATTGGTTATAATGATAATCTGCCCACGCTATTTTCGCAAAATAAGTATCAAAACGAAATAGTGACAACCTATTGACGAAGCATAACTAAAAATCTTATTTGAGACTACAATACCGGTAAAATGTATCTGGCTCTGATACCGAAATCGTGTATGCGTAATGAACTAATGAATAACCCTTACCTACCTACATATTGATTGACGACGGCAACCAAATATTAATACGTGCTTCCACATTTATCTACGCCGTTTATGGTGTACAAAAGACTGTTGTTCATTTATATACGATGTTAGTTTTATCATCACTACATAGTATAAAACAAAGTCGCTTCTCGCTGTATGTACCCATGTAGGTATGCTTATATCTTTAAAACTACGCAACGGATTTTGATGCGGTTTTTTTAATAGATAGAGTGATTCAAGAGGAAGGTTTATATGTATAATACACCTGTGCGAAGCCGGGGCGGGTCGCTAGTAAAGTAATAAACTGCACCTAAATCTGTCACATCGAAATCATATTCCCACCATCAATCTCTCAGCAATCCTGAGTAAACTTTTTCCTATCCCAAATGCTTTCATTCATTTGTAAAAACAGCAAGCGTGCGACTGAAAATACATAGAGCGTGTTTATGTTTCCTCCTATAACTGGGTCGCTCTATTATAAAGTAGAAAGTGAAGTAACCGAAGACATGTTTGTTTTTGTGAGTGATACCAGTATGAAAGCTCACTCTGAAGTCGTGTTGTCTATGTTTTCGGTAATGTTAAATTTCGTAACGCAATTTTACTCGTTTTTATTGCTAAGAAGTTATGAAAATTAAATACTTTTTTGTACAGTCTTGCACAAAATAAATGCTCTAACACGGCGAAACATTAGCTGCTTACTTGTTACTTGTTACTTGTTGCTGCGGGCCTTTTCCACAATTGAGCCCTCCAATGGGCCCGTTTTATGTGGGTCACCCGGCTGCAGCTAGTTCAGCCACCCGGTGTCCTCCAGGAAGTCCAGCAGCTCGCCAACGCCGGCGCAGGCCTCCCGGAGTGTCCTCGGTGCCCCGAGGTATTTCTCGCGTTGTTCCGCCACACTGCTGCATTCAAGCAGCATATGCGCGGTTGTTTCTTCTGCCTCCATGCAACCTCTGCACAGAGGGCTGTCTGTAACACCAATTTTAAACAGGTGCTTGTTTAGAGAGCAATGCCCCGTGACTACTCCGGCTATGAGTCGGAGTTTGTCTCGTTTAAGGTTCAGCAGGCGTCGGGAGTATCTCGGATTTAACTCCGGGAAAACTTCTTTAGACTGCTTACAACCCTCAGTACTTGCCCAGTATTCCTTGTGTTGTCTAGCTGTGTGTTGGCGTATCCAGGATCTGACTTGGCTAAAAGGCAAAGGTATCATCGGTCCAGGCCCTACTGGGCGCCTACCTGCACCTCTCCTGGCTAGCTCGTCCGCCGCGTCATTTCCTCTGGACCCGCTGTGTCCTTTGATCCATTGGAGAGTGACTTTATTTTTCTTACTTACTTCTTCCAATAGATCATGACACTGTAAGGTTAGCCCTGAGGAGTGTTCATATCGTTGTAGTGCCTTAAGCACCGCAGCACTGTCTGAGAGGATTCTAATATTGTAATCAGTTACCTTTCTGGTGAGTACTGCTGTAGCAGCCTGGATGATACCTACACATTCCGCTTGGAAGATAGAGTTGTTTTCACCCAGGGTTGTTGCGATGTGTATATTCAGGTCTTCAGAGAAAGTACCTGACCCTGTACCTGTTTCAGTTTTCGAGCCATCTGTATAAATCCTCACTTCTTGTATACCTGAGCTGTCACTTTGTTCTTCATGTAGCTGTATTGAGTAGCTCTTTGTGAAGATATGTTTTTTAGGCACCCTGTCATAGACCGAAAGAATTTCTTGGTTGCAATTTGCAAATTCCTCAATTATGGTGGTGTGTGTTGCTGCTTTGTCATGTACCCAAAGGTTTAATGATAGTAGTCTATAGGCAGCTACTGCTGCTTCTTGCTGTATGAAGAGATGCAGCGGCATCTGCCCCATGAGGGCTTCTAATGCCGCAGTGGGTGCAGATCTCATACAGCCTGTTGTAGCTATGCAGGCTGTTCTTTGGAGTTTCTCTAGTTTTTTGTTTACAGTCACTAGCTTGGTTCTGGGCCACCAAACTATTGCCCCATAACATAATGATGGTCTGACCACGGTATTATAAAGCCATTGGGTTATTTTGGGTTTCAAGCCCCAAGTTTTACCCATCATTTTGCTGCACTGCCAAAATGAGATTGTTGCTTTCTTTATTTTGTTGTCCACATGTTGTGTCCAATTCAGTTTTTTGTCTAGTGTGATGCCCAGATATTTCACATCTTCGGAAAGTTTCAGTTGTTTACCATAAAAGGACGGTAAAGTATAGCATTAGCTGCTTATAGAATGCCCTAATGCTTGGCCGATACAATATTCTGTCTTGCTCTGTTATTATCTCGGTAGATGAAGACAGACGTTTTCTTCGGCCGAGTGTTCAGCTCTACTAGACTATTAGAGCAGAATACCAGATGCAGAATATTATATGAACTGCAATATAAGACTTTTCTTATGGCTTCAGGTTTTTGTTTTGCCCCTTGCATCTCTTAAATTAACTTTCCTCTTGAGTTACAGCTGAGTCCGTCTGGTCTATTTTATTTCACGGACCGTCAGAAAATTAGGATTAAAACACCACCCACAGAAAGTGGACATTCCCTTCGATAGCAACTACTATAGAAACTACTCTTAAAACTTAGTTTCAATACGTAATGCGTGGGGTTCCAAAACTTTTTTTGGATAGAACTGACGAAAATGGCTTACTTATAGCTACTTTATATTGCAATACCTTGCGGATACAAAGATTTGTTGACGATTGAGTTAAATTACCCAATCTCTTAACCTAATAGCCCACATTAACTCTTCCCCTCTTATTTTGAAATGTAAGCTGTAAACCGGGATATATATCGCAGGAAATGAACGAGCCGTTTAAATTTCCTACCGAGTGAAAATTCGCGCGATGCTGTTGACATACTTACAGTTTAAATAGAGAATTATTAAAACAGCGTTCGCCTGGAGCGAATAATAAATCAAATAGCCACTACAAACTTGCACAAGGAGTTTTCAACAATTTTTGTGCTATGGAGTTTAAGACAGCTTTTTGATATTCCACTTCTGAACTTGAAAACAGATATAAAGATTAAATGAGAACACGTGTGTGCAAAAAGGCAAGAGAAAAATATACGAGAAAGCGAGTATTATCGTGCACGCATGGTTGGTTGTTTCCTATTTTAAGATGCAATTAAAATTTTAATGCTTGAATATGCAGCGTTCCTAACTAAGCCAAGTGCTAACACCAATGTTTGATCGGTAATTAACATGCATATTTGCGGTAAAATTACTGTTTGAGTAATTATAGGAATAGTGCATACTGTCGTGATTGTGCTGTTTAATTCTTCGATTGTGTTCCGAAGTTACACAAATAACTACGTTAGTACTACGTAACTACGTAAATAGACTTTAAAAAGTAACCAATGGTTACTATTTTAACTATGGAAAAATTTATAAATCTTAAATTTACAGCAGTAATGTTGAGTTTTTATTAAGTTTTATTTTATTTTTAGACTAGTTCGGTACGTATATAATATTGTCGTCAGTAATAATCCAATTAAAATAACAGATCACATGTAGACATAATTTCATCTGCTTGAAGCGGCTTCCTTTTAAAAGTATCTATAATAAAAAGTCTTGTTCATTTTTCCCATCTATTAACCCCCGACGAAAAAGAGGGGTGTTATAAGTTTGACGTGTCTGTTTGTCCGTGTGTCTGTCTGTCTGTCTGTTTGTGGCATCATAGCGCCCGAACCACTGAACCGATTTCAGTTTAGTTTTTTTGGATGAAAGGAGACTTAATCGAGAGTGTTCTTAGCTATGTTTTATAAAAATCGATTGAGCCGTTTAAGAGTTATGGCGGGTTAAAGTGGGGATGGAAGAATCAAAATTCTACAAATGTGCCCAAAATGGTTGTCAATTGAAAGTTTGTTGTCAAATATTTTTGTGTCGGGGGTTTTTTAATTAGGTATATTATAACGAGTGTATGATCGAAGTTAGTAAATATAGGTACATACATTAAATGGTTTTAAATAGTGATAATGATCGTATTCTGTTAATATATTTATATCTGAGGTTAAATACTAAAAGGCATTACCTATATTCTACCCGGGAAATTGCTCAGTCATATATTCTAGGCTTTACAGTTATCACAGCATGTTGGTGAATATTGTGAATACGCCCACTCGAGTACAGTCGCGTTGGTAACCCTAACCAGAACCACCCACCTTATAGCTACATTACCATTTACTGTACACTGCCAATATTTGTGTATTAGTATAAATTATTTATTAATTGGTAATGGCATCAGAAATATGTCGCTCAGTTTCCACTGGGATATAATATAATATTACAGATATTAATTGTGGTCCAAAGTTAACTGCTAAGTGGAAAATAAATGTACATCGCGTAATGAATTTTAAAAGTGAGATCTTAATGATCTTAATGTTTGTGTTAAAACTAAGATATCAAATGGATCGATTATACCTACGGCTGAAGTCAAATCGCAAAACGAGCTATTGGACTTAAAGCGATGGACTCCTAGCCAATTTCAGTCCAGACAAAGTTCTCCAGTGAATTTAAAGTTGAAAATATTAATTTTAAAATATGAGTGCTCGTAAAGGAAGACGTTTCAAGTCGAAAGCCGAGGTTTTGCGGAGTGCAAAGAACTTAAAACTTCCATTAGTTGTGTGTACGAGTGTTGGATGCGAATGTGCTTATAAAAGGTAAGTTTCGTACTAAAATTGAGAAATATCTTAAAGTTTGCTCTAACAGGTGCATCAAAAATAACAACCTTTTCTGGCCGCATTATAATTGTAGAGTTAGAGTAAAATACATACGTATATGTAGATACAATTCATAACAGCAAGTTGTAAACAGTTTCGACTAGAGCATTTGGATTTTAAATTATCTCTATACCTTATATCCAAATACTAATACTCTCTCAATTATTTCTTTGAATCTAATATTTTAGAATGATGATAATACCATGTTGTATTTACTTAACACTTCTCAGTAGTTTCCACTAACTACTGACTAGTGATAGTACAAAAATATTTTACTAAATTCTTACACAACAACAGTTCTTACTAAATTAAACTAAATTAAGTTCATGTAATGAAATATTTTTTAGAACGAGAGAAAAATAATGTTTAATTTCATAAGTCATTTGCATATTCTATTTCTACGATTAATCATTTTCCCTCTGTTGTCTAACCAGCCTTTACAAAAGTACCACCATACTTATCTACTGAGAAATCTAAATGATTGACACTTCTTTTATATCTGATTCATTGTTGTTTACTTTCTGTACTTTAATTAAACCACTGCCTTTAAAAATAACAACCTACATCTCCATATACGGACTTGGTTCGTACAGCTTTACCAGTTTTGATTCTCGCAATTCAAATCAACTTCGCGATGTCTCCACCAACTTGATATGCAGTCGATTAAAATATTTCATTATCACAATATGTTTGCATGTGAGTACCCTTATGTAAAACGTTACCTTATACCTTATGTAACGAGAGATTAAAGACTCGGTTGCGTGTATTGTAACTAGATCGGTAGTTCACCTCAATATTAGCC
This sequence comes from Hypomecis atomaria, assembly GCA_964007245.1. NCBI lineage: Eukaryota > Metazoa > Arthropoda > Insecta > Lepidoptera > Geometridae > Hypomecis > Hypomecis atomaria. The sequence continues at coordinate 9,060,078 of OZ023305.1, forward strand.
AATATGTAAGTCAAGCATCAACGAGTCGCTTATACGTACTTCACAAGGTTTTCCACAAGGGAGTGTGTTGGGCACACAACTGTTCGTAGTATTCAATCGCGACGGTATTCGAAGGTGATATTGAATATTGGAGTGGGTGTTAGGTGGGTGTGAGGGTAGGTCAAGAATCAATTAGAGCTAACTGAATTGCTACAAGGACTACGAGTAGATAGGTAGGACGCCGACGCAAAAGGGGCCGTTTGTCAAATGTTGAAATTGGTGTGTATATTGGTATAGTTGAAAATGTACTACAGAACAGAGCATCAAACGTATAGGTAAACAAATAACAAAGTTTAAATACACCGTTTGTGTTCTTACTATTTTTTCCTAATTACGATAAAATCAACGATAAGTAAGTACAACACAACAATCTCGCTTCCACGCTACTTCTCTACGAAAAAACAAACAATTAAGAATCGCAAACAACCCGTCCTTTTGTAGTTGGAAAATCTCCGAAAGTAAACAAAGAAAGGCTACTGGTACTGGTAACTCTATCATCGTTAGATTACTTGCAGCCACCGAAACCGATATCCTGAACAAAAAGCTTTCAAAACAATTTAAAATCCATTTCGGTAAATTCGGTTTCAACACAGAGAGAGCATCTCTGTATCGAGAATTGAATGCAGGGTACGATTTCGTTTTTGCAACCGTGCAAAAAATGTAGCGGAATACTAAATTTATTTCCACACTACTGTTTTGCAAGATGAGGACGGACTCAGGGTTAGGTCTTTGGGGGATACATAAAATTGGAAGTGTTCTGATGCGAATAATTTGAAAATCGATAATGTGATAATCGAATTATTCTCAAAATTTAACCTATCGAATGAACGCTCGCATTCGATAGAGAGAACACTTTTTACGTTGCTATTAAATTTACGATGGCGCCTTCATAAAGGGGCCTAATATACCTATTGTAGATAGCGGTCGTTATAGTAAAATTTACTAGGTAATGCTCAAAATCAGAATTTCAAACAAATTGTCCTACTAATTACCCCCACGTTAAAAAGTGGGAAGCCGTCCAAACCCTTAGTTCTGTCCTGACTACACTGTTGCAAGATTAAACGCGAGATGCGTTCAGAATCACGAAAACATCGATCAAGGAAGGAATGTCGCAGATACCCCGCTTTGTTGTTTATGTGCCGTGTCACATTTGCTAGCGCTGTTTCTGACGTTAAGAGGGTAGCCTAGTGACGAAGAAATTGAGAAATAGGTATTTGGACTAAACTATTGCCGTCGCGATGCCCCCAAACCAGGGAGCTTCAATGTGTGTGTGATGCAATTGTATTTGTGTGCGTACTGCGCTCGAACTGTCGCCGCACCCCGCCCGCGCCTCAAAGAACCAGCCGTGGCCGACCGAAATTTGATTTTGAATTGTAGCAAAATATGATATTACGTAGAGTGCGCACAAGATAACTCTGCGCGCGAGTCGTGGCGCCACGTACGTTATTTCACTAGCATTCCGTATTCCCTGGCAGCATAGAATTTGTTCCTGATTTTGGCCGTACGTAGAGCTTTCTTACGCGTATTCTACGTATAATCTAGTTTCCTAGTAGGTATGGCGGAAAGCAAACAAAAATAATCCTGCCAATGATTATTTATTTTTCTGCCATTAGGAAGCGACATTATTTGTGACATAGGTTATTTTTTTATAGGCTTGTTTATTTTCTTTCAAATTATTTTATTATTGTTGTACAAAAACATAAAATGTACCCAACTAACATCATAAACAATTGATCTTGAACCCAAAGCAGGGAGTAAAAGTAGCAATTTGGCTATTTGATTTCTGTAGGCGTTGCAGTTTACATTATATATTTTGACTGAAATCACTTCTTTCTAATTTTAAGTTAATTATTTTTTATTTAAATATCTAACATAGTTCTTCTACAAACTAAAATAAATATGGACTCGCGCTTAAAAGGGTTCGTACCGTATGGGAGCCAATTATGTACTCCTATTTCAATTATTTGTTTTTTAAATTGATATATTATATTACTAAATACTCTGAGAATATGTTAAACGTCTACCTGTTGTGATTATTAATAATTATCGTGCAAAAACTCACATCTGTTGTATGAATAAATATTTATTTTATTCTATTTTTTGACCGATGAAACGGAGGAGGTACGCAATTTGACGCGTAAATTTTTTTTATTGGAAAGGGTATACGTCGAAGTTGGTCCCATTTAAATTTTCTTGAAATCGGCTGAGCCATATTTGATAAATCAACAATAATGTGAAAAATGCTACATCGATCCGCGCGAATTCTGTACACAGTTGAAGTCGATATTTATTTCATTCTATTTTTAGTAAGTATTTGTTGTTATAATGGAAACGGAAATACATCATCTGTGCAAATTTTATTAATTAATTAAATTTTATTATACTGTTTAGCTATTACAGTTCATGAGATAGGTACAGCCTAGTGACCAACAGACAGACGGACAGAGGAGTCTTAGTAATAGGGTCTCGTTATATTACTGTATACCTGCACATCTAAAACGTCTGGCCTTTTCATGGTACCTACTCGTACCATATTTTCATTCCGCTATTAGTTCCATAGTATAAAAAATAATAGAGGATTCAATAAAACAGATGCGAGGTTTACTGTTTAGAGAACGGCTTGTCATACTTTGGTAATACTTTAAACACGTTTAAAAAAACTAAAACAATTAGCAAATTAAAGCAGCAGTGGGTAGGACACACACCATAGTAGGTAATACAGGATAGAACATCTACAAAGTAGGTAGATATGAACTGATTAAAGCATTTAAAGCACTCATTCAATTACTTTTTCTGTGTACACATATATTTGAATTACAATCCAGACCATAATATAATTATATTTAAGTCGAACTTTTGTAACGATTGTGATTTGTTTTGTGTATGAATAAATAAAATAAAATAAAATTTAAAGCAATCCTAATTGAACTTTTAAGCTCTCTCCAAACTCAGTGGATTGGCAAGTTAAAATGACAGAGGGCAAGGCACATAGTTCAATGAACGGATAGCCAATGGGGCTGTTTTCTCGAATGAATCTCACGTATAATCCGCGCCACACAAGTTGGCGGATGGAAAGTTAGGCGCAGAACGCTGCGCAAAAGGCAAAATATAGGTATGCGCGGGAGCCAGAAAGGGGCACACTCGCCCGCCAAACTCATGCCTCCTGCGCTCTCCCTGCGTCCGTGCACTCCACTAGGCCACGCAGCGTTGGCATGGTGCACATATGCACAATAATTAGCGCATCACAGCGAAGTGTACTCGTACCTCGCATCTGTTTAATTGAATTGAGAATTCAATTAAACAGATCAGATGCTAGGCTTACTGTTTGGAGAACTGCTTGTCATACTTTGGTTCTAATTTAAATACGTTAAAAAAAAGTTATAACAATTAGCAAATTAAAGCAGCAGTGGATAGGGCACACACCATAGAAATACAGGATAGAATATCTACAAAATAGGTAGAGACAAACTGATTGAAACACTTCTAAGTATTTGAACTTTTCAGCTAAACTCAGTGGATTGGCAAGTTAAAATGACAGAGGGCAAGGCACGTAGTTCAATGGACGGATAGCCGATGGGGCTGTTTTCTCGAATGGATCTCACCTACGATCCGCGCCACACAAGTCGGCGGATGAAAAGTTAGGCGCAGAATGCTGTGCAAAAGGCAAAATATAGGTATGCGCAGGGGCCAGAGAGAACAATGCACAAGTTCTAGCCCAAATTCTATGGCTATAAAAATATTTAGTAAATTGCCAAATAATTTAAAAGATATCGAAAGATAAAACTGTTTCATAAAACAACTAAAAATTTTCCTATTATCGAAATGTTATTATACATTAGACGAATTTTTTAACGTTAATCTAGAAAACGTAATAATAAATCGTTCTAATACAAATAATAAAATTGCCATATCCTTATAGGGTCATATGTATAACTATACAAAACATGTTAACTAAAAACCGCATGTAAATTTCATATGTTGCAATATATAAATTGAGTTTGAGAGACAAGACGCCGGGGCACAGCCGCCCGCCAACCTCATGCCTCCCACGTGCACGCCTGTGCTTACCACTACGCCACGCGGCGTCGGCATTGTGCACACATGCGCAATAATAAGCGATTGTTAAGGTTTAAAAAGAACAACTTTTACTATGGGAGCAACTAACTCCGAATTGGCGATAAAAACCAGCTGTCCCATACACTTTGTCCATTATCAACGGACTTTTTCTATGGTATAGTTGATATTTCTCGCGGATTCGGCTCTGGTCGGTCCCATAGTAAAAGTTATGATGTACTTAACTCGCCAAAGGAGGTTGTTTTAGGTACCGGTAAGCTCTTATTAGTATTTAATATGTGTGATTTTTTTAGAAAATTTCTAATCAAAATTATGTTGCCATTTTGAGAATTGGGCCTTCATAGAATTATGCTTTCGTAGAATTGAGCCTTACCGGATTACTTGGGCACTATGCTAATTGGTTATTCTGTGCCTAACTCATTTAGATGTCTGCGGATACAACACGATGTTCTGTATAATCGCTGCTATATGTCGTAGCAACTAAACGTCTATATTCCATAGATAAAATCTTATCTTCAAAAGTATCAAACATACTGCGGTCAAATCATAAGATTGAAAAAAATAACTAATATTTTTAATAAACATCGATATCGATGGACATCACTAGAGCATAGACAAAAATATCGACTATTACAACATCCCTAGTGCTTGTGTACGTATAGGTTTGAACCTCCCTTACCTCGACCCTACCCCCGCATCGTGCGATAGGGACAATTGCAGCTCAGAGCGATTTATACCTACAAAAAACTTGGCGAGACAACGTTTCGTATTACGCTGTTTTCTTCTTCAAAAACTATTTCAATCAAGTACTTTTTTATGTCAAAATTTAAAAAAAAAATGTGTTCATGATTCTGTCATTTTATATTTTGTTAGATATTATTTAGTCTCTTCTGGTAGGTCTCTAAAGACGTCGGTAATAATGGTGAATTTTTTTGTGGTTTTGAAGGGTCATATTTTACCTGCTAATTAATTTATCAAGAAAAAGAAAAGACAGAGTAGTCTAAACAGTAAAATTTAATTTTATGACAAAAAATTGAAGCTCTATAAGTATTTTCCAAAAAGAAAACAGCGTAATACATTTGTATGGAAAATTACAGACCAACCAGGCTCTTAAGCTAATCTTGTATTGATTTTAAGAACGCATTACCTATTGGCACGTAATATTTTATTTGCTATTACATTTTGAATGTTGGGCTTTGGTCATAGTTTAAGTATATAGATAGATAAAATAAATCAAATCTGTATTTTTGTATAGCATCATTTATCATGTCTCCCAAAGTAATGAATCTATTTTGATGCAGTTTTTTAGGTTTCCGTACCCTCGTCCGTACCCGTGAAAACGGGACCCTATTACTAATACTTCGCTGTCCGTCCGTCTGTCCGTCTGTCCCTCTGACTGTCTGTCACCGGGATGTATCTCATGAACCGTGATAACCGCTAGGCAGCTGGTTTTTTTTTACAGATGATGTATTTCTGTTGCCGCTATAACAACAAATACTAAAAGCAGAATACAATAAATATTTAAGGGGGGCTCCCATACAACAAACGCGATTTTTAGGAGTTTTCTGCTCGCTATTAATAACGGCAAGAGGAATGGGGCTCCCATACGGCAAGGAACCCTTCGTGCGCGAGTCCGACTCGCACTTGGCTGATTTTTGTTTAAAAGCTAATTGAGATTGTCCTTAGCTATATTTCTATACTCTATGTGGTCTGGGGTTTTTAAAATTCTCTATATTTATCTATATAAAATATCTAATTATTTTTATCTACTCTTCTTGCTTGTTACTCTCGTATCATAAAACTTTCGGAGACTTTAAAAGCATCACACACCAAGTATTACACGTGCAAACACTACAAAAGATCCCTTGGGAATAAACATACACATGAAATAGGCTATGCAATTGTCGCTGCAGTTGTAGCACTGCGTCTGTTGCGGCAGGCGCCACGCCAGATCCCCAGCTTAGGATATACGATGGCATGAACCAGAGCTAAATGGCATTGCGACGGTAATAGGAATTGTGTATAGTGTCTTTCAACTGAAAAGTACTGCATCGCCGTCGAGTCATGTGACTTTTGTAGTTTTGTTTTATGTTTTAACAGATTTTTAATGTTATACGATTTAAGAACTCTCATTTTTAAACCAACTTCCAAAAAGGGGGAGGTTCTATGTTTGTCTGGATGAATTTCTTTTAATGTATGTTCATCAATATTTTCCCAAATTGTGAATCTATTTATTAAAAACTTGCTTTTACCCACGGCTTCGCTTGCATGATTTTTTAATTTTTGTGCTATCCCATGGGAACCCTTTATTTATGCGGGATAAAATGTAGACTATGTCACTTTCCGTCTTTCAAACCCGGGCCTTACCTTAACACCCTTAATAAAGCAGGTGGAAAATAATAAAAAAAAATAAAAAAATGATTTGACGGTGGTTCGATTCGACAGTTGTTTTTTTTTCTTTCTAGTATAGCGCACTCTAGTATGGCTCGCAGATAGCTGAATTTTTCCTACTTAACACTTATCGTTATATTATGGAAAATTTACGCAATATCATTATAATTTATAGCCTATGTGTTATTCTGATATATCTATACTAATATTATAAAGAGGTAAAGTTTGTGAGTTTGTGAGGTTGTAGGGGGTAATCTCTGGATCTACTGAACCGATTTTGAAAAGTCTTTTACCAATAGAAACCCACATTATTTGTGAGTGTCATAGGCTATAAAGTAAGCGCGGGCAAAGCCGCGGGCAAAGGCTAGTAAGCTATATTATTTCAAAGTTTCATCTCAATCCGTTCTGTAGTTTTTGCGTGAAAGAGTAACAAACATCCATCCATCCATCCAGCCATCCATCCTTACAAACTTTCGCGTTTATAATATTAGTAGGATTTTGGCCACGTTACTCTCTGCGACAGGGCTTTTAGAATAGTTTTATTTTGATTTTAGTATATGTTTTTATTTATTTATGTTGGTAGCTGTAAATAATACTTTTTTCAATGTTATTTAAGTTTCTGCAACAAAATGAAAGAATTATCTCTAAAACTAAAAATACCATTTAGGTTAAAAGGGTCTATGCTCCCGAGGTGGTCTCATTCTTTAATCCAAATAGACTGAGCCGTTTTTGAGAAATTAACAACAATGTTAAAATCGTATACAACGATTCGTGTGAACTATTCGAATTTTTTACACGATTTAAGTCGATTGTGCCATTTAAAAAAAATGTTTTTTTTTTAAATATATTTTAGAAACAGTACCTAATCATTTAAGTACCAGACGATTTGATTTACCTTGCCACAAAGTTTTTTATCATCATCACATCAGCCGCATGGCGTATGCCAGCTGTTGGACATAGGCATTCCCTGTTGATTTCCAATTGGTAATTGCCTCGTTCTAATTATTATTATGTGACTGCGGCACACTTAGTTTAGTTTCCCATTCCTATATTTTTTGTCACGTTTATCACATCAATGAGCCAGAGTTAATCAATATACCTTTCACGTGTTCTTAAGTAATTGTACGGTACTTGTCCCACGTGATCGTAAAACCAATAACCCTTTGAGGTAATTGGTTCACCCAAACCCTACGAGTACTGGTATAGTAACCTACTTTTGCGTTGCGCACTTCGAGCAAATAACTATAGAGCCACAATCGTCCAAAAAAAGTGTCCGAGCCAAATTCTGCCCAAGCTACGAGTGGGCAGGCTTTTCAGCCCGGGTAGCACGGCAAGGGGAGAAAACCATTTTATCCACTCTTGATGTCAGATGTCATTGTCAATCCATACTTTATTTCCTCTTCCAGGGGATATAATGGTGGAAAGACTATTAGTCCCTTTGCCATGTTTCCCGTGCATTTAAACGTAAGGCGATTGCAAGCCGACTACAACGCCGCGCGATGCCAAAGCGCTCGGTTTCAAGCACTAATTAGGTGACATAACGTCGAGATTAGAGAAAACGGGTCATTGTGAATTATTTAATGTAAATATCTAAGTCGGTATATATAACAGCGCTCGGATATTTTTTTACTACTTTCACTTAGGGACTGTGGCTTTGTAGATATTTGCTCGGAGGTTGCGCACAATAATTTTGCGGTGTCCCTGAGTCGACTCTTGTTTGTCGTGCAATTAAAATGTTCCCGGAGTGTAATGGAATTTGTTTTTACTCGGTAATGTATTGTTGTTCGTGTTGGTGTTTTAGCAGCGGTTTGTCTGTATAATTTCTACGCCAGCACCTGTACTGTACCGAGGGTAACCAGGTCTCCTATAGTGTAGTCATTTTAATAGGCCACATTTGACAGTTCATGTATGCAAAGAAAAATATACCTTACACTAAAGGAATAAAACTCCAAGCCGTCTTCGAGAACAATTATCGGTCGTCGTCAATATTGTTTTCATGAGTTTTATTCCTTTAGTGTAAGGTATATTTTTCTTTGCATACATGAAATGTCAAAAGTGACCTATTATCTTGTCCCTACTTTAAATTGCGCGGGACAACCCGATTATGGGAGTCTAGTGACACGTCCCGATTTACCATGTTCAGGACACCGTAATCATGATGACTACAAAAATATAATTAGTCCGTCACATACCTACATTATTGTTTATCAAAAAAATATTAGACACGTATTTTTTCTTTTGTCAATTAAACAAATTTTGATAAAGATATAGCCCGTTAAAGTTCCGCGTGGCATCACAAGTCACATATAAAAGTAAAGACTTCTGTCAGCGAAATGACGTCACAATCCCCACTCCCGAACTTTGACAAGGTTTATCTTTGTCATTTATTATTTGATTGACAAAAGAAAAAGTACGTGCCCAATATTTTTTGATAATCTAACTCACGAACTATAACAATGATTTTTTTACCCAGTCATCATGTCTATTGTGAGGACCTTTTGACGTGACAACGTCTTATAAATTGGTTTGCCGGGTGACACTTCAAGAAACTGCGTTACGCTCCGCTCACGTTATGCGCTCACAATGAGAGCGAGTGAGAGGCACGCGTCCCTTCCACTCGGGCATGGTTAGCCCGCCTAAGAGCGAGAGAGACAGACATAAAATCGTTGTCACGTAAAACTTTCGCCCGTATACCGACTTTACAGGCAACCAATTTTTTTAACCTGTGCTGTGATCCTTTACATGTTTATAAAGATTCAGAAAGACCTGGCAGCAAAACCGAGACGGAACTGGTCCTGATAGTGCTGATTCGGATAGACTAGTTAAATACTTCAAATGAGCACTAATCATTATCATCATTTCAGCCTTTATTAATCCTCTGCTGAACGTATGAAATATGAATCTCTCTACACATTTTTCTTTTTTACACTAAGCATCTCTACCGAATTTGAATCCTAACGAATTGCAAAAAACGCCTGATAGGGATGTAAATAATGGCTTATTTGTTCTATACACGTACATTGAAAGATCGGGGACCTTTTGCCAACGGTAGGACACAACAGGCTAACAACAACAACCATACTCTATGTTACACTAACGGCTCCACAGTTCCACATTTTTCCTCGATTTATCACCACCTATTTCATTCAAAAACCTCTGAGAGATTTCCACTAATAACGGCAATCTCAACCACAGGTTTGCAGCAATATCCTATTGACATCGCTAATCTCCGACGTGACCTTGTCGCCACAGCTGAATGGTCACGCGCCGCCATCTCACGGCGACATAGGATATGCAGAACACACAACACGTTCACCCGGTCACTGACAGACCGTTGACTAGTATTGGGTTTTGTCGTGCACTTGCCTGACCAAAGCCAGAGTGATTTTCCCTGTGTATTTTGGTCCGTCATAATTACAAGAGTTATGTAGTGTAGGAATTCTTTAAATGTTAATAGATATGTACTAAAGATTCCGCAAGGAAGCGCTGGGTGCAAACCGCTTCTCACCGATCTTATAAGAAATCAATGGCTAAGATCTAAGTTACAGTTAATACAGTCTACAGTAGACGACGTACAGCTGGATAACTGAATATTTAACTGAATATTTAACTGAATATTTAACTGAATTGGGTTCGGTACCATTATTAATTTACTGAGTTATTTTTTTGGGAAAAATGAGATCTTATATCTTAGAAGCAATATGCGATACAAAATTGCTCGTTCTGACACTCAGTGTCACTGGTTTGTACTTACATAGTGCGCGAAGACCTCAAATGTAATAAGATATTTTGTGTACTGTGAACGCTAGCGTCGAATGGCTTCGATGCATAATCGCAGAAACCGGTGGAATCTTTTTTCCGTGACGATAGTATGATCTGTTTTGAAGCAGAATTGTTAAAAGTCTCATTACATTCATTCAAGAACGTGAGTTGAATCTACTGTACCTATCTAACATTACTGTATCGAAACTAGTATTTTAGTGATTCTTGTTCAAAGAGTAAGGACACAATAGTAAATCTTGCAGGAGGAGTACGAATTTTTGCTTAGTGACAAATAACGGATTTGGCATTTTATCAGATCATTCGAATAATAAATAAATTATGATTTTTTTTAGAATAATGGATAGAATCGTCATCATCCGCAGCCTTCTTTATACCACTGCTGGGTGTAGATCTCTCTCTTGCAGTGCTCTCTAGCTCGGTCCTTTGCCAATCGTGTCCAGGTTCGCCCAGAGCCAGCATACAATCATGCGCATCACTGATGTCCCGTTTTGTGTTTTGTTTCGGTAATTTCTTGTTTCCAATTATCTTCACATTTGATTAAACACACTCGCAGCTCTGCTGTCCCGCTTAGCAATATCTTTTCGAGCCCAGACCAATAAAAGGCAATTTTATGCCAGCGCCACGACAACCTTGCAAATAAAATGCGCAATAGCGCACACTTTCATTATAACGGATACGATGTAAATTTATCTCGGGGTTCCATAAATTTGTCTCGGGAAGCATCTGCGCGCGAGCTTGAAGAATTTTATTAACCTCAAGATGCGCGACACTGACACCCCACTATCGATCCAAGCCAACTTTTTACCTCTATCTTGTATTACAAGAATGTGCCTTCTGAGGATACTATACATATTATTACCCTATCTCTATTTATCTCTGTGGGGTCCAACCCGAACAAGATTGGCATAGGGCCAAGATGAGTGTCGTACAGGAAGAGAGGCCAATGGTCAGCAGTGGGCATTAGAGGCTGAATATGAAGACGATGATCGCTATTTATACATTTGAGAAGAATCTCCGATTCTGTGATAAAATTGAGAGATCGTCTTCCAACTTACTAACGTACTTAAATTCAGTTAAAATCGGTATGCTGATATTTGCAAAACCCGAAACTCGACTCCGGAGTGTTTTCCTTGACGTTCATTCACACATATTGAATTTTGCTACTCGGCTGTGCCGTTTTATGCCATCCAAAGCTCTTTGAAGTAATGTGCTCTAGCACTCCTGATATAGATTAGTGTTGGGGAAATAACGATAAGAAATTTTTAGTGAAGATAATCGAGTGTAGAGGCTTTTACTATTGGATTATCTTGGTATAAGTATCTCTACTCTAATAAAACCGAAAAAAAAATAACCCAGCGTATATCAACTATGAGTCAATACGTGAGTCGTATGCACCCAGACAGCAGTGGCACAGTACAGGTTAAAAAAAAAAAAAGAAGCAACTATAGAACGAAGACATAGACGCATACCACCAGCCCGATGGTCAGATGATGTCATAAAACTTGTCGAGAGGCAAAAAATGCCGAGAAAGAGAGGAGGCCTATACTCAACAGTGGGTGGAACAGGTTGAATAGACAGAATAGATATCAACTATACCAGAATGAGCTCGTGGAATTATTTGATCTATACTCTAAGCAAATTATTTTAAAGCCTTTTTAAATCTGATTTATTATATTGGAGCTTTAATCGCGAAGAATTTGAAGCTCTAAAATATTACGACACACGCTAAGTTGACTTAGTAGTTTCGAGACCATGGCATTCAAGGTCCTCGCTGCAGCTCTGATGCTGACAGGATGCCTTAAAACATGCCAACATTACGAGAGTTATTTTTAAAGCCTTGTAACTCGTACTTTACTTCAATCCTAATACGTACAGTCGTACACTCTAGTAGTAGTTAGGCACTAAACTGGTAGATTGTTTTGCAGCAGGTGGTTTTTACACCTGTCAGCAGGTTGCACTACCGTATTAGTCGTGTTTGAACTGAATAGAAATAGAGCTTCGAATTCGAATCTTGGGTATGCGACTAGCAGGTTTCTTGGCCACCTTTTGTGCTAGTTTTTAAAGTATTTGCAATGATGCCGCTGAAATTTACTTACGGAAATTAACGAAGCTTTCAATGATTTCACCGTCTAAAAAATACTAGGTGTAAAACATCAGTGATCTTAATCTAGGGCGAACAATTTGCAATGTGAATTAATTCCAATTTCATAAACGTAAATTAAACAAACGTACGTCATTGCAAACATTCGTATGTGTAATATTACCTACTCTGATTCTTTATCAGATACTTACGCATCTTATCTGTTAAGATTATGACGTTTTTAATAGCAAATGTGTGTAGTTTCGAGAGGACAATCTCCGCTTGGAGTAAATATTTTCTTTGAGGACAATGCTCTACCAATAAATTGTCCGGTATCCGCTAACACATGTACTTGAATAATCGGCCAAGTGCGAGTCGGACACGTTTACTCAGGGTTCCGTACCGTATGAGAGCCCCCCTTGATAATAATTTTTATTTTCGAAGTAAATTTTCTGTGAATATTTAACAATTACTTTTTTTTTAGGGTTCCGTACCTCAAAAGGAAAAAACGGAACCCTTATAGGATCACTTTGTTGTCCGTCTGTCCGTCTGTCAAGACCCTTTTTCTCAGGAACGCGTGGAGGTATGAAGCTGAAATTTATATCAATTACTCAGGTCTACTGTCCCTTGAAGCTGTGAAAAAATCAAACTTCTAAGCCAACGCAATCAAAAGATACAGCCGTTTATGCCGCAAATTTTGAAACTCGCAAGTACTCGCAAGGGAATCAAAACCTAAAGGGTACTTTTGAAATTTGGCATGAAGCAACGTTTTATAGCACACATAAGGGAAAAATTCCGAAAACCTTAAATTTTTAGTTACATTACAAAATATATATTTTTTTATAAATATAAACTTATTACTTTTTTTGTCGTAATGAACGAACTTTGTAAACCTTGCAGGTTTGTACGGAACCCTCGGTGCGCGAGTCCGACTCGCACTTGGCCGGTTTTTTTAAATTTAACTGTTAATTTTTGTAGTGAATATAGAATTAAATACTTATGTTGTAAATATTTCAAGCGTATACCTGTTGCCGTTATTAATATCGAGCAAAAAACAGCAAAACAATTACGTTTGTTTTATTGGGAGCCCCCCTAAAAATGTATTCAATTCTAATTTTAGTATTTAATTTTGTTGTTATTTAAAGCAGCATCAAAAATGCATCATCTATGAAAATTTCAGTTGACTAGCTATCACGGTTCAAGAGAAGCCTCACACAGCCTGGTGACAGACAGACTGACAGAAAGACGGACGGACGGACAGCGGAATCTCAGTAATACACATTGGGTACGGAACCCTAAAAACGAACTGGCAAATAGAACAGGTAATCTTATATGCGGTGTACAGTTCAATACCACCTGTCCGCTCGCTCCACCTAATCAGCCAAACATAACATTACTTACCGGCATCGACACCTACAACGGGTATTGATGCAGTGGGTCAACCACAACCCGCTTTGCGTTAATCTATGTGGCTATTATGGTCTTTGTCTCAGGTTTGTAGCTAGCAGAGTGGTCGTCTTGAGCTTTCGATTTGTAAGTCTTTGGCATCGAATAACTGGAGTAAACAATTCGTCGTCAAATTACTTAATGGTAAATTACAAATTTCACAAAATCAAAACATTATTTTGACATGATAACGTGATGACGAATGATAGAGTGAAGTGGCGAAAGGAAACGTGCTGTGACGACCCCACCTAGTGGGATAAGGGCAATTTGATGATGATGATGAACGTCTTATCAATCGATGAACGGCGGCTGTACGCACGAAAAAGTTTCACGTTCCGCCTGAGCAGAGTGTGCAAGCGAAAGCGCGGAACGAGCGATAGAGAGGCACGATCGGCCTAAGCGTTCGGCTTGTTTCAGTTGTTGATTCAACAATGTTTTCTTTTGACGTTATCACGTAAAATTATTGTCCGTAAACTGACTTTAAGACAACCATTTTATTTGTATTCAGTCTTGCTTTCTGATGAAAAGTGTGAAAGGGCAATCGTTTTTACTAAAATAGTCATCGTCATTGTTGTAACCAAAAGTAGTCTCAATGCTGCATTTAGGGAAATCCGCATTTAATTTGCTACAGAGGGAATCGACTCATTTTTACTACGCTCTACCGTGCTCTACGCTCCTGTTGGACGTTTGTGTTTAACTTTTTGAGTTGTCCATCCAGCCTTATTGGTTAACTTCGCGGAAAATTGAATAATAATAAGTAATATTATTAATAATAATATGTGAGTCATCGGATACTGAAAGCATTTAATGGTTTCCAACGTATTTAATGTCACAGAAGTATGTATAGTATACAGTAGAGTCACGTTCAAGAAGAGATAACACTAAAAACGTTTAATCTCCACATTGGTCTACTTGGGTTGCAGTAACGCTCGAACACGTTTTCTACAATGATACCACAGATACCATAGAACGCTAACGCGGTCAGTTTTACGTCTGAATGGATCTGATCAGAATTTGAGGTTTTAAGTAATTTTATACTAATTAATTTCTCAAAAAATGACAAAACCGCCCTCCATCGTGTACAAAATTCGAATATTTCGCTCGAATTGTTTACAATATTGTTGATTTATCAAAAACGAAAATCGCTAGTAAGTTTTAAAATTTTAGTTTGTGATAAATCTTATCAAATTACGCGATGCAAAGCCTACTGTGGAATAGTGGGCGTATTTTTACTCCATCACTTTCATATACAGGGTTATTCTTAATCAATAAGTATCCTTTTAGGGGCTTATTCTGTACATCACAACTAACAACTTATGTTCTGCGACTTTTGTCAAAACTCAAAAAAATAAAACCCAGCGGTTCCATACATTTTGTCGCGGGTGATCGATATATAAACAACAATTTTTTTTTGTGTTTTGACAAAAGTCGCTGAACAAAAGTTGTTAGTTTTGATGTACAGAATAAGTCCCTAGGATGTCAAAGTCCGGATGATAATTGATTAGGAATAACTCTGTATTGCGTCGTGTAATATCCGTTTCTGATGTGACCAATAAATAGTTAATTGTTTATCTAATCACAACGTAACTCGACACAGCTTGGAAGCAGGGCCGGATCTACCACATGGCTTTTCGGGCTTCAGCCCAGGGCCCCGTGGATTTCAGGGACCCACATCTATGTCAAGTCAAAGTAAAAAATTGAAAATACGAATAAAATCGATATTTTTCTGAACTAAATAAACCGTAAGGTTTGCAGCCCTGGCAATCCTGCGATTAATTAAACCTATTCAATTTATTTAATTTAAAACTACGTTGAGGTGTTGGTACTTCGAACTGACAGTTGAAATGTTCGGCAACCATTGCCATATTACACATTCATTCGATCTCGATCGTGCTCCGATGTTTCCCTCTCAGACTCTGTCTCTTTCTATCTTGCTATCCCATACTTTGAGTAATTAGGTGGGCCCCAAAGTAGTATTAGCCCAGGGCCCCTAAACTCACGGTCCGGCCCTGCTTGGAAGACAGGCGCCAGTGTCGACGTGTGGTTGACCGAGTGATCCATTTAGAAGCACAGTCGGCCGATGGTGCTAAACCTGTTGAACCACTGCGAAAGGATACTGTTGGGATGTCAGAAATAATCTTTAATTACCTGTTCAGCGGCAATGTTGCTCTTGCATCGCCTAATGTGGTTTTTAAAGTTAAAACGTCTTTAGCGACGTTGTGCACTTTTTGGGATGAGTAAAAATGTTAAACTCGCGTCAGGACACGTGACCTGATCGAAAATTCGTAAGACGGAGGGAGAGTAGACCGCTCCGGCGCGGCGTAGGAGAGGAAGTAAATCTCTCTTTCTACTGCGCGGCGAAAATGTATGCCTGCTCCTGCTGTTTCGTTTAAGCGGCGCAGGGCGCTTGCGCGAGTGTGCGTGTGTAATATTGTATTTTACCACATAAATGATAGTACTTTATATGTTCAAGTTTTCACTTCTGCCGGCACTCCCTGAGTACAACCCGTTGTTTTTTTGCTAAGCAATCATAGTTGGTTTGGGAATGTCTACTGTAGGGCGGCTATTTACTTTGCACCACGCTGGTTGCTTTGGTATCAATTCTATAACTTAACGACCCTATCAGTCATCTATTTGTACTACACGCCTTGTTCATTTGAACTAATCCTATCATCAGCCCCTGCTTAATGAAATATAGAGCTTCCTGATTATTGGTTCATGCCATTCTCATGTGACCCTTGCCAATTGCATTCATCCGATCCACTAATCCGAAAACTTCCCCAATAAATCCTCAAATTAATACCTTAAATCACAAGACCTCTGTTAAGGCATCCTACTTTCTTTATTCTGCACAGAAGCCGGTGAAAAGTAGAGCAAGCTAAGAAGATGCGGTACTCCACACGTCCTCTAGTCTCGCGATGAGTCCATTAGCTTACATCCATATTCCCTTTCACATTCTGAAGCTGACGCTAAGAACCGAAGGTATGATTATAATGATGTTGTTGTACAACCCAGCTAGAATATAATTGATTGAATTCCCACACTGTCAAATATGGATAATCTATTTATAAAATTGAGACGTTTATCTTAACTGTTGATTGAACTGTGAACCCTACAATTAAAAGACAAAAACACACAAACGATTCAAGATGAAAAATTGCTTATTGTATTGTCAGGCGCTGATATTGGCTAATAAACTGTTTCTTCAAAGCTATTTAGAATCGATAATGGAGTCTGTTCGGACAGCGGACCGGTTTCTGAACGGCCTTGCGTCCGCTCACGTTCACTTACTGAACTATAGAGCGGCTTCGTAACGTTTGTCGACTGCCCATTCCGGCCAATAAAGAGCACATTTACTTTAGCATTATAATTATGTGTGTTGACTAATGTCTCAATCTGAATATTATCTACGGCCTCGGCTATAATGTGGACATTAACTGTCTTTGAACCTTCAACTTTAGTTCAAAGTGCGGTAGGTCTATCAAAACAGTAATGCTGCAGTTGTAACAATGACATGCTTCATTCTATGCGACTGAGTTTATAGAAGCATTAACATAATTAAATCACATTAATGCTGTAGTTGTGACAACAGTGGTCATAACATAACCACACCCTATGTGACATTGCGAATGTATTGAAGCATTACCATTAGAATAGCACTGTACCTATTGACCCGTATTCATTGCTTTATAAACTCTTTTCTCATTTTCACATGCGCGTTTACCGCCAAAAACATTGCAAAATCATTTGCACGCTATCGCGTTTCTCGTGCACGTAGTCTTTGTGTCACAAATACGTGGAGATATTCATCGTGGACCTGTAACCCCATTACATCAAATGTCACATTTAGAATATTCTCAAGGATCTGAATAACATTAGGACATTTCGCGATGATAACATGATGAAAGTTGTTAATGACGCCGCTAATGACCTTCTCTACATATTTTTAAATGCCAATCTGAATATTTCAATTTCTATGGCTATCTCTCGCGGCTTCCTGTTTCACATAATTGGCTAGAAAACTGATTCTGACTGGTAACTCACGGAGCTGTGTTAAAAGATCTAAGAGTTGAGATACGGATAATATTTTTTAGTTTTCTTGATTTGCTTATTTTCTTCATAAGTTCTTAACTGCATTCACAGTGTAAGTTAATAATGATTCTTGTTTGAGGCTCTATGGTGATTTCATTTTCACTTCCCTTTTCAAGTCTTCTTTTTGTCAATATTTTGTTTAAGTAGCATAATATAACTACTCAAAGACATTTATTTATGCCTAAAGCCTTTGAGTAAGTCATAAGCATCATCAATGTTACTATCATTACTCGAGTGCCATTGACCTTCATGGAGTACATCACCTTGAGGCAAACCATTGTAATAAAGCCACAGGTGTTATACGCTATTATTGTAATGGCGTCCTCATTGACGAATTGTACTGCAAATCAACAGCGGAAGACTCAACAAAATAATTCAAAAACATTAAAAATTCGGAAAGCCGTCTGGCGCTATGCCATATGGCTGGTAAACTTAGTAGGCTTCGCCGATTGTGAACAGGAAAACCATATGGTCAGTGAACATATCTGGTACAAGTGATACTTAATCACTACCTGTTTGATCACCTGTCAGACTATGCCGCTTTTCCCCTATCAATATGTAACTTACCATGAAGAAACTGACCATCTCTTAGAAAGCATTTCCATTGCAATAAAGCAAAAACAGCGCTTTGTGGTAGATAAAATAGATAACTTAGTGCATTGAAGTTGATGCGTGCTGTCAAGCGATGCGGCGCTGCATGCGCTTGCGCTGAAGGCAGTCGTTCTCGGCCTTCCGTGCTGGCCGCACGTCTCTACGGTCTACGCACCGCATTTCGCGAATTGAACTGTCGTCCGCATCAGTGCGTTTACGTCACCAATAGTTACAGTGTCCACAGTGCAAAAACAAATATTTTGTGATCAAACAAACTTGGGACTTTCCAAGGTTAGATGTGATGTGTTGTTGCAAAAACTTCAGGATCACCAGTGTTTTTTCACCGAGCCATCGTCACGCGCTTTGACTCTTTTTTATATATCGGTTCGCATTTACTGTAATTATGTTTGTAATTATTCTCGATAGTAAGGTCGTTGTGGTTACTTGTCTGATTCATTCGTCATAGACATCTCATTCTTCTATGAGATTTCTTCTTTCTATAATCTGGAATTTTCCCGATCTTTTATTAGTAGACTTGAATCCTTCTAAAGTCTTCAACTCGTATATATTTTCAGTTTAAAGTACAGGCAAATATTCTGAGTCACATGCCTGGATTTGATAAACACGATCTGTGTAGGAAGCTGTTATAAGCAGGTAAATCACCTTGAGATCCGGTATCAAGAGATCGAAATCCTAGCTGAAAGTGACATTAAATGTGTATTTAAAGCCAAGCCATTAATTTTAATGTTAGGTTTCGTATGTTAGTTAAGCAATATCACGATTATAAAACGTGTTATGGATAAACGCAATGACCATTTTTTGATTATCCACAATAAGTTGTATGACTTTGTCTCCACCTGAATAATTCACGTTTCTATGTACTTGTTAAAATAGGCAAAACATCATTCACTAACTTGGTCAATATAATTTATACCTAAAACAGACAATGACTAGGAATGAAACTTATCTCCCCTTCAGAAGTTCATGCGATATAATTATAGTATTATACAATGAGCTTGTATAGCTGTATAGTCTTGACAAGTATCAATAACTAAAACTAGATCATAATTGACTGCCTCGGTGGCTCAGTGGTTAGTGACTCTGACTTCTAGGTCAAAGAGGCGTGGGTTCGATCCCCACCCAGGGAAAACATTTGTGTGATGAACATAGGTGTTTGCTCTGTGTCTGGGTGTTATTTAGCTACTATCTATGTAAGTATGTATTTAAAATATGCATATGTAGTATATCAGTCTCTGGCAGCCATATCACAAGCTATGCTTAGTTTGGGGTCAGAGACCGTGTGTAAGATGTCCCCTAATATATTTATTTTTTTATAATACACACACGTACACGACCAATATCGATTTTCTCACAGCACTATCATAAAGGCATTTTATCGGCATGTCGAAGTGACCCTTATCTGCTCTAGATAAGTAAGATCTATCAAAATAAACAAAGCAAATCCTTAAGTAGGTCAAACGGTACTGGTTCAAATTCACAACAACAATTCCACAGAGATAAATATTTCTCTAAGTAAGTATTTCTGTTGTCGCCAAGTGTCCTACAGACTTGCATAACATCCTTTTCGAAAACCTTTCTTAATCAAAAGCGGCTGTTCTCTAACTTATATCGTAACTAGCGACTCGCCCCGGCTTCGCACAGGTGAAGTATACATATAAACCTTCCTCTTGAATCACTCTATCTACTAAAAAAACCGCATCAAAATCCGTTAGATATAATCGTACATGGGGACAGACAGCGGGAAGCGACTTTGTTTTATACTATGTAGTGATTCGTTATTTCATTTCAGAAATCATTTGTTCAACAATATTGTGACTTCTATCTTGATCTGACCTCATCCCATCATAAAAATTACCAAATTTCAATTGTGACAAACTATGTGAAATGAATGTCCATAAAATTCAACACTTTAACAACGTTTTGCGTTAACGAAGTGAATTGCAACATCTGTTTTGAAATGACTTTAAACATCGTTGCAGAATGTAATCTCCGATCTTGGTGGAACCTTGGATGGAACATCACGTAGGTTTGACTTCATCATTAACTCATAATGAGGTTTTATATAATTTTTAAATATTTGCTTAATATATCTCTTCTTCGTCTTCTTTAGGCGTTATTTTCAGCATCAGTATAATTCTTGATGATATGTTGTGTACATTTTCTTTCATCGTCGGTATTTATAACGTCATTATCAATCATATATTTTCTAGATTCATTCTGTAGATGTTATTGTTATAAATGACTACAATCGTCACCGGTTTAAATGCACTATTGTCTGCAACAAAGTCATTAGGAGCAGTGAGAGTTTTTAATGGTTTCTGACAGTGTGATAACGAGCTTTATAATTATGTATACGTTGCCTTGCTAAGATACCTACGTAATTAAGATGAAGTCACCCGGAATCTCATTGAATGAAGAGATTTCATTTCCAACTTCAGATATAACATATGTTTGTTTAGACTTCTTTGTTCAGTCACTGATGTAAATGTATGCAATTGCCTTTAGTAGTAGTACTTTTAGTAGTTGCATCACGCTTTATAAATATTTGGTCAATGTTATTCTCAATTTAGTTTTGTAAACAATTCAACCCTTTCTGAGTGCATTAAGCGGTCCAGTTTTCCGTGTTCCGTCTACACATATCGAGCTCGTGTTTTTCCTTAACAACATTTGCTATTTCTCTTTCCTTGATGGATGCACTTTTTCTCATTAGAGTTGTTATGGTAGAATTACTTTTAATTTCCTCGTTACGTACCTGTATATATTGAGAGATGTAACGGTAGCACTTTCTTTCCTTGTTTCATTTGCGTTTATTTCTTGATAGGATCCCCAAATCGATTTTTCCATTTGATTTGTTAATTGTGACTTGATTGCTCACCTCATTAAAGTCAGCTTATTTTAGATGTAAATAGTCATTATTAAAAATAGTGCTAGCCTCGCTGGTGTTACCAACCATCATGACCTTTAGAGTCAAGGCTGGTGTTAAAACAGGTAAAGGACCTGTCAAGGAGACCTTGTGTTTTGCAAGTTTCTTAAAATTGCTTATTTATGAATGTTCCGTTCTAAAGTAAACACTAGTAAGCAAATAGTATGTGAAAAAATATGTTTTCAACTGAATACAACTAGCAACCACTTTTGGAATTTAAAATAACTTGCAAAGTCAAGCTGTAGCAGATTAGGTTCGAGTCAAAACTGTAATTATGATGTGAGTTTCGCACGGAATAAGAGCTGTGTTAAATTTAATAAAACCTAGGTTAGGTATAAGAGTAAATTAAATTAGCAACCACAAGCAACAGGAAGTGAGATAACTCCAGTGTCATCTACGCGGAAACGACTTTTTCATCTAGCTCAGCCAAACCCAAAAAAAACGGTACTGTATCGTAATAAAGTAGGATTTAAAGTTACACAACAAACTTGAGAGGATTGAGATGATTCACTGCGATATGGTACTTGAATTGAGTGTTTTCTGGTAGTTCAGACTCTCAATAAAACGATCCGACTCGCTTCGTGGGAGATGAATTTGAATGAATTTAAAAGGAACCTGTTTTTGTTGAATTTAAAAAAGAATAGCTCTCATTGTGATTATTTCATTTGTCCTGTAAAATTTAAATGGTTTTTGCTGGTTTTTACAAGTCAATAGATTTGATTTGCATTATTACGTAGAGGTTATTTCACTAGTGACACAAATTCAATCCACTAATTGAATTTTGTGTTTATATTTAGTGTTATCTATTCAATAGCTATCATTTAATAATATTATTCGTCACGTAAACGAGTTAAAGATGATATCCATTTATATTTAAAAGCTATACCAAATAACTATAGAAGAAAACCTAGCGCTAATAAGTTTTGACTTTGATTACAGTAGGTATTGGTTTAATATACTTAATATAACTTTTGGAGCATTCCAGCATTTCCAGCCATGCTTCAAGTAACATTGTGACTGGTGTTACATTTAATATCAATATCCATATAGAATCCAAAAATAATAATTTTACAGGAAAAAAATGTTTATAATCTTAGCTACGATGTCACAGATAATTTCGATTAAAAACGTTATTCTTTTGGCACATTCATTTCTGCATCTGATAATTAAAATAAATTTGCACATGAAGTGGACCGGCTTTATTGCTCACCATACTAATAACCTACTTTCTGTGGACAATATTAAATCTTCGACACAGTCGAAATGACCTATTTATAATATTTAATGGCAAGGCAAGACCAAAGTATTATCATTTTATTACCTCGTCCACATAATATCGTTTGTGGGTGTCTGGTGACGTCATTATGATGTGAATTGTTTAATATTTTCACACAGCAACACGGATTCTTGCTTCCTTACGATGTATGAAGTATCCTTTTACAAATGAGTTAATATTTGACTTATTTTACACCTGGCCAAAGTATTGAGAACCTGCGCGATTTCTCTAATTATCTTTTCTTTTAATTGTTCTTTACTAAATTCAAATGTGTCGATTCTTATTGATACTATCGTCATGTAGAGATATTAATTTGTCTTAACTTTGTAATGTTATAACCTCACGTATTATACATAAAATATGATAATAAGAATTTAAACGCACAAGAAATGAAATGAAATAATTTCAAAAAGTCTCAAGTTTCGTAGCTATCTACGGATAATTTGAATTTTCACTAGTGCCAACTGATCTATGTAAGTTTTATTATTTACTAGCGACCCGCCCCGGCTTCGCACAGGTGTATTATACATATAAACCTTCCTCTTGAATCACCCTATAAAAAAACAGCATCGAAATCCGTTGCGTAGTTTTAAAGATATAAGCATACATGGGGACAGACAGCGGGAAGCAACTTTGTTTTATACTAGGTAGGTATGTAGTGACAATTTCGATTCCCAAAATTATAGTTTCAAAAAAAATGTCCATCGCTTCGTTTTATTTCACTTAAATCAAAATTAATATGAACACCAATCCAAGCTTCACCTAGTTCCCTAAGTGGGTTAACTTTTATTCTCGTGCTCTATTCTTTTCCATTTTTCCCTCCCATTGTCTCCTAAATTATCCCGAGTTGATAATCAAGTATTCGCGTTTTATTTCGAAGAAAGCGGCCCTTAATTATGAGGTAACTGACAGCCAAGTTTCGCTTTCACGAGGTTTTTATTATTTATTTTTGAGATGCTGTTGAGATAGCTTTGCCGGTACACGTCTCCGGCTTTTTGACATGGGTTCTTAGATGTTTTGAAATTTTAACAAAAGGACGTCAATATAACATCATTTTAGAGTATTATGACTTTCACAATTTTACAAAATACGTTTTTTCTCAATATGTATCTAATCGAGACGAAAGTGGAATATTTCGCAAGCCACTTAAATCGAGCGGTCCGGGGAGAGAATAGAATAAATGAGCACCCTAAGACTAGGTTATTTGGTGGGGAAAAGGAAAGGGAATGTATTTACGTTAATTTTTAATTCCATTCTTACGAAACTTGTTTTATGACAGACGACGCGTTTTAAAACTCGAAGCTATCTAATAGGCTGAAGAATTAGCATCATTATGCCGGATAGAAATTGTGACCGGATTCACACGCAGCTCTAATTTGCATTCTTTTAGTTCTTAATATGTCACGCTCAGCGTGAATGAAACTGGTTTTCGAAAGTGAAAATTCCGATTTTGTTGATGAATTTCTGCTGAAGATTAAGAGGAAGTGATTTATGAGGTGTGATCTATATCCGGATGTTTTGATGTTCTAATTTATCAACCAAGTTGGTAGATTGGATTTCTTTTCATTTTCATAGATTATCTGTTACATCTGTTTCACCAGTTGAAATATCTACTCCGTTCCACGTAGTTTTAAACCTAAATTGTGGTATGTTCTTATTTTTGATTTTTCCTATTTTCAACTGGACTCTTGTCAGTGAACTATGTTCCTATTTTATTTTAAGTCTCTTTATTTATTTAAAATCTTCTTTCATCTCGATAGTTATTGTATTATGCAGCATTTTCTCATTCCGTGCTGTCGTTTCATAAATATTTCTTGTCTCGTCTCGAACAAATCCTAGTTTCCGAGGGTCAGTGACCGGTTGACTGAAGGATATGTATTGTAACGAAGCTATTGTTATCGAAGGATATATTCCCTTTGGTATCGCTATGATAAATGTGACGTGATAGGTCTACTATTACCGTCTGTCAGGAACTCTTCCAAGCCGTCAATATATGAAGGCATATTGATTTGTTTCGGTCTCATTACGTTGTTGTTTTGGGTCCAAATTGACCTGCATGCTGAACTAACCGAAAAAATATCTAAAAATTACAGTGAACGCAATGCTAAGTAATTATATTAATCAGTAAGATATTTCCGTTACTTTATTTGTGACATATTATGTAAATCCATAAAATCCACTGTATTCACTCAATATTAAGTTCTAATAAATGGTTGATTTATTAAATGAGAACAAGTTGTCATTTGAGTGCATCATTTCCCAACTGTTGTATTAGTTTTGAACTTATACAGAGACGTATCAAGAGTCTAATTGATAAAATAATAACAACTACAGCCGTTGTGGAATAATTAAAGAGTTCGCTGTACTTGTTTATTGTTTTGTTTATAAACTCACAATCCCTGACAAACAACATAAGTAAGGTGATAAGCGACGTTTAGTTTCAATAATATTAAAACATGTATTAAAAATGTACATAGCTCTGTCCGAAGATGCATATCAAAATCAGCCCATTCGAAGTTCAGAAGGGTGAGCATCGGAACGGATTTACCTCTATTGACCGCAGTTTGAAAACCGATAAGAATGAACCGGAGTTGATACCACTTCTAAAAGTTCTTGATACGGTCGGGGAGTACTTAAAAGTAACACGCTTTCGAGATCTTGGAACAGCCAAGTTAGCAGTTGCGCTCTTATGTTCTGAAACATTGCACGTTACAATTTATTTTGTCCAATGTTAGACAAGAATTCTTTCAATATTTCTTTTTGAACACCATTTATTGATCGGTAAAATAAGTTAACTTGGCATATTCTAGTTAAGGCTTCGAGCAAATATCTACAAAGCCACAGTCCTTAAGTCAAAGTAGTAAAAAATGTCTGAGCGCCGTCATACATACCGACTTAGATATTTACGAAAAATAATTCACATTAACCTGTTTTCTCGAAGCTAGACGTTATGTCACCTAATTAGTGCTTTTAACCGAGCACTTTGGCATCGCACTGGTTGTGGTCGGTTTGCTTACGACTAACTAAAAATCGGCCAAGTGCGAGTCGGACTCGCGCACGAAGGTTTCCGTACCGTATGGGAGCTCCATTCCTCTTGCCGTTATATATAGCGAGCAAAAAATTCTAAAAATCACGTTTGTTGTATGGGAGCCCCCCTTAAATATTTATTTTATTCTGTTTTTAGTATTTTTTGTTATAGCGGCAACAGAAATGCATCATCTGTGAAAATTTCAGCTGCCTAGCTATCATGGTTCATGAGATACAGACAGACAGGTCACAGACAGACAGACGGACAGGCGGACATCGAAGTCTTAGTAATAGGGTCCCGTTTTTACCCCTTGGCTATGGAACCCTAAAAAGCCTGCTTAATACATAGCTTGGGCAGAGTTTTGGCTCAGACACTTGCGGTCGATTGTGACTCTATACATATTTGGTCGAAGAGTTAACGCCTAAAACTGTTATAAACAAAATTAAAAATACGACCACACAAATACTCTTGTTTCTTACACTACATTTATCCTGAAAACGCTTCATTTCCTCACAATATATACCGCGGCGTATCCCCAAATCTCCAATAGAGTGCTCAACACAAAATTGGCCATTTAGCTCAGTGGACACGTGACAAAACAAAACGCCTCTCATCGCTTCAGTGGATGCCACCCACGAGAAGGCAAACATCACCGTGACAGCTTTGTCGCCCACCAGGGGCGCGGAGATATTTTCCCGCGGACTTATTCAGAAAAGAGGAATTTAGAGATGAAAAATAATTTTTCGCCAAAACCGGCATAACCGACTTCGATCGTGTACATAATTCTAGAGGGAATAGTTAGCACGGATCAATGTGTCATCGATGTAGTAATTTTCACATTGTAGTTGATTTTTCGAAAACGGCTAAGCTGATTTCGATCAAATTTAATTGGGATCACCTCTGAAGTATGACATCTAGCAAAAAAAAAGAAACATCAAAATCGGTTCATAAATGGCGGAGTAAGTAACATAAATAATCAGCCAAGTACGAGTCGGACTCGCGCACGGAGGGTTCCGTACTGTATGTACCCCCCTTTAATATTTATTTTATTTTTATTATTTGAATTATTATTATTGAAGTGAATATACAACTAAATATTCTGTGAAAATTTCAAGCACCTGTTACCATTATAAATATTATCTAGCGAAAAACCGCAAAAAAAATCTTAGTTTTAATAAAAAATATTAGTTTTATTCTGTTTTTAGTACTTGTTGTTGTAGCGGCAACAGAAATACATCATCTGTAAAAAAATCAGCTTTCTAGCTATAACGGTTCATGAGATACAGCCTGGTGACAGACAGACGGACAGACGGCCAGCGGAATCTTAGTATTAGGGTCCCGTTTTTACCCTTTGGGTACGGAACCCTAAAACATACAGACGGATTGAGAACCTACACGGTTTAAAAAGGAGGAATTTATTGGCGAAAAATCGCAAATTGTTTGCAAAATTTTAGTTGTCATGTTTCAGTGATACTAAATTACTGAATCCCATGTGATTTAAGTGAGAAAACGATTTATGAGTTTCCAGTGGATTTTGAAATTCAATGTTTGAATAATAAATGAGAAATGTGTTGTGTTATTTACACAGTATGAGATTAGTTATTCTTACTCCTGCATTGTTATAGTTTGAAATTCTGTTTTCGTGGTGTTCTATCATGTGTTTTGCTCATTTTTGCTTCGTTATAAGCGAGGAAACTTATCGCTTGTCTCAAACGTTATTGCAAACATCGAGTAACCTGCTTGAATTTCTTTAAATTCTTCATTTTCTTCAACATTACATATATATGTGAATTCCGTTGTTTTGTATATGGTCAGCATGCCAGTCTACGGTTTATCGCTACTAGCTCTACAGCTCTAATTCAATCTTCGAGCAAATGTCTACAGAGCCACAGTCCCTAAGTGAAAGTAGTAAAAAAATGTCCGAGCGCATACATACCGACTTCGATATTTTCTTTAAATAATTCACAATAATCCGTTTTCTCGAATCTCGACGTTATGTCACCTAATTTGTGCTTGTAACCAAGCACTTTGGCATCGCGCGGCGTTGTAGTCGGCTTGCAATCGGCTAACGACTAACTAAAATTGAATCCAAGACCTGAGACAAAACATTTTGATCTTTAATTTTTTTCTTGTCCTGCGGCTTTATCCTTTTAGTCTCTATGGAACGTTTAATAGAGGTCCAGTGTTGACATTTTCTCGAGTTTGCTCCTGCTCCATGGCGCATCTTCGTCTTAGATACCTTTGTTCCAGGATTTACTCCCTGTTCCGGCATGCAAATAATTCTTGTCATGCCGTTAAGTAATTTGTTTCGTTTGCCCTTAGCTCATCTCTACCGCGAACCCTTTGTTTAATGGCTGCGGGAATGATAAGGATGCGTAGGTTTGTCGGCTGACGTTTGTTTCCTCCAGCTTGTCATAACATTAAGCCGATTTTGTTCGGGCTGTGAATTAATTTGCTTACTTTGAAAAATGCTGGTAATTTTGTAAAAGGCTTTTCAACGACTGGTGCTGGGTAATTTGTTGGAATAATCTCGATGAAGTTTCGTCGGTCTGTATCTACTGTTGTTTTAAATTTCCCATTTTCTAGAATACACCTAAAACATGACATTTATACATCTTACATTTAAAAATGAATCGTGGTTGTTAGTCTCGCTAAAACTCGAGAACAGCTGAACCGATGTGGCAAATTTTGATCTTGAAATATCTGTGGAAGCTAAGGGAAGGTTTAAACGGTGAGAAAATTAAAGAAAAAGTAGCAAGAAAAATAACAAAAACTTAGATTAAATTTTCCCATACAAAATGTTCCTACCTGTGAAAGTTTACTGTATTTGGTCGCCGGTGGCGCTAAGGTGACATGAAGTTCACCGGGTCAGCTAGTCAGTTATAGTATTGTGGTATAGTTAGGTTCAAGTTAAAGAAAACAGCTCTACAAACCTACATCTCTTTTCGTTCCGTAATCGAAAATCGCAGACGTTGTCTTTATGGCAATGTCACAATACGAGTACGTATCTACTTAAACGAAATACCATTGCGTGTACAAGCCTTTACATTACATTACCCTACTTTAATATCGTACTGTTTATCCTCCAAATTAAATTCTCTGTCATCAAACATAACTCTTGAAAGCCAAGAAAATGTCAAGTGCCCTTAGGGATGGCCCTTTGGCCGCCCACTAACTGTTGTTGGTGAGTTGGCTACAGCCATAGGCTATTGTAATAAACTTGGGAACTTGAATCAGGCGAGGTTACATACAATTAGCTAGGGGGAGACATGAAAATTGATTCTGCCTGTAGAAATAAACCCACAGACGGAGAAAATAATTGTGGGATAGCAAAAATAGAGCGTCACGTAACTGGTTGTCCGAAGACTACTTTGTAAACTCAGATGGTCATTTGAAATATTAGATAAAATTGTAATTTGCTTATTTCTCCTTAAATTCATAGAACTCAGATTGAATCCTCAGAAATCGGTTTCTGAAGATTTTCAAAGAAATTAATGATGAGTGCAAGTAATTCTAATCTATTTGTTATCGATTTCGAAGCGGTTTCTAGATGACTCCAAAAAAGGAAAAGATTTGAAAATCGTCAGTGTTTTTTTAAAACTTTTCCGGGTACGTATGTAGTTCTGTTACATCATCAGCTTTCAACAATGAAATGCTAAATGCTGGACATAGGTTAATGTCCCATAAACCCAAAGCATTTCTGTTTTTCCGGTCTCCGGCTGTCCCTTGTTTAGACAATAATGAAAAAGACAATCCCATTCATACAGCGTTATTCACACGACACGAGTTTTAAATCATGCGATGGAGTGACAGAGGTTCGACAGTTTGCGAACAAATTAATCCAATACAACATGTGACAAGGAACGTGTCCACGGATCCGAAGGTAACGATAGATGGAGATGGTATTAGCTGAACGCGAAACGTCATGGTAAACTTTTTTCTGTAAGAGCCTTTTTACACTGGGGATTTTTCCCAAAAGACTGTAGCTTACACAAGGCGTTTATATCGCCGCGTGCAAATCATGATTTCTGACCCTGCTAATGACGTCTTAAATTAAAAATGATGTAAGGCTTAAATATCAAATCCACCTCATCAACATTCAACTTCTAGAAAAATCAATTAATTTATACGATATATGCCCATTATTTTGGATACTTCATCATGATCATAATCTGCAGCCTTCTCTAATGCATTCCTGGATATAGATTGTAGTGCAACCTGCCTCGCTCTTGTGCCAATCGTATCCAGATTCAACTCGCCAACATTCTGATCAATATGGTCATGTTTTCGTACCGTTTTGAATGTATGTAGAATTGTAGATGCCGTCTCTATAGATATCTGTTCCGTGGATGTATCCATATTGTCGCCAGAATGGGGACGACAGGTACATGTGATAGCAATTTTTTATGTTCCGGATAGGTAAGCATTTGGAGCGGCAGTGGGTAGAGGGCGAATGGGTGCATTTATGTGCTTTTTGTTTTGATCCGCTCGTGCTGGTCTTTAAATGCCGGTATCTGTGTAAACAACATCCTATGTAGTAAATGGCCTGTTGTGTAGAACAGGGATATATGAAAAGCTAATGGTTTGAACATGTTGGCTATAGTTTTAGCGCTCTAGATTAAATGCTTCGCGGTACAAAGACGCTTGAAGTTTTCTTAAGCATGAGTGTCATGATGTGCTATTGTGTGTATTTACTATTCAAGTACACCAATAGTCAGATTTGGAAATTTGTTGTGCTGAGACACTGAGGCGGATATATTCTCGATTTATCGGTGTGCAATGTAGACCGTCTTATTTGTTATTAAAGTTAATTTTGTGTAGCTTAAAATGCTCGGCGTATTGCGTCTCATCTCGGCCTGATCTAGCCTTCAGGCAGAAATCTAAGCAGTGCTCCTGCATGGGCTAATGGATGATTGATCTCATGTGTGTATGGAATTGCATAATGTAACAACTCATGCCATAGTTTTCCTCACTTTCTGGTTATGTAACAATGTAATTTCAAAACGAGATTTGATCCTATTTCTGTAGCATTCATTTTCCGCGCATTTTTTTAATTGTCAGAGTATTACATTTCTTTGACATAACCG
Source organism: Hypomecis atomaria (assembly GCA_964007245.1). Taxonomy (NCBI): domain Eukaryota; kingdom Metazoa; phylum Arthropoda; class Insecta; order Lepidoptera; family Geometridae; genus Hypomecis; species Hypomecis atomaria. The sequence goes on from OZ023305.1 coordinate 9,090,909, forward strand.
AAGAAAACAACACCAGTTATTGCGCAAACACATTAACAAGTTTAACCTGTAGCATTTAACGGCTAAATGAATACAGTGGAACGGAACCAGTTTGTTATCATGTGTTAACTCTATAATTCTAGATACAAAATGTAAGTAACCGTAGTACAAAAGTTAATCGGCTGCGACGGACGTGGGTCGTACCGTTGACGTTTCAATTTCTCGCCTATAAAAACAAAGAAAGACTACACTTGCGTGAAAGTCTATCGTCTGTCGAGTATCGACTGATCAAGTTTGATCGGAATTTTATGAGGAAGATTTTTCTGTTGAAGTTATATATTATTGACTAGAAGTATAGAGACAATAAAGAGTGCTTTATAGTGTTTTGTTATTAAAACTAGTACTGGATTCAAATGGTGAATGAAAATATCGTTAGGAAATCTGCATGTCTGATAAGTCTTATGCTCTCGAAGATATGTGAAGTCTTCAAACCTGCATTTTGTGGTAAACTGTGGTAATGCATAACAACCCTTTCCGTAATGTGAATAGGCGCGTGCTCAAACGTTCGACAATTATAAAACTGGTCAATGACAAATGTCTCATGATCTGTCTAACACTCACTGGTTGAAGAGATGTGATATTTCCCATATTTCATGGGTGCAAAGATACGGACAAAATGAAAGTGCCGCGTTTTAATTGACGTTATTATAATTCCGAATGCGCATAATTTTCAGCCGGTTCAAAGTCCAGACGGAAGACAATAAAGACGGTAGACTGGCGTACTGGGGGAATACAAATGCGAATGGCGACTTTTTCGCAACAGCCCGGATTCGGGACAGGCCGGACAATTATAAAGGAAATATTACAGTTTTATTGCGCTTTTTGGCTTCTGCTGAGTGCTCTATGAATTAAGTTGAGTTGACAGAGATTTTACTAGAGTTTGGACCAAATGGGACGGCTTGTGAGAGATGCTTTATTATTGTGCGTGGATTGTAACTTAATGTGGAAAGCGTAAGTTATGCTTTGTTATGTTTATTTTATCAATTTATTTCGCGCGCCTTTTTTTTTCTTTTTCCTGTTGGCGTCGCATGATGTATGCTATTGCCAATGTCGAAAATGACATTTCTCAATTACCTACGTATAGTCAAAACGAAGATGATAGAAACGGTGCTGGTTTGTTATTATGCGCCAATAAAATAAAGTCAAGAACTTTATTACAATTTATACTTAAGGTTCTTGACCTTATTTTGTCCCCAGTCATCGTCAAAGACACTTGACACTAATATCTCCGATTGCCAAGCAAATGTTATGTCATATTTTGACAGCCCGTAGTTACAGACAAAAGGTACAAGCGAGACTACAATTTTAACCCGCTTTGCTCATTAGTCAATCACATTTTGTAACCCACGGTACTTACTGCAGAGACGAAACGGACAATGGCCGATTTGTTCCGTTACGTCACAGTACTGCAAGCCGCGTAGTTGTTCTCACTTTCACTGGGCCGATATCGGTCGATGGCGAGCACTTCCAAATACTTTGAATGCGGATCAAATTCAACTGAACGTCCCAAACTAAACGGTGTGAAAATTGCTTGCGTGCTACCTTTGAACTCTCTTCCGCTACCCATACTCAATTACTCACGAATCTTCTTCTCGTGAATATTTCAAGCATCTACCTATTACCATTATTAAAATCGAGCGAAAAACGGCTAAAAATCAGGTTTGTTGTTTGGGAGCCCCCCTCAAATATTTATTTTATTCTGTTTTTAGTATTTGTTGTTATAGCGACAACAGAAATATATCATCTGTGAAAATTTCAGCTTTCTAGCTGTAACGGTTCCTGAGATACAGCCTGGAGGCAAACAGACAGACGGACAGCGGAGTCTTAGTAATAGGGTCCCGTTTTTACCCTTTGGGTACGGAACCCTAAAAACAACGCAAAACTTAATACTTGTAGAAATGTATGTACTTTGAGAATGATGCTATCTCCATACACTCCTTGTAGAGCTAGTAAACACATCAATTCATTCAGTATTTATGACATATTCTCTAGTCGATAGTTCCATAATATGGCTTGCGGTCGTCTATTAATGCTTTCACCTCCCTGTACTGACTGTAGATAGATAGATAGATAAACTCTTTATTGCACACCAAGAAATAAACAAAAAGAAGAAACAAAGATACATAAACAGTGTAACAATGGGCGGCCTTATCGCTGATAGCGATCTCTGCCAGGCAACCTTAGGATGGAGAGGACAGAAAGCGTATAAATAATGGACGGGGTGCGCATTAGTTAAAATATAAGTTTGATTATATCATAAACATACATACTAATAAAATTGATATAAATACTTAACATACCTAAAAATAAAGAAAACCATACATATAAAATTATAAAAGAAACCTATGACTAAATAATAAACTATTACATAATACATTACAATATACTACTTACATAAAACAACATAAATAACAACAACAACAACAGTTACATAGTTAAAGTATTGACAATTTCTGCAGGTAATGGTTTTTAACCTGATCTTTAAATACGTTCAGTGATTGAGCTTTTCTGACAGTAACGGGCAAGGCATTCCATAGCTGGACTGCCTGAAAGGCAAAAGACCGCCCGTAAAAAGTTTCACAACGTGCAGTAGGGGTCATAAGGGAAAGGTTTTCCTTGGATCGGAGGGGAAGGGAATGTGCATCTTGCCAGAAGGAAAAAGAGTCTTTAAGATAGCATGGAGTAGAAGGATTGAAGAGGATATTATAAAGGAGATTGAGGATATGAGCATTCCGACGAAGACGAATTGGAAGCCACTTGAGCTTAGTTCGAAAATGAGATACGTGGTCATATTTGCGTAGCCCAAATATAAACCTAATGCAATAATTTTGAAGACGCTCAAGCTTATCAAGTTGGACTTCAGTGAGATCTAAAAAGCTGGCGTCAGCGTAATCTAAAATAGGAAGAAGAAGGGACTGTGCGAGCGCAACTTTAGTAGCAGTAGGCAGGAAGTTTCGGAGCCGTCTAAGAGAGCTACCAGCAGCAAACAACTTGCAGCTGATCGTTTTAATATGAATATCCCAGCATAGCGTACGATCAAACATGACACCGAGGTTTTTTACGGATTCATTGTATGGCAAAGTGATTCCATCGAACTCTACGCAAGGAATTTCGGGCCAGTCGATTCTTGAAATGTTATAAGAGCTGCCAATTATAATGACTTGCGACTTTGTGGGGTTGATCTTTAAGCCAAAAGATCTGCTCCACTCTGTTACTTGGTAGAGATCAGAATTTATAGCAGCTATCGCTGAATCTAGATCATCTAGCCGAGCTTGCGAATAAATTTGGAGATCGTCTGCATAAAGGTGATAGGAAGAAGTGAGCCGTTGCGATATGGAATTAATGAAAAAGGCAAAAAGAAGGGGAGATAGCACGCCGCCTTGTGGCACACCAGCAGTAGTGTCACACCAGGAAGAAGAATCATCTCCAAGGCGAACCCGCTGCCGGCGTCCGTACAGATAACTGTGAAGCCAGTCGATCGCTGATGAAGATATGTTAGACGAGCGCAATAATGCTAATAAAATGTCGTAGTCAACGGTATTGAAGGCATTACTGAAGTCTAACAGGGTTAGAACAGTAAGCTTACCGTTATCCATACCCAAGCGTATGTCGTCGGTGATCTTAATAAGCGCGGACACAGTGCTATGCCCAGGACGGAAACCGGATTGGAAAGGATTGTGGAGATCATGTCTGTTAAGGTAATCGTTCAGCTGTCTGTGGACAAGACGCTCCAGAACTTTGGATAAGAACGGTAGGATAGAGATAGGACGGTATTCGGAAAAGGATTTGGGATTGGATTTTTTTGGTAGTGGTATTATCTGTGCATCTTTCCAGACTGTAGGAAATATTCCACATGAGATGGAATTATTTAAAATGGTACACAGAACGGGAAGGATGATGTCTAAAATAGGCAAAAGCATGTTCCGGCTCACATTGTCACCGCCAACCGCGTTGGAGGATATCGACATTAGGCTCTTCCTAACATCACATTCAGTGAAACGATTGAACTCAAAGGGAGGAAAGTCGGGAGGAGTAATGGCAGAAAGATAACGTAGAGTATGGCTTTTATCGGCATCCGAAATAATGGGAGCTGATGAGAAATGTAAATTTAAGGCATTAAGGTCAATATTGTTAGAAGAAGTGTCTTGACGAGATTTGCCAATTCCCACTGACTTAAGAAATTTCCAGACCTTAGCTGGATTCTCATCATCGACTGAAGCATGAACATAGCGACGCATTGCATCCCTACACACCTTATTGCAGCGATTTCGGGCCTGAACATATTTAGCATGGTTGATCTCAGTAGGGCGCGACTTGTACTTGGTTTTAGCAATTTCTTTTTTGTACATTAAGCATTTAATATCCTCAGTGAGCCATGGTGCAGGAAGTTGTTTGATTTTAATCTTACGTAAAGGTGCATGGGTATCATATAATTGCGTAACCAAAGTGTTAAAGATAGATACTTGATCTTCGATAGACTCAGCGTCAGTAACGGTACTCCAGTCAATGTTACCTGCATCTTGGAGAAGAGACTCTCGATCAATGCCACTAAAATTACGCTGCAGAATAATTTGAGGTTTAGGTTTAGGGGGACGAATTTTATATGAGAGAAAGATCAAATCATGATAGGAAAAGTTGTCAGCAGCATATTGACCATGTTTAGCAACGTTGTTAGGAGAAGACACTATCATTAGGTCAAGAAGAGAAGGGACACAATTTGGAAAGTGATGTGTAGCATTAAGAGGAAGAATATGCAGGTTACAAGATTTTGTTAAGGATTCAAGTGAAGATGCTCTATGATCTTTCTTATGGAGACAAGTGTTAAAATCACCCATAATGATGGAGTGATTGTAGGAAGGAATAAAATTGTGAAGAATAGTTTCAAAGGAAGAAAAGTAATCAATGTTCTTTGAAGGACAATAATAGACTCCGAGAAGAACTTTAGTGTGGGAAAGTAAAATTTCGATAAAGAGGTGTTCACCAGCATTTACCGGGGGTGGTTGGGGTGACTGGCCTAAGATCGTGAAAGGGATATTAGCTTTTAAGTATATAGCCACACCACCACCACCTCGGGAGACACGGTCATTCCTAATAAGAACAAAACCAGGAAGAGAAAAAGAAGTAGTGAGAAGAGAAGGACGGAGCCATGTTTCGGAGACTAATATTGCGTGGATATTGTGATGGTCAAGAGACGCCAGCATTTCGGGATAGCACGATGGAATGCTCTGGGCATTAATATGGACGACGTTGAAATTTTTAGATACGTCTGAAAAGGTCGAATCCAGGAAATCAGATAGTGGTAATATACTTGCGAAACTGTCGTCACTGCTAACCATCGTATCAGAGGAGGATGCAGAAAAATATTCATTATCACTGTTGTTGTCATTGTTGCTAAAAATATTTATCATACTTAAATAATATATATATATAAAAAAATATAACAAACGTACTTATAATACCTAACTATTTAACAAAAATAAATAAAAATTAATTAACAATTTAAATACCACTAAATTTTAATAACCACCTGCCGGTTGTGCCTGTCAGAGATGCTGGGAAAAATACAACAACAGAGAAAGTAAAATAAGCACACACTTACTCAAAAACTTATTATGGTACAAAAAACAATTTTTAGAGGGAAATAAAAGACATGTAACATAAAATCCAATCGATTATCACATAACACGTCTCGTAAAACCTGTGTGTTAAACCAATTATGAAAGTATTTTTAAACAGATACCTAATTTGAACAAGATACAAAAAGTAGAGTCCGCGCCAAGAAAAAAAAAAAAAGAGAAATAAATAACCAGGAGTAATAAACTAAAATATACCGAGAAATTTGGGCGTATACAAATTGTTAAAAACAACGAACTTTTCCTAATAAATTATGAACAAAAACATAGAGGTATCAACAAAACTACAACAAAAGTACATAATGCAATAAGAAAAAGTCTTCTAATCCGATATAACTGTTACAAGCCACAAAAACTTAGAAACTTGCAAGAGTAGGTACATAAAAAATATGAAAGTGCAGCTAAATCATTCACATTATTTTAATGGCAAAAGGCCTTAGCTTTATTCATTCGAAAGAAGAGAAAAAAAAAAAAACAACATATATTTTGACACTTTGTGCGAATGACAGATGCGACATCAATAACAGTGACATTTAGGTGTCAAAATAAATAATTCTGAAAGTTAGAAAACTAACAAAGTGGGTGAAATTAAATAACAAAATACACACATAATTTGTAAAAGCGACAGAATGTAGATAAATCACGATACCTACCCTGTACAGCAGATTACGCATGACTATACCCACTTACTGCTCAAAAAACGCAACGGTTCAACTGAAAAGTGTTCACGAGAATGCTCACTGCTTCGACTGGACTTTACGAGCGGCTCTAGCTTGTTTCTTCTCCGCTGGTACTTCAAGCTTCTTAATCTTTGAGGGGGCGGCGGCCTCGATCTTGTTCAGCTCTTCGAGACTGCTGATGCGATGCTGTTTGCCGTCCGGTCCTAGCACAAAGATGAAGCCATCCCGCGTCCAGCTCTTCGTCACACCAAAGCGATCACGGGCTGCCATGAAGGTTTCGTGCCTCAGTTTTGTCAGGAATTCAGACATAGTGATCCCTGACCCCTTTAGTGCAGTTTTGGCAAACCAAAGCTTTTGACGCATAGACATGTCTTGCAGCTTAACCAAGATAGGCCTCGGTCTGCCGGTACCAGATGACCGACCCATGCGATGACAGCGTTTGATGTGAGAGGCAGCAAACTCGGTTATCCTCAGTTTTTGCAAAACAACATTCACCACAGTTGATGAAATGTTTTCATCTTTCACCTCGGGCACTCCATGCAGTAACAGTATCTTCCGTCGAGTCCTCATCTCCAGATTGTCAGTTCCTCGAGCCACAAGATTAATCTGATCTTGGAGAGATTTCATGGATACCAAGACAAAAGAACGGAAAGATGAAAAGTCGTCGGCCAATAAATCATTTTTGCTTGTGGCAGGTGATCTCTGCAATTCAGCTTGGAAGGCCTCCATCTTCTGCATAAATAGTGACTGAAGCTGCTCCTGGGTTTCCACAATAGCTTCCATTGTTGAACGGTGAAAAATAGTGCTATTTCACTGGTGTTAGATAACCGCAAAATAAATATGTGCTGTGTACTATATGATTCTGTGTATTATTAAAGGAAAACACTCCCGGACAGGTATTGTGCTCAACTAATTAGATTATACATGAGAATTTAGCTCTGACTTGCTTATTTATAATTTTTATGATAATTTAGATAGGAGCAAATTAAAAACCATGTGTTGTTGGCGAAAATGACGACTAATTTCTAAAATAGTATCTATTCTATTTTGTAAAAAAAAAAAAAAAAAAAAAAAAAAAAAAAAAAAAAAAAAAAAAAAAAAAAAAAAAAAAAAAAAAAAAACTGTACTACTGACATCTGCGTTCTTGATAATTAGGTAGAATAGATACAAGTCGAAAATGACGACTAATTAAACATTTTCTAAAATAGTATCTATTCTATTTTGTCGTTAGGCTTATCACTAGCTTCTTTTACTGTTTCCTTCATATCGGTTCGTATAAGTTTTACGAGTCAATAATCTTAAATGACAGGTCACAACGACCATGTCGTTTAACCGTCGCCTTTGATTGCTCCTCGTAATTTAAACTGACATTTAATTTTCCAACATTTACTGCGGCAGTGTTACGTGCTTCGGTACTTTTGTGATAAAAGGTAATTCTGTTTTGTCGGAAGTTTCCTCATCTTTATCGGGGGTTTCTGAAGGTCGGAGTAGTTTCTGCCTTATTCGGATGTAGTGTCAAGAAAAAGTAAATTATGTGCTGGTTGCTCTTGTCAATCAGTGTTTATATTATATGGGACTGGTTTGTTTAAATAAAAACTTTGTAAAGTGCCACTGCAAAAGTTATTGGATATTTATTCTATTTATGGTAATTCCATTTAATTTATTATTTACTTCAGATATAGTGTAGGTACATATCATAACATTTACAATATTCAAGAATCATTTAAAAACCATGTCAATATCGTAGTGTGGTATTTGAATTAATGCAAAAAACAAACAAGAATGAATAAAGAAATAACGGTAATATTCAACTATTTTTTTTGTAGCGCTCACAGCGTACTTTAACTAGGTGTTTGTTAGCGATCACCAAAGTTAAACAACGTTCGACACGGTCAGTCTTCAGATGGGTGACTGCGGGTGGCATTTACAACTGAGCGTAGCCGTGGCTCAGATTACACGTTCAATTGTACGCTCCGGTTGTATTTAACTGTTTAGCCATGACAGAGGACTTCAGGCGGCTTAAAAAAAACTCTGACACCAGGGCTAGCCACCCGGCTTATACGAAGTTACTTATATATAATTTGAAGTTGATGCAACGCTGAAACAATGCGAATCTCGAACGAGGAACAACATCGGGCAGAATGTCGCGTGGAACCAGTTCCGAAGTTCGGTTGAGGTCGTCCGTAAGGTCGCTCCGGCAATGACCTCGACGAATATCCGTGTGGACAGTCTTTAGCAGCATCTTGTAAAAACTGGTCACATACGTTACAAACTTATATAACATATCTGTTATTGAATGATATGTATGGAATTTTACATTATAGAGTAAATGATCGAGCGAACCAAGTAAGAGAGATCTTTCGTTTTAACACGGCGATTTTGCTTTCGTCTGTCCAGATGTTGGTTTTCGTCTACAGGTCGAATTTTTCAACGAATCTTTACGAAACTTGGTACCTAAACATTAATATGTTTTTTTTGTGTCGTCGGCAATTTTCGATTGGGGGTGGTGTGGGGGGTGTAGTAGTATCGGTAGTATTTTCTTCAAAAAATGGGGTGATATTGCTGTCGCGCTATTTATCAGCCGATTTCGATAATATTTAGCAAGATTGTTTAGTATCGAAATCCTATCAAGATTTACGAGATGAACCAAATCGGTCCAGAGCGAGCCAAGAAATAGGCTTATGGAGATTCAGCAGTTAAAAAGATGTGTCGCGAGATCTACTGTACGGAGAACTACTAGTTTAGCTTCTTTTTTTTATTGGAAATTTACTAACCACAGACTCCAGGGTCTGTGCCTTTTGCTAACTGAAAACAATAATTTGATTTTACTGTACAAAGAGAGCTAGTACATGGTTCAATCTTAGCCAAGTTATTTAGTCGGTAGGTACATTGCTTGAATGCCACGAGCAGACCGGCGACCTGCAAGCAGCACCCGATCACGAGTTTTTCTATTATAGTTTAGCTTTGATAGGTTTTAAGTTAGTGATGGTTAGTGCCAGGCCAAAGTTTTGTCAATGCCTTGTTAGTTTCTTGGCCCAATTGCATGATTAAATAGGAAATTTTCTTCTTCATGCTTTTGACGAGGTTGGTATTGAACTTTCGACAGTGTAGGTCATAAATAAATAGCCTTAAAGACTTATTTATTCTCTTGATCCACAATTGTAGTCTTGCTTGAATGCAGGTCTACAGTTCCATTCAAACCAAACTCCGGGAGAAAGTGAAAAAAGTCAAAAATACTAAGACGTTGTACTGTGGTGTGGCCTGTAGAGAGCGACGGATAAAAAATCCCCTCCGTCTAATAAATAAAGATTTCACTTACTACTGGAAAAGAATTAAGCGAACACTCATGGCCCGGAGGCATTAAAGCTCTGATGGTCCCGGAGAAAGTATAAAACCGAAACGGTCTTTTGTTGGCGCCGTCTTCTACATTTAAGAGATTTATTAAGCTTTAAGTTCTAAATATAGAATCTGTATGGTGTTTTAAACCATTAGATTTTCCTTTAAAAAACATAGAAGATAATATTAATTTATTTTTATTATTATCGAAATTCCACATTTCTTAATTAACGGATCGTGTTTGCACCCGAAACTAAGCGTCGCTCCCAAAACGATAAATCAAAACTATATCACCAACAACATTCATCATCTGATCGACATCTATGATGGGCAATTGACATTTGATCAAGGAAATTATTTCAGCCAAATGTAGATCTGGTATCAACCATAAAGGTTTCACATTCAATGGTCATAAGACACATCAACCGCTAGATCTATCAGACACCTTGTATTGTAACCCACAAATCAAGTTTACCGTCAAACGTTATCCATATATCAGACGTTATCCGACTCACCGGTTTTATTGTTATTGCAGTCGTCTATTAATGCTTTCACCTCCCTGTACTGTACTAATGACATCTGCGTTCAATTGGGTAGAATAGATACAAGTCGAAAATGTCGACTAATTAAACATTTTCTAAAATAGTTTCTATTTTATTTTGTCGTTAGGCTTATCACTAACTTTGGCTTTAGCTTCTTTTACTGTTTCCTTCATATCGGTTCGTATAGGTTTTACGAGTCAATAATCTTAAATGACAGGTCACAACGACCATGTCGTTTAACCGTCGCCTTTGATTGCTCCTCGTAATTTAAACTGACATTTAATTTTCCAACATTTACTGCGGCAGTGTTACGTGCTTCGGTACTTTTGTGATAAAAAGGTAATTCTGTTTTGTCGGAAGCTTCCTCATCTTTATCGGGGGTTTCTGAAGGTCGGAGTAGTTTCTGCCTTATTCGGATGTTGTGTCAAGAAAAAGTAAATTATGTGCTGGTTGCTCTTGTCAATCAGTGTTTATATTATATGGGACTGGTTTGTTTAAATAAAAACTTGTAAAGTGCCACTGCAAAAGTTATTGGATAATTATTCTATTTATGGTGATTCCATTTAATTTGTTATTTACTTCAGAAATGGTGTACTTAGGTACATATCATAACATTTACAATATTCAAGAATCATTTAAAAACCATGTCATCATCGTAATGTGGTATTTGAATTAATGCAAAAAACAAACAAAAGAAATAACGGTACTGAATGTAAACCTAGCTTACCTAGAATGTAGCCCTGTATTAGTAATAATCAACTTTTTTTTTTGTAGCGCTCACAGCGTACTTTGACTAGGTGTTTGTTAGCGATCACCAAAGTTAAGCAACGTTCGGCACTGTCAGTCTTCAGATGGGTGACTGCGGGTGGCATTTACAACTGAGCGTAGCCGTGGCTCAGATGACACGTCAAATTGTATGCCCCGGTTGTATTTAACTGTTTAGCCATGACAGAGGACTTCAGGCGGCTAAAAAAACTCTGACACCAGGGCTAGCCACCCGGCTTATACGAAGTTACTTATATATAATTTGAAGTTGATGCAACGCTGAAACAATGCGAATCTCGAACGAGGAACAACATCGGGCAGAATGTCGCGTGGAACCAGTTCCGAAGTTCGGTTGAGGTCGTCCGTAAGGTCGCTCCGGCAATGACCTCGACGAATATCCGTGTGGACAGTCTTTAGCAGCATCTTGTAAAAACTGGTCACATACATACGTTACAAACTTATATAACATATCTGTTATTGAATGATATGTATGGAATTTTACATTATAGAGTAAATGATCGAGCGAACCAAGTAAGAGAGATCTTTCGTTTTAACACGGCGATTTTGCTTTCGTCTGTCCAGATGTTGTTTTTCGTCTACAGGTCGAATTTTTCAACGAATCTTTACGAAACTTGGTACCTAAACATTAATATGTTTTTTTTTGTGTCGTCGGCAATTTTCGATTGGGGGTGGTGTGGGGGGTGTAGTAGTATCGGTAGTATTTTCTTCAAAAAATGGGGTGATATTGCTGTCGCGCTATTTATCAGCCGATTTCGATAATATTTAGCAAGATTGTTTAGTATCGAAATCCTATCAAGATTTACGAGATGAACCAAATCGGTCTAGAGCGAGCCAAGAAATAGGCTTATGGAGATTCAGCAGTTAAAAAGATGTGTCGCGAGATCTACTGTACGGAGAACTACCAGTTTAGCTTTTTTTTTTTTATTGGAAATTTACTAACCACAGACTCCAGGGTCTGTGCACTTTGCTAACTGAAAACAATAATTTGATTTTACTGTACAAAGAGAGTTAGTACATGGTTCAATCTTAGCCAAGTTATTTAGTCGGTAGGTACATTGCTTGAATGCCACGAGCAGACCGGCGACCTGCAAGCAGCACCCGATCACGAGTTTTTCTATTATAGTTTAACTTTGATAGGTTTTAAGTTAGTGATGGTTAGTGCCAGGCCAAAGTTTTGTCAATGCCTTGTTAGTTTCTTGGCCCAATTGCATGATTAAATACGAAATTTGCTTCTTCATGCTTTTGACGAGGTTGGTATTGAACTTTCGACAGTGTAGGTCATAAATAAATAGCCTTAAAGACTTATTTATTCTCTTGATCCACAATTGTAGTCTTGCTTGAATGCAGGTCTACAGTTCCATTCAAACCAAACTCCGGGAGAAAGTGAAAAAAGTCAAAAATACTAAGACGTTGTACTGTGGTGTGGCCTGTAGAGAGCGACGGATAAAAAATCCCCTCCGTCTAATAAATAAAGATTTCACTTACTACTGGAAAAGAATTAAGCGAACACTCATGGCCCGGAGGCATTAAAGCTCTGATGGTCCCGGAGAAAGTATAAAACCGAAACGGTCTTTTGTTGGCGCCGTCTTCTACATTTAAGAGATTTATTAAGCTTTAAGTTCTAAATATAGAATCTGTATGGTGTTTTAAACCATTAGATTTTCCTTTAAAAAACATAGAAGATAATATTAATTTATTTTTATTATTATCGAAATTCCACATTTCTTAATTAACGGATCGTGTTTGCACCCGAAACTAAGCGTCGCTCCCAAAACGATAAATCAAAACTATATCACCAACAACATTCATCATCTGATCGACATCTATGATGGGCAATTGACATTTGATCAAGGAAATTATTTCAGCCAAATGTAGATCTGGTATCAACCATAAAGGTTTCACATTCAATGGTCATAAGACACATCAACCGCTAGATCTATCAGACACCTTGTATTGTAACCCACAAATCAAGTTTACCGTCAAACGTTATCCATATATCAGACGTTATCCGACTCACCGGTTTTATTGTTATGCAAGCCAAAACTCTCATTCCTTTGATCTCTCCCACTGCTCTTGTTTTTGTGAGAGTTTTTTCTCTCTGAAGTTGTAAATAAGTTTGAAAGAAGAATTTCTGCGTACATTTTTGTGGCCGGTGTCATTTCGGATCCGTGTTTGTTATGTCTGAGGTTTCGGGAATTATTGGAGGAAACGTAAACAGTTCTAGATAAATGTTTGCGTTGTTGTTTGCGTTTGTGGAGTCGATATTGAGTCTTTTGCTGTCTACTTACAGTCCTTAGTGCTGTATCAAGTTTAATATAAGTTATTTTTACTAAAAAGAAAAAGAAAATTTTGCTAAATTCGGAAATCGTGTAGGAAACTTTGTATTTGAATAGTCTGTCTTCGTCTGGTCAAATATCGACGCGTAAATGTACTCATAACATTTCATCTACAAAGTTTAACAACTAACATTAAAATATACAAACTTAACTGTGATGTATGTACCGTTTGTATTCACATGCTGCTTCATAGTAACCATCTGTGTTTACTTTTCATCCAGAACTTAAACATTTGAAGCTTATCAACATTACACCTCTAGTTTCACATACGGGCTCTTTAATGTTTATCACGTTTCAAATCGTCCACTTCACTTTGAACTGTATCATCACTGTTATAAGTGTCGGAATTTATTTGCAAATTTGATCGTGATAAAGTACATAACATAAATGTTCATGTTTCAAATTGTTTGCCCTACTTTCGACCATTTCTGGTCCGCTAGAAGGTTTAATTTTATATTTGCATTTTAGATCGTGTAGTCTGGAGGTACATTCGGGTCAATAGGCAGCTATTTCCACCGTAGCGTTAGCAAAGTGTGGACGTAATGTGTTCACGGCTTATTTACCTTTTACCGTAGCACACGCCGAAGAAAGTGCTATTTTTACGGTAAACGAGTGATAAAATACGACATGCGTGGCTTTCACGTTTTCGGGAATTTCAGCTATTGTGTTTAGGGATTTTTACATAAATATTGTGTCTTTAGATGACTTTGTTCTTATCTCTATACGTTGAAATAGCTTTGTTTGTTTTTAAAATACAATACAATAGTAGTATAATATTTTGTATATTATACTACTGTTTGATGGTGGTCGATGAATTCGAGCACCATCTTCAAAAGATCGATTCCGATCCAATTAATGTTGTGATTCAATCAGCTGTTTTAACAGTACTATACAAGATCACAGGTCTAAGTTTGACACAGATCTTTGGTTGATTATTATGTATTCCGAAACTGAGCTTTATTCTATGCTATCTCGATCTGTTTCCTACATTACACAAATGAACTACTTCCACTTGCTTTCCCAACCGACTGACCCGTACAAACTTTACGTCATACAACAATAGACAATTCAATATTGCCAAATTTTATAGTAACACGTTCATATTTCTAATTGCTCAATCTCTTCGCACGGTTACGACATTTGTTGTTGTTGTTACAAATAAAATAGGGTCAGGTGTAAAGAACAATAGATTTTATGTTAACTATTCGCAATGGTTGAGTATGGGTGTTACGATTTCAGACATACTCCATACTATTGCCAAAATAGCCTTCGAGCGATCTAAACTTTGTTCGCCTGGTATATGAAAATAAATAATGGATGACACAGGAAATATAATTTTCTATGAAACAATATCGGAAATAGGTTTCTTGGTTATCATTTACCTTCTATATCATACCAGTGGAGCATGTTTTATTTAATGTTAGTTTTACTCGTTGCTAAAATGAATTTCATAATAACAGGCAATAATTATTACATATTAGTCTTGTCCTAGACCACCACGGCTTTTCTTTCATACCACTGGCTTTTCGGTGAAGGAAAACATCGTGAGATAACCTGCATACGTCCGTAGAAGAAATTCGATGGCGTATGTGAATTCACCAACCCGCACTGGGCCAGCGTGGTGGAAATGGCCCATCCACCCTTCGTGGGTAGACCTACGTCCTGCAGTGGACTATTAAAAAGGCTGATACAGTAGAGTCTTGTCCTTGTCACGTGAGAACTCCTTACTCCTGATTTAGACCAGACGTACGCTTCAAAAAACTTATTAGCTCCGTCACAACATTTTTTTATTAAACATTAGAGTTCAACATACCGAGATTAAAGTCTCGCAAATTCTCAAAGATTTATGTCGGTTTGAAATTATAATTTAGATGCATTTTGACCTATTTCTATCTTCCCATACTGTCTGAGATGACACCTTTTGGAAATTGAACATTTCGATAGTTCATCAAAACAAAGAATTACACCATGAGTGCCATAAACTAACAATATCTGGGTCTTCACACGACTGTTACAGCATTTACACATTACACATTTAATAGTGTCAAGTGTGAACACAATTGTTCCACCGTGTGAAAGGTTCTCTTATGCAAGTTTGCCATTATTTACTTTTTTAGGGTTCCGTACCCACAGGGAAAAACGGGACTCTATTACTAAGACTTCGATGTCCGTCTGTCCGTCTGTCTTTCACCGGGCTGTATCTCAGGAACCATGATAGCTAGGCAGCAGAAATTTTCACAGATGATGTATTTCTGTTGCCGCTACAACAACAAATAATAAAACAAAATAAAATAAATATTTAAGGGGGGCTCCCATACAACAAACCTGAATTTTTAGACGTTTTTCGCTCTATATTAATAATGTTAACAGGTGATGCTTAAAATTTTCACAGAATATTTAGTTTTATATTCACTTCAATAGTAAATAATACAATTAAAATTAAATAAATATTTAAGGGGGGCTCCCATACAGTACGGAACCCTCCGTGCGCGAGTCCGACTCGTACTTGGCCGATTATTTAATATGCAATTATGCAGTTATGTTATGGCTAATTTGAATAATATTTTAGACATTATGTCAGGTTATTATAAATGGTAATTGCAACTTTTCTTAATTATGTTTGTTATTAAACTAGCGTAATGCCGCTTTTGAGCTTTCTTCTCTGTTTCTTTGTTATAAGTACTTATTTACGTACTTTTCTAGAAGTTAGGTAATTGACGTAGTCTGTTTTGAAGACTGTTTTACATTTATAATTTTATTTTATACTGCTTTAATACTAGGTTTGCTGTGAAAAAGCCGTTATAATGGTTAGTGAATTCCACCCACTCATATGCCTATTGTTTTAAGTATTTTATGTGTTAATTTCGTAATAACAGTTGAATTTTCAAATTCCCAACTTCCCGAACTGCCCACATATAAACTTGATTGCCATTTCCAAATCTCGCATTGCCGTTGACCAACATTCCCACATCATAACCGAGTCCAAATACAATCAATTGGTAATACCCAACGGTCAACACGTATGGTATTGTCATAGCACGTTTAATATTCACAGTTTGCCATCGCAAAACACATACAAACAGTAACACAACACACTTCTGTCGTCCCGCTAAAGTACAACGCGGGTCTTCAAATCCCGAGTAAATAGGTATCTTCTAGGTAAGCGTGCTACACCCTAGACCGCATATCTGCTTAACATCAGGCAGTATGTAGTCAAACGCAAACGTATACGAAATAAAAAAACATTAATTGGAGAATCGAAAGTAAAAAAAATCGGCCAAGTGCGAGTTAGGTTCGCGTACGAAGGGTTCCGTACCGTATGGGAGCCCTTTAGCCCCATTACAAGCATCTACTTGTTGCCAATATTAATATCGAGCAAAAAACGGCAAAAACTGGTTTGTTGTATGGGAGCCCCCTTTAAATATTTATTTTATTCTGTTTTTAATATATGTTGTTATAGCGGCAACAGAAATACACCATCTGTGAAAGTTACAGCTTTCTAGCTATCAGGGTTCATGTGATACAGCCCGGTGACAGACAGACAGACGGACAGCTGAGTATAGTAATAGGGTCCCGTTTTTACCCTTTGGGTACGGAACCCTAAAAACGATTTAAAAAAAATGGATACGTTATTAAGATAAAATACAGTTTTAGCTGATAGATAAGTTTAAAAATCGATTGCAAAACGTGTACCGAACGTGTAAATAAACAAACTGATAATGAAGCAGGTTAATAGAAACGTGGTCGATATGAAAGATAACGTAGATACTAGGGTGAAGCAACGAGATGAAGATAACATCTACCAGTACTCGGAATAGAAACATTTAGATGATATAAAGTATAATAGTAATTATATAGTATTACTATGTTCTAATTATACGCCTATACTACTACTTTTAGAGAGTTTAAACGTATAATTCAATACATATAGGCTACAGAAGATGACATAAACATAGCAAACAGAAAAGGAGAGAATTTTTGATTCTAGCAACATGAGCTTGTGTAAAATACGTGTATAAAATAGGAATAAGTTTATTTGACGATCTGAAGCCAATTGACTAAAAGGAGGAGAGAAGCGAAACAAGTAAATAATATAAAATATACGATCTAATATTACCAACAGACTTACCTCGCCAAGTAATAATATCGTAATTTATTAATAAAAATATAAGTAATATAATCCTGTTATAGGCCGAATCAAACTCCTTGGCGTCTCTGAAGTTAGCAACAAGCTGCTTAAATCCCCTCTCTTGCGTCCCTTAACACATTAATATATTGCGCAACCACTCGCCTCGTGTTCGCAGGTGCCAAGAAGGTTTTCTCGGTCTATACCGAAGATTCACATTACAGGTCCCTTACTGAATGTTGTCAGTATACGGCCCACCATACCCAGTTTAGGCAAAGGTCAGCTGACTCAACAATCGAATGAGTTGATTGGTTTCCATTGTACATTCGGTTAATGTGAAGATGGAATCGATTGCCGATTGCTGAATATTGTTATGGGAAGTTATAATAGAAGATTTGTAAACAAATCTGTTTGTTTACAAATCTTGCTGCGTTGTAATCTGTTGACTAATTGTTTTGCAACATAGAAAGATATGTTTTATTACCGGCTGTAGCGCTTATAGCGCAGTTTAACTAGGTGTAGGTACCTATGTCAGCGATCGCCAAAATTAAGCAACGTACGTCACCCATCCAAAGACTTACCACGGTAAGTAAGGGTGACCGCTGGTGGCGTTTACAACTGAGCGCTACCGTGGCTCGGATGATACGTCGAATTTAAGGCGCCGGTCGTATTAACCGTTTAGCCATGTCAGAGGCCTTCAGGCAGCTTAAAAACACTGACACCAGGGCTAGTCAACCCGCCTATACCAACTTAACAATTATAATTTTTTTTTGTTGAAGTATGGCTGCAGACGTCATTTCTATAAGAAACTGAATATTTTCGAAAAGAAAGCGTTTTGAATCTCTAGTTATAGCTTGTTTTAGTAAGTTCACAACCGGTATATGAGCCATCAGACTTCCACTGAGTTTCAGTTTATTCAATAACAGATATTTGTTACACAACGAGCATGGAAAAACATCCAAACTGACTCCCACTACTGACGCATAAGCTTTCTGTATAATTTAAAAAAGTTGTAATGTGCTAGTTAGTTAAAACTTGAAACATATCGCGTTGAATAACACCAGCCGTCACAGTATAGCGATTTTTCAGGTGATAACAACTAATACTTGTACGGTTGTTTTAATAAGTTCATCATCGTCATCTCAGCCATAAAAGCCTTCCACTAATTTCCACTACTGGCACTGAAGCTTTCTCTGTAGAATTTTAAAAGGTTGTAATGTACTACATAGTTAAAACTTGAAACATATCGCGTTGAATAACACCAGCCGTCACAGTATGGCGATTTTTCATTGGCGGTGATAACAACAGGTACTTGTACGGTAGGTAATTGCCATTATATCCGTCAGCCATGCCAACGCTACTTCATAAAATAATTATTGGGCACGTTTTCTTTGCGCGTGCGCGTAAAGTGAAACACTCACTGTTTGTAAAACTGCCTCTATTTGGTTGCTGTTATTTTTAATGGTAGCCTTGTTAATAGAGTCGAGGACCAAGGTATTAACGATGTTGTAAATATCCCATAATGGTGATGTTGTAAATATCCCCAGTTATCCTCATTATCATCGTTCGCAGCTTTCTTTATCCCACTGCAGGGTATAGGCACTATAGGCCTCTCTCTTGCAGTGCCATCTGTTATACTATTGACTAATTTTCTCTTACGTTCTTTGACATTGTTGTCTCTTAGCTGTTGTGTTTCTTAATTCTCTTTCTTTTAATAATATGAGCTTTGATACTTCTCAGATCCTTTACATATTCATAATACCCAGTAGTAAAACTATAATCTCAAAGTAACACAATCTGTAACAAAAGTTGTGTAATCAAACCATTACGTTCTGTTCTGGAAGGTACTAAAGTGTGATCTCCAAGGGTTGCTAGGTGTCAGAGTTGTTAGGCTGTTACTCAAGTTGATGCTCTTTCAACTTTTATTGCTATAGCTATAAAGTTGGAATTTATTAGCATTATCATGGCTGGCTTCGTCCTTTACCGTTTACCATTAAAGACATTCATATTGCATCACGTACAGTTAAATGTTTCATGTTGCGTGAAATACGCATGGACGCAACTCGTTTGATAAAAAGTGCAAAATACTTTTTAGTTTTATGTTGCAAATAATCTTTCAATCTAAACTGATCTGTTTTCTGGTGTCGCTAGATGATACTGAAAATTAATTCTGGTAATTTAATTAATGGCTTTACAGGTGTTCTGTTCAAACAATGACGCCACCATGCTACCAAACAAGGAAACCGAACTAAGCAAAGTTCCACCAAACCGAGCCAAAGAAAACGCTTGAAAATCAATGTTAAATTTTACTGCTCTCCTAAAATTTGTTTTCAAGTGTGATTATGGAGTACGAATAGTACTTTGGCCGCTTATTGAGTAATTGTAAAATCAGTGACCAAGATTGAGATGCACATAGCCTTAAATGTTCATTTTAAATTAATTGTAAATAAGTGTAGTCCAAACTCAGAACTAATCATAGTTATATGATTTTTCCTTAGGTTTATTTGTTATATCACCATGTTTTTTGTTATAAGAATATCATATACCACAAGAAGAAGTAAAGAAAATGCACTAAGGATATGTAATTTTGCTATGTTTACGTTATTTGTCCGGTGTACATCATGCCCAATGGCGCATGCCTTATCGCGTGCTCGGACATGCGGACGACCGATTTGCTCTACTTGTGACTTTCATGTGTTTATAACCTTAGGAGGCTGTCGTTACCCACACGCGGATTGCCATGGTAATGAACTAATATGCTAATAGACAGGTGTGTTTCGTTACGCGGTTATGTGGACTCGTAAACTCAATTGGTAGTTTGTAGTCTGTACGCGACTATTGTGTGGGATATGATCATGTCTTGGTGGTTTGGCTTATTTTCCTACTTCGTGCGTTGTTTCGTTAATTTTTTTATTAGCTCTTACGGGATCATACCCTGTTGCTCTACAAGCTATAGAAGACCCAGTTTTAGTAAATGTTTTGTTTGCTCCAAACACATCAAGTATATGACAGATCAAAGCAGTTGTAAACTATGCACAACGGAAGAAATGGTACAGGCCGAGTCATACAAGCCGGCGGTTGTGATGTTAGCTACAAGCTAGCGCGAAACCCAATCAACGCGCAGCTTTGTGTAAGCTTCAGTCAGGATTGGAGATTGCGAAGCTTGTAACTAACTTCACATCCGCCGACTTGTATGATCCTGCCTATATCTATTGTATGTAGATTATATTATTATTTCAATTTCCAGGTTATAGGAAAGACGTAGGTATTATGTCATTTGCATTTCAGCCAATTTTTTCCCGTAACAAATTCGCAATATGGTAACACTCGTTTCCGCAACACTGAGTCATAAAGGACGTATACGAGTATTTACATTATTATCACGCAAGTTTTTCCCTGACAACAGGCAATGTTCAACAGCAACTTATTTGCCGATATTTGCGACTTCCAGACGAATCCATCGTACCAATCTGTTCAAATATATAGCACCTAGTTACTTGTTTACTTACTTTTGTGTTTTGTCTAATCTGTGGCCTTGCTCAACCAACCATCAAGTGCCTGTACTCGATAGCAGTAGTAATACTACACCTGCAACATCTAACCTGTATATGTCATCTTGTGTTGCACTAGATCTCTTAGAATACCTGATATTTGATACCGATTTCGATATCACTTGTTTAAGTATGCATAAGAAGTTACTTGCAGGTTAATGTGGACGTTGATCAAATCAACCTTCTACTCGTATGAAGGTGATTTCATTTTAGTTAGTCGAGACCGAAATAATTAAAATGTTAGTTTTGTAGTTCAGCGTTTTTCTCCAACTTCTTTTTCTAATGACCAGATATCTGTAATGGATTTCTTCTTACTTTTCTGATGCCTTTCCGAAAGTGTGTTTGTTGGTTCATTGGTTTGTACCTTTTTCACGCAGCAACGGATTGACTTGATTTTTGGCA
This sequence comes from Hypomecis atomaria, assembly GCA_964007245.1. Classification (NCBI taxonomy): domain Eukaryota; kingdom Metazoa; phylum Arthropoda; class Insecta; order Lepidoptera; family Geometridae; genus Hypomecis; species Hypomecis atomaria. Next base: position 9,112,340 of record OZ023305.1, read on the forward strand.
TGGCCAGTTTGGACGGTTTGCTAAGTTGAAGCGAACAAATGTTCTCAAATAATTAATTAAAACACCAAGCGGACGAAGCCGCGGGCAAATGCTAGTTACATATAAATGTGAGACAATTGCGATATGAAAATAATTGTTATGTTACCGAATGTTTCATACCTGTTTTATTCCTAGGTACTACTTACAAAACTCATACTTTACTATCTACTGTTCTTATATTTTCTGTCATTTCAAATCTCAACTTTATCGGTCGTTACTTGAAGATTTAAAATCGTAAAACTGGCGATTACGAACGTTTTCTTGCTTGTTGAATTTGAGATTTTATAGCTTATAGGAATTAAGTTTATTTTGAGTTTTGAATCTGATTGTGTAAGCCGGCGACATCTCCGGTACGACCAGCATCGGTTTGATTATGCTGTAGTGTTGAATTATACGAGTCATAAGCTTATGGAGATAGGCTTTTACTTTCACTATTTTTAGTGTTATACTTAAAACTGTTACGTTATGTACTTAGTTTTGATTTGTTTACTTCTAGCGTATTCGTTTTGTTTTTATCCGAGTTTATTGTTAAACACATTTATTGTATTTGTACCATATGCGATGTTAAATGTTCGTGTTTATTATCGTTTCTCTACAACATTTATCTTCAATTACAAGATTCTTCTAAAAAAAAACATCGCTTGATGATTTCTTTCACATTATTGTGTTCTTCATCCATCCATCAGCCATAAGAAGTCCACTGCTGGACATAGGCCTCCCCTATGGATCTCCAATAAGACCGGTTGGAAGCGGCTTGCATCCAGCGCGATCCTGCGGTCTTAATGAGGTCATCCGTCCACCTTGTGGGTGGACGTCCTACGCTGCGCTTGCCGATACGTGGTCTCCACTCGAGAACTTTCCGAGCCCATCGGTCATCAGTCCTCCGCGCTATGTGCCCTGCCCATTGCCATTTCAACTTACCAATCCGTTGGGCTATGTCGGTAACTTTGGTTCTTCTACGGATCTCCTCATTTCTGATTCGATCTCGCAGAGAGACTCCGAGCATAGCCCTCTCCATAGCTCGTTGGGCTACTTGGAGCTTACTAATAAGGCCCATAGTGAGAGACCACGTTTCTGTGCCATAAGTCATCACTGGCAACACACACTGGTCGAAAACTTTCGACTTGAGGCACTGAGGTATGTCGGACGAGAAGACGCTACGCAATTTTCCGAACGCTGCCCAGCCGAGTTGGATTCGGCGATTGGCCTCTTTCTTGAAGTCGGACCTACCTAACTGGACTACTTGTCCTAGGTAGACGTACGAGTTAACGACTTCAAGAACCGAGTTCCCAACAGAGATCGGGGTGGGTACAACATGGGAATTACACATGACTTTCGTCTTGTCCATGTTCATCTTAAGACCCACCTGTTGAGAAACCCGATTGAGGCCTTCGAGCATCGTGCTGAGCTCTTCCATCGATTTTGCCATGACTACTATATCGTCGGCAAACCGAAGGTGAGTGAGGTATTCGCCATTGACATTGATGCCGAATCCTTTCCATTCCAGGAGCTTGAAGGCGTTCTCCAAAGTAGCCGTAAACAGTTTCGGAGAAATTACGTCTCCCTGTCTTACGCCTCTTTTTAAAGGGATCGCCTTGGAGCTCTCTTCCTGTACTCGGACCGACATAGTGGCGTTATTATACAAACACTTCAACACTTCGATGTACCGATAGTCAATACGGCATCGTTGGAGAGACTCGAGCACAGCCCAAGTCTCGGCCGAATCAAAGGCTTTCTCATAGTCCACAAACGCTAAGCAAAGAGGCAAGTTATACTCTTCGGTCTTCTGTATAACCTGCCGCAGCGTATGAATGTGGTCCATGGTGCTAAAGCCCTTTCGGAAACCGGCTTGTTCGGAAGGCTGGAAGTCATCAAGCCTGCGCTCGAGACGGTTCGTAATGACCCTTGAAAACAGCTTATAAACATGGCTCAGAAGCGAGATGGGTCTGTAGTTCTTCAATAAGGTGTTGTCACCTTTCTTGAAAAACAACACCACCACGCTTCTGTTCCATGCTTCTGGCGTGATGCCCTCGAGGACGACGGTGTTGAAAAGCTTCTGGAGGACTTTTAGTACCGGTGTTCCACCCGCTCTCAGAAGTTCTGATGTGATACCGTCATCACCCGGCGCCTTGTTGTTCTTAAGCTGATTCAGGGCCATTCTAATCTCGTACAGGCTGATGTCCGGGATATCTTCGGTGAAGTGTCGGGTCAGCTTGGCTCTTGGATCTTTGGCCGCGCTGCTAACAGGCTTAGCGACCGAAGCGTATAGCTGTCCATAGAACCTTTCGATCTCCTCCAATACCTCTGTGTTCTTAAATTAATTTAATTGTGTATTTATTTCGATTGCTCTCAAAATTTACTTACTCTGATTTACGCTCACCTTCGATAACTTAACCATTACCCAAACCTTGATTGGCTGCGAAGGCCGCCAGCAAACCTTTACAATACAACCTTTCAGTTAGCCAGTGTTTGGCGGATTTGTCGTGTAATTGCGCTCGGACAATAATATGTTTGCATATTTGTTAACTGCTTCACACATATTTGCACAAGAAAATTCTCGCAAACGCTTTTGAAAGGTCAAACAGTGTGTTTTAAAGTTTCACGGTCGATTAGTCAAAATTATATGAAGTTTGTTGTGTTTGGCAGTTAAGTATTTGAGTTTATAAACAACGTAATATTACGCATAATTGAGTGAAGTTAAATATGAACTGAAATATATCATCAAAATTTAATCGACTAGAAATAGTGAGACCCTCTAAAAATCTCTAGTCAATATTCTCAACAGTCATGCATATATGTAGAATAAGAAAATATGCTAACGTAACTATGCCCATCAAATCTTTAAAGCAATGTGCTTTCTACAGCTGGTCACTGGAGTCATTAAATTTTTAAAGGTCAACGATGTTAGACACGTACGAGGCTTTTCCATAACTTTCTTCCATATTAGCATCTGTTATAGCACTTATAGCTTCAATCGAGGTACATCTCGCTTCAAACGAATGGGCCATTATTGATTGGTAGTCAAAGTGAGAGTTCAGTTTGACTTTGTATTTTAGCACCTTTTTAAGAATATTGATGGTGTTAATGTAGTTTTTATAGCTAATGTCTAGATTACTGGTATTAAATTATCGTTAATATGTTTTACGTTACCGTGCTTTCTCAGTTTTAGTTTATAGCTTGCAAGTTTTGTTAGTTTATCACAAGAATCTACTTTCAAAGGGTCAATAAGACAAGTGAAACAGGGAAGTGTCCCAAGGTCGTTCACCAGCTCAGCCGGTTGCGTATTATGTCAGTAGGCTCAGTAGGCGTCAGCTGATTATCGATCGCCGCTTTTTTTGCTGCCATGATTGTTTTATTGTCTCGCGCAACTGGTTTCGGTTTCGATGTAACGATTGTGAGAAAGTCAGGGCTATTTGTGTTTATGTTTTTAATGGCTGGTGTGATATTATCTTTTAGGAATTAATTATCAGTATTGTCGTAACCGTTTCCAAGGTGTATGTATCTGTATCGTGTAGGTTTTTTCTAATACATAATTGAGCTTTAGACCTCTACACAATACGTTTTGATGATTCCTAATTCCGAGTTGTCATTTTGAATGGAACAACCGACGAGCTAAAAGTTTTTCATATCATTATGAACAACTGTTGAGAACTTGAGATTAAATGCCATTCACCCCCTTTAGGCTCAGTACTAGGCAAGCCTGTATAAAGTATATCTTTTTGTGATTATTACTAGGAAAATACAAATAATAACGATTATCTAAATCCCCTTGAACCCCGAATCGGGTTCGAGATTAGGTAAATTTAATAAACTGACAAAGAATATGTCAACTGGTAGCCGATTTAAATCCTACAAATCTGTTCCGACAATTGTTTTAAACCCAATGTCATTTTCGTGTTTACGAGTCTAGCATTAAAGTGTAAATTGTATTGATAGACATTAAAAGCAAATTGCCCGACTTGAATGTTTTCCGTTTTAATGTAAGATCATTTTTATTGGTCCTAAGCGGTTTTCTTACTGCTTATTAGGGCATTCGATTTGACGCATGTACTTATCTCTTTTATAGTACGCTCGTAAAAGTATATTGTGTTATATTTTTTTCTGATCCAAAGATATTTTGGGTTGTTTATAGAAACATTGAAAATAGACATTGTGCATTTAGGAACAATACATCAGTCAGTCTAGTTTTCAAGAAAATATTACATATCTATTAAAATACATTTAAAATGATTTGCTTTATTAGATAGTGACGCCACTCTATAATGTTGATCAACAAAGATAACGGTGGCACATAACCACTGGAGTGCCATAAAAATAAATCTGTCATTTCCGAGATATCTAAGCTCCAATAACTATATGTCACGAAATAAATGTAGAGCAATAAAATGATACCAGTAAACAAACAAATCAAAATGTGTCCTTGAGCTCTGCAACATGTGATGCTAAATTCAGGAAACTGACAATTTTTCATCTTTATGTTATTTCTAATGTCTCGTATCATTTATTTTGAAATGATACTCAAACAAAATGAGACTCGATAGATAAATACATATTTTACAATAGCTTGTGCTTGTGATAGTTTTATTATTTTCTTAATTTATTTACGTTAACTAACCGCATAAAAAACCGGTTAATAATGATAACGCAAATTGATGTTATCAGTTATATAAACCACATCTGTTATGAAAACTATGAACTTTATACCATTAGTAACACTATATGATTTTAGGCTTCTTTTGAAAATATTACAATACAGTCTCTTACCGTCTTACCACAAAAGTTTTACGCACGCTTTAGTGAATGTTTAACAGTATAAATTGCACGGTTAAACAGTGTCTAAAGCGTGTTTAAATCTTTTGTGGTAAAGCGGTAAATGTTTGTTATGTTTTGACTGCTGTCGAAATAGGACTTGTTCTTATTCTCAGTGTAGTCAAAACATACAGTTTTATTTAATTAGATTAACCAGAATGTTTACACATCTTTGCTATCTCTTCACTTATTGAACACATGTTTTTTCTCTTTATCTTTTTAGTATCTCTATTTTGATCTAGATTCCAGTTAATTTACTTATCGTTCATTTTTTTCATATTCAGCCTGTGAAACTAAAACTCAATAGTGGTATTGAATTGAGTTTGAGTTTGGTTTGAAATCTGATTTTGCCGTTACTTAAATTTAGTTATCAGCATTTATTTATATCGTCAATTGAGGAAATAAAACTATAGCCTTAATAATTATTTTTAATTTCATTTAATTATTACAAAAAATCGTAACACCGACTTCTACCGTATACAGAAATCGAATAATTTGCACGACGTGACATTCATGTACATTTTTGTTGATTTATCAAAAACAGCTGAGCCGATGTCGATAAAATTTAAATAGGACCACCTCGGAAGTACACTCTTTCAAACTAAAAAAGATGTTTTTAAATCGGTTCACAATTGGCAATATAATTGACACAAAAATACATACAGACGAACATAGTAAGTACCTCCTCCTTTTTAACTTACTAAAAATACAACATTGAAATGTAATTACTTAATGGAAAATCAAAATTACGCAGCGTACCTAAAGTCTTTTAAATTTTCCTAAACAACAAAACCAATTCCGTGTGAAGTTTATAGAGTTGTTCTTATCTAGATCTTGAAAGTTTTCATATACATTGTTATAAATTATTGCTATTGATGTCTGTACAAGTTTTGGGCTTACAGTAGCTGCTACTCGGGTAAGACCTTCTTGTAAATTCCCAGTATAAGTGTTTACTTTAGTATATGTGTTCTGTTTTCTCATTGTGTTCCCGAAAGTTATTGTAGTGGAACAAATACGAATATTTACCAATGGATTATGTTTATTTTGACATTTCTTGGTTTAGATATATTTTTCTTCTATTTTCGAACTTATAATGTGAGATTCTCATGTTATTTGAGGATTTCTAAATATCACTCTCTCTAAACCTTAATGTTAAGTAAAACTACGTCATGTACTTTGAATTTTTTACCATTGAAAGAAAAATGTTATGGCAAAGTTCTAGGTGTAGAAAACATAAAACATCATAACACTTGTATACTCTCTGGGAAAACAAGACAGGTCAGTATTGTTTTTATGAGAATTTATCTATGAGAATTTTATGAGAATTTATAAATACATTTTAAACATTTATTTTTACTTTTTATTTCATTCAGAATATTACCTTTTTAATTCCCGGAACAAATAAACTGTGTAGGAAGAGTGTAATTAGATAAAACGGACTCTTTCATCTTATCAAAATTGGCTTTTAATCTCTCGATAGGATGAAAAGACTAACTAATGAAAGGGTCTTAATCCTCAAAGTTAATTCTCAGATATTGTTTATTAACTAATAACGAATTCATGTTACAAAGTCAACCGTACACATCCCTTGCTAAGTTAAATTATAGATAAAGGATTCCAACAAGCCCCCGGATTCTATATTATATTTACACTACCTGATACATTATTTGTTAGAGAATCTTAAATTTTGCGAGATTGTGATGAGTTTGGGTATACAACAGGAATATATTAATATTTAATGTTCAGTATTCAGTTCAAACTCTCTTGTTAGACCGTATCGCGACGTCTTGTCAATGAAATCTGAGAAAAATTTATCTCGATTTTTTTAATAATAAGCGCGTATAATTTAGGTACTACAAAATGTCAAATAGAGGGCAATACAATAAAACACTTCGTACTTTAACAGTTCAAACGATAACAATTTAGATACCAAAACTAACATAGATCAGCTATATCACACTTGGTATTGGTGATGGCGATCGGCATAGAATATGGATCAATGATCTTGATAACTAACTAAGTGCACCTGAAATATTTCTTCTGACCGGATCCTTCAATTAAAATAAAAATTGGTAAAAACCTTTTTAGGGTTCCGTACCTCAAAAGGAAAAAACGGAACCCTTATAGGATCACTTTGTTGTCCGTCTGTCCGTCTGTCAAGACCCTTTTTCTCAGGAACGCGTGGAGGTTTGAAGCTGAAATTTATATCAATTACTCAGGTCTACTGTCCCTTGAAGCTGTGAAAAAATCAAACTTCTAAGCCAACGCAATCAAAAGATACAGCCGTTTATGCCGCAAATTTTGAAACTCGCAAGTACTCGCAAGGGAATCAAAACCTAAAGGGTACTTCCAGTCGACCTAGAATCTTGAAATTTGGCATGAAGCAACGTTTTATAGCACACATAAAGGAAAAATTCCGAAAACCTTAAATTTTTAGTTACATTACAAAATATATATTTTTTTAATAAATATAAACTTATTACTTTTTTACTTAAACTGTGTTCTATACATCGAGCTATATTACTACGTATAGAGAGGGCGACGCACATCCCTACCATGTTCCGCCCAAATGCAGCCATATGGCTGCACATCAATTAGTTGCTTGCTAGCTCTTGAGTACATCAGTCTAGTTTGTTTTAAAACGAAAAAAGTTCAAAATTATTGAATATGGTCTCGTGTGTGTTAAGATATTGCACGAATAATACAAAGAATACGGCGAAGTGCAAAGGAATAACTTTCCATCGGTGAGTAATTAGATAAACATTTTACAATTAAATGCAAACAAAATATTATCGGATGGCGCGTGGACGCCATGTTGCGATACTTTTCATAGACTAAAAATGAAGATGTGACATTGTGTGTGTAACAAGTGTAGGTAAAATTAGGGTTTGTTCCCATTGTTACTACCATTCTTACTACCAGTAGTAAGAACGGGAAACGAATCACTCTTCTTACTACTACGGTTGAAAGTTGTTAGAACAGTAAAAAAAATTACTCCTGTTACTACCGTAAAATTATAATAACAAAAAGAAACAAACATGACAAATTTGTATTTAAACCGAAAAGTTGGTAGGTATTATAATTATAAAAAAAAAAAACTGTTACCAAAAACTAAACAGAAAAATTGCTGTAGTACCTAATCAAAACAAATTATAAGTATTATGTTCACAGATAGGAACTCTGTGATTATGTTTGAAAAATTTGCATAACATTAAAAAAACATGGAAAATCAACGAATTTCTTTGTATTCGTCGGTCCAGTATTGTTGTGTTGCATATTTTATAATAAAATGAAAAAGGTTTGATGTACAGGGTTATTTCTAATCAATTAGCACCCTTTCAGGGGCTTAGGTATTATAAACATCAAAATTAACAACTTTTATTCTGCGACTTTTGTCAAAACTAAAAAAAAATTAGCTTACGTGGAAAGGTAAAAAAAAATTAGCTTACGTGGAAAGGTTATTACTAGTATTGGGCTAGTATAAGCTACCCCATACTAAACTTTCATAGAAATCTGTTTAGCCGTTAGCGAGTTGACTGGGAACAAACACACTTACACATAAATTTTCGCAATTATAATATTAGTGTGATTAGGCAAACAGTGGTATATTATATAAAATACTTAAACGAATGAATTAGTTTAACTTAAATATTTATATTATGATATAATATTACGTTCGTCGTGGAAATCTTTGAGGGAGGCCTATATCCAGCAGTGGACTTCTACGGGCTGATGATGATGATGATGAATATAATATTTTCTACTGATCAATAATTCAACTAATATTATATTATGAAGAAGAAAAAACAAAGTACGAATTCAATTGAAGCGTGTGTAGGTAATATAAACTTTGTCACTTCTGTAGTCAGTCAGCATCTTAGTCTATAGAAACGACAAGTTAATGCAGAACGTTGAACGAAACGCGTAAGCGCTTCGAAGAATCGCGGCGCTTTCGACCTTTTTGCCACGAGAAAACTATACCTTAAAAGTGTTCTAGCGCTGCGTGTTTATACTAGCTGATTAGACGGCTAATTATTGTTACAGTGCTGAAGCGCACTTTAGTTATATTCTTAACAAAATTGAGCATGATATTTGGTCAGGGTAGCTCCTCTATACGTAGTAATATTTCCTCAAAGGTTCTATATGAAAAGTCCTTTCATTTAATACCCATATTGATTGTGATTGGGATTATATAAAAAAAAAACCGCCATATTGTGGCGGTGGCCATCTTGTATTTACGTCAATATACATAATAAAGACAAAAAATTGTATTTTCATCGAAACTAAGGCTGTGTATCAAATATTATATAAATCTGTCCACGGGAAGGGTATCAAATTTCAATTACTAGATTTGACCCAAAAATGGGCAAGTGAAGTTAAATAAAACCGTTTAATAAAGAATATTCTGAATGAAATATTACCATTAGATGAAATATATTTCGCCTATTTCGAAAGCTTTTGATGCAAAAGTTATTGTTTGCGATATTGATGTTTAAACAGCCATTCCTATTGAAAGTTGGTCAGTGTTCCGTGCCAGTCATGAATATGAATAGGTACGAGTGATCACTCCGTCTGATATGTATCTTTACCAAGATGATGTGGTCTCAATGTGTTCTCATTGTCTGATCCGGTTCGATTAGTTTCAGTCGACAATATATTCCACTTATATGGATATTATGTCTCGCATGAGTCATCGAACGTGTTTGTATTTCACGTTTGAGTATTTTAATCTATATTATCAGACTTATTTCATAAGAGTTCTTATAGTGTGCTGTGTTATTCGTACTGAATAATTGATTAGATTTAATCTTGCGCTTTGACGATGTTCTGCCGTAAGTAAATAGAAGTTTCAGTACCGGTTAAAATACAACGTTATTGGTTTGCCATTAGTTGAAAGATCGGTACTAAAATACCGTTTTTCAGTAAGAAGACAGTTGCTTTTACAAACATTCGACTAATAGTGCAAACCACCAATTTTATAACGATCAGAGTAATCTGCTTGCCTTGTACTAAGGCAAAATGGGGTGATTTAGACCATTATTTTGACAACTTTTATTCTGGGCCCAACCCGGAATTCGAGAAAAAAAATCAGCTGTTCCATACAAAATTGCAACTCGAAATCGATAAAATGTATGGAACAGCTGATTTTTTTTCCCCGAATTCTGGGTTGGACCCATAATAAAAGTTGTCACAATAATGGTCTGAATCACCCCATTTTGGCTTAGTACAGGGCAAGTAAAAGTTGTTCATAGTGATGGTCTAAATTACCCTGTATTAATTTTTACATTAGAGTTACTGAAATAGTTTGTGTCTGTTGTTTGATTATTTGTTTATGAAGTGATTGTTTCTGGAATTGTCTGTAATCCATATTTGGTACGAGTATATTTCACGTGATTCAAATCGTTCCGATCACTGAATTAAATAAATAAATATTAGGGGACATCTTACACACGGCCTCTGACCCCAAACTAAGCAGAGCTTGTGATATGGCTGCTAGAGACTGATATACTACATATACATATTTTAAATACATACTTATATAGATAGTACCTAAATAACACCCAGACACAGAGCAAACACTTATGTTCATCACACAAATGTTTACCCTGGGTGGGGATCGAACCCACGCCTCTTTGACCCACTTTTTTTCAGGGTTACTAACCACTGAGCCACCGAGGCAGTCAAAGTTGTCTGACAGCCTGATGTCTAATGCAGACTGTTCAGCACTGTCATCCGTCCATATACCATTCACCCTATCGTTGGCGCCGAATATTTACGCCAATCCACCATTACCACTAATGGTTCCGAGTATTGGTCGGTTTGAATCGGCTCTCATTAATGCGGTAACTTTATCGTTGCCAATATCAAGTTATGGTCACGTCGCGTCGTCGGTTGAGTTAATTAGACTTTATTGCCTTATTGTTGTTGCCGATCGGAGTCCAGTGTATGATACACAAAGTAATCTGAGAAGTCAATTTTTATGAGTGTGCCTTTATGTGTAGTTGGAAGTCTTTAAAAGTGGAAAAACATTTCTTAATGCGAATCTTCCTTACTGTTGTTTTTTAAAGTTGAAAGTATTACTTAAATCATTTGTTTCACATTATTTGGTCCACATAAATACTGTGTTACTTGGAAATATTTAGAGTGGGGAAATCTATTTGAGTGAGAATCTTCCTCCGTGTTAGTTTCTTATGTTAAATGTTTTGTATCCATCGTCTTTTTTTGTTCACGTTGTTCAATGAAAAATCATTCATCTGAATCCCCAGAAACTCATTAATATTTTATCGAAATATTCTTGAGTCTCTGTCACTGTCATAAACCTATCAATTTTGAAATCTGTACAATAGGTACGTGCATAACTAATAACAAAAAACGCAACCCAAATCTTAAGTGATTCGAAACAGTGAAACAATCCAATAAATAAATGGAATCGGTTTGACAATAACAAAAGTGTCGAAACGTGAAGTGACAAATGCGCAAGAGTTGTTCAAAGTGGCGAAGTCAGAGTCCCGGCTGGTGTTAGTGGGAGAGGGAGAAGGGGATGGGTGCTGCTCGTGCTCTGGCATGAGGATCGACCTCGGAGGGGCTCTGCTCGAGGCGGCCAAGCTCACCAGGTCTTGGTTCTGTCAGAAGACTGATTACGGGTAAGTGGTGGTGATATCTACTTATACAAGTGAACAGGCTTATTGGTAGTATGGTTTTGGTTTAAAGTGTACATATGATTTGCAATATGCATATCTTGTAATATTATATTGTAACTCACGAACATACTGCAGTGGCAAATGATTTAAAAAGTGTACTTACTGTTTTTGACGTAGGTACATTGTGAATAAATGTTGTTACTGGACTAATCGCGAAAACAATCTCGAGTGTTTATATTATCTAAATTTTATTATTTTTTTTCGCAAAAAATAGCAAAACTGCCTTCCATCGTGTACAAAATTCGAATTGTTATTGATGATTTTTCAAAAACGGCTCAGCCGATTTCTCTAAAATTGAAATGGGACCACCTCGGGAGTCTCGGGAGTGGGACCCTTTCGAACTAAAAAAGATTTTTTCTATTCGGTTCACAATTGGCGGATTGAACGATAAACATACACAAAAAAAATACAGACGAAAATAGAACCTCCTCCTTTTTGGAAATCGGTTAAAAAGTAACTTCGGAATTCATGTTATATCGCAGTTTTAACATTCTCATAGTCATTCTATTTTTATTTATTGTGGTAGATATTAAGAGCAAAATTATATCTTGTACGCAAGAAAAGGATCCCAATGATAAAGGTGAACGATAAAAAGACAATAATACCCTCTTAAGGTCCGGGTATTAAAACATAATATTTCATCAAAAAGGCTGCGTTGAATTATAATTTAATTCGTGTTTTGTTAGGTATTAATGGTATTATATTAATTTAGCAATGGCAACATTTTCCCAGCCACTTAATTGTCTTCGCAATGCTTTCGTTCAAAGTATAATAAATTTAAGACTAATAAATGAACGAATCTTCGCCAGATACCAATTAAAAACTTTTCATAACGCAATTTACTTGCGAAAATATTACCAGAGCTCATTTAACGTGCACCTTTTGCTAACTTTAATTAAACTTTCAGATGACTTTGGAATGGTGACGTAATCAGGGAAGGGGGAAAAGGATGGGGTTTAATGGGAACATGCGTAATGGGGTTTCAGACGGAAAGAGTATTTACGATAATGCCAACGCGCTTAATGCTCGATTCGAGAGCTCAAATGCGACGCATTACAGTCGATTTAAATCCAGTCATTTCATTGGTTTCCTACAACAAATACAAGCAAATGTTTTGTGTATGAAACCAATGAAATGACTAGCTTTTAATCGACTGTCTGTAATGCGTCGCATTTGAGCTCTCGAAAGTAAATATGACGCTAAACGTCTTATAAAACGCTTAAAACCTCGTAGTTGTTCCAATAATCTAACGTAGCTTTATAATTATAACAAACTAGCGGCCCGGCCCGGCTTCGCCCAGGTACAAATGAATTACTGCTATAAACGTACCTGAAGAAATATTTTAATAGATGAAATAAAAAAATGAAGGTGGAAACCGCATTGTAATCTGGTGTGTAGTTTAAAAGATCTATTCAGATACATAGACACAAAAAAGATCCGTTATATAATATGTTTTATTGTATGTAGTTATTAAACCGCGTCGCAAAAGTTGGCGGAAATGAAGTTAAGCTACAAACTTCGCAATATCCAATCAACGCACGGCTTTGTGTGAGCTTCAGTCAGGATTGGATATCGCTCAGCTTGTAGCTAACTTCATTTCCTTTAGTCATGTAAGGACATATCAAGTAACTTAAGAAGAAACTACGCAGTAGCCGTGGCCGAAAACGGCCTGGAAATCATCATCATCATCAATTCATTTCCGCCAACTTGTGTGACGCAGCCTCTGAAGAGAATCGTAGAGTATGATTGATTGGTATTATTTTGTAACCATGGATGTATTATTACATAAAAAAAAAACCTAGATTGTACCGTAACTTGAAATGACAGCCGTCAGCCGTAGGAACGGCCCTCCCATTCATTTCCTAGTTACGTCCCTGTCCATTGGAAAGTTGAAGGGAAATGTAACTGCAATTTGTTGCTGTCTATCTTAGAACGTACCTTGTCTTTGTGTTCAAAGTAAATATTTACAGCTTTGCAGATTTCTCGTTTGAGTGTTCCGAGAAGAGCTGATTGCGACTGATTGTCTCTGGTTTTAAATATCTGCAGTACTGAAAGTGGCAAAGGGAGGAATGTTTTTCGGACAATTGACTCGTTAGTTGAAGGAATGTAGCTTCTTGGTTATGTTCAGTTCTTCTGTTGTATCTGTTTAGTAAAGTTAAAAATGTAATGTTCAATGTCTACAAAAATCCAATTCCGCAGTGTAATTTAATACAGAATTTAAAAAGTTGGTTCAGACGTGTCTAAAAATGTTTTGTCCGAATCGTAACTAAGCCAAAAGTTTTAAGCATTTTCAATGTAGCGAATATTGAAGCATTTTACACAGGCAAGCTGCTCTACAAATCCATTAGATGACAGATTACTACGGTTTTGTGATAAGTGATGTCACTATAGGTAATGTATCTGTTGTTTCGTTGTTTGGACAACATTAGGTAACTAAGTGTTTTTTATTGTATCAGTAAATTTTCTTTATCATAGATCTTTATGTATAATTGTAAAGTTAATAATTGTAAACTGACACCTACAAAATATCAGAGATTGTCCAATGCTGTTGTTTAATGATTTCATAATATTTTTAATAGTAGTTTATGTAACTGTCATATAATGAAGGGTATTAAAACACGAGTGTGAGTTTATGAAACGAGCGCAGCGAGTTTCATAATAGTAACGAGTGTTTTAATACCCGTGTTATATGCAGTTGCATACACTACTTTATCTTCACTAATAAAAATAAAAATAAAAACATATTGCGAAACATTAAATTCACGCGTACGTGTATTGTCACAGTGAACTTGGCGCCATTAAAATCTAACCAATGAGAGCGCAGCTGCGCGCGCAGGGCCAATCAGGAGCGAGCGCGCGATGTTATAAAGAGATTTTACTATATCGATGTGGATATTATAACATCATGTGAAATTGCTTAAATGTTGTCTGCGCTATAACAGTAGTCATTATAAGTCAAGTATTGGAAACATAAGTAGAATGTTACAACATTAGTGTAGATAAAAGATTTTACGAAAGAGGAACACAACGACACATCTAATTTGGTCCTGGTTCAGGGTTTAAGTGGCAACATAATATGAATAGTTTTTTTTAAATGTAGAATAGGGATACATTTGGCCACAAACTTGCCTGATGGAAAACGAAGTTGTAGCCGAGGATGTAAGTATGTGTATTCACTCTTGACTTGAAGATATCCAAATTGTAATTGTTAGGAAACAATGACGGAGGCAGGGCGTTCCAATCCCTGGCATGGCGCGGCGGTCTGCATTATGAAGGAAGAAGCGAATCGCTTAGTACGAGCAGGTGGTACGTCGACTATGTAGGGATAAAAATCATGTATAATGTATCCGAAAGATTTATCATTTCAATTTGGTATAGTCGTCGTCATTTCAAGATAGTTAGGCCGGGTGGCTAGCCCTGGTGTCAGAGTTTTTAAGCCAACTACTACGAAATCTAAACTACTGTAAAGTAAAAGTTGTAGGTACTTATAAAAGGTTAGATTGGTTGCAAATTAGGCATTGATATTGATGTCTTATAAAGTGTAGCTAAATAATTTATTCATCCAAAGTAAAGTTATATAGCAGTATTTTCCTAACAAAGCCTAAAAGTAACATCATCTGTAAAAGATATTAAGTAAGATATGCCCAAGAATATCAACTCTTAATTAAAGCGAGTATTACCTACGAAATAAGTCAAAACGTGTTTGTGACACGTTGTGCGAACCTAATTTCCATAACAATGGTTGGAATGGCAAATATAACATTTTTCATAACAAATTATACACTTTGTATGCTATCTTCCCACAGAACAGGCGTTGGTTGTTTATCTTTAAAGGTAACATTAAAATTTCGCAAAAGGGGTCATCCATAAATCTCTTGATGTTTTCACCACTCCTGGTGATATGTGATGAGTCTTAGACTGCCCAAAAACCACGTATATTTTTTGGTATAAAGTGTTTTAAAATTTTCAGAAAATTTTATTATTATGTACTACGGGATTTCAAATTACGAGATATTATCTCGTAATTTTAGTGTGCGATTAGTCCCGTAGTACATAAGTAAAAATAATGTGTTCAAATTGCGAAAGTTTAAAAACAACATTTTAGAATAGTATATCTTAAATACCGATTTAACCTAATTATGTTTTGGAAAATGAAACATAAGCAAGCAAGCATTGTGATAAAAATGTCAAGACAAAGCACACAGTTAGCAGAAGTTTCTTGAGAAGCTTCTGTAGCTAACATCACATCGCCGACTTGTATACGTTGTTGTATTTACGATGTGAAATTAGCTACTTACAACTGCGGTGCTCGTGTCGCCTCGTGGAGTTTGTGACGGCACCATTAAGATTGCAGGTTGTTTTTGACTGACATAGAAAAATAAATATGGGAGATATCTCTTGACTGGCATGGAAAAATATTGATGAGTTGAACTCTTTCCCCCCTCCTTTCAGCCTTAAGTGATTAATGGACGCTCCCAAATGGGTAAATATA
Source organism: Hypomecis atomaria (assembly GCA_964007245.1). Taxonomy (NCBI): domain Eukaryota; kingdom Metazoa; phylum Arthropoda; class Insecta; order Lepidoptera; family Geometridae; genus Hypomecis; species Hypomecis atomaria. The sequence goes on from OZ023305.1 coordinate 9,128,381, forward strand.
AAATATCCAAAACACCGATGGGATGCTCCGTCCGTACCCTTTGCATGTTAAAAAGTCATTCAAGTTACGTTTTCAGTTGTTTGGATGGTTTAATTTGTTTTGTTGTTTTAGATTTAGTTCTATATATGTACCTAACGAATTATTTTGTTTGTGTAGAGCTTTTTGAATTGTCTATTTCATCATTAACAGCCTTCTCTATCCCCCTGTTGATTATATTATAAGCCTACCCCCAACGACGGATGCGACATCTTCCTTGGTTTTATACCAATTGTTTCATGCCTCCTGTATTTCTTATCGTTGGTCAAGCATTGTTAGTTCCAAACTCGTCATTATGATTTTCAATAATTTTCTGCTATGCTATATACAAGTCTATCAGATCTTGTCTTATAGTTGTGTTGTATAGGTCCACTATGTTTAGATTAATTTCTGAATAATAGTTCAAGTTTTATTCGCTAAAGTTTGCGATTTGTCGATATGACGATCGAAGTATCGCTTTCATCAGAATTTACGTTATCTTACATATTTATATCAAAAGTAAACTTGTCACAATTTTTGGTATACGGTACTTATCTCTGTTGCATAATCTCGAATCCCAAGTTCCCTATCCCATAAGTGACCCCATTTCTGCTTGGTATGAAAGCAGACCTAACTTCGGTCGCACGCTTTGCACTAACTTGTATCATCTAATCAGGCTCGACCTAGATTCGAGGCTAAGAGACCTAAGAGAGGCTCCGAAGCAAACGTCGAATGCTGAAGTCACAAGAGATTTGCTCGCAATGTAGGACTCGAGAAACTATTAACACTCATTTGCAATGAGAAAGTTTTGCTTGAGGAAAATAGGGACTATTAACGCTAATTCTATGAGCTTGGCTTCAAGAAAATTGTTGACAAATTAACACGAATGCTCATTTAAAATAACTAAATAGTGATAAAGAAGTGCCTGCAAGCGCAGAGTAGGACGTCGGTCTATGAACTAAGACCGGAGGAACATGCTGGATGCGCTCCAACGCTCATAATAGAAATCTATAGGGGAGGCCTATGCCCAGAAGTCTATCAAGACAATAATAATGCATTTAAAGTTGCTTCGCAATCGGGGACAAATTCGTGTACGAGCTAGGAAAGATTTCGACGAATGATTTAATTTGTAGTTGTATTTTGGGCACCGTTGTTGTAAAAAGTGTATACAGAGATCAACTCGAAAGTATTTTAGGTGGATGTTTTCAGTTTTAATCTTGCGTCACGGAAATGAAAAAGCTGGCGATGGATGTTGTACATTTTTAAAGAATTGCAACTCGTTTTCTCTCTTTGTTTACGTTGTTCTCCGGTTGTGTGATGAAAACATCGTTGCAAAAAGAATTTTGTTTTGATCACATCATTAATCTTGGCTGTTATTATTTTACTGCTATTTCTATTACTTTTTTGTCCCATCTGCCTAGTTCCTAGTTTTGTTGGGGGAAAGATTCAACTTTTTACTGTCGAGGGTTAAAAAGTTTGTCTATTCATACTTCTTTCTTCAGACGTCTTCTATAGTACGAAGACCTTAGCTCTAACGATTAGGTCTTAACGACTGAAAGATCTATTTGCTTTAAATATACTCGTATATTATAAAACACTAAGACATGGTTTTATGACCTATTTCCTAATATTTACGTTCAAATGTTACGAATATCAGTCAAAGTGTGAAGATGTTCAAAGATGTTCCTTGAATCATATTAATATTCTTAGAAACATATTTAACGCTGTAAATTTGTTACTGACCAAAACCCAAATTGGTTGTCCGGTCCATGTCCCATGTCCGGTACACAAGAGGTCGTTTTCCGGTCTTTTGATGAAGTTACACTGCAGAGTCTGAAAAAAAAAGTAATACCTGGTTATCTGCGGGAAATTATAAGGGCTACACAATTAGATGTATAATAAGACATAATATTAAGACATACCTTTAAATTGAATCATTAAAATTTTTTTATATGTGTGTAAGGCTGGAAAATCCCTCGACTTATTTGTATCCCGAGTGATAAACCTGATTCGCAACTCCTTCGGGATAGAACCTGGTATCTTATATTCTACGTGCTTCATCTTTGACCACATCTTTGCCATTCATAAAAGAAAGCTCAGAGAACTCTGCACTAAACTCGCTAGAGAGTGCTCTTTGACTTTCAAATAAAGTATTTGATTCAAACGGTTCAAAATAAACGATTTTTTTATTTTGTACCTAAAATACAGCTCATTTTGAAACTGTCATTCCAAAAAAAACTTATTTCGCCACCGGCATCGCTCAAAATAAATCCACTCCAAAAGTGCATAGTATCCGATTGCTCGGCTTAAATACTGTTCCAGAGAAGAGGCGGGCCAATTAGCTCGTTGCCCTGTTGTTGGACTGGCGCCAGCGAGAAACTGCGATGTTTGGGAAAACTTCGGATCGCTTCCCTAAGGTTTTATGGAGATTGCTTAGCTTGCGATGTTTTGTTCCAGTTATGGCAGTGTTTTGCTGTAGGCTATATCTGATTGAATATGACATTCATTGGTTGTCCGAATCTGTGACCAATATTTTATTTGGTTATCTTAGGTGTGAGGAGACTTTATCGATAAGTTAACATTGTTTGATAAACGTTTCTGGAGAATTATTCCTCGGAAATACCAAAGCTGTAGCAGAACCAAACAGATGTTCTGTGTGAGAACTGCACTGTGACTAATTAGTGGTCGTGAGTTTTCGTGGGAGGTACTATTCGTTTCGGAAGCACAATCCATAAAGATCAATCAAGTCAGAATTTACTGCTCTGATATAGGGAATATTTCAATAATGATAGAGTTTACATACACTTTCTAATTTTACTGCAGTTCTCGACTCGCCAAACTAGGATATGATCAGATTTCACAATCAGATAAGTTTGCTTGAAATGGGATTTTCGTATATTATGCAGATGACGATGATACGCCAGAGGCAGCTGTGCTAATCCTTTGGGAGCTATTTATCTGGTTTGCAATAAGGAAAATGTTAGGGTTGACGGAGCAAAGACACAATTTACATGCAACGACCTTGAAGAACAAACCTTTGTAGGAAAACTAATCTCGGTTGAAGAGTTGGCTTAAGGATTTAATAGGGCTATATTTACTTTATATATTTAGAAAATAGTTAACTGTTCGATGTCTAAACAAGTTTCAATGGAGGTTTCCTTATTAGATAATCTGTCTTAGTTTGAGTAGGGTCGTTGTTCAAAATCTGCTGTTTTTAGGCTTTTGCTTTGCAAAGTGCCAACTTTTACTTTGTGAACAATTTTTACTACGAAACCAATTAACTTTTATATGTTTGTTCTGTATATGTTCTTTATCGAGTCAGATAGATCTGCAATAGATGCATATTTCTTAAATAAGCGATCTCCTTCCCAGACCGCATCATTACCTAACATCAGATAGGATAATGGCCAAAGCATCAATGCGCGAGCTTATTTTGAAAAGAACAACAACGAAACGAATTAGTAGCTCAATTTAAAATAGAGTAGGTAAAGTATCTCAAGTGCAGTTTATCTGTCAAAAAGAGTCCAACGTCGTCGTCCCCAAGTTGTCGCTTGCAGGTAGGGTTGCCAGGTCGCCAAACCTAAGAGCCGGACAGACCAGCCACTTTAGCCGGTCATTTTAGTAAAAAAGTCCGGGCAACCCTACATTATTGAGGATTTTGTGTCTCAGTATTAATAGGTACGAATACGACGTGGCGCAGGCGGGCGGGACTGCGGACTGCAGGAGCGACCGACAGTTGATTCGCCTGCACTTGGCCATTCTCGGTGCTCGCTCGTTTTCGAAATGTGAAAACCCGGATATCGTTTATTTTGGCCGAAAACAAAAAAACTTAACTATGTCCGGTTTTATCCGGATGCTTGGCAACGCTACTTGCAGAGGATTAAGAGTGCATTCAGCGACTTGATTAATACGCCTGAATGGAGCCCGGCTGCACCGACCTACTTCCCGGAGACCAGGGAGTAGCGAAAAATTGTAGATAATAGAATCGGGCGAATGCCTGTGAGGGTTCTGCGATTATGAGGAGAATGGGACAGCTTTGCTGCTGCTTTTATCACAGCTGAGGTGTGTGAAGTTTACGTGGACCAGACTAAATAGAATAGTGGAGGTGGTTGTTGTTTTTTGTGGTTTTACTTGGTGTTGTAAGCGGTAGCGGTCCTTTTTTATTTCAGGGAATTTACATTTATTATTTATATAGAATTCATAAAATCGAATCCAAAAGGTGTTTGAACCCTAGTAGAGAATCGAACTATTGTATCTACTTAAGTTAATGTTTTCAATTATTTATTGAAAAACATGGTTCCGTGAAAAAGGATTTACAGAGATGCTATTCATTGAAATCAACGTACTATTTGTAGGTTGGCAATCTTTGTTTTTTGTTCCACAGCAAATTCTTAAGAACATTGCGTCTTAGTTCTACTTAGATCTAGGTTGTCTCGATCGTCTTGACAAGAGATAACAAAGCTTCATCAACTAGTTTCTCCGTACCAATCCAAATTATTCCGCCTAATTATCTTAAGCTTGTTAAATATTGCCATCATTAATATCATTAGTTGCAAATGAGAAGGCCTTGAAATGGCTGCCTTTGTTCTGAACGAACTGATGTAACCGTGAGACACAGCATTAGTTACTACAATGGGTTAACAGATTACTTCAGAAAATTCAGACTATCTTACACTAAACATGTTATATTTCATTTCGAACTATTGTCGAGGTGTTCGATTTTATTTATGTGTTATGTCTAGTTTTCATTATTCACTTACCTAATCCCTTAACTGGATATAATGCATACTTCTTCTTCATTCTTTCGACTAGCAGAAGTCATTAATACTTCTTTATCATTCGTTCAACTACTACATGGTTATCTACCTGCCTTGAAAGGGGCTTATTAGAATGATGATTATGAACAACTTTTACCAAACCGAAATTCTAGAAAATAATCAAAGTTATGATCTTGTTTGTGGCCTTTGAGCAAATATTTACAGAGCCACAGTATCTAAGTGAAAGTAGTAAAAAAATGTCCGACCGCCGTCATAAATACTGACTCAGATATTTACATTAAATAATTCACTATGACTATGACCCCTTTTTTCGAATCTCGACGTTATGTCACCTCATTAGTGCTTGTAACCGAGCACTTTGGCATCGCGCTGCGTTGTAGTTGGCTTGCAATCGACTTAAGTACGACTAACTAAAAAGCCTGCCCACTACATAGCTTGGACAGAGTTTTGCCTCGGACACTATTTTTGCACGATTGTGACTATAGACATTTGCTCGAAGTTTGGGGCTGATGTTTTTTTTTTTCGAATTAGGGGTCCGGGGTAAATAATGGTCACAATCACCCTCTTTCGGATTAGTACCTTACAGGCAACAAGCACATAAGCCTGTATTATATATAAATATATTACATGAATTCTCTCTCTCTGTACCTATTTTGCTTATGCCAACTTTCCAATAAGTCTTCAACTCTTCATCCATACGTTTACGATTTTTCTCTACCACTACTGCATTTCAACTATTTTAATACACATATGTGTACTAATGAGCATCAAAATTCAAAACTCCGGATTCGAACACGAATTTCTGAATTCTGAACGATTTTCTACCGGTCGAAGTTAGCTATCGAATGCAGGAGTTTTAGTAACGAGCAATTCGAGGCGTTCTCGCACAGTACAGGCGGGGAGAGGAGTGCTTATCTCTGATGTTCTGGATCGAGGACCCTTGACTGTAATGCAGTTTGAAGTTGCTGTATGGGATGGCTGTTCAAGACAGTATCAAATTGCTCTGTTGTTACTCACGTATCTACTTTATTAGTAAATTACTGGCTGGTTTCAGTGATTTTGTTCAGTAAAATAATTGTTCTTGAAGATGACGCGACGAAATCGAGAGGTTTAAAAAGGATTGGAAGGTAGGACAGAACAAAAAAGAGTGGAAGAAATTGGGGGAGACCTTTGCCCAGCAGTAGGCCAGTACAGGTTAAATAAAAAAATGTTTTTGAAGATTACGTAGGGCATATTTAGATCAAATTAATGAGAAGATAGAGTCATGTCGTACAGGGATGTGAAGACACTGGCGGAGGACCGTGAGACGTGTGATTTTCTCCACCGACAGGGGCATTGCTCTTAAATTATTAATTGAATGAATAAAATTGTTTTTGGTTGGTTTAGGTTTTCTATAAGACTGGTATATCTAGCTAGATCATGCCCCCCCTGCATGCCTCTGACATAGCTTAGTCATTACTATACGAGTTCTATGAATTTAAGTGTGTCTAGCTCTAACTGCGTCCATAGTATGAGTGCTTTAGTCAAGCAGTCAGTTAAAAATAGATCTCAGCCACTTTATATAAGTCACCTATTTATTCTCTAGCTAAGTTTTAGGTTATTTCTCAACGACTGTACCTCGTACAGGTAAAATTGTTGATTCAATTCGGTTTCTCCGCGTGGGTGCAGTTAGCTTGTATACGATGTTTACTGCGGAATGTTTGCGACTTTTTGTAGAACATCAAACAAAGCGAAATTTCTAGAATTTTCCAATTGCGAAAAGTTCAGTAGTTTTTTTAAACCTGACATTTTTTGGACTTCATTTCATGACTTTGGTCATCTGACTACGTTTATCTCATTTATTCATGTGGGATCGCTTTAGTACTTTATATCTATTATATAAAAGGCTTCGCTGAGTGACTGACTGACAGACAGCCTACAGCCCAAATCGCTAAAGATACACACATGAAATTTGGAGCAAAGATACATTGGACCACGTAATGGAGCACTAAGAACGGAATTTTGAAAAATCGACCTCTAAAGGGGTAAAACGGGCCCTTTTCGTTTGTATGTAACTTTTTATTCCCTTTACCGATTGACTTGAAACTTTGTATACATGCTACTCAAACAAAATAAAAGTTACGTTTGTTTCTGTTTTTCCGAATACTCCTTATCTAAGGGGTCAAATTGGGTCCCAAAGTTGGTGAAAAAAGCGTCTATTACATCCAACGAGCTGAACGGTTATGGATGAAATCTGGTATGGAGGAAGCACACAACATGTTTCAACACATGAACTATTATTATCCCGGAAATTCTATGGGGATCCTTAGGGATAGCCAAAATTAATCAGTTTAGGCTACAACCCAATCCACTACAGATGGAGACTTGAAATTTCGAACATAGGTACAATGTACAACGTAATGAAGCACAAAGGACGAAAATTTCGAAAAATCGACCTCTAACGGGGTAAAACGGGCCCTTTTTGTTTGCATTTAATTTTTTATTATCTTTGCCGATTGACTTAAAACTTTGTATATATGCTTTACAAATAAAATAAAAGTTACGTTTCTTCCTGTTTTTCCGAATTTTCCTTATCTAACGGGTCAGATAAGTTCCCAAAGTTGGTGAAAAAAGCATCAATAATTACATCAGACGAGCTGAACGGTTACAAATGAAATCTGGCAGGTATGTAGAAAACACACAACATGTTTCAATACAGTAACTATTTTTATCCCGGAAAATCTATGGGGGTCTCTTAAGGATAGCCAAAATTGTCAGTTATAAAGCTAAGATAAAACGGGTAAATGAATTCTAACGAAATTTGGTACGATGCTAGACAATAACACAAATTACCACTTGGGGTACCTACTGCTATCCCGGAAAATTTCAGTGGGTCACGATAACAATTTCTTAAAAAATGCTAAAAATCTATTCATCATCATAAATTGATGGAATATTGTTTAAAAATAGCCCACCCTTTTAACTAATAAATGACTATATTGACGTTTTGGGAAAAGTCCCGGATTCCTTGGCGAAATCTAGACCAAACGTCCTATAAAAGCATGAAAAATAACTTGAACGCGCTTTTTTAGTAATGTAGTGAAGTATCTAGAATAAAATTTAGATAATGATTCATCCTTCAATGGGGCAAAACGGGCCCCTAATAGTTTACGAAAGATTTTATTTTGTGAACCAATAGACTTGAACTTACGGATCAATAAACTTACTTTACTATGGGTTCTACCTGAAAAAGCGAAAATTACCTATTCATTACATTTTGCCGCGGGTCGATGAACTTTTTATGTTGAACAGCAGATTTTATTTCCGTGATTTCGGGGTTGGTACCATAGTAAAGGTAAGTCAAATGATGAGTATAATAGAATCCTAGAACATGCCTGTCGTCTAGATATAGGTACAATATGTATTTTTGTCAAATAAAACATACCTACTTGTGTGCTACTTTTTCATCTGTACAGGGTCAGAGAATGCCTGAAAGTCCTACAAGTGTCTCGGTCACTTTTGACTGGGTTAACGGTTTTGGGCAAGATTGTCATTGAGTTCAGGATAATCGAATTAAATTTCTAACAACTTAATGAAACATGTTGAATATCTGTACTGTGCTTTTTAATAGACCACTACTGAACGTAGGCCTACCCACGAAGGGTGATTGAGCCATATCCATCAAGCTGGCCGAGCGCGGGTTGCTGAATTCATATACATCGATTTTTCTCTACGAACGTGCCTTTACAGGTTGCTTCAATGTTTTCCATCAATAAAAAGCCAGTAGTGTAAATTCCGTACATAAGTTTCAAAGCTCAGTGGTCTGACCAGGATTAGGACCTTACGATTGTAATGTAGACTATGACATGCGAATGGAGTTGGATAGAATTCGGTATTCGAGTGGGAAACTACATGGGTCATGAGTGAGCAATATACCGAAAAATATTCTTTTTACCACATAAAGAATCAGTAGGTATTTTAAAATATAACTTTATTAAGTATTTATCTTCTGACAAGTTATAAGGCAACGCGGGCCAAACCATAAGCTATTAAAGTCAAAGAACATTTTTACTGTTGAACCGTGTTACATTGAGATCTTAATACTAAGAACAAAAATATTGAATTACCCGTTAAGTCCAATGCGGCCATAAAATAGTTATTTGAACATAAAAAAATCATACAATTATTATTAATTAATTAATTTCAAACTCATTGCAAATCAATATCATCTAAAAATTGTCGTACTCCGTAATAAGCTTTAGACACAAGCGAATTTAAGCAAATACTGAGACAAAGCAGGCTAATCCGTGGAATAATTATTATCCTTGCAAGTAATACGAAAACCCGGGCTAAACCACGAGCTATTATTATAAGCAAGAAAGTACTACGACAACGCGGGTCAAACTGTGGGGAATTACCATTTAAAGTAAGTACTAAGAAAACGCAGACCAAACCGTGCACCATTATCATTTTGAGAAAATACTAAACAACGCGGGCCAGACCATGGGCTATTATCATTTCAAGTAATACGACAACGCAAGCCAAACGGCAGGCTATTATAATTTTAAGCAAGTACTAAGACAACGCGGGCCAAGCCACGTGCTATAAGTACTAAGAATGTGCAGGCCAAACAGCGACTTATTGTCATTCTAGCCAAATACTGGGATAATTCAGGCCAAACCGTAGACATTATCCTTTCAAGTAATACTTTATACGATAATGCGGGCGAAACCACAAACTATTATTATTTTAAGCAAGTGCAAAGACGACGTGGGCCAATGTGTGGTTTATTATCATTTTAAGCAATTACTAAAACAACGCTGGCCAGCCCGTGGGCTATTATCATTGCAAATAATACGACAGCACAGGTCAAACGGTAAGCTATTATAATTTTAAGCAAGTATTAAGACAACGCGGGCTAAGCTGCGTGCTATAAATTATACCATCTTAAGCAAGTAATAAGAATACGCAGGCCAAACCGCGACCTATTATCATCGTCATCCTGCCTTTAGATTTACTTGATGACAATAAATATTAATTTATCTTATCCCACTAGGTGGGGTCGGCACAGCACGTTTCTTTTCGCCACTTCACTCTATCATACGCCATCTCATCATCAACTCATTTCTCTCGCATATCATCTTGCACACAATTCATCCACACTTTTTTTGGTCGTCACCTCCCATTTCTGCCGCTTACCATCTCTCTTCCCGTCTCATGATATGCCCTTACCAAGATAGCCTGCCACTCTTTAATTTCTCAGTCACTGGCGCTACTCTCAGACTTTATCTAACATACTCATTTCTAATATTATCCATTCTTGTCACTTCGCACATCCATCTCAGCATTCGCATCTCCGCTGCATGCAATTTCCTTTCATTCTCCCTATGGTGGCCGAACACTTTGATCCATACAATACGATTTATTATCCAGCCAAATACTAAGACGATTGACAGGCCAAACCGTAGGCATTATCCTTGCAAGTAATACGTTACACGACAATGCTGGGCTACACGAGCTATTATTATTTTAAGCAAGTGCCAAGACAACGCGGGCCAAACTGTGGGTTATTATCATTTTAAGCAATTACTAAAACAACGCGAGCCTGACCGTGGGCTATTATCATTGCAAGTAATATGACAACACAGGCCAGGCCATCAGACAGCCTTTTATAATTTTAAGCAAGTACCAATACAACGCGGGTCTAACCGCGAGTTTTTTTTCATTTTAAGCAAGTACCTATGTACTAAGTCAACGCGGGCGAAGCCGCGGGTTTTAAGCTAGTACTTAATATTATTCGTTCAACTACACCTACCATTATTTTTATTTGACTTGAAATACCTGTTTACTCATATCATCTTTTATTCAGCTCATCCATATTTTTTGGGTTCATATTTACCAATTAATCATAAAAACAAACACGATCAATAATTAACAAAATCGATTGTATAAACAATTTTGTTCAGGCGGGATATTCGTACCATTTAGTTACAAAATGGTTTATCGCGTCGTATTAATAACTTGTTCTCTCAATAAAAATACTTATTTAAATCCCTCGCTGAAGAGCACTCAAAGCTCCACACAGCATTATTCATTCATCAACTCTACTTAGCGAGACTCCAACTCGGAAAACCGCATTTCATCAACAAATGCAGTGCCTATTTACAGTATTGAAGTGCACTGCTGCTGCCAATGATACATATTTATACTATAGCTATGTTTATCCGTTCGTATTTCGGTAAGAAGGAAGCTGGGCAAATGCCTGAAGTTCACAATGCCACGGTGTATACAATGGTGTGTTGAAAAGATAATTTGATGTCCAATTTCAGTAACATCGACATACATTTTTGGGTTTCAGTAACATCGATAGACATTCAGCGGAACATACGTCTCTCCTATCTTGAATACCTATCTTTTTTCATTTGGTAATATGTCTACTTTACTGGTGGAAATCCAACTGGTGATCTAAAATTAAATGTATTGTACAATATTAAAAAATATACAAATTACCTACTAGACATTACAGTGAAAGACAGGATAAAATCATAGTAAGTTAAGTTGATCAGGTTTCGGTCATACTTTGGAATTCGTCTATAACGAGTCTATATTACGTAGAACGTCAGAGCCAAGCCAATGCAATCTAATTTTGAATATTAAACTGCTAACGAGGTAGTGCTGCGCTTATTTGGTCAGAGGATTTGAGTTCACTTATATAATGTTTAGAAATGTACATTACCTTATAGGAATTACTTGCTACGTCCCCCGGTTCGAACAGTTTGCTTTGTGAGCGAACTTATATCGAAATACCTATTTTACTTGACTTGACGTCCTTTGGTCTGAAAGTTTGCTTGCCTTAGTTCGAACAATATAAAACAATTTATGTTGTATGCACTCTAGATTTTGCGCTAGCTTGGCCTGTGGTAGGAACTGAGGGGGACTAATTAATTTTAAATTTAAATGTTTTAGCTTGCCTAGCAAAAATACCCTGCAATCTTCTTGTATAGACATTTTATATCGAAATCTGTTTGTGCAAATAATAATCGAAGTCCTCTCTCATTCGTTTTTGTAACTATTAAACAGATACTTTACTATTTTATGATAATTATGTTATTCTTATTTCGATGACATCCAAAGAGCATTAGCCTTCGAATAGTTGTAGGTAGTTGGTAAGAGATAGAGGTCAATAACATAAATAAAAGGAGGTCCATGCATAGGAGGGCGTTTTAATCGGCTAACGATGATGATGTTTTTCTTATAATTAATACCTATTTTAATAGCCGTCGTAATCCTAAACATGAACACTCAGTAACAAGTAATAAAAGCTCAATAAAATAGTTTACAGTAAAATTTATCAACTTCTCACTGATATGTTGTTGGCACGTTGTATCTAAGTATGTGCTGAATTGTAAAAGAATTGAATGAAGAAAATATTAAGTCACTCGAATACATGATTCTAACTCATAATCCTTACTTAATATTATAAATCCGAAAAGTTTGTTGGTTTGTTGGTTTGTTACTCTATCACGCGCCAACGGAGCATCGGATTGACTTGATTTTTGGCATGGATATAGTAAAAAAGGCGGAAGGAGCTTTAGGATACTTTTTATCCCGAAAAATTTCATAGTTCCTGTAGGACAGGACAAAAACCCTCGAAAGCGAAACTGTCGCCACTATCACAAAGACGCTAAGTGATTAATTCCTATATGACGCTAATATGGACTAACGAAACGTCACAGCCAAACGTAATTAGATGACAGGTGACATTGTCTGCAGACTTTTATAAATCACAAGTAGCGTGGCAAGGCGACAAATTGTTTTTCTACCATTATATCCCCTTGAAGAGGAAATAAAGTATGGATTGAAAATGACAACTGACATTAAAATTGGATAAAATGTTATTTTCCCTCTGCATGCTACATGTTACTATGACGTTTAATACCAGGCCGTCATTTTGTCTGACATTAAAAATATTTTTAAATATTCTATCATTAGAGGTTCAACATGTTTTTTTATTCTACCTTTATGGTACAGAATCATCATACTTTAATATTATCAATCCGAAAAGTTTGTTGGTTTGTTCCTCTTTGACGCAGCAACGGAGCAAAAGATTGACCTGATTTTTGGTATGGATACCTATGGTTTAATAGACAGAAAGTGATAATAGGATACTTTTTATATCTCGAGAAAATTCGTGATTCCCATGGGATAGGACAATAACTGTTTCTCAGCAATGGAGCAACGGATCGACTTGATATTTGGGGTGGGCATAGTTTGGAAGACGGAAAGTGACATGGGATACTTTCCATCCCGAAAAAATTGTGGTTTCCGTAGGACTTAACGATAAATTTTTCTCAGCAACGGAGCAACTTGCCTTGGCATATTGCATGAATATAGTTTGAAAGACGAAAAGTGACATAGGCCACTTTTTATCGCAAAAACTTTAACAGTTCCCGTAGGATAGGATAAAAACTAAGTGAGTAGGCTGCGGTAGCAGCCGTCTAAGCGCCAGAAATAACCTGTCATGGCAAGTTTAGGACGTTCCCACATATTTCGCACTCCTTCGCGGCACTCAACAGCACTAGCCCAGACTCGGGCTCCATAACGGAGCTTGCGCTCTCGCCATAGTGACGGAGTGTTTCGGAGCACAAGACACATCGTCATCCACCACTCGGGACTAACCAGTACTGAACGTCAGACAGCATTCCAACGCCCTGGTCCCAGTGCAGTGGGTCAGTCATAGTAGCCCAGCGCCTGCCTCTTCAACTGCAGAGGGCAGTGAGAACGGCAATCGCGATACCGACACCTCTCTTCCCCTGCAGCCCCACTGCGTCTGCCAACACGTTGACGGCCTAGCGGAAGGTAGGGTAGGTGGCGGCACCCACACCACCAGTTCCATATATCCCACCGCGGCCCCTTATCCTCGGCTGTCATATCAGAGTCCAAGAAGCAGCCTTGCTTTATGAAACTAAGAAAGGTTATTCCCAGCAAGTAACTGGAGATAGAGAGACAGAAAAGAAGCCACACCCAGCGCAGCAGGAGGAGCTGGAGTTCATATGCCTGGCAGACGGAGCAGCACTAGAGCAAAATCTTAACCGAGAAATTAACATATTTACAGACGGCAGTAAAATTAAAGGGAAAGTTGGGGCGGCATTATCCATTTGGGATGATGCCGCTGAGATCAGTACCCGCAAGCTGAAATTGGCCGATTGGTGCTCTGTGTAAGAGGTCGAGTTATTGGCACTTCTTGAGGCTACCGAAAAAGCAAAAATCTTTTGTGACTCCAGGTCTGCACTGGAAACGGTAGTTGGCGTATCTGCCCTCCATCCCTTAGCAGTAAATTCAAAGCTAACATAAAGTTACTACACGCACAAAATAAAATAGTGAAACTTTATTGGATTAAAGCGCACGCGGGGATGGAGGGAAATGAGAGAGCGGACCAGCCAGCAAAGGAAGCAGCACTGCACTCGAAGTGCAGACCTATTTAGGATAACTGCCCCGTTTCATTCGTCAAGCGAGAAATCCGAAAGGACTCTCTTGACGAGTGGAACCGGCTGTATCAGGATGGACACACAGCGGCGGTAACCAAAACATATTTTCCGGATGCAAAGGCGGCATACAAGATCGTAAGAGAAATAGCACCAGTGGGAATCATAACTCAAGTGCTGACGGGGCATGGTGAGTTTTCCCAATACTTACATCGATTTAAGTTGAGGGAAAGCCCATCGTGCATCTGTGAACCCACAAAAGAGGAGACTCCACTGCACATAATCTTGGAATGCCCAGTTTATGGAAAGCAGAGATTTGATTTAGAACAAAAAATTGGAATTAATCTAACACGAAAAAACCTTAGAAACAATTTTATCGAATTTTTGCACAAATATTTGTAAAAAAGCAATACTTAATTAGGAACAAGTAGGTCTAAACTTTGCTGTACCATTGTAATGTTTATTATAACTGCAAACAGCCAAAAACATTGAAATATAGGTATACTTCGTTTTTATTCATTTGTAATTAAGACCCCTGATCATGTCAGGGATATTTCGCGATATAATAAAAAAAAATCCTCGGATGCAGCGTCGCAAGAGCGGCACTGCAGCCCGCCTAAGTTGCGACACTCCTCATAAGGCATGCAACCTACCGGCCATCCTCTCAGCTGCTTTAGTTAAAAGCGGCTGAAACTCGAGTGCCAGCCTCTAAGCTTCCTTGGGGGAAAAGACCCAAAGAAGAGGGAGACTTCGAGCGCCGCCTTTTCAGCTGCCTCAGACCTCCCCCACGACAAGGCGGGAATACACGGGGGGGTTGTATATACACTCCAACCGTAACTTAACCAACAAAAGCATTCCTCTAAGGTATTTTGATATTTGTCAGTTAGGTTAGGTTTCGCAGCCGACATAAACATAAGCCAAAATCAAAATACAACGCGGGCGAAGCCGCGGGTAAAAGCTAGTATATAATATAGTTCACTGCATAGATTCTATGAACGATCTATAAATTCACCTTTTTGGTGCTTCTCATGAATAAATTTCACATCATCATCAATTGCATCGGAAATTTTATTCACGGTCTTGTTATTCACGAGATTATTTTCGAATTTATCATCTTTGATTTATTTCTTAACACGTTTGACATAATACGTAATAATGGCAATAAAATGAATTAAAATAAAACAGATTTTGATCAGAAAATTAAATTTACAAGTTTTTAGTATGGGATTAAGTTTGCTCCATTTGCTTTGATCACACTTTTACTGAAAAATCATCATCATTGACATCTTAGCAAGGCATAATAAAATAACTCTCCTCCCTTCTTCACCAATCTTCCCATTCTTTTACCACTCTCATCCAGGTGTAAACTGATTTTGGATATCATCGCATCATCCTTGCATTGGTTCATCTGAGACATAGGTACTCCATCTGCCATCAAAATTTCCATTTTCTGTATCGGTTGTAGTTCCCAGGATTCAATCCAAAGTATCTTCTCGGAGCCAAATTATATTTCCTAATAATAATATTTCCAAACATGTATTCAAAACTATCACTTATCGGATGCGGCCCAGAGATCGCTAACTATACAAAATAGTGGTATTTCACCAACTTTCTCCGTCCTCGGTTCGTGGCGGACACCGCTGGGTACTTTGTGCTAAGTTACCATGCACGACTATATTGATAGTTCTAAATTATTGTAGAAAATTTAGAAATAATTGGATAGTATCGACTGGGACCGTCTTTATTTTAATGGGCATTCTGTTGAAGTTTACTTTGGTCAGCAAGTTGTATGTAGCCAGTGAAGTAACCCACTTTATAGGTCGTGAATAGAATGTTTTAAAGCTTTGCACGGGCCAGTGCCAGGCTTAGATTTATCTCAAAACATCTTGTTAGCGTGTCACCATCGCCACAGCCTTAAGTGTGATGCTAGAAGAAGCAATCTCTAGCGACTGTTGTATGCGCTGCATCTTGCACAGTTGGACCTGTACAATACTATCTACGCCTCGTTTTGGGGATGGAAAAGGGCGATTTCTTGGCATTCCGGTCTCGTGGAACGATGGGACGAAGTGCAATGGCTCACCTGGGAGCCGTAATCGATTTTTCGATTTGCCGATCTCTGTTAGCGACCCCTGTTTGCCATATTATTATACACCTGTTATTTTTATGGCCGCTAAGAAGATCTAGGAGTTATGCGAATGGGATAAGACCATTAAACTGAAGATTGTTGCAATTCAATTGAATTTTGTTCATTTTTGATTAACCGCACGTTGCTCTTCAAATAAAGTTTCTTCAATGTTCAAGAAAATGATTAAACGGACTTTATTGCTGATCGTTTCAATATCACCCCTATTTTAATAGTATGCTAACTGGCACGTACCTTGCTGCTATTTGATATACAACCAGACAGCGGTAAGCTAGTCACACGCTAGAAATTATGAGAAACAACGTGTGAGCTGAATCACGTGCATTGAATCGTAGGTAGTCCCTCATAATTGTCTTATCTGACCGATTTTGTTACTCTCAGTGGTTACTCCACTGAAGGTTGTATCTACTTGGAAAACTTTACTATCTAGAGCTCGCTTTTGCTTTTCGATATTTTCTTTTCCGTTGCCGTTTGTTTGGACAGACCGGTCATTGGTTTTATTCGATTTGTTTACTGGGTAAAAGATCGATAAAAGATTTTTGCTTTCGTATTTCCACATCTTTCCTCTACATAATTAAAGTTTTTTATAAACTCTCAATTGATCTATCATTTATTTTGTTTATTTATACCAATTTTTTGTCTCATTATTACCTCTACCATCAGTCCATCACGTTTTCTCCATAGCGTACGTATACTGATTTTATTTCTCAGATAAGGTCACTATTATCCTAAATTTAAGAATTTATATTGTATCTCTCGTTACTGACGTGAACTATCCCCGATTCACGTACGTCTGTCAATGAAATTATTTTTCTGAAATTCTATACCTATTCAACGTTTGTTTCAACTTATACAATCTTGCTTTGGCAAATTAATCGACAGCTCGTACTAGGCACGAGCCGAGTTTTTCCACAAACGTGAAAACCGCCTGTTTTTACACGTCACACCGTTCCGACCGTGCGCCGGCGCGGCGTCGGCTCGCTCGACCGCGTCCGGACAGTCATTGTCAAGGATTGTTGCTGCTTCTAACTGTTGTGGGTTCGCGTCGGTATTTACCGACTATTTATCAATTAATTGGCATGTGTGATTTGCGATTGGCTGTAGTTTTGAGTTTAATTGGTTACCTGCATTTTTAGGGTTCCGTACCCAAAGGGAAAAACGGGACCCTATTACTAAGACTTCGATGTCCGTCTGTCCGTCTCTGTCTGTCTGTCTGTCACCGGGCTGTATCTCATGAACCATGATAACTAGGCAGCTGAAATTTTCACAGATTATGTATTTCTGTTGCCGCTATAACAACAAATATTAAAAAGAAAATAAAATAAATGTTTAAGGGGGGCTCCCATACAACAAACCTGAATTTTTAGACGTTTTTCATTCTATATTAATAATGGTAACAGGTAGATGCTTGAAATTTTCACAGAATGTTTAGTTTTATATTCACTTCAATAATAAATAATAAAATTGAAATAAAATAAATATTAAAGGGGGGCTCCCATACAGTACGGAACCCTCAGTGCGCGAGTCCGACTTGTACTTGGCCGATTATTAATCTTGCTTTTGAATTATTTCGACGTCAAACTAAATTCCTGCTACAATTTTATCAATGTCGAATTGCCGGATTTAAGAAAATTGTACTTAGTGTTTTCTTTAATTTTGCTCTAGGTTTATTGGCTCAGTTACTTATTACCTTGAGAGTGACTGTTATTATTAATATCGATGTATTAATCATCGGCATCGCTACGGTGTTCGCCATTATCATTCGTGATGTTGTCCAGCCGATCGGCCTTTTTTTTCTCAGGGAAAATCCTTTTTAAATAGCACCCCACCACAGGGGGTGCAGCGGGTTATGTAGGAATCCCACCTTATGGCGGTGTACCCACTAAAAACCCTGAGGTGTTCCTTCTCTGCGCATCGTAGTCGGTATTGCGGGACCGCTTGCGCACAGTTCCGCGACCGATTCGGGACCACTGCTTGTACCAGCCAATCGGTTTAGCATTTTCGTCCCTAAATTACTATTCAGATGGATGATGGATATTTTATGCGACCAATTAGTATCGAGATTAAAAGATAAGATTCAACTTCGTCATAATTTACGCAATTGCAGGGCTGTAATCTCCAGAAATCTATAGGCCAAGTGATCTTTAAACAGACATATTAAAATATCCAATGAATCCTGCAGGTATCATGTTTGGCAACAATTTCACTTTTATTATCATGCAAATAAACAGGTGATCAGAGTTTTTATACTGGTTATGAAACGGTGAGGTTCGTTTCGAACACTACATAAATAACATAATACAGGATTAAGTTTTTATTATGAAAACAAATCTGAACTCGGGAAAAAAATTCTACAGTTCAGTACAGTTCTACAGAAAAATTACATCCTAATGTACCGGATTTTTAATAGTCTATTGTTGAAACATAGGCGTGAAACCACGAGGAATATTTTTTTTTTTGCAGTTTCAAATTTGGTCTCGTAGTAAAAGTTATTCTGGACGAAATATATCATAGAACCTAGAGTCTGTATCGTTTTCAACCAAGGAGCTACCACATATACGAGGGTCAAACTGAAAGTTCTTAGAAAATCAAAAACTGATTACATTAGCCAGTTATTAGTTTTATTATATCTTTTCAAAATATTGTCCATTCACGTCAATACACCGCTGCATGCGATGGAACCACTGGGAAAAGCACTTTGCCCACTCGTCCTTAGGGGTCTCTTCAATGGCATCGCGATACGCAGCCACCGCTTCTTCAGCATTCATAAACCGCTTTCCTTTAAGTTTTTCTTTAATTTTTGAAAATAAATAAAAATCACAAGGCGCGAGGTCGGGGCTATACGGCGGGTGACCCAGTAATTCAACGTTTGATGTCGCCAAATAGTCGATCGTTCGCTTGGCGGTGTGCGATGAGGCGTTGTCGTGGTGAAGGAGGATCCTACTGCGAGGTCGTTTCTCTCGAACTTTTTCCAAGACAAGTGGCAAACAATTGGTAGTGTACCATTCTGCAGAAACTGTTTTTTGATCCTCTAACACAATTGTCGCGAAATGACCTATCCTTCCAAAGAACGAGGCCACCATTTTTTTCCCCGCACTTCGATCTCTCTTCACTTTAGTTGGCAACTCCTCGAAAGGAAACACCCACTGAGCAGATTGTCTTTTGGTTTCAGGATCATAACAGTAAATCCAGCTTTCGTCACCTGTTAGTATGTCGAACACAGCATTTGAGTCACCTCCGTTAAATCTTTCAATCATTTTACGGCACCAATCCACACGATGGAGTTTTTGAGCCTCAGTCAAATTATGAGGTATCCACCGGGCGCAAAGCTTCCTGACCGCTAAATGTTCGTGTAGGATTTTGTGCACTTGACTCATACCGATGCCTAAGCTTGTCCGAATCTGCTGATAGGTCACTCTTTTGTCAGTCTCTATCATACGCCGCACAACACAGATGTTATCTTCAGTCGTCGCCGTAGAAGGCCGTCCCTCACGTAAATCATCAGTGAGATTAGTGCGACCACGTTTAAACTCATTAAACCAGTTGTAAACAGTCGCACGAGATGGGGCTTCATCGTGAAAGGCCAATCGTAGTCTATCATAACTTTCTTGTTGACTTAAATGACATCGAAAGTCATAAAAAATCATTGCACGAAAATTTTCTCGTGTTAAATTCATGTTGACGTGACACAGACAATTTTCAATTTGCCGCCAAATCGTAAAACAAATGACAAATGAATGAAGTATATACTCAGTAATATTGGCAAAGAGTTCTATTTTCAAATTATAGAATTATTTTTTTATTATATTGTTTATAAGTGGCCAGTTCTAAGAACTTTCAGTTTGACCTCGTAGATTAGCAGAAGTCTTATCTTTATGTACGTAATTGAATATCCTTACTACAAACGTACTATAGAGCGAATAAAACTTCTCTGCGGCGGTGAAGTTAGCTGCAAGCTGCGCGAAACCCAATCCTGGCGCAGCTGTTAAGTGAGCTTCAGCCAGGATTAGGTTTTGCACAGTTTGTAGCTAACATCACTCCGTCATGTAATTTGATTCGGCCTATAACAGGACTCTTACCGAAAGTTTTTTGCTTTTAACAAATCCAATAATCGGCCAAGTACGAGTTGGACTCGCGCACGGAGGGTACTGTAAGGGCTCCTTAAATATTTATTTTATTTCAATTTTATTTTTTATTATTGAAGTGAATATAAAACTAAATATTCTGTGAAAATTTCAAGCATCTACCTGTTACCATTATTAATATAGAGCGAAAAACGTCTAAAAATTAAGGTTTGTTGTATGGGAGCCCCCCTTAAATATTTATTATATTTTCTTATTAGTATTTGTTGTTATAGCGGCAACAGAAATACATCATCTGTGAAAATTTCAGCTGCCTAGCTATCATGGTTCATGAGATACAGCCCGGTGACAGACAGACAGACGGACAGACGGACATCGAAGTCTTAGTAATAGGGTCCCGTTTTTCCCTTTGGGTACGGAACCCTAAAAACGAAAACAACGTACAATAGTGTTTCCAACCAAACAAATTACAAAAGCTTCATCTGATCTAGTAGGAAATGTGTTCCCATCTCAGTAAACTGGGCCTGTTTG
This sequence comes from Hypomecis atomaria, assembly GCA_964007245.1. NCBI lineage: Eukaryota > Metazoa > Arthropoda > Insecta > Lepidoptera > Geometridae > Hypomecis > Hypomecis atomaria. Next base: position 9,149,394 of record OZ023305.1, read on the forward strand.
TAATCTTACCCAAGCGTCCCACATTCATCCTTGGCTGCGCAAACATTTGATCGAGATAGGCGGCCCGCAACAACTTACGAAAGAGTTGGAACTTTCTGACTTACGCCAGTGAATGTCTGAAAAAATATGTATACATTTGCTTCGAGAGTATTGGTTTCTTGTCTATATATCCACTTTAAAAGTAAGTTGATACAGGTGGTTCTTGGTTATTAATTTCATCATTGTATCTGCCTTGCTAATAGATGTTCGATAGAATCGGTTGTATGCGGCTTGCACTCTGTGCGATCATGTATTTCTCAACAGATCATACTATGTCCACCTGGGTGGAAGTGCTTCTCGGAAGGCTTGTAGTTCTATAAGAGAACTTTATGACTTTTGGATCTGCCTTCAGTTCTCCGTTCTATGTATAGGTATAATTAGTAGTGTGGTAGTAGTAGACCATTGACTTGAAAATGATTTTGCGCCCATTCCATGTTGATGCAGCAGATACTGCCTACTGCAACTTGGACTTTGGCTTTGTCACTAACTGTGGTTTTTCTACGGATTTGTCTCTGTCTATCTATCGGACCGGATGTGTTAATCTACAGGAATATTAATTTAATATTTAGAATTTATTACGAGTAGCATATTTTTTATTACCATTGTAATCCCATTTTCCACTGCAATGGAGCGAATTGCATCGTTAACGTGTGTATCTGATTAGATTTCGTATGTCCTACCAAAGATAACAAGTGCTGTCCTTGTTGCCAAACTTGTTATGATAAATAAAATCAGTATCAGACCGATTTTTAGATCGTACGGTACCGTTGGTACCTAATAAAAGTTTGGTGATATTCTTTGGTAAATTTTATATCGGTGATACACATTTATCTAATTCACCAATCCTGTGCGTCATCCATACACAAATTTTGTGATTAATTGTTTTGGATATTTATTTATGTGGCAGCTAAAAAGTTTTCACGGTTGCGATCATTGTTATAGTGCTAATGCTACTTCAATGGACATATTCCCCGGTTTTCGAGCCAAAAAACTACAAAGTCTGCAGCCCACAGCCCGGGCCCCAGAGTCGTAGCAAAATCTGTAGCTTATGGCAGGACAGACATTGGTATTATTTTTTATAAATATACGAGTATCAATGAATTTAATAAGTAAGTGTTTTTTATAGTAAATAACCATTTCTGGCTCTGTAATTGCCAGCCATTCATCGTATGAACTCTTCGCACTATATATCAATCTTTTGCTTAAACCCAGTCGCGTTTTGCTGTCACGACGCGGCTTCATCGAAATTTTCAATAATAACACTGGCTGCAACTGCTAGCAAAATACTCTCATTCTCTTCTAACTTATTTCGTCTTTTGCCTTTCCTATTAACAATATGATCTCTAACAGTGAGTTTCTCTTTGTCCCCAGCTTTTCCCAGAAAGTGGACGAGGAGGAGGGCGGTGGTGGGGTGCCGTTGCATCCTCCAGACGGCTTCTACACCCACCAGCACGGGATCCACAGTCACCATGCGCACACCGCCGAGCCCGACCGAGGGTATATGGACGGGAATCGATACGTCACTTCTGTCCATCGACCTCTACCAGGTGAGTGGAATGCTTTAGGTTTTTCTCTATCAAGTAGAGTACTGTACAAAGTTCTATCTCATTGACTTGTGACGAAGAAATTCGATGATGGCCTATGTGAATCTTGCATTCACATCAGCCAGTCAACAATTGGAAAAGCAATTAAGTTAAACTACTCGTACACATTACTTCATGTCATTTTCACCCAATCCGGTAAATTCTGGAAATCTGGAAATTTGGTCTAAACGGTTTGCATAAACCGCGATCCTGTAAAATTAATCATGTTATTTACCCTCGACCTTGTGTCTTGTGTGGCGTGTCTTATTCTGTCATTACCATGCGTAGTCTCAATTTAAAAAAAATACCGCCCCACCTGCCATCAGTCAGTTCTGCTTGCCATTCGCCTTAACCACTGCAACAAATTTCTTGAAGTCATACTATCATTCTTTGTTCTGTTTCCAAATATACAGGGTTATCCAGAACACTTGTGCACTAAGCCGAAAGGAGGTGATTCAGACCATTATTATGAACAACTTTTTTAGTACGGGGTCAACCCGGAAATCAAGAAAAAAATATCAGCTGTTTCTGGTTCAAGAATATTTAGGTATTAATAAAAAAATAATTTACAAAAAATCACTTACAGAGATTACACACTCATCTATGTACGTTGCTACAAAGCGCAGCGCTAAGACTACATAATATAAAACAAAACCAGCATAGCAAACAGCTGTTTCATACATTTTGTCGATTCCGCGTTGCGATTTTGTATGATGGTCTTAAACAGTCTTAATTATCCCCTTTCGGCTTAGTAGTAGTAGTAGCAGCAGATAACCCTGTAGAATTGGTACCACCTCCATTAATTTTTACCATCCTTCCTATCTGAGTTCACTCCCCTTTTGTTCATATCACACACAGTCCATCCATATGTTTTTGCGTTTCCAGCATTAAACCACTCAAATTCGTCATGCTCGTCAGCGTCGAACGCGTCGACGGGAGCGGGCCTGTGTCAGGCTGCGGAGCCCGCGCCTCCGCTCTACATCGCCGCGCCGCCGGAGGGCTTCGGCATGGCGGTGCACGCCAACAGGTCTGTGGAGAGGTGAGTCTCCACCATACACTTAGCCTCTCGTATTGTTTATGCCATGCACTTGCGGGTTAGGGAATGCGGAATGCTCTTCCACGAAAGGTGCATCTGGAATTTCGGGGAAGTTATAATTTAGGATCCTTCAAAAAGGGGACTTCTACTTCTCTTGTGGGGGATAATTATGGAAAGTTCTTCCACGAGAGATTCATCAGGGATTTCAGGAAAGTTATAATTTAGAACTTGTCAAGAAATGTAAACATGATCCTGATACTAAATAGTTGGCAAGGCACTTCCATTTCTCTTATGAGATATGAAATGGTCGTTCAAGAGAGATCCATCCGGGATTTCGGGAAAGTTATAATTTAGGGCTCTTTAAGAAATATGTGGACATGATTCTTACACTAAAGAAAAGGTTAAAGCACTTCATCTTCTCTTTTGTGATTAACAATTTTCCGTCGCGAAGATTTTTTTCATCTTTAATTTTGGGGATGTTGCAATTTAGGACTCTTCAAGTAATATTATATGTGAAAGGAATCTTCACACCAAACAATAGGCAATCACGAATAACAACAGTAATCACGGTGGCACTTCCACTTGTGAGATTCACCAGAGGTTCATCCGGAATTTCGAGGAAGTTATAATTTAGGACTCTTGTGAACAGGGTCCTCAATCTGAAGAGTAGGCAACGCGTTGGTGAGGCGACGGTGACCTCTTTAACATCGAGAGGTCCGTCAGCCTTTTGTTCCTTTATTGTATAAAAGTCCGCAGCAGCAAATGCCAATAACCTGAAAGGGGTATTTGATATAAACTGTGTGAAATTTGTAGTGCTATATACATGGACTCATCTTTGGTTAAAAAAAATAGCCAAAGGGGCAAGTGTCTTAACAAGCTTTGTGACACGCTCGTCTCGCTGGAGTTGATAAAGAAAGAACAGAGTCTAATAATATTAAATAGCTGCTAGTAGTAAACTAATTTGTAGATATCCCGAATTCGGAGATATAAAACATGGGTTTGGTTGTCTTTTATCGGTTGCTGGTGTAGTGTGGAATTGTATAATGTATGTACCAAAATTTACTTGTGTAACACTTTCTTTTTCTCACTACATAGGCGTGGCACAGACGTATCTCTGATTGGAACCACAGGGATGACGCAAAAAGACCCAACTTTACCCCAAAAACGGGGTAAATTGACCAGAGGGTACGTCAAACGACCTCGGGAATGCCTGTCATGTGACCCCTTCAATAACTTAGATAACACTTAACTTTCCTGTTGTCGACTTGAACTTACTTGACTTACCTTTGGCCTATCTTACTCGCTACCTAAAAGAATTTGAACACCAAACTTAGTTGATGCGAAGTACGCTTACGAGTTCTGCTTAACATTTGTTCGAAGTAGTATAAAACACTCATTCATCGCTTGATCATTTCTTCACTCAATTGTACTTTGCATGAACTATAAAAACATAACGACACTTACCTGTAACCTGTTTTATCAAAAGGCATGATATATTCAGATTTTACTGCTCCAAAGGCCTTGGTCCACTTTTACAAATTAACGATTATTATCAATTAAACTGTCAATTTACGTATGGATATATTTAACAATGTGCACAGAGATTAACGAACAATACAACCTGATTAAATGTTAAGGCCGTCGTCCATTAGACTTTTCGACATCAATCTTGCTAAAAGGAAATATATTGTTACGCAGTAGGCCACGCCGTCTAGTAACTATTTATTAATCTGTGGCCGCGCGCGGTACGACGGCTAGTTGTTTACACTTAACCGCGAGATTTATGGTTTTATGACTCAGGCGGCACCGGCCTTTGTGTCGCGTCTATTGTTTGTTGTTTGTTAGATTTTTTGTGGTGTAATAATTAGGAACAATAGGGTTTCTCGAACTTTACACTTGTTTACTTTGTCAGTCACAATGGCACCGAATATTCTACAGATTTCTAGAGAACCCTTATTCCGATATAAATAGGGCGATGGTTTTCGTTTGTGGCAGTTATCGCGTTTTATACCGGAGCGAAAACATCTCGTGTTCAAGTGCGGTACCAGTGATTGTGAAGTGACTAGTTGTGTGAATATCAGTGCCAGTGTGAACAGTTGTGCGAACCAGTTGTGTCGTGTGTACTGTGATTTTGTGCAATAAAGTGCAAAGTGAACAATCGGTGTTTTAACTGATTATCCAAGAACCCATCTCGTAACATTTGGTGTCAGAAGGGTGGATAATTGAAAATGCCGGTTACTCCGTACGACGACGAGACGCCCCGTACACGGAGTCAGCGCCGACAGGAGGAAGCGCGCCGACTAGAGGAGCAGGAGCGCCGCCAGGAGGAGGTTGACCAGCGACGCTTCGGAAATAATTCGCTGTTAATGGAAGGCAGCGAGTCCGAGGCAACCAACGACGACTCCAGGAACCCAAGAGCACCTGCTGTGGCACCTGCTGCTGCACCAGCTACCCCTGCGGCATTTGACATGGCTGCAATGATGTCGATGTTGCAGTCAATGTTGGACCGCAACAACAGCAAGCTGGAAGAAAAATTGGATCGCAACAAGGAAGAACAGACTCGCCAGCTAGAAGAAAAATTGGACCGCAACAGAGAAGAACAGGCTCGTCAAAAAGAAGAACTGCTTTCAAGTTTGCAGACGACTTTGGGCAAAGAGATAAAAGAGGTCAAGGACACGGTCAAGCAGCTTGATATCAGCGTAAGGGAGCACGAATCCCGTATTGTTGAAGCGGAAGCACAAATCGCCGATGTGAGGAAAGCCCTCAACGTTATCAAGTCTGGAGGCGGAACCGCTGCATCTACAACCTTCTCGCCAGCCTCACAGAAGATTAAAGTGACGCCTTTCGACGGAACATCATCATGGTCGGCCTACAAAATTCAATTCGACGCCGCCGTTCAGACTAATGGATGGAACAAGGACCAAGCCAAGAACGCCCTCATCATGAGCCTTCGCGACGAAGCCCTGAGTATTCTTGATGCCGTGGGCAAGGAAGTGACCTACGATAAATTAATGGAAATGTTGGAGAGTCGCTATGGTGATGAGCACCTGGAGCGTGTGTACAGAGCGCAGTTAAAGAACAGGGTGCAACGTCGCAACGAAAGTCTTCAGCAGTGGGCTGTCGAAGTGGAGAAACTGTTCCGGAAGGCTTATCAGTCAGCACCGTTACCCAACGACGAGCATCTAGTGGAAGCATTTTCTAACGGGATAGCAGACTTCGAAGTAAGAACTGCAGTGAAACTCGGGCATCATAAAACACTGAAGGAAGCATTGGCCCAAGCCTTGGAAGTGGAAGCAGTACGAAATCCAGCGAGAGATGTTCAACACATAAAGGAAGTTAAAGAAGCGTCACATCGTACGAGGTTTGGTCCAAGATGCTACAACTGTGAAGAGAGAGGCCATTTATGGCAGAATTGCCCAAAGCCATGCCGACCCAGGGACGATCGACTATTGGAAGAACGGAAGGATCACGAGGCAACGCATTCACTATGGAGGAATAAACGACCTGCTGAAGAAAGCGGAAAATGGCGAGTGTTATCCGGGCCAGAAAAGCCAAAGATTTTGATCTCACAAGCTCACGATGGGAACAGCTTGATCATCAATGGTGCCATCAATGGAACTTCTTGCAAGCTGACATTGGATACAGGAGCTTCTCGCACTGTCATCAGTTCCCGACTGGCTAAGCGCTTTCTTCCGAACTTCGAAAGCTGCAAAACAGTTCAACTTCTGACAGCGACCGGTCAGCACATATCCGTCCGAGGAGAGAAGCTGGTGGAGTTAAAGTTGGGTGAGAAAACTTTCCAACACAAAGTCATTTTGGCTGATATAGTCGACGATTGCATTCTGGGTCTTGACTTCATGCGAGAACATCATTGCGAGATAGACGTCAACCAAGGAATCTTGAAGTGTGGAAGAGAAGAAATCTTCATGGAAGGCGCCACATCAGGAAAGGTTTATTGTCTGCAGAGAACAGTTCTTCCACCTAGATCGGAGACCATTGTGGCAGTTAGATTACCGCCGAAGTTGGGACATCAACGACGATGTGTGCTAATAGAACAGTCGGAAGGTGATCAACCATGGTTATTGGCCCGAACTCTGGTGAGGACTACTAATACCGCTGTGGTGCGTGTTCTCAACACAAGTAACGAGGAACAACTCATCAAAGGAGGAACCCCAATTGGTACTTGTGAAGAAGTAGACTGGATGCGCAGATGCCAAGAACAACCAAAGGAGAAATACAACTGTGATGGGAGTTACACCGTGTCAACGCTATTGGAAGATTCCCGTGAAGACCTGACCGAAAGAGAACTTCTGATGGCAAAGAAGATGCTGCAGCGCTACACCGACATATTTGCTCTCGATGATGCTGTCAACGGGAAGACTGGGTTAGTGAAGCACACGATAAATACAGGAAGCGTGTCACCGATTCGACAGCGGCCAAGAAGGATACCAGTGGCTCGAGAAAAAGAAGTTGAGTCAATGATCGAAGATATGGCACGCAATGGTGTGATAGAACCTTCATCCAGTCCGTGGTGTTCGCCAGTGGTTCTAGTGAAAAAGAAGGATGGCAGTATGCGGTTCTGCGTTGATTATCGACGACTCAACGACGTAACGAAGAAAGACAGCTATCCTTTGCCGAGGATTGATGACACGTTAGATACACTGACAGGTATGAAGTGGTTCACTACGCTGGACTTGAAGAGCGGATACTGGCAAGTGGAAATAGATCCTAAAGATAAAGAGAAGACCGCATTTTCAACGGGAAAAGGCCTGTGGCAATTCAACGTGATGCCGTTTGGATTGTGCAACGCGCCCGCTACGTTCGAAAGACTAATGGAGTTAGTGCTCGCGGGACTGATTGGAGATGCATGCCTAGTCTATTTGGACGACATCATAATTGTGGGAAAAACCTTCGAAGACCATCTGCAAAACCTGGAACGAGTATTGACTAAGATTCGCGCAGCCAATCTCAAGCTGAGTCCGAAGAAATGTTCCTTCTTCAAGAGGCAAGTGAATTTCCTGGGACATGTGATTTCCGAAGCTGGCGTACAGACGGATCCAGGAAAAGTCAGTGCTGTCAAGGATTGGCCTGTGCCAAAAGACAAGACGGAAGTTAGAGCATTCTTGGGTTTATGCTCCTACTACAGGCGATTCGTGAAGAACTTTGCTGACATAGCCAAGCCGTTGCATAGACTGACTGAGGAAAAACGATCCTTCCTCTGGGATGAAAATTGCGACGCAGCTTTTCAAGAGCTAAAGAAGCGACTTTGTAATACGCCTATTCTTGGCTTCCCGGACACAGAGAACGAGTTCATCGTGGACACTGACGCCAGCAACACCGGCATTGGAGGAGTACTGTCACAAAGGAAAGGAGACCAAGAAGTGGTGATTGCGTATTTCAGCAAATCCCTGGCCAAGCCGGAAAGGAACTATTGTGTGACCAGAAAAGAGTTACTTGCAGTGGTGAAGACATTACGACATTTTAGCAAGTACCTGCTCGGGCGAAAATTCCATCTGCGGACCGACCACGCTGCTCTAAAGTGGCTACTACAGTTTAAGGATCCCGAAGGCCAAGTGGCAAGATGGATTGAGCAACTACAGGAGTTCAACTTTACCACGGAGCATCGCAGTGGAAAATCTCATGGCAACGCGGACGCACTCTCAAGAAGGCCATGCTCAGAGGACTGCAAACATTGCTCAAGACATGAGTCGAAAGATTCAGTATCTGTGAGGATGCTCAAAGTCGACCTCGGCGACGAATGGAAAGAAACCCTTCAGATTGCACAAGAAGAAGACGCCGACATCAAGCCGATTCTTGAATGGATGGAATCAGATGCCCCTAAGCCAGACTGGAGTGCTATTGCTTCAATGAGTGTTACGACAAAGAGCTATTGGGCGCAATGGGATAGCCTGGTGCTTCAGGAGGGAGTACTTTGCCGAAAATGGGAAAATGCTCGTGGCAACCAGTGCCATCTCCAAATGGTTGTACCCAGAGCAAAGATACCTGAAGTTTTGAAGCTGTACCACGAAGGGTTTTCGGGAGGACATCTGGGTGTGAAACGGACACTCTTGAAAATTCGAGAAAGGTTTTACTGGATCAACTGCAGAGATGACGTAGAAGACTGGGTACGGAAATGTACGAGCTGTGCATCAGTGAAAGGTCCGCATACCCGCAGCAGAGGAGCATTAAAGCTGTATAATGTTGGAGCACCATGGGAGCGAATCGCACTGGATGTGGCAGGACCATTTCCTGTGAGTGAAAGTGGCAACAAGTACTTCCTTGTCGTCATGGATTACTTCACCAAGTGGCCGGAAGTCTTCGCAATTCCGAACCAAGAGGCATCGACGATAGCAGACAAATTGGTGCATGAAGTATTCTGTCGATTTGGAGTACCATTGGAAATCCACAGTGACCAAGGAAGAAATTTTGAATCTCAGCTGTTTCAAGAGACGTGCCGGTTAATGGGTGCACACAAAACCAGGACTACGTCTTACCACCCGCAATCAGATGGAATGGTGGAGCGATTCAACCAAACTCTGGAGAGGTACCTGGCAAAAGTAGTCGGAAGCAAACAACGGGATTGGGACAAGCATATCCAGCCATTTTTGTTGTCATACCGAAGTGCTGTTCATGAGAGCACAAATGTCACTCCCGCTTTTGCCAATTTTGGACGTGAATTACGGCTACCAGCCGACTTAATAACTGGCATTCCACCGGATTCTCCACAACCCATAACTGAGTACGCCAGTGACCTCCGGAACAAGATGAACGACATCTATGAGCACATTAGAGAGCATGGCCAGCAAGCATCTGAAAGAATGAAGACTCGATACGACAGAAGGGCTAACAATCCTGGGTTCGAGGAAGGCTCGATGGTATGGCTGCACAATCCCATACGCAGCAAAGGAAAGTCTCCAAAGCTACAAGCCAAATGGGATGGACCGTACCGAGTGGTGACCAAGATTAACGACGTGACGTTCCGCATACAGAAAGGACCTCGAGGTGCCCCCAAAATAGTTCACGTGGATCGATTGGCGCGATATCACGGATGCAACGATGCTCGGGACGAGCATGTCTTGGGAGGAGGTGGTGTTACGCAGTAGGCCACGCCGTCTAGTAACTATTTATTAATCTGTGGCCGCGCGCGGTACGACGGCTAGTTGTTTACACTTAACCGCGAGATTTATGGTTTTATGACTCAGGCGGCACCGGCCTTTGTGTCGCGTCTATTGTTTGTTGTTTGTTAGATTTTTTGTGGTGTAATAATTAGGAACAATAGGGTTTCTCGAACTTTACACTTGTTTACTTTGTCAGTCACAATGGCACCGAATATTCTACAGATTTCTAGAGAACCCTTATTCCGATATAAATAGGGCGATGGTTTTCGTTTGTGGCAGTTATCGCGTTTTATACCGGAGCGAAAACATCTCGTGTTCAAGTGCGGTACCAGTGATTGTGAAGTGACTAGTTGTGTGAATATCAGTGCCAGTGTGAACAGTTGTGCGAACCAGTTGTGTCGTGTGTACTGTGATTTTGTGCAATAAAGTGCAAAGTGAACAATCGGTGTTTTAACTGATTATCCAAGAACCCATCTCGTAACAATATAATGATTCCTATATCATGTTTGTACTCGTATACAGTGAAATTTGACGACTGGCCCTGGTAACACACAACGTGCGCACTTTAAGGACTGACGAGAAGATTGCTGAGCTGGAAGAAGAGTTAAGTAGGTTGCGCTGGGATATTGTGGGGTTGTCTGAAGTCCGTAGAGAGGGGGAGGACACGATAACCCTAAAGTCCGGCAACCTGCTTTACTACCGGGAAGGTGACCAGCGGTCCCAAGGTGGTGTCGGTTTTCTCGTTCACAAGTCCCTCACTAACAACATTATTACCATCGAAAGCGTGTCGAGCAGGGTTGTGTACCTAATACTCAGAATATCTGAGAGGTATTCGCTGAAGGTCATTCAGGTATACGCACCGACCTCGTCACACCCAGATGATGAAGTGGAGACTATGTATGAGGACGTAAGTCGAGCCATACGTATGTCTAAGACCCACTTCACTGTTGTTATGGGGGACTTCAACGCAAAGTTGGGCAGAAGAAGCGATGATGAGCTGAGAGTGGGGAAATTTGGATATGGACAACGGAACCCCAGGGGCCAGAGGCTGGCTGATTTTCTGGAGAAAGAGGAACTCTTCATGATGAACTCTTTCTTTCAGAAGCCGCCTCACAGGAAGTGGACCTGGATGAGCCCCGATGGTTCCACGAAAAATGAGATAGATTTCATCATGACCACCGAGAAACGGATATTCAATGATGTCTCCGTGATACACAGGGTGAAAACCGGTAGTGATCACAGAATCGTAAGAGGCACATTGGATATAAACGTTAAACTCGAAAGGTCACGCTTGATGAAGTCCACGCTCCGACCTACACCTTCCGATATCCAAAACCCCGAGAGCTTTCAGCTCGAGCTCTCAAATCGCTTTGCTTGCCTGGAGAACTTTGCGTCAGTGGACGAGATCAACAACGGGCTCGTAGAAACTGTCCAGACGGTGGGTGCTAAATTCTTTAGACCCCGTCGTACAAATAGACCTCAAAAATTTTCCGATCAAACTCTAAATCTCATGGCCGAACGACGCTTACAGAGACTGCAGTCTTCCGATGATGCAAAGTCATATAGGCTGATCAATAGACAAATTTCGAAATCCGTGAGGCGCGACATTCGTCTCTTTAATACTAAACATATTAAAGAGACCATAGAGCAGAACAAAGGCTCCAAAGTGTTCGCAAGGAATTTGTCTATTGGGCAAAGCCAGCTGACAAAGCTGAAGAGAGAAGATGGCAGTGTAGCGTCGACCAAGGCAGAGGTATTGGAGGAGATCGAAAGGTTCTATGGACAGCTATACGCTTCGGTCGCTAAGCCTGTCAACAGCGCAGCCAAAGACCCAAGAGCCAAGCTGACCCGACACTTCACCGAAGATATCCCGGACATCAGCCTGTACGAGATTAGAATGGCCCTAAATCAGCTCAAGAACAACAAGGCGCCGGGTGATGACGGTATCACATCAGAGCTTCTGAGAGCGGGTGGAACACCGGTACTAAAAGTACTCCAGAAGCTTTTCAACACCGTCGTCCTCGAGGGCATAACGCCAGAAGCATGGAACAGAAGCGTGGTAGTGTTGTTTTTCAAGAAAGGTGACAACACCTTATTGAAGAACTACAGACCCATCTCGCTTCTGAGCCATGTTTATAAGCTGTTTTCAAGGGTCATTACGAACCGTCTCGAGCGCAGGCTTGATGACTTCCAGCCTTCCGAACAAGCCGGTTTCCGAAAGGGCTTTAGTACCATGGACCACATTCATACGCTACGGCAGGTTATACAGAAGACCGAAGAGTATAACGTGCCACTTTGCTTAGCGTTTGTGGACTATGAGAAAGCCTTTGATTCGGTCGAGACTTGGGCTGTGCTCGAGTCTCTCCAACGATGCCGTGTTGACTATCGGTACATCGAAGTGTTGAAGTGTTTGTATAATAACGCCACTATGTCGGTCCGAGTACAGGAAGAGAGCTCCAAGGCGATCCCTTTAAAAAAAGGCGTAAGACAGGGAGACGTAATATCTCCGAAACTGTTTACGGCTACTTTGGAAAACGCCTTCAAGCTCCTGGAATGGAAAGGATTCGGCATCAATGTCAATGGCGAATACCTCACTCACCTTCGATTTGCTGACGATATAGTAGTCATGGCAAAATCGATGGAAGAGCTCAGCACGATGCTCGAAAGCCTCAATCGGGTTTCTCAACAGGTGGGTCTTAAGATGAACATGGACAAGACGAAAGTCATGTGTAATTCCCATGTTGTACCCACCCCGATCACTGTTGGGAACTCGGTTCTTGAAGTCGTTGACTCGTACGTCTACCTAGGACAAGTAGTCCAGTTAGGTAGGTCCGACTTCAAGAAAGAGGCCAATCGCCGAATCCAACTCGGCTGGGCAGCGTTCGGAAAATTGCGTAACGTCTTCTCGTCCGACATACCTCAGTGCCTCAAGTCGAAAGTGTTCGATCTGTGTGTGTTGCCAGTGATGACTTATGGCACTGAAACGTGGTCTCTTACTATGGGCCTTATTAATAAGCTCCAAATAGCCCAACGAGCTATGGAGAGGGCTATGCTCGGAGTCTCTCTGCGAGATCGAATCAGGAATGAGGAGATTCGCAGAAGAACCAAAGTTACCGACATAGCCCAGCGGATTGGCAAGTTGAAATGGCAGTGGGCAGGACACATAGCGCGGAGGACTGATGGCCGATGGGGTCGAAAAGTTCTCGAGTGGAGACCACGTACCGGCAAGCGCAGCGTAGGACGTCCACCCACAAGGTGGACGGATGACCTCATTAAGACCGCAGGATCACGCTGGATGCAAGCCGCTACCAACCGGTCTTATTGGAGATTCATAGGGGAGGCCTATGTCCAGCAGTGGACGTCCTATGGCTGATGGATGGATGACAGTGAAATTTGTCATATTCATGTCAAACGCGCGATTAATTGATGGATCGACTCGAATGAATTAGTCAAAAATAATATAGAATCATACATATTTAGCAGAATTCAATTGCCATGAACACATAATTAGCACAACACACTGTAGTTATTTTTTATTCATTTGATATCAATACCAGTGACTATAATCCTAGTGATTAGTTTACTTCATTCCACCCACTTTATCACTATCACGAGATTTCGGGTTCAAAATTTAGAAAGTAGGTATTACACGTAATCATAAATAGAAGAAAATTCTGCATTTGTCTTGATTTCTTACTCTTGGTATTTTTTTCATCTCTTTTGAACTTAAGTACATATTTGCTACTGCCCAAAATGGTGTTGAATAGGTATAATGATCGATGGCCTTAAAGTTGCGCTACTCCAGTTTCACCTTATTCTGGTGAACGGATTTATATAACTTTTGGTGGACCAATGTCTTTAGAAAGTAATTATTGTAACTCACAAATTAATGACAAAAAAAAACAGTTAATTCTATCGCTGATTAAAACGGCATGGTTTTAAAAAGAAGCCAAAACCAAAGTCTGCACCGTTGTGGTGCAAAGTAGATTGCCGTAGAAAACTATTCCATAACTTTCCTTCATCATCGACAAAAAGCTATTTGTAGTGAAGAGTCTTTCAAGTCTTCTTAGATTGGAGCTCTAAGTAGGTCAAATCAAAATACTTGTTTGTATTGCAATTTCAAGTTCTTCACTGTTATGAGAAAGCTGTTACATGGTAGAGATACTTTTTGCACTGTATAAGCATTTCTTGATTTTCCAGTTGAATTTCATATGAATCTAATTGCGTTACCCCGTACAAAGCTCTCAAAATTTTGTTTATTAGACCAAAATACGTTTTACGTATTCAAAATAGTATCTTAAAATAACAAAATTCAATTCTCAAAAGACCTGTAGCAAAGGTACCTTTAAAATAGCATCGTGCGACTACTCCCATTTTGCCTTGCAAGAACTTTTTCCGGGAGAATCATAACAGATTGTTTATTGGAACCAGTTACCAAGTGTGTATGTATCAAGTTGCCAAAAGCATGCTGCTGAAACGCCATTAACTGATTCCATTAGGATCCTAATAACCCTTAATACACCTGTCTACCACTATTCCTTACCCTTTTAGAATAGCCACGAAACGACCTGTTTAGAAAAGTTACGACCTCTAAAACTCCTAACCACCAATTCTGTCCCCAACCTTAGAAAACAGCTCTGCGGTATCCTATGTTGTGTTTTTCAACCGTTATGTAATACTGCAGTACTTTAATGCCTTTATCAACCACTGCTTTCAATAGGGCCCTCAATGCCTTCAAAACCCTTCCTACCAATTCCTCTGCCTTTTTAGAACAGCTTTGTGATTTGTTATGGTCTGATTTTCAGCCGTTATGAGATGTCCCAAGACCTGCTCGACAAGCAAGTGGAGATCCTAGAGCGACGGTACGGCGGCCTCAGGGCGAGGCGCGCCGCTGTCACCATCCAGAGAGCTTTCAGAAGACGTCAGCTCTTGAAGAAATTTAGCGCCATTACGGCGATGGCGAAAGCGGCGGATTCCACCGCCAGGAGAATGCATGACGGCCAGGAGCATCAACTAGTCAACGGTAAGATAAGCAACGTTCAGCGCGGTCAGTCTTTTTAACTCCCGACGCAAAAGAGGGGTGTTATAAGTTTGACGTGTCTGTTTGTCTGTGTGTCTGTCTGTGGCATCATAGCGCCCGAACCACTGAACCGATTTCAGTTTAGTTTTTTTTGGATGAAAGGAGGCTTAATCGAGAGTGTTCTTAGCTATGTTTTATAAAAATCGATTGAGCCGTTTAAGAGTTATGGTGGGTTAAAGTGGGGATGGAAGAACCAAAATTCTACAAATGTGCCCAAAATGGTTGTCAATGTGTCGGGGTTTTTTTAAATTTTAAATTTATATTATTTTGAGATTGTTACAATCATGTGATTGTAACAATCTCTAATTGTTACTATAAAGAGTAACTGTTGTTCAGTATTCGGATGGGTGACCGCCCGCACTGCTTGGATAAACATAAAAAAATCTTGTCGGCAGAGGTTGGCCTCGGGCGAGCACGGGGTTGAGGATCCAGGAATGTTCATGGAATGCTCACATTGATAGGACGATGTGAGTGGCCACTCCACAAAGTGGCACAAGATAATACTTTTTGGTACTTTGTGCCTCTACACTCCGACAGACATCAGAGCGTCGATGTTTCTAATATGACTCTAACACACATGTTTGGTGGCTTTCAGGTACAGATATGTACGGCAACACACTGCTTCAAAAGAGCCCCGGATCGGCTGAGAAGGTCCTAGCGATGACGCGGCCCATGCGGTCCATGTCGCTCAGGGAACGCCATGACATGGACATGAGGTGAGTTACTATACTTTTCTATTTTATTATTGTCTGAAGATAAGCGAATGTCTGTGCTGCCACACGGCGATATAGCTTTCGTCAGTCCGGATGACGATTCTTGTCTTCAGTTAGTCCAGCTTGCGACCACGAAAAGCCACGAAAAGAACTCTTTTCGACGTGTGAAAAAGTGACAGATATATACTTTGCCATTACGCTGTCTTGTTCTGACACGTCGAAAGAAATATTACTTCGTGCGCATCCTAGCCCGGCTGGTCGCATTCTTTAACGAATCTCGACGAAACTCGGTACACAGGTTTTGTATATTAATGGTTTTTTTTTGTCGATGGCGATTTTTATTATGGGGATATTTCCCTTAAAAAGGGAGGAATTTGCCATTGCGCTATTTATCAGCTGATTTCGATAATGTTTGGCAAGATTGTTAAGCATCTAAAAATCCTAATATGTTTTTCGGTAATGAACCAAATCGATCAAGTGCGCGTCGAGATATTAAAGTCTTATGAAGATTTAGTTAAAGAGAAGTGTCGCGAGGTCTAAGTTCGCGATTGAGCTCATCCTGTCTGATATTAAGCAACAACAGAATAAAGGTGAAAAGAATTCTCACCTTGGAAAAAATGACATCGCATCGTAGGTGTCAGTTTTCTGTAGGCCATGGTGATCTCTTGCCTTTCAGAGTCTCAGTGTATCATCACACTAACAAATAAATGGACAAGATCAACTGCAAAGATTGCTCTTCAATTTGGAACAGCAATTGCAGAACACCATAACTACCAAAGATCACTTCCGCAAGTTTGTATGCGAAATGCGATAGCTTTACAAAAACTTAACTGAAGTAGATAGGAGAAAATACTGATTCCCATAGGTCAGCCTCTGGCGAGTTCGGATGCCAGAGGCTTCATCACTTCATTTACTTATGATTATGCACCTTTTCATGTCAATAAACAGCTTTTGATTGATTGATCGAATTTACCTCAGGAAAAAATATTCCAAGGGTACCGAATAACCAATCCATGGTGAATGACGAGATATATCACTTCACATGCCGGTGTATTCCCTCGGGTAGTCCCTCTTTACGTGAAAATGCCCAATGTTCATATCTGTAATGGGGTGTTAGCGGCCCTTTACGTACATTATCCTTGAACTGTTGGTCACATTTTATTAGGAAACTGCTGATATTTTATGACTACTCTCGAAGGTTTATGGCTTTGTGTTGTATAATGGTTGCATAAGGTAACGCAGGAGTTTCAGTACTTTTCCAATGTGTAAGTGGGTGATACGCAATGCTGTTCACTAAATGATTCGGGTTACTTTTTATTTGTTTTTAATACCTGATCCAAAAACAAGAGTGTTGGAAACTTGACATGGTTATCTATGCCTGTATGATTGTTTGTGGCATCGTAGCTTGCAAATGACTGGACTGATTATTAACGCGACTATTTTGTATAGAAGCTGATGAAATTGACATAGTTATTACCTTAGCTAAGGGTACACTCATCGCGATAACACGAGTATTAGGGTTATGACTGTATAATACATTTACTTAACCAAATAATCGCAAAATAATCATTACGATTCACGATGACACTCGCGAATAGTTAAACGATGAATGAGCGAGTCGCGATATCCACAGGCTCTAGAGCTATAGCTACACATAAATTATGGGTATACTTTTTATAACTAGTCATATCTATAATGTCTGCCAGTTTAATTTTACACTTGTACTTAAAATAATGTGTTCAAATTTCAGCAACCACCTGCAAATCGATACCCAAAACGAAGTAGAAGCGATGGTGGCCCGCGTGCAGCAGTCTGCGCATCAGATCCACATGATCGCTACAGATATGCCGCATCACCGGGCCGACGCGGACAGCGGGGTATGTCACTATATCTCAACAACAACCCGTGTACCACCTTCCAACCACCTGTGTACCACCTTCCAACCACCTGTGTATTACCTTCTAACCATCTGTATACCACGTTACAACCACCTTTCAACCAACTGTGTACCACCTTTCAACCAACTGTGTACCACCTTTTAACCAACTGTGTACCATCTTCCAACCAACTGTGTACCATTTTCCAACCACTTAAGTACCACCATCCAACCACCTGCGAACCACATGTCAACCACCTGCCAACCACATTTCGACCAGTGTACCACCTTCCAACCACATGTGTACCGCCTTCCAACCACATGTGCACCACCTTCCAACCACATGTGTACCACCTTCCAAACACATGTGTACCACTTTCGAACCACATGTGTACCAACTTCCAACGACATGTGCACCACCTCCCAACCACCTGCCAACCGCATGTCAACCACCTGTGTACCTCCTTCCAACCAACTGCCAATCGACACCCAAAACGAAGTAGAAACGATGGTGGCCCGCGGTCAGCAGTCTGCGCATCAGATCCACATGATCGCTACAGATATGTCGCTCCACTGGGCCGACGCGGACAATGGGGTAAGAATCACTGTGTAACTATCCACGAGGACTAACTATAAAAATATCCCACCAACTAGTCACAAATCGATCGACCCAGTGGGGTAAGGTTAAGATATATGAAGTATGGGGTAACGTAAGATATCTCGCCAACTCTACACAAATCGACACAGTAAGTGGCGGATTTACGCATTTGCCGACAACAGTTGATTTTTAACCCCCGACGAAAAAGAGGGGTGTTATAAGTTTGACGTGTCTGTTTGTCTGTGTGTCTGTCTGTCTGTCTGTATGTCTGTCTGTCTGTCTGTCTGTCTGTGGCATCATAGCGCCCGAACCACTGAACCGATTTCAGTTTAGTTTTTTTTGGATGAAAGGAGACTTAATCGAGAGTGTTATTAGCTATGTTTTATAAAAATCGATTGAGCCGTTTAAGAGTTATGGTGGGTTAAAGTGGGGATGGAAGAACCAAAATTCTACAAATGTGCCCAAAATGGTTGTCAATTGAAAGTTTGTTGTCAAATATTTTTGTGTCGGGGGTTTTTTAATTAGGTATATTATTTTAAAAATATATCAGACTTTGATTCTAAGCAGTAAAACGAATCATGTTTTTGTTTTATGTAGACTTTATAATATTTATTATTTAGGTATACAAATTAATATTTTATTTTTGTCATTAATAAAATGAATAGTTCAAAATTTTCCGGTCCCTAAAATCTGCCGCTCTGGTCTTCAGCCCTACTGTTAAATCCGCAACTGGACACATAAGTCAATCATATTGGTACTTACCACTATGATTGACTTTCGTTTTGGGCGTCAATCATAATGGTACTAAAAAAAGCCCGATTACACCTACCGAGTAACAGTGGCGAGTCAGTGCTCTCGGCCGTACGCTATATGTAAACACGTAGGCCAGTGCTCGGCCGAGCGCTCAGCCGAGCAACCGGGTGAGACAGTCACTCGGACCCCGTTCTACTTTTTGGGCCGAGTAGCCTCCCCCCGCTTCTCCGAGCTGACTCGCTCGCTCTCTCGGTGCATATGAACAGGCGTACTCGTCATTTTTTCGCGGGAATTTTTAAAAAGCACGTTTAGTAAAAACGTAAAAAAATGACTGGGAAACTGGATTTGGATACCACAGGGAGGTTTATGCAAGTGTTTAAATGCATTCCAGTTGTGTTTGTGGGATTTCTGTTCACAAGATTACAGGAAGTTTAAAGAAACGAGATGCAGCTTGTTTGTAACACCTAACTCAGGTCTTTTTTATAAATTCATGGTCTCGTCGAAATGCGAGATTTATCTTCTGCCAACAATGCAGGTAGTTCTTCTGAATGTGACTAAGAGAGGTGTAAATAATTTTTTAGTCTTCTTTAGCCATTTTTTCCTGCCCATAACAACGTTTAAACTGAACTGACTGACTGTCTTGTCGCTACTTCTAAAATTAGGTGTAAACAGCCACTCTGCCGTGTCGCTGTCTCGGCCCAGCGACGTTTTACTGTCTCGCCACTCTACTCGGTAGGTGTAATCGGGCTTTTACCATTATGATTGACTTCTACTGCATGTCATGTAGGATGCGATCATTTAATTAATCAACCTGTATGAACTATCAATTTATTAGACGCTTGTGATTTTTATTTAGAGATACATTACAATATGCAGTTTTAAACCAGTTCTGCAGCTTCGAGATCTACAATCTCTGCCTTGTCACAGTCCGTGTTACGTGTATTACAAAAAAGTAATTTAAATAGTACCTATCCGTGTTGCGATAAATCCAATTAAGAGTCAAAGTTGCCAATCAATCAATATTGTCACGAAATGATTCCTTAATACATAATTACAATATGATAACTTGCAAATGATGATAATAATATTATAAATAGATTCAAATCAAAATTATTGAATTAAAGATAGAAACTGGAATGTGATCATGATTATAAACCTTTTATTATCGTACTTTATCGCAATAACATTATAGTGTAATGTTCCTTAAATTGGTAAGACAATTGCTATTGCAAATTTACTTTAACTAGTTCTTTGTAGTTCAAAACTCTGCGTCGCGCCTCTCTGATACTGCTTGTGATAGACAATTTTCATAACAAAAAGTCATAAGGATTATGAAAACTAGAGTGTTTTCTGCACATAAGTGCTATGCGAGAAGAGTATGCGTACTAGTACTCGATCTTGATAAGGGCCACCAAATGGACCACCAATATCGCGTAAATAATTATAATAAAAAAAAATATTATTTTATCCAAGTAGTCGCAAAGACTACGCCATGCTATACTTAGACAAAGTCCTAAACCATTGACATAATTTCTACTGCTTACGAAGTTTTCAGCAAATATTATAGAACTTTTATAAAGTGATCTCTTTCACCTCTTAATAAGACTCAAAATAGATCACACATAAAAGAATTCCCTCTTATCATTCGTTATCATATATCATCATATGACGTAGAAATAGTTTAATGGCCCGATGTGAGATAATTTTTAATCGTGGTATAATGATTTGTATCAGTGTAAAGCAAAAATTGTTGTGGGAAGCATCATGAGGAATGATGCGATGGTTCTGAGGCGTGTGAAAAAAATTAGACTTTGGCGGTTTAATACTTCGAAATATCACGTGAGTTTGATGTTTTGGATTTTAAGGGTTATGTGGAATTGTGTTGTTGACCAGACAAGGGTCATTGAACCAAAAAATTTGTTATCAATGTTGAAGTAGGGGAAAAATCTGCAGTTTCATAAATAAAAAAAAATTAAACTTGAACGTGACTATTTGTCTGGTTATTTTTGTGTGTTTGTACCTGTACCTATTTTATTGTTTTTGTTTTTATGAAAATGATTCGTCTAGGTACTTAATGCAGTATTCGTATGAGTGGGTCCAGTTTTGTGTCCAGATATATCGTAACATATTTTGACAAAATAAGCCTGATTAGTAATATACAAACAATCGATCCATTCGAAGAGTCCTAGATTTACTCCTATTTTATGAATCTTCCTAAGTATCACACTGATATATAAATCTCTAATGTCACAAACGGAAACACTGATTCGTCACATGACTATCGCCATGTACAAACTGAGTGCACTGGAGCAGTTGTACCAGCGGCCCAGAGCTACGCTCCGTTACTTGAGTAAACGCTGATAGGGGAAATGCACAAAACACCCCATGCAGGGCGTCAGTGCAGGACTTATCGCCCTCACACAGAATCAAGAATAAGAAACTGAGTGCAATCAAAATACAATTTTATGTTTGTATAACGTTCCAGGTGTGCAGTTGTTCAGTGAGCGGTTCAGTTACCAATATTTCGACGTCGTCGTCGCACAACGAATCTCTGCACAACCACCAATTGTTGAACAATACAGGTACGATTTTTCATTAATTTAGCTTTCATTTTACTGTAAGGCGTTTCATTTAAATATTTATCTACACTAATGTTGTAACATTCTATTTATGTTTCCAATACTTGACTTATAATGACTACTGTTATAGCGCAGACAACAAAACACTCAATTTAAGCAATTTCACATGATGTTATAATATCCACATCGATATCGTAAAATCTCATTATAACATCGCGCGCTCGCTCCTGATGGCTCTGCGCGCGCAGCTGCGCTCTCATTGGTTAGATTTTAATGGCGCCAAGTTCACTGTGACAATACACGTACGCGTGAATTTAATGTTTCGCAATATGTTTTTTTTAAATTTATTTTTTTATTAGTGAAGATAAAGTAGTGTATGCAACTGCAACACGGGTAATAAACACTCGTTACTATTATGAAACTCGCTGCGCTCATTTCATAAACTCACACTCGTGTTTTAATACCCTTCATTATATGACAGTTGCATAAACTACTATTAAAGGTTCGTGTTTTACTTCTATCTTGCCAGATATAAAAAATAGCCGAAAATAGGTAATGTTTTCACACCAAGCTAAAAGTCTTACATCCCAAATTATGGTTGTACAGAGTCTAGTCTAAACTATGTGTAAAGGGAAACATTTTCTTTATTTTTTTAACTCCATGATGGAATAGTCAGCTTGTCAAGATTCGAGCCTATTTGTTTAGTATTTGTCATTTACCTTATTGTGTTGATTGGAACTTGGAATGTATAAAAAGCTTTAGAAATTGTGTATGACAAAATAACAGACATCATGTTATTATTGTTTTACGATTTGTCTAAAAAAGTATGTGAATTGCCGCGAAAACCCCGCTATTTTCAAAGTTTATTTGTCGTACTAAAGTACTAACCTACATTGTTGTTTGTCTCGCTTTACAACTTCTGGTTGTACTTGGTCTGCACCGAAAATAATCGGAATTTTTCGGCATAATAAGTGTATGCTGTTTTGTAGTTTCAAACCCTGGATACAGAAAGGTGTTATAGGTATAATGGCGGATCAATTACTACAAACAAAGTAAGTACACAAAAAAAGTGATAATCCAGCAGCAAGTAAGCAAGAAATCAGCCCTCTGCCGCGCTCTGGATACAATAAAAACTAAACGTATACTCCGCGCCACACAAGTTGATGGATGTGAAGTTAGCCACTAGCTGCGCAATATCCAATCCTGACGAGACGTGACGTAGAAGCCGCACGTTGATTGGCTATTGCGCAGCTACGGGCTAACTTCACATCCATCAACTTGTGTGGCGCGGAGTATACCTGAATGTAAAACCGGAACATAATTATATAAACTTCGTATCTAGTACATATTCGATGTCCGAAAGGCGTTCAAACTGGGTTCGAAGTGTTCGAAAAGTTCATTGTATCAAGTTTGTCACTGTATGTTTGTCGCTATTTATAAAAACGTAATTTCATCGACCGTTTTCTATGGCCATGATTAAAGTGTTCTAACAGCTGCGACCTAGTGATCAACCAATCACAGTAGCCGAAATGTTATTCTTATTCTTATTCTTATTCGACGTGGGGGCGATAAGTCCTGCACTGACGTCCCGCATGGGGTGTTTTGTGCATTTCCCCCTCCAGCGTCTACCCGAGCCAGCCCAGCTTCTTAAAGTAACGGAGCGTGGCTCTGGGCCGCTGGCATAACTGCTCCAGTAGCTTAGATGGTGAATAAGATGATGGCGATGTGGATGACAAAGCTAATGATAATGCCAATGCAGAAGCGTCATGCAACCCGTTAGCTATTCTAGTGTCTTCTGTGGCTTTGCAATGCCACAGAACATGCTCTACAGTTTCGTTTTCTTCCAAACAGCCACGACAAAGTGGGCTGTCAGTGGCTCCCAGTTTATACAGATGACTATTCAAGTTGCAGTGACCAGTTATGAGGCCTACCATAAGTCGGAGATCTTGTCGCTGCAACTTCAATAGGTCGTTCGTGATGTTTTTATTCAGGGTTGGAAAAGCAGCCTTAGAATGCTTGCAATCCTCCCTTTTGTTCCACATATTCTGTTGTTCTTTTTCAGTGTGACGGCGCAACAATTCACGCACTTCCACCGCTGTCGGCTTACAGTGTGTTGTTGCCCCGTCCCTAACCTGTTTTCTCGTACCCTCTTTGGCAAGGGTGTCGGCTATGTTGTTACCCGTACATGAACCGTGACTCTTTCTTAGCCGAAATGTTAAAATCAAGATATTATGTAATTGGTTGATGACTAGTCCGCAAATACATAACGCAGATGTCCTATGAAATAAATTGTTACTAGGTGATTCTGCTTTGTGTTGATAATCTAATGGAACTGTTTCAGGTCCAATTTACGGGAACTTGCTATCGTCAGGCGGCAAGCCGCTGTCTTCCCCAACAGCTCGTCAGCAGCAGCAATTGGCGGCCATTCAGGCCGCGAACGCTCGCCGTCTGCCGCCCGACGTGCCCAAACGGACCAGCAGTATCACGCTCAAGTATGTTATTTTGATATTATATGTATAGGCCGAATCATACAAGTTGGCGGATGTGAAGTTAGCTACAAGCTGTGCAATATCCAATCAACTGGCATCGTTATGTAATCTTCAGTCAGGATTGGATATTGCGAAACTTGCCGATAACCTCACATCCGCCGACTCGTATGATTCGGCATATACAACTTCCATACTAACGCTACTCATAGTCCCATCGCGTCATTAGGATTATTTGAATATGCTGCGTCACACAAGTTGGCGGTAATAAAGTTAGCTACAAGCTGCGCAATATCCAATCATGACTGAATCTCACACAAAGCCGCGCGTTGATTGGATATTGCGCAGCTTGTAGCTAACTGCATTTCCGACAACTTGTGTGACGCGGCTTATATCAGTGATAACACAGAACGTACTCATTCGATGTTACGAGTAGTTTTCACACAACAAACGCCCAGACCAGATCAAGAACTATAGTCTGGCGGAACTATAAATTGTGCTATTCTAATATGTGCCTTGTCCCCAGTGCGGAGAGCCCAGTGTCGCTGCGGCGCGCGGAGTGCGGCGGCGCGGTGGTGCGCGGCGGGTCGATGTCGTCGGTGCAGTCATCATCATCGTCATCGTCGCAGGAGCACCGCCACCACTACCACCAGCCGTACCAGCCCCGAGCGCCGGTAAGGGGAAATTGGATTTTTAACTTTTGGCACAATAAGTGGGACGATAGGGGTGTGTTTGTCATGGGCGTATTTGTCATATAGTACGATAAAAAAAGAATTTAACTTTGCACTAAATTTCCGATCCAAATTTATTTTTAATAAGGTTTAGGATCACTTACTGCGCATAAAATCACAAAATGCTGACAGATCCAGGTGGGGCTTCAAGCGCCATCTTAAAAAAACGTTTTTTGCCGATATCTTGGAAACTATGCACTTAAGGGCAAAGTGTAGTGCAAAGTTGACAAAAAAAACGTCGATTTTTTTCTTTAGTAATAAACGCACGCCGCACGGGTAGAGTGATGTCCGCCAAATAAACTTCTTAGCCTGCCCCTGAAAACTTGGAAGTTAATTCATTCTAGTACAGAATTCTTCTGGAGAAAAACTCTAACTATAGTCTTTTTCAAATAGCTAGTCACTTATGACACTTCCGAAATGTCAGCTGTCAAACATACATTGATAATTGTAATGATGTACCGCACCTATATTCGATTTGTAATTACCGATTATTATCGATTATACTTAATTATCGAAGTTATCGAACAATATACCTAAAAGTGTTTTGTAAATGTATCTACAAGTCAGTAGGACTTACTTAAACGATAGGTTTAGAGGAATCAAAAAGAAATAAAAAAGTAAGAGGTAAAAAAAAAGATTTATTTGGGAAATAATATCCTCGCCACTTCGTCATCGGAGCTATCATCATTTGACGAATCTTCCAGATTTATAATCATTTGATTATACATTATATTGTCTATGTGAACATCGGAGGTAAATGGAAACTAAGTTTTTCATACATTTTTGTATCGAATACGCACTACATATTTTATAATTTTTGTACTAGGGGTACAGATTAACGATAACTTGCTTATATCAAGTCGATTAATATGTTTTGTTTTTGATATTCTTCGATTTCAACAATAATCGATTTCCCAGCCCTCTTATCATGACGTCACGATCGGCAATAGCACGTAACATAACAATTTAACGAATTTAATATGTTATTAAATTGAAAAGTGAACGCGAAAATGTATACGCAAATCAATAACCTTTATTCTATTTCTTGCGTCCTTTGTCGTTTATTTTAGTAGTTTTTCTTGTAAGTTTGCTTAATGTTTTCACTGATAAATAGAAATATTCAACTTTTGATGTGACGTCACATGATGAATTTACGTGATAATTTACGTTCTATGGACCTGTCATAAGTGACTTGCTATTTGAAAAATACTATAGGTACATCAAAGGCGTTTGTTTGGTTGTATGTAGCTTCAAAAATTAGAATTGCCCTGATGTTGTCCAACCTCCGATTGGAGTGGAACTAAAAGAAGAAGAAGATGTACATAGCTTCAGGACTCGTTTAGTTTAGTATTTGAATATGAGATCTCTCTCAAATTCATATTATGTTTTTCTGAATTTAACTGGTTTTTATGTTAACCGCCATCTAGTGCGAGTGTTTATTTAATATTAAACAAAGCGCCACCTAACTGTTTATCGGTTGAATTATTACATTATATTTATAGACTGCTTCTTAGAGGCTGAAGAAGGGGTTTAAAGTTCGTCTCTGAAAATAATGATATAGTGATTTAGTGTCAATAACACAGATGGCACCATTTTTCATGATTTATGCCTAATTCCATCCAAGAGCAAAAATGTATCAAATAACAGAGTTCTTACCGTATCAAAATCGGTCCATTCGATTGAGACTACCTCGAGGCTTATATGCTTTTTAGGGTTCCGTATCCAGAGGGTAAAAACGGGACCCTATTACTAAGACTCCGCTGTCCGTCTGTCCGTCCGTCTGTCGTTCTCCAGGCTGTATCTCATGAACCGTTATAGCTAAAAAGCTGGAATTTTCACAGATGGTGTATTTCTGTTGCCGCTAGAACAACAAATACTAAAAACAGAATAAAATTAATAATTCAAGGGGGCTCCCATACAACAAACCTTAATTTTTTAGCCGATTATCGCTCTATATTAATAATGGTAAAGCTTGAAATTTTCACAGAATGTTTAGTTGTACATTCACTTCAATAATAAATAATAAAATTAAAATAAAATAAATATTTAGGGGGATATCCCATACAGTAGCGTTAGTCCGACTCGTACTTGGCCGATTTTTGAGGATATATTTGCTTTGGTATTGCAATTGTGCATAAGCGACGATGACCTCTTACCATCAGGAGGCCCCTCAGGCTGTTTGTCACATTAATAAATAAAACAAGTTGCTAGCCTCAGAATCTTTACAAAGTAATCATCTGAAATATTTTTGTTTTCCAGGAGCCGCACGTCCACATCCAGGAGCAACATTTCCAACAGCACCAACGCACCGCGTCCGCCTCCGGACCACTGTACGACAACGCGGCCAACGCGGACCGGTACGCGGTGTGGAAGCGGCAGGACGCGCCCCCGTACTACGAACCTCCGGCCGTGTGCTGTCGTCCGCCGCACGAGCATCATCACCAGCAGCCTCAGTTGAAGGTAACAATATTAAACAAAAATATCACTATACACACCACAAAACGAGACAAGTGGCAGAAAAGAAGACTCGAGAATAGGGAACAAAAAAGTACTAGCGGTGACTAAAAACTAATCAAGAGGTAACTGGGACTTTGTAGGATCTGGAAAAAGTATTTTAAAATTCAAGATTTGATGTTTTTCCCTCGCTAATGTCGGTGTAAGGGCTATAAGACTACTGTACGACAACGCGGCCAACGCGGACCGGTACGCGGTGTGGAAGCGGCAGGACGCGCCCCCGTACTACGAGCCTCCGGCCGTGTGCTGTCGCCCGCCGCACGAGCATCATCACCAGCAGCCTCAATTGAAGGTAACAATATTAAACAAAAATATCACTATACACCACAAAACGAGACATGTGGCAGAAAAGAAGACTCGAGAATAGGGAACAAAAAAGTACTAGCGGTGACTAAAAACTAATCAAGAGGTAACCGGGACTTTGTAGGATCTGGGAAAAGTATTTTAAAATTCAAGATTTGATGTTTTTCCCTCGCTAATGTCGGTGTAAGGGCTGTAAGACTACTGTACGACAACGCGGCCAACGCGGACCGGTACGCGGTGTGGAAGCGGCAGGACGCGCCCCCGTACTACGAACCTCCGGCTTGTGCTGTCGCCCGTCGCACGAGCATCATCATCAGCATCCTCAGCTGAAGGTGACAATAACACTATATGGAATATACTATAGGTGTCACAGGAGACAGTGCAAGAAAATGGCACAAAAGAAGCTCTTTTTCCGAGAGCTAACTGGGACTTGGTAGATTCTAGAAGTCTTCTAAAATCCAAGTTTTGATATTTTATCCAAACTGGCGTAAATGTAAAGCCTTATCGACCACTGCAACGAGATAATTACAGTAAGGAATTTTATCCAAACTGTCGTAAATGTAAAGCCTTCTCGACCACTGACACCAGATAATTACAGTAAGGAATATAGGTAACAGAAGAAAAATCGCAAAGAAATGGCATAAAAGGATGTCTAATTTCAAGAGTGGTAACGTAGTCTGTGGTGGTAACTAAAAGCGGAAAAGAAGGTAGGTAACTGAGATTTTCTGGCTTCTGGAAAAGTCTTCTAAATTGTTGGGGTTGATTGATTACGCCTGCTTACGTCGGTCTAAGCTTGTGTTTGAGGAGCCTAGCTGTGGGTAACTACAGTTTAAAACTGGAAGAGTTGTTTTGACACGACGCGACGAACAAAACTCTCGTCTAATATTAATCTTTACGCATATCCATAGCCGGTCAAAACCACCCTGAATTTTTCACCGGAATGGGAATCTTGCGTGGTACATCACTGTGTTCATCACACACAGGGTATAAATACCTTGAGATTCTTATGCTGCTCTATTTAATTTGAACGTTTATTTAATATTTGTTTTCTTTTATTTCAGGTGTCAGAAACAGTCCGCAAGCGTCAATACCGCGTCGGGCTCAACCTTTTCAACAAGAAGCCCGAACGCGGCGTGGCGTACCTCATCGCTCGAGGCTTCCTCGAGAACTCTCCTCGGGGAGTCGCGCGCTTCCTCATCACGAGGAAGGGCCTGAGCAAGCAGATGATCGGAGAATACTTGGGCAATCTGCAGAATCCTTTCAATATGGCTGTCTTGGAGTAAGTGTTTGTGATTTTTATACAGGGAGTCAGATCTCCACCCTGAATATTAATCAGACTTTATCCACTCACTGTTGAATATAGGCCTCCTCACATTTTCGGCCATTCTTTCGACTCCTGTGGAAACCCCGTCTATTTAAGCGATATCATCTGATTGTCGGAGTGGGTAAACAGCTTTCAGTTGGGTGCATTAGAAATCCATAGGGGAGGCCTATGTCCAATAGTGGACGTCCTATGGACAATGGATAGATGAATGGGATGGTCGAACTGGTGGTCGGCCTCTGTGTCGTCGTCAGTTTAATTTGTGATTTGGTCAACATTGAATCTCGTCGTCATTTTTTGAATTTTTGACCTTCATATTTCAAGTTTTTACCATCTTTTTATTACATCGTGGAAGCTGATAAATATGGATATGAATGAGACAATCAACAACAAACGAGAAATTCGGCCAAAAATACACTGAAGCATACATTTTTTGCAAAATTCTTAACTCACTAAATTACTGAATCTATTTTTATTTTTATTGTGTTTTCTATACTAGGTTTACTCGTATGTCAAGAGTAATTTTTTGAGATAAATATAACTTAACTAAATTGCTTTTGCAGATGTTTCGTAAACGAGCTCGACCTATCCGGTATGGCGGTAGACGTGGCGTTACGTCGATACCAAGCGCACTTCCGGCTGCCAGGAGAGGCGCAGAAGATCGAGCGATTAGTGGAGGCCTTCGCAAGACGATACTGCGTCTGCAATCCGGACTTTGTGCAACGACTGCGCACTCAGGACACGGTAGAACATTTCTTACATACCTATCTATTTGACGTCCCTATCCGGTATATTAGCAGATGTGGCGTTATAGCCATATGAAGCCCACTTCAGTGTTGTGAAGTGCAGAACATTGGAAGATTGGTAGTGACTTTCGCGCGGCGATACTGCGTCTAAAATCCTGATTTTGTGCAACTACTGCGTACTCAGGACACGGTGAGATATGTTGAGACTTATCCTACTAATATTATAAACGTGAAAGTTTATATGTATGGATGTTTGTTACTCTTTCACGCAAAAACTACTGAACGGAATAAGATGAAACTTTGCAATAGTAATGCTTATACATCAGAATAACACATCGGCTATAATTTATAAAGTGAACCGAAGTTCGCCGGGTCAGCTAGTATGAAACCCACTTCGGTGTTGTGAAGTGCAGAACCTTGGGAGATTGGTCGAGGCATTCGCGCGGCGATACTGAGTCTGCAATCCGGATTTTGTGCAAATGTATATTTATTTAGAAAACGGCTAGCGGTATGTTACGTACACGCTTACAATATTATATGGAAGTACGTGACCGTACTTAGGACACCGTGACAAATAGAGACTTGTCCGGTGTAGCAAGACGTGGTAATGGCAGATAGTGCCTTTCCAGAAATTAGTGATGACCCGGATTAAAACGATGAAATTCAGGCCGCCTTAGAATGCACTGGGTCGATGATATTAAATGAACAAAATAGCAGTAAATGAGTGCAATTAAGGGAGGTAGGACAGAGTAGGTATACCGATTCGTTGGTATACCCACTAAAACCCGTGGGCTGTTCCATCATAGGTCGGACGCGGGGTCACTTGGACACTCTTCCGCAATAAGAAATGTCCCTTTTATGGTGGACATTCTGTACGTCAGAACCAAGCGTTTCGAATCTTCATTCCTCATACGAACAGCCAGAATGTGGAACGCTTTGCCTGGGTCTGTCATCCCACTAAAGTACAACGTGGGTATATTCAAATCCCGAGTAAATAGGTATCTTCTAGGTAAGCGTGACCACATATCTCAACATCAGGCAGAATGTAGTCAAAGGCAAACCTATACGGAAACAAAAATAGATCTAGGTCCTAATTTTAAATTATGTGTACAAAAATAAATTTTTATTCGCTACCTTCAAACGATTTAAAGTAAAATCATGAGAAACGTGCCTGTCACAGTTTTTACCAGTATTCCGCCAGCATTATGTATGTAGATTAGCTTAACTTTTTTATTCGTGAGCCTATGCTAGGCAATGGAAGACCTTACGGAGGCTTAATTTTTGTTGACGACTTTAAACGTTTATTTATCTCTTTTTACAGATATTCGTGCTCGCTTTCGCCATAATAATGCTGAACACGGATCTCCACACGCCAAACCTGAAGCCGGAAGCGCGCATGTGCCTCGACGACTTCGTGCGAAACCTGCGCGGGATCGACGACTGCGGCGATATCGATAGAGATATGCTAGCCGGGATTTATGACAGGGTGAAATCCAGCGAGTTCAGGCCGGGAAGCGACCATGTAACCCAGGTAATAAGGTCTAATTTTGTTTGATAATTTTGGAAAATAGAGCTCTTGATGATTTTGTGTAAAATCTTCGTGGGATCGACGACTGCGGGGATATCGATAGAGGTATGCTAGCCGGAATCTATGATAAGGTGAAACCTAGCAAGTTCAGGCCGGAAAACGACCATGTTACCCAGGTAATGAGGTCTGATGTTGTTTGATAATTTTATAAGAATGAGCTCTTGATCATTTTGTGTAAATCTTTGTGTGATCGATGACTGCTGTGGCGATATTGACCGAGATATGCTAGCTGGGATATATGATAGAAGAATAAAAAATGAAATGAATGAAGAATTCGTATTAAAATGCCCTTTTCTCCCTAGGTGATGAAAGTGCAAGCGACGATAGTGGGCAAGAAGCCGCACTTAGCGCTCCCGCACCGGCGGCTCGTGTGCTACTGCCGCCTCTACGAGATACCCGACATACACAAGAAGGAGCGGCCCGGCGTGCATCAGAGAGAGGTAGATATAAAATTTGTTATGTTTCATTAAGCTCCGTTGATACGATCACTTGGAGAGAATGGGAAAGGATCCCGCCGTATACCAAGCTTACAAAAAAGGCCTTAAAAAGGGCTCCTAAAGGGGCAACGGGCCTTCTCCGGTAGTCCCAAGTACAGATGGAAAGACGAAGTTGGAAAAGATCTTCGCAACATCGGGATTGACACCTAGCAGGAACTGAAGACAGACATGAGTGGCGACAAATAGTATCGGAGACCAAGGGACAATTTTAACACATTGACAAGCTTGGTGGAATATTGCCCTAACCTTTATAGCAATAAAAAAAAGTCCTTGGTCATCAGTGAAACACAGTTTAATAAGGGGCTAGAAGTGATAGAGATTAAGCTTTTATTTTGTTCTATTCCCAGGTGTTCCTATTCAACGATCTGCTGGTGATCACGAAGATATTCAGCAAGAAGAAGTCGTCAGTGACGTACACGTTCCGTCAGTCTTTCCCCCTGTGCGGGATGCTCGTGAATTTGTTCTCTGTGCCGCGTGAGTATGACGAATTATCTTATATCTTATGCAGATAAAACGAAAAGACGTTTTTGAAACTACACATTCGTCTAATAATCATATGGATTACTTTTAAACTAATAAAAAACCACATCGATATCAGATCACGAATTAAAGACACCACCCATTTATGAAGATACGTAAATTTACGTAGTAACTCACGCCGAACTTATTAAATACTTAGCACTTCTTTTTTTTAGTAAATATAAGTCAGAGGCCTTAGGGCGGCTTAAAAACTCTGACACCAGGGCCAGCCACCCGGCTCATACGAACTTACTTTTTGATGTGAGTTAAAAACTGTGCTCTGCTATGTAAGATAGCTTTCATCTGAACGCACACTTCAAATGGGGCTAGTGTTAGTTATTTCTTTTAGCTAACAAAATTGAATTCATAAGTTCAGCTAGACCTTCGAAAGATATGTAGATCATATCTACCCCGCTGACCCAGTGTGGTTTGGTGAATTTGCTTACGCCATCGAATTCTACGGACTTATGCAGATTGATTTATGATTTGCAACGATTCTAGTGTGAAATTCTATACTGGTACGGGAACGAGATTTGAATCCATGTTAACCGACATTATTAACCGACTTGCAAAAAGGAGGAAGTTCTATGTTCGTCTGTATGTATTTTTGTTTTTGTGTATGTTCATCGATAATTTCACCAATTGTGAACGGAATCGACTCTTTTTTAGTTCGAAAGGGTATACCCCCGAGATGGTCCCATTGAAATTTTACAGAAATCGGCTGAGCCATTTTTGAAAAATCGACAATAATGTGACAACAATTCGAGCGAATATTCGAATTTAGTACACGATGGAAGGTGGTTTTGCCATTTTTGCGAAAATTAATTATTTTATGGTGAGCGTTTTCCCACTAGTACGCAAAAGCTTATCTTTATTCCTGAATTAATTACAGATTACCCATTCGGCATCCGCCTATCCCGCCGCGTGGACGGCCGCCGTCTCGCCACGTTCAACGCTCGCAACGAACACGACCGATGCAAGTTCGCCGAAGATTTACGTGAAAGTATCGCTGAAATGGACGAAATGGAGGCCATGAGGATCGAGGGAGAACTCAACCGGGGCAAGGGACGGGGAACGAACGCCAATAACGCTAGGAACGGTGAGTGAACATGTCACCATTGTCGTTCGGTTTTATGCGTTTGCAGGTTGTTTCTTTAGACGACGGACATATTATGGGATATCCATAGGTATATCCTTTTTTAGATATTCAATAAAATTACTTTTCCTATCAAATAACCTTTAAAAAGTGTTCAAGGTAGAAAGAAAAGAAGATCATTTTCGAATAATTTAAAGTTTTCAGACATTCAGACAGGTCATTGACTGATGCTCAGAGTTCGAAACTTGAGGTTTGTCAAAAGGCAATGGAGCGCAGTATACTGGGCTAAAGGGCTATTAAGAGGACGGACAGAGTCCGAAACGTAACGCTGCGTTCCATCACAGGTGTAGTCGATGTAGGCCAAAAAGCTGCTAAACTATCATGGGATTTGGGCGGGTCATGCGGTTCGTATGCGCCCTGAGAGATGGGCCAGGATCGTCACACAGTGGGTACCGGAGGGCAGGCGAAGCCAGGGAAGGCCTAAAACGCTGGCGTGACGATCTTGACACTTTCCGGGAAGGTTGGCAGGATTTGGTCTCAGAACGCAATAAATGGAAGGAAATGGGGGAGTCCTTTGCCTAGAAGTGGGATAGTATAGGTTGAGATTTCTTTTTTAATAATTATATTTATTATTGTTACAGTAATGGAAAACCGAGATAGCGGCGTGGCCGACGTTGAAATCGACCACCAACAGTGTATAGACCACGGAATACACGTGCATGGGTAAGTAAAAGAATATCCAAATCATTATTCTCATTTTTAAAAACATAACAATCACGTTGCTTGATTTTCTGAATGTTTTTTGAACAGCGTGGTAGTCCCGCCGCCGCCATCTTGTCCGGCGCCCGCAGCGCCCTCTCGGCTATCTCAAAACCCGCCGCCGACCAGCATCATCAAACGGAACGTGCTCTCCAACTCGCTTGTCGATATCAATGACCCTGGTGAGTTGGAACCTCTCAATTTTTAGGGTTCCGTACCCAAAGGGAAAAACGGGACCCTATTACTAAGACTTCGATGTCCGTCTGTCCGTCTGTCACCGGGCTGTATCTTATGAACCATGATAGCTAGGCAGCTGAAATTTTCACAGATGATGTATTTGCCGCTATAACAACAAATACTAAAAACAAAATAAAATAAATATTTAAGGGGTGCTCCCATACAACAAACCTGATTTTTTTGACGTTTTTCGCTCTATATTAATAATGGTACCCAGTAGATGCTTAAAATTTTCACAGAATATTTAGTTTTATATTCCATTCAATAATAAATAATAAAATTAAAATAAAATATTTTTTTAACATACAGTACGGAACCCTCCGTGCGCGAGTCCGACTCGTACTTGGCCGATTATTATATTTCATGACCTTACGTTATAGATGAACTATATTGACTTCGTGTGAATATGTGTTGTTTGAGTCTATGGCTACGTGCGCGTGTTTCTGTGTGTGTGTGTGTTTGTGTGTATGTATGTGTGAGTGTGTCTATATATACAGGGTTATTCCTAATCAATTAGCATCCTTTTAGGGGCTTGTTCTGTACATCAAAACTAACAACTTTTGTTCTGCGACTTATGACAAAACTAAAAAAAAATGTTGTTTCAGAAAAATGTCATTCACCCGCGACAAAATTTATGGAACAGCTGATTTTTTTTTGAGTTTTGACAAATGTCACAGAACAAATGTTGTTAGTTTTGATGTACAGAATAAGCCCCTAAAAGGATTCTAATTGATTAGGAATAATCCTGTATATATGTATGTGTGTGTTTGTGTAAGGGGCTAGTGGCCTTCTGATTTTTCTATTTTGTCCTGTGATTTCTTGTGGACCAGACTCAATGGCATAATTAGTATGTGTGTGTTCATCCGCTTTATTGAAGGAATTACTTTAAGTAACAGTATACAACCCGGTCAGAATATCTGTGCACCTCGCTGGAATGCGGCGCCTCTCCCGCTTCCCCTGTCACCTCTCCGCGCACTCCCCGGTGCGACAGTACGGTTAGCATCTTCGTTGCCGATACACGTCCCGATAATAATTTACGTCCCGACGGTATACTAGACGTCCGGTAATGTATATGCGTCCCGATAATTCGATATGACGTCACGAAGTCAGGTGCACAGATATTGTGACCGGGTTGTACAATCAACGACTTTATCGAAAAGATCTTGATTGTTGTACATTTTCTAGGTTTAGAATTTGATTTCACTAGACAAGTAAATCCTCCTGGAAACAAAATGTACAAAACCAACAATACTGTATTGTATTAGGTATTCGGAAAAATCTCTTCGTATATTAGTGTTCACTGACATTTAAGCATTTTATTCAAATTGGCTCCACTATCACCTTCTTCATAAACTGTTTGAAGAATGTGTTAAAATTTTTGTGTATTTTCGGCGGCTTAGGGTACAAAGGAGGTAAGGACGAAAGTCTCAAATTGCTCGTTAGTTCTTTTTAGACGCTTTCGGTGTTCACATTTCAGAAATGCATGAAACATCGATAACTCTTAAATCATTATTAAACATGAATGACTAAAACCTATATCATAAAAGTCTATTCTTCGGAGTTTCCAATTGAATCATTCTGTTCTGGGTTAAGTAGCATTACACTAAGTATAAAGTACCTATACAGGGTCATAGGTAGTAAACGCAAAACCATTTAAGGGCGGGTCTAGGACATCTAGACAAACAGCTTTTGTTCTAGTATTTTTGGAAAACAAGAGGAACAAATCTGCTTTTTCATACAAAAAGTTCGTCAACGCGCGGCAAAATATATGGAGAAGCGAATTTTCAAAAGTCGTAATTCAAAAGTTGTTTGTCTAGATGCACTAGACCTGCCCTTAAAAGGTTTTGCGTTTAATACCTATGACGCTGTATAACACACTATTTAGTTGTAGAGGATTTTAACATTTGTGTGTCCTAGTGATTTTCAAAATTAGCATTGTTCTTATTGTAAATGACAATTGGTAGTCCCTGAAGTAGGGTAATGCTCATTTGAGTTGACTGTAATCTTCCTTAGTTTAACACTAAGAACATTAAAATTTTATACACTTTGCGAGTCGTACTCTGGTCAGCCGGGCTAGTATACGCACCACGAAATAATTCTTTCGACGTGTCAGAACGAGACAGATTATGGTGAATTTGTGAAGTATATATCTGTCACTTTTTCACACGTCGGAAGAACTCTTTTCTTGGTCGTATGCTAAGCTAGCAGTTCCTATATAAAATGGAACATATTACACCGATTTCTCCTACATTTTATTAAGACAGGATTTGGCTACCTAACCTACCCTAATGAAATGAAATGATGAACATTCTGTGATAATTCAGTATAAATAATTATCCAATCATCATCATCAGCTATGTAGCTTACTGAAAAAGCATATCTTCTAGATAATCTAACATAAGTCCTGAAGTGTATGACGCTTATCATCTATGTACAACTTCTTGCATAAGATAGAAAAAGTTTCAATACACATTTTTTGCATGGGTTCGAACTTGACAATTATGTCAAATTATGTATGTTAAATAATTCAGTATCCATATTAGGTACACAAGGTACGTTAGAACTGTTGTATGTGATAACAGAGTGCTCGCGTTATTGACAATTAATAACAAATATAAGGAGTGCGAGAGATACACAGAAAGAAACAAAAAAAAAAAATGCGTTTGTAGCTTCGACTTTGTAGTCAAATCAAACGCAAACCGAAAATAAATAAACACATGAAATACACATGTCGTAATGTGATACACCATGCCCCGTAACTTCTGTCAATATGCACCCTTAGAAGCTATACTTAGATACCTTAGAAGCCTAGACTGTACTAGTAAATGCATCTCTGTCTCTTAAATGTTTGTAATCGTATTGCATTGTAAAATATTGTTGGTATTGTATTAATTGTGCATTTTTTCCACAGTGGCATTAGCAGCAGAGCGCCTGCAGCGCCGCGGCTCTGTCGGGTCACTCGATAGCGGAATGTCCATATCTTTCCAAGGCGGCAGTCGGACCGCGTTAGCTACGTCACCTCGCCATCCACCCGACCAGCGCTCCCCCGGTAAACATGCGCCATACATGTAGACAGGTCACCACTTTGTACCATTTTCTATCATAAGTCTTACTAATCACTACTGACTGACTGCTGATAAACTGGCATACAACATATTTGACGTAAAACGGATATATGACATAATGACGTAAAATTGACATATGACATATCAACATGAAACTGACATATGACATTTTGATGAAAAACTGAAATATTGGCATAAAACTGACATAAGTCATAAGACTTAAAATCGACTTGACATTGACGTAACCCATAGTTCGATTCGTACAGTTAGACACAAAACTCGCGTAGTATAGAATGTAAATATCTTTCCAAGGCGGCAGTCGGACCGCGTTAGCTACATCGCCGCGCCACCCGCCCGACCAGCGCTCCCCCGGTAAACATGCGCCATACAGTCATGTAGACAGGTCGCCACTTTGTGTCATTTTCTATCATGAGTAGCTTTCGAGCTTTTAGTAATCAAGACTGATGTGACACATACTGATAAAACTGACATAAGTCATATTGACGAAAAATTTACATAATATGACATATTGACGTAAAACTGACATGAGTACTATACTGCCTTAAGAAAAAAATTATGAGAAACTTCAATAGTCTTACCTAATAGCAAAATACTGGTATAAAACGTTTCGACGAGAGACTGGCCTATTGAAGGAAAAAAGAGATATCAAAAGCTCTAAGATTGAAAAATTGACGCCATGATCAATCTAAAATGGCGTTAATAACGCTTAAAAACCACCCTTAAATAATGTCATCACTTTACGTAATGTGACATATAAACCACTCATCGAAGGTCATATTCGGCTTGAATTTCAACTTGGGGGGCACTTCAAGTAGGAGTTTATTTTGCTAAAAAATCAATTCCGTCAGCGGGAAAGCCGGTTGCAGCACCACAAGTTAAAAGGATTAGAGAGAACCTGCCTAAAGAATCCTGTCTAGAACCTAGAAGTTAGGTTTCCTAGCGGTTCTAGGGTAAAATAAAATATAGACCTAACCGTATCTTCTAAGTCGTGCTCTTCATTACTGAAGGTCGTGTCTAAATTGGAGCGGTTTGATCCCGTATCACTTTTTGGACAATATTCCTCCACTCGGACCTGTCTGTAGCGGATCTCATGGCGTCAGGGATGGGCATGCCAATCAAAGATCTTATTTGATCCGTCCATCTTGTAGGAGATCGACCGCGTGGTCTTTTCCCGTCGACCTTTCCTACTACCATTAACTTCTCCAGGTTGTCTGGGTCTCTGCGAGCAATGTGGCCAAAGTAGTTTAGAACATTACATTGACTTTTACTGAACTAACCGTATAACACCAGTTTTAATTCACTATTTACACTCAACACTTAAAGTCTAAAATCACAGCCGGAAAAACGGAGGAGGGTGGAGAGAAGATAGAACGATCACGCAGGGGGGAAAAGTGGAGAGATCACCGGAACGATCAACGAAGGCGGGTGGAGTGAGAACCCGAGGTTCACGTAGTATGCCGCGGAGGTGTCGGCCCAGTGTAGTAGTAGCGCCGGTGGCGTGTTCGGAGAGCGCACCAGCAGCCCCCTTCGTTATACGCTGATGGTGCAGCGCCCGTTGGCGCTTGGAATGAAGGCTCCGGCCCAAACTGGCCGACAGGGCTCGTCGATGGTGCCAGCCCGGTGTTCCAGGGTAAGGGTCAGTGACCCCAAAAGATGAAGTCCTTCTGAAAACAAGGCCAAAGAGACCGGAGCCTCTCACCCTAACTGTTTACCAGACACTCATACTGCCTTCACTCGGGACCCGTCCGCACGAGCGAAGAACACTCGTTATTTCAACATAATATTACTTTCATAAAAACACCACAGTCTTCATGCACCTTCTCTCGTGTTTTCCAGATGACTGCCAATTTTTAAAACAAAGATCGCTGATCTTGTCAGCGATTCGTTATTTAAATTTGGAAAAGAAATAATAAGGACAGATGGCCGATGCTCTAGCTAAGTATGAAGTACGAATGGAAACTAACAAAGAAGTTAGTTTCTCTACATTTCCCTGAACTTTTACTGACATAACTGAACACACCATTGACAAATTGACATAGACATGAAACGAAACAACGCGACAACGACTTGTTGACTCAAAGCACTAACTTTTCTGCATGCACCATTGTGATGTAATATTTAGTAGCCCCATAATGTCTGTCTGTCATCTCTCATGCCATTTGTATTGTCCGTCGTAATTGTATGTATGTCATAATTGTTCCTGGTACTAATTCAAATTTAACTATAGACTGCTTCAGAAAGTAATATCTGTATTATAGTAACATAGTAAAGTATAAGTAGAGTTCTCAATTGCGTATAAGGTGTGAAAAAAAAGATGTGCTACATATACTTAGATAGCTATAAACACGTTGTTATGATTTTATCATATTTAGACTCTAGATAATAGTAAAAACCTGCAATACTACTAGAAGTGGTAGAAAATAAATAATAGTTCATAAATATGGTGATTTATTTAAGCATCTCATCAAAAATTCAACAGTAGTTTTTGGCGCGATTTTGTCTGACTACGACGTCTAGGCCGTGTGTTGATGCCAGACAAAAATAACGTATAATCAATCAGAGTAAAAAAAAAATGTTCCGTCCGGTTTACACTTTGATAATTGCACATCACTCCATCTTACTTTAAAATTATTATTATTTTAGCGCCTTGTCTAGTTATATACTTCACTATGTAAAGTAACTATTTTTTCGTAACTGTTATGTTACATACCTCGTTACTTTTTGTTTCCTTTTCTATAGATTCACTTGAAAATTCAGAGTTATTTGGCGTAAGCTGTGCTGTTATAGTCAAACCGTTAAACTGAGACTTCGCCTGCGCGGTACAGGGGCGCCGGGGGAGACGACACAGGGGACTGAGACAGGCGCGGGCAGCGGGTCCCCGGCGCCCGCACCTGTCTCAGTCCTCTTTGTCGTCTACCCCCGCGCCCCCGTACCCGCGCAGGCGAAGTCTGAGTTTAGCGGTTTGACTATAGCTTTTTATAGGAATCTTCCAATGTATTGATACATGTTTTGTTTTTCGTTCTAGGTCGCTTATTCAGCGGTATTAGTGGCATTTTCCCTAGCCGGATACGAAAACTAAGCGCGTCCGGCGTTCCGGACACAAAACACGGAGTCGGAAAAAGCACGGAAGTGTAAAACCACCCTTACATCGACCGTTTGCCAACGGTCTGATTCAAATTTCGAATTCCGAACGATTCGGACACGAATGACGGCGGAATCACATCGATTCCAATTTTGAAATCATTCGCTGTGATTGGATGATTTATGAATTGGTATTTTTTTCTTTTTTTGATGTTTTTGAAGGTGTAAGGCATTTAAACGAGTATGGTAAATGGAGTAGGGTAAACTTTCTAAGTGCCATCTTATTTACATACATTGTTCTCATTCCATTTAATTGTTGTTAAAACATAGCTTCAACTAACGTGAACCAATAACTATGTGTGTCTGTCTATACGAAACGAACTGTATACATTATGATTTAGTGTTAATTGATGACTGAAGGGGAATTAAGGGCAAAATTCAGCGCTTTATTATCACAAAATTTTGTTCTTA
Source organism: Hypomecis atomaria (assembly GCA_964007245.1). NCBI lineage: Eukaryota > Metazoa > Arthropoda > Insecta > Lepidoptera > Geometridae > Hypomecis > Hypomecis atomaria. Next base: position 9,190,204 of record OZ023305.1, read on the forward strand.
ATGTGCTTCTTTTTTATTCTTTGTGTAAAATTGTTCACTGGAGTCAAGAGTATATAATGACACTTAACCATGTCATTAAATGAAATATGATTTTGAATCTAGCAAAACCAAATAGTTTTTTGTTTCTTTTTTTTAAATGTTCGCCTAACTTTAAGTACGCTAACGTATTTTGAAAGACTAATATCAAAGTTTTATGATAAAAAGACGCAGTACTTGACACCCTTATTTCTTCACGTTGCATTGAAAATACTGAAGCTATGTATAGTGAATTTAAAATTGTACTGTACTATAGTCAAACCGCTAAACTCAGACATCGCCTGCGCGGTACAGGGGCGCCGGGGGAGACGACACAGGGGACTGAGACCGGTGCGGGCGGCGAGTCCCTGCCGCCCGCACCGGTCTCAGTCCCCCTTTGTCGTCTACCCCCGCGCCCCCGTACCCGCGCAGGCGATGTCTGAGTTTAGCGGTTTGACTATAACTCGAAATAGGGTTCATATTTCATTACTTATCATCACCTCTACGAATTATGCTATAGGCCAATTCAAACTGATTGACGGCTGTGATGTTAGCTACAAGTTGCGTATAACCCAATCCTCGCGTTGATGTTAAGTGAGCTTCAGTCAGGATCAGGATTGGGCTATTCGCAGCTTGTAGCTGACATAACAGCCGCCAAGTTGTTTGATTTGGCGTACACTTCCAGCGGATCCCGCTAATCTATTAGTTGTATCAGGGTACAAGGTTTTGGATAAAAGTATATTTTTCAAAGTGCCAACGTTTCGAAGGTACTTACGAGAATTTATTAAAATAAATCCATTGACATACGAGAAGAAATGAATAATACAAAAGTACTATTGCTAAGTGGTAAGTGGCACCATTTATGCTTCGAATAGGAATTAAAATCCGTACTTATACATGACACAATCCGATTACAGTTAATACTGTTACCTACCTAATTGGTGTTCAGTAAATTTTCAAAATGTCTTGATCACAGTTTTGTGAAGGGTTAACATTGACATGAAAATAAAAACACGGAACATAAAACTTTAAGACAAGTTTATAGACACAAAGGTTAATTTTCCCTAACTGATCGTTGTATCATAAAAAGTAGGTACGATACAAGACTAATAGAGAAAAAAATCGAGCGACTCTTCTCATCTTATTTTTGCTCTTAAAACATTCTATAAAATTCAAGATACGCTCAACATAATTTAAATTCAGGTCAGGCCAGGTCCACTTCTGAAGCGTCCAACAGTTGCTGCGGCCAGTGGCTGTGGCTAAGTCTCGAACCAATCACAAGCTTTGATTTACTTTTCGGGCTCTGTGATTGGTCGAATTACTAGGCCGCAAGTGACTGCGAGACGTTTGATTTTGACAAATCCTTTTAAATCCAATTTTGGTAGTAATGTCTATGTTTGGTTTGAAGGTAGAGTGTTATCATTTTTGTTGATGTATTGGATGAGAAGTTGTTGACAAAATTTTCATACGGACATTGAACAAAGTGCAACCGATTTTGATCTTTAAACCAATGAGAGTAAGAATGAAGTAATAGAATAGAAGGTTAGTCGTATATGAATCGAAGTTAAAAGTGGGTCCACGTTTTCGGGAGTAGGTTTTGTTATAATATTGGTCTGGTATTGTTAGTTATGTTTTTGATCGATATTACGCCTATTAAAAACTCAGGTTAAAAATAATTAAAATGCGTACGCCTATTTTTCTTGCCTATTATTTTGTATTCAATACATTTGAAGCAAATCTTTCCTAAATTTATAAATTATGTATATCTTTGCAATTTCGTGTTGAAATCATATCGTCCTAAATATTAAATATGACATTATCATGCGCTCGCAGCGCTCGCGCTTAGTAAACTTAAAGTCCTTTGTAATATTAGTAAAGATGATACTTCCTCCTAAAATGGCTTGTTAGACACATTCAATTTATTTAAACGTGATAAAAATACGTCTAAAAATTTTCGATTCAAAAATCTAATTAACAATACCAGTCTTCCAGATATAGATAGGGAATGGACGCTGAACTAAAATAAACAAGGATTTTGACATATTTCATTATAGAATACGAATGCATTTAAAATAGATTTCATTGCATGTTACCAACCAAAAGTATTATACGTGAGAAATAGCAATATTACACGAAATTTTTTATGTAAACTTTTAAACATTAACCGTCTTACCACAAACATTTTATGCACGCTTTGGACATTGTTTAACAGTACAAATTGCACCGTTGAACAGTGTTTAAAGCGTGTTTAAATCTTTTGTGGTAAGGCGGTTAGTTTGTTATAATTTTATGCGAACACGAGACGTTTTATTATACTATTCCAATGAAATTTAAAGTTTTCAACTTAATATTTTTACCGAACCATCTAAATGGAACATAAATATTTGATCACGGTTTAAAATTATTAAAAACTTTTTTATTTTTTGGACTCTACTACATAATTCAATGTAATTAAAACTTACATCGTGTAATACTGCCATTGTCATTATAGAATTATTTACAGTCGTGTTTAAATGTACATACGTTATAAACATCACAATAAATATAGTAATTACAATATTTTCCTATATGCACAAACATTAAAACAATAAAATAAAAATCTTATTCATAATCGATTCATCAACAATGTTATAGTCCGTGAGCTCTTTATTTAAAAATCATCATTTATTTGATTCCTTTGTGACAAAATATACAACATACCTAAAACAATATATACCTACTACGATGTTAACAATAAAACAACAATCGCAATACAATATTTCTAAAGTTATTGAACGATTTATGAATAAGATAGTACTTTTCTTAAATGCTAAATAGGCAACCTTTTGCAACTGAATAATTATTAAATTTTAAATTATCTTTTTTAAAGAGCTGTAGGAAACCCAGTCAAAATAATTGTAACGTAACGGATTTTTATTTCAAAACAACAGACAGCAGACAGTTTCTACAACAGAAATAACTGAATGAACGAAAATCAGTTATTGCGATTAAAATGGTAATTTTATTTAAAAAAAAATACAAATTTAGTATCAAAAAATACACGATAATAGTTACTTATTTTACTCTTTTTTTAGTATACTTTTTAAAATTTAGTCGGTGTACTTATAAAGAAAGAATTTTTCGTCATTATTAGTCCTAACGATGAAAAATTTCACCAAAACTGTTTTAGCACAACTGGTCACGTTTTTTCAACATTTGTTGTTATTAAACGACGTATATTTACATTCAATAGTTATAAAAATACGAATTTATTCACTATTGTTGAGATTGTAATTAGAATTAGACGTTTGATGAAGTTTTTGAATTAGATAGGTTGTTAGTGTCCCTAACTTATTCTCTTATCTTTCCAAAAATGTGTCCCAAACGTCTTATTTTCAATAACTCTGAATGATTAACCCATTGCCGCCTGTTGTACCTGTGTGTGTACACTTTTTAATTGGTGATTGTATTTAATATAAAACGCTGTACTCACACGGGTACAGTGGGCGGTAATGGGTGCAGAAAGATTACTAAGCCGAAAAGAAAAGAACTTATTGTACTTCTATCCCATTGTATCCCAAAAACAAAAGTATATTTGAAGACACAAATTATTGGATGTCAATACATCTTATAAAATTAGGATGTCAATTTAAAATAGATAAATGAAAAACTTATCATTATTTGTTTGAATAAAAAAGAAAACCGGAAAACCTTATTTGAAGTACATTTTAAAACCACATGCTATGTTTTTTCGGTTACTGTACAGATTTTTAAAATTTTACTAAACTAAAATAACAATCTATGGCATCCTAGAATAAGTATGTTGGTCCATAAGCTGCCTCCTATCCAATATATTATTGTCCTAACTACTCATAAATGTGCAACATAGCATTTCGAGTAGCTAAGCTTGTTACCAATTTGATTCTTCCTGGACTTACTATTATGTATACTGTATAATTGTATATGTATATCTGTAAGTAGTTATAACTTGTTTTTGGTCGGTCTTTTACAAATACATACTACTTTTGAGTCATTTCTTTTACTATGAAAAAAAAATATAACAAAAAAAATCATAAACGTGGTTTTTAGTGAAGATTGTTTAAACTTTTATGATTTTATTTATACCTAATTAGTACCTATTCACAACTCTAAAATTACCTACATCACACATGTGATTTTTCACATGATCAGATATTTTATAGAATTTTATTTTTTTATTCTTTCTTTCATAAGACCGGCCAAAATCTCACGCCCTTTTTTGAAAACCTAAAACGTCGAAACAAACATGGTAGTTAAAGTATATTATGTCACGTTTTCTCTAATGTGTAATATCGCGTAAGAAATGAGACAAAAAATATTTTAATTACAATTTGTACGTTATAAGTTTTTTTAAAGGAGTACGTATAATGTTGACTAATCTTACATGGGTAGTGACTGTTGACTTTTTACCGTAGGGCGAGACGCGTATTTATTGAAAGCGAATAGAAATCAGTGAGATTTGAACCATATACAGGGTTATATGCTTAGCCTGTACTAAGCCGAAAGGGGTTATTTAGGCCATCACTATGAACAACTTTTACTAGGAGGCCAACCCGGAATTTGAAAAAAAAAACCAGCTGTTTCAGATTTGGAATTTTGTATGGAACAGCTGATCTTTTTCTCCAATTTTGCGTTGGCGCCAACGCAAACATTGTAATAGTTGTAACTCCTTTCGGCTTAGTGCAAGAGAAGCAGATAACCCTGTATTGTATTATGTAAAGTTGAATTTTGAAAATAATACGATATTGATAAAAGCGTCGAACGGCGTTGGACTTGTTATTTAAAATATGTATCATATGCAATACGGTATAAGGTTCAAATCTCTATGATTTTTGAGCTTTTTGTGTATTTACCGTTTAGTCTAACATTTGTTGTTTCTACTATTTGATACTGCGGTAGATAGTGAAAATTAATATACTTGTTATACTCTACTTTTGACGTAGAAATATAATCTTCCGTTCCAAAAATATACATTTATTGTAATAAATATTTTTGGATCAACTATCCAAATTGATAATGTTGTTTGTCCCTAATAATAAAAATAAGAATCTCCATAAATAAATTCTGATTTGTAATATTAATTAAATTATTGTCAGTCACATTTTTGCACACATTTTTTATTAATGTTTCATTTTATTTGATTTTGATTGTTAGTTTTGAGACTAAAACAATCATATCGCACTTAAATTACCTGCATCTCTTTTCATTTTCATAGGTATGAGAGAGAAAAATAGTTTTACGAGTTGATAAATTCAGTTACGAAAGTAGCGCAATAAAAACATCATTTTGCATGATTTGTGTGACTGACTTACTATAAATTTAAATCTAAAAAATTCTAAAATAAAGAAAAAGTAAGGAATTGATATAATGTGTTTCGTCGTTGGATTTTGAACCTTATGTATATTATTATAGTAACTTCTAATTGTAAAGAAAGTAATAACCTAAAGTTTGTCTATGAAACTCGAATGTAATTTTCCTATACGTATTTCAAGCGAAATGCGTCTTTATTAGAAATACGGTATGGTTTTGTGGTAGTCATAATGTGTTTTTATTTATTTAGAAACAAAAAGCGACCTATTAATACGTTTTCGACTATATCCTTTTGGTAATAAGGTTGATTTTAAATTTTCTAAATAAACGAAAATGCGTATCTTTTGTGTGAGAATATAAGATATGCTTTTTGTAAATTTCGCTTGAAGCCAAAGATGTCATATTTTTTGTGTTCAAAATGTTATTTGAAACTTTATCCTTAAAACGGAATCTTTCACAAACCTACATTAAAATAGTTTTTTTTTTCTGATTCTCTGATCTGATTTCCGTTATAAATTGACTGTAATAAATCTTTTGGAGCCAGATATCTTTAAAAAAGTTAATGCAACAGTACTAATGAAAGTTGCGGTAATGATCTTGAAATAAGCAACTATTTACACTGTACCATCCAAGTATGGTACTCTAAAACTTCGATAGTTGTTTGTTAATAAGCTAGGGGTGATGTCATTTCATCCGAAATAAGCTGAAAGGATGCCATTTGGTTCGCTGACAAATGAGTATTGAAATTCCAGTATACCATGTATGGTATTGTTTTCGACACAGAGATACCAGAGGGATAATGTGGTCGATCGAGAAAAGAAAGAAAGAGATGCAATTATTTAATATGGCATTGTGTTAGAAAGAGACAAAAATATCTCTATTCAGTGCCTAGTTGCCAAGTTTTTCTCTCAGTAGTGTCATATTCCAATTCATATTTGACAGTTTTGACAACCCTGGGCCAAGATTTTCCATACATTTTTGTGGTTGAGAATTATCTCAAGCGACAGCAGCTCTATCTCTCTAGTTGTATTAGCTGTGTGGTTTTTGACAACCATTTTTTTGACAGATAACTTCAAGCCAGTTTAATAAAGATATATCTGTTAGATTAGCTGACTTGTAGACGTCCAATCAGCTTCGTCGAAACGGTTGCGTCATGAACTGTTATTGGCTATTCACATAGGGGCGGTGTTTGAAATGACATGGCATTATTGCTATGCCGATAAAGTTCAAATTAAAAGCCCTGCCTAGGAGACGTTTGAAGTTTGTCCACCATCTTTGTGAAATCAAATTTGACATTTGATCAGCAGTTCTAGTGTCATTTGTGTCTAGATTACATAGCAGTTTCTATGGATTTTCGACGCCATGTTTGTAGAATCATGCATCACAACTTTTTTACTTTATGTCGCTTCTACTGTTTTTCCTTATTCTGAGGCTATTCACTATCTCTAGCTGTGATAATGAGGTTTTTGTTATTATTTGGCTCCAGAGACTGTTACAGTATAGGTAAATGATTTTTCTATAATTGTGATTGTGTTAGATGAAATTGTAGCCAGAAATTGAACGTTTTAGTTCATTGAAGATATTTATGTACTGCCATAATAATGCATTGAGAGGTAGCTTGCAAATATAGGGTTTTGTAAATTCGATAACTTACAGTAGCGTAGATTGTTTTCTAGAAGACAATAAAATACGTTTATTTATTTATTTAAGACAATAAAACAAGTTTATTGTCTATGAGTAAGTTGGTAGTGGGTGCAGTCGTCATTCTATACCTATAGATATTTTGTGGTACCTATTTGTTTTTTTAGATGATACTTTTGTCTACTCTGTTTGCCATATGCAACCAAAAAAATGCATATGTTATTTTTACGCTTTGGATTTTATTAAAAATAACTATTTTAGAACTTGATGTGTAAATGAGTCATCGAATTTACAAAATATTTACTTCATGCAACTTTTACCTACTTTGTTGTCGAAGCCTCCATGTTTGGCAGTACATCATTGTTTCTCGTTTCTAAAGTATCTACATTAAACTTTATTTCCTTTCAAAATCCATATTCTAAGTTGTATTCATTAATTAAGCACGTATTTCTAAGATAATACTGGTGTAATATTAATTTTAAGTCTTAGTAACGGTTTGATTTTTCTGTAACATAGTCTTATCTTACTAACTTATTTCTTTATCTTTATTCTATATGTATATTGAAGAATCCTAATATATATCCCTTTAGTTATATATTGTTATATAAACTAGTAAATAAGCAATAAACGCTCATGCGTCACTTATATGTTGTATAAAGCATGTTGTTGAAGTTGATACAACTGAGTCACTTACAATAGTTTAATTTAAATAATTAAACGATGGAAATGTATTTATTTATTAAATATGAATTAACATTCATGATGATAGTTGGTGTTTCATTTAAAATTATAGCCCTGTTATAATTAAGATTTTATTTTAAGCCTCACTTCGCCCCAGGGTTGTTGTCTAAGTTTTGTGTAATGTAGAATATGTCTCTCTACAACATGATTGGATAATAATAATTGAAGAAATAGGGAGAAGGCTTATGTCTTGCATAGGTACAGATTCTACTGTAGTCTGATCTTGGAATGTCGTTAAAACAGCTCAAACAGTTGTACCGACAAGTTTCACATAGGTATTCGTACGTTGTAGTGGGTCCAGCTAACTTCGAAGAAGGTAGGACTGAGCAAAAGCAAAAACAGCATCGACTTATAAACTGCTTAGAGGGCAGCAACTCGGTCATAATGATCTTTTTGCATATGCATTGGCGCCATTAACTAAATAATTTACCGTTTATCTACCTATTCTACTGGGCCTAATGATCAATGGTGTGTAGTAGTAACTGACCAACCCACACTGAACCAGCGTGGTTGATATGGCTCTATCACAGTCCGTGGGTATGCCTACCTCCAACAGTGGACTACTAAAAGATCTGTTACAGTATTTACTACTGACACTACACCGTCTCTACACCTAAATATTGTATTTTTCTTCTATATAGTTGATGACTGATTGATCAAGGCAACGTATAAGTGGAAGGCTTCGAGCAAATACCTATAGAGTCACAATCGCGCAAAAAAGTGTCCGAGCCAAAACTCTGCCCAAGCTACGTAGTGGGCAAGCTTTTTAGTTAGTCGTGAGGCGATAACAAGCACTAATTAGGTGACATAACATCAAGATTCGAGAAAACGGGTCATTGTCAATTATTTAATGTAAATTATATCTTAATCGGTATGTATGACGGCGCTCTGACATTTTTTTACTACTTTCACTTATGGATCGGGCTCTGTAGATATTTGCTCGAAGGTGGAAGGATGTAAGTGGAAATAATTTAAATTTTCTTCTTCCGTATAACTCCAAAGCAGTCGATTCTCCACCAAACCCCACGGCTTCAAAGCCGCAATAGATACACCCCCTTGTAAGGCTTCATGGCCTATAAGCTGTGCTCAGAAGCGCTCAGCTCGCTGTGCTTGTGTGGGTGTAGTCAAACGTCATGACTTTTCTAGGCAGGTGAAAATGGTGTGGAGAGGACACTAGATTGGTTTTGTTTCTAATTTCATTGCTTAAAAACAAATTGAAAGATAAGAATTGTTCAATTACGAGTAGGCCGAATAAAACTTCTTCTCTTCTTTTTAATAACTAAGTATTTCTTCTTGGCGACTGCGCGAAACTGAATCCTCGCGCAGTTGTTGAATGAGCTTCAGTCAGGATTGGGTTTTGCGCAGCTAGTAGCTAACTTCACAGCCGGCGAGGAGTTTGATTCGGTCTATAAGGAGGACATCGAATTGCGGTGAGTGAAGACTACGAAGTACCAGCTACTCACTAAGTTAAAGTTATCAACTTGTTTCGGGAGTAGCCTTAAGATTTAGTGCAAGTTATTTAGTAGCGAAGAGAGCAGAGCAGAAATACGGATTTCTTCTACAGTTGATTTAGACCGCTTTAAGTTTATTTGGTTTGAGCAACTGGCGAAAAATAATATGAGGAAAACAACTCTTCTTCTTAAGCCAGCCACTTGAAATTGTCTTTTACTTGAGAGTACGTTTCCGTTTCGACGTGCTAAGTATGTTTACCTTGCCTCAGTCACGCACATTAGTTGAGACGTATAATAGTGCCTACCTAGTCGAAATCTTCAAAAAGTGCTGGGCTTAGCTACCTTTTTGCAGCGCCCACACACAGCAAATTTTTGAACAACTTTCAAAATGTCAGGTGAAATTTTGTTCATTTGAGTCACAAACCATATGCTTATGAAACGAAAAAAAAAATGCAAGTGGAGACCCTCCGCGCGGAAGTTGTGAAACTTCGACGCAACAGTGCTTTCATACCCCCTCCATGGTAACGTTAAACGTTTAACGCAACCTTGTTGGAAGTCGCATTAGAAGTTTCACTTCGAAAAATAAAGACAATCTTAGCGTCTCTACAGCCTTCTCTGTCCGCGTAGGACAGTCGATCGCCGCCAGTTTGCTTCAGTACAGCGGACCACGTGACAATAACCACACTACGTTATTAAATTAAAACTACGGACATGGAACCCGCACTCTGATTCAAGTAAGTCTCTATTTAATTTAATTAAATGCTAAATTAATTAAATATTAATTTATTTGTGGGTTCATTGGCATGTGTTATTAAATTAGGTATAGAGTGAATGAAGATTAAAATTGGAGTTGCACATTTTTTTTTTTTTTATTAGATCATTTCTGTATCAGCCTTTTTAATAGTCCACTGCAGAACGTAGGCCTACCCACGAAGGGTGATTGGGCCATATCCACCACGCTGGCCCAGTGCGGGTTGGTGGATTCACATACGCCATCGAATTTCTTCTACGGACATATGCAGGTTGCCTCACGATGTTTTCCTTCACCGAAAAGCCAGTGGTGTGAAATTCCGTACATAAATTCCAAAGAACTCATTGGTACGGGACTGGGATTGAACCCACGACCTCACGATTGTAAGGCGGGCGTCACTACCTCTAGACCACCACGGCTTCATTTAGTTTTATTTAGTTCATTTAGTTTTTTTAAACTAGTAAATGTACCATACCTACAATAAGCAAGGAAATATTTCTAATATCACCTACATTCAATCATTCATTTTTTCAACCGTTCAATATGTGCATTGCAAACTAATCGCCAAAAGATTTTTAGTAAAATAAGTATTTTCGACGTTAACTTAGTAACTAGTTAAGTAGTAATAGGTACCAGCCATTACCACCACTGTACTTAATAACAGCCGTAGGATATCCACTGATATAGATCTCCCACCCTCCAAGGATAAATAAGATCTGATGCATACTGTTTTAATCCGGTGTTTCTGAGATCATAAGAATTCACAGTGTAGATCTTATAGATAACAAGCTAAAACTATTTTGATCACACTAACGGCTCACTGTACTGTACCAGCCTTTTTAATAGTCCACTGCAGGACGTAGGGCTACCCACGAAGGGTGATTTGGGCAATATCCACCACGCTGGCCGAATGCGGGTTGGTAGACACTAACAGCTTACATCATTAGAGTCTGGCCAACGAAAGCTGTTATAAACTACGTGCATGCTAAATTTCATGGAGATCAGCTGAGCGGTACTAGAAAACAAGCCAACAGCTCTTGATTTTTTAAAATTCTCGCCTTTTTTCTTGGACAGCTTTCGTTGGCCAGACTCTACAAACCTTCGCTTTTCTTTATAGAATTGTAAAATACCTACTGCAAGTTACCCTAATCAGTTAAAAGCCAATCCTTTAACCCTTCTGAAGTTCAATAAAGTTAAGTCAAACTTTTCACGAGCTCAGCAAAAGTTCGAGAGGCAATATTTTGTAACTCCGAAGGTAAGCCCCTGCACATTATTAATGAGATAAACATAACGATTATCCCATTTCACTAATTACATAGTTTAAGAAAATTTTGTCTGTTTCGAGAGTACTTTGCTGGAAATTATATTTTACTTCGTTTCAAGGAGGAAGGCGCGGAGAATTCGTACAACGTAACTTTGCTACGAAATCTTCACATTTCGTAGAAGAGCTACGTTCTTGAACTACTAGTAAAGATATCTTTATATTTTACTAGCGACCCGCCCCAGCTTCGCACAGGTGTATTATATATATAAACCATCCTGTAGAATCAATCTATCTATTTAAAAAACCGCATAAAAATCCGTTGTGTAGTTTTAAAGATTTAAGCATACATGGGGACAGACATCGGGAAGCGACTTTGTTTTATACTATGTAGTGACGATAATTCAGATTTTTTTGGATTAATTTTCACAGTTTGTCCTAAAATGTTTCCCACATTCTAGCAATGGGATAAAAACTTAAAACAATCCACATTTTTGAACTTTTTAAATACCTATATATTGATTTAGGTTGTATTTAGTTTGTATGATAATTATTATTTTTCCACATTTGTTTATTATACACCACCAACCATATTTTTTGAACTCTTATATCTGTCCATCCAAAGGTAGCCTGGAAGAAATCGCTCAAGGCGATAAGGCCGCCCTCGTACCACCTAATTGAAAATTATGTATTTTGTTATTTAAGCTGCTTTTTGGTGTACAATAAAATAAAGTTATATTGTATTGTATTGATTATACAGGGTTTTTTCTAATCAATTAGCATCCTCTTAGGGACTTATTCTGTACATCATAGCTAACAACTTTTGTTCTACGACTTTTGTTAAAACTCAAAAAAAAATCAGCTGTTCCATACATTTTGTCGAGGGTGAACGACATTTTCCTATGGAACATCAACTTTTTTTTGAGAATTAATAAAAGTCGTAGAAAAAAAGTTGTTGGTTTTGATGTATAGATAAGCCCCTGAAAGGATGCTAATTGATTAGAAATAACCCTGTACATTTCTTAAATTCATGACAAATATTTAATGAGTTAAAATATTTAATAATAAGTTTATAATTAGGTACCTACTAGAATTCTTGATTTCCTTTTTAGAAACTAACCACAAAAGTATTTTGTATACTTTTTCACTCAGGCTACTCTTGATGCACTGCACGAAAATAACCGAAATCACAGTCTAAACTCCAATTCAAAAGTCACAATTCAAGTATCCTGTTTCTCCCACAAGTCGAAGATAAATGACTAAAATACCATACTCATTTAGTGGTAATTTAATAAACTTAACTAAATTATAGCATTTAATTCAATTTGAGCGGCGGCTCCTGCTCGGTCAATCACCTTGGTTGATGGTTTATTTAATAAGGAAGAAGTGTGAATAATTGGATCTTTTGTTTTCACTTCGAGAAGGCAAACAATAAACATTCACCCTCATACGGGTAGGTATCTAAATAGCTACTGTGTTTTATTTTATTTAACCGAAAATCTTGCATCTAAGTTACAGATAATTATTTTTCGCAAAAAATGGCTAAACCGCCTTCCATCGTGTACAAAATTCGAATATTTCGCTCGAATTGTTTACATTATTGTCGATTTTTAAAATGGCTTACCGATATCTGTAAAATTTAAATGAGACCACCTCGGGAGTGGGTATACTCCTGAGGTGGTTTCGAAATAATTTTTCAATTCGGTTCACAATTGGCGAAATTATCAATGAACATACACAAAATTCTCCTTCCTAACCTTTCCTTCCTTTGCAAGTCGGTTAAAAAAGTAATGAAATGTGTGTTATTGGATGTATAACATCGAGAATTGGATGTTTTTCATCAATTAAGTCGAATTCTATTAAATACGCGTTATAAAGTATCCTTACTAATATTATAAATCCGAAAAGTTTGTTGGTTTGTTGGTTTGTTACTCTATCACGCGCCAACGGAGCAACGGATTGACTTGATTTTTGGCATGGATATAGTATAAAAGGCGGAAGGAGCTTTAGGATACTTTTTATCCCGAAAAATTTCATAGTTCCTGTAGGACAGGACAAAAACCCTCGAAAGCGAAACCGTCGCCACTATCACAAAGACGCTAAGTGATTAATTCCTCTATGACGCTAAAATGGACTAACGAAACGTCACAGCCAAACGTAAATAGACGACAGGTGACATTGTCTGCAGACTTTTATAAATCACAAGTAGCGTGGCAAGGCGAAAAATTGTTTTTCTACCATTATATCCCCTTGAAGAGGAAATAAAGTATGGATTGAAAATGACAACTGACATTAAAATTGGATAAAATGTTATTTTCGCTCTGCATGCTACATGTTACTATGACGTTTAATACCAGGCCGTCATTTTGTCTGACATTAAAAATATTTTTAAATATTCTATCATTAGAGGTTCAACATGTTTTTTTATTCTACCTTTATGGTACAGAATCATCATACTTTAAACGCAGCAACGGAGCAAAAGATTGACCTGATTTTTGGTATGGATACCTATGGTTTAATAGACAGAAAGTGATAATAGGATACTTTTTATATCTCGAGAAAATTCGTGATTCCCATGGGATAGGACAATAACTGTTTCTCAGCAATGGAGCAACGGATCGACTTGATATTTGGGGTGGGCATAGTTTGGAAGACGGAAAGTGACATGGGATACTTTCCATCCCGAAAAAATTGTGGTTCTACGGGAACCACAATTTTTTTCGACTTAACGATAAATTTTTCTCAGCAACGGAGCAACTTGCCTTGGCATATTGCATGAATATAGTTTGAAAGACGAAAAGTGACATAGGCCACTTTTTATCGCAAAAACTTTAACAGTTCCCGTAGGATAGGATAAAAACTAAGTGAGTGGGCTGCGGTAGGAGCCGTCTAAGCGCCAGAAATAACCTGTCATGGCAAGTTTAGGACGTTCCCACATATTTCGCACTCCTTCGCGGCACTCAACAGCACTAGCCCAGACTCGGGCTCCATAACGGAGCTTGCGCTCTCGCCATAGTGACGGAGTGTTTCGGAGCACAAGACACATCGTCATCCACCACTCGGGACTAACCAGTACTGAACGTCAGACAGCATTCCAACGCCTTGGTCCCAGTGCAGTGGGTCAGTCATAGTAGCCCAGCGCCTGCCTCTTCAACTGCAGAGGGCAGTGAGAACGGCAATCGCGATACCGACACCTCTCTTCCCCTGCAGCCCCACTGCGTCTGCCAACACGTTGACGGCCTAGCGGAAGGTAGGGTAGGTGGCGGCACCCACACCACCATATATCCCACCGCGGCCCCTTATCCTCGGCTGTCATATCAGAGTCCAAGAAGCAGCCTTGCTTTATGAAACTAAGAAAGGTTATTCCCAGCAAGTAACTGGAGATAGAGAGACAGAAAAGAAGCCACACCCAGCGCAGCAGGAGGAGCTGGAGTTCATATGCCTGGCAGACGGAGCAGCACTAGAGCAAAATCTTAACCGAGAAATTAACATATTTACAGACGGCAGTAAAATTAAAGGGAAAGTTGGGGCGGCATTATCCATTTGGGATGATGCCGCTGAGATCAGTACCCGCAAGCTGAAATTGGCCGATTGGTGCTCTGTGTAACAGGTCGAGTTATTGGCACTTCTTGAGGCTACCGAAATCGCAAAAATCTTTTGTGACTCCAGGTCTGCACTGGAAACGGTAGTTGGCGTATCTTCCCTCCATCCCTTAGCAGTAAATTCAAAGCTAACATAAAGTTACTACACGCACAAAATAAAATAGTGAAACTTTATTGGATTAAATAGCACGCGGGGATGGAGGGAAATGAGTGAGCGGACCAGCTAGCAAAGGAAGCAGCACTGCACTCGAAGTGCAGACCTATTGAGGATAACTGCCCCGTTTCATTCGTCAAGCGAGAAATCCGAAAGGACTCTCTTGACGAGTGGAACCGGCGGTTTCAGGATGGACACACAGCGGCGGTAACCAAAACATATTTTCCGGATGCATGGGCGGCATACAAGATCGTAAGAGAAATAGCACCAGTGGGAATCATAACTCAAGTGCTGACGGGGCATGGTGAGTTTTCCCAATACTTACATCGATTTAAGTTGAGGGAAAGCCCATCGTGCATCTGTGAACCCACAAAAGAGGAGACTCCACTGCACATAATCTTGGAATGCACAGGTTATGGAAAGCAGAGATTTGATTTAGAACAAAAAATTGGAATTAATCTAACACGAAAAAACCTTAGAAACAATTTTATCGAATTTTTGCATAAATATTTGTAAAAAAGCAATACTTAATTAGGAACAAGTAGGTATAAACTTTGCTGTACCATTGTAATGTTTATTATAACTGCAAACAGCCAAAAACATTGAAATATAGGTATACTTAGTTTTTATTCATTTGTAGTTAAGACCCCTGCTGATCATGTCAGGGATATTTTGCGATATAATAAAAAAAATCCTCGGATGCAGCGTCGCAAGAGCGGCACTGCAGCCCGCCTAAGTTGCGACACTCCTCATAAGGCATGCAACCTACCGGCCATCCTCTCAGCTGCTTTAGTTAAAAGCGGCTGAAACTCGAGTGCCAGCCTCTAAGCTTCCTTGGGGGAAAAGACCCAAAGAAGAGGGAGACTTCGAGCGCCGCCTTTTCAGCTGCCTCAGACCTCCCCCACGACAAGGCGGGAATACACAGGAGGGTTGTATATACACTCCAACCGTAACTTAACCAACAAAAGCATTCCTCTAAGGTATTTTGATATTTGTCAGTTAGGTTAGGTTTCGCAACCGACATAAACATAAGCCAAAATCAAAATACAACGCGGGCGAAGCCGCGGGTAAAAGCTAGTAATTCAATAATTACAAATCAGATCTTTATTAAGTGGGATCAGAGAAGTGACCATGTCAATTAAAATAATCGGTCAAGTACGAGTAGGACTCGCGCACGCAGGGTTCCGTACCTACTGTGTGGGAGTCCCCCTTAAATATTAATTTTATTCTGTTTTTAGTATTTGTTGTTATAGCGGCAACAAAAATACATCATCTATGAAAATTTCAACGTTCTAGCTATCACCGTTCATGAGATACAGCCTGGAGACAGACAGACGGACAGCGGTCGAGTCTTAGTAATAGGGTCCCGTTTTTACCCTTTGGGTATGGAATCCTAAAAAGGTCGGACCATCAAAGTCGTTATTCTTAACCTGCATCACACATAAAAAGGAATTGAGAATGTTCTCCTTTTTTCAAAGATTTTAAAACATCTATAGGTGTAAAAGCCGATCATTGTGAACTTTGCTTTACCGTCTGTATTTTTTTCGCAAAGTGTAAAATCCAATACAAGATAAGTCAGTCCTACCTAATCTAACTAGTCAAACCATTATAATATATTTTCCCAGATGGAGGAATCACTGGACGGTCGCGAGAGCGTCGCAGGCCCCTCGGGATTTGACTCGGCGACCATCCTCAATGACGATGTCTCGCCAACCACCAGCTTCTGTTACAGCATTCCGAATCTATTCAATAGGTGGGTATAATCTTCATCAGCATCTTTTCCACCACAGGCTTCCTGACTTCTCCATACAACTTTATTTTGACCGGTCGAAAGCGGTTTCCATCCAGCGCATTCCCACTGTCGTAATGACCTGTTAACTTTGTGAGTGAACCTCTTACGTGCTGCATATCGACGCGTAGTATCCCCTGAAGAACTCTTCGACTCCATCAGTCATCAATCGTCCTATGCGCCTTGCATACTGCCAAATCAACTGGCTGGGCCAACCGCTAGGCTAAATTGATAAGAATCCTTGGTTCTTCTACGGATTTCATCATCTCTGATTCAGTCGCGCAGTCTCCCACAATAGCATATGATATTTTTAGACGTCTAAAGTAATATAAAGAGAATCACAGGATAGACACTGCAGTGGTTCTGCTTCCAACCGGGCGTGTCGTAAATCTACAGGGGAGGCCTATTTCCAGTTGTGGACGTCTTATAGTTGATGATAAGTAAGTTCGTATAGGCCGGGTGGCTAGCCCTGGTGCCAGAGTTTTTAGGTCGCCTGAAGGCCTCTGACTTGGGTAAACGGTTAAAACAATCGGGACCTACAATCAACGTGTCATCCGAGTCAACTGAGCGCCACCCAGTTGGAAAATGCCACCTGCGGTCACCCATCCAAAAACTGACCGTGCGGAACGTTGCTTCATTTCGGTGCTCGCTGACAAACACCTAATCAAACTACGCTACGAGCGCTACTGATGCGCTGATGATGTTGACTCCATATCACATACTACCTCAGGCTTAATAAGCTGCTAACAGTTAAGACAAAGTCACAAGCAAACATAAGGTATTCTACCTACATGAAAAAAAAAACTGTCTATCACTATCACTACATAGTATAAAACAAAGTCGCTTCCCGATGTCAGTCCCCATGTATGCTTATATCTTTTAAACCACGCAACGCATTTTAATGCGTTTTTTTTAATAGATAGAGTGATTCAAGGGGAAGTTTTATATGTATAACTAGCTGACCCGGCGAACTTCGTCCCGCCATATTTTCTAAATTCAAAGACTTTGTTTTCTGACAAATTAAAAAAAAGAAACAATAGCTTCTGTTTTAAATAGAACCAAATGTTGAAATGAAGTTAAAATAAAATAGTACGACCGTATACCTATTCATCATATTTGTTAGTTGAGAAATATTGGAATACATATATTTGTCAGTAACTATTTTTTTTATGAATAATATCACACACTTATTTACCCAATTAATGTAATGTAATACTATTCTTAGAATTATTCTTATATTCTATTGTAATGTAATACATCTATACGGCCGATGGTTTGCCGACTGATTGTAGATAGATGGTACTTGAGCACACAACGTACAACTGTCCAAATCCTGGCAAATCTAATGAATTTAGAAACTCAGTTGGATAATTGACTACTTCATTTGTATCGATAATGGAAACGATCGACTTAAATAAATGTTTTTCCATCAATTTTACTCTGAATTATATTTAAATCATCTACATACTTATTTTTTGCTGCTAAAATGGCTCGTTTGCTCAACCAAGCATGATTTTTGTAATTCACACCAATATTTGGAAACACTTTAAATATTATTTCTTCTTTTGAAATTGTGAAAATTTGGTGGAAAAGCAATAAGGCCAGTAGTAGTGTCAACAGGAATTCTTCCATTGCCATTGTCTAATAATGTATTTGAAAACATTTCTGCCGATAAGTCATTTTTCAACTCCACTCTCATATTGGTTGTTAATTTAAGTTTTTTACGTATCTCCATAAATTTATGCCTTTAGGCAAGCTTATTTTTTTATTTCGTATAGGTTTGCGTTTGACTACACACTGCCTGATGTTAAGCAGATATGCGGTCTATGATGTAACACGCTTACCAAGAAGATACCTATTTACTCGGGATTTAAAGACACCTACATTGTACTTTACTTTGTTATTTAAGCTGTTTTTTTGGTGTACAATAAAGTTATATTGTATTGTATTGTACTTTAGCGGGAAGACAGACTTGGGCAAAGCGTTCCACATTCTGGCAGTTCGTATGAAAAAATGTGGACTCGAAACGCTTGGTTCTAATGCGCGGGATGTCCACCAAAAAAGGGTGGCGCTTTGGTCGTGTCTGTCTAGCCGTACGATAGAAGAAAAGGGCAGGTGGGACCAAATTGTGTAACTCCTGGGCGCACTCACCGAAGTGTTTCCGATAGAATGCTGATAGACACGCCACGCTATGTCAATGCTCGAGACTTTGCAGCGTCGACTCAGTAAAAGTTTCGTTGCCTATCAGCTCCTGGCTCGCCTTTCAATGGACTCTAGAGCCTCCAGCTGGTATTTGGCAGAGCCATCCGAAAGGTGAGAGCAGTATTCTATGCAAGACCTGACTTTTTTTCAAGACATTTCATCAGCAGCTGTTTATTTGGGAATGACTAGTAGCGTTTGGCGAAAATCACCAGACATTAGAATCATCGCACCTCGGAAGAGGTTCTGATTGCTACGAAATAATCTTTCAATGTTCGATCGAGTGCCTCTAATGCCCGTTTGTGTGACATCGTACACTCATCCCAGATAATTATTTTACAATTTTGTAGCACTTTTGCCATTGCCGAAGTTTTTGTTATATTACAGGTCGGTTCATCTATTGTTTGTATATTTAATGGCAGCTTAAGTGCAAAAATAACAGTACCTACGTCCACCTTTTAACAATGTAGAAGCAATCCCGGATGGAACTATTGCTAGTGCTATTTGACCTTGAGCCCGAGTTGTAGGTATCTAATATTAATGAAATCAAGTAAGTTTTACCAGTTCCACCAGTGCATCAATAAAAATCCTCCGAAATTAATCCTACGTTGCCATCATTTACTGCTTTCATAATACCTCTAGTACCGTAAGCTGTTTTTTGCTGCCGATTTAAAAGTGTGACTTTGCTTTGTAGGTACGGATTGACTCAAAACATTTATGTCATATTGCTGTTCTCGTTCAAATTCTCGACTTAATGCATCATGCATGGGTCGATTAGGTGCAGGCATTCTTAATTGGTGCAGCATCTTGCCGGACATCATCGTGCACAAATCTTCTACCTCATTATGTGTTTCTGCGCAAATTTCAAGTTCAGGATTTTCAAAATGTCTTCAGCCATACTGGCTTTGTATTTGTTCCCCAAATTATGTGTATTTGATGGAAAGCAGGTTGAAAAAAGGAAGGCAATAAGTGATCGACTTCGAAAAATTATTTTTTTTTTATTTTTTTTTTGTACAAACCTTGTCCTGCCTATAACGAACACAATAAAAAAAGAATTAGCGAAATCGGTCCAGCCGTTCTGAAGTTATGCGCGTACATACATTTCGCAGATTCATTTTTATATATATAGTTAAAGATAAAACCAAAGATCTTCCACCCAAACTAATACATCCATGGACATTGGACAAAACACACAAAATTCAAGTTCAGTCAATCAAGCAGTCCTCTTAAAATGTATAGGTATCAAAAGCTAGCTTAGATATGCATGTTTGGTGGTTAAGTAAATAGTTGGATAGAATCCGAAAGTCAAACACTGCAATGTGACATACAGGGCCATTTCTAGTCAATTAGCATCCTTTTAGGGGCTTACTCGTATTCTGTAAATCAAAACTAACAACTTGTGTTTTGCGACTTTTGTCAGAACTAAAAAAAATCAGCTGTTCCATACATTTTGTCACGGGTGAACGATATTTTTCTTTGGAACAACAATTTTTATTTTTGATTTATGGCAAAAGTCGCAGAACAAAAGTTGTTAGTTTTGATGCACAGAATAAACCCCTAAAAGAATGCTAGTTGATTAGAAAAAACCCTGCATAATTTGGTACCTACTAGTAATAAGAACCAGTTTAAAAAAATGATGCAAACAAACTCTTATAAGTTTTTGTAGTCATACATTTCCCAGTTTATTGGATCATTTTGTTGCTTTCACGAGATTTTTATTACGCAACTTCATAAAGTAGGTAACATCTTTTTACTGGTGATTTTATAAACCATAACGCGGGAGATATATTTCTCGGGGTCCATCCACGTCAATAAAAAGTGTAGTTATGACTGGAAAATCTTGTTAAATTTGTTGCTCTTATTAACTTTTATTTTATAAGTAATCATTTATGTTTTAGGTATTATTCATATAAAGTATGAAGTAACTAAGTATGAATTTAAAAATGTAGTATATCAGTCTCTAGCAGCCATATCACAAGCTTTGCTTAGTTTGGGGTCAGAGACCGTGTGTAAGATGTCCCCTAATATTTATTTATTTATTTGTCATCTGGGCTACGATAGCTCCCAGTTATAAAATGCCACTCGCGGTTACCTTTATGAACCTTATCGCACTGTTTCTGTACTTATTATAAATTTGAAATTAAATCTGATCTGATCTGATAGTCCGCGTACCATCTGCTATCCTGAAGGTAAGCGATGTCGTCGAAGATGCAGCACGAAAGCTTAAACGAAGAGAAGATCAATTTCAATGAAGTTCATCTGACTGCCTCGGTGCATGGCCCAGTGGACCCTGACTCCTAGGACAAAGAGGCGTGGGTTTATTTTCCACCTAGGGCAAGCTTTTTTGTGAGGAACATAGGTGTTTGCTCTGTATCGGGATGTTTATTATTTTCTATAGTTATAAGGTATATAGGTTTTTAAAAATATATAAGGATGTATGTCAGTCTTTGGCAGCCATATCACAAGCTTTATTAGTTTAGGTTCAGAGACGGTGTGTAAGATGTCCCATATCCTTACTTTTTTACTAATGTTATAAGTCCGACAGTGTCTTAGTTGGTTTGTTTGTTCCTCTTTCACGCAGCAATGGAGTAACGGATTGACTTAAATTCTGGCATGGACATAGTTTGAAAGACGGAAAGTGACATGGGCTACTTTTTATCCCAGAAAAGTAAAATGTTCCCGTTGGATAGCACAAAAATTAAAATACCACGCGGGGGATGACACGGGAAAAAGCTTGTATTTTATATGTTTTCCTCTGTTCCATTCCAGTTTAGGCCCTGCGTCAGTCCTCTGCGAGCGACCAGACGTGGAAGCCAGTGAATCGTACGCGACCGCTGAGGTGGTGGAAGAAGGGGATGAGCATCATCACCAGTATGAGGAAGATGGAGAATACTCGCCTAAATCTAGTAAGAGGTTCTTTTTTTAACCAACTTCAAAAAGGGAGGATGTTTTTAAATCGGCTGTGGGTTTTTTATTGTATGTAGGTTTGTTACGCGATCATTCCACCGATTGTTATAAATAGATTTTGACAATTCTTTTTTGTTTGGTGGATCGTACCGATTTCAGAAGTAGTTCCATTAAAGTTTTATGAAAAACCATTTTTATTTACTTTTCAGATTCGAAAGGTGATATACCAAAGCGGAAGCAACGACGTTACAGGTAATTACCGAATATTCGGTAAATCGCATCACAGTTATGAAGTTAATCTCGTGTTAATGCTTTCAAAATACATCGTTTACAACTTGATAAAATCATTTCACGTATAGGAAGATGCTACGTGCAAATAATTTTCAACCGATCATATGGAAATCTCTATAGAAGATAGGATGCGCACGAAGTAATGTTTCTTTCGACGTGTTGTAATGTTGCAAACGGGGAAGCCGTTTGCAGCACCACAAGTTAAAAAAAAAAATTAGAGAACTCGTAATGTGGCAAGCGGGGGAGCCGGTTGCCACACCACAAGTTACGAGACTTCAGAGAAACCTAACCAACCTAAGAGTCCTACCTAGTGGATAGGATTCCTAACGGTTTGGAGATTAAAACAGAAAACTAACCTTAGTATTTACACATTTATTTACACTAACACACACTGCACTTATCGTCTATAAAATCTTGAAGAAACGGAGAGAGAGAGAGAGAATTTTGAAGGAGTCCTTGGAAAGTTAGCCAAAAGGGAGAGGGTAGCACTCGTAGAACCACGCTGGAGGCTGGCCGAGGATTTTCAATAGCCTGAGCTGGACCCGCCGATAGTGTGGCGCCAGCAAGGTAGCGCTAGGCGAGCGCTAGCGTGGAGACATCTGTCGACTGAGGTGGAGGCGCCGGCCCAAACCGGCCGACAGGCGCCGGCCCAAACTGGCCGACAGGGTTCGAAGTCAGCGCCAGCCCAGTGCTCCAGGGTAAGGGGTCAGTGGCCCCAAAACAAAAGATCCTCCTGGAATCAAAGTCAAAGGAACCGGAGCCTCTCACCCTGCCTGTTACTCGACGCTCATGCCGTTTACAGGACTCGTCCACGCAAACTCAAATTCACACATAGTTTACATTTTTATGGAAAAAAAAAGGTGTCTTCCAGATCACTTCCAACTCAAGACTGCCCAATTTTACAAAACAAGGATCGCTGATCCTGTCAAAAAAAAAAACATTTCAAAAATTTGAATTTCATTACTAGAATTGTAAGTTGGCAGTGTTATCGTTGAAAGAGTCTGAATGTAGAGAAGCTAACAAAAAGGTTAGTTTCTCTACAGTATCAGAACTAGACATCGTTATGGCAAAGGATATATCTGTCACTTTTTCACACGTCGAAAAGAATTCTTTTTGTGGCTTTTCGTGGTCGCATGCTGGACTAGTAGGTCAGCAATAGATACATCCTAAATTCGATATTATGATGATAATAAAATTTATACCTCGATTACAGGACAACATTCTCGAACATTCAGCTGGAGCAACTCGAGGCCGCGTTCCATAAGACCCATTACCCTGACGTCTTCTTCAGGGAGGAGCTGGCTATGAGGATAGACCTCACTGAAGCAAGAGTTCAGGTAATGGTCATTGTTAATTTTGTAAAGTTCATCTGAAGTAGTATTTCAAGTTAAATAATTCTAACGCTAAGCAAGCCCAAGCTTGCAAATAAAAATAAATAAATAATAAATATTAGGGGACATCTTACACACTGTCTCTGACCCCCAAACAAAGCATAGCTTGTGATATGGCTGCCAGAGACTGATATACTATACGTATTAATACATACATATATAGATATAGTACCTAAATAACATCCAGACACAGGGAAAACATCATGTTAATCACATAAATGCTTGCCCTGGGTGGGGATAGAACCCACGCTTCTTTGATCCAGAAGTCAGGGTCACTTTCCACTGAGCCACCGAGGCAGTCAAAGTGTAAGTCAAAATGCAGTCAAATCTCACATGATGCCCTAACTCTTGCTTTTCTCATAAACCTGCCAAGCTATGCATTAAAGAAATGATGAGGTTTAAGATACTCAGAACATTGAAGTTGATATTTTGCTGTCGATTTGATCATTTAATTTGTGTACTGAGCTATTTTTTTCCTAATAGGATATCTATTAATATTTATTTATTTATTTAAACAATGCATTGAGAACACATGTTGGACCAGCACCAGCAGCAGTAATAGACGGCGGAGACCATTTAAATCTCACCATTAGGTAGCCAAATTTTGGAGAAATACAGAGTTGCAATGACTCTAGAATTCTTTGATGTTTTTTAAATTTTCCACATTCTTACCTACTTAATTTCTGATTTTTCAGGTGTGGTTCCAGAACCGCCGCGCAAAATGGCGCAAGCTACAAAAAGCAGGCTGCGAGCCGTATCCTGGTCAAAGCAGGCCGCGCACTCCTGAAAGGTCTCCTTCACAGCTTGCCTTGGAGATGCGGGACTTTATCACTATACCTGGTAATTTAGATTTAACTTCAGCAAGTGCTGGCAAGTGTAACGCAGACTTTCCACCAACAAGGTCGATACACAAAAGATCTCAAGAATGCGCTAATGCAAGCTGTTTCCAGCTGGTCTTACTGAGATCATAGGTTAGGCCCATGTCCAGCAGTTGGAGGACGTCTTATAACTGGTATGATAAATAATCATGAAGAAGTAGAAAATGATATTTTATCAGCCTCTGCGATCGGTTCCGAAAAGAACCGATCAATGGTCAAGCTTCCCCCATTTTTTTGTCAATTTGTCAATTGTCATGCTATATTCACATATTGATGTTTTATAAAACAATCAAACTTGCCGTACGTTTAGTCAATTTATTTTTTATTTTATCTTTTTTTCCGGCTTCCCTTTCTGTATAATCCTTACAAATCAATAAGTATAAAGCAAAAAGTTTGTATCGTTTCCAGTATCATCAAGTCAAATGATCAACATGCCAGAAGCATCAAACCAAAATACATACTCCAAAACAAAACCACCACAACCAGCCATCCACATCGCAGCTCTACCGACAAGACAGAACCCCCACGCAGAACTACCCTCCTTTTCAATCCCCCTACAGTACAACCTTGGGACTTTCAAGAAAATCGGCGAAGATATACAACTAGACGCCGAAGCGGTCGCAGAGACCATCCCACAGAACTGGGATGCTAGAGTCATACCAAACTTCAATTTGATGAACCTAAAACCTTTACTCGAAAATAGAGACAATATAGATTTGAGTGAACTGAAATATGAAGTTAAAAACGAAGCCGTAGCTAGAGTGAACTTCAATGAAATGAATAATAGTGTTTCAATTGAAACTGAAGATATTCTAGGAAAAGAACCGATAAATGAAGGACAGACTATTAGCCCTGATTTCGAGATTCAAAGATACCAGAATTATAATGAAAATGAGAAGAGGTATAGAGAACAAGGTTTTGAAGAAGCCATAATGGAAGATAGGAGTGAGTTTGTCTGTGATAGTGACTTTTTGTGTAAGAATAATTTTGGCAAATCGAGTGAGAAGAGAGGAGAGTTTGAAGAGTGCCACTTGTTGGATACTGATAATAATGGTGGTATGAATAATTTTGAGAATAATATATGAGTTGAATTTTAGGTAGTATTGTATACATTTTTCTTAACGGACTGTGAATGAGATATTTGTAACTAAATTTAAAAGTGTTTGTTTAGTCACACTTTATTTGAAAATATAGGTATAAGTAGCATGTTTCCTATAGTACGATATTGAAAAGAAATTGAGAGAAAACAAAAAGTGTTTTCATTCTAGTCATTAGCAAAAATTCTCATGTAAAATGAGATAGGTATTATTTTGTACATATGTATTTTTAAAATTGTCATGTTTCCTATAGTACGATATTGAAAAGAAATTGAGAGAAAACAAAAAGTGTTTTCATTCTAGTCATTAGCAAAAATTCTCATGTAAAATGAGATAGGTATTATTTTGTACATATGTATTTTTAAAATTGTCATGTTTCCTTTAGTACGATATTGAAAAGAAATTGAGAGAAAACAAAAAGTGTTATCATTCTAGTCATTAGCAAAAATTCTCATGTAAAATGAGATAGGTATTATTTTGTACATATGTATTTTTAAAATTGTCATGTTTCCTATAGTACGATATTGAAAAGAAATTGAGAGAAAACAAAAAGTGTTTTCATTCTAGTCATTAGCAAAAATTCTCATGTAAAATGAGATAGGTATTATTTTGTACATATGAATTTTTAAAATTGTCATGTTTCCTATAGTAAGATATTGAAAAGAAATTGAGAGAAAACAAAAAGTGTTATCATTCTAGTCATTAGCAAAAATTCTCATGTAAAATGAGATAGGTATTATTTTGTCCATATGTATTTTTAAAATTGTCATGTTTCCTATAGTACGATATTGAAAAGAAATTGAGAGAAAACAAAAAGTGTTTTCATTCTAGTCATTAGCAAAAATTCTCATGTAAAATGAGATAGGTATTATTTTGTACATATCTATCTATATCTTCTATAATATAAAAATGAATCACAAAATGTGTTGGTAAGCGCATAACTCAACAACGCCTGGACCAATTTGGCCAAATCTTTTTTTAAAATGTTCGTTGAAGTTCAAGGATGGTTTTTACGGCGAGAAAAATTAGAATTATTGCTGGAAAAACCCTAAAAATAGCCCTTTTCTTTTTCCCATACAAATGATTTCTAACTAAAACGCAGTCAATTTGAGCTTTATTGCTATGGTATAAAGCACTCACTGTTGTCTAAGCAATGTAGGTGTGTTCCTAACGTCAAAGATCATATCTATTTGTCTGCAGACTTTTATAAATCACAGGTAGCATGGCAAGGGGACAAATTGTTTTTCCACCATTATATCCCCTTGAAGAGGAAATAAAGTATGGATTGAAAATTGGATTAAATGCTTTATTCCCTCTGCATGCTACATGTTACTATGACGTTTAATAACAGGCCGTCATTTTGTCTGACATTAAATATATTTTTAAATCTTCTATCATTAGAGGTTTAACATGTTTCTTTATTCTACCTTTATGGTACAGAATCATCATACTTTAATATTATCAATCCGAAAAGTTTGTTGGTTTGTTCCTCTTTGACGCAGCAACGGAGCAAAAGATTGAATTGATTTTTGGTATGGATACCTATGGTTTAAAAGACAGAAAGTGATAACAGGATACTTTTGTATCCCGAGAAAATTCGTGATTCCCATGGGATAGGACAATAACTGTTTCTCAGCA
The DNA here is from genome assembly GCA_964007245.1 of Hypomecis atomaria. Taxonomy (NCBI): domain Eukaryota; kingdom Metazoa; phylum Arthropoda; class Insecta; order Lepidoptera; family Geometridae; genus Hypomecis; species Hypomecis atomaria. The sequence continues at coordinate 9,217,338 of OZ023305.1, forward strand.
ATGGAGCATCGGATTGACTTGATTTTTGGGGTGGGCATAGTTTGGAAGACGGAAAGTGACATAGGATACTTTCCTTTCCGAAAAAATTGCGGTTCCGGTAGGATAAGACAATAACTTTTTCTCAGCAACGGAGCAACGGATTGCCTTGACTTATTGCATGAATATAGTTTGAAAGACGAAAAGTGACAAAGGCCACTTTTTATCCCAAAAACTTTAACAGTTCCCGTAGGATAGGATGAAAAGTAAGCGAGCGGGCCGCGGTAGCAGCCGTCTAAGCGCCAGAAATAACCTGTCATTTCAAGTTTAGGACGTTCCTACATTTTTCACACTCCTTCGCGGCACTCAACAGCGCTAGCCCAGACTAGGGCTCCATAACGGAGCTTGCGCTCCCGCCATAATGACGGTGTGTTTCGGAGCACAAGACACATCGTCATCCACCACTCGGGAGTAGCCAGCACTGAGCGTCGGACAGCATTCGAACGTCCTGATCCCAGTGCAACGGGTCAGTCATAGTAGCCCAGCGCCTGCCTCTTCAACTGCAGAGGGCAGTGAGAACGGCCATCGCGATACCGACACTTCTCTTCCCCTGCAGCCCCACTGCGTCTTCCAACAGGTTGACGGCCTAGCGGAAGGTAGGGTAGGTGGCGGCACCCACACAACCAGTTCCATCCCAGCGCAGCCCCTAATCCTCGGTTGGAGCGTCGCAAGAGCGGCACTGCAGCCCGCCTCAGAAGCAACACTCCTCATAAGGCAGGCAACCTACCGGCCATCCTCTCAGCTGCTTTAGTTATAAGCGGCTGCACTACGAGTGCCGGTCTCTAAGCTGCCTTGAGGAAAGACCCAAAAAAGAGGGAGACTTCGAGCGCCGCCTTTTCAGCTGCCTTAGACCTCCCCTGCCACGACAAAGCGGGAATACACAGGGGGGTTGTATACACTCTAACCGTAACTTAACCAACAAAAGCATTCCTCTAAGGTATTTTGATGTTTGTCGCTTAGGTTAGGTTTCGCAGCCGACATAAACATTAGCCAAAATCAAAATATAACGCGGGCGAAGCCGCGGGTAAAAGCTAGTATATATATAAATGAATCTGCGAAATGTATGTACGCGCATAACTTCAGAACGACTGGACCAATTTCGCTAATTCTTTTTTTATTGTGTTCGTTATAGCCGGGACAAGGTTTGTATCTAAAAAAATAAAAACAAATTTAATGCAAATTTATCGAATTCGGTCACTTTTTGCCATCCTAATTTCAACCTGCTTTCCATCAAATATAGATAATTTGGGGAACAAAATACAAAGACAGTATGCTAAAGACATTTTGCATAGGATATGCTTAGTAACAGAAAATCTTGAACTTGAAATTTGCGCAGAAATACATAATGAGGTATTAATATCATTAGAAGATTTGTGCGCGATGTTGTCCGGCAAGATGCTGCACCAATTAGGAATGTTTGCACCTAATCGACCCATGCACGATGCATTAAATCGAGAATTTTAACGAGAACGGCAATATGACATATATGTTTTGAGTCAATCCGTACAGAGCAAAGTCCCACTTTTAAATAGGTAGCAAAAAACAGCTAACGATACTATTATGAAAGCAGTAAATGATGGCAATGGAGGATTAATTTTGGAGGATTTTTATTGACAAATAGCACTAACAATATCTTCATCCGGATCGCTGCTACATTTGTAAATTAATTATCTGTGACGAGTGTACGATGTCGCACAAACGAAGGCACTCGATCGAACATTGAAATATTTAGGTACGTAGCAATCAGAACCTCTTCGGAGGTGCGATGATTCTAATGTCTGGTGATTTTCGCCAAACGCTACCAATCATTCCCAGATCAACAGCTGCTGATGAAATAAATGCTTGATACGTAAAAAAAAACTTTTAACAACCAATATGCGAGTGGAGTTGCAAAATGACTTTTTTTTAGGGTTCCGTACCTCAAAAGGAAAAAACGGAACCCTTATAGGATCACTTTGTTGTCCGTCTGTCCGTCTGTCAAGACCCTTTTTCTCAGGAACGCGTGGAGGTATGAAGCTGAAATTTATATCAATTACTCAGGTCTACTGTCCCTTGAAGCTGTGAAAAAATCAAACTTCTAAGCCAACGCAATCAAAAGATACAGCCGTTTATGCCGCAAATTTTGAAACTCGCAAGTACTCGCAAGGGAATCAAAACCTAAAGGGTACTTCCAGTCGACCTAGAATCTTGAAATTTGGCATGAAGCAACGTTTTATAGCACACATAAAGGAAAAATTCCGAAAACCTTAAATTTTTAGTTACATTACAAAATATATATTTTTTAATAAATATAAACTTATTACTTTTTTTGTCGTAATGAACGAACTTTGTAAACCTTGCACGTTTGTACGGAACCCTCGGTGCGCGAGTCCGACTCGCACTTGGCCGGTTTTTTAAATTCCGTATTGGTTTGCGTTTCACTACATACTGCCTGGTGTTGAGCAGATATGCGGTCTAGGGTGTAGCACGCTTACCTAGAAGATACCTATTTACTCGGGATTTGAAGACACCCTCGTCGAATTTTAGCGGGAAGACAGACCCAGGCAAAGCGTTCCACATTCTAGCTGTTCGTATGAGGAATGAGGATTCGAAACGCTTGGTTCTAACGCACGGAATGTCCACCATAAAAGGGTGGTGATTTGGTCGCGTCTGTCTAGCCGTACGATAGAAGAAAGGGGCAGGTGGGACCAGATTGTGCAACTCCTGAGCGCACTCTCCAAAGTGTATACCATAAAAGGCCGATAAACATGCTACCTTACGTCGATTCTCGAGACTTTGCAGCTGCGACTTAGTCAAGGTATCGTTGTCAATCAGGCTCCTGGCTCGCCTCTCAATCGACTCCAGAGTTCCATCCAGTTGACATTTGGCAGAGCCATCCCAAAGGTGAGAGCAGAATTCCATGCAAGACCTGACTTGTGCTTTATAAAGACTGAGCAGTTGCTCAGGTGTGAAATATCGTCTCACCTTAGAGAGAACACCAAGTTTTTTGGAGGCTAATTGAGCTTTTGACTCTATATAAGAGCCAAAGTTAAGAGTCGATGGGAAAGAAACGTCTAATAGTTATCGGCAGAAATATTTTGCGAAATTCAAATACAGTATTAGACATGGGCAATGGGAGAATTCCTGTTGACGCTACTATGCTGGCCTTATTTCATTTCTAGCTGACGCGGCGAACTTTGTTCCGCCATATTTTCTAAATTCAAAGACTGCAATATTGCAAATTCTTTCAATGTATGGTTCTATTTAAAACAGAAGCTATTGTTTATTTACTTTTTTTGTAGTCATAAAACAAGGTCATTGAATTTAGAAAATATGGCGGAACAAAGTTCGCCGGGTCAGCTAGTGTATTTTTAAAATTGTCATGTTTCCTATAGTACGATATTGAAAAGAAATTGAGAGAAAACAAAAAGTGTTATCATTCTAGTCATTAGCAAAAATTCTCATGTAAAATGAGATAGGTATTATTTTGTACATAATGTATTTTTAAAATTGTCATGTTTCCTATAGTACGATATTGAAAAGAAATTGAGAGAAAACAAAAAGTGTTTTCATTCTAGTCATTAGCAAAAATTCTCATGTAAAATGAGATAGGTATTATTTTGTACATATGTATTTTTAAAATTGTCATGTTTCCTATAGTACGATATTGAAAAGAAATTGAGAGAAAACAAAAAGTGTTATCATTCTAGTCATTAGCAAAAATTCTCATGTAAAATGAGATAGGTATTATTTTGTACATATGTATTTTTAAAATTGTCATGTTTCCTATAGTACGATATTGAAAAGAAATTGAGAGAAAACAAAAAGTGTTTTCATTCTAGTCATTAGCAAAAATTCTCATGTAAAATGAAATAGGTATTATTTTGTACATATGTATTTTTAAAATTGTCATGTTTCCTATAGTACGATATTGAAAAGAAATTGAGAGAAAACAAAAAGTGTTATCATTCTAGTCATTAGCAAAAATTCTCATGTAAAATGAGACAGGTATTATTTTGTAAATACATATGTATTTTTAAAATTGTAAGATCTCAATCTATATATATAAAAATGAATCTGCGAAATGTATGTACGCGCATAACTTCAGAACGGCTGGACCGATTTCGCTAATTCTTTTTTTATTGTGTTCGTTATAGGCAGGACAAGGTTTGTACAAAAAATAAATAAAAAAAAAATAATTTTTCGAAGTCGATCACTTATTGCCTTCCTTTTTTCAACCTGCTTTCCATCAAATACACATAATTTGGGGAACAAATACAAAGCCAGTATGGCTGAAGACATTTTGAAAATCCTGAACTTGAAATTTGCGCAGAAACACATAATGAGGTAGAAGATTTGTGCACGATGATGTCCGGCAAGATGCTGCACCAATTAAGAATGCCTGCACCTAATCGACCCATGCATGATGCATTAAGTCGAGAATTTGAACGAGAACAGCAATATGACATAAATGTTTTGAGTCAATCCGTACCTACAAAGCAAAGTCACACTTTTAAATCGGCAGCAAAAAACAGCTTACGGTACTAGAGGTATTATGAAAGCAGTAAATGATGGCAACGTAGGATTAATTTCGGAGGATTTTTATTGATGCACTGGTGGAACTGGTAAAACTTACTTGATTTCATTAATATTAGATACCTACAACTCGGGCTCAAGGTCAAATAGCACTAGCAATAGTTCCATCCGGGATTGCTTCTACATTGTTAAAAGGTGGACGTAGGTACTGTTATTTTTGCACTTAAGCTGCCATTAAATATACAAACAATAGATGAACCGACCTGTAATATAACAAAAACTTCGGCAATGGCAAAAGTGCTACAAAATTGTAAAATAATTATCTGGGATGAGTGTACGATGTCACACAAACGGGCATTAGAGGCACTCGATCGAACATTGAAAGATTATTTCGTAGCAATCAGAACCTCTTCCGAGGTGCGATGATTCTAATGTCTGGTGATTTTCGCCAAACGCTACTAGTCATTCCCAAATAAACAGCTGCTGATGAAAAGTCTTGAAAAAAAGTCAGGTCTTGCATAGAATACTGCTCTCACCTTTCGGATGGCTCTGCCAAATACCAGCTGGAGGCTCTAGAGTCCATTGAAAGGCGAGCCAGGAGCTGATAGGCAACGAAACTTTTACTGAGTCGACGCTGCAAAGTCTCGAGCATTGACATAGCGTGGCGTGTCTATCAGCATTCTATCGGAAACACTTCGGTGAGTGCGCCCAGGAGTTACACAATTTGGTCCCACCTGCCCTTTTCTTCTATCGTACGGCTAGACAGACACGACCAAAGCGCCACCCTTTTTTGGTGGACATCCCGCGCATTAGAACCAAGCGTTTCGAGTCCACATTTTTTCATACGAACTGCCAGAATGTGGAACGCTTTGCCCAAGTCTGTCTTCCCGCTAAAGTACAATACAATACAATATAACTTTATTGTACACCAAAAAAACAGCTTAAATAACAAAGTAAAGTACAATGTAGGTGTCTTTAAATCCCGAGTAAATAGGTATCTTCTTGGTAAGCGTGTTACATCATAGACCGCATATCTGCTTAACATCAGGCAGTGTGTAGTCAAACGCAAACCTATACGAAATAAAAAAATAAGCTTGCCTAAAGGCATAAATTTATGGAGATACGTAAAAAACTTAAATTAACAACCAATATGAGAGTGGAGTTGAAAAATGACTTATCGGCAGAAATGTTTTCAAATACATTATTAGACAATGGCAATGGAAGAATTCCTGTTGACACTACTACTGGCCTTATTGCTTTTCCACCAAATTTTCACAATTTCAAAAGAAGAAATAATATTTAAAGTGTTTCCAAATATTGGTGTGAATTACAAAAACCATGCTTGGTTGAGCAAACGAGCCATTTTAGCAGCAAAAAATAAGTATGTAGATGATTTAAATATAATTCAGAGTAAAATTGATGGAAAAACATTTATTTAAGTCGATCGTTTCCATTATCGATACAAATGAAGTAGTCAATTATCCAACTGAGTTTCTAAATTCATTAGATTTGCCAGGATTTGGACAGTTGTACGTTGTGTGCTCAAGTACCATCTATCTACAATCAGTCGGCAAACCATCGGCCGTATAGATGTATTACATTACAATAGAATATAAGAATAATTCTAAGAATAGTATTACATTACATTAATTGGGTAAATAAGTGTGTGATATTATTCATAAAAAAAATAGTTACTGACAAATATATGTATTCCAATATTTCTCAACTAACAAATATGATGAATAGGTATACGGTCGTACTATTTTATTTTAACTTCATTTCAACATTTGGTTCTATTTAAAACAGAAGCTATTGTTTCTTTTTTTTAATTTGTCAGAAAACAAAGTCTTTGAATTTAGAAAATATGGCGGGACGAAGTTCGCCGGGTCAGCTAGTCTATATATATAAAAATGAATCTGCGAAATGTATGTACGCGCATAACTTCAGAACGGCTGGACCGATTTCGCTAATTCTTTTTTTATTGTGTTCGTTATAGGCAGGACAAGGTTTGTACAAAAAAAAAATAAAAAAAAAATAATTTTTCGAAGTCGATCACTTATTGCCTTCCTTTTTTCAACCTGCTTTCCATCAAATACACATAATTTGGGGAACAAATACAAAGCCAGTATGGCTGAAGACATTTTGAAAATCCTGAACTTGAAATTTGCGCAGAAACACATAATGAGGTAGAAGATTTGTGCACGATGATGTCCGGCAAGATGCTGCACCAATTAAGAATGCCTGCACCTAATCGACCCATGCATGATGCATTAAGTCGAGAATTTGAACGAGAACAGCAATATGACATAAATGTTTTGAGTCAATCCGTACCTACAAAGCAAAGTCACACTTTTAAATCGGCAGCAAAAAACAGCTTACGGTACTAGAGGTATTATGAAAGCAGTAAATGATGGCAACGGAGGATTAATTTCGGAGGATTTTTATTGATGCACTGGTGGAACTGGTAAAACTTACTTGATTTCATTAATATTAGATACCTACAACTCGGGCTCAAGGTCAAATAGCACTAGCAATAGTTCCATCCGGGATTGCTTCTACATTGTTAAAAGGTGGACGTAGGTACTGTTATTTTTGCACTTAAGCTGCCATTAAATATACAAACAATAGATGAACCGACCTGTAATATAACAAAAACTTCGGCAATGGCAAAAGTGCTACAAAATTGTAAAATAATTATCTGGGATGAGTGTACGATGTCACACAAACGGGCATTAGAGGCACTCGATCGAACATTGAAAGATTATTTCGTAGCAATCAGAACCTCTTCCGAGGTGCGATGATTCTAATGTCTGGTGATTTTCGCCAA